>CM053793.1:196022606-197490106 GCA_028749045.1 Cupressus sempervirens | reverse complement strand
AGGAATCTTTCATGAGTATTTGGTGTAAATTTGTCTCCATATCTAAAGGAATGTGAGGAAAGGTTCCCCAACTTTATGTTTAAGGTTACACAAGTCTCGAATGTTAACCAAGTGTTGTATGTTGTGGGAGTACTACTAGACAACAAATTGGCAATCTCATCAAATGTTTTGATACCAGTAGGCAAGTGTGAAAACCACTCTATAGCCTAACCACCTAGACTTCTTGGGAATAGATGCATGAAATATTTTCAATTATGCATGAATTCCATAAACAAGGCATTGAATTCCCACAAATGATCTTGGGGATCAAAAGTTCCAAAGTATTTATCATACTTAGGTAACTCAACTCCTCTTGGAAAAGGAGGCATGCCTATACTCTTGTCAAAAGGAAATGGACAAAGAGCATCTAAGGTGTATTTTTTTGTAGGTTTTTCTTTATCATGCATCATTTGGGCTAACTATTCTTGCATGATATTGAACTATTTTTGCAACTTAGACATTTCAGTTTCCTTTTCAGGTGCAATGATAGTTTCAACATTAAAGTGATGAAATAGCTTGGCTCCCTCTTGAGAAAGTTTGAGAAAGTATTTCTCTTTCTCTTCATTAAAAACATTTCCATGAATTTCTAGAAGTTTTTGTCTTTACAAAAAATTTCAACATGTTTAAGAACTATTTCTACTTCTTCCCCATTCTCATCAGTAAAAGGTTCCTTATGTCTTTCATTCCTGTGTTGATCTTGGTCTCTACTATGTTCTCTAGGTTTTGGTCCTTGATTAACCATTTTAGGAATGTGATAAGATTTAGTGTATGTTGGTTGGAAAGGTCCCCTAAATATAAATTTATCTCTATTGTTTGGAGATGTATGACCTTTTCTAGTTTTGGGATCCTCTTGATACAAGGGGTTCCTGGTTTGTTGTAAGTTTGTAGAAAACATTCTCTGAACATGAGGTGATTTGACAGGTGAAGGAGATCATGAAGACTCCTCACTAGATGAACTAGAGATAGAGCATGTATAAACTGAGAAGTGACCTCTACCATGATTACAATCCCTAGCTCTACCTCCTCTAATTCTAAGGGGATAAAACATGTTTCAATTTCTTGTCACCATAGTCATAGACAAGGACAAAAAGTGAAAGCCTAGACAAGGACCACACTAGAATGTAGTCTCAAAAAAGTGAGATAAGAGTGTTGTATACTTAGGTATAATTTGTCTAAGTAATGGCTAGAACAACCAAAGATTATGATTGTCATGATACAAAGTATGAAAAACACAAAAGGACAAGGACAAGATAACTAAGAGAGGAGACTAGTGCATGTATAGATCACAAGTTGTCAGCTAAGCAAGAAGTTGTTGTTTGACACTATTTGTAGATAGAGAAATAGAAAAAATTTACTAATAAAGATCAAACTTAGAGTGTAGATAGCTTTGATAGATAGTTTGACAGCTGCGAGAACAAGCTTCTATGCAAAGATTTGTAGGGAACTGCATAACAAGGCACAAAAGACCAAGTGAAAACTGAAAATAACAAATTTTGGACATTTTTTTTTGCATGAGGACTTGTATAGGGTGTGAGGATGTGCTAGATTGACAAAATGATAGGACTTTGGCATAAAGAGACAGTGTTTTACAAAATCTCACATGGAGACTTGTAGAGGGTCACACAAGGACTTAGATAGAGCCACATGAGGAAGTCTTGATAGGGTATTTTATCATGTGAAATTTTGCAAAACAAGGCACATGAATCTGGATACACTAACAAATATTGACTAGATTTTGAAGAGATTTTGCAAGTTTTAGACAGTTATGGATATATTTTTATTTGTTTTCATAGACTTTAGACAAATAACAAGGTATTTTTCAAGTTTTCTGATAGCATTGTGGTTTTCAAAAAGACAGTTTATTTTTAGATAGACATGAGAAGCAAGCAGTAGTCACAAACAATCCAACTAAGGATAAAGCAACTCAAAGAAACAAGGGATTCTTGACCTTCAATTTGTTTGATAGATTTGGACAAGTTTAAGACTTGTAAAAGAAATGTTCTATCCCTAAAACCAAAAAAAATGGTAGAGAAGGCAAAACCTTTATCTCACAACTTATGTGCATGCATTCACCTCACACAGTTGTTTCAGCCCACTAGAGGGCATCCATGTTTTTTGTGTATTCCAAGGGATCAATAAAATATACACTAAATGAATACCCTTGTAGTAGGGGTCAAGCATGTATACCACCTTCCAACATCTAGGTACATGCCTATGGTGAGTATCTATAACAGAGATTCTTCCCCCTCCTTGCACAAAGATTATGCCCCCTTTCAGAGGTGAACCAGGTAGCAACTAAGAGGTTTTTACTTGGCTTCCATTTATATTAACCCCTGGTGGCTTTGCAAGAAAATTTAAGGCCAACAACCCACACTAGCATCTGTAAGTGTACAAACTTGATTAGCAAGACTAGGGCCAGTGCCAATTAGTGCAGTTTATAGAGCCTCTTCTTGATATAAGATATCAAAATGAAGAAAAGGAAATTAATATGGAATTAGAGTCTTTCACTCTACAAAGCTTCTTTATTAAATTGAATTGTGCTCACTTGGGTTGTTCTTGGAGGTTGGATTGCTCTGACAAGCCCTCTAAGGGTTGACTCAAACTAGTGGTTTAGATCTAAGGATCCAAGTTTCTAATTTCCCTCAAGGGGAAAGAACATACTCCTCTACCTCATCACATTTCCCAAACAAGACATGCTAATCACTAAGTTAGCTTAATCAATACCAACTTGTCTTTTCTCAATATTTTAACTTCCTAAAAGGAAATCATGATCCCTTCATAGAAAACACTCATATAGAAGAACAACTAACTTGCTTGCCTCCCTTGGGTACCATCTTTTAGAGGTTTCTAGGTTTTTGATTTACTCTTGGGCATCACTTCTAAGTGGTAAAGAGCATACTACCCTATTCCCTTGTCTTGCACCCTAGGAAGTTTACAAGCCCTATTTATACCATGTGTGGAAAGCAATAAAAGAAAATGTGATGTTTAAGTGGGTTTGAAAAGATCTTTTTGACATGTGTCTCTTCAAAAAATGTCCTACAATCACACAATCAGTATATGTTTCAAGTGTTTTGATAAGGTTTCTTCGATGAGCATCCTAAAAACCACTGTCAAGCTATTTGAAAACCAAAAATCAGAATGAAAATGCCTTAGAAAACATTGTTAGTTAAAACATAATAATAAAAATTGAATTTTGAAAATTACATTTGCATATGCTAATGAAATTTTTTGTGCAAAATCTTGCATAGGCCCACATCATAAAATGATGTGTATCGTGTGAGAAACTACACAAATATACACTTTTTCATGCGAGGAAGTGCAGTGAAAGGGGAAAATTCTTAGTTTCTTCATGCAAAAATGAGATTTCTCATACAAGAATTTGGAAATCTATATGGATGTTAGGAACAAAATAATTTAAAATGTGGAAAAATAGAATAAATGAGGCTAGAATTTTGATTCTCAGCCCCATAATGGGTGCTAGAAATGTATGCATTAATTATGGCCTATTAATAAAACACACTTCACCATGGTCCTTACATGCAAAACCATCCTAGAATAAACATTGAATCATTCATCTAAATAATTTGGCAAATCAATCGGTTGCCTCCTAACTAGATCGATTTTTCCCTTGCTCTCAGAATGAGAAGATGGCAACTAGACCTCTAGTACAAAGGGTTTGATAAGCTATATGAGAATTCAATATTTAGAGATAAATGAAATGCATATTAAGCTAAGAAATAAAAGAGCATACTATACTAAATGAATGCATATTAAGCTAATATAAGATTATAAATGCAATAAATTAAGCTATGGTCAATGTATGAGAAAATGAGTAAATATTCCAGCATAATTTTGATGCAAAATTAATTCAACCTCTATAATGAGGAATTGAAGGCCTCTTAAATAGCATTATAGAAATCAATTGATGGTCAGGATCAATTGGAATGAATAGTCAAGATTGAAGATGAGATTCAGTTAGGATGGAAAATTCCCTATACAGGTAAGGTTAACTAGTTTAGATTCTAAGTATGATGAAGAGTTAACTAAGTTTCACCTGAGTGTGAGAACAACTTAGCTAAGTCAATTCCAACTTCAAGAGATAGATTACTCAGAATTCTTATACTTGAACCAAAGAGAAGATTCAAAAAGAATATTTAATTTAATAAAATAGGATATGACCTCATAAATGCATATTTTTAATTAATTGAATAATTAAACCCAATAATTAAAATAAGGACATTATCTTATTAAATTAAATATGTTTAATTCCTTTACACATTAGCTAAAGAGGTCAGATTAATTTAATCAAAGTACGAAGACTTATAATTAAATTAAACTTAATTCATAGGTTTAATGTAGCTAATTTGAGTTGATACTTAGGAATTAAATAAAGAGTTGATTAATGCAGATTAGGGTTTTCTACATCTAACACTTAGGCCAAGTAGTGATAATCAAAATTAGAATTGCCTAGTAAAATATGACTTAGGAATGATTGAATAGACTAGAATAGGTTAACATGGCAATGTGCCAATTTTGGGGTATTACATTAGTAACCTTTGATCTTTAGAATGAGAAATTCATACAATGATGGTATGTCAAAGGTACTACTTGCATTTCATGAATCCAACGTCTTCCTAAGAGTATATTATATGATAAAGGAATACCAAGGACCTGTTAGATAACATCTCATTCTATAGGACCTACTTAGAGAGGCAACACATCAAGACCTTTGGATTTTCTTTCTACTCCATCATATGCTTTGATAGTGATTTTTCTATGAGGATCAATAGACTTATCATTGTAACATAATTGTGTAAGAAAACTAGCAAAATAGATATTAAGAACAATTCCATTATCTCTAAGCACATGATGAACATATTTTTGATGGACCATGACTTCAATATGAAACAATTGATTATGAGGATGACTCAAAGAATTATCATCCTATTTAGAAAAGGAAAACTAATGAGGTAAGGTCAAGTGACCTACCATGGATTAAAACCAATCAAGATCAAGATCTTGAGGTACATTTGCCTTAGTGAGATCTTTGTCAAGAATGAATTGTCCTATGAGCAGGCAAGATTTTAAGTAGTTCAAAGAAGGTTATTTGAGAATTTGTTTGTTGCAATTTTTCAAAGATGCTATAATTTGAAATAGTGGAGGATATTACAATTTTTTGTTATTTCTAGTTTGACCAATAGTAGGCTTGTCTTTATGTAGTTCATTTTTAGGAGTAGAAGTCGCATGGCTTTTAAGCACTATCTTAGCACGAGAATGTGTGATAATGTTGGCACATGATTGTGATTGTTCTTGATCAAATGTAAGAGATGTGAAACCTCTTAAAATAAATGGATTCTTAGGTTTTTTATTATCTCTTTTTTCCTTTGATCATGATTACATCACTATATTTAGATTCTAAAGGTTCAACCATGTTGATTATGTTATCATCATTGGTATATGTATAGTTGACCTTGTTATTTTTTTTGTTTAGCAATTTCTCTCTTGTCATATGGAGGAAATGGTTTCTTAAAAGATTTATGATCTAAATTCTTGTTATGTTCACCCACAACTATGTCATCATAAATGAGGTCTTTGAACCTTATATGTTTGATTAATATAGTTGTTTGTTTTATGGCCCTTGTTTTGATGGTATTTGTAATACACGTTCTTGTTCCACCATGTAGGTCATGGTTGTGGATTATAAGGATGAGAATTGTGAAGTGAAGTAATAATTTGAGTTTGAAGTAAAGTCTTGCAGACCAGTTCAGAAGGTTCACCCATAGGCATGTATTCGCATTTGTGTCTAGAAACCCAATATGAGTTTTTAGCTTTGTTTCTAAATGTCTTATTGTTTGTAGTATCCTATTCAATGTTTTAAGACACATGTATGTTATTTGTGAGATTAAAAGATGCATTAGAAGGTTTGGGAGTGATATTGTCCACAACTCTATCATGTACCACCTCTCAATTTTTGTTAACATACTTGGACTTATCTTTTCTAGAGATAGACCCTTATTTGATGTCTTTTTGTAGGGTTAAATTTCCTTTCTTGACCATGAATTAATATATGTGGATATCTTGTGTAATCATGTGTTCGAAGATATGTGTACCTTGAAGCTATATTTTTTTATCTAAAATCAAGTAGAAGGTTATCCATGAATATATCTATAATACCCCAAAATTGGCTCATTGCCATTATACCAATTCTGGTCTAGTTCTGATAATTTCTAAGTCCTATTCTAATAGGCAATTCTCATTTTACTATTCGCTACTTGACTTAATTGTCAGATGCAGAAAACCCTAATCTGCATTCATCACATTTCTTATTTAATTCCTATAGTACGTACTCATATTAGTTGCATTAAACCTACTTGATTTAATTATAATTTAATTATTAAGTATTTATACTTTAATTAAATTAAATTATATCCTAAGGCTAATGTACTATGGAATTAAATTTATTTAATTTAATAAATTTGCCTATCTTGATTAATTAAATGGGAAAGGTATTTCTAATTAATTAAACAAAATTATTTAATTAAATGGAGTACTTACTTCTAATTAATTAAACAAAGTTATTTAATTAAATGGGAAGCCATTCCTAGTTAATTAAATGAAGTTATTTAATTAAATAAGAAAAGTATCTCTAATTAATTAATAGATTATTTAATTAAATAGAAAAGGTAATTATGAGAGCATATCTCATTTTATTAAATTAAATATTTCATCAAAATCTCTCTTCAGTTCAAAAAAAGAAAATTTCCAGTTCACTATCGATCAAAAATGAGTTAAATCAGTTAACTCCTTTTTCTACTCAAATTGAATCAATTAACTCCTTATTTTACTCAAATTAAATCTGTTAACTCCCTTTAATTTGGGAATCTCCCTTTATGACTGAACTTCACCTTTAATCCTGACCATTGATTGAAATCGATCTCAACTGTTGATGGATTTCAGGAAAGTCTATTTAAGAGACCCTCATCTCTTCATTTTAGGAGGATAAATTTGGAGAATTTGCATCGAATCGCTGCTGGAATTCATACTCACATTTGCTCATATTTTGACATACATCTTGCATTCTTAGTTTAAATTCATCTAGCTTAATAATGCATACATTTTTAGTTTAATGTCTTTTATTTCTTAGATTAATTGCTTGCACTTCATCTAGATTACTTGCACATTCATATAGCTTAAATTGCATTCAAATCCTTCGCTCTTACAAGGTCTGGTTTCTTAAACACCTCGAATCTAAGGATATCTGACAAGCAATTCCCTTTAGATAGAAGGCAACAGGTCGCTTTGCAAGTTGATTTTCAGATGAACAATCCAATGTTCATTTCAGGATGAATCTGTATACAATGACTGTGTTGAAGTGTGTGTGTTAGCAGAGGCCACATATTCACACATACAATATCAGGTTTTTCTGTCTCGGGTATCTTACATGAGTATTTAGTTTAAAATTGTCTCCATCTTTGGATGAACATCAAGAAAGGTTCCCGAACCTTTTGTTTAAGATTAAAAAGATCTCTAATGTTAACTATATGTTTAATGTTGTGAGAGTACTGATTTATGAAAATATTGGAAATATCATCAAACATCTTAATTCTAGTAGGTAATCATGAAAGCCGCTCCATAGCTTGACCACCCAAACTTCATGGGAATAGGTGTATGAGGTATGTTTGATTGTGCATGAATTCCATGGATAAAGCACCAAACTCCCTCAAGTTATCTTGGGGATTTGATATTCCTAGGTGTTTTTTGTATTTAGGTAATCCAACTCCTATAGGAAAAGGAGGCATGTATAGATCATTATCAAAAGGAAATAGACAAATGACATCTAGCATGTATTGTTTAGCTGATTTGTCTTTGTATTTCAAAATTTGTGCCAATTTCTCTTGCATGGCTTGGATTTGGTTTTGTAACTTGGAGGTTTTAGATTCCTCCTCTTGAATGACAATTGTTTCAACATTCTAATCTTGAGATGGTTTTGCTCCTTCTTGAGTGAGTTGGAGGAAATACTTCTCTTTCTCATCATTGACTAAGATTTCCATCATTTTTTGGAAGATTTTGTCCTTTCGACATTTCTCTATCTTCTAGGGGTATCTTTTCAGTATCCCATAATCATTTATATAGGTGTAAGGATCCTTAAACCTTTTGGTTCTTTGGAATTCCTCTCTATTTACTCTCCTACTATTTTCACCAATTTCTAGATCTTGATTTCCCATTCTATTGGTATGCAAGTTTTTTGTTTGTTTAGGACATTTCCACTCCCAATTACATAAGTTGTACGAATACAATAGATCAAATAAGATAGTAGAGTGATGCAGGAGCATCCAGAGGTATAAGGGCAATCCTGTGTCACCCAAAAAAATGTACTTAGACTTAGTTTTTGTTTCATGTGTTTTTATTTTTGGACACCCATTTGGGTCAAATAAAGGTTCCAACTCTCATAGTTCAACTATCAGTGTGCTAGAAAATCTCAAAAAAATAGGAGCACGCAATTTGGCCATCATTTTGGTGACCTAGGTGTAAATTGGCCAGATGAATGTAATTATGATTTAGAGCATTCCAGAAAAAGAATCAGGTCAAAAGGCCCCACATTTTGAAAGTTATTGCAATTTTTTGAGTTTTGAAGACCTCCTAAGAATGCTTCAAAGTTAGGTTAGGGGCATTAAATGACCTTGAAAAGGGCTGAAAAATGGGAGATGAGAAAAGTTTGTCCATAGGGCTATAGAGCACTTCGAGAGCTTTTCAAAAATGTAAACAGTTCGTCAATCAGAGCTACAGTTCAAAAGTTATGCCTCCCGAAAGTTTTGTTACCGTTTTTGGATTCTTCTAGATTTGCACCGACTTCTAACGTAGCTTCTGGAACCTTCTATTTGGTCAGTGGATGCCTACTAGCACTTTATAGAATGTACTCCTAGTCCTTAACCCTTTGGGGTCTATTTAAGGAGATTTTTGGCATTGTAAAAGGCAGTTCGGAGTGGAGTTTGAGAGGAGGTACTGAAAGGAGAAATTATCTCCAGATTTATGCTATTGTAAGCCCTTAGGGCATGTCTTGAAGTTTATTTTCTCTGTACTGTTTGTACCAGCTTATTTTCTTAGTTAATAAAATTTCCCTTTTCTGTTGTGTCCATTCTATTCTTGGGTTGTGTCCCCATCAGTGGTATCAGAGAAAGAGTTCCTGAGCGTGTGAATAGATCGTTGAATGTGAGGCAGTTTGCACCAGGACCTTGAGTTGGGTGAAGTTTGTGAAGAAGTTCTTGATTGTGTAGACAAAGCGCTGACTGTGAGGTAGTTTGCATAAGGTTCTTGTTTTGGATGAGATTTGTCTTCTAAAGACTTGATTATGGAGAAGAGAAAGAAGAAGATGACTTTTGTGATTGGATGGATTCTAAGGATTCCTCAACTTGAGAAAATTAGGGCAAGAAATCAAGAGGCATTGCTAGTTGATTTGCAAAAGAAAGTGAATGAATTAGAAGTTGAGTTGTAGAAGAGAATAGCACATTACCAGAAAAGAGATATTGATAATTATTTGGATGCAGAAAAGGAAGATGATCCAGTGGAAGAGCAAGTGGATGAAGAGGAAATCATTTGCGAACTTAAAGTTGAAGAAGATGAACGAGAAGAGGAAAAGCATGAAGATGACAACATTTATGAACCTAAAGTAGATCAAGATGATTTGAAGATTGCAGCAATGGAGGAAAAGTATAGTGCCTTCATTAGAGATCAAGTAAGTGGAGCAGTTACATGCATTGTTGATGACATGAAAGAGGCAAGCGAAGATGAAGATGTCAATGAGGTAAATTCTTATGAATCATGGGATGTTTTCTTTGATATGAGTTTAAAAGATATTGATGATGGTTTGCATGAGGATCTTGTTAGTCATGTATGGTATGCAAAGGAAGATTGGTATGGTATTGTTAGGTTTATTACAAGTGTGATTAATTCAACAAGATTGGATGAGGATGAGAGTTATACTTGGACAGAGTTCATTGCGAAGGAGTATTTTCAGCAGCAAACAGTTGTTCTAGCTAGGTGTTGGAAAAGAAGAAAGAAGGAAATATATCGGCACCAGATACTTGTTCTAGCTATGTGTTGGAAGAAGAGGAATTTTTTTTTGTTAGCAATGTCTACTTCATTTTGTGACTCTATATTCACAAAAATTTTCCTACCATGGGAGTCGGATGCAGGAGCATCATGCATCAGCAAAAAGAAAAAAAAAAAGTGGAAGATTTGCATGTTGGGTTTCTTGTCCCTATTGAGGTGGAAGCTTGTGGTGAAGATGAAGATGGTTGTATATCTTTCTTTTGGCATCAAATTGTGGGACACACTTTTCTATCTACCAAGGGAGTCTGATGCAGGAGCATCTTGCATGGGAAAATTAAATTTCAAAAAAAAAAAATTGTGGAGGAGAGAGAAAGTGATGAAAATTAGAGGAGAAATAATAAAAAATAAAAAGGAGAAAAGAAAGGAAAAGGAGATTTCTATTTTCGAGCTGCATAGGTGGCATAAAAAGAAAAGTAATAGAAATAGTTGTCATTCCATTAATCGAGGTGTATAGGTGGCAATTTAGAAGTTTGTGGAAAGTTCCTTGAATAATGTATTTAATATTTGTTTGGTGCTTAGTTGTATTTGGGGTGGGAATTTAATATTTATTTAAAGGTATTTGTATTTACCTTTTATCCCACATTGGTTGTGTTTGTAATGTCTTGGGTTAGAAGTTCCTATTTAAGCAAGGCTTATTATCATTTGTAATCAAGTTTGAGAAATAGAAGTTCTTGAGTTGTAAGCTCTTCAAATGTAATCTCTTCTAATGAATTTCAAGTATTAATGGATGATGCTTTATGAAGCATTTTTGTCATCTCTTTGTCTCCATCTTGTTGCATTTTTTTTGGTTGTGAGTTGGTACGGGTGGTGTGGCCCGTCATCAGTGGTTCGGATGCAGGAGCATCATGCATCATAGAGTGATGAGACTAGTTCACATGTAGATCACAAGTGATCAACCAAACAAGTTTTTTAAGTTTCAAATTGTTGTAGATGAAGAAATAAATCTATGTACTTAAACAAATACTAGATTCAAATATATTTTTGATGAGTAAGCTGAAAATAGCTTATTGTTTTGGATAATTTCTAACACAGTCCCACAAGGAACTAAATTTGAGGTGAGTACATGGTATAAACTAGAAAAATAAGTACTTATGACAAAGCCATTTGAGAAAATTTTGATATTGTTTGGACAAAATATCATGCAAGGATCTTGGTAGACCTGTGCCAGGAAGTATGTAGACACATGCGAAGAAAGGGAAAAATAATTCCCAAGTTCTTTGCTCACATGAACTTTTGCAACAAGATGAGTGAGTTGATGATAGACTAACTAGTTTTAACAAGTTTTGGATAATTTTGGTAATAGTCCTACACAATATCACATTGGGGAAACTCAACTTCTTGTGTGATGAAGTATAGAGTACGACATGAGAAAATGCAGACTAACAAACTTGAAGGTCCCGACTCTCACAAAATTTCACAACAAACTAGGTGAGGAAAGGATAAAATGAAAAGTTTGAATTAGATTTGAAGATACTTTGATAAGTTCCAATAGGTTTAAGATGAATTGCAAACAATATTTGTGGTTTTTAGATAGTTTTGAACATCAATTTTAGATTGACATCATTTTGGATTGATTTAGCAAGTAGAATAGTTGGTTTTTAGACTTGTTTGTAAAAATAGACAAGAGGACACAAGCACTAGTCATAAATAATCAAATCGAAGAAAAAGAATCTTGGAGAGACATGGGAGACTTGATCTTTTTTTGGGATAGTTTGAACAATTTTTGACTCAAAAAAGATACTCTTTATCCCTATAACTAAAAATGGTAGAGGCAACAAAATCTTCATCTTATGTCTTATGTGTATGTATTCACCTCACACATCCATGTCACACCACTATAGTGTGCTCATTTTTTTGGTGTATCCTAAGGACTCAATGAAATATATATTCAAAGGTTACCCTTGAGGTAGGGGCCAGTGTCATATACCACCTTCTAGTATCTAGGTACATACCTATGGTGAGGATCTACAAGAGAGATTCTTCCCCCTCCTTGCACAAATATTATGCCCCCTTTTGGAGGTGACCCAGGTAGTAATTGACTATAAAGTGTTAAATAAGATTCCATTCTTATTAATCCCTAGTGACCTTGTGAATGATGTTAACGCTAGTATTCCACATGGAAACTTGAAAGTGCACACACTTGACTAGAAAGATTGCAGGTGACATTACCCGGTGCAATAGATAGAGCCTCCTCTTGATATGTGATATCTGAAATCTGGAGGAAGAAATTAACATGGATTTGGAGTTTTTCTCTCTACAAAGCTTCTTTATTATAGTGAGTTGGAATCTATGTGTACTCACTTGGATCATTCCCAAAGGTTAGACTACTCTGAAAAACCATCTAAAGGTTGACTCAAACTTGGTTTGGATTCAAGGGTCTAAGTTTATGATTTTTCCAAAGGGAAAAGAGAAAATTCATCTACCTTTTTACCTTACCCAAACACACAAAACATATTCATCATTGATCTAGCTTATCAATCCCAAATTGTCTTATTCTTAGTTTTTTATTTTCCCAAAGGGAAAAGATAATTATCCTTGTTAGTGTTGGAGTTGATGAAAGCCAACTCTGAAGATGCCCAAGATCACCTGCATGCAAGAACCTATCAAAGAGAAGCCAAGGAGAGGAAGAGCATGGAGCAAGGGAAAAACCCTAAACGGACATGAGAGACCACAAGATATTAAAACACAAGAAAATATGTATTTAAAATATGCAAGAAGTGATATGTGATGATGAAAATACAAAGAGGGAGCCCACTTATAAAGAGCTCCAAGAATCTTATAGAACAAGCTAGAAGGTGCTAGGAGATAAGTGTGATAACTAAGCATACATCCACTTAAGGTGGAAAGTCCTCAAACAATGTGAGAGGATAAGTATGACTTAGGAGATAACAAACTCCCGTATTGTCAACAACTTATAACTAACTCTTAGACTAAAACTAATTAATAAATGCATTTACCTAAGTAAGCTTAAGTAAATAGAATAAATTATTAATTATTAATTATTTACTCTAACACCCCCCCTTAAGTGCAACTTAGGGAAATGCCTTAAGCTCACAAAACTAAGATGAAATGCAGAATGGGTCCCGACAATAAGGCCATGTTAGGTACCCATGAAAAATGAAACAAAATGCAACCTCTGAAAATGGGGAAAAAGAGAAAACCACGTGGGAAAAACCCTCCCCCAAAAAGAGGTAACCTAGTGAAGAACTGAAGAAGCCTCCAACTAGGGAAATGTCCCTAAAATAGGAACAAGGAGTGATCATGAAGAAGCATCACTGAACCATGAAGAAGCCACAAATCTATCAAACTACTAATCTAAAGAACCTCCATGGAAGAAGAAGGTACAAATCGAGCATGTCCATATGGTAGATGATCCATCTCACCAAAATGCATAGGTAGCTAGTCATTGCAATCACCTTGTACATAGGATCAACCAATGAATACATAGTTCACACTATCGAACCATCAAACCACGAATGCATTAGAATAATAGCATAACCCCCCCTCAATGCAAACAGGGTGTGATGACAAGCAACTGAGAACGTGGGCCGAAGTCTCCTGCAAATGAACCAAGAATGATGAAAGAGGGAAAGAGGTACAGACACCTATAAAGACACGGTCAAACTGACTCTACATGGGCTAATGTCATGGAAGGGACACTCACTTGACAAAGAAAGAAGCCTAAAACAACAAACAACTATCCCCCCCATGGTGCTTTATGAAAATAGTGCATGTACAACTGACTCTAAAACAACATTCATGACCCTTGGAATGCAAGAGTGACACTTTATCTCAGTGCAATACATAAAAGTGCTTCAAATGATAGCTATAATGATTAAAACTAAAAACAAGTTGTATCAAAATAAAGTACAACAAAAAACAAGAGAATCCATGCCAGGAAAATGATCCTTGGGCCTAAAATACTCAAGATATCCACCATATTCACCAAGAACTAACATGCAAATGATTAGAAGTAGCATGCAACCATAAATTTTGACATGCAGCTGATTAGAAGAAACATGCAACCACCAAATTTACCAAGAACTAACATGCAAATGATTAGAAGTAGCATGCAACCATAAATTTTGACATGCAGCTGATTAGAAGCAACATGCAACCACCAAATTCACCAAGAACTAACATGCAAATGATTAGAAGTAGCATGCAACCATAAATTTTGACATGCAACTCATTAGAAGCAACATGCAAATGATTAGAAGCAGCATGCAACCATAATTTTTGGCATGCAGCTGATTAGAAGCAACATGCAACCATAAATTATGACATGCAAGATTTGGGTAGTTGTCAAAACTGACATGCAAACTCACTAAATTGACATGCAGCAGTGAAATCTCAATAGGCTAGCAAGATCACAACAACGTAACATTAATCTTCATCCAATGATCGTGGCTTCAAGAATCTTCAGACAAGGAAGTAGCAGGGAGGCTCTGATACCATGTTGAGATTTCAACGCTGCATGTCAATTTAGTGAGTTTGCATGTCAGTTTTGACAACTACTCAAATCTTGCATGTCATAATTTATGGTTGCATGTTACTTCTAATTAGTTGCATGTTAAAATTTATGGTTGCATGCTACTTCTAATCATTTGCATGTTGCTTCTAATCAGCTCCATGTCAAAATTTATGGTTGCATGCTACTTCTAATCATTTGCATGTTAGTTCTTGGTGAATTTGGTGGTTGCATGTTGCTTCTAATTAGCTGCATGTCAAAATTTATGGTTGCATGCTACTTCTAATCATTTGCATGTTAGTTCTTGATAAATTTTGACATGCAACTGATTAGAAGCGACATGCAACCACCAAATTTACCAACAACTAACATGAAAATGATTAGAAGTAGCATGCAACCATAAATTTTGACATGCAGCTGATTAGAAGCAACATGCAACCACCAAATTCACCAAGAACTAACACACAAATGATTAGAAGTAGAATGCAACCATAAATTTTGACATGCAACTGATTAGAAGCAACATGCAAATTATTAGAAGTAGCATGCAATCATAAATTTTGACATGCAGTTGATTAAAAGCAACATGCAACCATAAATTATGACATGCAAGATTTGGGTAGTTGTCAAAATTGACATGCAAACTCACTAAACTGACATGTAGCACTGAAATCTCAACAGGTTGGGAAGATCACAGCAACGTAACATTAATCTTCAACCAATGATTGTGGCTTCAAGAATCTTTAGATGAGGAAGCAACAGGGAGGCTTTGATACCATGTTGGAGTTGACAAAAGTCAACTCTGAAGATGCCCAAGATCACCTGCATGCGAGAACCTATCAAAGAGAAGCCAAGGAGAGGAAGAGCATGGAGCAAGGGGAAAACTCTAAATGGACATGAGAGACCACAAGATATTGAAACACAAGAAAATATGTATTTACAATATGCAAAAAGTGATATGTGATGATGAAAATACAAGGAGGGAGCCCGTTTATAAAGAGCTCCAGGAATCTTCTAGAACAAGCTAGAAGGTGCTAGGAGATAAGTGTGACAACTAAACATACATCCACTTAAGGTGGAAAGTCCTCAAATAATGTGAGAGGATAAGTATGACTTAGGAGAGAACAAACTCCCGTATTGTCAACAACTTATAACTAACTCCTAGACTACAACTAATTAATAAATGCATTTACCTAAGTAAGCTTAAGTAAATAGAATAAATAATTAATAATTAATTATTTACTCTAATAGTTAGCATGAATGTTGATGATACTACTTTGGGGAGTATCTTGAGAGTATTGATATGTTGCATTCATGACTATATTTTTCATTGATGTCAACAAAACTTGGTTTTTGTAAAGACTGGTTGAGTAGTAGATAGAGATCTTGATGGTACAAATAATGGTTTAATTGTTTGGTCATGCATAATTATGGACATGTTCAGCATAGTGTCTTGATGACATAGTCAAGTGCACATAGTATGAGTCAAAGATGTACAAAATATGTACTTGATTTATAGAGAGAAGTTTAGAGACAAATTATTGGGAAAGTAGTTCCTAATGTTTGTTGGCTATCTTACATCTAGGATGTAATGAGGATATGTGCAGTTAGACAGTGATAGAGGACAATCCACTGATGATGTTAGCAAGTGTGCAAGCCATAGTATCACACATGTAAAATTTTGTACAGACTATGAGTTGATAGTGGTATTGTAATCATAATTAATTAATCATCTTATTTTAATTAATTAGGAAAGCCTCAAGGCTAACTCAAGGAATTATTATGAAGACATGGAATAAAGGAAAGATTTTTTTATTGATTGTATAGTGTATGATGTGTATTGAGAGCATTGTTGAAGTGCAAAGTGTGAAAATAAGAAGAGAGCTTATTGAATGCGTGTAAGCAATCCAAGGGATTATTGGATACAAGATTTGTGACCTAGTTGCAAGATCAAAAGTATTAGAGGTATAGTTGACAAGAAAGAGAAAGATGAAGTAATAATATAGTACCATTCTATTATTCTACAAGGAATAATACAAAGATCATTTGGATAGTGGGTGTAGACACCTAAATTTGATTACATCGCTTTGGTAATCCTATTTAGTTATCTCTAAAGGCATCATTAATTAAATTCCTATTTAATTAATCCTTTGCCATCCCCTAGCTGATTAATTTAATTAATCATCTATAGTCCTAATTGATAAACCAAATAACCTATTATTTATCAATTAATCCTATTCTTCTATCTAAATTCCAAAATCCCCATTTATCAAATAAATCTATTTGATAAATAAAACCCTCAAATATAATAAGCCCCTAACTTATCCCTAAACCCTCTTTTTAGCCTAATCCATTCCATCCACCCATACTAACCAAGCTTAGCCACTAACTCACCCACCCTCATGAATGCCATCCACTTGCAAATCTCTAACATCCCTAATCTAATCCTAAACCATCTCTAATCCACCCCCTAAACTTTTCACATTCCCTAAGTAAGCTTAAGACTTTCCTAAGCCAAGGAAAGTCAACAATCTCAACTCCCTCCAAAATATCCCAACCACCCAACAATGAATGCTCTTACAAAGGCCATAAAGACTCTTACAAGCCCATTCATTGCTCTTACAAGCCATTATGAAGGGTCTTTATGAAGATATTATCCCTTGAGCCTCCTTTGTTGACTCATCCATCCCCTTGCCTCCATCCACTCACCTTGTGACATGTGTCACTCCCTGGTTGGTGTTAAATAAGCACAATCCATGTGCTCCCCTTTGAGTGCATCCTAGCCCTCCTTAAGCTTTCATCTCTCCTTGCATCTTAACCCTCCATCCCTTAAGCCCTTGGCCTATAAATTGAATCCCCTCCCAAGCCATTTCATCACAATCTTGGAGCTAAAGTTATAATGCCCTTTTGAGAGCCAAAAACCACCAACCTTAACCTTATAATGCCAAATTGAGAGCTCACAAAGCTACCAATTTGCCATTACCCAAAATCCATTGAAGAAACTTTTGAGCACTTGAGCATACATCCCAATTCTTAGACTCATCTACCAAGCAAAGAGCTAAATTCTATTGGGAGAGTCCATTCATTTGGCTCACATTTCCAATTGGGGTTTCCTCTTTAGTCTCTCATTTATGTTATGGTATTTTAGTTTGTAAATGCTTTTGATTTCTTAATTTAGTGTTTCTAACATACTAATATAGCATATACAGTGGGTTCATTGGTCTTGCCATTGAAGGTGTTTGGAAGTGGGTCCAACTATCTTCCATAACTCCTAATAGGGTTGGAATATCATAACAAGGATTCAAAGTCTCCTAATAGGGACTCATATGTACTAAATGTTGTAAGAGACTCCTAATAGGGTCTATCCTCTAATAAGGGATATTTATAATAGTACATCATCTTGTGGGTATGATTCCCACTAGGGTTTTTCCTCTAATCAATGGTTTCCCTAGTTAACATATCTAGTGTTATTGTGTATGAGTATCTTGTTATGTTTTCAATTTATATTTCTCATATAGTTAATATTTTTTAAAGTTGATAATTGTGATATTAGTTGGATTACTGATTCACCCCCCATAGTTATATCAGTGGACTATATATTCTAACAATTTGTATTAGAGCCTCAAGTCCTTGAAGGATAAACTTAACATCTTTGGGAGACCGATGGTGAATCTTTTTAGAAAGGATAGTCCTAGATTTGATGGTTCAAACTATGATAGTTGGAAGGAGAAGATGAAGACTCATTTGTTTTGCATGGGTCTGGGATATTAGATCTTGACAAAGAGTCAGAAGACAATCATTGAAGAAGAAAATCTTGAAGGATGGAATAAAGAAGAGACAAATCTATTCATGTGTAGCATGAGAGAAAGAGAAGCTCTACTAATAGCTCTTCTAGGGAATGAATATAGTAAGGTAAAGTCACTTGTAATTTCTCATGAAATTTGGAAAATATTAGAATCTACTTTTGAAGGTGATGATCATGACAAAATAATGAGATTACAAAATTGGATATGTACATTTCAAGATGCTAGAATGATGGAAGATGAATCTATAAGAAGTTATATTGGAAAATATCATAAATGGTTGTAGCAATTTAGTCTCATGGTGGAACCAAGGAAAATGATGAATTCATATGGAAGATCTTAAAAAATTTGACACCACCATTAAAGTCGATATCCTCATATGATTCAGCTAGTAATTCCTTACACTAAGGATTTCACAAAGGAAACATTGCTTAGAAGATTAGAATCAATAGGAGTAGATCTAAGATAGTTTGGAGAACTTGCAAGAGTTGAGTAGTGATTCAATGTGAATCCATATCTCATGAGAATAAATGGAACACTTAGCACTCATTGGCTCTAGGTGATGCTCATAGGGGTGAAGCAATGGGACTTCCAGGGAGGTCACCCACCCTAGTACTACTCTAGCCTGAGTGCACTTTACTACAGAGTTTCCTCCATGGTTAAACCCAAATCTTGGTGATTTTAAGATATAAATTGTTTGTATGCAAATGAAGATGAATAATCTAATGAGAAAGGTCAAAGAAAAAGTGACGATGAATTAGGATTTGTGATTATCAAGGAAGATGGTCTTGATAGAACAATTAGGGAAGAAAAGGCTCTAGTTACCCAAGTGGGAAATAAATTTGATTTGATAATTGCTAGTGGTTGTTCACATCACATGACTAGTGATATGAATAAGTTTGTTAAGTTCAAAAATCATGATGGAGGTATTGTTAGAGTTGGTAACAATACAACCTATCATATAACAAGAATTTGATCCATTACTCTTGATGGTAAAAATAACACTGATGATGTTTATTTTGTTGATGGATTGAAGCATAACTTTTTGAGTGTTAGAAAATTGGTGGCCAAGGGTTATCTATTGTAGCTCATTAAGAATACCTACAATATCAAAGACAAAGAAAGTAAGATGATTGGAATTGACACTAGATCCAGAGGTAATGTATTTTAGTTGGAATCCTACTGAGATGACATGTTTGGTAGTTAAAGTGGATAATAGTTGGTTGTGGCATAAAATATTCTACTTTTAGTCTTACCTACCATCCTACCAAATGGTGTTTCAAAATACTAAATCTAATTACACCTTTTTTCAATGCAAAGAAACAACATTATTATAATTTTCTAGAAAAAATAGTAATGATTTTCTGTACACAAAGGGTTTGACCCTCTTAATCTTATCTATTTTTAAAAATACATTATTATTTTTATAAACTAGATTCATAGTGCTATAATTCTTATTCTTTATACATCTTCTAATTTTGAGTGCAAGACCCTTGAATTTCTCTTTAAAGTTTAGGTTTACCTAATTTTTTAAAGAAAAGAAAGTGCTCTTATACCCCCCTTTGTGCACACCATATTTGTACACTTAATCATAGAATAAGTTAAATATCTAAGATTGGAAATCATAGATCTATTCCTTTTTTAAGGCATCCTTTATTCGAGAATTAATTCCAAGATCAATACACATAAAGCTTCTTCATGGATTTGAGTGATTAAGTTACATTTGTTCATGATGGTTTTTCATGCAAGGTGAATCTAACACTTATCTTAATTATATTAATTTTCATTATGGAATTTCAATTTTATTTTGAGGTTGATTCCTAAATAGGCTTTTTACCAAGGAAAACTCATTTCCATAACCTTTTCTCCCTTCATTTTTGTGCATAGGAATAGTTTATGGAGTTGCAAGTTTGGATCTTGAACATTTAGACATAGTCAGGGGTTCTTAGAAATTTTCATTAAATTTAGAGAAGTTAAGAAAAATTTGACCTGTCATCTTGTTACTAGAATCTCTATTTGTTAATGCACTTTTAGCTGAATTTTTACATAGCAGACAATTAGAGGCCCCAATAACAAAGATCTAGAGTTATGGTAAATTGTTACATTCCAGTGAGAACTGAGATTAGATCCAAGATTCAAATATCCTCATAGTTTCAAGGTGAATTTATTTTCTATCTTTCTCTTTGCATTTACTTTCATAGATTAATTTTTCTATCAATTACATCATCTTATCAATTTTCACATTACACAAAAACCCTAAATTGTAGGTCTTATATTTGCACCCTTCCTTTTTTGTTTTTTTTTTAAAAATTGGATTCTCTTTGTATAGGGATTTTTATTCCTAATGTATGTTGGAAGTGGTGATTGGTAGCTTCTATGCATGTCACATTAATCATTTCCCTATTATACAAATGAAACCTCCACAGAGATCACAAAAATTTTATCACATAAACTTTGATAATATTGTGAAGGTTAGTAGCACTTTTGTAGTCAAAGACTTGCCTAATATTATTAGGACTACTAATTTTTTGTGTAAGGAATGTATTTTGGCTAAGAAGAAGAAAGTATCATTCCCTAGCAATAAGTTCACTACCATAGAGAAGCTAGAGATCATTCACACAGATCTAAGTGGTCCTTCTATAATAAGAGGATTCTATGGTGAAATTTTTTATAGCTTTTGTTGATGATTTCACTAGAATGATGTGGGTAGCATTTTTGAAAGAGAAATATGAAGCTTTTGAGAAGTTTAAGATATTTAAGAATAGATTTTAGAATGAATTTGGTGTTAAGATAAAGTGTTTGAGATCTAATAGAGGAGGAAAATTTACTTTTAGAAAGTTTAACATATTATGTGAAGGAAATGGTATCAAAAGACAACTATTTACACCTAGAACACCTGAGAAAAATGGGATTTCTAAAAGAAGGAATAAGTCTATAGCAGAAGTAGTAAGAGCAATGCTATTTTAGAATGATGTTTCTAAGACATTATGGAGAGAAGCACTTAATACAATAGTATATACTCTGAATAGAGTACAAATCAAAAAAGGTATGGACAAGACACCTTATGAACTATGGTTTGGACATTTACCATCAATCAAGTCTTTCAAAAATATTGGGAGAAAATGTTATATTAAGAGAGACGATGACATTGGTAAGTTTGATCCAAGAAGTGATGAAGGTATGTTTCTTGGCTATTTATTGAAAAACAAGGCTTATAGATGTTTCAACTATAGAAGTAAGATAATAGTTGAATACACAAATGTAAGGATTGATGAAAAGTTTGGATCTAAAGAAAAGATGGTAGATTATAAGTTAGATGGAGAAGAAGATAACTTTGGAATTGTTAGACAGAATATTGAAGTTTTCTTTAAGACTAACAATGACTTGCAAAATGATGTGCTAACTTTTGAGCATCAAGGAGAAGAAAGTTTTGAACCTAGAGAAGAGATAAGAGTTGAGATGTCAACTCCTATACCTAATAGAAATCTAATAAAGAATCACCCTCCTGAGTAGATAATTGGAAATAAAGATAAAGGTGTGATGATGAGGAATGAACTAAATGAGGATATATGTATAATATCTCAAGATGAACCTAAAAGCACAGATGAAGCAACTAAAGATAATAATTGGATCCAAGAAAAGAAGAAAGAATTGGATCAAATAGTGAAGAATGATACATGGGAGTTGATTCCTAGACCAAAAGACAAGAATTTGATAGGAACAAAGTGGGTATTTAGAAATAAGATGAATGAGCAAGGTGAAGTTGTAATGAATAAAGCTAGATTTGTATGCAAGGGATATTCATGGAAAGAAGGCATATATTATAAGGAAACATATGCACCTATAGCCAGAATGGAAGTAGTAAGGATGTTCCTGGCTTATGCAGTGAATAAGAAGTTCAAGGTTTATTAGATGGATGTTAAATCAGCCTTTTTGAATGGATAACTTGAAGGAGAATTTTATATTGAGTAGCATGAAGGTTTTACTTTATCAAAAGACAATGACATAGTATGTAGATTAAAGAAAGCTTTATATGGTCTAAAGCATGCACTGAGAACCTATTATACAAGGTTAGACACTTATTTGGCAAAGATTGGATTTTCTAAAGGTATGACAGAAAGTAACTTGTATTTGAAAGAAGTTGAAAGTGGTTTATTGATTATTGTAATATTTGTTGATGACATCATTTTTGGAGGTAATGATGAAGCTAGTGATAATTTTCCTAAAGAGATAAATAATCAATTTGGAAAGAGCATGATAGGAGAAATGAATTTTTTCCTAGGATTGCAAATTGTACAAGATAATGATGGTATATTCATTTCACAAGCTAAGTACCTAAAAGATTTGTTGAAAAGGTTTGGTTTGGAAAGCTATAAACCTATTGGTACACCTATGTTAACTAGACATAAGTTATCCAACAAAGATTAGACACTTGCAATAGAGAAAAATAAGTATAGATCAATGATTAGAGGTTTCCAATATCTGACTCACACCAGACCATATATAGGAAATACAATTAGGCTGATCCTAAGGAATATTATTTTTTATTAGTAAAGAGAATATTTAGATATCTGAAAGGGACATCTAACTATAGAATTTGGTATGATAGATCAAGTGATTTCACTCTATGTGCATATACTAATGCAGATTGGGAAGGTAATAAGGATGATAGAAAGAGCACCAGTGGTGGAGCATTCTTTCTTGGAGGAAGATTGGCTTCTTGGTTAAGTAAGAAGCAAGATTGTATCTTGTAGAGTACTACTGAGGTAGAGTATGTTGCAAAAATAAATAATTGTAATCAAGTTATGTGGATGAAGTAGATGTTGAAGGATATCAGAATTGAGATTGAAGAACCTATTATCATTTACTATGATAACACAAGTACAATGAGTATGCCTAAGAATGTTGTATTGCATTCCAAGACTAAGAATATATCTATTAAGTATCATGTGCTAAGAGAAAAAGCAACAAAAAGAAGAGCATATTAGAGTATTAAGTACTAAAGATAAGATTGCAAATATCTTTATGAAGCCTTTGCCTAAAGATACATTTGAGTACTTGAGAGGTATGCTTAGGGTTATGCTCTTGCCTACTTTTGAGTAGATGATGCAAAAAGTGCATTAGTCCAATGGTACATAGCACTATTTTTTGATTGGACTGAATGTTGATGCTTCCAATTTGGGGGAGTATCTGTGATGGAGTGAGTCATTAAGGACTCTTGGTATTTGGTATTGAACAATTTCTTTGGAACTCGAGTTGATTGAAGATTTTGTGCAGCATATTAGAAATTGGTATTTAACAATAGATATGTTGTAACATTGAGATTGAGGTCTTTTCCATTGATGTCAATGGGGGAGAATATGCATGAAAAACATATCCTAAGGTATGGGGGAGAGTATGTATGTGAAAAACTCCTAGGTTATGAGAGAGTGATATCTCTTTAGAGAGATTTAGAAAGATTCATGTAAGGAAGCAAGAATGTGTACTTGGTGTATTGTGAATTTTTTAGTGTGAAGTAAACAATTAATGTCTAAGAAGGAGTATGCAATTGTGTGCATCTATTGTATTTGAGATTTTTTTAGCATGTGGATAGCTGATGCTAGTCTCTAAATCCAGAGGATTTTAGACTTTCTTGATGAAGAGGATTTGAGTAGATGAGAACAAAAGTAGCAATAGAGTATCACTTGATGTTTTTGAAACTTAGATGCTTTTCATCTATGTTTCCATCAATGCCAAAGGGGAGATTGTTAGCATGAATACTGATGATACTACTTTGGAGAGTTTCTTGAGCATTGGAGAGTTTTAATATGTTACATTCATGTCTGTGTTTTTCATTGATGTCAACATAGCATGGTTGATGTAGAGACTAGATAAGTAGTAGACAAAGATCTTGATGTTTCATTTAATGGTTTGATTTTCTAGTCATGCACAATTGTGGACATGTTCAACATAGTGTCCTAATGATGTGGTCAAGTGTGTAGAGTCTAATTTGAAGATGTATAGAAGATGCACCTGATTTATATAGAGCAATTTAGAGATAGAGTATTGGAAAAGAAGTTCCTAATGTTTGTTAGCTATCTTACATTTGGGATGTAATGAAGAGATGCATGGTCAGGCAATGGTAGAGGATAGTAGATTGATGATGTCAGCAAGTGCGCAAGCCTTAGTATTGCACATGTGAAGTTTTGTATAGAGTGTGAGTGAATAGTGCTATTCTAATTGAAATTTATTAACTATCTTATTTTAAATAATTGGGAAAGCCTCAAGGAATTATTATGAAGATATCATATAAAGGAAAGATGTTTTAATTGATTTTATACTATATGATGTGTGTATTGAGATTGTTGTTGAAGTGTGAAGTGGGAAGTGCAAAAAGAAGCAGAGTTCTTACTGAATGCATGTAAGGGATCTAAGGGATTATTGGATGCAAGATTTATGATATAGCTACAAGATCAGAAGGGCAGAGGTCTGATTGAAAAGATAGGGAAAGAGAAAGGAACAATATAGTACCATTCTATTATTCTACAAGGAATAATATAGAGATCATTTGGACAATGGGTTTATTGATCTTGCCCTTGAAGCTATTTGGGTAGTGGGTCTAGTTGTCTTCCAAAACTCCTAAGAGGGTTGGCACAACTCCTAACAAGGTTGGAATCTCCTAACAGGGATTCAAAGTCTCCTAACAGGGACTCATATGTACTAAATTTTGTAAAAAACTCCTAACAAGGTCTATCCTCTAACAAGGAATATTTATATTAGTACATCATCTTGTGGGTACCATTCCCACTAGGGTTTTCCCTCTGATCAAGAGTTTCCCTAGTTAACATATCTGGTGTAATTGAGTATGAGTATCTTGTTGTGGTTTCAATTTTTATTACTCATATGGTTAAGATTATTTAAGGTTGATAATTATGATATTAGTTGGATAACTGATTCACCCTCCCCCTCTCAATAATATTAGTGGACTATATATTCTAAAAATCCCTTCATTAAAATATTCATTTGGGAGAACCACTACCTTCCTTTCCTCCCTCAAGTACCATCTTCCAAAAGCATCTAGGTTTATGATTTACTCTTGGGCTTTGCTTCCAAGTAGCAAAGAGCATAATCCCCTATTCCTTTGTCTAGAGCCCTACCAAGTTCACAAGGCCTAGTTAAACTATGTGAATTGAAAGCATGTTAAAAAGTACATTATTTGAATGGGTTTGAATTATCTTTGACAAGCTTCCTACAATTAAACCATCATCAAGTTTTGTGTGTTCATTTTAAGGTATCTTTGACAATCATCCTACAAACCACTATTATGCTATGTCAAAACTCAAAAATCAAAAAACAATTACTTTAAAAACAAAGATTAGAATAGAAATATGAATGAAAGATTATGAAAAACTATAAATTTTGGATCTTTTTTTGTCAAGTGTCATACAAAACTTTGCACCAAGGCACACAAGGAAATGCTCTTTGTGTGCAAGCATATGAAATTTAGTGTGAGAAAATACAAAGGATTGTGCAAGTATTTCAAATTCTCACACAAGAAATGATCTTGGCATGTAAGATTTTGCTGTATTGTATGAAAATAAATCCAAAATATCAAAAAAGGAAATAAATGAGGCTAGAAAATTGATTTTTCTACCCCATGGTGGGTGCCATAAATGTGAGTGTTAAATATGGGCTGCTAATTCAATCACACACATCAACATGATCATTGTTTGAAGGTAACATCCCAAAATGCACATGAGATTATTCATCCAACAAGTCTACACAAGGCGATCTTTTTCCTTCTAACTAGATGAGGTTTTATTATATGCTCTCAGAATCGAGAGTTTAGTAACTAGACCAAACTAGAACAAAGGATTTGAATGAATGAAAGTGCAATATTAATCTATGTTTTAAGATTTTGTATGCAAAGATATGAATTAATCTATATGATATTTGAATTAATCTAAGAACAATGATAAGAAATATAAGCTTAATGAATGCATTGTAATCTAAATGATAAGCATGTACAAGCAATAGAGAAGTGAATGCAAAATTCTTGAGTGCTTAATCCAATAGTAGTTTGACACTCTTCACTTGCATCCCCTTTAAATGAGAGATCGAGGGTCTCTTTTATAGGATCTTAGACCTAATCAATGGTCAAGATTAAACTAGATGTATGGTTCATATTCAATGAGAGATTAAGTCCTCTAATTTTTATGGAGTTGAATGGGATTAATTAGGGGAAAATATTAATCCATTCAAATATTAACTCATATCTAATAATCTAATAAATTAAATAATTAATTCCAACAATTATAGTGAGGGTATTTAATTAAATCAATATATTTAATTCCATTTTCATGTGTGATGAATTAGGAAAGAACATTGATCCATTCAAATATGACATCATAATCTAATATTCTAATTAATCAAATAATCAGTTTCAATCATTATGATGAGAATATTTAGTTAAATAAATATATTTAATTCCTTTTTCATGTGTATTAGCTAAAGGGAGTATATTTTAATTTAATTAAAGTGTTAGGACTTGTAATAGGAATTTTTTGCATTTGACACTTAGGTCAAGTAGAGACAATTAGAACTAGAAATGCCTAGTACAATAGGACTTAATTGATCAAGAAATTGATGTTGTAAGATTTATGCACCAAAATTGGTTTAGAATGTCAATGTGTCAATTTAGGGGCATTACAATAATAAAGGAATCAAAACAACATATCATTCTTCTATTTGTATCTTACCTCTTCTATATGTCATTATATTTAATGTTGTCCATGTGCTATTTTTTGTACTTGTATCTGTAGAACCAGAATCAGTATGCAAAGAATATTAACAAATAAAGTAAACATTCACAAATCAAAAACTAAATTCACATATATGCTTAGACAAAGAAAGAAAACAAAAAGTGCAAACCTCACAAGAGAAAACACTCTATGCTTTCTTGATTCTGTAGATGTGTCCTTTTGTTGTGGATGTATGCTCAAGATGCTCAAAAGTTGCTTCAATGGAGATGGGTAATGGCAAATTGGTAGCTTTGTGAGCTCTCAATTTGGAATTATAAGGGTATGGGTATGGCTTTTGGCTCTCAAAAGGGCATGGTAACTTTAGCTCAAAGATTGTTGATGAAATGGCTTGGGATGGGATTCAATTTATAGGCTAAGGGGTAGAGGGATGGAGGGCTTAGATGCAAGGATGGATGAAGGCTTAAGGAGGGCTAAGATGCACTCAAAGGGGAGCACATGGATTGTGCTTGTTTAGCACCAATGGGAAGGTGACACTTGTCACAAGGAGGATGAGTGTGAGAGGGTAGGGTAAAGGGTTGGTTAAAGGCATGATGAGTGGGGTTGAGTATGTAAGAGGGAAGAGTGTGGAAGATGGGTGTAAGAGTCATGAGTGGGCTTGTAAGAGTCTTTATGTTTTGTAAGAGCACTCATGACTTAGTGGTTGGGTTTTTTGAGGTGAGACTTTGGTTTGGATTAGGAAAGTATTAAACTTGTTTAAGGAATGTGACAACATTAGGGGGTGGATTAGGCTTGTGTTTAGGATTAGATTAGGGATGTTAGAGATGTGCAAGTGGATGGAATTAATGAGAGTGGGTGAGTTAGTGGCTAAGCTTGGTTAGTATGGGTGGATGGGGTGGATTAGGCTAAATGGAGGATTAGAGATAGGTTAGGGGTTTTTGAATTTGAGGATTTCATTTATCAAATAGATTTATTTAATAAATGGGGATTTTTGGAATTAGATAGGAGAAAAGGATTTAATTGATAAATAATAGATTATTTGATTTATCAATTAGGACTATAGATGATTAATTAAATTAACCAACTAGGGATGGCAAAGGATTAATTAAATAAGAATTTAATTAATGATGCCTTTAGAGATGGCTAAATTAGATTACCAAAGTAGTGTAATCAAATTTAGGTGTCTACATTTTGCCCCTCTTTGACATAGTGTTGAGACAACACTATTTCAAAGAAGTTTGCATGAAGATGACACAAGGAAGATGTTTTAGCAACAAGGTTGCCCCAGTCTCGAATAAGAAGAGGAGAGACTAGACTTAGATGATGCCCCCTCAAGAAGGCAGCGGGGGGAGAAATGAGGCTCAATGACTTCTTGAAAAGTACAAGAAATTGAGACGAGCTGAGATGCAGGTTGGCAAAGAGAAGGGGCTGAATTAGCTCAAACTCTCACTACGGGAGAATGATAAAGGGAAATCAGAGGCACAATAGTAAAGCAAGCTTAAGACTTTCCAGGATTGGGGGGGGGAGATGGAGGAGCAGAGTGCTATAAAAGGAATCCCTGGTAGGGAGATGGATGATAGAATGATAAAGCTGATGCAACAGGATTTCAAAGAGTCAGATTGGCGAAAGATGGGTTTCAGAGATCCCTAGGACTAGGATTGTGGATCTCGAAAGATGAGGCTTGGTGGATTGATTTGATTGGTGGATCCCTAAGACTAGGATTGTGGATCCCTAAGCATGAGGAGTGATTCAAAGAGATACTGATGCATAAGCTGGGGTAGGAGCGACAGATGTAGGATATGGATGGGGGATAATGGAGATGAAGGGAATCCATTGAAGCTTTTTGAGCAAGGGGGATACTTCAAAGAGAAGTACCACCATGTAGTTGAGCACTAGATTTGCTATAGGACTGTTGGTTAATTGCCAGGGTTACCAAGAACATCAAGGCCTTTTCACCAACCGTCCAGAGGACTAACGAACTGACTTGAAACAAACACGCAAAGATTGCCCCAGTATCACACATGAATCCCAGAGGAAGCATCGTGGAAATGACACTAGGTAACCCACAAGCAGAAAAAGAAAACAAGAAAAAGACCTAATCAAGACCTTACGCTCTAATTGCCCCATTCGTAGCATACCATGATATGGAAGATCATGGCAACCTTGAGGAGGGAACAAGGAGATTGCTTGGAAAAGATATTTCAAGACCCAAAAGGGAAGATCCCAAATCCAAAGAAAGCGAAAATCCAAAAGAGAACTGTTTTCCAATGAGATGGGTAGGATGAGGTACTAACGGACCAAGATCAGACATGAGGAAAGCTATATCCTGCAAGGATCTATCAGAGAGCACCTAAGCTGATGGATTTGGATGAGTGATGCGTCTGGCAAGCTGAACTAAGAAGGATAACACTTTGGTGACAGGAGATCTAGCTAAAGGATGCATTGGAATATCTAACCAAGGTGTGTGATGTGTGCAAGATGTTGACCAAGGATGAACTAACACGAAAGCCGGATAGATACAATGATACTAAGCTAAAGAGGATGTACAAGCTGACAGAACAAGATATGTTACAAATGTACAAGTTTGTTCATGTTTTGTTTTTTTGTGAGATGGAAATGTTTTTGAAGGATGGGATGTCTATAACAGTTGATAGGTGGATAGGTAGATGGTTTGTGAAAAGCTTAAGGAAAATGGGATTCTGTGTGTGCATGTGATAGGATAAAGGCTAGGATACAAGATTATTTACAAGCTGGAATATGGTACAAGCTTTGGACAAGATTTGGATATATACAAGGTATGGTACAAGATTTACAAGGTATAATACAAGCTTTGGTACAAGATTTACAAGCTGTACAGGAGGTATTGACAAGCTCCATCAGATTTTGGATATTTGATTGGAACACCAAGGGAACAAGCAGGTGTTTTATGGGATGGTGGGTGGATGGATGAGGGATAGGATAGTGATAGATAATGGATTAGTCTTTAGCACACAAGGCACCTGAATTACCAGGTTTTCACCAAGGTACCTATCCAAGGCGCTTGAATTGCCAAGTTTTCACCATTGGACGCTTATTTCTCTTTACTATTTTTTTGTATTTTTCAAAAGCTGGGCATACCAAAGATCTTCAAGCATAGAACTTCTTGAGATGAATGATGTTAGTGGGATCATTCAAGAGTTCTCCTTCTGGTGTAGATAATTGATAGGCTTCGGAGCCAAAGGAGGTAGTAACCACATAGGGACCAAGCCATGTAGGTTCAAACTTGCCTTTCTTTTCTCGATCTGCTTGGACTTTCATATTTTCTTTGAGGACCATGTCACCTGGCTGAAAGTGTCATGTGAGCACCTTCTTGTTGAAATTCCTTTTGAGACGAGTTTGATAGACTGTGAGATGGTCATAGGCTTGTTGTCTCTTCTCATCTAAGAGATCTAGCTGGGTGAGTCAAGCTACTTTGTATTCTTCATCTGAGATTTGCCCTTGCAAAGATATGTGTAGTGAGGGAAGTTCAACTTCTATAGGTAATACCGCTTCGACACCATAGACTAGGGAGTATGGAGTTGTGCCTGTGGATGTACGGAAGGAAGTTTGATAGGCCCATAGAGCCAGATTTATTTGAAGGTGCCAATCACGGCCAAAATCATTGACAACTTTCTTTAGGATTTTGAGGAGGGTTTTATTAGTTGCCTCTACTTGGCCATTACCTTGTGGGAAATATGGGCTAGAAAAGTGGTGATGGATGCAAAGGGAAGTGCATAATTCTTCCATTTTGAGATTTTCAAAGTTACCTCTGTGGTCAGTGAAGATGGTGGATGGGATGCCAAAGCGGCAAACAATGTGGTACAAGATGAACTTGGAGACTTGAACTCCTGTAGCTGAGACTAGGGGGACTGCTTCCACCCACTTAGTGAAATAGTCTGTAGCTGTTATTATCCATTTATGTCCATCGGATGAGAGAGGTGTGATAGTTCCAACTAGATCAAGGCCCCAACAAGCAAAAGGCCAAGGTGGTGCAATAGGTTGTAGATCCTGTACTGGAGCGTGCACAAGATTTGCATGCTGCTGACATGGGAGACACTTTCTGACAAAATCACAAGAGTCTTCTTCAATGGTAGGCCAATAGTAGCCTGCTCTAAGGATTTTTCGTGCTAGGACAATACCACTCATGTGGGCACCACAAAGTCTAGAATGTACTTCTTTTAATGCCATCGCAGCCTCATTTTCATCTAAACATTGAGAGAGAGTATCGTGATAACCCCGACAATATAGGGTATTGGCTATGATAACATAGCGGGATGATTTTCGGATGAGGTTCTGGTGTTGGGTATGTGTGAGGTGAGGGGATATGATACCATCGTTAAGGTAAGCATGAATTTCATGGTACCAAGGGGATTGGGGACCAACCAAGATACAAACACGGTTTGAATCCTCATCCGCATAGGCAGGTGTGAGGAGCTGCTAAACTAAAAACTCATACTACATAGCTTCTTGGGGAATTTCCAAGAGCGAGCCGATAGTGGCCATGGCATCTGCTGCCTTGTTCTGCATTCGAGGCACTTGTGTAAACTGAAGCTTTGTAAAATGTTGGGTCAGCTGATCAACTAGCTCTTTGTAGGGTAATAGCTTTTCATCTTTGGTTTGATATTCATTTAAGACTTGTTTGATGATGAGCTGGGAATCACCAAAGACTTGTAACTCAGTGATATTCCATTCTATAGCTATCTTTAATCCTGCTACAAGAGCTTCATATTCTGCTATATTGTTGGTGCTAGGGAATTGTAGCTTGAAGGCTTTTGGAATGTAATCTCCTTGAGGTGTAACTAATAATATTCCTGCCCCTGATCCATGAGAGGTGTATGAGCCATCAAAATAAAGCTTCCATGGGGGTTGTTCTTCAATTAGGCAGATATGCTCATCTAGGAATTCTGTGAGCAAAGGATATGCATCTACTAGAGGTGCATCAGCTAGGTGATCTGCTATAGCTTGCCCTTTGATTACCTTTCTGTCCACATACTGGATGTCAAACTCACTTAGTAGCATAACCCATTTGGCCAAACGGCCTGTAAGTGTTGTTCTGGAGAGCATATACTTGAGAGGGTCAATCTTGGAGACTAGTTGGATGGTATGACTTAGCATGTAGTGGCGAAGCTTTTGAGTTGAGAAAATAACTACCAAACAAGCTTTTTCCATAGGAGTGTAATTGAGTTCATAAGCAACTAGGGTCCTACTAATATAGTAGATGGCTCTCTCTCTGCTATAATCATCATGTTGTGCTAGAAGTGCCCCTAGAGCAGTAGGTGTTGCTGATATATACAACATCAAGGGACGACCAGGAACTGGTGGAACCAAGATAGGGGGATTGGTGAGATACTGCTTGAGCTGATCGAAGCTGCGCTAACATAAAAGATCCCACTTGAAGTTCTCATTCTTCTTTAGCAAGTGTGAAAATGGTGTACACTTATCTGCAAGTTGGGAGATGAAGTGCCGGACAAATTGAAGTTTTCCCTGAAGAGAGCGAAGCTGTCGCAGTGTTTGGGGAGGAGGCATGTCTAAGATAGCCTTGACCTTTTTGGGGTCGATCTCTATACCTCGTTTAGAAACTGTGAAGCCTAGAAGCTTGCCAGATGTGACCCCAAAGACACACTTCTTGGGATTTAGCATGAGATGATATTGGGCCAACCTATCAAAGACTTTCTCCAGGTCAGCAAGATGATCCATGAAGGTGTGAGATTTGACTAGGATATCGTCCACATAATCCTCCAAAATGCTATGGATAAGATCATGGAAAATGGCTATCATAGCTCTTTGATAGGTAGCCCCAGCATTCTTTAGGCCAAAAGGCATCATGGTGTAGCAAAAGGTTCCCCAAGGGGTAGTGAATGCTGTCTTATGTTGGTCCTCTTCTGCAATCTTGATCTGATTATACCCAAAAAATCCATCCATAAGGGATAGAATTTCATGTCCAGCTGTAAGATCTACAATCATATCTATGTTGGGCAAGGGAAAATCATCCTTTGGACAAGCTTTGTTAAGATCTCTAAAATCAATGCAGATTCTGATGTCACCAAAAGGCTTAGTGACAGGGACCATGTTGGGGATCCATTTTGAGTAGTCGATAGGTCGGATAACTTTAGCAGCTAACATTCTTTCTAGTTCAGCTTTGACTAGTAATGCCACCTTGGGGTGCATTTTTCTAAGCTTTTGTCTGACGGGCTTGATCTTTGGATCGACTGCAAGATGATGAACTACAAGCTTTGGATCAAGTCCTGGCATGTCCTGATATGACCATGCAAATCGGCCAATGTTCTCTCGTAAAACCTCAAAGAGGAGGTCAGCTTGGTCTTGTGATAGGGATGCAGCAATGTGAACAATTCTAGGGATCTCTGAAGAACCAATGTTGACTTCTCTAGTATCCTCTATTAGAATAGAAGACACCTCTGGTCGATTATCTTGAGGAGGCAATACTAAATCCTCATGTTCTGCTTGTGGCTCTGGATTTTCTTGCTGAGGGGTTCTCTTCGCTGCCTCAGCTAGTCCCAAATTTACCTTAGTTCCAGTTTTGGGTGTATCGAAACTAGGTTGGGGATTTTCTCCAAAATACCCCTTGGGATCTAGCTTGTAGATGTAGGCAAAATCTGGCTTTGTCTTCTTATGAGGAGTTTCAGCTCCCATGAATCTTAGAAGCACTTCCTCTGATGCAAACTCATCAATATGTATGACACTTGGTTGGTCCCAATCTATGAGTTGTGGATGAGCAAGTGGTAGGTCAATGAGATGGATGGATAGTTCTCGGAGAACAAAGTCTCCTAGGAAGATTTGGTCTGGGATATCGTCGTAGGCTCTCTTTTCAACTTCCTTAGGAATGTCTTCAATTTCGACAAGGTCACGGTGGATTTTTGAAAAAGCGTGACCGTTCTTGTTGGTGCCCCCAGTTGTGGGTATGCCAAAGCCAAGACCTGACTTTATTTCCCAATTATGTGCTTCGATGGGACATTGCATGCCCCTTTCTTCTGGTCCTAGTCCACCTCCTTGATAGTTCCATTTTTCAGTGATGAGCTTATGTTGTTGGGGATACTTCTGGCTGAAGTGATCAAGGTGTGCTTGATTTCTTGGAGGTGCATCCTTATGTAACCAATTGTTGATATCTGGAGTGAGCTCCTCATGAAGAGGGGTTTTTGAGGACACAAAGGTGGTTGGGCCAAACTGTTTGTATCAAGGAGGTGGAATCTCCTTAGCTTTGTGATATGTTGGCCGTCCATGGGTATGTGGATCAAGTGGGATTGCTCCGACAGAAAATGTATCTGATAGACTATATTCTCCACAACCTTTGTTGTTGATCTTTACAGTAGATAGGGTGGAGGCAAGGATGGTTTCTGCATCATTACAAGTGTGGGATGAGCTGGCGATGGCTGTGCTGATGTCTATTCCAGGGCAATGGTTTGTATATGAAGCTTCAACCGCATTGCAGTAAGCAAAGGGTTCTGGATCGGCATGGATGGTTACCTCAGTGCCCTGATGCAGAAATTTGATGCACTGATGGTAGGTGGATGGAATGGCCTTCATAGCATGAATCCATGGGTGACCGAGGAGGATGTTAAATGGTAGGTTTAGATCAACAACATGGAAAACTATGTCTTGAATGACTGGCCCAACCTTGATTGGTAGCAAAATAGTCCCTTCTGTGGTCCTTTCCAAGTTGTCATAAGCTTTGATGGTGATAACCTCACTGATCATATCTGCCTCAGTATACCCAGCTTGTTTTATGAATTTTAGGGTGCAAATGTTCAAGGCTGATCCATTATCTATCATTACTCTTTTTACGGAAAAATTGGATACCATGATGGCTATGCGAAGCGGAAGGGTGTGATCTGGCTCAACTGCGGGTATGTCGGTGGGTTTGAAAGATAGGGCACATGAGGATGAAAGGTGTCCAACAAGATTACGAAAATCAATAGCATTGATATTAGAAGGGACACATGATTCTATGAGAGCACTGTCAAGGATGTCTTTGTACACAGGACTAGTGCGGAGAAGGTCTAAAATGGATATTTGGGCTGGCATGTTCCCAAGGTGTTCCAAGATATTGTACCAACTTTTTGATGGAGCTAATGGTGTTGATGAAACTAGTGGGCCTGCGATGTTAAATTGCGCTCTTCAAGTGGTGACCACACACTCATTGTCTGGTCCTCGGATATTGATAACATTGACAGAAGGCTCTTTCTCAGATATACAACCTATAAGGCTACCATAGTCTATATAGGATGAAGTGTGGTCATTGTTATTCCCATGTTTTTGGTTTGGCTGGCAGTTGTTGGTGTTGTTTTGGATAGGTGCTTTTCTAGGATTTTGGTTGTTGTGTGGAGGAAAAGCATTTTGATAAACCTGTAAGCCTGCATTGGGAGAGGTTTGGGCACCAATAGTGATTTCCTTCCGATCAATGAGGTCTTGCACATAGTCTTTCAGTTTCATGCATCTGAGGGTGGTGTGACCGTTTACCCTATGGAAATTGCAATACTCATTGTCCTTGTACCATGCAGCTTTGGATTGGCTTGGATCAATTTGCTGGGTAGGAGGAAATTTGATGAGGTTTTCCTTAGCCAATTTCTCAAAAATAACATCCAATGGCTCACCAAGGGGTGTATAGTTTCTAGGTGCAGGTTGGAATCTGGGCTTTTTCCCTACAGCTACATTGATGGCATTAGCTTGATTGTTAGACCCTTGAAAGTTGGGTCTTGTATTGTGGTTTTGATAGCTTTGGTTATTTTGTTGTTGGTAATTGATAGCTTGTTGGTTGTTTGTTTGATATGGTGGGTTAGACTAGTTTTGAGAAGGACCAACAATATTCACATGTCTGGTGTCAGTAACCCCATCTGTTGCAACATGCTTGTTTTTGTTCTAATACCTAGACTTGTCATTGGAATGTGATTGATTTTGGTTGGCCTCTTTGTAAATCTTTACCACACCATCTTTGATGAGTCCTTGCTCAAGAATCATTCCTTTCTCTTTGATATCCTTATAGGTCTGCAAACAGTTCATGGTCATGTGGTGAGCCAAGCTGGGATGTGCATTATCAATAAACATTTTCACCACATGGCATTCTGGCAAGGTGCAGGATATGCGGGTGGTAAGGGTTTTCCATCTTTGTAGGTATTCGGCAAGGCTTTCTCCACCTTTTTGCTTGGTGTGGACAAGATCAACTATTGATAGCTCTGTTTCAACAAGATGGGCATATTGGGCTACAAATGCCTTAGATAATTCAGAAAAGTTTTTAATTGTGCCATAGGGGATTCTATAAAACCATTCAAGAGCTGGTCCAGCCAAGCTTTTGGGAAAAAGTCGCAACAGGAAGACATCATTGTATGCCACCTCCTGGCAATGCATGTAAAATTCTTTGATATGTGTGACAGGGTCTCCTTTTCCTCTAAATTTGTCAAATTTAGGTACCTCAAAGTGTTTGGGAAATGGTGTCATGGTAATGGCTCTGTCAAATGGGTAAGGACACACATTCTCAAACTTGAATGTCTTTGGATCATTCCCTTCTTGGATGGCTTTCAGAGCTGTCTTCATTTGCTCCCACTCTGAATTGATAGGTGATGGTTGGGGTGCCCCCAATGTAGGAGTGCCTTGAGGTAGGTATGTGCTGGATGGGGCCACTGAATATGGATGGTTATGAGGGATTTGTTGATAGGGATTGTACATTGTTTGGGCAGCTGCATGGTGGATGACGGGTTGTTGAGGGGGAGGTGGCGCATATTGTTGCATGTGCTATGAGGCTTGCTGTTGATATGGGATTTGAAGTTGGGATTGAGGAACATAAGTTGGCTGTGGGATAAATGGATTGCTTTGTGGAGGTAAGGTATAAGATGGTTGTGAGGCTTGGGGAAAGGATCGGGGGGCTTGTGGGGTTTAACCAATATATGTGGGTTGTGCCCCCATTTGGGATGGTATCTGCAAATAATTGGTGGTTAGCTAGGGTGGTGGATTACCTCATAGAAGTGGCATTGAAAAGTAGTTGGTAATAGGAGGTAATGGATTATTTGGTGGTGGAGGTAGTGGGAATTGAAAGCTTGGGAATGGAATTGATGGGGTTTGATAGTTTGGTGGCTGGATTTGGAAGCTTGGTATAGTGGTGGTGGGAGCTGGGGTCACTTGGGAGCTTGGTAGAAGATTGGTAGTAGCTTGTGGGATTTGATAGCTTTGTGGAGTGAAGGTAGTAGCTTGTGGATTTGTGGCTGGTGGTATTGATCTCCCAAGACCTAATGGAAATGATGGGATTGTGCTTTGGGCTGTGGTGAACAAGTTGGGGGTGATGAAAGGTTGATTACTTGGCCCCATGGGTGGCATCCCTATTGTATATTGTTGAGGTTGGCCAAAGATGCTAGCACTGATTTGGGAGATGGGTGGATTTGGAAGGCTGGGTTGGGGAGCAGCAGCAGCAATAGTGAAGGGGGTGAATGGTGAGTTGTTTTGGGTAAAGGGGGTTTGGAGTGGAGAGGTATGAACCAAGGATGGAGTGGTGGTGGCTGGGTTGGCTTGCGGCATGGAGATTTCAACTTGGGTGGATGATGGTATGTTTGGGTCTGTTGGGTCATATGGATTGGCTGGAGGCTCTTCTTTTGGAATATATTGAGGATAATTTGGATCATAAGAGCCTATGGGTGGTGGCAGCTGCCCAAACAACGGGTGAGATGGATTTGATAATGGAGGGGGTCTTCCAAAGTCAAAGGTTCCTACATTGTCCCTTCAAAAATTAGCCATGATTGTCTCTTTGTTTTTGTCTATAATGGCATTTACCAATACTGCATTTCTTGGTTGGTTCATGAAAGCTTCAATGTCAGTAGGTGATGGCATAGCTTGCTCTGGGCTGAAGGATGGCTGAGTTCTCAAGGGGGGTGAGGCTGTTAGATCCAAATGATAGGGCTCCATTGTTTCTTTCTTCTTGGCTAAGCGAGTGACGAGTGGCATGAAAAATGCTCCTAGCGATGAGATGCAATAATGCTGATGGATGAAAAAGGGGGAAGGCTTTTCTATGCAAATGGTTTCCTAGGTTGAGGTAAAGCTATATGACAAAACCTAAGGAGGATTGGGTTGGGGATTCTAACTTCAAAGATATGTTGTCAAAGCACAAAAGGTCTGCTTTCCTATGTGCAAGCTTGGTGGTGATTGTGTCAACTTAAGGATAGACTGATGATCCTTTAGGAACAACACGAGATTGACCACTTGTGGATCCCAACCTTTAGCTCAAGGTGATGAGGGATAACAAGTGACAAAGCTAGATTACCCTAGACAAAGCTCTGTCAAAGGGATAACCTTGGTGAGATTGGTGGATTTGGAAGATTTTAGGAATGGCAAACTTTTAGCAAGGTGACAACAATTTTGAAAGCTTAGATGTGCAGATTTTGGATTGCTGGCTAGATGGTTTGATTCTAAATGAGATGGATGAGCTAATAATGCTTAAGGGGATAACCTAAGATGGCTGGATTTTCTACAAAGATGACTCTAAAGTGAAGCTTATCCAAGAAGATGTGGAGAAACAATGGTGTCTAATCATAGAAATCATGCCTAGTTGGTAAGGCATAAGCAGGATTAACTCCTAGATGTTGGCTAAATTTGATGGTATGCTCTAACCAGGCCTCTTGAAGTGCTTCGTTGGTAGCTTTGTCCTCTGCTTTGTGGAGTTTGGCAATTCGTGGGCTTGGTGTTATTTCTTTTCTCTTGGCTGAAAGTTCTTGGTATGCTAGAGATGGCTTGAGTTTGACCTTGTGAAACTTTTATTTGGGTTTGGGTTGTTCCGACATAAATTCCTGAATTTTCTTGGCTTTGGGAAAAATTTTAGTTGTTTTGCTTCAACTTGTTCAACTTCCAAAATAGGCAGTGACTACGCTAAGTGTGCCCTAAGCTAGGATTGACCAAGTTTGGCAAACATTCATTCAACAAGTAAAATAAAAACAAGCAATAGATAGGAACACCCAGATAGAAGTTTGTGGTTCTCAGAATGTGATACTTGCGCCAAGGAGTGTGTATGTTCTACAAATGTTTCGATCAGTCACTCCAAACACATTAACATCCTAGATGGTTTTCTGCAAGGCTAACAATTGATTTAGCTAGGGAGTCCTCGATATACACAAGGTACGTGAGGCCCAAATCTGTAGATGAGACCAAAAGGATGTCACACAGCCGAGAGGAGTGGTAACCCACTTCTCCTCTTTCACTTCTCAAGGGTATAAAGTTCCTTGAGGCTTAGCCCAAATGACAAAATCTTGATCCCAAGAGAGGTGTCTTTCGATTCACCTCCCGATTCTTATACTCCATCGGAGCGCTGGAGTTGAGGTCGTCCAAGGGGTGATGAAATCCCCAAGCAGGCCTCCTAAAAAGAAATAAGGTTTTGGATCCTAATCTTATGCACCCAAGATGGCCTCGAAAGACGACAAGGGGAGAGAAGACTCGGATGACCTTGGGCTAAAAAACATGCTTGTTCTTTTACCAACTGACTCTTATGTGTGCTAATCTAGACTTTTCAAGCACTCATGTTTAAGAGACAATGTTCAATTCCAACTTGAAGCACCAACAAAAGTAAATCGATCGAAGAATGCAAACAATAAGAAGAGTTAGGGTCAAAAAAAGCAAACTCGCGCGCCCGGAGGCCCTCCACGTCAAGTATCGATTAATTTTCTTTAAGGCATTCAAGATTGAGTGTGAGTTTGTTTTAAGCCCAAAACAAAAGTGTGTGAGATTCGATTTCAAGCGCGCGCCCGGAGGCTCTCCACGTCAGTTGTTGTTCAATTTTAGTGCCCAAACTTGAAGTGTGATCGATTTAATCTAGAGTTTTGGCCATTTAAGAATTTTGATAAAGTTAAAGCAAACGTTCAAAGACCAAGTGAGTGAGTTAGATTGTGGAACATTTAACACCTTTTTCAAGTAGACCCATCCCCATAAATGGCGCTGAGATTGCAACCAATGGTTAATATTTGATGGGTGATTAGAAAAGAGGTGAGTCCAAGGAACTACTCAAATTGATTTTTGTAAATTTGTATTTTAACTTAACAAAGTTTCTTAAATGTCCAAAAATCAAACTTTACCTAGATTGCATGTGAAAAAGAGATTTGTTTTGTTCAATTTTAGAAGCTCCAAATGAAGTGTTTGATATTGTAATGGTTAATTGATCCTGGGCATTCAAGATTGGATTTTTTGTTTTAAGCATGCATTCCAAAGAAAGTTGATTTTAATCCATGACGTTCAAGAGTGTGTTTTGAGAAACATTCATTCAATGGAAAATGTGTTTAACCATTCAAGTTCTTTTTTTTTTTTAGCAACATGCATTCAAAGACAAATGGTTAAACATTCAAGTTCATTTTTTAGCAACATGAAAACCTGCAAGAAACATGGTTAGTGGTTCCATATGTGCTCCAACCTGCAATGAGACAAAAAAAAAGTAATTTAGTTAGTTAGCCAAAATCTTCAAAAATGAGAGCTTAACTATGGGAAAAAAAATTTTAACTTTTTTTTTTGTTTTTTCTACGCGTAAAAATGCTTAAAATGGTCTAAATCCTACGGAGAGAAGACAGAGAAGAAAGTCTATCAAAATACGAAGACGCTGAAATATAGAGATGCCAAAATACGAAGAGGATAAAACAGATTTGCAGCACAGAACATAGGTGACAAGCAGAGACGCCGATTTGCGCAGATGCGGATTTTCGCAGACGATGATTTTCGCAGATGTGGATTTTCGCAGATGCTGATTTTGGCAGACGCAGATTTTCACAGATGTCAATTTTTGCAGACGCGAATTTTCACAGATGTCGATTTGCGCAGACGTGGATTTTCACAGACGTCAATTTTTGCAGACAAAACAGGTTGCAGATGCCAAAACTACGCCAAAAAAGCTGAAAAATGCAAAAAAAAAAAAAAATTAGATGGTATTTCTTCTTCCTAAGTGTGTTCTTTAACCTGCAAAAACAAGCAAAACACCCTCACAACACACTCAAACAACAACAAACATTAGATGGTTAGAAAAATGACATATAGATGAAAATAGATGATTAAATGACCCATAGTGGGGTCCCACCGGGCGTGCCAAAATGTAGAACCAGAATCAGTATGCAAAGAATATTAACAAATAAAGTAAACATTCACAAACCAAAAACTAAATTCACATATATGCTTAGACAAAGAAAGCAAACAAAAAGTGCAAACCTCACAAGAGAAAACACTCCATGCTTTCTTGATTCTGTAGATGTGTCCTTTTGCTGTGGATGTATGCTCAAGATGCTCAAAAGCTGCTTCAATGGAGATGGGTAATGGCAAATTGGTAGCTTTGTGAGCTCTCAATTTGGCATTATAAGGGTATGGGTATGGCTTTTGGCTCTCAAAAGGGCATGGTAACTTTAGCTCAAAGATTGTTGATGAAATGGCTTGGGATGGGATTCAATTTATAGGCTAAGGGGTAGAGGGATGGAGGGCTTAGATGCAAGGATGGATGAAGGCTTAAGGAGGGCTAAGATGTACTCAAAGGGGAGCACATGGATTGTGCTTGTTTAGCACCAATGGGAAGGTGACACTTGTCACAAGGAGGATAAGTGTGAGAGGGTAGGGTAAAGGGTTGGTTAAAGGCATGATGAGTGGGGTTGAGTATGTAAGAGGGAAGAGTGTGGAAGATGGGTGTAAGAGTCATGAGTGGGCTTGTAAGAGTCTTTATGTTTTGTAAGAGCACTCATGACTTAGTGGTTGGGTTTTTTGAGGGGAGACTTTGGTTTGGATTAGGAAAGTCTTAAACTTGTTTAAGGAATGTGACAACATTAGGGGGTGGATTAGGCTTGTGTTTAGGATTAGATTAGGGATGTTAGAGATGTGCAAGTGGATGGAATTAATGAGGGTGGGTGAGTTAGTGGCTAAGCTTGGTTAGTATGGGTGGATGGGGTGGATTAGGCTAAATGGAGGATTAGAGATAGGTTAGGGGTTTTTGAATTTGAGGATTTCATTTATCAAATAGATTTATTTAATAAATGGGGATTTTTGGAATTAGATAGGAGAAAAGGATTTAATTGATAAATAATAGATTATTTGATTTATCAATTAGGACTATAGATGATTAATTAAATTAACCAACTAGGGATGGCAAAGGATTAATTAAATAAGAATTTAATTAATGATGCCTTTAGAGATGGCTAAATTAGATTACCAAAGTAGTGTAATCAAATTTAGGTGTCTACAGTATCCTTGTTTTTTCTAATTGGATATATGACATGGTAGCGCCAACTCTTTTTAGTCTCTATGATGATCAACTCCAAAAAGACTCTTCTTTGTAACTCTTACATGTCTTTCATCCATTGTGTTCTAGTTATACTTCTTTTGAGGGATGATGATATTTCATACTTGATATAATATTTACATTTTATCCTATGATCATGCTAACCCCAAAGTTGGTAGATCCCCTTTGTGCTCTTACATGTTATATACTAATATCCCTTGTTTTTTCTTCTCCTTGGTGAATCTCATAGTGGAAACATATCTCAATAGATGTATGCATACTCTTTTAAATACACTGATCCTGTTAAAGTGTTAGTAATGGTTTTAATATGAGGGCATACACCCTAGTCATTTTTGCATTCCAATCATGGGGTAGTGAATATGGATTTTGAGTATAGCATAAGGTACTTTAGCCCTAGATTCTTAGCATACTTCCTAATTTATCCTCAAATATATGTATTGCTACTTCATTTCCTTTTTCAATGCATACATTTTGTGAATCCCTTTATGGATTGTGCACAATCTTAAATAATAGATTGTTCATGCACACCTTCAATACAGTAAGGGAGCATCCTTGTCATTGGGTATCTCTTTCCATTATGTGCACATATGATAATCTTTTATGTATATAATAAATAAATAAATTCTAAGACTCGTGCATAGGTAAAACAACCTTATTGGACCATGTCATGGTGATACAAAGGATGTTGATCTATTGATAGGCCTTCTAATGGGTTGATTAGCAAGTTACCACACTATTAGATTGTTTTAATGCCATCTTTTGTAGTAGCTATTTTAGTGACTCATAGTAGGGTAGGAACTATACTAGGAAACATAGTCACTCCACTTCTACTCTTTCTTTTTAGTCAATGATATCTCTCTTACTATGATCTCGAAGTCAACAAAGTCTCAATCCCTTGGGGGCTTGATGGATTCTTGGTCTCCTTGATCATAGTAAGGGTATCTTATGCTTTCTGATCTACTTTATCAAGAGTCTTGATCAAATCCATACTTGAGCTAAAGTGGGGGATAAATGTACCATCTTAAGTTAGAAGCACTCCAATTTAATGAAGGTTTAATGCCTATTTAATATGAGATCATCAATCTCCTTGCACTTTTTCTTCTTTCTTCCCTTTTTTCTTTTTCTTTTCTTTCTCCTAGCTGGAATTGGGGTAAAACATAATAGATCCTACTTCCATGGAATTAATATTTTAGTAGGATCTATCCTCCTAGGGCCTCCCTTCCCTTTATTTATCCACTTTGAATCTTATCTCTACACCAAGCTAGCTATATCCTAGACTTTATGCCTGATTTCTGGGATCTAGGACCTTTTTTGAGATCTTGAAGGGATTCCATAGGTTTTCACCCCTAGTTGTCAAGGGCTCAATGCACCCTTGACCAAATAGGGGTGTAGTGCACCCCTAATGGGCCATATATGGCCATAGTTGACCTCTGTTGGGTTCTCTATTTTGGTCCTGCATCCAAATACCTTTGGGGTATTAATTCCTAGGCAAGTAAGCTTATGAGATTTAGTCAATTTCAATATCTATGTGATCTAGAGGATATTTTCACTAAAATTTGAAGTATCTCCAAAACTCCAATAATCAGTACCATGTTGAAGTCCTCAAAATTTTGAATCCAACACAACTTGAACGAACATAAAAGGAGTCTGTATGCTCAATTTATGGCTAGTCAAAGGTTTGTCAAACCCTAGGTAAAGGTCATCAAAAAGTAAAAATTTAGAACTCTCCAAAATTGGTCAAAGTTAGCACCAAATTGAAGGTCTTGTCGAGAGCTTTTTGACGATGTTCATTTCATCAAAAACGGAGCCCAGATGAAAAAGTTATGCTCAGTGAAAATCTAATTGACCAAAGTACCCTCATTGACTATTGATGTCATCATGTTGATGTGGCAAAAAAATGGCATGGCATGTGGTAGCCAATTTGAAGTGGAGATGTGGTAAGTCAATATTAGCCAATCAATGCCTAACATATGGCATGATAGCAGTGCAAGTCACTAGATGACATGGCAAGTGTATGCTCAATAGGAGATGTGGCAGAGACTTTGAGACATGTTAGGATCATGAAAGGTGCCATGTGGCGCTAACATGGTAGAAGGGACTAAGTTTTTTTTAACAAAATTTGGCTATAGGTTTTGAACCCCCAACCTCCTCCACCTAAACCGAGCAGTGGCAGTTGTGCCAAACCTATCAGTCATAACTCCTCTTAGAAAACTTTCTATTTAAGTTTTAAATAGCTGCCAAGTTTGTTAGAAAGTGTGTGGCCACCAGTGAGATTTGAACCTCGATCGACCCAGTGCCACCAAAATAATGGTGTTGCCATGCCAAAGTTTGATGGTTAAACTTATTAAGAGACATTTGGTATTTAAGTTGAAACCAAATACCGTCCACCTTCTATTATAAGGTTTATTTAATTATTTTGGTGATTTTGTTAGGCCAAATTTTGTAGAAGGCCAAAATTGCAAAATAGCCAAGGGGGTATTTCGAAAAGTTAATTTGTTATAGGGACTATTATTTTATTTTTTTGTTTTATCCTATTTTAGGCCATTCTTATGTATAAAAAATGGGTTAGGGTCCTTTCCAAGGCATTCAATTGATGGAGATCATTGGAAAATTCAGATTATTTAAATTTTGAGAGGAATGAGAAGAGTGACCAGGTGCTAAGGAGGAGAGAGGATATTTGTTAGACATATTTTTTAGTCCCGTACATTAAAGAAAAGTAATGTTGATGTACTTGAAGGGGTTGGTATTGTAACACATTGTAATTGATTTTTTTTTAGAGTTAATCGGATCAGTCCACCAGTTGGAGTAGGACCCAAAGACATAGTCTGGACAGGGTGAACTCTGAGATCAAATTGTGTTGTGCCTCTTATCTCTCATTTCTTTTCTATCAGTTGATGATGTATTGTTATTTTTTGCATTTCAATTAAGTTAATTTTCTTCAGTAAAAGCACTAAACTAATTTTACATAATTGGTTAGAATTCCTCCATATTAGTCCTAGATTCTTCTTTTTTGTAAATTCAACAGTTTTAAATACATAGCCACCCATTTAATTCATGGATTGGGAAAGTATATCTAATTGTTGGGATTAAGTCATAACATTTATATATCCTAAATTGGATCAAGTTTGGTATCAAAGCCTATTTTTGCAATGAAATTGTAGGTGGTGAATGTTAACCAGGTTAAGGTTGAAACAAGGAGAAGGTGAACTTGCACAGTTCAATCCAGATAGGGAAAAGAAGAAATTTTTTGTGAGTCATGGTATCTAAAAAAAATCTTCCCAAGTTTGATGTAGAAGTCTTCTAGAGAGCTTTTGTGGAATTGAAGGCTTTGGTGGACATTCTTCTTCAAGAGAGACATGAACAACAATTGAGAAAGGCAGATAAGGATAAGAAGAAGGAGGAAGTTCAATCTTCATCAAAAGATGAGAAAGGAAAAGGAGTAGGAGGTGGTAGTGACCCTCCTAAACTCTATCCCCATATTCTTCATCTTCTTCATCCTCTTCATCTTCTTCTTCTAAAAAATAGCTTGTACAAGTTAACACACCTTTGTTAAAATTGGATGTTAAGTTTGATTTACCTGTATATAGTGGTGAATTAGATGCAGAGAAATTGGATAACTAGCTTAAGAAGATCAAAGTGTATTGTAGGATTCAAAAGATTTTGGATGATTCTTCCAAAATCTAGCTAGATACTCTTAGGATTGGAGGTATTACATTAGTTTGGTGGTAGAGTAAGATCTAGGACTATCTTGCTACACATGGTAAAATCATTTCAACTTGGTATGAATTTCCTTCACTTTGAAGAAACAATTTTATCCTTTGGGTTATTTGCAACAAGCCATTATGGATTGGAAAAATTTTAGTCAAGGTAAAGGGTAGTCTATGCAAGAGTATACATAGGTGTTTAGGAAGAAGGAATTAACTCTTGGAATTCCTCTTTACATGCAAGATACTTTATTAAAGTATATAGCTGGAATGCATTCTTATTTAAAGCATATAATATTGATGTATAGTCCTTCTAACTTTGATGAAGTATGTGTTCAAGCAACCCATATTGAAGCAGATGGAGGATACACAAGTTTCAATTCAAAGAAGGAATTTATTCCTCCTGAAAGCATCAAGAAAGGACAGAAAGTAGCCACAATGAAGAAAGAGGAAGGTGACAAGCCTACTTGTTCACATTGTTAGAAGAAAGGCCATGCAAAAGAAAAGTGTTGGAAATTACATCCAGAGTTGAAATCAAAGTGGTTTAAGAAGGATAAAAAAGGACAGAAAAAGTCTACAACTATTTTTTAGGATCTTGGATCATATTTTCGTGATGGGACAACAATATCAACTGTAGGTTTGAAAGGCAAAGCTTTTGTTGATTCTACCACTAATGTTTCATATGCTTCCACTTCCAAAAGTCATGTTTTTCCTGAAGATAGTAAAAGGTGTGAACTTTTTCATATAAGGGTGATTTCTAAGAACACTAAAATTGACACATTGATAGATAGTGGCTCCCAAGTTAATTTGATTTTAGAAGAATTTGTTAAACAATTGGTTTTGAAAACTACACTGCATAAGAGACCTTATCCATTAGGTTGGGTGTGCAATGATAACAAATTGTGAGCCATTAAGAAATGTAAGTTAAGATTTGCAATAACATCTAAATTTATAAATAAGGTTAAATTTGATGTGGTTGCACTTGATATCTATGGGATTGTGTTGGGTAGCCCATACTTATATGATAGGAAACCTATCTTCTACAGGGAGCATAAAAAGTATCATTTGTTTAAAGATGGAATTGAATACATTATAAGAGCTCATTGCATTAAGAATGAAGGATTGATTGTAAACATAAGACATTTGGAAATGATTGTCAATGCAAGCAGTAAACTGACTCTCATGTTTGCAGTAGCTAGTGAGGAACAGATGCAAGTAGAATCAAGTCTTTAGTCCATGATGGTAAAAGAGGATTTGAAAGGTTCCTTTTCTAATGATGTTTTTGTATGAGAGGTCCAAAATGTGGGTGATGGATGTAACAATGAACACTGGTGGATATATGGTTGATTGTATTAACAATGCTATTTCATTCTTCATAATGTGTGTGATGGTTCAGATATTTAAAATTCTAGTAGTTTGTACAAGTGACACTGGACAAGTAAGGCAAACATGCCCGCATTTTCATCTTATATAAAAATAAATTCCAGAGGTTTGAAACCTCTTTTTTAGTGGGGAGGCTTGATCCAAAGGATATTTTCACTAAAATTTGAAGTATCTCCAAAACTCCAATAATCAATACCATGTTGAAGTCCTCAAAATTCTAAATCCAACACAACTTGAATGGATAGAAAAGGAGTCTGTATGCTCAAGTTATGGCCAGTCAAAGGTTGGTCAAACCTTAGGTAAAAGGCCATCAGATAGGTAAACTTTGGAACTCTTTAAAAATGGTCAAAGTTAGCACCAAATTGAAGGTCTCATCGAGAGATTTCCAACGATGTTTATTTTGTTAAAAACGAAGCCTAGATGCAAAAGTTATGCTCAGTCAAAGTCTAGTTGACCAAACTGCCCCTGTTGACTACCGATGTGATCATGATGAGATGGAAAAAATGACATGGCATCTGGTACCCAGTCTAAAGTGGACATGTGGCAAGTCATTGTTAGCCAATCAATGCCTGACACATGGCATGATAGCAGTGCAAGTCACTAGATGATGTGGCAAGTGTACAGTCAGTAGGAGATGTGGTAGAGACTTTGACACATGTTAGCATCATGGAAGGTTCCATGTGGCACCGACATGGTAGAAGGGACTGAGTTTGTTTTAACAAAATTTGGGTATGGGTTTCAAACCCCCAACCTCCTCCACCTAAACTAGGTGGTGATCATTGTGCCAAACCCATCGGTCATAAATCCTATTAGAAAACTTTCTATTTAAGTTTTAAATAACTGCTAAGTCTATTAGAAAGTGTGAGGCCATCGGTGGGGTTTGAACCCCGATCAACTCGGTGCCACCAAAATAATGGAAGTGCCACCATGCCAAATTTTGATGGTTAAACTTATTAAGAGACATTTGGTATTTAAGTTGAAACCAAATACTGCCCACCTTCTATTATAAGGTTTTTTTTTTTTTTTGGGTATCTTGTTAAGCCAAATTTGCTAGAAGGCCAAATATGCAAAATAGCCAAGGGGGTATTTTGAAAAGTTAATTTGTTATAGGACCTATTATTATATTTTTTTGTTTTAGACTATTTTAGGCCATTTTTATGTATAAAAGAGGGGTTAGGGGCCTTTCCAAGGCATTCAGTTGATGGAGATTATGGAAAATTTAGATTATTCAAATTTTGAGAGGAATGAGAAGAATGACCAGGTGCTAAGGAAGAGATAGGATATTTGTTAGAGGACATATTTTTCAGTCACATACATCAAAGAAAAGTAATTTTGATGTACTTGAAGGGGTTGATATTGTAACACATTGTAATTGATTTTTTTTTTTTTGGAGTTAATCATATCAGTCCACCAATTGGAGAAAGACCTAGAGATGTAGTCCAAACAGGGCAAACTTTGAGATTAAATTGTGTTGTGTCTCTTATCTCTCATTTCTTTTCTGTTAATTGATGATGTGTTGTTCTTTTTTGCATTTCACTTATGTTAATTTGCTTCAGTAAAAGCACTAAATTAATTTTACATAATTGGTTAGAATTCCTCTATATCATTCCTAGATTCTTCTTCTTTGTAAATTCAATGGTTTTAAATACATAGCCACCCATTTATTGCATGGATTAGGAAAGTACATATAATTATTGAGATTAAGTCATAAAATTTATAGATCCTAAATTAGATCACTATGTAAGACCTTCTATTTTCTCCTTTTCTCCATCACGCCCACACAATCCATAATCAATCCAAGGTCATACACACACAAGTACTCTAGCACTCAAGCATTCAAGCATTCAAGCATTTAAGTCTTCAAGCATCATTCAAGCACTCCTCCATTGAAGATCAAGGATTCAAGTATTCTAGTAACTGAAGGATTTCATCTTCAAGATATTCTTTAATCCATTCAAAATCCTTTTTTGCATCTTCTACATCCATTCATCTTCATCATCTTGATCCAAATCAATTGGTTAAGTAAACACATTGCATTCAATTCAAGAGATTCTACTATTGTAAGGTCAATTAATGTATTTACTTTACATTTCATGCTATTTCAATTCAAGTTTAATTCCTAAACTAGGGTTTGACCAAGTGAAATCTCCCATAAAAAAAATCCTTTCTTATTGTAAGTTGTGGATATAGAATTGACAATTAGGTTACAGATATGAGTACCCTTTTTGGCTTTCTTCTAAACTATATAATCAAAATCAATGTCACACACATTCTATAATGGTCTACCAATCCAGCCTTGATGCATCAATGAATATTAGGCTACCCTTGATCACCCAATTTTCCCCTAAAAGATTGCCAAATGATTTTTGGGTTTTTTCTGTAGTGCTATTTTAGGCTTACATTTGATGATTTCCATTCATTCTAATTAATACAAAAAGCATAAAAAATATTCAAAAGGTGTGTTCTCTACCTTCTTTTTCCTTTCAACATATTCACCAACATCTAGGTCTATCTTATCATATCATCTAGGGTTTTCAAGGATTTAGTTATCTTTCTCCTTATACTTTTTAGATATAGTTTGCATTAGTGCTCCTTTCTTGTTTGGTTAGCACTAATCTTCCTAAACCTAGTTTTTTAGAATTAGGATTAAACGGAATTATCTCCTTTTGATTCCCATCTCTATATTATATATATGTGTATGTTGGTTATGTCATGAACTTAGGTTGTATATCCTTGATTCACATTTCCAGGCACATAGTTATGAATAGTTTTGTAAGATAAACTAGAAGAATCAAGATCAACAACCATAGGTTCCAAAGAAGGAACAATGACATGATCATGCATAGTAGCTGAAGAAATAGATGAAGAGGGTAAAATAGGTTTAGAATTGGAAGAGATAGATGGGTTAGGAAAGATAGGCACAAGAGGATAATCCTTAGGAAGGTTAAGCTCAAGAATCTTGTCTACCTTATAATGTTGATAGTTGTGATAAAGATGACCAGGAAAAGTAGGAGGTTTTTTTAGGAAGATATGGCTAATATAAATAAATCTCAACACAATCTCAAGGATGCAAAGGCTTATAAAGGGAATGGCTAATGGTGACAATTTCTCCATTATAAGGAAATTTAATATTGTTATGAATAGGATAAGATACAACTTGCATGGAAGAAAGCCATGAAATACCAATCTTAACTTGAAATTAATTAGAAGTAGGAATAACAAAAAATTTAGTGTAAACAATATTTTATACAAGAGTAACAAGGTGGGTGATAGAGCCTTAAGGATTATAAAGAAAAAAATTACAAGTTTGAATCCATATAGGAGTCATATCATAGGTATATTTATGCTATTTTTTAAAAAAATGTTTCTCTTCAATTATCACATTCATAATGGAAGAATGATAAATCAAAACACCACGAGAAGGAATATGAGAAACTCTAGCAATAATAGAAAGAGGACCATTAGGTGTTGTAAACATAACATACTGACTAAAGATAATAGGGGTCATCTATTTAGGTTCATGTGTAGATGAAATTTGAGGTTGATTTTTACACTCAACATGATTAACCACATGATTAGCTTCTTCAATATTACCATCATAACTAATATTAGATGAAGAAGGTTTATTAATGACACTTGTTGAATGTGAAGGCAAAGGGTGAGTATTAATTTTCAAATTCTAATTATAGTTACAACATATTTATTCACATCATTAACTTGATCATCAATAAATATAGCATTAGAATCAATAAGATACTGAATAATATTCTTTAAAGCATTACATTTGAGTATCATGACCATGTTGACGATGATACTAGCAAAAATTATTTGAATCAAATGAATTAGATGTTGGTTTTCTAGTGTCAATAGGACTGATAGGAGGAATTTTAAGAACTTCAAGATGAATCAATTTGGTCATCACCTCAAGTAAAGGTTCAGATAATTTAGTGTACTTATGATTAGGATGATAGATAGAGGAAAAAGTAGTCATAGATTTAGATGTAGTGGAAACTTTATCAATAAATATGTTGGTTGTATTTATTTTGATTAAATTATTAGGTTTAAACAACTTAGTTGAATCATTAATGGCATCACTCTTATCACTAGAAATAGGATCCATCAATGTAGAGCTCTCAAGTTTACTCTTTTGCAACTAGTATTGGTGAAGAACTACACAACAATGAGAAAATGAGGTATACTCAGTAAGGAGAATATTATCTCTAATGTCTTTCCATAAATTAGAAATAAAAATATGTTGAATATATCTAAGCATAAAAATGTTTAAATCTTTCAATGAAGTTAGTAACTTTCTTTCTAACAATTTTCTTATATTGTATCAAATTAGTTGAAGAAACTTGCAGACTAATACAATTACAAAAGTATTGAATCAAAGCATTAGAAAGAGTTTGAAAAGAATAAATAGAATAAGGAGGTAGAGAGAAATAAAATTTCAATTTTTCATTGTTAAAAGTATGTGGAATAACTTAAACATAAGCCTATAGTCACGAGAAAAATAGCCACATATAGTTTGGAAAGTTTTAACGTAAATTACAGGATCTCCTTTACCATTATAAGTCTCAAGATAAGGTACCTCAACATATTATGGTATTAATACATGAATGATATATAATGAAATGGGATTAATAATATCACATCTAGGAATGCTATACTTAGATTGAGTGAATTGAGCCAGTTGTTGTTGCAACACAGTGACCATTTGAACAAAGATACTACTGGTAGGATCAAAAGGCATGATAATATGCATAGATATATTAGATATATTAGGAAATTTGTTAGAAGTAGAAGGAAGCTTCAAAGATTTTGGCAGAGGATTAGAAGGAAAAATTAAAGTATTAGAACATGCAAAAAGAATCACATTATATGAAGGTATATAAGAAGGGATAGAAATAGGAGGAATACTGACAAGAAGTGAAAGGTTAGGAAGATCAACACTCAAAGGAGTTGAGCTTGTGTAAAAGTCATCATAAGATGTGGAGTATATGTAGGTATGATAGAAACAATGGTGGAATTAGAATAGAAGGTTCAACGGTTCTAGAAGGAGGATATCCTAACTCTTGAGCACATTCCATCAAATACTTAGCATGAGCATTTATAAGGTGAGATATACCACACAAGATGGAAATTTTATTATCATAATTATTAACAAATTTATTAATAGCCTCAATAAAAAAAACACTAACATTATTTTTATATTCTCACACAAAAAAAGTTTCCAATTTATTAAATTCACGTTAAATCTTGTCAACTTGCAAAGGAGGAACTCTTAAAGATTCATTTTCATCATGGGATGGATGGGTGAGAAGAAATTATCCTCCATTATAGGATTAAGATCATGATAAAAGATGTTAGTTTGTCATGAGTCCTAGGGAGAAAAAAGGAATCATGATCAAAGGAGCCCATGAGTCTAAAACTTCTCCTAATAGGAATGCTACAGGTTGGACTTAGTATATTTAAGCTCATAAAATGGGAGATCACAAAAAGAAAACACTAATGAGATCTAACCACACAAATATAACAAAGAACATAAAAGAGAGATCTAACCACACACAAAAGATAGCTAGAACTAACTCTAAAGAGAAGGAAAGGGTTCACCAAAAGAAGAGAAAATCTAACTCCAAAAAGAAAGGGACATAAGTCAGGTTCGCCAAAATGTTTAGTAAAGCCGACTACAAATAAGAGAGATTGCAAGAAAGAAAGATCTAACTCAAAGAAAGAGGGTAAGAGGTTGGGTTTACCAAAATATTTAGGGGAAAAAGAAAGATGCTTTAATAGAATGTAAACCTCCACTTTTCACCACGAAGCCATTCAATGGATATGCAAAGGGAAAGAGATAATCCAAAAATATTAATCATCTTTATAACCCAACTCATATTAGAAAAACCTAATGGAAAGGTATTATAATACTCAAGTTTAATTGTAAAGTAGAATTCATTATAAGGAAATACACTCTTTGGCCTACGTGTGATAATGTGCACATAAAATTGAACTAATTGACTAAATAATGTATATCTAGATGTTAAGTGTATAAAATCAACCAAATTAATATATAAATCTAATCTATAGATGTGAAGGAAGATAATTTATGAAAGATTAAAGTTGAAATGTACTTAGAAGAGGCTTTTTTTCTTGAAAAATAGTAAATTTGGGCATATTTTTGAAGATTAGACTCTAACCATATTGAAGATCCTCTTGCATCCCAATGATATTATACCATTCTTAAATTATTGATGGATAATGATAATCTCACTTTGTAATAAAGAATAAGAAACCAACCCTTTGCTTCCACCTTACAATTTCTCTATGTCATATGGGGGTATCCATGCATGTTCTCCCTTTTCATTCATCTTCAAAATGATGGGTGTGTTGTCCTTTTATAGTAATTTTTTTTCAAATTACCCCATGGGAGGTGACTATAATGAATGATATTTAATCAAGAGAGTAAAATGGTACCAAATAGGAATCACAATATTTTCCTAGAATAGGTTGACCAAGGTCAACCTAGTCTAGGAGGTTAGCCTTCTAAGTCTCATTATTCTAGTTTCTAGGTTTATATAAGAGTGTAATGAATGTTAGAGTTTTATAATTTGACACCAAATCCAAGATATGAGGTCTCAAAGGAGAAGGATACTTATGGATTCAATCAACATGTGAGAGAAAAGGAAATCAAGGAGGACTTATTAGGCCCTCACTAAATTTTAGCTAGGAGAAAGAAGAGATTAGAGGTAAATTGTGTGCTCAAAGTGTAATTGTGAAATGCAAACACACTAAAGAAAATCTAAAAGGTCATAAATTAAACTATATCCAATTTAAGATGGTACATTTCTACCTAGTCAACTCTCTCCTCATCAACCATTCTGGAGGCTTGACTTTTATTCTCCTACTCTATAGTTGTCTCTTGCCACTTCATGTATTATTCCTTGACCATTGAACTTGTTCTGAATATCTTACCCTCTGGTTCAATAGGCATTGTAGGTAGACTTTCAATGTAACCTTTTATGGTAGCTCTATTAGATAGTATTGTTGGATACAATTAATTAATTTTGTGTTGTCTTTGATGTTACAAAAATGTCATAATCATTATCAGTTAGTATATGTCGAGCTCACTTGGGTAGTGAAGACAGTTCTCAGTGTCTATCGAGCATTCCTGTGATTTCCTAGTTCAGAAGGTAGTGTCTATCGACTTCACTCAGGCGTCAAAGGAAAAGTTGCAAAAAATGAGTGTTAACCAAGCTAACTCGAGTAACAAAAGAAAGTTGAATGGAACTAGTGCTAATCGAGCTCACTCAGTCACCAAAGTATTTTTGTAAGTTTATAGTATTAACCAAGCTTTTCTTAGTTAACAAAGGAAATCTTATTTTGTTGTATTAATCTTAATTGATTTATCTATTGATTCCAACTGACTAAGATGATGAATATTGATTATTGTAAATTATATTTGAGCTGACTTGACAAAGTGGAAGATATAAGTAAAAGGTCAAGTTGTGATTTCAAAGTGTGCAATTGTGTGTGAAAGTGCAAGAGAATGTGCAAATTATGATGATTTGATTGAAGATCTATTGATGAGAAAGGGAAGAAAATTTGAAGGATAAGCAGAATATCCTTGAGGTGCAACAAAGTCATATTTAATAAAGAAGGATCAAGTACAAGCCAAAATAGAGATCTAAAATTAGCAAATTAGTTGTAGTCAAATCAGGTCATCTCGTTGTTACTCTCTAACCATTGTAGCAATGATCTAAATCTCTTAACAGAGTTGGTTTAACAACTATTTGCAAATCCTCTAACAAGGTGGCAATTCCATTGAATTGTTCTGAAGACCTCTAACCAGGCCACTCCTAATAGGATGACTAAATCCTTTAACAGGGTCACACCTAATAGTGTGTTTTGTAACCTTTAACAAGGTTAGCTCCTAACAGGGCTCACTTCAGAAAAGTGAAAATCACTAAGGGTAAGTGCAAGAAGTTGGGTCTCACTTTTGGGCAAAAAGTGGAAGTGTTTTTCCTATTTTTGAAATTTTTTTGTCTATTGATGTCAAAATTTGAGGCATTTAGAGATCGAATATAAAAAAATTTTGACAATAAAAATTTTAATACTCAGAATATAGTTTTTGAATATGTAATTTATTTGTGTACCCTTATGATAGATTTTTTTTTTGTTATGCATCTTTAAAAACCACTTTTTCAAAATGCTTGTTTCAGGACCATACCACACTCGTGTACAGACACCATAATTTGACACAAATAAATGATTTTTTGTAACTCCTTTTAAAAGGAGTTACCTAATACACCTAAGATTGATGATAATATTTTTTCTTAATGTTTTAATGAATAATTTTTTTATTATTAATCATTAATTGGCTATAAAGGTAAATTTTAAAATCTCTCGTGTACAGACACCATAATTTGATCAAAATTTCACTTTTTTCAAAAATTCTTTTTTTTTAAATCCTCAAAAGAATCGTGGGTAGATTGATGACGTATAAATTAATTTAAGAAAAAATATAAAATAAAAAAGTTATTAAAGTTTTAGTGAAAGTTTTAGTGAACTTCACCAATTTACATTTAGGTACCACCTTTCATTAAAAAATAATGCAAAAATAGTAAATAAAATCATAGCACTATAAAATTTATATTTTTGAAATTAGGATAGTGAAAGCTCTAATGGGTTTTTGTTTCATAAAAAAATTTGATCAAGAAGACCCTCTAAAAATTATGGCAAGGATTGAATTTGTCAGTTTAATGTCTTAGCTAAATCTTGAGAGGTCAAGGCATATGCTTGTTCTCACCAAGCCTATCCCAAACCAAAATTCGAGGTGGGAGAAAAAAATCCTGCCCAATGTTGTAAGAAATGGGCACCCATTATTTGAAATTCAAAAAATAGATATCCATTTTGAAAATGTCAAATCAGCATACAAAATCTCACCAAAAAACAAAATTTTAAATTTTTAGAAATGAGTACCCATTTTCTAAAAGTAAAAAATAGGTACCCATTTTTTATACTCATTTTTTACTTCATTTTTTACTTTTCAAAAATGGGTACCCATTTTTAAAAAATACAATTTTTTTATGTTTTCAGAAACAGGTACCCATTTTTTGAAAATAAAAAATGGAAACCCAATTTTTTTAAAAATGGGTGCCAATCATTTAAATTTAGGATCAAGTGCCCAAGCCTAAAATGGGTACCCATTTTTTAAAAATAGGTGCCCATTTCTAAAGGAGCACAATCTCAATTTGTGGACTTCCATGGAATTGAGACCTAACTCCTTGCTTCTACCTATAACTAGTTGTCATTGGTGGTTTTTCCCAAATTGAGTTTCCACATTAAATCTTGGTGTCAAATGTATTCATGCTATTTTCTTTATGTTTTTGCAACTAAGTTAAAATAATGGTAATCACAAATAACATCTAAGATTTATATGTTAATATTTTACCGAGCTAATCCAGTTACTACCAAGTTACAACATTCTATGTGTTTACCGAGCTTCAATAGTATTCAATTATCTATTTTCATTTTGTACTGACATCTAAAGGATCTGAGATTTATTTTAGCAGTAACTAATTTACCCCTTCCCTCTTAGTTACTTCTCTTATATTTTCAACAATTGGTATCAGAGCTTTTGATGCTTGCAAAGAAGGTTTCAAGGACCTAAGCTAAAGATCAAGATGTCTTACAAAAGAGAGATCCCCAAGCTAAATAGAGACAATTTTGTAGCATGGCAAGGACTTATGAGATTACATTTGGCTACCATCAGTGATTCAGGTTGCAAGTATTTTGATGCTAATTATAAGACTCCCACTGGTACATTATCAGTTGAAGACATTGCTGAAAAGAAGAATCATAATATCATGATGATTGATATTACATCTTCTCTTAGTTATGTTGAATTTAATGAGGTAAAAGATTGTAAAACTAATTTTTCAATGTGTAGCAAAGTGAAATATATCTATGGATGAGATTACAATGTAAGAAGAGCCAAAGCAAAAATCCTTAGAGGACAATTTGATCAAATGAGAATGAGAGAAGATGAAAACATTTAGAAATATGTGGAAAGGATCAATTCTGGTGTAAGTGCAATCAAAGCATCTGGAAGAGACATCAAGGAGGAAATTGTTGTAAGTAAAGTGCTTAGAACTCTTTTTCCCATTTATGCAATTAGAGTATTTTCCATTCAAGAAATGAGATGTTATCCAATTAATAAGATAGGGTTGGATGCTCTAGTTGGAAGATTAACCATTTTTGAGTTAGAAAATTATGATAACTATGTCCTTACTTCAAAGAATATTGAATCTACATTTAAAGCTAACTCTCACTCAAAGAAAAGGGTAAAAAGTAAAAATCCAATCAATCAAAAAGTGAAGAAGATGGATCATTAGAAGAAAGTTCAAACAGTGATCTTGAAGTCATTGAAGCCCTACTTGCAAGGAAGTATTCCAAAGGAAGAGGGACATATAATGTCCCTCTAATCTTCTTTTCTTGTGAAGAAATTGGTCATATTACTACTATGTGTCCAAACAAGGAAATTAAGGATGAAAAAAAGAAGAAGCAATAAGCATAAAGACAAGAAGGACTCCAAGAACTATGAGAACTTCAAGGACAAAGGTAAGAAATCTTGTCTCATAGCTAAAGATTCTAATAACAATGAAGATGAAATGGTTTATATTATTATGAAAGATGAATTTGATGATGAAGGAGATAAGATGGCACTTATCTCTCATGTTAGAAAAAATGATATATAGATTTTTAATAGTGGCTGCTCACATCATATGACTGGTGACAAAAAAAAAAATTGAGCATATGAAATATTATGATGGAGGTAGTCTAAGATTTGGAAACAATGTACCTTGCAACATAAAAGGAAAAGGATGTATCTTGTTAACTAAAGAACTTGTGTGTGATAATGCTTATTTGGTTGAAGGACTAAATAATAATCTAATAAGCATGGCACAACTAAATAACATTAGATTCAAGGTAGAATTCATGAATGGACAAGCCAAACTACTAGATGGGAAAGGAAATTTGGTTGGTTCTAGCAAGCAAATAAAAGGTAATCTATTTTATCTTGATATCAGTGATTGTTCATGTTTTATTACTCAAGTAGAGAAAATTTGGTTATGGCACAAAAGGCTATGTCATGTGAACTTTGATAATCTGGTTAAGATAAGAAAACATAAAAGAGTAAGAGGTATTCCTAGTTTGAAGAAACCTGACATGGGTCTATGCAAGAATTGCCAAATTGGTAAGATGGGAAAGTTAAGCTTCAAAAGAAAATACTATCAGTCAGAAGATATCTTGGAAATTGTTCATATAGACTTATGTGGACCTACTAGAATAGAGAGTTATAGTGGAGAAAATTTCTTCATTCTCTTTGTTGATGACTACTCTACAATGATGCTAGTAATGTACCTAAAAGAAAAATTAGAAGCCATTCAAAAATTCAAATGGTATGTGGCAAGAGTGGAAAAAGAAACTAGAAAGAAATTGAAATGCCTAAGATCAAACAGATGTGGTGAATTCATCTCCCATTAATTCAAAAAAAAATTGCATTAAAAGAGGAATCAAAAGACAAGTATCTACCCCTGGTACACTACAGCATAATGGTATATCAAAAAGAAGAAATAGATCTATCATGGATTGTGCAAGAACCCTGATGATTGAAAAGAATGTTACTCTCAAATACTGGAAGGAAGCTATCAGCACTACAATTCATACCTTAAACAGAGTTTAGTTGAAGAAAGATTCAAACAAGACACTTTATCAGCTATGGCTATAAACCTAATGTAAGTTACTTGAAGGTATTTGGTAGCAAATGTTACATACTAAAAGAATCTAGAAGAGAAAATTTTGATGTAAAAGGTGATGAAGGCATATTTCTAGGATACTCCTAAAGAAGTAAAGCATATAGATGTTTGAATTTATCTACTCAAAATTATAGAAAGTGTACATGTCAGAATTGATGAATATGTAGAAAAGAGTGAAGAAGAAAGCAACAAGGAACTTAAATACTATAGAAGATTCATTTACTACAAACTTGATACCCTTCCTAATCTATCTAAAAGAAAAAAAGCTTCAACTCCCAAGTCCCCAGAAACTCCAATAGCTACTGAGTTACAGATAGTACAACCTGAGCTACAAGGACTTGAGTCACAATTAGAGGCTACCAAGCTAGTTCAAACCAAGCCTAATGGACCCCAGTCATAGACAAAAGGACCTCAGCTTGAAACTAAAATTCAAGAAGAAAATGGTGGAACTCATTCAAAGACCAAGGAGCCTGTATTAGCAAGATATGTCAGAATGCATCATGCACCTAATCAGATCATTTGAGACAAATTAGATGGAATAATGACAAGAATAAAATTAAAAGGTACATGTTTACTTGCTGAATTTGAACCTAGAAGTGTTAAAGATGCTCTAAAAAATGAAAGTTGGATTGAAGAAATGAATGAAGAGATAGAATAGATAGAAAAAAACAAAACTTGGACTCTTGTTCCTAGACCTAAGGATAAAAATATAATTGGTACAAAATGGGTATTTATAAATAAGTTGAATGAAGATGGAAAGGTATCAAGAAATAAAGAAATATTGGTGTGCAAAATTTACTATAAAGAAGAAGGTATTGACTATGGTGAAACTTTTTCTCCTGTAGCAAGACTTGAAGGTGTAAGAACTTTATTAGCATATTCAACACATAGAAGATTTAAAGTATACCAAATGGATGTTAAATCTATATTCTTGAATGGAATTCTTGATGAGGAAGTTTACATTGAACAACTTGAAAGTTTTGTAGATCCTAGCAAAGGAGACATGATTTGCAAACTACACAAAGCTCTATATGGTCTCAAGCAAGCTCCTAGAGCTTGGTATGAAAGACTCCATAATTACTTGGTATAGATTGGTTTTCAAATAACTAATGATAACAATAGTCTATATATCAAGGAAGGACTGGATAAGAAGATTATGTTAGCAAAAATATTTGTTGATGATACTTTATTTGTAGGAAATGATGATTTATGCAAAGCATTCTTAGAAAAAATGAGTAAAGAATTTGAGATGTTCATGTTTGGTGAAATAAAATTATTTGTTGGATTGCAAATATCGTAGAACAAGAATGGAAGATTCAAGACCCATTAGAACACCTATGTCTACTAGACATAAGCTTTCCAAAAATGATGACTCCAAAGAAGTAGATAGGACCACTTACAAATCAATGATTGGAAAATTATAATATGTAGTTCACACAAGGTCTGATATTGCTCTAGTAGTTGGAATAGTGGCAAGATTCTTAGCAAATCCCAAGAAAAATCACATGATGGCAATCAAGAGAATCATGAGGTATCTAAAAGGTACTAAAGACTATGGTTTATGGTACGAACTTGGAGGCAATTTGGACTTGAAAGTTTTTATTGATGTTGATTGGGCAGGAAGTCTTGATGACAGGAAAAGCACTAGTAGTGGAGCATTCTTTCTTGGTAAAAGACTAGTATCTTGGATAAGCAAGAAGAAAAACTATACTTCTCAATCCATAGTAGAGGTAGAATATGTAGCAGTAGTAGTCAATTGCTCTAACATTGTTTGGTTCAAACAATTGTTGGAAGGAATGAATGTAGAAATCAAAGATCCAATTGTCATATACTGTGATAACACCAGTACAATCAACATATCAAAGAATCCAATAATGCATTCCAAAAAAAAGCATATTTCCATAAAATATCACTTCTTAAGAGAAATGGTGCAAGATAAATAAGTTAGATTGGAATATGTGAATATAAAGAAATAGATTGTAGACATATTCACCAAGACATTACCTAAGGATGCATTTTTGTATCTAAGAGGTAAGCTAGGGGTCATTCCCCTATTTGAAATTTACTAAATGAAGTTTAGTGAATGCATCTACCAGAACCTATTGAAGATCAATCACCTGGTGTAGAATTGGCAAGGGCATATTGTAGATGAATCAGTACTTAAGGTACATTGGTATTTATAGAGTTATTGTCTTTGGCATGTGTTGTCAAAGAGGGAGAATTTTACTATCATATCTCTAAGAAATTTTTGGAACTAAAATACAGTTAGAAACTGGAGAGGGAGAAGTCTTCTAAAGATAAAGTATGCTAAAAAAGGGAGGATGTTTTAAATGAACTTGGTAATAGTTTTTGCAGATAGAATTATGTGAAAGGAAGAGCTCATACTAACAAAGGGATTTCTAAAATCCAAAATTTTATTGTGCTATGACATGTTGTGTTGAAAAAGGGATATAATTGATTAATTGTGTGTTGTCTTTGATGTTACATAAATGTCATAATCATTATCAGTCAGTATATGCCAAGCTCACTCAAGCAATGAAGATAGTTCTTAGTGTCTACCAAGCATTCTTGTGATTGCCTAGTTTAGAGGGCAATGCCTACCGAGTTCACTCAAGCATCAAAGGTAAAGTTGTAGAAAATGAGTGTTAACTGAGCTCACTCAAGTAACAAAGGAAATTTGGATGGAACCAGTGCTAACCAAGCTCACTTAGTTGCCAAAATATTTTCATAAGTTTATAGTGTTAACCAAGCTTCTGTTGGTTAACAAAGGAAATCATTTCAGAGTTAGATTCTATCAAGCAAGGTTGGCTAATGAAGGTTTTTCTTATTTTTTTATATTAAGCTTAATTGATTTATCTATTGATTCCAACTAACTAAGGTGATGAATATTGATTGTTGTAAATTACTATTTGAGCCAGCGTGATAAAGTAGAAGGTATAATTAAAAGGTCAAGTTGTGATTTCAAAGTGTGCAAGTGTGTGTGAAAGTGCAAGAGAATGTGCAAATTATGATGATGTGATTGAAGATCTATTGATGAGTAGAGGAAGTGAATTTGAAGGATAAGAAGAATATCCTTGAGGTGTAGCAAAGCCATATTCAATCAAGAAGGATCAAGTAGAAGCCAAAATAGAGATCTAAAATCAAAAAATTAGTTGCAATCAAATCAGGTCATCTAATTATTACTCTCTAACCATTGTAGCAGTGATATAAATCTCTTAACAGAGTTGGTTTAACAACTATTTGCGAATCCTTTAACAAGGTGGAAATTCCATTGAATTGTTCCTAAGACCTCTAACCAAGCCACTCCTAATAGGGTGACTAAATCCTTTAATAGGCTCATAGCTAACAGTGAGTTTTTTAACCTTTAATAGGGTTGGCTCTTAATAGGGCTCACTTTAGAAGAGTAAAAATTAGTAACTAGTTGCTATTGGTGGTTTTTCCCAAATTGGGTTTCCACATTAAATCCTGATGTCAAATGTGTTCATGTTATTTCCTTTATGTGTTTGCAACTAAATAAAAATAATGGTAATCATAGATTACATCTAATGTTTTATATGTTAATCTTTTATCGAGCTAATCCAATTACTACTAAGTTACAACATTCTGTGTGTTTATCAAGCTTCAACAGTATTTGGTTATCTATTTGCATTTTGTACTGACATCTAAGGGATCTGGGATTTATTTTAGTAGTAATTGATCCACCCCTCCCCTCTCAGTTACTCCTCTTATATTTCCAACAAGTATATTTGTGGTTGAACTAGTTGAATCATATATCTATCTATATTAGCAAGGAAGCACACTTTCTACTTATATTCCTCCACTAGTCTAAATGGGATCCTCTCCCTATCCTACATTTCTATCTAGAAGTTCTTAAAATATTTATCCAACAACTTATCTCCTTCATCATCCAACTTACTATACAACCTTGTAATATGGGTAGACATAGGTCTATCTCTTTTCCACTCAAATGTATGAAGAGTTGAAAGTATGAATTACAAAGGCTACAATAGTATAAGGAGTGAAAAAAGATTCATTTATTACAACAAGGTGATTTGTACACTTAAAGGAATCTCATTCAGAAAACCAAGTTGCACATTAGAGATTAGCTACTATTTCATCCTAACAGGTGGATCAGTCAAATTCTTTAACAAATTAGACCTAACAATCTTTTGTAAATCTCTTTACTGAGTGCATACTTCATTGTATGTTTGTAAATCCTTTCATAAGGTGGACCTAGGAGTCCTTATTGCTCCTAATAGGGAAAATCATCAGAAGTGATCAATGTAAGCCTTAACAGGCCAACTTTATACTATAGTACTAAAGCTTGTGGGTATCATCCCCACCCCAGTTTTACTTTCTATTTAGAAGGTTTATGGGTCACCAAATCTTTGTGTCAAAGTGTTATGAATGCTTTCAAGTTTTCAGTTTCTTATGCATACAATTAGATTAGATTATATGTGAAGGATTAAATGCTAATTGGACTATTGGATTAAGAGTTGAAATTGTAGAATTTTTAGAAGTTATTGATTCACCCCTCCCCTCTTAGTAACTTGGCCTAGTTAAGAATATTTCCAACACAATCAACTCCATATTATACAATTATTCAACCATTATTCTCTTGATAATCTATTTTCCAAATTCATGAGCATGCTTTCTTCAGTACTATTCTAAGTTCACCTTTCTCCACTTACAAAAAGTTGCACAATATTCTCACACAAATATCATCCTTGTTAGCTAAAGTTAAGAAGGTGTGAAAACTCAAGAGATTTCAAGTTCACAAATTGATAAACATCATCCTATTATTTACTTATTTATAGTGTAAAATAGTAACATTAGGGTTATAATGGTAAATAATTTTTGAGATATCCCTTACATTGTGTAGTTTATGCTTTAAGTTATATCATACAGTAGTCATGATTTTGATGACAACATGTCTTTTCATATGTAAAGTATGTTTCTTGGTGACTATCAATCAATTTCCTTTTGCCTTCATAATATGTGATTTGTTGATTCAAATCAGGGGATTGATGTAAGATTTTCCTTGTTTACATAACCCCTTAAGCTATAATATCTTAGTTTGACTAAGAAGTCTCACCATTCACTAGTGAGCTCATAATCTCTACAAGTTTCACTGATTCTACTTTTTCACTCTTCTTGGTCCAAATCCTTGCAAAGTCCTTATTGACTTATTATTTATTTATCATCTTCATCTTCCCCTTTTATCTATGGATTGTAAATATGACCTATTTATTGACCAATATTCTCTAGGTCCAATTTTAAGATATATTTGGAAAGTTATATCAATACTTCTCCATGGTTTGGTTTTGTTTATTTAACTTTTTCTTAACTTGTAGTGTGATACAAGATGATCCTTGTTCCCATGGATGGAGAAACTATTAGTGTGAATTCTAATGGTATTCCTTTGGGGTATTATCCTAAGAATTGATGGAAAATTTGGGAGATTAACATGTTGCATTCATGATTGTGACTATCATTGATGTCAACATAGTATTATTTATGCACAAACTACAAGAGTAGAATATAGAGAATGAGGTTGTGCAAATTGAGTATTTATGATGAGATCAAGTACATTTGAGGATATGTTTTATAGTGTGTCTTGATGATGTGTAAAAGTGCACATGATAGAATTCAAAGACATGTGAGAGTTATTTATGATTTACAAAAGAAAGTGTGTAGACAAAGTACTTGAGAAGTGATTTCTAGTGTTTAGATTATATCTCCTAACAGAGATAGAATCATTATGATAAAATTTAGACAATGATAGTAAATAGCTTGATAATGGTGTTAGCAAGTGCATGAAGTTCAAGGTCACATGTTTGATAAGTTATGAATACTGTAAGTCAATAGTACTTTTTAATTATGAAAAGATGTAATAAATTGTATCATCTTAATGAGGTCCTATTATAATAAATTGGAAAAGACTTAAGGCTAACTCAATGAATTATTTTGAGGACACAATATAAAGGAAATTTATTTTCCTTGTGATGAAGAAAAATGTGGAATATATGTGTGGTAAGTGAACTACATTGATATAAAAAATTGGTAAATGTGAGTAAACAATCAAAGGGAACATTGTTATGTGAAGTTGAAGATTTGGTATTGAGCTTTAAGAAGTATTTGGTGCAGTGGTGACATAGTAAGATGATAGAGAAAGAGTTCAAGTTGTTGAGATTAGTTTCATTTTCTATTATTATAAAAGGAATAATACATAGGCAAATTAGATAGTGAGTTCAGTTGTCTTGCTCCTAAAGTTGTTTGGATAGTGGGTCTATCTACCTTCTAGAACTCTTAAAAGGGTTGGCACAAATTCTAATAGAGTTAGAATTGTTAGAATTAACCTCAAATAGAAATAACAATTAGATGCAAATATAACCAATATCAAAAAATAATAGATCACACAGAAAGGAACACAAGATACAAAAATATAAAATGGTTCAGCTAATCCCTGAGCTACGACCACCAACAACAAGTCCAATATTATTATGATCTAGTGATTACAATCCACAATACCTTAGAGCTCAATACTGCCACAAGAAGCTACAATACCACCATTATATTATGAAATCCCTAACCCTAGGCCTTTTTATACAAGTTTTTGTTGCTTACAAAATTAAGATTAGAATAAATCATCCAATAGGAAAATAGTAGCCAATGTATTATATAATATAAGGTCATTTTTGGATTTGAGGGTGTTTCCCCTAAAAATCCATAAGGGGACATTTCCCCTTGACCCCACCATATACTTTGATAGGGAGCACACCTAGAGCTCTACCCCTTGACCCCGTCTTGGGGGTGCTACCTCCAAACCCCCATAGAAATAATTTGGGGAGAAATCATGCTAAATAAACCTTGGAGTATGATTAGCCTCCACATAAAAACAAACTCTCACTTGGAGGTTGATTAGACTCCACAATAAAAACCTCCCACTTAGAGATTGATCATAGCATTGCTAAACATGTAAATCCCATTGGAATATCAAACCACCCTAGACAATATTGTTCTTTTATTATATTTAGTCTAGAAGACCAATCAAAACTGAAGAGAAGTTCAACTTGTCCCTTGTTACTACCTTAGTAAACATGTCTATTGGATTATCACCTACATGTGTCTTCTCCATCTTTAACTATCCATCATCTAAAACTAACCAAATGAAATAGTGTTGCAACTATATGTGTTTCATCTTTGAATATAGAGTAGAATTATTTGCAAGATGAATAGAACTTTGGCTATTTGTAAATGAATAATTATCCCTCTATGGGTGTTCCAATTATTCCATGAAGAACTAAAGCCATATCATCTCCTTGGCTACATGTGTAGTAGCAACATACTCTGCCTCTATAGTGGATAAAGCATTAATGTTCTACAACCAAGAAACCCAACTCACTACTACCCCACCAACACAAAATACATAACTTGTAGTAATTTTCTTGGTATCAATATCCTTGACCAAATATGAGTCAACATAGCTCTATAAATTAGTAGTAGAGCCCTCCAAATGTAAATATTTATTGGATGTTCCTTTCAAATATCTAAGATTCTATTTAATGACATTCCAATGCTTAATTCTTAGATGACTCATATACCTGCTAAAAAATCCCACTGCATGTGCAATATCTGACCTCATACATACCATAGCATACATTAGGCTTCCTACAGCTAAAGTAGAAGGTACTATTGACACAAAAGTATGCACCTTTTCTTGAGGTATGACCCTCAAGCTATTAGGAATAAACCATGGATAGAAATAAAAATTACATGCAAATATAACCAATATCAAAAAATAATAGACCACATAGAAAAGAACACAAGACACCAAGATTTAATGTGGTTCACCCAATCCCTAGGCTACGTCCACCAAATAGCAAGTCTGATATTATTATGATTCAGTGATTACAACTTGATTACAATTTGTAATCCCTTATAGCTCAATACTGTCGTAAGAACCAATTTTTGCATCACCTTATATAAAAATCCCTAACCCTAAGCCCTTTTATACAAGTATTTTCACCACTTTAGGGTTACAATTAATAATTACATGTCGGCCTAAAATCTTGATAAAATAGTGCCCAAATTTTTTTTGGGGCAATGTCTCAAGCCCCAAAGAATTTATGAAGTATGTATAGTACTTTTCTTATCAATCACCACAATCTAAAAATCTCCCACTTGGGGAATGATTAGGCTCCACACTAAACAACAATCTCCCACTTGGAAATTGATCCTGTAGCTATGCTGCTACTCCATGAGGCTCCCATTGGATCAAACCACCCTAGACTTTGTTGTTCTTTTATTCATATGCAGTCTAAAAGACCAACCAAAGTTGAAGAGGAGTTTAGCTTCTCCCTTGTTACTACCTTGGTAAAGATATCCACTAAATTTTCATCTATATGTATCTTGTCTAGCTTTAACTGTCCATCCTCCAAAACTGATTGAATGAAATGGTACCACAACTATATGTGTTTGGTCTTTGAATGCAAAGCTGAATTCTTTGCAAGATGAATGGCACTCTAACTATCTCTAAACAAATAATTATCCTTCTAAGGGTGTCCCAATTCTTCCAATAAGAACTAAAGCCATATCATCTCCTTGGTTGCCTCTATAGTAGCAACATACTCTACCTCTATAGTGAATAAAGCAGTAACCTTTTGTAACCTAGAAACCCAACTCGCAGCTACCCCACCAATAGTAAAGACATAACTTGTAGTACACTACCTGGTATCATTATCCCCTACCAAATCAGAGTCATCATATTCCTGTAAATTAGTATTAGAGCCCCTAAAGTGTAAATAGTTATTATATGTTCCTCTCAAATATCAAAGAATCCATTTATTTAGAGTAATTATTTGCTCACACTTATTAATTAAATCACCTTGATTTAATTAATTAAGTTGCCTATTACTCTTGTTTGCTTAAGCTATCTTGTAGGTGCATATAATTAATATTTTATTAATTATATTGTGCAACCTAGCTTTTTTAGGCTTTAGGGTTTCATGATTCCTTTATAAGGATTCACCTCTTTGTAATTATTGATTCACTTATTGGAGCATAATAGAAATTTCTCTTTGCATGTCCATAAGATGGATCTGGCTTTTTGGCCTCCATAATTTTTCCTTTCTTATGTTCTTTTCTTTATCCATGTGACAGGGTTATGCATGTAGGTTTTCTTGGTAGAATAGTTTTTCACCTAATCTAACATGGTATTAGAGCAAGCTTGTTGCTTTCTGTTTGTGGTTTGTTGAAGCATTTCAGAAGCTAGAGTTTTCAAGGGCTTTAGAAGTTTTTAATGTGGATTTAGGGGGGACCTTTTTTCCTGGTCACTTTGGGCTCAAACGGACATCACTGTTTCGCTCAGAGCGCCCAAAAACCCTAGAATCCATATAAATTTTGTCCATTTTGGACAACGTTGGTCTGAGAGGCAAACAAATTTGTTGTACAGGGCCGTACGGCCTCTGCATGTAGTTCGAGGCAGAAATTTCAAAAAAATTGCAAAAAAAATTACATTTGCAGCATTTTTAGCCACTAACGGCCACCACCACCAGCCTGCAACGGCTTCGCCATGGCCTCGCCACTGCTCCGCCCCACGGCGGCCATCTGCCCTCCTGCCACCCTGGCCGCTGCTCCATCGGCGATGTGGGGGTGGTAAGTTTTTTTATTTTTTTATTATTTTTTCATTAAAATAAATAAATTTTCATGCATTTTCAAAGGCCCTGGAGGTTTTTTTTCGTAACTCGAGCATACGGATGTATTTTTTCAATCTGAAAAATGTGTCAGAAAGCTAGTTCTAAGACAGAAATGCTAGTATAGGTGTTTTTTATTTTTGATGCAATTTGGTTGCCTATTTTGGTAGTCAAAGCTGGATGTTCTATTTTGCACTCTGGGAGGTGTATCTTGAGCATCCGATCTCTGATTTTAGACTTCTTTGTATTGTTGGAAAGCTCTTTCTGTGCTCTTTTTAGTGATGCTAGTTGTTGTTCTAGATTTTTCTCTAGGAACATTTTATTCAGCCTTCTATATTTTTGCATGCTGGTGGATATCCTGGCTATTTCATGTCCGAGGACCGATTTTGTTGCTCCAGATACTCTTTTTTAGGCTCTACCTTCTGTTGTTTCAGCCTTATGTTGTTGATATTCATTGTAAGAATCTTTATGAAAACACACTAAGATAAAGTGCCATACTACATCTATACTTGTTGTTTTAGTTGTTTGCCTTTGTTTGCCTTCTAATCGAGTAGTGTCATCTGAGGACACTTGTATAGATTACTTTATTTTTGGAATTAATCATATCTTGTGCCTTATTGTACATGCACCACTTTGATAAAGTGCCATGGGGGGTTGATTTTTTTCCTTAGTTTGCCATCTTCCTTTGTCCAAGTGAGCGTCACTTCTATGACATTAGCCTCATGCAGTGTCTGAGATTGATCACCTCAATACACACATATGTACTCTTTTGTGTATCATGATCGTGGTTCCTTGACTTGCAGTTCTTTTTGGCCCACTTTCTTAGTTGCCTGTCACCTCACCTTGTCTGCATTAAGGGGGGGTTATATTGTTGGTTGTAATGCTTCCTTGGTTCAATTTTTCATTGGTGTGATCTATGTATTTAGTACCTAATCCTACATACTAGACAATTGTAGTGGTTGGCTACCTATGCATTTCGGTGAGATGGATCATCTACCATATAGACACACTTGGTTTTTGCCTTCTATTTTCATGGAGGTTCTTCAAATCAGCACCTTTTGACAAAGTTTTGCGGCTTTTCATGCTTTAGTGCTTCTCTTCATGATCTTTCTTTGTTCCTATCTTCTGGAACATTCTTTGCTATCTCTTTTTGGAGAGGAGTTTTTCCCACTGGGTTTTCTCCTTTGTCTCCGGTTCATAGAGATTTCCTTGTATTGGGTACCTGATCATGGCTTATTGTCGGGACCCATCTTTTTCTACTTTCATAGTTGTGCTAGGTTAGCTTACCTCCTAAGCTTCACTTAAGGGGGGGTGTTAGAGTAATTATTTGTTCACACTTATTAATTAAATCACCTTGATTTAATTAATTAAGTTGCCTATTACTCTTGTTTGCTTAAGCTATCTTGTAGGTGCATATAATTAATATTTTATTAATTATATTATGCAACCTAGCTTTTTTAGGCTTTAGGGTTTCGTGATTCCTTTATAAGGATTCACCTCTTTGTAATTATTGATTCACTTATTGGATCATAATAGAAATTTCTCTTTGCATGTCCATAAGATGGATTTGGCTTTTTGGCCTCCATAATTTTTTCTTACTTCTGTTCTTTGCTTCATCCATTTGATAGGGTTATGCATGCAGGTGTTCTTGGGAGATTAGTTTTTCACCTAATCTAACACTAACAACTGCCACTTCATGTGCAATATTTGGCTTGGTACATACCATAGCATACATCAAGCTTCCTATAGCTGAAGCATAAGGTACCTTGGACAACTTATCCTCCTCTTCTTGTGTCTTGGGACACATCTCCTTAGTCAACTTCAAATGACCAGGTAAAGGTATGCTGATAGCTTTAGCATTATCCATAAAGAAATGTTGCAACACCTTTTCAACATAATCAACTTGAGATAGCATCAATTTTCTATTCTTCCTATCTCTACAAATCTTCATACCAAGGATTTTTTTTGCTACCCACAAAGCCTTCATAGAAAATGCATGTGCTATCTAGCATTTTAGCCCTTTAATATGATCCATGTTAGACCCTACTACAAGCATATCATCAACATATAAACATAAAATAATGTAGCAATCATCATTAAACCTCTTTAAAAATATATAATGATTTGAATGACACCTACGATATCCATGCTCATGCATAAAACTATCAAATTTTAGATACCATTGCCAAGATGTTTGCTTCAAGCCATATAAACTTTTCTTTAATTGCACACTAAGTTCTCCTTACCTTTGACCTCAAATCCCCATGGCTAAGCCATATATATCTCTTCATCCAAATCACCATGAAGCAAGGTTGTTTTAACATCAAGCTACTCTAAATGCAAATCTTCAGTAGCCACAAGACTTAAAATACTACGGATAGACATCATCTTAACAATAGGAGAAAATATCTCATCAAAATCAATTTCTTTTTTCTATGCAATTACTTTTACAACTAACCTAGCTTTAAATATTTTCTTAACTCCTTCCTCTTCTTTCAACTTATAAACCCACTTATTATGTAAAGATTTTTCACTTGCAGGCAACTTGCATAAATCCCATGCCTTATTCTTCAACAAAGAGTCCATTTCATCTTTCATTGCAGACTCCCATTGAATCTTAGTATCCACCTGCATAGCTTAATCATAACATTCAGGTTCACTAGCATCTATTAATAAAATAGAATACAAAGAGGGAGAAAATATTTCTAGAGGTCTAATTTTCCTTGTTGATCATCTAACATTCACTGGTGTATATGGTATTTGTTGTTGTAGTTGTTTCACATCATGAGAAATGGTTGGAACATCATCTTTTGGAGTATCATCCAACACTACATACTCATCTTCTTTCTTCTCATGTTGTTGTAATAGATCTTTGTACAATACTTTCTCATTGAATATGACATCCCTGCTTCTTACAATTTTATGATTTTTAAAATCCCAAAGCCTATAATGAAATTCATTAATGCCATATCCAACAAATACAAATTTCTTCAACTTAGCTTCTAGCTTGGTTCTATTTTTAGAATCTATGTGATAAAAAGATTCACAACTAAAGGTTTTGAGAAAAGAATAACTCACCTTCTTACCAGTCCATGCTTCCTCTGGAATACCACAACCCAAAAGAGTAGAAGGATCTATATTAATCAAATATAAAACAATATTGACAAGATCTACCCACATGTGTAAGGACAACTTAGCATGCAACCTCATGCTCCTTGCATGCTCCATTATAATCTTGTTCATGTGTTTAGCCACTCCATTTTCTTGTGGAGTCCTTGGAATAGTTTTTTGTCTACAAATACCATTATTGGCACAATAATCTTCAAATTCATGGTTGTAATACTCACTACCATTATCAGATCCAAGAAATTTTAATTTTTTACTAGTCTCATTTTCAACCAAGCATTTCCATTTCTTAAAAGTTTGAAATACATAAGATTTATGTCTAAGGAAATAAACCCATACTTTTCTAGTTGCATCATCACTAAATGTAACATAATAATGAGGGCCACCAAGGGAAGATACCTGAGCCAGTCCCCATACATCTGTATGCACAAGTTCTAATTTCTCCTTTGTGTTTTTCTTCCTAGTCTTCACAAAACTCACTCTCTTTTATTTTTCGTGCACACAACTTTCACAAAAATCCATATTAAGACTTTTCAAACTTAGTAAAGCTTTCTTTGAATGAAGTACTTTCATACCTTTCTCACTCTTGTGCCCAAGTCTGTTGTTCCATAGTGAGGTATTAGAATCTATAGCAACTATTTGTTCTCCCTACTCAACTACAGTAATTGTTCCTAAACATTCATTTTTCTCTAAAATAATTAAAGTAGAAGGAACAATATGACCTGTACAAAGATATAAGGTGCCTACTCTCACAAATATTTCTACTATAAGGGAAACTTTTGAAACCTTCTAATTTTTATCATTAAAAGTGACTACACAACCCTCATCACCAAGTTGTCCTACTGAAATTAAATTCTTACTTAGCCTTGGAACATGTCTTACCTCATGTAGTAGCCAATGATTCCCATTCTGCAACTTAATCTTAATTTTTTACATTCCCAAAAATTTGATAGGGTTCATTATCCCCCAAATAAGTAATTCCAAAATCCTCTTGGACATAATCAATGAAATAACCTCTATGAGGTGTAGATTAAAATGAAGCACCGGAATCTAAAACCCGAGAATCATCAACACTTTCTAAAGATAGAATCAAAGCATCCTCTTTTATTTTTTTACTGACCACATTTGCCTCCTTATCTCGATCTAGTTTATCTCCTTCATTTTTTTTTTGATTCCAATAATCTTTCTTTTTATGCCCTAGTTTCTCATAATACTAGCAGTCGTTCGATCCTCTCGATTAAGACCTCCTCCGCTTTGACTTTCCTCTTCATTTTCCATGATTTTAAAAATTACTTCCTCTTTCAGTCATTCTACCTCTAGTTTGTGCATTCAAAGCACTTCCTGATGTAGATCCACCTGAGGATTTCTTATGAGTTTCCTCACTCAAAGTAACATCGATCACATGATCATATTTTAGGGTACTAGATCCGGGAATAGAATTACTCACAACCATTACCAAGCCATTCCAACTTTTAGGCAAAGAACACAAAATCAAGAGATCCCTAATTTCTTCATCAAAATTGATACCCACAAAATATAATTGACTAGTAATAGTATTAAACTCATTTAAATAATCTGCAACAGATCTACCTTCTACCATTTTTATATTAAATAAATGTTTCATGAGAAATACCTTGTTTGAAGTAGAGGGCTTTTCATATAGTGTCACTAGGGTTTTTATCAACTCTTCTATTGTCTTCACTTTTGTAATATTAAATGCCACAAATGGTGACAAGAATAATCGAATGCTTCTTGTTAGTCTAAAAATGGTTTTGACACTTGAGTACCAACACACTTAACTACTTTCTACATTAAAGCCGAGTACACTATGCATGTTAAGCCACAGCTTGTGCCAAGTTAAGAAAGCTATTAGGTGTCGAGAAACCTTCAAATTCCAAGTGACTACAGGTGTCAAGCATGATCCAAGTGCTAAGAAATATCCAGGTGCCATGTCATAAAGGATGCCGAGCATATACAGGAGTCGAGTTACAGAAGGTGTCGAGCATCAGGAATCAGTAAGTGCCGAGTAACTCAGAATTAGCATATGAGTTTGTAACTTCACAAACTCAGATGTAAACCATTTTCATGGCCAACATATGATGAATCTCGAAGGATTTAAGTGATAAGATCAAATCATTTATATTTCCTATGTAATCTACATGCAACCAATGATAAAAGTGTAAGGAATAAGCTAGAATTAGAGATTCAATATGGATCATAGATCCATGTCTAACCCTAAGTCTTTGAATGTCTTTATAAGGAAGAAGAAATCTCATTTAATTATATAGATGGATGAAGGAGAAAATGAAATCACAAGTGGAGTTCAGAGTGAAGAGTAAAAAGACTTAGAGGAAGAGATCAGCAGTTAAATATCTAATTAATCAAGAACAAAGTAGGTGACACAAATGAGTATCAGATCTCAGAGGATCAAGGTCAGAAGAAAGTAGATCAAGTGCCTGTATTCAGCAATCAAGGATTGTAAGCTATCAGGTTTATCATACCTAATAATCTTTATCCATTGTATTAGAAAGGAAATCCTATGATGATAGGTTAGCTTAATAGCTATCTTGTAGATCCTTTAAATAGGTGATTAAATCCTTTGATAGGGTAACACTTCATGTAAAGTGTTTCCAAATCCTTTAACCAAGTCACTATTGATACAATGTAAAGCCTTTAACAGGGTAGGCCTTTAACAGGGCAGACCATCAGAAGTGGTCAAACATTATTACTGCAGTGATTTTGTGGGTATCATCCCCACCCCAGTTTTACCTTCTTATTCCTGGAGGGTTTCTAGGTTATAAAAATCTCAAGTGTTATGTGGTGATGCATATTTGTTTCTTATGATTGCTTAATGTTTATATGCATGCATGTCCATTTCAAAGATATATATTATTAAAGATTTAAAAAATGGGTCAAAGGCTAGTACTTCTGATTCACCCCCCCTCTCAGAAGCATTCTTTCCAATAAGATATTACAACACTTCCAAGTGCCTTTCTATCTAAAAGATCCCATTTTTTATTTGACATAGATCCTTGATTCTTGGCTTTTCCTTCCAATGACTTCCATAAATCCTTCTGATAAAGATAGTCTTCCATTTGCATCTTCCATAACTAAAGTTCTACCCATTAAACCTATCAACCCTCAGCTTACCCTCATTTGTCATCGCTCTCACTTGACCATGAGACTCCCACTCAACTGTGAGACTTTCTTGTAGAGGATAACTAAAAACAACCTCACTCTGATACCAATTGTTAGGAATAAACTACAGATAGAAATAACAATTACATGCAAATATAACCAATATGAGAAAATAATAGATCACACAGAAAAGAACACAAGACACCATGATTTAATGTTGTTCACCCAATTCTTGGGCTACATCCACCAAATAACAAGTTTGATATTATTATGATCTAGTGATTACAACCTAATTACAATCTATAATCCCTTACAGCTCAATACTACCGCAAGAACCAATTTTTGCATCACCTTATATAAAAATCCCTAACCCTAAGCCCTTTTATACAAGTATTTTTACTACTTTAGGAAACAAATAATAATTTCATGTCAGCCCCAAAGAATTTATGAAGTATGTCCAGTACTTTTCTAATTGGTCACCACAATCTAACACAAGCAACTTTATGTAACATAGAAATAGCCTCCAAATGTAGGACTTGCACTTTGAGGTTGAATCTCTAGAGAATAGTAACTTTCTTAATATCAGGATGCACCTACACTACCACTAGGAAAGAAAAGGGAGAAGGAGAATTGAAAGAAATTACAAAAAAGGAAAGGGGGTGGTGCACCGAGATAGAAATATAGTTATAGCTATGCCTTTCACTACACTACACATCAATAAAAATCTAGAATACACTAGTCTTGGCTCTATTCTATCTCTAAGGAACCACATGTAGGTTTGGAACTAATTTAAGTGTTGAAAGGAAAGATATTTCACTATGAAAAAACTCCTAATAGACTTAACACAATATATGAATCAAAAAAATAGAAAAGAAACATTCACTACAAGGAAAATACATGCACCAGACAACAAAATGGAAAGAATAGGTAAGAAAATGAGAAGTTTCATTAATAGAAGGAAAAGTTGCAAAGCATAATGCTACTACAAAATACAAAAATGGAACTTAGAAAAAGTATTTACAACTATCTTTTAAAGATTTCAGGCATAACTTTGATGTTAACTTGAAGTTTGAACCCCACAAGATGGAGTTAATTTACAGAGAGAAATAATAAATGAATATTAGAACTATATCTAATCATGAATTACAATTTTTTGTAATGAAGTGACAAGAAGGGAAAAATAAATGCACCCTTCCATAAAAGGGTCAAAGCTAAAAAATTTGACCATTACAATCCATAAAGAGGCATGGAGAAGCATTAGCATCATGGAACAAGGCCCAAAATGTTGATTTTCAATAAAAGAACAATCCTTGTAAGGTCTCATGACTACAACAAATCAATTCACACCACCATCAAAAAATGTGGGATAGGATAACCCACAATGTCAACCCACCATGAAAATGTAGTGTTGACCCATGTGGAATAGATCTAATCTATCCAAAAATAATCTGAACCATCAATGTAGATCTTCATTTAAATATGGATGGCCCAGATGCTACAAGAATCTCCCCAACACATGATTAAAACCCAACTATAGATGTAAGTCTTCTTCAAAACAAACAGATGACTGAGATGCATCCAAAAATCCCCAGAAGATGTGCCAAAATATGATGGTTATTGCATCTTTTCCAAAGACCCAAGGATTAATGAAAAAATAAGAGTACCACCCAATCAATACAAATGTCAAAAAATAATAATCCACCACATGGCACAAATCTAGTGGTCAACACAATTCCTAATGCACACTGGAGGAGGCAGCAACAACTTTTCCATTTTACGAAAGCAAGAAAAGACATTTTCCAAAATAGCGAATTTCACATTTTTGGAAAGGCAAGAAGATAAGCCTTCCCAAATAGAAAAAATTGCTATTACAGAAAGAGCATGAAAGTACTTCCTTGAAATAGCAAAAATGGTCAACATGAAATGTTAACCCCTACAGATGCACACGTTAACCTACAACTCAATCAATGAAGGAAATTGAGTTCACTTAGTCAAAGAACAAACTAAACTAGCTGAATTAATGAAGGAAACAAGCCAACTAAATTCAAGAAAAGACTAAGTGAACACAAAATGTTAAACCCGACCAAATTGCATGTTAACTGACATAAAAAAAAAACCAATTGAAAATATCTTTGATCAGTTATTGATGATGGGCTAAATGGGAGGCAAAAATGGCCAAAAGTCTTGGTGACTTAGAGGGGATGCTTCTACTAAACATAGATCAGTGGCTTTAAGAAATCTATTAGATATGGATTCACTAAAAAGAATTGATGCATTATCCCACATACAACTTTACAAAATTCTACAACCAACAAAAAACAAAATAGCTCCAGGGAGCTCCAAAAAGCTCAAGACAACTCTAGAAAAGGGAGAAAATGTGCTCATAAACTTCTTGGAAAGCTGGAAACTCCTACTCTACTATGTACAAGTATTTACAAATAAAAATTATCAAATAAAGACATTGACTAGCTTGTTGAAATAGCTAGCCTTCCTCACAAGCTGATTATTTTCCATGCATGTGGGTAACTAAAAATGACAACCAACATGAGAGACATACTACTACATAAAACACTTCCTTCCCATGCTAAAGACAATGAAGCTCTCCAAAACTAGGACATCACATTTGGAGCAAAACATACTTTCTTCTCTTTGTGATCATCATCCTCATGCTCAAGTGTAAGTATCATCAAGGGAAACTTGTTGATTCGTTGCAGAGCTAGATGCCTTATGAGGCATCCTCTTGATGGCTTCAAGTTTAGGAAATTATGTAATGGTAGCATCCAACTAGTTGGAAGTGGCTCCTCCTATTCTTATGAAGAAATAATCTCCACCTTGTCTTCATTGCATTCATGAGCCATCTCCTTGGGAGCTACTAGTATGGTGTGGCTCTCCACTTTTTACTATTGTAGAACATTTTCTTCATATACTAAGATGACGACTCAATATCTATGGAAGAGTATATAGCATCAAAATCATCCAAAATATCATCTTCATCATTGATCTCTTCCATTATAGCTTTAATAACATGCATAGTTTGAGAGGCAACCTCATGCATATCAACATGTTCTTCCTCAAGGATAGAGCTATCCTTGGATCCTCTTTTTCATCCTCCATATCATGGAGGATAGTCTATTGTAGTGAATAATCTTCTTCCTCCTTAATTTTCAGCAAATCCTCATCTTTTGGTAAAGGCTCAAAATCCATGATCTATTCCTCAATAGAAGGAACAACCTTTTCTTCTTCTTCTTTCTCAAAAAAAGAGGGAATCCCTTCAAATGAGAGGATTGGATCCTCTTCCTTCTTCTCAATTGCTACTATTAGGATTAAACCATGGAAAAAAATAACAATTACATGCAAATATAACCAATATCAAAAAATAATAGATCACACAAAAAAGAACACAAGACACCAAGATTTAACATGGTTCACCCAATCCCTGGGCTACATCCACTAAATAGCAAGTCTAATTTATTATGATCCAATGATACAACCTAATTAAAATATGCAATCTCTTATAGCTCAATACCACCACAAGAACCAATTTTTGCATCACCACTATGAAACAATCCCTAACCCTAAGCCCTTTTATACAAGTATTTTTACCTCTTTAGGGTTACAATTAATAATTACATGTTGACCCAAAATCTCGATAAAATAGGGCCAAAAAATTCCCAGAAAAAAATTATGGAGTATGTATAGTACTTCCCTAATCAGTCACCACAATATAATAGCTACCTCTTTCTTCTCCTAAATAGGTTGTAACTCTCCCCTTCATAGTTCTTCTTGCTTCATTTCATTCTCCCAAAACTCCATGTTTGGGTCATCAAGAGTCCATGCAACCGGTCCACTCTCAAAGAGTGAAATGGTGATAGGTATGGAAGGCTCATGAGGCTATCCTTTTTGCATGGGGAGTGGAGAGGTTATAGAAGAAGGCTTTTTTAATGGATGAGGCTTCTTAAAGCTTGGGATGACATACTTTGGAGAAGAGGCTACCTCTACTTCATAAATGCTGCAATTTCATAGAAAACTTTGGAAAATCACATATCAAAGTTGATCTTTACATACCAGCACTAGGTCTATTTGAAATCAGTAGAAGTGCACTAGAGTCACCATGTTTTTTGATAGAATTCCTCCAAAGGATGATTACACCAAGAATAACAACCAAATTCTTATTGAATGGATTTTGATTGGCTTCCAACAGACTTGTGTAGCTGAAATTGATTGTCCCATCGGGTGTGCTAAAAACTATTGACAAAAAAGTCTACACCCTTGCTTGAGATATGACCCTCAAGTGACCTTGTGTAAAATGGAACAATCTCCAATTGTGGCACTTGCACTCTGAGGCCAAATCTTTAGAGAAGGTTGACTTCCTTACTATCAAGATGTACCTACAATACCACTAGGAAGGAAAATGGAGAAGGAGAACTAAAAGAAATTGTAGAAAGGGAAAGGGGGTGATGCACCAAGATATAAATATGGTTACATCTCTATATATGACTTCATTACACATCAATGAAAATCCAAAATACAATAGTCTTAACTCTATTCTATCTCCAAGGAATCACATATAGGTTTGGAACTGATTGAAGTGTTGAAAGGAAAGATATCTCACTATACAAATACTACTAACAGACTTAACACAACATATGAATCAAGAAAAAAAAAAGGAAAAATTCACTACAAGGAAAATACATGCACTAGATAGAAAAATGGTGAGACTAGGTAATAAAATGAAAAGTTTCATTAATGGAAGGCAAATTTGTAGAGCATAATTTTGTTGCAAAATACAAACAAAGAACCCAAAAAAAGTATTTACAACTACCTTTTAAAGATTATAAGCATAACTTTGATGTTAACTTGAAGTTTTAACCCCATAGGATGTAGTCAAGTTGTAGAGAGAAATAATAAATGAATATTAGAACAAAATCTAATCATGAGATACAATCTATTGTAATGAAGTGATAGGAAGGTAAAAACAAATGTACTCAGTCGTAAAAGGTTCAAATTCAAAAGATTTGATCATTACAATCCATAAAGAGGCATAGAGAAGCATTAACATTGTGGAACAAGGCCCAAAAATTTTCTTTGCAATGAAAGAATAGTCCTTATAATGTGTCATGACTGCAATAGACCAATTGGTGCCACTATCAAAAAACATAGGATGGGATAATACACAATGTTAACCTACCACGAAAATGTAGAGTTGACCTATGTGGAATAGATCTTATCTTCCCAAAAATGATCTAAACCATCAATGTAGATCTTCTTATGAATATGGATGGCCCAGATGCTATAAGAATGTCCCCAACACATGATTAAAACCCAATCATAGATGCAAGTCTTCTTCAAAAAAAATGGATGGCTGAGATGCATCCAAAAATCCCCACAAGATGCACCAAAATTTGATGCTCATCACATCTTCACCAAAGACCCAAGTATTAATTCAAAAATATGAGCACCATCCAATTTAAATAAACCTTAGCAAAGAATAATTTTCCACGTGGCACAAATCTAGTGGTTTACATAATTCCCAATGCACATTGGAGGAGGAAACAACAGCTTTTCCATTTTGTGAAAGAAAGAAAAGACACTTTCTAAAATAGAGAAAAAAATTTCAGAAAGGCAAGAAGATAATCCTTCCAAAATAGAGAAATTTTCTATTTTGGAAAGAGTATGAAAGTGCTCCTCTGAAACAAAAAAAATGATCAATACAAAATGTTAACCCTTGCAGATGCATGTGTTAACTCGCAGTTCAATCAATGAAGGAAACTAAGTTCACTCGGTTAAAGAATAAACTAAACTAGCTCTATTAATGAACGAACTGAGTCAACTTGGTTCATGAAAAGACCAAAGTAACATGAAATGTTAACCCCAACGAAATTGCATGTTAAACCACAAGAAAGAAAATAACCCATTGAAAATATCTCTAATTAGTTATTGATGATGGGTTGAATTGGGGGGGGAATGGTCAATAGGTACCTTGGGCATCTTAGCCTCCTCTTCTTGTGTCTTTGGACATATCTCCTTAGTCAATTTCAAATGACCAAGTAAAGATGTGCTGACAACTTTAGCATTCTCCATAGGAAAATGTTGCAACACCTTCACAATATAATTAGCTTGAGATAATGTCAATTTTTTGTTTTTCCTATCTCTCCATATTTTCATACCAAGGATTTTCTTTGTTGCCCCCATATCTTTCATAGAAAATGAATGTTCTATCTATTCTTTTAACCCCTTAATGTGATCCATGTTAGACCTAGCTACAAGCATATCATCAAAATATAAGCATAAAATAATGTAGCTGTCATCATCTACCCTCTTAAAATAAACACAATGATCTAAATGACACCTACTATATCCATGCTCATGCATAAAGCTATCAAATTTTAGATACCATTGGTGAGGTGCTTTCTTCAAGACATATAAACTTTTCTACAATCTGTACACTAGGTTCTCCTTACCTTTGACCTCAAATCCTTATGGTTGTTCCACATATATCTCTTCATCCAAATAATGATGAAGAAAGTTCTTTTTAATATCAAGCTACTCTGAATGTAAATCTTCAGTAGCCACAATACTTAAAATAGTGTGAATAGAAGTCATTTTAACAATATGATAAAATATCTCATTAAAATCAATGCCCTTTTTCTATGCAAATCCTTTCATCACTAACCTGAATTTAAATCATTTCTTACCTCCATCCTCTTCTTTTAACTTGCAAACCCATTTATTCGATAAATCCCTTTTACTTGTAGGAAAATTGCATAAATCCCATGTCTTATTTTTTAGTAAAGAGTCCATTTCTTCTTTTATTGTAGATTCCCACTGAATCTTTGCATCCACCTACACATATTCATCATAACATTTAGGTTCACCAGCATTAGTAAGTAAAATAGAATACAAAGGAGAAAATATAAATCTAGAGGTCTACTTAGCCTTGTTGACCATATAATATTCACTAAAGTGTGTTCTATTTTTTGTTGAGGTTGTTGTAGATCACAAGGAACTATCCAAACATCATCTTTTGGAGTATCATCTAGTACTACATAATAATTTTATTTCTTCTCATGTTGCTGCAATAGATCTTTGTACAACACTTTCTCATTGTATATGACATCCCTACTTCTTATAATTTTACATTTTTCAACATCTTAAATCCTATAAGCAAATTCATCAATACCATATCCAAAAAATACATATTTATTTGACTTAGCTTCTAGCATGCTAGTATTTTCATAATCTAAATGTGTGAATACTTCATAACCAAAGGTTTTGAGAAAAGAATAACTCACCTTCTTACCAATACATGCTTCCTCTAGAATACCACAATCCAAAGGAGTATAGGGAACTCTATTAATCAAATATAGAGTAATAATGATAGCCTCTACCCACATGGTTAAGGGTAACCCAACATGAAACCTCATGCTCCTTGCATGTTCTATTATTGTCTTGTTCATGTGTTAAAACACTCCATTTTTCTATGGAGTCCTTAGAACAATTTTTTGTCTAAGAATATCATTAGTGGAGCAATAATATTCAAATTCATGAATATAATACTCACCACCATTAATAGATTTGAGACATTTTATCTTTCTACTAGTCTCATTCTCAACCAAGCATTTCCATTTCTTAAAAGTTTGAAATGCAACAGATTTATTTCTAAGAAAATAAATCCATGTTTTTTTAGTTGCATCATCAATAAATGAAATATAATAATGAGAACCACCAAGGGAAGATACCTAAGCTAGTCCCCATACATTTATATGTGCAAGCTCTAATTTCTCATTTTTCTTTTCCTTCCCACTCTTCACAAAACTCACTATCTTTTGTTTTCCATACACACAACTTTCATAGAAATCCATATTAACACATTTCAAACCTCATCAAAATTTCTTTGAATGAATTAATTTTATATCTTTATCACTCATGTGCCCAAGTCTATGATGCCATAGTGTTCCATCAAAATCTACAACATCTGTTTGTTCTCCCTGCTCAACAACAACAATTGTTCTTGAACATTCATTTTTTTCTAAAATAATCAAAGTAGAAGGAACATTATGACCTGTACAAAGGTATAAGATGCCTATTTTCACACCTTTTTTTACTAAAAGGGAACCTTTTGAAACCTTCCAATTTTTATCACTAAAATTAACTACACAACCCTCATCATCAAGTTGCCCTACTAAAATTAAATTCTTACTCAGCCTTAGAACATTTCTTACCTCATGTAGTATCCAATGATTCTCATTTTGCAAGTTAATCTTAACTTTTCCCTTTCCAACAATCTGACATGGTTCATTATCTCCCAAATAAACAAGCCCAAAATCCCCTTGGACGTAATCAATAAAATAAACTCTATGGGGTGTAGCATGAAATGAAGCACCAAAATCTAAAACCCATGAGTCGTCAATAGTTTCTAAAGAAAGAAGTAAAGCATCCTCTTTGGGTTTTTTACTTACCATATGTTCCTCCTTGTTCCCTTTTAGTTTATCTCCTTCATTTGTCTTTCTAGTCTAGAAATATTTCTTCTTATGCCTTGGTTTTCTACAATACCAGCAATCTCTTAGTCCTCTGGATTGAGACCTCTTTCCCTTTGACTTTCCTCTTTATTTCCCATGAATTCCAGACTTTTTTCCTCTATCAGTCATTCTATCTCTTCTTTGTGCATCCAAAGAACTTCCTAATGTAGATCTAGCTAAGGTTTTTGTATGAGTTTCCTCACTTAGAATAACACCAATCACATCATCAAATTTTAGGGTATTAGACCCATAAACATAATTACTCACAATTATTACCAAGCCATTTCATCTTTCTAACAAAGAACACAAAATTAAGAGAGCCCTAAATTCTTCATCAAAATTGACATTCATAGAAGATAACTAACTAGTAATAGTATTAAAATCATTTAAATGATATGCAATAGATCCACCTTCTACTATCTTCATATTAAATAAATGCTTCATTAGAAATACCTTATTTGAAGTTAAGGGATTTTCATACAATTTCTCCAGGGTTTGCATCAACTCTTCCATCGTCTTTGCTTTTGTCACATTAAATGTCGCAGATGGTGTTAGGCATAATTGAATGCTTCTAATTTTATTTATGCCTAAAATATCCCAATCCTCATCTGTAATAGTTCCCCATTTCTTTTCTTTTTTTCTTTCTAATGGCCTCTATAAATCCTTTTGATAAAGATAGTCCTCCATTTGCATTTTCCATAACTAAAAGTTCTTCCCATGAAACTTCTCATCCTTCATCTTACCCTCATCTTCCATTGCTCTCACTCAATCATGAGACTTTCACTCAACCATGAGACCTTCCTACAGTGATTGCTAAAAAAAATGATGATGGTTTGGCTAAAAAAAACTAACAATGATAGTCTGGCTTTGATACCACTTGTTAGAATTAACCTCAGATAGAAATAATAGTTACACACAAATATAACCAATATCAAAAAATAATAGATCACACAAAAGAGAACACAAGACATAAAGATTGAACATGGTTTACCCAATCTCTGGGCTATGTCCACCAACAACAAGTCCAATATTATTATTATCCAGTGAAATCCACAATCCCTTATAGCTCAATACAGCTACAAGAAGCTACAACATCACCATTACATTATGAAATCCATAACCCTAAGCTATTTTATACAAGCTTTTGTCACTTACAAAATTAGGCCTAGAATAAGTCATCCAATAGAAAAATAGCAACTGATGCCTTTTACAATATAATGTCATTTTTGACTTCGGGGGTGTTGCCCCTAAAAACCCTTGTGGGTGTGTTGCCCCTCGACCCCACTTTGTATTGTGACAAGGAGTGAACCTGGGGTGCTACCACTTGACCCTGTCTTGGGGGTCCTACCTCTAAACCCCTATAATAATAATCTAGGGAGACATTATGCCAAATAAACCTCTGAGTCTGATTAGGCTCCACATCACAACAAGAATCTCCTCACAGGGATTCAAAGTCTCCTAACAAGGACTAATATGTATTGAATGTATTCCATTGACTCATAATAGGGTCCATCTTTTAACAAGGAACTTATTTATTGGTATATCATTTTGTGAAAACCATCCCCACCAAGGTTTTCCCTCTGATCAAGGGCTTCTTCCCTAGTTAACATATCTAGTGTTATTATGTACATGTATCTTCTTATGGTTTATAATTTTTTTAATCACATGTTTAAGGTTTAATAAGGTTGGTAAAAGTTATATTGATTAGATAACTAATTCACTCCCCCCACCTCATAGTTATCTTGGTGGACTTTACTTTCTACCAAAAACCCATGTGGAAATCATGTTTTTTCTAGTATTTCATATAGTCCTTGGAGTTAATTGATTAGATCAAGACTTTGATTTGTAGTGTCTTGATTTTTGTCCATATTTGTCACAATAATAACATACCCTTCTATCATTTCTTCATTATAATGATCTTTGCACTCTTATGTATAATGTCCATGCTAGTGGTAGTTATTGTAGTAACCATTGAAGGTATATTGAGTGTTAGGTGTTATCTACCTATGCAAATACATAATGGCATATGTCCTACTTCACCATAGTAGTTACAAGTAGGTTTTTTAGACTTATTACTCTTGGTTATGTTCTCCTTTTCATTGTGAATTCCAAGCCCTTCATTCTAGAGGGCTCACCTTTTAAAGTTTTGATGACTCCTTCAAACCCTAGACTGGTTAAGCCTAGCAACCATTGTATTTTTCATTTTACTAAAATATTAACCCATTGACACCTAATACAACCACATGACTTATAAAAGACATAGGAAGTTGTTAAACCATGTCATTAATCTCATGAGGCATATTGTCCCACTATCAAAAATCTCCCTCCCAGTATCACTCGATGTAGTTTGGGTAGATTCAAACCCATCACCATGCTTTGATATCACTTATTAGCCATTATGCTTGTAATTATGCCAAAAGATAAGCCTATTAACACCTGAGACAACTACATGAATTATTGAATACATAGGAGGTTATTAAACCATGTCATGAATCCTATGAGGGACATTGGCCCACTGCTAAAAATGTCCTCAATATTCCTCTAAGATTTTATTTATTCATCTAACTTTCACAATATTTCTTTAGACTTCTTTAGTATCCTATTTCTTTGCTTTGTGTTCTTTAGTTCTTCAATTAACTGATGCACTTATTCAACTAGTTTCTTGCTTTCTATAGTAAACACTTCAATTTTGTCTTTGCTTTCATGATCATGCTCATGCAAAACACTATTTTCTTGTCTAATGAAGTAATGATTTTCTTCAATTTTATTCAACTCAAATTCCTTTGTCCTTAACACTTATTAAACTTGTTTTTTATCTTCTTGGGCAATTCTCAGTGCTTCAAAAACTATATCCCTTGTCTAAATGGAAGTTCCTTTCTAATCTTGAGCTATACTCATTTTAATAATTGTTCTCTCTTGTTCCTTATTCATTAGTTTTATCTTCTTGGTTAAATTATCATTATCGTAATGAGATAATTTTTAGCTTCTTCATAATCATGTGACCAATTCTGCTCATCAAGTCATTCAATGACTCTCTCTAAGATCATCCATGATTTTATTTATTTTGTGCAAAAACTCTCTCATCTTATCCTTCAAATCCTCTCTAGTGCCAAAAGCTTCATCAATTCTTTTCTATAGTATGAAGGCTTCTATTTTATCTTCCCTTAAATTGTTAAGATCTTTTCTATTAGGGATTGAGCTTTGATACCAATTGTTGTCCCAAACCTGCACTGAAAGGTGGGGTGAATTAGTACAAACTTTTTTATTAGTTACCTAAATTATTTTATACAAAATTCCAATAGACATGTTCTTAATCAAAAAATCCATAAAGAAATTCACACAATAAAAATGTACAAGATCACATAAGAGAGCATACATCAATGAGACTAGAGTTTTGTATGTGGAAACCCCCGATGTGAGGATGAAAAATATGGTGGAAGTAATATACCCAGTAGCCTTTCCTTGCAAGTAAAAGGGCACCCTATTAAAAGCTACAATAGTTCTTTTTGAGAATACATTATGTGAGGAATGTATATACTCTATTGGGACTACATAATCCTACTAAGATGACCTTGTTAGAGGATCAAAGATCTCTCTAAGAGACACCCTGCTAGAGGATTTTACAAAGAATTACATTCAATCATGTCTAGCTAAAGGCTTACAATAGTTGCAATGATAAGAAAGAAAACTAAATTTTACATCTAAAATATGGTACACCTTTCCTTATAGATATTTGATGTATGCCTTAAAGATTCTTTGATCTTCTTTGTCTATGTTCTCTTTATCCATAGTTCCTCTATATCAATTTTCATGCTTTCTATAACACCCCTACTATACTCAACTCGTCTATCACTTTTCTCTTCTCTTTTAAGCTTTTGTCCTCTGTATTCTTTTGCAACAACTCTACTCTCCCAATCTTTCAATATTTAAATCACACACCAAATAAGTGGTTGGTTCCTTGATTTTGATGCAATGTTTGAGCACCAATACTCTGTTAAAATACCCAACTTAAATCATGTATTCTAAATTTGAATCCCATAGACAAGAGTTCCATAAAATACCCATGATTGTCTATACATAGTTACCTAGCCTTGTAGGCCTAAATGTCCTCCAGTCACCCTATAACTATCCTTTGTTCTTCCATCATTTAGTCATTCTGACTTGGATGCTTATCACATCACTCTCTTTGACAATCCTTTCAACATCTCACATAATTGGTGACCCTTTATGCTTTTTCTTTGATTCACTATCCATTGTGCCTATTTTCTTATCTTGACTTCGACTAAGTCACCTTGCACACCATAACTAGTGAAAGCTTATACCAAAGGTTGAACTAACTTGCAGCCTCTCCATATTCTCCAATAGTTTCTAATCAATGAAAATTTTCAAAGTATTTCTTAAATTATTAGTGATGCTAAGCATTAGTCATCACCATTTTTTGGTCCATATGCCAATGTGACTTTCTTAAGTCCAAGTTCATCTTTAGAAGTTCTAATTTTTATGGTTCTTACTCATTCTAATATGTCCATACCAAGTATAATATCTCACTCATAATTCAATTGGGACATTGAAAATATTTTTTCTTCTCCTATGGGAAGTGGAGTACTTGCTATTGACATCACTAATAACCCAATTGAGAACAAGTATGAGGAACAACTTGAGGGTTTTCCTAACTTCCCCCAAGCTAAAAATTTCCTTAATGATCCACACAATTTTAAAATGATAGAGAAGGTCATTTGACTCAACAAATATAAAATATTCATGAAGCTTGTTAAGGATGGAATCACAATCCCTTCTAATTTTGTTGAATCTTTTCTTACAGCAAGGGTAAAAAGGCTTTCATTCCTTCTAGTTTAGTTTAGGAAATCACTTCATGTCAAGACTAAAATAAATCTAATTCTAGTGGAACATAATTATCTATTCCTACATTGATAATCCAATTCAATATGGTCTCACAACCTTTTTGAACATCACAAATTGGGTCTCAATCACAATTAATTTCATCAAGTTCTTCATCTCAAGCATACACTTTGACTAATCAATAACCTTTGAGTGTTATAGCTTCATTTACTTCCCATTATAGTACTCATACCACCATGTTTCCATCATCTAGGATGGATGTAAGTGTTTTAAATATTGGGCACTCTTTTATTCCACCATGAAGTCAACCAATAATTTTTGAACAATCTACAACATTTCAATATGTCCCTTCTCATTTTATGGTTCATTTTCTACTATGAAAATATCACATGGCTCATCTTTAGAAACTCATCAATTTTATCCTCCTACAATGGGACTCACATCATCAATATGTGTTACATCATAATCTTTGGGAGGAGGATAATACTTTGGAACACCATCAACTTCTAATAATGATTCTAACTTGTCAAGAATCATCAATGAGCTTAAGTATTAATTCCAAAGTATTCAAAGTATTCCTTTCATTGATCTATAAACATGATACCATTCCCAATAGACTTTGAGATCCATAAATTTGACGAGTACAAGGGAAAAAAATGTTCATCCAATATATCATTGTTTTTCATGTTGCATGTCAAGAAGTCTCCTACAATGACAAATATCTTAAAATAAATTTTACTCTAAGCCCCACACTTGAATTATCGCATCTCCCCCATAGGTATATCACATCATTTCAATGTCTCATTGAAGATTTTGTTGCATAATACTCTTATAACATTGATCATCATGCATCCCTCATTGACTTCTACAATACAAAACAAAAGAATGTGGATGATTTTGCAAGTGTTCTACAAAGATGGCAACACATTACTAATTTATTTCCTTTGAAACTATGTAACCAAAAAATTATTTATATTTTAACCAAGAATTTGACACCTGACATGTCAATTCTATTAGATTTCTACAATCCATGTGATGTTTCTTTGTTCTTCTAGATTAGATTGTGTATAGATTTGTTTATCAACATTTCTAATCACTCTTTGTGATCCAAAACATTGATAAGAAAAACTATACACAATCTAATCCAAAGAACAAAGTAGCACCTAACATGTCTTTCCATATAAATATGACATCTCTTGATACATTGATATAGTCATTAAGAAAGCAAAGGCTATTGAGAATGAACTCTTGAGAAAGGGCCTCATCAAACATTATGCCCCTTCTCCTAATAATGACAAACCTACATTTTTATCTAAAGACAAAGGATTTTTCGCCAATATAGTTATTGATGGAAAATATGTCTACAATATCCAAGGATCAAACAATCAAATAAATAAAAAAGAAAATAATGACAATGACCACTGTCAAAACAAAAAAAATAATAATCAACAAAACTGTAACTATTCTCAATGATAACAAAAACCTTACCAAAAATTTGGAATCAAAACTATCTCTTTCCTCTAAACAACATCAACATTGTCAACAACAATAATCAACTATCAAGGTGATTATAAACACCTCTAGAAGATTCTCTTGATCCAATTTTTATTGATTGATTGAATAAGATATGATCATATTTCCAAATACAAGATCATTTGATAATAATTGATCTAAACCTTCTCAATACAAAGATAACGAATATTGTGATTATGATCAAATATAAGGACATGATACTAAGAAGGGCATGAAGTTCAAAAACTATGTCCAAGACCTTACTGATGATGGTAAAATTGAGGTTGAAAGATAATCTCAATCATCTAATGCAAAATTAAAGATCTATAACATTCATTTTCTAAATCACAATAATTAGAACAATTGCATTAATCAAAATAATCAAAATGTCAACAATGTATCTATGTATAATAATACCATTCCTTATGATTACTCAACCAATAACATCATGTGGTTTGATTCCTTTCATACTAGAATTGATATATCAGATGCATGAGGGTTTAATTCCTTTTGTTTCCACATTGAAGAGTCAAATAATTTTATAAATAGACTCACCCTTAAGGGTGTTAATTACAATTCTATAACTCAATAAGCTAGAGTTATAATTTAAGTTGCACCTAATTCAATATCTACACCTTCTACTACAAATATACCTTCTTCAAAATTTTATCTTATTTCCCAACATGAAGAGTCTCAACTTCATATGTCCATTTTTTAACTCCTACATTCATTCCTTTTACATAAATTAATTGTTCAACAAGATTTTGATGCAGCAAGAATCCAAGGATACCCCTGTTGGAGGTAATTTGGATCCCTGCAAATAACCTCATAGCCAAAACACAACAACAAAGCAAGATCTAATACTAAATCACAACACTTTATTCATAAATATAATTTTTTACATGCAATATGTCTAATTGTAAGGCCTTTCATGTTAGGGCCAAATAAAACAAAAATTACAAAATAGTTCTACAAGATCCCACAAGATCCAAGTCACAATCATAATCCTAGCTAGTCTAGTCTACACTCTAGTAGAAAACCCCAAGGAAAAATCAACTTGTGCTCTCAAGCCCACCAATAAATCTCCAGTTTACCAAGCTTCAACCACTAGCCCTTCTCAAAATTCTCTCCTACACTTCATCCTTTCTCCAAGCTAGATGATCTAGTGATCATTTACTTATGCCCAACTAATCAACAAGTTGTCCTAACCAATTATAGATTAAAATAAACCCTTACATTAAATATTAGCATAAGCCACAAGTTGATTGCAACACAAATTACATGCCAAAAGTTAGCTCACTGACAACTTGAGCACCATAAGAACCAAGACCAAGCTAAGTATCAAAGAAAACCATGTTGAGTGTCAACATTTCACCAGACATAATTGAGTTTCTTAACTAATTGATCACCTGAATGTGTTGAGTCCTCTAGAAGTAACCAAGCCCATTCATTAACCGAGTTTCTCAGGAAACACTATATTGAGCTCCTAGTGCAAATTGAGCTCCCAATATTTGTTGAGTGCCCCAAGCATCACCACACATCTTCATTAACTAAGTCACTTGGTTAACATAGCAACCAAACCAACTCAGTATCGATCGAGTCCCCTTCATTCTTTGACTAAGTCCTCCAACTCCAAGGTCAAACCACACCAACATGCAGGATTTCTAGCCAACCAAGGATGCTCCTCCATCACCTGTAATGGTCATTTTCTTAATATATCTGACCTATTATCATAGTAATTACCAATTAGGGGTATTTTTGTTATGGGATCATTAAACATCCAATTATTGAATTATAATCAATTGAATTTATTAGTATAATTTAATTAACTTTTGCAAAAATCCCATTACTTTCTCTAATTACAAAGGTCATGCTTAGATGGTAGATTTATTATGTGAATGACACATGAAATAAACTATTAATTATGGCTTACGACATACTAACCCTCCCAAAAGTGCTTCTCCTCAAGAAATTTATTATAGTGATCCTAGCATCATTTCTTTAAATCATTCTTTACCCAAAATAAGGTCATACATCTAAAAATGTGAGATTCACGTATGAAGACATGATATATACACATTGATGTATGAAGATATTGAGCATACATAAAATATACACATTTATGTAGGAAGACATGGACCATACACATAATATACACATTAATAAAAAAAGATACAAGATGATTCAAAATTATACACATTAAGGCACAAGGTATACATGAAATGTACACATGAATGCATATATGAATCAGACATGTAAGACATAGATAGTCTATACATAGAGCATACATCATACACAAGGATACATTATTACATGTAATACATGGCTAATTTAAATGAATACATCTAGTAGATAAAGAACATAACATACAAAGTATACATATGACTTCATTTAAATCATGAGGCATACACTCAATATATGAAACATACACTCCATATGAATTCTCTCAAGTCAAGGAACATACACAGGAATACACATAGGACATAAAGCATACACATTATTTCACATAAGTCATTAAGAACATATGTGGATACACATAGAGCATAAAGAAATAAAGAAATACACTTTCTTTCAAAAGTGAGGAATTATTTATAACATTATATATTTAGAATATAACAAATTCATATGAATACATTTAAGGAATGAAGCATACATGTTTTTTAAATAAGAATGAAGAAGACATACAAGAAAATCATACATTAAGATCAAAATAGACACACATATATAACATATACATTAACACACATAGCATGTTAAGCATGAAGCTTACACTTGAATAAACTTAAAACATAGAGAATATATCCAAGGTTTTAAGTAGGAAGCAACCATATACACAAGCATAAAGCATAAATATATAAGAGATGAAATTGAACATATGAGGCATAAAGTATAAACACAAATTGGACATGAACAAAGATAAATACACACAAGGCGATATAAGTCAGATATTTAAATCATGAGGCAACATAACTAGCTACACCCCAAACATATAAGACATAGTATTACACATCAAACACATCAAATATTAAGAAATAAATTTGCACATATCTTAACACCCAAGACACATAATGTATACATGAATTTATGAAGAGATGTACATGTACATGGTGCATACATGGATTTTCTCGTCATGAATTTAATAGTGTATACATATAGCACATAAAGAATACACATAAGTTTTTTCTAGTCATGAAGCATACAAAAAAATACACATAGCACACAAGTATGAAGTATCCTCATGATTGCACATCAGTCATAGACACACACAAGTACACATAAAACATGAATCATGAATAGACTCAAATCATGGAGTAAAAATACACTTAAGGAATGAGTCATAAACAAGCTCAAATGAGTTCTTTAATACATCTCAGGGATACTGATCAAAGTATGAAGACACAAAGTTGTACATAAATAATAATGAAGGAAATAATAAGAAAATATTGAACTCAAAAACATGAAACATATATAGTTGTGGAGTACAACATGGATGATTCACTTAAACCATAAAAAATACATTTTATGCATTTATGTATAACACAAAATATTAAGAAAGAAACAACCATATACTTATGTGTATAAAGTATAAGCATATTAGACATTCACATATAGCATGAAGTACTATGCATAAAGAATAGACCATAAATAGAAATCAGGCATGAAGCCAAGCATACATAGGGAAATACATATTCATCATACATATAAATCATGAGGCAATGCATCTAAAAATATTTAAGACATGAACTATTCACACAAAGGCATGCAATATACAAAGAAAATTTCTTTGTTTAAATTTTTTTTAAATGTTTTTTTCTCTCTCCAAAAGGATGACAAGACCATGCTCTAATAACACTTGTAATGATCCCTTTTTAAATATATTTGACCTTTTATCATAACAATTACCAATTAGGAATATTTGTGTGATGGGGACACAACCCAGCACAGAATGGACACAACAAGAAAGGGGAAATTTTATTTACTATGTAAATATGCTTTTACATGCAGTATAGAGAAAATGGACTTCAAAACATGCCCTATAGGCTTACAATAGTATAAATCAGGAGATAATTTCTTCTCCCAATTCCTTCTCTCAAACTCCACTCTGAACTGCCTTTTACAATGCCAGAAATGTCCTTAAATAGACTCCAAAGGGTTAAGGATTAGGAATACATTCTAGAAAATGCTAGTTGGCATCCACCGACCAAATAGAAGGCTCCAAAATCCGCATTAGAAGTCGGTGTGAAACTAGAAGAATCCAAAAATGGTAATCGAACTTTCGGGAGGCATAACTTTTGAACCATAGCTCCGATTGGCAAACCGCTTACATTTTTGGAAAGCTCTCGAAGCACTTTATAGCCCTATGGACCAGCTATGCTCATCGCCCTATTTGAGGTCATTTAATTCCCTTAATCTGACTTTGAATCATTCTTAAGAGGTCTCCAGAAATCAAAAAATTGCAATAACTTTCAAACTGTGGAGACTTTTGACCTGATTCTTTTTTTGGAATGCTCTAAATTACAATTACAATCATCTGACCAATTTACACCTTCTAGTTCACCAAAATGATGGCTCAATTACATACTCCTTTTTTTTGGCATTTATATGTATCCCAAGGTGCTCAAATACTCTAACCTAGAACACTGATAGTGGAACTGTGAGAGTTGGAACCTTTATTTGACCCAAATGGGTATCCAAAAATGAAAACACATGAAACAGAAACTAAGTCTAAGTACATTTCTTTTTTGGGTGACACAGGATTGCCCTTATACCTCTGGATGCTCCTACATTAGACACCCAGGGTAGATTAAAAAGTGACCCTGTCACTTTATGGATGGTAGAGGATATCCCAAATGGGAAACCTATGTTGCTGATATCCAAGTTGAGTCCTCAATCGGTCGACCTTTCCACTTAACCAAATACTCTTCATACTACCTATTTCTGGTACTCCTACCCACATGATGATCTAGAATGTCTTCTATCTCCTCTTTTTTAGCAGCAAGAATTGGACATGGCTCTAACATCAATTCCTCATCTACACCATCATCATGATACTCGATTAAGTCTGCAATGTTGAAGATAGGAGAAATGTGAATTCCATCTGGCAACTCCACCTCATATGCATTTCCTAAGTCATGTTTCTTCAAAATTTTGCAGGGGCCAAATTTCTTCATCTTCAGCTTGTTGTAAGTACCTACTGGAAATCTCTCGTTTCTTAAGTGTACCATGACTAGATCCCCTACTTGGAACTCTTTATGTCTTCTCCTTTGATCAGCCCTAGCTTTATACTCTTGATTCATCTTGGTAATGTGTGCCTGGACCTCCTCATGTAGACGCTTGATATGTTCAGCAAACTCTTTTGCTTTAGCACTTCTCCTTTCCCCTTGCTCCATCTTCCTCAATTCTAGTGCAGTCCTTGGGCTACTTCCATATACAATTTGGAATGGTGACCTACCAGTACTCCTATTTACAAAGTTATTGTAAGAAAATTATGCCTGTGGTAGAATCAAATCCCATCCCTTGGGCTTATCCCCAACTAAACATCTTAGCAAATTGCCTAGACTTATGTTTACCACTTCTGTTTGACTGTCAATCTGTGGGCGATGTGTGGAACTGAATTTCAAGTCCATTCTCAACTTCTTCCACAATGTCCTCTAGAAATACCCCACAAATTTAGTATCTCTGTCAGAAACTATACTCCTTGGGAGACCATGTAGTCTCACTACCTCTCTGAAAAGCAAGTCTGCAATATGGACAGTATCATGAGTTTTGTGGCAAGGAATGAAATGTGCCATTTTGGAGAACCTATCAACCACCACAAATACTAAGGCATTACCCCTTTGTGTCCTCGGCAATCCAAGAACAAAATCCATACTTATGTTCTCCCATGGCTTTGATGGAATAGGCAATGGCTGATATAGTCAAGTATTGTGACTAAATCCCTTGGCCACCTGAAAAACCTGACAACTTTGTACAAACTTCTTCACATCCTATGATATCTTAGGCCAAAAATAATGTTCTCTAAGAATGGAAATGGTCTTAACTTAATTGATCTTAACTTAGTCCCTATTCTAGAAGGGGTTGAGGATGATCACATGATTCTAGACAAAGAATTTCACAAAAACCAATGGGGGAAGCTTCTTCACATTCCCATCCAATGGTTGGAAAAAGAAGCAATTTCTATTTTTGATATATTCCTATTCATCTTGATGAATACCAATACATGGATAAAAGGAAGAATTCAAAAGAGAATCAAGTCAAGAGTTGGGGTAGATTATAGCCATTTCATACCAATTGGAAGGAAATATTAGGTGGAGGTAGATAAGAAAGATAGTTCAACCACCTCATATTCAATTAAGACTTTAAAATTAAAGATCAAAGGAGGAAAATATATAATACCACCCTCACATTCCTCTACAACATCTCTCCAAGTACAATAACCAAATGAAGAAGAAGTAGTAATGATCCTATCTCCTTCACAACCGCTAAGCAACCAAGAGCCATCTAGCTAAGGTACCATTCTTTTTTTCCATAGATACTAATGTGGACTCCTTTTCCAAAGTATTCACACCTATCATTCCAATTTTTGAGGTAAATACTTCAAATTTTCCCATCTCTTTTGTGACTCCTCGTGTTCTTACCTAAAAGAAATGCAAAATCTTGGATAATGTCTTTGAACCTTTCTCTTCCTTTCCTACCATACTAGAGGGGCAAGATTTTAGACTTGATGCCTCACCTATCAAGTCTAAGATGTTTATGATAGAGCTATCCTAGAGTAAATCCAAGTGTCCATTTTTACAAATAGAGGTGTGTACTATGATGATAGAGATATAATTAACATCAATGTCTACTATAGCCACTATACCAATTTCAATAGAAAAATGTTTCATCTTGCCCACATGGTTAGGAAACATTACTATAAAGAGAATAAACATGTAGCTACCCCAAGATGATCTTCTTTCAAAGAAGAAAAAGTCTAAGTTTCCCATGTAAGAGGAAAAATTTATCTCAAGAATCATTATTGATTCTGAGAAAATTAAATACACTAAGATTTTAGAACCTTTATGGAAAACACTTATGGTCAGGGTATCAATAGGAAACCCAATATGAAGTCTCCACAATGTTTAAGAAAAATGATGAACTCTTGGATGATAAGACTCACCTAAATTTGAATAATTCTTGCCTTCATGAAGTTATTCATCAATAATGTTCACAATATTTTGTCACCACATCACATTCAATTTAGGTGAATCGGAGGGCTGAAGAAACTGAGGCTTGGTTTGAGGAAATCATCATAGAGGGAATTCAATCAATAAAATACACCCTCAAGGTCCTTAAATATATCAAAGGTATTGAAGAAATGATTCATGATAGGCTAGCTTCCTTCAATCATAAAACAAACAACCTGATCAAAGATCTAAGCACATGTGACAAAATGTCAAAAGCTAATTTGGATTTTTTCATAATGTATAGCATCATTCCATTTATGGAAATGTTCTATGAGTATCAAGGAATCATGGGTCACAAGGTGTAGCTAATGAAAATAGTGTTGAAAAATGTACAAGAAGGCCTCAAAAGTTGCCAAACTATAGAAATTGAAATCATGGGCAATGTAAAGATGGTGGGATGCAAAGTGATCATAGAGGATAAAAACTTGTTAGCAAAGGAGGACATGACTTTAGAATTCACCAATAGGGTCAACACTAAATTTGAATCAAAGGGTTTTGGGGTGAATACAATTTAAAAAATTGTGACACACAAGTTTGTAGTAAAATTCCTATGGGATTCCATTACAGAAAACTACTAGATTGCCAAAATATGTCACACAAAGGAAATCAAGGTTGATGCCATTATGCAGAAGATGAAAATTCAATATCTTTTGATTCTCCATGATTTTATTGATAAATATAAGGCTTATGTTGACCATCTTTGAGATTGATTCAATATTCTCCAACATTTTCTTTACATTTTTAGAGTTTTAAGCTTTATAATTTTAGAAGATAGATTGCATGTAATCCATGTACATGCAACCTGATTACATGGACCTTCAATCATGTTATTCAATAAATCTTCTTTCCTATTTTGACTTATTTAAGGTGGTTGATTTTCTCCCACCTTTTTCACATTCTTTTCTTCACTCCTTTTCCTATATAAAGGAGTGCCCCTCATTGTATAAATTATCTTTTTTATATGCAAGAGAGCTCTACCAAACTTGTGCAAACATACCTCTGCTTGTGTAGTGTAATTTTTTAATCAAAATGAAAACATAGAGATAATTTTTTTTCAAATCAATGTTTGGAAACATATGTGATAGAATGAAATCTGAAGTTGTGAATAAAATTTAATTTTATTGTCATTTATCCATAGTAATCTTGCATGGTTTTTAGAACATAGTTACCATGGGAAGCAATTGAATACAAAGATGTGACTAAGATTGATTAGGGTAATATAGACTAGAAAATATGATTGTAGTTTATATTTCTATCTTGTATTCATACCATTTATTAGAATTATAGCTTAGACATCATCTACCTCTAGAATTCTATGTGCCCCAACAATAGAGATTTTTCTTATAGATTAGAAATACTAGATTTATATCTAAGCCAATACACTTTCAACTAGCACCTAAGTTGGTATTTTCTATCAACATCATTGTTTCCAACTATTAAATATAAGTGTAGTTATAGAGATTAATCTATCCTATTACTTGCTCCATAGGTAAGTGGATTCTTTCTTGAAATACGAGAAAAAAATACCAATAACATTCCTTTATAATATCTCTTAACTTCTTACCTACCTTGATTTTATCCTAGGAAAAATTAGTCTTCCCTTTAAGATAGGAGTTAATATCTCACATGTTGTTCCTAGTTATCCTATTTTGTGACTAAATTTGCATAGACTATTAGTTGAAAAGTATCAACCCAATAGTTTTTGGTGACTCTACTAGGATCAAATACATTTAGAAGTCTCTTTATTTCATTTGAATTTTTTTACCCTGGTGTTAATTTGTGTTTGAAAATAATATGCAATCACATTGGAGAGTTCTGAACAAGTTTTGGTGAGAAGGAAGAAGGCTGAAAATTCATCAAATTATGATAGATCAAGTTGGGATCAACAAGCTTCATTTGATTTACTTACTAAAATTTCTTCTTTTTCCTAAACTATAAGTTTTTCTAGTTATCCTATTTTGTGACTAAATTTGCATAGAGCATTAGTTGAAAAGTATCAACCCAATAGTTTTTGGTGACTCTATCGGGATCAAATACATTTAGAAGTCTCTTTCTTTCATTTGAAGTTTTTTACCCTTGTGTTAATTTGTGTTTGAAAATAATACGCTATCGCATTGGAGAGTTCTGAACAAGTTTAGGTGAGAAGGAAGAAGGCTGAGAATTCATCAAATAATGCTAGATCAAGTTGGGATCAACAAGCTTCATTTGATTTACTTACTAAAATTTCTTATTTTTCCTAAACTATAAGTTTTACTCCTTTCAAAAAGAGGTCATTTATTCCCAATATTAATTCCTAGTTTTTCCTCAAACCTCTTGATCCTACTTACTTCTACTCACATCACTTATATTATCAATATGGCTACTAATTCATGGGGAACATCTTTGACCCACTAAATCTTGTAACACCTTTGCATTGACTACCCCAAGGTTCCCATAAGATTTTTTGTGAATTCTACAGGGATGGAAAATAACACCCATTAGAACATGTCAAATATTTCTACATTATTGTAGGAGATTCAGGTGTTAAACATGAAGATACCTCTATAAGGCTCTTTATCAAACTTTATAAGGAATAGTAGTTGATTGGTTCTACAACGTGGAATATAATTATATCATGGATTGGACTTATTTAAGAATCAAATTTCTTCAAATATTCATGTTGTCTAAAGATGAGCATGATCTCTTAGAATAGATCACTCTAATGAATAAAGAGTCTTAAGAAGGAATGTGAGAGTTTATTTCCAAGTCCAACAAGTTGGCCAACTAAATTCCAAATACTTCTCAGCCTATTGTTGAGAATTTGAAGTATTTCTTTATTAGCACTCAACTTCCATAAGTTAATTTCTTGATGAGAAGAGATGCTCTTGTCAATATGGCTCTTTCTCAAAAAACCTTTATTAATACTCAATTTCCAAAAGTTAGTATCTTGATGAGAAGGGTTACTCGTATGAATTTGAAGTGTTTCTTTATTAATACTCAACTTCCATAAGTTAGTTTCTTGATGAGAAGGGATGCTCCTATGAATCAGGCTCTTGAAGATGACTTTATACTCATAGGAAAAATCCATAAGGATTATAACCGACTCAAAAAAAATCATTTATGGAATCTTCTTCATTGGGTTCAACTGATCACCTTATTTAGAAACTAACAAAAAACTTTATGTTTGGAAGAAGAAAATTTCTCAAGGATAATTTTCTTCTCCAATCAAGTATACACCAAGGAGGTCATATCCTAATGCTATAAATAATTATGCAACTATTGACCAGAACAAGAATCCTCCTCCCCTGGAGAGGCTTGCACTTGAATTGCCACCAAGTAATTCATCTACTAGCTACTATGAAGATGATCCTGCCAGTGATAATCAATAATTTTATAATTTTGAGGTTACTCATTCTCAATATCATGAAGATCACCAAGTAGTTAGTGACTCTACCATTGAGTACATTTAGTACAATGATAAAGATCATGAGATAGATTTTACACAAGCATATATGGTCATGAATCATTTACAAATAAAGTTGAACAAAAAAAGGAAGAGGCTGAAAAGAAACTTGATGCTCCTCAATTTCTTGTTACCATTTCAAAAAGGGGATCAATATTACCAACCCTACCTAATGATCCAACTAGGAACCAAGTAAGTTTTTATCCTTCTACTCCTTCAACTAAGTTTTGATGCCTAGTCTACCTACAATGATTAAGCCTTGGACTAAAAAAATACTTCCTCTTTAGCTAGTCCCTTCCAAGATTTTGACATTATAGGTCATGTTAAGAGAACTAAAATCCAATGCATGAGGTATAATTCCTTCAAGCATGTTTAGATCAAATAGATAATATTACCATATTTTATAAGGAATCACAACTTGCCCAATCTCATGAGGCTTCCCTTGAACCTAAGAGCATGTCAAATAACTTACTCACTATTCCATCCTCTATACTAGGAAAGATTGAACCTATATACCTTTCCCCTGATCAATGGTTTCAAGCTAAGTAATTGTGTCATAGATTCTAGTGTCTCTAATAATGTCATGCCAGCTAAAGTGACAAATACTTTAGGACTAACCTAGACTAGACTAACCTAGACTAAATCCTTTGGTAATTTCTATTCTTTGGAGAATAAAAAAGTACCCTGAAAGGAAAAATCAAAGATGTTTAGTTTTTATTTGCATCCTTCCTAGATAAGAATATCAAAATTACTATCTTGGTTGTAAATGTATGCTCTTCTTATGATATGATGCTTGGCCATAACTTTTGTAAAAATGTGGGTGGTGAGCTCAACTTGGATATGACTGAAGCATGAATACCTATTAAAGGTGTTATGAAAAGTTACATCTTGAAAGAGAAACCAAGTATATTTATTCAAATCCAATGATTATCATGCTTAAATCCCCTTTGAGACAACTATAATGGGTAATTACTACCTAGATTCTAATGAAGTGTTAGAATTTTCTAAAGACTAGACAAGTAGCTCTGAGAGTTCCTCCTTAGTTTCATATGCTAATAAGTTTTCTAATGCTAGTGAAGGTCAAGAGGAGGTTATTATTCCAAATCAACCATTATCACAATTGAAGAAAAAATTATTTTTGAAGAACATTGTATGGCAATTCTTGAAGAAGAAATTGTTTCTATGGATTCTCCTAAACCAAGCACTAGTAGTTTCAGTAAAGTTTGGATCATGGAATTTGATGGTAGTTATGATTCTATGGGATCTGGTGTGGGAATAGTGGTGATTTCACCTGAAGAGTAGATTTTCCCTTTTTTATACAAACAATAGTTCTTCAATACTAGTAGCGTGATTGAATATAAGGCCTTGATATTAGGATTGAACATGTCTTAGATCAAAAGAATTCAAAACTTGCGTGTCAAAAGAGAAACTGAATTGGTAGCATGTCAAGTCAAGGGTCAATACCATGAAAGACATGATTGAATTAGACATTACCATGATTTATTTTATGATTTCATCAAGATTTGTAATTCTTCCAATATCTCAGTGACTCCTAGGGAGCTAGGTAATAGTGTTGACTCACTTGTTTAAGCCACTTTGCTTATTCCTCACAAGGACTTCAAAGATGACATACATGAGATACAATTGGTTTTCTAACATACTATCCTAGATAATTGTCAACATTGGAAAGTGTTCAATGGTGATGTTTAGTGTTGGAAATAATCAAGATATGATAGGTTACTGAGAGGGGAAGGGTGAATTAGTAACTTCAAAACTTTAAACAATTCAAAATTTCAACCATTCATCATTCATTTATCTAATCTACTGCATATATGAGAAATTAGACATTCATAACACATGAACACAATGATTTGGTGACCTAGAAACCTTCCAAATAGAAAGTAAAATTGGGGTGGGGATGATACCCATAAAACTTCATTACTGCAGTATGAAGTTGGCCTATTAAGGCTTACATTGACCACTTCTGGTGATCTTCCCTGTTAGGAGCACAAAGGACTGCTAGGTCCACCTTGTTAGAGGATTTACAAACATACACTAAAGTATGCACTTTGTTAGGAGATTTATACAAAGATTCTTAAGTCTGCCCTATTAAAAGATTTATAAAATTGATTCACCTGTTAGAATTAAATAGTGGATCTACTTACAAACTTGATTTGTTGATTAGATCCTTGATGTATAGATCACCTCTTGTGACTGATAATCTTTACTGCTCCTTGTAGACCTTGCTTAATATTTTGCTCTTTTTCTGATTCACATTTATACTTCAAAACATTACATGTCTCTCTCGATACTCTCATCTATTAAATATGTCTTGCAAATGATATAATACATTACATATATACCATTCCAATAATTATAATTGCAAGGTCGGCTTAAAATATAAGTGAACAAAATATTACTGAGTTGGCCAAATAATAAATAACTCAAGTTCATTGAACTGAATCAGTGACCTTCTAATACTCAGTGTCCATTGTATTACTCAGCATCATCATGCACTCGGTAGAAGTGAAGGCTCAGTCCATACTAATCACCTGACATAGTTTTGAACTCGATAACCATTGGAGACTCGGTGGATATAGTATTACTCAGTAAAAATTGAATCCTTCATTTACCTTGCTTTCACTCAGTAAACACTATGCTTGCATCACTCAGTAGGCATTGTGCTTTCATCACTCAGTAGGCACTGTGCTTCCATCACTCGGTAGCTATACTCAGCTTGCTTAACACTAAAATGCTCGGTGTGAACTACTTAAGTGATGAATGTACAAGGTTACCATTGAATGCTTGGTATACATTGTAGACTGAGTGATGAGCTTGGTAGCTATACTGATACAGATAAGTGTTGTCACTAATGGCAATAATAATTTAATGCCAACAATCTCCCCCTTTGGCATTAGTGACAAAAACACTTATAAGCCAAAACATATGTACATAGCCTAACTAAATGAATTTAGGTTTTACATAATTGATCTTTGTAGAACTGTTGCATATAAAAATATGCTTATGTACACATGCAAACTTACTTTATTGTGTGCTAACTCCCCCTATCACTTATAGTGATGAATTTTCTCTGAATCTCTCCCCCTTTTTGACAATAATGCCAAAGGATTGTATATATAAAATTTATATGGTTACACCAAAATGAGATAAAAATTCTTGATTTACCTTAAGAATGATTGCAAAAGTACTATCCCAAGTCTACTGCAAAATTTGATAGGTGGAGAGGGCAATTTGAACTTCTGTTGATAATTGGATCAAGTGATTAGCTACTGAGAAGTTTTGATCTTGGACCAATGTTTTGCAATGTACAAGATGTTTTTGTATTGTGTCCATGATAGGAAGGATCATGTTCTGGATATTTATGAGTTGTGACCAGATCCTAGCTTCCTCTCTCAATAATTCTACCTAAACTTATGCCAAATATCTGATCTTGGTGTGATGGGAGGTTGTGGACAAGGAGTCCATCTTTATCTTGGAGGCACTTGATTGCATATCAATTTCAATCTTATTTAACTTATCCTTTATTTCTTTGGTGAAGCCAGAAACATCACAAAGTTTAGCAAAAATTCATGTTGCATTATTAAAAGAATTTTCAAAAATTCCCAAAAATGTTGACAATTCAACTTTCTTTATTGCTATCTTTTGAGAAATGTGCTCTAGCACCTTATTATCAAATTTCTTTTCAGCTTTCTCAATAATTTTTTCTTGTCCGAAAGAATCCTCATTGAATTTCTATACAGCCTCTTCTAACTGAATCAAAATATTTTGAGTAGAATCTACTTCAACACCTATAGCATCTATAATTATATTCTTGGCATTCTCAATTATTCTGTATTCCTTATCCCTTTCAGACCTTAACTGCTTCTATGCAGCTTTCATCTCTATTAGTTGACTAGCTAACCTCATCTCTTCAATGGTAGCATTTTCATAGTCAATCTTGGGAATTACTATCTCTATTTCCAAGTCAATATCTTCTACAATTTCCTTTCTAGTGATCAGAAGTCTTAATGGATGCTTTTGTTTGACTTCTTTGATTACTGGTTTGACCTTAGGGACAGACACAATAGTGGAGATGGAAGGGCTAGCAGTAAAAATTGGGATAGGACTTGAGGATTGAATGCCAATAGGAGTATTAACCGGATCAAAAATTGAAACACTTCCCAAGAATGGTATCATACTTGGTAGAGTACCCATAGTAGAACTAATTGGAGTGGAAGTCGATATAATTGATGCTAATGAAAAAAAAATTGTAGAGCTTGCTGGAACTAATGAAAACAAAATTGTGGAACTTACTGGTACACTTTTTGTTGATGAAGGAGTTGAGGAGGCTGGCTCGATAGCTAAAGAAGTGACAGACAACACGGTAGATGAAGTGCTTGGCACTTCTATTTCAGATATCCAAAGCTGGGAGGTGGCCAGTGAAGATTGAGCAATTGATGTGGCAATTGTGCTCACAATATCACTTGTAGAAGTTGTCTTCATAGTGGATGTAACATTTTTTTATGGAGAGTGAGGAATGGATGCAATCACTTCTACTGTTATTTAAACTGGATCATCTTCTTCCTCATTTGCTTCTTCCTCCTTGTCTTCTTCCCCTTTTTCTTTCATAAGTGCATGCAACTCTCTTGGAGTAACTATGATGGATGGAGTGCTATCAAAACCATCACCATCACTGCTATCATCATCCTTGATCTCAACTGGATCTTTACTAGGCTTTTGCAGATGATAAATTTTTTTCCACATGTTTGTTGCATCATTTACAACATGCTCAATGTCTTTAATTAAGATCAAACATGTGTGAAATCTAATCATCATTTTACCTTCATGGTTTTTCATTGATGCCTTTATTTCTACTCCAGTGAGACTCGATAGAAGATTCTTCAGAGATTGCTCATATATGTCTTTAACCATTTGGGTGGATGACTCACATCTCAGTTGCAATCTCTCCAATAGTTCTTTGGAGTTTTGAGAGGCAAGCTAGTTCGGGGAGTATTTCCATTTACCCATCTTATTGAGTACCAGTTCCTCAATCTGCATTTTCTCAGCATCAGTTCTTGTTTTAAATTTCAATGCCTTGAAATTTATGATGCCAGCTCCTTCTTCCAATTGTTTAAGCCTTTCCTTGAATGTGAGTGGAGGATTGACCAGCATAGGTTCCTGCTTGCCTTTTCTAGTTCTTCTGGAGAACACTACAGTGGGCTTTTTCTTAGGTTTGGTAATAGTTACCTTACCTTTCTTCTTTGGTTGTTCCTCTTTAGATTCATGTTCTTCTTCTTCTTCTTCTCCTTCTTCTTCTTCATTATCTTCTTCATCCTCACCTTTTCCCTTAGTAAGCATAAGAGGACTGGTAGTATTTTTCAATTTTGCTATCTTCCTCTTGCCTTTGCTTATGGCCTGGGGTAGCTTGATTCAACTTCAATTCTGGCCTTTGCCTCATCATATGTTCCAAAGATTGGTTGCCTAGGGTCTACTGGCTCATTCACTAGTGCTTCAATAATATCCCTGGCCTCATCAATATTTACCTCATAAGGAAGAGGTTTTACCCATGCAACTTAGGGTCTGAATGCCTGGATGTATACCTTATCATAGTCAACCATAAAACATACATCATCTCTGTAGTCTTCAACCAATTTTTGTGGAATCTGGAACCTAATATTCATTCTCTCCTTGAAATATTCAAAGTAATTTTCCATGATGCTATCAAAATTTTCACCCATTTCTGCTACAAACTCATTAATCTTATACAAAATTAGAATGTCTTTTCTCCATACAACTTTTCCCTTTGATGGAAAGAATTTTTGAACATAGAAAAATAAACAAATCAATAAAGAGCCAAATTTACAAGGATTATTCTTTGAAGTCCTTATACTTTCCATATTTTTATTCAACTATCTCAACAATAATTTTGACAGATCAAATTCAAGGTTTTTCTTTACAATTTTAAAGGCCAAATCCACAGCTTCACAACGTACAGTATTCAGTCAACTTGAGCTATCAATTTTGTAGGCAATGACATGAATGTCAACCCTTAGTTCAATATCTAATACAATTTTAACCTTAAAACCTCTACCATCCCACTCGACTATGGTTTGCTTCTGTAACTCCTCTCAACCTAGGGTTTTGGTGGTTTTTGCTTTTCTGAGCATAGGGAGACCCGTGACTTTATTAATCATCTTCTTTGTAATTAACATTAGCTTCTCTAACCATAGTTTCCCATTGTGCACCCGACTCAAAATATACCTAATCCATTTAATTTGGAAGAAATCACAATGTAACAATATCATCCTCTACTAAGAAAAGATAGAGTGTTAGAAGATTTTAGGAAAGTGTATGATGTTTTCTTGGGAAATTTACATCTCAATCTTGCCAAAACCTTGATGTAGAAAATGTCTTTAGAACCCCAAACATTAGTTCAGAGTTATGGAAGTTTCTATATCCAATCAAGTTCACTTATATAAGAATAGGTGGTTTTGAGTAGGAACCAATTAAATTTCCAAGGTATGCACTAGATTGTTCATTCTCACCGAAGTATGAAGGAAAAGTTTTTCTACGGTCAAAGATTATCTCCTTGAAGAAAATTGGGAATCAATTTTCCCCATTAAACTTGGTTCTCTAGCTTGCAATACAATGATCAATGCTTTAGAAATTAGGAGTGATTTTTTGAACTTCAATTTGGGGTTCTATCATGAAATAATACATTTTTATAACAAAAACTTTGTAAAACTAGTTTTTGGCCTAGGAGACTAGATTCAATCAACAACTCACCTTGAAGACCTATGGGAAGATTATAGCACTAAGAAAGAATTCATGAAAAGAGATCACTGAAGGTTGACCATCCCTCAAATCACATTTCTAAATTTGAAACTTAAAACATAAGGGCTTACTGAAGATGGTTTAGAAGTCATTGAACTGGGATATAGGGGAGAAACTCAACAGGCTCTTCTTGAGATTAATTGGAATAGAAATGAAGAAGCTAACATAAAATTTAGGTCTAGGTTCATACTAGAATGCATAGGCAATTGGTTGCAAGACAAGAGGATCAAATTAGCTACTCTAATCCAAATTGAAAAACCTACCAAGGTTATTTCTTTCTCTAAATCTTCACCTTTTGATATTTCCCTTTTATACAATGATGTAGGTAGTATTTCCATAGCTAAGGATGAAAAGGGAGTGGCAGCACCAATTCATGCAATGGCTTGTAGAACGAGATTTAAAACTAGGTCCATGGCACCAATTCAAACAATAGTTCAAGAACCTAACCTTATGGATTTAAAACTAGATAAGGAGGACAACCTTATACTACTAAAAAATCAAGAGATGGACACAAAAGTGGTGGGCAGTAAAAATGTGATTCAATTAGGTTTCATGACTCTTGCTAAATAGGATGAATGAGTGATAGTTGCAAGCACAATACCTCCTTGGTTATCTAGTTCAATAAACAAAAAATGTAGCCTAAAGTTTGTCTCTTTTCTAGTCAAGGACATAGTGTTGATCTTAGATTGGTTTTGACAAGTGAGTGTCAACAAAATTTATTTACATAGTTCATGTCGAACAAGTAGTACATGTTGAGCACAACATGTATATATTAGACTATGTCGAGTTCACAGTGAGTGTTGAGCCACTTATGTGTTGATTCACTCAAGTGTCAAGAAGATAGTGTATGTTGAGAGATTTAGGAACTAAGTGAATAGTGGATGCTAAGTGATACAGATGCCAAGTCACAGTATAAAGATTAGTGTATGCTAAGCATTAGAGACTTTAGATGCTGAGTAAGATAGTTTTGACATATTTGTTTGTAATTACACAAACAACTATGTAAACCATTTTTTAGCAAACTTAAGGATAAATTATGATATTTTGGAGATAAGGATGAATCTTAAGTTGGATTCCCAATGCAATTACATGAAGCTAATCAAAAATGGGAAGGATTAAGCAAAAAAATGGATGAATCTCAGTCATAGATTCATACTTAATCCTAAGTCACCAAAGTCTTCTTAAGTAGGACAAACCCTAAACTCTCTATAAGCGAGTGTGTAAGGTGTTGAAGGAGTCAAGAGAGAAGTTTGTATGCACAAATAGAGAATTCATGGTGGCTAAGGAGTTATGAATTGAGACAACATTGTAGAATTAGTTAGAGTAGAATAGAGCAAAGAGAAGAGTAGACAAAAAAGAGACATTTAATCAAGAAGGATCAAGAACACAATTGTTTAGAGGTGATATGTTATCAGGAAATCAAGCTCTAACTGCAAGATCAATGCTGAGACATTTCAACAAGTGATTTCAATTAAAATCTCTTAACAGAGTAGTCCTAATAAGCTATATTGAAATCTTTTAACAAGGTGCTTACTTAGTTTTTAATTAAAGTCTTTTAGCAAGGCACACTTCTAACAAGGTGAGACCTAATAGTCTTTGTAACCCTTTAATAGGATAGACCTTTCATAGGGTAGATAATGCCTCATGATCAAAACATTATAACCTTAATTGGATACACTTTATTATTGCAGTAGTGAAGATTTGTGGGTGTCATCCCCACCCCAATTTTACCTTCTCACTTGGATGTTTTTTAGGTAATCATATTACGTGTCATAGGTGTGTGAATGTTTACTTGCTTACATGCTTTACATGCAATTTTAGTTTGTACATTGAATGTATGAGAGAGATGTGTGGTGAAATTTTTATGGGCCCTCACCCAGCCACACCCCCCCCCCGCTTGTGCCTCTCAAAATTTTACCTTTCATATTTTAATTCCAACAATTGGTATCAAAGCCTTGTTCTCTATAAGAGAAGCTTTGTAGTTCTAAGGAAATATCTTAAAGTAGAAGTCTACAAGTTGGGAAAAACTATTGAGAATCAAGAGATTGAAATACATCTCATTCTACATCAATTGAATGAAGCAAGAGAAGAACTAAAGAAATCCTTGAAGAGAAGGAAGGAAATTTATATTGTGGAGAATGACACACAATCCAAAGAGATGGACACTACTAAGGTATTTGTAGATTGAGACTCAAATGAATTTGATGCAATAGTTGCAAATCTAATGGAAAAAAATAGAGCCCAAGCTAAGGAAATTAGAAATCTCAAGATAGAGCAAGAATCACAAGCTATATTGATATGTGAGGTGCCTAAATAGAAGAAGAAAGCTATGGAATACAAAGCCATAATTGAAGAAGAAAAAATAATTTTGGCCAATAGACTAAAAGAAAAATCATTAGAGCTAACCAAGATTTCCAACATGCAATTGGATACACTTAGTCAAATGATGAATGCCAACTATGAGTTGGATGTCAAGGACATTGAGATAATTACATTGAAGCTGTAGAATGAACAATTGCAGAGTGACCTAAAGAGTGAAAAAGAATTTACTAAAAGTTTTAACAAACCAAATGAAGCCATCAAATACTTTGAGAAATTATTGAGATCCCCTAGATCTAATAATAACACATTAGGACTCGGATACACAAGTACTGAAGAAGGAGAATCATCCAAAATTGTTGAAGAAAGAAACAAAAAAGGTAAGAACTCCAAACCTACTTGTCATAATTGTGGTAATAAAGTACATATTGCTAATGTGTGTAGGGGGAAGACTACAAATTAGAATGTCAAGCATAAGAGCATGGTTCACTATCATAAGTGCAACAAACAAGGTCATCGGGCATAGGAATGTAGAACCAAGACCATGCACACACAAAATTTTGAAGGATATTGCTACACTTGCCAAAAGTATGGACATAGAGCTTTTGAGTATAGACCCAAACCCATGTGGTCATCAAATGGGAAAAAAAAGGTAAGGAACAATGGAAACTCTTAAAACTGGGATTATAATACAAGGTATAGCTATCATTATTGTCAAGAATATGGACATGTTCCTAAGAATTGTATTAGGACACACTTCAGAGGTGACTACAAGAGCTGGTTGAGTCAAACAACATGTTTTAGCTATTTGAAGACTGGTCACATAAGCAAATATTGTCCAACTAGTTCAAAGGCACCAAGTTGTGAATTTGATAAAGGCAAAGGCAAGGCAAATGTTGAAAATGTTAGAGATGAGATGAATAAGACATGGAAGAAGAAAGATGATTATAGCACATCAAAAGGAGAAGGGATCACTTCACCCAATGGGTTAGGTGATCACAACTCATCAAACTAGGCAATCAAGAGGTATATGAGACTCATCATTAAAGGTTATATCAGTCACCAATTCAAAAGGAGTTAATACTGAAAAGATTGCATTAGCATGATTAAAGATGAAAGATTTTATTAAGAATCCAAGATAAATATTTAAGTTTTTCATGTTACTGCCAAGAATGAAACATTTCCTATATGTGCCCAGTGAAATTCTAGATGATGTCAAGCTAATAGATTGTCTAGTTTATGTTTAGCTTGTAGTGGTCATTGAGTAAGTGGAATGGTAATGGATGATGAGTAAGCCTAAAATTGTCTAATGCCAAGCTTACAAATGTGTAAGAACTTAGCATTAATTGTAGGGTCTTTTAAGGGTATTTGATCAATTTTAAGCTCATTTTTCATCATTTCAAATTTGAGTAAGAGTGTGAAGAGTAGAAGGCGATTTGGAAATCCATTCAAAGTAGTTGTAGAAGATTCTAGCAGTGATCTCACACTAGTTTGTCAGATCTCATAAGATATTTACCAAGAGTCAAGCTACATAGTTTAAAATTTTCATAAACCCTAATTTCATATTGACATCAAGTTCAAAGAATGTAGAAGGAAAGGAAGTTTTAAATTTTTAATTAGTGAGTAATGAGGTCAAGAAACCCATTATAAAAGCTATTCTTGACATTACTTACAAACAAGGCCCTTCTAGTGTGTTATCCATGATTTTGCCAAACATTTTAATGGTGAAACATGTTAGAAAATGCTATAATTGTAAGATAGGAAGCATTGGTGATATGGAGATTAGTGAAGAATACAATAGACTCTCTGATAATGGTGTATTGAAGTAAGAATTCAAAATTGTTGAGAGGAAAGGGTTGACATGAGCCTTATATTTTATGAATGTATTCAAGACAAAATGGATAAGGATAGTGCTTAGCCAAATTCATGATGGTTCATTATGGCTAGAAAATGGACCTATCATAATTACTAGGAGAATAATCCATAAGGTTATTGGTTACCCAACCCTAGATTGGCCTAAGACACTAAGAAGTGATTCAAAGGAGGTAATTAAGAAAAATATTGGAGTTGTATGGAACAAGAGAGGCATGAAAATTGAGACAATTACCTATCCATTGATTGAGTTTTCTATCAAGGTGATTTCACACAAGTTTTATCAATATAGTATATTAAATAGTGTGCCTTGTATAGTAGTGGATGTTGAATACAAGATTTTCAAGAAAGATCACACATATGATCTAGCAAAGCTACAAATGCAACAATTGATGGAGAACCATGGAGCAAGCAGAAAGACAAAGATTACACAATGTAAATTTGGTTCTATATTGATACACATAGTCTTTTATGTTCAAAACACATTCCCTTAATTTGGTGAATTTATTGAGCAATTAGGTGAGAATTTTGAATCTTTAAAGACAGGTTATTTTGAAGACTTCAAATATTCAATGGAGAGATTGATAATACCAATGCCATTAGTAGAGAAACACTATGATGATGTATGTTTTCTAGTGGATGATGACTATACTTTTGTACAAGCTGCTACACCAAGGGTGAGATGTTTGATGCCCTTAGGCTATGAAATAAATGTGGATAAAGCCTTTGCAACTATTAATGCATTACTTGTAGAAGAGGTGGATAAAAGTGCTAAGGCATTTGAAAATTATGAATTGGAAAAGTCTAAAATCACCATGGAATTGAAGATTGCCTCAGTTATCAAGAAGAAGAATAGGCTGGTGAAGAAACTAAAGGCCAAATTTGGAGAGGATGTTGAGTAGGAAGAAGAAGAAGAAGAAGAGGATGAAGAGGAAGAAGCCTCTTAGATACAAGTACCTCTTGCACTAACTTAGGGTATGGGAGAAGACCAAGAAGAGGAGGGGATTGAAGGTGCCAAGGGAGAAGAAGCCAAGCAAGCACCTACTCCTACCAAGCCAAAGAATATGAAGGCTAAGGTCCAACTAGTGACTAAAGCTAAGAAGATAGCCAAGACAAGTCAACCCAAGCCCATTGCACCTACTACAAGGGCTAGTACATGTGCAATAGCACAAAAGGCCAAGGAAAATACCAAACTAGTAGAGCAAGGAGGCCAAGAGTAGAAAAGGCCAAGAAGGAAATATGTGGCACAAGTTGAGTCTAATGAAGAGAAAATAGAATTAGATGATAGCAACCAATTTAAGATTGTGAGTCATAATCCTCTTTAAGACTTAGAAAATTTATGTGAAAATGTTAAGAATATTGCTAAATTATCCAGATTTTCTCATATAGAGTTTGATAAATCGGGTAAAGTGGAGAAAAATCTAGTGGAGGAAGCCATATATGCCATGATGGAAAAATTCAAAACTACTCCACTAGAACTTGCCAACTCTATGTCAAAGATTTTATATGACAGATTTGAGCAAAAATGGCACTATTGTTTGAATTTGGAGAGACAAATAAGAGAAAAATCTCTAGCATAAGTGATGCCTAAACTTACTAAGGCACAAATTTCTAAGGCTATAAAGAAATATGTAGTTAGATTTATACCTAAATATAGAGCCTTTTTCATTTTGCAAAATAATATTGAGGATGTAGTTAAGAAGTCCACCCAAATGTGGAAAGTGACATATGGACTTACTACAGTCAAAGAAGGTGAGGAAAAGCCCATTGAAGTGAAAGATGATGAAGAATATGATCAAGATGACACTATTGAGGGAGGAGCATAAATGCATATAGATGACAAGGCAACAACTAAGCTAGAGTAGTAGCAAGAGGAACAGAGTGTGAAAGACACACAATTTTTGAGTGTCAATCCTCAACATGTCACAAGTGAGAAAACTAAAATAATCATTGTTACGGATGTTTCTGATGTCATAGCATAGAACATAAATCTCCTTACTAAGGAAAATCTCAAGAAGATATTAGATCAGTCCACATTATAGGCCAAACTTTGTGATAATCCTATTTTGGTAAGTATGGATGAACTACAGAAGAAAGTGACTGATACTGAAATGGAAAAGGTGAATCCACAAGAACCACCTTTTATCATCTCTTCAGTCACTAATGTACAACCTTTGGTCCAAATACAAGAAGATACATCTAACAAGGTTGATATAATTGCTAAGATTGATACAACATAGAAGAGAACAATGGAAATACAAGTTGCTACTATAGAACAACAAGAAATAAGTTAGATAGAGTCATCTACACCTACAACACAAGATCAAGGTGCAAGCCAAGTTATTGTGGAAAAATAGCACAAGCTTGAAGATGCAAAACTAACACCTAAGGTAAAGAAGCAAGTTGCCATCCAACCTGGTAACCTTACCAGCATCTGGCACTCCTACTCAAACTCTTTAGAAGCCAAGCATAGATGCAACTCCATTGCAAATCTCAGTGTCGAGCCTAATTTTATTAAAGGTAGAGGAAGTCATATAGTATGGAGATGTCAACTTTGATGAAGAAATCATTTTTCCAAAGTATAACTATGATACAACAACCATAGAGAAAATGGGCATACTCCAATAAGCCATAGCAAGGAAAAAGCATCAAGAAATGCTTAGAAGGGAGCACAGGAAAAAGCAAGAACTGTAGGATATCAAAGACATCTTTTTAGATGCATTTAGTTTGCCAACTCTAATGAGACCAAGCCACTAATAGAATAGTCAACAGACATAGTGGAGAAGGTCAATAATGAAGACCTAGATACTAATGCTAAATTGTTAGAATGGTCAGAAAAGAAGTTCCAAAACAAAGTGAATGAAAAGATACTAGGTGACACAGCACTGACACAAGTTGTATTGGCAACTAAGGATGAGGATGTGAGGAAGGTACTTAAGAACATATTCTCATTATACACTAAATTGTGCAATCCATCACTCTTCACCCAACATAATAGAAGTCACATCTTGAGCTTGGAAAGTTAGATCAATTCATCAAGTGCCAAACTACCTATGAATCAATCTCAGAGTGAGAAGCACTTCAAGACATTGCTTCAAACCTAGATTTAGTTAGTTGTATTGTCAATAGATGAGGCCAACATAAGGGCCAAACTAATTAACATCCAGACCACCTTTATCCCCCATATGAAACTTTTGCACAAGGATCTAGGCTATGCCAAAACCCTAATGAAGAAAGACCCCAATCTTTCTACCTTAGATGGTCTAGTTCACCTTGCTGTTGAGCTAGCAATCCAAATGAAGTTATTGGATGTAGCAGTGAGAACTAGGATGTAGCCCTCAAGATGATACTAGATGTCCATAAATATTTTCTAGATAAACACACTATAAGTGTATAGCTCATTTGACATAAGTGTCAAAAGGGGGGAGAGAAAGAAAAAAGGGGGAGAATAAGACAAAGAAATATTTTTGGGGAGAGTAAGCAAAGTAAGAAAAGGGATAGAGAAAGACAAATTAAGCTAAAGGGGAGCAAGCACAAATAGAGCATGAATTCAAAGAGTATTAGTTGAGGCATATTTACTTAGTAGGAGTATAGAAATTTTGTTATAGAATAGACATATTAACTGAAGGGGGGCTATCAAATTTTGAGGTATACAATTTGCTGCAAATTTTTAAAATTTTGAAGTTTTGTATATAAGTCGAGTTAGAAATATGTTATGCTCATGAGATTAAGGATATTAATGCATACACAAGTGTTTTTGACACTCATGTTAAAGGGGGAGATTGTTGATCTTAGATTGGTTTTGACAAGTGAGTGTCAACACACTTAAGTTATTTACTTAGTTCATGTCAAACAAGTAGTAAATGTCGAGCACAACATGTATATATTAGACCATGTCAAGTTCATAATGAGTGTTGAGCCACTCATGTGCTGAGTCACTCAAGTGCCAAGTAGATAGTGTATGCTGAGTGATTTAGGAGCCAAGTGAATAGTGGATGCTGAGTGATATAGATGCCAAGTCATAGTATAAAGATTAATGTATGCCGAGCATCAGAGAATTTAGATGTTGAGTAAGATAGTTTTGACAAAAAAAATTGTAATGGAAAAAACAACTATGTAAACCATTTTTGAGCCAACTTAAGGATGAATTATGATATTTTGGAGATAAGGAAAAATCTTAGGTTGGATTCCCAATGCAATTATATGAAACCAATCAAAAAATGGGAAGGATTAAGTGGCAAAAATGGATGAATCTTAGCCATAGATTCATACCTAACCCTAATTCACCAAAGTCACCTTAAGGAGAACAAACCCTAAACTCCCTATGAGCGAGTGTGTAAGGTGTTGAAGGAGTGAAGAGAGAAGTTTGCATGCACAAATAGAGAATTCATGGTGGCTAAGGAGTTATGAAGTGAGATAACATTACAGAATCAATTAGAGTAGAACAAATGAAAGAGAAGAGTATATAACAAAGAGACATCTAATCAAGAAGGATCAAGAAGAAAATTATTTAGAGGTGATCTATTATCAAGCAATCAAGTGTTGACCACAAAATCATGCTAAGACATTTTAACAAGTGATTTCAATCTAAATCTCTTAACAAAGTAGTCCTAATAGGTTGTATTTAAATCCTTTAATAGGGTGCTTACTTAGTTGTAAGTTAAAGTCCTTTAGCAAGGCACACTTCTAATAGGGTGTTGAAATCCTCTAACAAGGTGAGACCTAACAATCTTTGTAAACCTTTAATATGGTAGACCTTTCATAGGGTAGATCATGTCTCATGATCAAAACATTGTAACTTTCATTGGAGACACTTTATTACTACAATAGTGAAGTTTTTGGGTGTCATCCCCACCCCAATTTTACCTTCTCACTTTGAGATTTTCTAGGTAATCATATATGGTGTTGTACGTGTGTGAATGTTTACTTGCTTACATGATTTATATGTACATGCTTTACATGTTATTTTAGTTTGTAAATTGAATGTATGAGATGGATGTCTAATGAAAGTTTTATGAGTCCAATTTTAAACTACTGATTCATAGCCCCCCCCCCCCCAATAGAAGTTTACCTTTCCTATTGTAATTCCAACACATAATCACTAAATACACCATTGCACTCCTACAAAAAAGAAGGTGAAAAATAATGCTCACCCAACCAAAGATGTTATTACGAGAAAAGTGACTACAAAAATAACCACTTATAAATAGAAAGAAGGCATACATGAATTGAAAGCTGAAGATTTTGAGGTCACAACCATGGCTTTGAGAGTCCTCAATCAAGATACTAGTAATTATCTTTTTAAATTCTTGGTCAATCATATGCTAAATTAGTCAGAGAAAGATCATCAGTAGAAGAGGGAACTAAAATGATTGGTCATCATTATGGATGAATATATCAACTCTCTGATGAATATTTCCCACACTCCCCTTGATACAGGTTTCCTAATCATTTTAACCCAATTCTTTTGACAGTCAATAATCAGTCAAGAAAATGCAAAAGGGAAAGCTCTTTTAGAAGCAATGAATAGTTGGATTGGGTTTATTATATAAGAAGGAAGTAAATTTATTCTAGAATTTACTGCTACATATATAGAAGGGGGGGGTGTTATTTGGAGAAATCCAAACCCTTATACCTATGTGGGAAGTAGATGAAGGTCGATGTAAGGTGATAGTTTCTTAGGTATAAGAGGTTGAGAAGTATAAAGTAATGAACTTACTAAAAATCCCATGAAAACTATAGACCCTTGCATGCTTTTTATACTAAAAATAAATATGAATTGGAAAACCTCCTTATTTAAAGCTTCTTTAGAAGAAATATGGGCAATCAAGAATAAAATCCAAGGAATGCATAAGTAGGTCTTGAAAGACATGCAAATAATTGATCTCACTAGTATTTTGCAGTTTGAAAATGGAAATATAGATTTAAAAACTTTAATTAAAAGTTTCCAAGACTTCATGTTTAAGATCAAAGACAGTAACATTCCAACTCCTCAAGGTTTTACCATGGTGGTTAATGTGGAGTCTATGTTGTATTTGAACTAGGAACATTTACCCAAGTAGAGAAAAATAATTAAAGATCTCAAGTGGCAAAAGGATGCCTATAGGGAAAAGTTGCTAAGTCTGAAGAATCCACAATCTCACGTAGTCCAAGAATTTGTAAGTTTCTTTAGGAGCTATAAGTTGGTTAAACAAGCCACATAAGAGGAGGATAAGCTCGATAAAGCAAATTAGTTGCACGGTAGTTGTCTTTTTGAAATTTTTTGTTCCAAATACTATTTTGATTAGTTAATTTTCATAACTGCTTTGTAGCTGAGATGACTGGGTTTTATGGAGGCCTCTTAGGATTTGAAACTACATATGTTGGAGCATTAGACTGGTTAAAGGTGATATTTTAGATTTAAAAAAGTATCTTAATAGTAATTAGAATTAAATATTTACTTTTTGGATCAAAAAGAAATTTTTGATAATCTAAATGTTTATTTTGAGACTTTGAGCCTAAAACTTACACACACACACACGCACGCACACACGCGCACATGCACGCACACACACACGCACACGCACGCACACACATGCACGCACACACACGCACACACACACACACACACGAACACACACACACACACACACACACACACACACACACACACACACACACATGCATGCATGCACACGCACACGCACACGCACATGCACATGCACACACACGCACACACACGCACACACACACACACACACACACACACACACACACACACACACACACACACACACACACACACACACACACACACACACACATGCATGCACGCACGCACACACACACACATAGAAAAATTTGAAACTTTGTGTTTGGACTTGGATATAATAGTTACTTGTGGATTATTATATCACTTTATTTGTGACATTGATTTTTTTTAATCTCAAGTTATCACTCTTTCAATGTAGTGTTTAATATCTCTGAATTTTTTCCTATTTTTCAAGCATTGTATGATTTGAGGAAACTTTATCTTTCTTAAGTTTTTTAAACTTTTTATAATTTTTGAATTCTTCCTCTATACCTAAGAGTATGTGAGGGTTCCTTTAGTAATTTTTGGTAAAATTATGCATGTATTTTTTTTCTCTTAAAGTATAAATTCACTAAAAATCTATCAAGAGGGAGTTGTACCTCTCATAATTCTGAGGGAAATGATTAACCTACATTTTCCCAACTATTGTTAAGTTTATTTCTTTCCCAACCTAGGTATAGAGTTAGCCATTTCAAATTCTCAAAGGGTAGACAATTTATTTTAACTAACATATTTTTGGAACTTTTTTGTGGAATGTCTGAGGAAAAAGACTAGACCCTTCAAATCGATAATGAATCATAATGGTTCTTCCACATAACAAAAATTTTCCTATTTTGCAACCCGATTTAGGCTTTGTGAGTACATAAAAAGATATAATCTCAAACCTAACTTCTATCACTTGGAAATATTGGCAAAGTAATCAACAATTTCAACAAGTCCTCAGAATCTTAGAAAGAGAAGAAGGATGAGCTAAGAATTTAAGAGGTTTTCTTGTAGTGTAAGAAGCAATAGTGGTGGATAGACTTTCTTGAGCCCTAGAAAGACCTTAAACCTACTTGGAGAATTTAAATCTAGTTGGTAAAAGATACACAAGAGGGGATAAAGACAAAGGAGTTGTTGATGAAAACTTTGAAGCTCTCAAGAATCTAAAATTTCTTCCGAAAAAGGACTAAATCTTTCCATAGACCTACTTCACTCCCAAAAGCTTCTCCTATCTCATCTCTTGTACAAGCCTTAATTCCACCAAGGACTTTAATACCTTCTTATATTAACATCCAACCATTAAACTTTAGATTTCCAAATATGGTTATTAATCAACCTTGGGGCAGAACATAGGAACCTGGGAGTGAACCTTGCAACATTACCAAAAGAGATGACTAAGATTTTACCCAAGTTCAATGATGATGGAAAGGTCTCCATAGATGATCGTCAGAGTGATTTTCACACAACATGTGGTGTTATTAATGTACCTACTCAAGAGATAGTAGTGAGACTCTTTGTTCAAACACTCATTGATGCAACAAAAGACTAGTTCAATCATTTACCTCAAGCCTCCATAAGCAATTGGAATGATATGAAAGTATCCTTTCAAGTTAGATTCAAAACTCCTGAAAATGAATGTACCCTCTTGCTCCAACTAATTCATTTGAAAAATGAAATTCATGAATCTATGAGGGAGTTTGTAGCCAAGTTAAATAGGCTATTTCAAAGGATTCATATAGCCTCTAGGCCTAGTGATGAAAACAAAAATATTTTCTTCTTGAATGTTGTCCTGCCCAATATAAGTTTTCATTTGTTAAAAGATGTAGTAGTCGATCTTGCTTTTTTTCAAAGGCAATCAATTCAATTAGAAGATACTTTTATTACAATAGGTAAGTGGAAAAGAGAAGTATAGATGTTTGGATCTTCTTCTATATGTAGAGGTTAATGAATAACATGGCCATGCTTAAGAGGCAACAAAACAAAGCCATCACACCATATAAGTCACCATACAAGACATTAACTAAAGACAACATAGCCTAACTCATGGAAAGCCTTATTTTATGACATCATGTCAATAAAGGCTACAAATTTAAGAATTTCCTAAAAAAATATGTGCTCTTTTCATCTAACCATGGATCATGATGGTCAAACATATCCTGATTGGTTTAGATTATCATCATGTAACAAGAGATGTCATCACTAAAGAACACCCAGTGGAAATGAAAGATTAGAAGCTGAAGGCTCTAGATATTATTTCTTTGAGTATGAGTCTAATCTAAATAGAGGAGGAGATATTTTGGTAACATTGAAAGATCTTGCATGTATCATTCTCATGCAAAATCAAAGAGGTCAAAACTTTAACACTGGTACTAATATTGTTGGTGGAAATTCTAAAGGGAAAGATGAGATACACAATGATCCCTCCCCAAGTACCAAAGGTTTAGATTTTAAGATTTTTTCTAGAATAGAATCAACCACCAACCCTTCTAGCTTTGACATTGTTGAGTTTTGTAAATCTTCCACCATTTCTATCTCCCTAGCTAAATATCTAAGGATGAATCCCAAATAACTAGACAAGATGGTTCAATATATGAAAAGGGAACCCAATTCAAATGCCCAATTCAATGAATTCAACATAGCTAAAGTTCCAATAGCCCCTAAAAATCTTTTTTTTGTATCATAAGGTGCATTTCTAGAATCCAACAATGGATCTGGGACCCATGCAGTGGAAAGTGAAGTAGATGAAAAGAAACCTAGAACCCTTTTTATATCTCTTCATTATTAAATGGTTATAAGCCTAATAACTATATGATAGACTCAAGAGCCTCTAATAACATTATGGCTTCTTTTGTTGCTAAATCTCTTGGTCTCCCCTTCACAAAAACCTTTGGGAAATGTTATTTTATGGAAGAGAAACAAGTGTCACTCATGAGACAAGCCAAAGATGTGCAAGTTGTTCTTGCTGCATGTCCAAAAAAAAGGTTGAAATTGACAATATTTATGGGTGATATCCCTGCAAGCTATGAATATTGCTTACCATATATGGGAGGATAAAATAAGATGGATTGGTCAAAGGCATTGATCCCAGTGGACAAGAAGAAAATAAAATTAGAGCTAGAACAAAAAAATAAATATACTATGGTTCCTTTGGATAACCCTAAAGCTTAGATACCATATGAAGAATGTCAATTTGGAAATTATGTGATTCACCCTAACAATGAACCTGAATCAATTGTTAATGACCTGGAATCAATGAAATTATAGACAATGTAATTAGATGGTAGTTGTTCTAATTCAAGATCTAGGATTGGATTAGTCCTAATTCCTCCTTTAGGAGAGCCAATTCCATTCTCATTCAAATTGAATTTCAAGAATACTAATAATACAATAGAATACAAAGATTTGCTATTGGGACTACAAGAAGAAAAATTGAAAGGAATAATGAAGCTAATAGCTAAAGGTGATGTGGAATTGGTAGTAAAGTAGGTAAGAAACCAATTTTTTGTCAAGAATGATAAGTTAAAACATTATAGAAAAAGCTATATTGAAAGAAATATGGAAGCTAATAGCTAGAGATGATGCTGAATTGGTAGTAAAGTAGGTAAGAAACCAATTTTCTATTAAGAATGATAGGTTAAAACATTATAGAAATTTAGTCTAGGATGATTTAGAATCTTTCAATTCTTTTTCTATAGAATTTATTCCTTCGTCTCAAATTCTAGAGTTGACTCTTTAGCAGTTCTTGCTTTGGTCCTCCTACCTCACCCAAATTTTAAAAATGATGCTTATAGAATAGAAACGATATATAGACTAAGAGTACTAAATAATATTTGATCATTGGTAATTTTTTGATAGTGATTCATAGTTAAAGAAATTTATTGGGTCTATCCAAAACTTTGTTGACTTTTTTTCGATGGTTCTAAAGCAGAAGGTAAAGATTTTGGTGAGGAAATCATTGAGTCTAATGAAGTGATACAATTGAAAGGAAAAAAAATTGAAAGGGATTATTGAACACCTTTTTTGGAGAAAAGATGATAGCATCATTAAGAGGAACACAACTTATGGTGATTTTTTCAAAGAATATGATAAGATTGATATCAGAAAAGAAGGTGACCCCAAATGGATCTGAACTGGAAAGACTTGTTCCCTAAGAGAAAAAGATAATCTAAAAATAATGTTGGTGAAGTACATAGATTTTTTGACCTCAGATATGAAGATCTAAGAATTTTAGAAATGGAGAATTCAGACATTATATACCTTTGAAATCTAATGTGACACCATACCATAAATACTCAAGAATTATAATCCGAAGGTATCCGAGACCATATTGAATGAAGTGGAGAAGGTGATGAAGACAAGAATTGTCTACCCTATTCATTATTCAATCTAGATAGCTAATAGTATGCTTGTGAGGAATAAAAATGGCAAGGTCATACTTTGTGTAGATTTTAGAAACCTCAACCAAGCTAGCTTGAAAGATAATTATGTCCTTCCATCAATGGAACATGTTCTACAGCCTATAGTAGGTTCTGAGGTTATTTCTAGGCTTGATTGTTATTTAGGGTATAATAAAAAAAGTGTATCTTAAGAAGATCAACATAAGACAAATTTTATCACACCCTATAGCACATATGCCTACCATAGGATGCCTTTTGGATTGATTAATGTGAGAGTGGCATTTCAAAGGGCAATGAGTTCTTTGTTCAAAGATCTATGGGACAAGATCATTGTGATATATTTAGATGATTTGATTTTTTATTCTAAAATAAGGAACCATTTAAGAGACCTTGAAGTAGTACTAAAAAGGTGCAGACAACATGGCATATGTTTAAACTCCAAGAAGTTTGTTTTCTTTGTGGAAGAAAGTAAGCTTTTGGGACACATTATTTCAAACAAAGGAATAAGAATTAATTTGAACAAGGTCAAATAAATTCAAAAACTCTCTCTTACTATAAATAGAAGTGATGTAAAATCTTACATTGGCCAAAACAATTTCTTGAGGTATTTTATCCCCAAGTTCTCTAAAAAAGTAAGGCACATGTTGAATATGATGACTGAAAAATGTCCATTTAAATGGTTTGAAGAAGTGAAGAAAGCTTTTGAAGATATCAAAACTACTATATCCCAATCCCTATTGTTAGTCAATCCTAACTTCAAGAAAGATTTCATCATGTACTTCTATGCTTCAAAGCACACCCTGTTGAGCATCCTGACTCAAAATAGTGATCAAGATGAAGAAGCCCCCATTGCTTTTATGAGGGTGCTTTTGAAGAAACATGAGCTCAATTATTCTCAAATTAAAAAACATGCATTTCCTGTAGTAAAAATAGTTAAATATAACGTACTTTATTTCCACTCACATTCAACTATATATGTACTAGGAGTAGCAACTAAGAGTGTATTTCCTCAACAAGAAATTGGAATAAATAAAAGGGTAGTATGGGTAGCTAGAATTCAAGAATACAACCTCACCATTAAGCCCACTAATCTAGTCAGAGGGTGGGGGTTATGAAAACTAATAGTATAAAAAAAAAGAACTGATACAAGAAGGTACCCATATCGTCCCCATGGTTTTACTAATCAGCTCAACCAATCCATGGCTCTCAAATGTAGTGTACTACCTAACCCACGATGAATGTCCTACACATCTAAATTATAAGGAGAAATGCAACCTTAGGTTAAAGGTAGTCAAATATGTGGTCTCACAAGGAATGTTTTATAAAAAAGAAATTCATGGAGCTTTCCTTAGGTGTGTTGAAATTGAGCAACAAGGGAAATTGTTGAAACTTTATCATTCTAATGCTTGTGATGGAAATTTTTCCTCCATGGTAACAACTTTCAAAATCCTTAGGAATTGTTTCTATTGGCCAAGGATGTTCAAAGATGGCTACCTATATTTCAAAAATTGTGAGAAGTGTAATCTATTCATTAGTCTTCCTCAACTCGTAACTCTACCTTTAAACCTTGTGGTAATAGATGAACCTTTCAAACAGTTGGGTATAGATTTTATGGGACCTTTGAACCCTCCATCCACTATCAATCATGCTTATATTATGACTCCAATTGACTACTTACCAAATGGGTGAAGTAAATTCCTATGAAGAAAGTAAATTCTTAAGTGATGTGTGATTTCCTGATGAATTTTGTTTTCTTCAGGTTTGGCATTCCTCATAAAATAGTTGCAGACAATGCTACATATTTTTCATCTCAAGTGATCTTGATATTTTGTTATGATTATGGAATATCTCTAACCTATGCTTCATACTAATTTCCAAGGAAATGGACAAGTGGAATCCAACAACAAAAATCTGATTGCAATAATGAAAAAATGAGCCATTTCAGCAATGAGAAAATAATTTCATTGGTACTATCAATCCAATTTCAAGAAAAGGACACACTTACATCTTAGTGAAATATGTTACTTTTCCAAATGGGTGGAGGCAATACATTGAAGAAATCTATGTCAAAGGTGATTTACAACTTTTTAAAGTAGTATTCCGAATAAGATTATAATAGATAGTGAAGTTAATTTCTCGTCTAAGGAAATTACTAAGTTCTATTTTACACACAAAAATTATTCAAGTGTATGCTTGAAACTATTAACCACAAGGGAATGATCAAGTAGAATCTAGCAACAAAAATATTGTGACTATCATCAAGAATCTTGTGGAAGAAAATCAAAGGACATGGCACATGCCACTATTTGATGCTATGTGGTTTGATTGGATTATGCCTAAGTGGGCTATTGGGATGTCATTATTTCTATTTTTGTATAGAATCAATGTTGATATTTTCATAATTTTAGAGCTTCATGCTCTCAAGTTGATACAAACAATTAAGATGAAACTTATTCAAACTCATTAGATAAGAGGATCACGTTTCTCAACAGTTGAAAGAACAAAGAAAATAAGAAGTGTATAGACTCATTTCTCATCAATAAGTCAAGTTTGTCTTTGATAATAAGGCCACACACATAGAATTCCAAGTTAGGGGATTGTATCCTACTCTGGGACAAGAGACAAGAACCAAAAGGAATGGAGACAAGTTTGACTCTCTTTGGCGATACCCTTTCACAATTCACTAGGTTATAGGCAAAAATAATTTCTTTCTTGCATACCAACATGGAACTCTAATTCCTCTTCCATATTGTAAACAACACCTAAAACATTACTTCAAGTAATTATCAGATAAGTACCCCTTGTACATTATTTTTATTTTTTTTGGTAGTAGGTTTTTTATTTTCAGTTTTGTTTTCATTGGTCACTTGACTCTATATCCAATGGAGTAGATAAAGGAACTTAAATAATTTGATTCTATGTCACTAATTATTTCCAAGAACAAATAAATGAGATTCCCTAGATAGAGCCAATTTTTGTCTTGTATTTTTTCATCACAAAATGGGGGTAACAATAACACTTGTGTTTCACTTTCTTTTTTTTAGATAACTCATTTTTTGATTGGTACACATTGATCAAATGATTTTCACCAATCCATATTGTGAAACATTTTACTGACACTTCTCATCAAGTCTTTTTCTTTATTTCATTTTGATAGCCTATACTTTTGTTTAGGCCTTCAAAGTCCCTTTTGTGTTTTTAAGTGTTTGTTTTGATTATTTTTATCTTTTTCTTTCCTTCAATATCTTGCTTTCAACTATATCTTTGATCCAATATATCTTAGGGTTTCATCAAAGTTTTTAGTTAGAATATTAAGGATTAAGTGCCAAAAAAGTGGGGTTTACAAGTTCAACTGGATATTTAAAATATTTCCCACAAATCACTTCATGTTATGTTTTTAAGTTACTTTATGACTTCTAATTTAATAGCTAAGTGATTTAAGTCATTATAGTGAACTTTATGTTATATTTTGATGTTGATTTACTTCTTAATTTATCACTTAAGTGACTTTATCACTTTATAATCTAGTTTTATGTTGAGATTTTCTTTAATGTTTTAATATAAAACATTTAAGTGAAATATCACTTTTTGAACATATATACACATAATATGTAAAATATATTAGTGTAGATGATATTCCTTTGGGGTAGTATTCTAATCATTGGAGAGTATTGACATGTTGCATTCATGATTGTGTTTTCCATTGATGTCAACATAGCAATAATTCTATGAAGACTGGTAGAATAAAAGAAACAATTTATACTTGTATGGACAAAGTTTTTATGTACAAGTGAAGTGTGGTTAAGGACATATTCCACATAGTGTCCTAATGATATGGTTAAATGCACACAGTCTAAGTTGAATATTTATGGAAGCTATAAGTGATTTGCAGAGAGTGATACCGAGACAAAGTGCATGGAAAGTAGTTTATAATGATCCTATTATATTTTCTAGCAAAGATATAATCTAGTGATGTATGGTTAGCCAATGAAAGAGGATAGTTTTATGGTGACATCAATAAATGCACAAGCCCTATCTCACACATGTGAAGTCCTATATATATATATATATATATATTATGAATTGATAGTGCTATTGTAATTGTGAATTAATTAATTATCTTTTTATAATTAATTGGGAAAACCTCAACGCCGACTCAAGGAATTATTTTGAAGATATGGTATAAAGGAAAGATATTTTTCTTATTTGAAAGTGTGTAATTAATGATTGAATGTGAAGTAATAAATAAAGAAAAAAAGAGAAGAGTGTTATTGCAAATGCAAGTAAGTGATCCAAGGGATTATTGGATGTGAGAGTTGTGATCTGGTTATAAGATCAGAAGGAGTAGAAGTTTGGTTGACAAGATAGAGGAAAAGGAAGGAGCAGTATTATTCATTTCTATTATTCTGTAAGGAATAATACATAGATCATTTTGGTATTGGGTTCATTGGTCTTTCCCTTGAATTTATTTGGATAGTGGGTCCACCTGCCTTCCACAACTCATAACAAGGTTGGCACAATTCCTAACAAGGTTGAAATCTTCTAACAGGGATTCAAAGTCTCCTAATCATGACTAATATGTATTGAATGTTGTTATAGACTCCTAATAGGGTCCATCCTCTAACAAGAAATATTTATATTAGTACATCATCTTCTAGGTATCATCCCCACCAGGGTTTTTCCTCTGATCAATGGTTTCCCTAGTTAACATATATGGTGTTATTGTGCATGAGTATCTTGTTGTGGTTACTGATTATATTGTTCACATGGTTAAGTTTGATTAAGGTTGATAATTGTGATAATTGTTGTATAACTCATTCAACCCCCTACCCCTCTTAGTTATATTGGAGGACTATATATTCTAATAGTATTTGACCGCTTTAAGTGATATTTTCTTAATTAAATAAAATTGACATGTGCTAAATAACTTAAATGATGCAAGTTCATTAGATGTTATTGTTTAATGAAATACATGTAATTTTTCCTCCAAACCATGTTTTTGGCTTGCAAAACAATATTTTTTCACCAAAATAGCTACTTGGGTAGTTTCAATTGCATTTTAAAACATGTAAGTGAATCCCCAAACCCCAATTTTGGTCTTTACATGTAAAGTGCAAATATGTAATGCCTTCTCCTAACCCCTATGATCCAAAGGATGAACAATGAAGTTCACATGTAAATGCAAGTCATAGAAAATATGCAATGATTCCTCCTAACCCAAATTTTGGCAAAATCACGTGTATTGTACTCCAATAACCTCAATTTTGGTTGCAACATGGGTTTTTAGCACTTACATTGCATATATGTGTTTGGGTTTCTAGACCTTGATTTTGGTCTCCAAGGAGAAATACCAATGAAGAAGGTATGTTAAACCACAATTGAGGCAAGCATGCAATTTTATTAAATTAAATACCTTTCTCAAACCCCAATTTGGTCTTATGAAGAAAAAATATGCAATTAATATCCTCTATAAATCCCAAGTTTAGATTTCATGCATTTCCATTACATATTTAAAACATGCATCTGAGTTTGGATAACCTGATTATGGTCTTGAAGGAAAGGAATTACATGTAAAGAGGCTCCCAAACCACTATTTGAAGAAATAAAAGGCAAAAATTTCCATGTAATAGGGCTTCCTAACCCTAATTTTCCTAAATTGTTAGAAGGAGAAGGCCTCTCAAATAATTTGCATCAAATGCAAGCATATGTACTATAGCTTCTAGATCACAGTTTGCATTGAGAAGAAATATTTCAAACATGAAAACCTCTCCAAGAAGTGTGATTTTTACTTAGGAAGACATTTTCAACAACATTGGAAACATCTTACAAATGTATTTACATCTACAAACCACAATTTGAAGCTAAGGTTTGAATTTAAGAGGTATTTTTTAATTACATGTAAACACATTTGCTAAGCCCAACTTTGGAGAGAAAAATTTCATTCCAACTTCTTCTTCTTCCAATTTTTTCTCTTTTCTCTCCAAGAAAGTATGAGAATCTGGTTTTTTTTGCATTTCTTTCTTATTTTACTAATTTTTTGTATTCTTCCACTCTTTATCATCCATTCATTCAAATGCAACCCTTGTTTTTTTATTCAAGTTATTAAATAAGTTTGAAACATTCATTTTTGCAAATGCAAAAGATCCCCCATTTCAACAATGAAATTACATGCAAAGTAAAGTTTTGGAGTCTATCAAGTGTGAGTCAAAGCACAATTTTAGTTTTTAGTTTTTTTATATATACTTTGTTGATTGATATCAATTTTGTTTATGGAGAAAAGTTGGAAACCTTCCCTCAAGAATGCAAGTTCCTTTCCATGTTTTCATCTTCCATGTTCAATCCATCATCCAAATTCCACATTACTACATATGTAATCACATACACAATTACATATTTACCTCAAGTAAAAATGATCAATGTTTACTACATGTAATTTCATATCCTAAGCCCAATTTTGGTAAAAAATAAAAAAATTTAAATGTAAAAAGTATCATTTATACACTTTCATATGCCTCCAACTTGCATTCTTGGCCATCCAATACAAAATCTTCATTTGGCCTATATGTAATCCACCATTTGAAACCTTATTTTGGCCTTTTTTTGCCCAAAATACAAGTTATTCTATCCATTTCCATCCTTCAAAAGTGTTCAATAAGTATCTAAATCATACTTTGAACACTTACCTTTTATAGATTTGACTCAAAATGCCACAATTTTCATGAATCCGATCTCATTTGATGATGTATTCATTATATGGAACTTTCATGTTGTAGCTAGAGATATGTCTAAGAAATCCACACCTCCCTAAATAAAAGGAAAAATGAAATTTTATACAGTAAGGATCTATCATATGCAACTCCATCCATGTTTCATTTTCTTTTGATGAGATAAAGATACAAAGATTGGTCATCTAGACAAAAAAAATTATTGTAGAGGAATGAGATCTTTCCCAATCAAGAAATGTTGTAGATCAAAGGATTCACATTCATTAGGTCTCCACTTTTCCTATGACAGCTGTAAACTTGATTTTTTGTTTGAATGAGCCAATCATTTTGATGTCAGATACATAATGATAAAAGATGCAGATGGGGAATTCATTTTAAACTTTCATTTGGATATAATTGAGAAGGTATTCAAGGTTCCTAAGATTCTAAAGTTTGTGGATCTAACAAAAGAAAACTCCTTGCAATGGTGGAATGAGAATAAAATTGATTATCATAGGCATACTAATGCCAAGTGGTTGATCAATGAGAGGTCCAAGTTCTCCAAATGAAAAATATGATTTACATATTTGATTAATCCTAAGAGGACTATGATCTAATCACCCTTCTAAGAAAATTTTGTGGTCTCAAAAAATCTAAACACTTTGACACCTAGATGTGCGAATTCATATACCATTTTCTCATAAATAAAGAACCCATCTACTAGGGTGAAATCATTAGTGCAACATTAGATCAAAAATTGGTTCATGTGAATAACTCCCTCTCATTTCACATGAATTCATATCTGGTTTATATTCTTGTGACTAAGGGAACTTTTTAAGGACTTCCTACCAAGGGAGACTAAGCCCTAGTTCCCATTTGGATTTATTATGTGTAGTTGAATCTCACATAAATCAAACAACACTACAAAAGGGTGCTAAATGCATTGTATGAGAATTTCAAGTGCCTTTTCAACAAATAGAGTATCTTATGAGACTTGGGAAAAGGTGAATCAATATGGATGCATATTCCTAAAATCTCTAAATTTTACTTAAATTTAAGTTGGTTACTTCAAAGGAGAGCTATACACATTACTATGGTATCCTACTAATATGATAATCCTCATGGAACTAACAAGACAACTTATGGAAGTGAAGTCATATCAAACTAGCCAACATTGGCTAGGATTTGATATTTCTTCCAAAAATCCTCTCCTGATCAACAAATATTCACTTACCTTAGTACATTAGTAAAAGGTCATCAAATATGAGCTTTAGTTGATAACACTGAAGAAGTTCAAATCTATGGAAGACTTTGATTTCAAAGGTATGCATTCCAAAATGAAGAAGGAACTCACCCATGTTCACCACATGGAGGTTGTATGGATTGATCTACACAACAAGGTAGACATCATTAGGATGTACTATTGCATGGCCCACTCTGTGAAAAATTATTAATCTCAACTTAGTCCCTATTCTAGAAGGGGTTGAGGATGATCACATGATACTAGATAAATAATTTCACAATAGCCAATTGGAGAAGCTTCTTCCTATTAGAATGATTAGAATAACTAAGAGGAGAGGGTGAATTAGTTAGCTAAGTTCCAGATGTACCAATTCAAAAATTAAACACTTCAACTACTTTAGATCTAAGCATTCATTTTCTTGACCTCTATAGCAAATTATCAACAACATCAATTAGTAGTCCATTTTCCTAATAATAATAGAATTGGAGAATGTAAAACATTAATAGTAAATCATCACATAGAAGAGAGTAGTGAGAAAAATTAAGGATCGGGTAATGTTGGTGAAGAGGGAAATCAGAGTGACCATTCCAAGGGAGTAAGGGATGAAAAAGAGGAAATGGAGAAGGCTAAGGATGACCCTATAAATATGAGGGAGGAGGAAAATATAGAGAAGGATGAATCTTTTGGCAGAGAAGAAATGGAGAAGGATAAAAATGACTCTCTTCAAAGGGATACTATGCTCTCCTTTTTGCATACTGCAAAACTTAAAGAAAATAACACAATACAAGCTGACTCATGGATGTATAATGAACTAATGAGTCTCAAAAGGAAAATGGAAAAGGTGCAGAAAAAGTAGGATATGGATTGTGCCAAGCTCAGTCAAATGGAAGTATAGGTGGGTAATATACAAGATATGAACAAAATCTTCGACTGCTAATCAAGGAAAGTGGCAATAAGATGGAACAAGTAACTTATATTATTTGTGCTACTACTACAAGTTTAGGAAAGTTTACCAATGAAGAAATAATGTCTCTAGGGGACCTAGTAAGAGAACTAGGCAAAGTTCTAGGAAAAGGGTTGCGGAGGCTACTCATGGTTCGACTGCTAATTCCATTCAAGGTGTTGTGGAGATTGGTAAAGAGGTGGTAAAAATGATTGAAGAGTTGCAATAGCAGCCTTTACTTTCTTTGGTCTTTGGTCTCTAGTTTTTATTCTAGTCCTAGTAAATGGTATATGTTTTTGGTTTCTTCATCTAGTAATTGTCTGTTGTTAAAACTAGGTTCCAAGTCCTTGTAAACTTGGGTTTGATTTATAGATCTTTGTTGTGGTTTCAAGTCCCTATAAAACCTAATTTTTCTACTATTCAAACTATAGGTTTCAGTTCCTTGTAAAACCTGGTAGTGCTTCATGTTTTTTGTTTTCTTTTTTGTTAAAGGGTTTCAAGGCCCCTTCAAAACCTATTTTTACCGTAATCCAAAACATCCACACAAGTTGTCACTAGGATTTAACATGGAAACCCAATTTGGGAAAAAGCACTTATAACATGTCACCAATTTTCACTCTTTTAAATTGAGCTCTATTAGGAGCTAATCCTACTAAAGGTTACATAACACATTGTTAAATGTGACCATGTTAAAGGATTTAATCACCCTATTATCAGGGGCCTTGTTAGAGGACTTTAGAACATTCCATTAGAATTCCACCTTGATTAAAGGATTTGCATATGATTGTTAGATCAACCTTAATTAAAGGATTTCAATACTGGTACAATGGTTAGAAAGTAACAACAGTTTTGATTAGACTAATACAACTCACTTTACAAATACATACCACAATTCGGCTCACGTGTTGATCCATTGACTAGCCTTCATTGTCATTTGTCTCTAATTCACTTGGAAACCCTTCAAGCAATCACTCTTCACCTCTTAACAATACTTCTGAGCCTCCTTCTTAAGTTCAATAATCAATAACATCAATAACTCCTCCAAACACATTAGCCTATCCCTTCTACCTCTTTAAATAGGTAATTTTGGTCTTTTAACACTCTAGAATCTAGAGGAAAGGTTGAGTTATGAAGAGGAAACTACAAATTGAAACTTGATTAGCTAGTCTTTGACAAGATGTATTGATTGTTCAAATCATGTTACAAGAGGAGAGGATAGTAATGTACAAAAATTGAAAGTGTGAATAGAGATAGATCAAATGTATAGGCTTAACCAAGAAATGGAGTAGAAGACTAAATAATTTTGTTGCACATGTCGAGTGATACTAGTGTCTACCGAACCACAGTTTATACTAAGAAAATTTACTGTTGACCGAGTATCACTATAGACCAAGTGGCAGTGTATGTGCCAAGATATAATTTTAACAACAACCAAGTATTTTAGTAATGATCGAGTGTCTAAACATAGTGTTGGCTGAGGAACAACATTTTAACTATTTGTAAGGAATTTTAATTTCCATCTGACTAAGTTGATATCTTGGGACATGGAAAGCGTGTTGAAGATAAGGATTGATGAGTTGGATCATTTAATTCTAGGAGAGGATTAGGTAATGAACTAAGAGATTGACTCCAAGAGAAGTTTCTAGTAAAGGAGAGATAAATAGAATGGTGATTAGATACACTAAATTTGATGGATCAAATCATAAACCCTAAGATCTATGGATTTGATTAAGTGACAAAAGATCAGAATTATCTACTTAAAGAGGTACAAAGGTGAAATTTATTTGTGTTCATGTGTTTGTATGCAGAGAGACTTTGTGCATAAGTTCCAGAGATTTGGAGCTATTATTAATGTTGTTGACTGGAGAATCTAAGAAGAAGGCTTAATTGAGTTGAGAAGAAGTGAAGGGTGATTGCTTGAAGAGTTTCCAAGAAGAAAAGATTGAGATGACAATGGACACCAAATAGTTAGTCAATACATGAGATATGAACATAGATTTGTACATGCAAAGTGAGTTGTACTTAACAAATCAAATTTGTTATTACTTTCTAACCATTGTGAATAGTATTTGAAATTCTTTAAAAGGTTGACCTAATAGTCATAAGGACCTACAAGTCTATGTAAATCCTTTAACCAAGTGACATTCTAATGGAATGTTCTAAAGTCTTCTAACAAGACCACTTCTAATAGGGTGATTAAATCCTTTAACAAGGTCACATTTAACAATGTGTATTGTAACCTTTAACACAGTTGGCTCCTAACAAGGCTCACTTTAGAAGAGTGAAAATTGGTGACATGTTGCTAGTGGTTTTTTCCCAAATTGGGTTTCCACATTAAATCCTACTATCAAACTTGTGTGGATGTAATTATGATGTTTTATTGATTAATGTTTACATTATGTAAGTATGTTATTTTAGAAAAATGGATAGCTAGCTAATGTTACTAAAAGTTTATAGTAGAGATCGAGTTATAAAAAGTTAAGATTTGAAATTGTTTAATGTATTTTGTTCAAATGGTACATATGGACCTTGGATAATTGATTCATCCCTCCTATTAGTTATTCTAAATATTCTAACAATTGGTATCAAAGAATTGGTGCTTGTAGAGAGAATTTTGAAGGTACTCAAAGCTAAAGATCATGTTGTACAAAAGAGAGGAACCAAATTTGAACAAATAAAAATAATTTGCATGGAAAAAGTTGATGAGGATACATATAGATGTTGCATTGGATTTTATAGATAATGCATATGTGGACATAACAATAGTCCCCTTGACTTCTCAACAACTGAAAGAAAAGAAAGAACATAATAAGTCAGTGTTGGAGACTACTTCTATCCTAACCTATCATGAATTTGATTACCTAAAAATAGTGTAAGAATTCAAAGGAAATGTGGGATAAATTGAAGACCGTCTATGGAGGAGATGATAATGTCTTAAGAGATAAATCATAAAGTTGTAGAGGTAAGTTGTTGGTCTCTCTAACTATTATTGTCTATTAGTGTCAAACACTCAGTCATTTACTAGGCATAGTCAGACGATCATCACTACAACCAAGCTACTCTATATAGCCCAAGTCATGTATATAAACTTGTATATACCAAGCTCCTAGGAATCAAGCAAGTATGTGTATGTCAAGTATAATTTAAATCAAGTACTTTAAGTATGTTGAAGCCAAATTATATAGAAGGTATCAAGCATAATAGAGTTCGAGTGTTAGAAATAATAAGTGTCAAACAATGCAGAATTTACCTTCAAGTTAGGAATGATTCAAACTTTGAGGTAAACCATTTTCAAGTTGACATGAATGTGATAGTTAATACTTGTAGAATTTTTTACAAAGAGTTTTATGCATTTTATGAAGTGGATCATAGATCCCTATGTTCTATGATGAACGAATCAGATGGAGAGGCAAAACAAGGAAGTATCTAGAAAATGCTTTATGGAGTCTTTAAATAGGGAAGAACTTGACCCATTTTGATATAGATGAAAGAGTATGGTATGGTAAAGCTATGAAGGATTGAATAAGATGTTCATATGATTCATGTGTGAATATGTCAACATTGTAGAAGAGGTAGTATTTTGTTATTTCTTAATAGAGAAATTGATCTAGTCAGAACAGTGAAGGGGCAGAAAATTTTTATCAGATCAGACAGAGGATCATTTTATAAAGAGGAGACCTAAAATTATATTATAGAGAAAATCAATAGTTAGGTACTGAGTTAGTTCCAGTTAATTGAATAAGGGTAAATCTCTTAACAAAGTGGTCTTAATATATCTTTGTAAATCTCCTAACAGGGCCCTTACTTTGTTGTAAGTGTGAAATCCTCTAACAAGGTGAAATCTAATTGTCTCAAAATATTTTAATAGGACAAACCCCTCAAAGGGTAGATCATTGATATGGTGAAACATTGTAACCCTAATAGGTTAACTTTATTACTACATCAGTGAAGATTTGTGGGTGTCATCCCCACCCTAGTTTTACCTTTATTCTAAAGTGTTTATGGGTAACCAAAATCTTTTTCATGTGAGTACTTTTCATGCATGTGATTGATAGATTAGATATATATTTTATTATAGTTTTATTAGAAGTTATGTATGCATAAGAAATTGGATATGAGATGGTAAATGTGGTAAATGGATTATAGAATTGTTAAAAGGTTAAAGTGTTATAGATCCTTATTCACCTCCCCCACCCTCAGTATCTTGGTGTCTAGTTAAGACTTCCAATAGTAAGTTTGATGAAATGAGAATAACTAAAGGTGAGAACATAGTACAGTACTACACAAGAATCAAAGAATTTTCCAATGCTATTAGAGGAGCTAAATGAAATATTAAGGATGAAACAATAATCAACAAGGTATTGAGAACTCTACTACCTATTTATGTTATTAGGGTTTTTGTAATACAATAATTGAGATGTACTCTAGGTAACAATGTAACTTTGGAAGGTATAATTAGTAGGCTTATTGCTTTGGGATGTCTAATTTTGATAATTACACTCCTACTACTATTGAATCTAGTTTTAAATCACAATTGGTTCTAAACAAGAAAGGAAAGGGAAAACATGTGAAAAGTGACAGTGATACTTCTGATGATGAGTTGGATGAACTTGAAGCATTGATTTCTAGGAGATTTGGAAGAGGAAAAGGCAAATACAAAGGTGAAATTCCCATAATTTGTTGTTCATGCAACAAGGTTGGTCATATTGTTGCTTGGTGTCATTATAGAGAAGACAAGGATGAAAGGAAGGAAAGCAAGTACAAAGTAAGAAGAGATGACCAAGACTTCAAGAAGAATAAGGACTCTAAGGAAAAAGTTAAGAAATCTTGTTATATTGTTGAAGAAGAAACTAATACTGAATTTGAAAGTAATGACAAAGAGGTGGTCTATATTTCTATGAAAAATGATTTTGATGAAGATAAGAAAACTATTTTAATCTCTTATTTGAACAAAAGTGATAGATGGATCATTTATAGTGGTTGTTCTAATTACATGACTAGTGATAGAAGTAAATTTGAGGATATTGGAACATATAAGGCTAGCTGTGTTAAATTTAGTAATGGTATTTCATGTCTCATGAAAGGTAAAGGGTCAATTCAACTAACTAACAAGATCAAATGTGATAATATTTATTCGGTTGATGAAATTAACTATAATCTATTGAGTATTTTACAACTAAAAAAATCAAGGTACGTGGTTGAATTCCATCATAGAAATGGAAAAAAAATGGATTCTTATGGAAAATTGATTAGAAGTCATGATCAAACAAGAGATAACTTGTTATAACTAGATTTATCTAATGAGACATGTATGTTTGCACAACATGAAGATATGTGGTTATGGCACAAAAGGTTATGTCATGTAAATTTTGACAATTTGATTAGCACTAGAAAAATGAAAAGAGTGAGAGGTTTGCCAAAAATGAAGAAACCTAACAATGTTATGTGTAAACAATATCAATTGAGAAAAATGACAAAATCTACTTTCAAGAGAAAAACATAGTCATCTGATGATAGTTAGGAATTGTTTCATACTAACTTATGTGGACCCATTGGTGTTCAAAGCTATTGTGAAGACAAATATTTAATTCTATTTGTTGATGATTGTGGTGTTTCTTAAAGAAAAATCTAATGATTTTCAGCTAATTAAGTGGTATTTTTCTAGAGTTGAAAAGGAGACAAGAGTCTGAAGTGTTTAAGATTTGATAGAGGTGGTGAATTCATTTCCAATGAGTTCAACATATTCTACAATGATAAAAGGAATAGAAAGATAGATGTCTATACCAAGGACCCCTCCTCAAAATGGGCTTTTTGAAAGAAGAAATAGATCAATTATGGATTTTTCTATAACATTGATGATGGAGAGGAATGTGTCATAGAAATATTAGAGAGAAGCTATAAGTACAATTATTTATACTATGAATAGACTATAAGTTAAGAAATGTACAAATGGAAAACCTTTTGAATTGTGGTATGAATATCTATCTAATGTAAAATATTTTAAAGTTTTTGGAATCAAATGTTACATACTTAAAGAGAATAGGAATGGAAAACTTAATGATAAAGTAATGAAGGTATATTTCTAGGATATTTCGCTAAGAGCAAAGCTTATAAGTGTTTGAAATCTAACCCTAACAAAGTTGTGAAAAGTGAAAATGTGAAATTTGATGAATACACAAAGAACAATAAAGTTGAGAGTAAGAAAAAACTTGAAGACTATAGTTCATTCATATATGTGAATGATAGTGCTCAAAACACTCCACCTAAATAAGAAAACAAAGTTGCAGATCCTCGGCAGATTGGGAACATTGAGTTGTAACAACTAGTTGTTGAGTAGCAAACTATGGGTGTCTAGCAATAGATAAATGATGTTGAGTTGTAGGTAGAGGAATTAGAACAACAAGAAGGTAATTTTGAGCATGCAAAACCTAAACTAGAACCTAAACGAGAGAGAGAGAGAGAGAGAGAGAGAGAGAGAGAGAGAGAGAGAGAGAGAGAGAGAGAGAGAGAGAGAGAGAGAGAGAGAGAGAGAGAGAGAGAGAGAGAGAGCTTGAAATCATTTTTCAAGATGAACTTGTTGAAAAATAAAGAAGAAAAGAGCTTGTGTTAGAAAAATATGTAAGAAAACATCATGCACCTAAACAAATCATTGGAGATAAATTTTTTGGTGTTATGACAATAAAAAGACTTAGAAGTGATACATACTTACTTTGTGAGTTTGAGCCCAAATATGTGAAAGATGCTTTGGAGAATGAAGACTAGATACAAGCTATGAATGAACAAATTGAAAAGAATAAAACATGGTCCCTAGTACCCAGACCTAAAGAAAAAAATGTTATTGGAATAAAGTGGGTATTCAAGAACAAGCTAAATGAAAAAGGTGAAGTCAGAAGGAACAAGGAAAGACTAGTATGCAAAGGATATGCACAAGAGGAAGGTGTTGACTATGGGGAAACATTTCCACTTGTAGCTAGATTAGAAGGAGTTAGAACACTGTTTGCATATTCTTCTTATAAATGATTTAAGGTATATCAAATGGATTTCAAATCTACACTTTTGAATGAGGTACTTGAAGAAGAAGTATACATAGAAAAACCCAAAGGATTTGTAGATCTGAGCAAGAATAATATTGTGTGTAAGTTGCACAAGGCTTTATATGGTTTGAAACAAGCTCCTAGAGCATGGCATGAAAGACTGCATAATTATTTGGTGAAGATTTCTTTTACAAGAACAAATCATAAAAATAATCTGTATTTAAAGACTGGCAAAAATAATGAGGTATTGGTATCTAAAAATTTTGTTGATGATATCATACTTGGAGGTAGGGAAGCATTATGCAAATTATTTGTTGATGAAATAAAGAAGGAAGTTGAAATGTCAATGTTTGGTGACATCAAATTCTTTTTTGGTTTACAAGTATATCAAATGAAGCATGTTATCTTCATTACTTAGTCTAGATATATCAAAGAGATATTGAAAACTTTTGGGATGGAAGATTCAAAACCATTGTGTACACCTATGGTTATTAGACACAAACTATCTAAGAATGATGATTATGTTTATGTGAACCAAACACAATATAGATAAATGATTGGTAATGACAACATGTTGTTCATACAAGACCAAATATTGCATTACTAGTTGGGATAGTTGATATATGGTCAGCAAGTCCTAAGGAGAATCACATGATGACAATGAAAATAATATTGAGATATCTAAAAGGAATAGAAGACTATGCATTGTATTACGAGATGAATGATAGATTTGAAATGAAGGCATTTACTAACTATGATTGGATAGGAAATGTTGATGATGGAAAGAGTACAAGTGGTGGTGCATTCTTTCTAGGAAAGAGATTGGTTTCATGGACAAGAAAGAAGCATAACTACATTTCCCAATGAGCAGATGAAGCTCAGTATGTGGCAGCAATAGTAAATTGTTCAAATATCATGTGGATCAAACAATTATTGAAAGGTATGAAGGAAGAAATTACTAATCCATTGGTTATCTATTGCGATAACACAAATTCTATTAACATATCAAATAACCCTAGTATGCACACAAAGATAAAGCACATTGCTATCAATTATCATTACTTGAGAGAGCTAGTTCAAGAAAAATAAGTGAAATTAGAATATGTGAATAGTAAAGAACAAATAGCTAACATATTCACTAAATATTTACCTAAGGATGCTCATGAATAACTTAGAGGTAAATTGGAGGTGATTCCCCTAGAAAAATCTACTTAAGAAAAAGTGAAGCATTGCATCAAATGTGCTAATCAAACTATTTTACACATTGATGCAAATAGTTCTACTATAGGAGTTGGCCTAAGGTAGTAGTGAGGAAGAAGGATAGAATAATAGATCAGTCATATGAAGATGATAGATGAAAAAATCATAACTCACATGAACATGATCAAGATGTATGAGAAAGAGATAGTGTCTTTGGCATTGTTGTCAAAGAGGGAGAGAATATCTAAGAAGAAAATAAGGAGAGTCTGAATTTAGTGGGAAAGAATATCCCAGAGGGAGAGATTATTATAGTAGTATAGATAAAGATGAAAGAAGTAGTGAGTGAAAGTTGGCAGATACATTCTAAGTAAGAGGGAGTTCATAACACCAAAAATATGAATCAGAATGAAACTATAGATATTAATGGACATCTGATAGTTATGCTCATGTTATACAATTTTTGGATTATATGGTAACTTGAAGTATTCCTAAAAAAATTTAGAGGTGTTGCCATCAATGCCAAAGAGGGAGATTGTTGGAAACTACATTTGGAACAATTGTTATGTTGTCATTGATGTCAAACATATTAGTGAGACAGTTTCCTATCTAATCTAAGTGTCATATCTATTTGATTGATGAAGAGGATTTGAGAATCTTCTCTCAACAAAATCACCTAAAGGAAAGGTTGAGTTATGAAGAGGAAACTACAAATGAACATTTGATTAGCTAGACTTTGACAAGATATATTGATTGTTTAAATAATGTTACAAGAGGAGAAGATAGTAATGTATGATACTTGAAAGTGTGAACAAAGACAAATCAAATGTATAGGCCTGGCTGAGTAACAAAATAGAAGACTAGAGAATTTTGTTGCACGTGTCAATTGGTTCTAGTGTCAACCAAGCCACAGTATGTGCTAACCAAATTTATTGTTGACCAAGCATCATTATCGACTAAGTGATAGTGTATGTGTCAAGCAATAATTTTAACAGCAACCAAGTATTTTAATGATGACTAGGTGTCAAAACACAATGCTACCTAAGGAACAATATTTTAACTATTTGCAAGGAATTATAATTTCCAGCTAACTAAGTTGATTCCATTGGATATAGAAAGTGTGTTGAAGATAAGGATTTATGAGTTGGATCATTTAATTTTAGGAGAGGATTAGGTAATGACCTAAGAGACAGATTCCAAGAGAATTTTTCAAAAAATGAGAGATAAATAGAATGGAGATTAGATACATTGAATTTGATGGATTGAATCATAAACCTTAGGATCTAAAATGTTGATTAAGCAGAAAAAGATAAGAATTACCTACTTAAAGAGGTACATAATCAAACTTTCTATGTGGGTGCATGTGTTTGTATGCAAAGATACTTTGTGCATGAAGTTTTAAAGAGTTGGAGTTGTTACTAATGTTGTTGACTAGTGAACCTAAGTAGAAAGCTTAATTGAGTTGAGAAGAAGTGAATGTTGATTGCTTGAAGAATTGCTAAGTAAAGTGAAGATTGAGATGACAATGGAGGCTAGATAGTGAGTCAGTACATGAGAGCTAAACATAGATCTGTACATGCAAAGTTAGTTATACTTAACATATCAAACTTGGTGTTACTTTCTAACCATTGTGAATAGTATTTGAAATCTTTTGATCAAGGTTGACTAAACAGTCATAAGGACCTTGTTGGTGTTTTTAAACTACCAAGCAACAAAATACCTAATACCAAGATGATGAAGAAAAAATTAATATAAGAGGTAGCTATTTACTATGCTCAATTAAGGAGTTCTCAAATTTGGATCCAACTTCAACAAAACCACAAGGATTTTCTAGTCTTTAGTTTTTGCATAACCAAGGCAGGTGTACTTGAGGGATAAAATGATTCAATACTAGATTCTATCTTCACACTTCATTCATTTACTAATATTCCTTTAAAACATTCATCCCTAGTAGCAGATATTTGGTCATAATTCTTCTCAGATTTACACATGATTCTGGGTAACAACAACTAACCAAAACAAAGAAATTAAATGCAACCAAGTACTGACTAACTATGATATTCCTCATACATTAAAGTAAAATTGATTTGATTTTTGAGATTTTTGCTTGATAGTTGTCCATGATCTCTTCATATGCAAACTAAAATAATCAATCAGTGCCTCATCTATTGGGACTCAGAGTCCATCCAACTATTTTGACCTAATTGATTGCATTACAATCAAATTAGCAATTCACCCTAAAACTCATTCTTATGCATATCCTTCTTACTGCCTAGAAATCATATCATATCATTGAAGTATTTACTTAATTCATTGAATTAAAAGAAATAGAAAACTTATATACAACCTATCCTAGTTGCATTAAATTGAATAAGTTATGCCCATGTAACCTCAAGATAACTAGTCAATAACAATGGAGACAAGATTTAGTGAAAACATATATGGTGATAGTTCATCTTTATATTAATTTCCCTTGAAAATCATATAATTTTGGAATAGAACACAGAATAACATAGGGCAAGACAACATAATCCTTGAATGTTAATATATTCTCAGATTTGTAGAGAAAATGCACTAGAAAAGTTTACATTAAGAAAATTGGATTGAATGTAAACTTAGAAAAAACCAAAAGTTACATAATAGTTTGGACCCTTTATCTAGCCTTGGGATCTCATTTATATAACATGAGATGCAACAAGCTTTAGTCTTAGAGAATAATGACAGTTTTCCTTAAGATAGAAAGATATTTACAAAAGGTTACTATCACAAAAGACAAAATTTGGTGCAAAAAAATGATTTACATCATGAATATTCTTTTTGTGGGACCAATTCTATTGTGGCTTCTTTTTTGTTGAGGAGTTTGTGATTTTCTTTGACATAGTTGTCATTCCTTAGAGTGTGTGACCATTGGACTTGCTTGTGATGGACTAGGTTTTATTTTTTGAAAACTAAGTTTCACTTGTGGTTCTCCATATAGGTCATCTTGTACTAGAAAACTAATAGTTATACTTGATTCTTCCACTACCAAGTCATCAGTTTGAATCTCTATGCTTGTTACTACAGTTGATTGTTTATCTTCCTCTTCTACTGCTTTAAGTGATGCATGAATAGGTTGTAACCCATCTTGGTCCACCTCATCTTCATCAGTTCCACTAAGTACCAATTATTTTGAATGTACAAAATATACCATCCACTTCTAAAAAAGTGTGTCATCTAGCCAACTAAAACTCAATACTTTCTATTGCTTCTTTAAAACAAACTCTCCTAATTTTATTATTTCAAAAAATTTCTCCCTAAGAGAATCATAGAATATTTGAACTTTAACAACTCCCTCAATTTTTTTTTCCCACCATGCATGCCCCTTTTCATTTATGACCCTATTAGTTCTAAGGCATAAAAAGTCATCCAATTCTTTAGCTCACTCTTCCTTGTATTTCAATTCATTGATTTTCCTAAGTGCATGGGGGAAAACTTCAAATTTCTCACCAAGATATTTTGAAAAATAGATTATGATTCTCTTTTGCACTACAACCCTCTTATCATCAAAATTAGAGAGATAATTAGTCATGTTAAAGGTTTCTTCTATTTGCTCACAAGATAGACTAATGACTTAAAAGAGTAAAAGAGTGACATCTTTGTCCATATTATTTCATTTATTTACAATTGGCTTCAAAGAATCCTCACTATTTTTTATCTCATTCCATATGTCCATTATTTTTACCAGTTGCTCATAAGATGTAGGCCATCCAATCTTATCTACTAGATACATGATTTTTTTTCTTATTTTATCCTCATATTGGTCATTCAATTCCACATGTAATTCCCAAAGTTTTCTCTTCTCCTCTTCAAAATCCTTAGCTATATAAAATTGTGGTCTCTATAAAGTATTCAGTAATTCTATGAGGGGAGTTGACTTGAAAGGCTCAACTAGAGGACAAGGATAAGTAATCTTGGTTTTGTTGGACTCTCCCACTATTCTTTTTCCAATTTTCTTGTCCATTTGGGCCACCTAAGCCTCCAATTGATTTATCCTATTTCCTCTTTCCTCATATGGCTTTAACATCTCTTCAAATCTAGCATTGAGTTTCAAGAATTTATTCTTGTCTTTTGCAGCAACAACAACTCCAAAATCCACCATTTCCTTGGTCATGGGAGATACCTTTTCACTATCTACCTCTTCTACTCTATACACCATGAGGCTATCTATATTCTCATCATTTGAGGCTTCTTGCACCCTAGTTTTATCCTTCTTCTAAATGGACCATATCACTAATGCTTGATGATCATTATTGTAGTTTGATCCTTTATGGGCCTGCAAGACCTCTTCTTTAGTTTTGAACTGAGTATCTTTTTCTTTCCTCACAATATCAAAAACCATAGCACTTGCAATATCCCATTCAAGTAATATCAAAATTCTTGAATCCTTTAATAATTGTCTTCCCCCTTCAAGGGTTATCTATGAGAATTCCTCCATGAAATAGGTTTTAACTTATTTAATTTTAGAGTCCTTTTTATCAGGTTTCTCTACTTTAATAATTTTACACTTGGTCTCAAAATTATCAATATTTCTTCTTTGTAAGAATTGAGCAAACGCTCTAGACTTAACAAAACTCTCATCGTCAATACATTTTTTAGAAGCCTGTGCTATTATAGGATCTATTTCCTTACCTTTGTAATCTCCCATAGTGAGAGCTAGTGTTGGCATAGGAGGCTCCTCAGGAACTCCTTCCTCTATATATGTTGTCATAACTACAATATCCCTCTCCCCTCCCATTTGTCTAAATTGTTCTCTCAAGGATACTTCATCATCTATCCTGAGTGGGGTCTAGGTAGGTGAATATTCTTCCACCTTAGAAGATGATCCCTACCCCAATTTTTGTTTCTTAGGTGCATGTGTAGCAGGTGGAATTTTAGAGTGGTCTTTTATATTGAGGAAGAGGTTGTACACTCCTAGCCACTATGTACCCAGCTTTGCAATGTGTACTTCCCTGGGTTCAAAATCATCTTACTTGCCAATATTTTTTCAACCTCAATGGCCTTGTCAAGGTATGCTTGTGTTAGAATTTCCTTCTTCTCATTCAAAGTTTTCATAATCCCAACAAATTTATCTATCAACATATCTACTATCATACCCCAGTATTTTCTATCAGCTAGGGGATCATAGTTTAGCTCAAAAACATTTATAAAATCTAGGACTTTACTATACACTTTTCACTTCTCCTTCCTAAGTTCCTACTCTTGTAATAAGTAATTATTTCTAACTATATCCTCTAGAAATTATATCATTTGTTTATGAGATTTGGCCTTATTTCTTTCTCTGAAAAGGTCATAAAATCCTTCTAAGTCTATAAAACAGGCATGGTATTGAGCCATTTGATATTTGTCTAAAAACCTCTCCTAGTGCCTCCATCCCTTTTTTTATGAAAACAAAATTGTGCACAATAGTAATTTAGGAAAAGAAAGTATTTTTAGATTTTTCAAATAATTCTTTTTCTTCCATTGATCCTATATACCATAGAAGCTCAGTGATTCCTACTTTTAAAGGTGATTGATAGGGTAGCACATGTGGTTTTCCATGAAAACCATAAACTCTAAAAATAGTAGACACTTCATATGGGATGATGTCTCCCCAATTGTGACTCACCATCAACCCTTTAGCATAATCTTTTGGTCTAATCAATTTTAATAGAGGTTGAGGTATCCTAGGGCTATCCCCTACTAACAACATTCTAAACTTGGAAGCAAAATACCTGTCAAATCTAACAAAAATTGCATCAATTACTTCTCATGTCATGTTTGCACTCCATAATTGGATAGGGAGCTTTTGTCCATCTCTTTCCAATTCCAACTTCATTTCTTTAGAGAAAAAGATAACTCCCTTATACAAGCATATGTACATTAGTATGGAGTACTAGTAGAAGGGTTTAATAACTTTAGCCTTTGGAATACCTATTAACCTAGTATGAATTTCTTTTGCCAAAAGAGTAGAAAATTCAAAAATAGAACTCATACCATACTAAAAAAATTTGAGAAATGATGAAGACAATGGAACTAGGGATGTGATCTTGCTCATCCATGCCAAAGATCTTGTAGAGCAAGAAATACAACACCTTTGCTCTAGGGTTGAAATACTTATTCAACAAAGGCTTTGGAGTGTTTGGTGTAACCAGGGACAATGACCCTATTCTAAAAAAAATCTCTTTTAATGGTCCTCCCCTTAAATATATCCTTTTTGTATCATACCTAGCCTATAGATCTTCCATATCTATCTTATCATCGACTACATGGTTAGGGTTTAATTTTAAAACCTTCGATTAATTCTGGTGAAACCCTAAAAAGGTTATCACTCGCATGGTTCTTCACAATCTTGGTTATTGGATTATATTTCTTTGACATTATTGTAAGAAAATCATCATCAAAGAAAACTCCTAGGATAACTTATTTTCCAATGTTGAATTCCCATACATTATTCAGGGGAGTATCTAATATTCTCTTTGCAAACCATTTTCAAAAAAGCTCTAATCTTCCAATAGATACTTTGGCATCCCTCAACCAATTTGCTTTGTTATATAAACCCTCCCTAACCAATAACCTACGATTCTTTGGAATAAATGATTTTGCCCTAGTAAGCTCATTCATGGATTGTGGCATTTTCTCTAAGAAATCATCATGCACAACCCATTTTAAATAGTCTACCTTCCCTAAAAAATCCCTTTGTGTAGGCATATTTGATAATTAACTTACGATGAAAATATTTTTCTCAATTTTCCAGAAACCCAAAACACTCACCCAATTTTCTTATTTTTCTCCTCTAAAAATCACTTAGTGGCAAATTAATACCCTCAAAAATTTATGCCCTTAATTCTAAAAATCTTTTCTTTTTGAGAATTTTGCAATTTTAGCATTCAATAATGGAAAATCAAAATTCTTATTACCAAATTAAGCTGACAAAAAATAACATTGATCAGAATTAATGCCCCAACAGTCATATTTCATGTTGTGCCATGAAATTTGAAATTCAACCGTCAATCTTCACAAATCCAATGATTTAGGGATTTAAATTTAGAATGACTATGTTACCCTTTTGTGAAATTGGCCACATGTCAATGAGGCACTTCCCTATATTTGTTAAAGCTTGAGCAAGTTCAAATTGTGGGAAACTGTTGACTGTAGATCTTTATAGGATCAATGATCATGAAGACCTTTGGAATTTTCTATGTCCACTTTTAATATTTTGGGCCCAATTATATAGTCACCCTCCAGCTCATTAAACATGTAGACTACTCAATAAATTGGCATAAGACATTTCAACATGTGACCCAACTCACTATGACTAGGTAACCTTTTGAACAACTAGCCCCACCTATCCACATGTCAATCAGGTGCTTACCTACATTCATTAAACATCAAACATATCCATAAAGTGGGAAATCACTCTCCATCGATCTTCAAATGATTAATGATTCCACAAAATTCACCTTGTTTGCAATCTAATCAGCAACAATGACCAATGAAAATAAGTTATATTTCTAGTGTGTCCTAACAACCATCTGACAACCCTGAACTTTCTTTGATAGATCCAACTTTTGTGGCTCATTAGGGAACTGAAATCATTAGGTACATGTGTCATGCAAGAACTTTCCCATATTTGTTGAAGTTCAAGGAAGTTCAAATTGCAGGAAAGTGTTCATCCTTGATCTTTCTTTGATCAACAGTTTGTAAAGATAAACCCTACCATGGTTAAAAATACTTTCAAAGAACACTAAGGAATCAACACAAGGTTAAAACCATGGTTAAAAAAAAGGTTAATAAGAAAAAATATTTTCAACAAAGTAATTTAAAATAAACATGAAAAAGGAAAAAGAATTTCTTGAAACCAAAAGCTTCATGTGTAATTTTCAAAATAAAATAATACTTTCTAATTTTTTAAAAACTAGGGCATAACGATAAGGGTTTCATGAAACTTAGAATTTTCATCTAGGTTTTTTAACACACCTTATCTTTTTTTTTTTAAACATAAATCCATTGGTTTTTCACTATGAAATGTAACAAAATTGTGAAAGGTGAAAAATCAGGCCAATAGTGGCTCTATCTGGGGATGATGAATATGCAAACTTATGCAAGGGCTCAAAATCCCTAGGAGAAGTAGATCACATACTTGACCAATTTTTTGTTTAACAACACTGAGAGAGTAATGGCATAGGAAGAAACACTATACAAGGCTATAAAAAAATTTACAAAATATATAGAAAACCCTAAAACTATTGTTCATGGAAGAGAAGTATCTTTAGCAAAAATTCCTCTTTAAGAACTATATATAAACTGGCAATTCAAGAATATCACCAGATAATTCTCTAACATAGTATGAATCTTCCCCTTTATTTTCATGAATCAAATAAGGCCCAAGCCAGATGGGATCAAACTTTCCATGTTTACCCTTATCTTCAAGCCTGGCATTCCATAATAATACCATCTCTTCAGGCTGAAATTTTCCTTCTGATGTTTTTCTGTCATACAAATATTTCATCTATGCTTAAAGCTAAGAATTCTACATAGATGCATTTCTCCTTATTTCATCCAACTCTAAAATATCATCCTTTCTTAAGTTCTGCAAGTAATCAACAACATCATTATCATACATTTGGATGAATTTATACATATCATTCAGATTATTTTGAGGTAGTCTTACTTGAATACCATATTCCAAATGAAAAGGTGCACAACCAATATCCTTTTACACTATAACCCTATCTACTCATAATTCCAAAGACAATTTGGAATCCCAAGACTTCTTATTTTCTCCTAAAACCCTCTTAATGATTTTGAGTAGACTTTTGTTGCTGGACTCATCTTGAGCATTACCCTAGGGATGATAAGGTGATGATGTAGCATCAATAATGCCATTCTTTTTGCAAAAAAATTTATATTCATCTAATCTAAAGCAAATAGCATTATGAATAAAAATTTTCTATGGGCATCCAAATCTAACAATAATGTTATTCATTATGACACTCATCACTACTTTAGTTGTTGCATTCTTAGTAGGAATTGCTTCTACCCATTTTGTAAAATAATCAGTAGCAACTGAAATCCATGAATGTCCACCACTAGATATATTCATGATTTCTCCAGTGAAATCTATACCCCATTAATAAAATGGTTCTTGCACTTCTACTAGTTTTAAAGAAAAATGTCTACAAAACTTCAATTTCCCACTGAATCATTGGCATGCATCATATTTTCTTACCAATTCTTGAGCATCTTTGAATAAGGTAGGCCACCAAAAGCCAAATCTAAGAATCTTGTGGGTTGTTGTTTTAGCTATATAATGTCCCCCACATACCTCTTCATGCATATCACTCAAGATCTTCTTAGCTTCTTCCTTATTTACAAACTTCGAGAGAACACCTTTCATGTCTCTCCACCATAACTGACCTCTAAAAATAATGTATCTAATAGCTTGTAGCTTCAAGGCTCTTCTCTGGGTTTTTGTGAACTCTAGTGGAGTTTTCATCTATTGTTGAAGAAAAATATCACATATTTATACCACTCACAAGTATCCATGTCACATATGTCACTCCTACAACCATCATCTAGTTGGTTTATCTAATTTGCCTCAAGATTAGTTTCTACCATTAGCTTGGCAAGACCTTGGCCTCTAACCAACTTAGAAATCTATACATCAATATTGAACTCTTGGATCATATTGATCCATCTGCATCTTCTTCTTGAAACCTCTTGTTGATAGAAGATATCTTTCACTGCAACATTTGGAATGAATGTAATCACAGTGGCTCCATCAAATAACACCTAAATGCCTTTACTACTTTGACTAGGGCATATGCTTGCTTCTCATTTATATCATATTTAAGATCAGTAGCTTGTGGAGATTCACTAAAAAATGCAATGGCTTTCTTAAATCCTTCCTCATTTTTCTATAATAGGATAGCAACAATTGTATGAAAAGAAGCAAAAGAAAAGATAAGTGTTGCCCCACTTTTCATCCTATACCCATTTTGAAAAAGTGGAAAATTTTGAGTCTTACTTTGGTCTAGGTATGTCTAGGTCTAGTCTTTCCTCCTTAGGTGAAAAGATTCTCCATCGGATTTCCCATCTTTTCCTTCTCTCACATTTCATAGCCGGGCGGGTTTCTCCTTGATGTTGTATGGGTAGCTTAGTACCTAATTTGATGGAGACTCTTGCATTCCACAAAATTATTTGCAAAACTAGACTTGTTCATGACTTGTCTTACTTTTCCTATGAAGGAATGACACTTGCAGAAAATCAAATATTGTCTTCTCCTTGGTGGGTTTTCAACCCATGAAGGCAATTCCCCACAGCGATTAACAAATGAAGATCATGGGTCAAGATAAGAAGATAACAAGTTGTTTTATGGAAAATCTTTGTTTTCATTGTAGTATTTTACTTTGAGAAACACTTGGGATTCATTGTGATGCTCAAAATCATCTTAAGCAGAAAACCTAAAAATAACTTCTCCTCAGCGAGCTTGTGACCCATGAAGTTTTTTTTCCACTAAAAACAATTGTGAAGGAAAGAGGCAAAGAAGTGGGCCCCATTTCAACTTTTGCAATCCTTTTTTGATTCTTTGAACCCAAAGAAAAGGTTAACTCAAGAGTTAGAATGTAAATAAAGCCTGAGCAGAAAATTGAAGACAGCCTTCTCCTTAGCGGGTTTTCAACCCATGAGGGAAATTTTTTGCATTCACAAAGAAATCAAATTTTTAAATAGATTTGGTTTGAAAATTACACATGAGACATCTCAATATGTTAATAGAAACAATCTAACTACTCTTGGAAAGGTATACTAGACAGAATCTGGTTGAGCAAATATTTTCTTACAAAGTACTTTGTTCTTAATTTTTTGAAATTGAATGGAAAATGGGAAGGTAAATTTGAAAGGAAAGACACTAAAATGTCTATTAGAGGCTCTTGCATTTACTGATTCAATAGATTTATCCTTCATTTCATTTGTGTGCCACAGATCTTGAAGATTAATGGGTGAATTAGGATTTCTATATAGAGGGAAACATAATAGTTTTTCAAACTACTACTTTTCTTGAACTATTATGTTGTTGAATTGCACAAAATTTTCAAATCTCTTATACTTGCAAATTTTATCATCTGTATTTCATTCAAGTTCAAAATTTTGATTTACTTCTTCCTCAGATAAAATGGCAACTAGATTTGCTAGATTTGATGGACTTAATGGAATCAAATCCACATTAAAGAGTTTCATGGATACCTCGATCCATTTCTATGACATATAAGATTTTCAAAGGAGGCTAAGGTCAGAGCTAATTCATACTATAACCGAGAAGCTCTAAGGAAGTGGGCTAGTGGAGGCAGTTGGGTTCCCAGTGGCAGTTCAAGCTCCTAAATTGATTATTGAATGCACAAATCACTACAACTCAGATACCAAACAAATTCTACTACCTGATCATACAGTTTTAATCTCTATTGATAGGAAAATTGTGGTGAATTGCCTCTAAGTTCCATAACAGGAGGAGTTTTCTAAGTTGATAGTAGGAGGAGCAATGTCTGAGTTCTCCTTGAAGAAGATGGTGTGGAGAAAAGAAATTATGTGATCCTAGTTTCAAAAGTTGTGGGGCACCAAGAGTAAGGTTCCTAAAACTATCTTTGGCACTAATCTCAAGCCTGAGATCATAGACATCCTGGTTCTCTTACACAGATTGAAAGGTGAGGTAGAAGCACTCAATATTGTTGAACAGTATTTCATTCTAGTACAAATTATCTGTTCAAATACACAATATGTTGATTGGGCCTATGAGGTAAGTGAGCATCTATCCAAAGCCCTTAGTCCTGCAAATTTTTACAACACCTTTTATATGTTTTCTTCTCTAATTTATATGCTATCTTCTCTACAATTGTGGTAGGGCCTTCCAAGAATAGAAAACTTTCCTGATGATGTGAAAAGTTATGAGTTCTATCCATGTTTGCAATTGCAGAATAGTTATGGAGAATATGTCTAGGTTAATGACACATTTACGATGAGAATTTGCAAGGAACTCCAAGGATGCCCAAAGAGGAAGTTTAGCCCAGAGGAAATGGTGGTTATTAGTCAGTTTAGTAGCTATTTTATCCAGTTCTCATCCTTCTCATATTTGCATCTTGCAGCTTTCAATGGATTTCCTTTGAAGTTGCCTAGGTATCCGAGTGATATGATCGTGTTGATAGAGATTGTGAAGCAAGAAATATAGGTGGATGTGTTGAGCGGAAGCCTAAAGAAGAAAGGGTATGAATTCCCTATGAAATTTGGAGCTTATAGTTGTGAGTCTCATTCTGACATGGAAAATATGCTCAAAGCATTTGAGACTAAATATAAATTAGAGCCATATGAGGTCGTGATACCTATGTTCAACCCGAATGGATATGCAAGGGATGTGTTGTAGATTGGGAGTGTAATCAAACATGTTACAATTGTCAAAGACTATTGGGAAGACTCTAAAGATGAGCTTGAAAGTAGAGATTGTACTTTCACTAGGCTCACTATGGAGTAGATTAAAACATATTGTATCAACTTTGATGTAGAAGGCTTGGAAGATGATGGACAAAATATTTATAGTAATACATATTTATCTAAGTTAACGGGAATTCCTATCAGTTTAGAGCCTTATGTAGATGTTGAAGAGAATTTAGATATTATGATGGCCAGAATCATCAAGAGAACAAGAAAGTAAAGGTGTAGCCACCCAAGCCTCTCTAGCAACTGCAACACCTTCTTCATCCTAGAGTGTTATACCAGGTGTGACAATAGCTACCACTCAAGGACTAGCTCAACCTTTAGGTGGAGGTGATCAACCTCTGGACAAGAATGTCCCCATAGCCAAGACCTATCATGATGGTTCCCTTCTAGTCATTGGAACCCAAACTAATTTCGAAGAAAAGAAGATGGAGGAGCCAAAGGATAGTGTAGCTGCCCCAATCCCATCCCCCTATGTCACACCAATTCCATCACCTCATGTTTCTCCAATTCCTTCTCCCCATACTACTCTAGTTCCCTCTCCTCATCATAGTCTTGTTCTGCTAGCAAGTGCTACATTTCTACAACCATTTGGTTCTACAATATAGATAGTAGACTTAGGAGATGGAAAGAGTAGTAGTAGTGAGTCTATTGAGTCTAATGAAGAAGCAAAGAAAAATCCAAAAGTAGATAAGTTTTAGAGTTCTTCTAAGCTCATCTCCTGAGATCCAAACAATCCTTTCTCTTCAATTGTTGTGACAATCACTCTAGCTAAGAGGAAGATTTTTAGTATAGAATCACTTGGAATGGCCTCCAAGGTGATAGGTACTAACTCCTAGTTGGAGGATACTCTAGAAAGAAAGAGGAAAAAAAAAGATGAAAGCACATCTACCAAATATACTATATCCCTCATAGTTTGTTCTAAATCTGCATTGACAAAAGTAAAGAAGTAGAAAAATTTGTCTATACTTGGGCAAGATCTAGAAACAGGGCACCTAACGATGGAGATAACCAAGCCCAAAAAAGGAGGAAGGATTGAAGACATGATTGTTGATGAATTTACTCTACACTCTATGGACCTTAGAGAAGCTAGGCATGACACCAAAGTTGGATTGTGGAAGTCAACCAATGAGGTGATTGAGGGACAATTAGAAAGTTTGAAGTTGTCCAAGACAAAAATGAAGGCTTAGATAGAAGAATTGAATAGGTTCATCAGATAATTAGTCACTCCATTTGCAGCCATCTCTGGAGCATTAATGACCAAAAATCATACTGTTGTTGAGGTTCAAGCCCTCATCTCTCAACTTCAAGAAGATAGACATTTTAGCCAAATTGGTAAGGAATGGATTAAAAAGCTCAAATCAAAAGGAGCCACTACTATAGAGAAAATTGGTAATGTTATCCTAAGGTTAGAAATGGATAAAGATAACATCATATCAAATAGCAATACTCTGGCTAGAGAAAGGGTGAAGTGTGATGATTGTGTCTCCCTCCTAAAGATGATCATTTAGATAAAGGCCAAGGAAGTGGTTGAAGCAAAAATCTTGTTGAAGGGAGATAAGCCTTTGTTCAAATGGCTTCAAAGCATGTAGTTCAAGATAAAAATGATCTAGTCAGCAGAGAAAGGGCTTAAAAAAATAGAGGATAAAGTGAAGAAGACACAAGACAAAGGATTTGAACTCATGAAGGGACTACATACAGATTCATAGACTAGTAGCCAAGGAAAAACACTCATTGGGATCAATGTCATGAAGGAGAAATTTTCCAAATTTCTAGATAGTCTATCTAATGTATCTTCTAGTAGTCAAAATAGGGTTACTAAACTCCAAGCACTCAGGGGATGCATACATGTGGCCATAGAGGAATTACCAAATCAACTAAATGCTGTGAAGAAGTTGGCCAAATAACATTCCAAATGGCTCTTAAGATATACCAATATACACATGCCTAGGCATGAAGAAATCATCCCAATCATAGTTTCCACTAAGGCCTATAGAGAAAAAGCAAAAAAGGGGAAGAAGTCGAACTGATTCACATTTTGCTTCCTTTTTTGTTTTCTTTTTTAATTATTGAAATGTGACAAATCGGTGCCTTGCCATTTGTCATTTTCAAGAAGATGAACCGATTGAACTTCCATTGTAACAATCATCTCAAAATTGTATATGTATGAGATTGAAAGATTGATAAAAGGTCAACGAATTTTTGGTGTGAAGTACTTTATGTTGCAGAGACAATTGAATGGTATTTTATATCAATTATTTTTTGTTCCAGTTCTATTAGATTTAGTCTTATGTTTTCTCTTTTGTTTAAATTGAAGTGAGGAAAGAATAGACTTTCACTCCCCTATTTCAAAGCAATGAATGAATGTGAAAAATAGTGTCATTGTTCATTCAGAGAGAAATTTCTTTAGCATTTTCTATTTGTTAATCACAATTCAAATTCAAATTATCTTAGTTCAGTACTAGTTATTACTCTATTAAGATTTGTGAGTTCATAGGACATGTGGATTCATAAATTGATTTAAATCTTCAAAAAAAAATATTTGCTTGAATTAGATCCTATTTAGGTCTATCTTGGTTCAACCTCTTCTATACTTAGGTCAAGAACACACCCCGAATTAGTTTTAGGAGAAAAACATAAGTCATTGCAAATCTATTCTAGGGAGTTGTACCTACCAATTTAGAGAAAATCCAATCCATCCATAAGTGGCTTTTCAACTATTTGTAATCAGATATTGTTCCAAGTTTGGGTATTAGAAGTTATAATTAAAAAGAACAAATCTATTTACCAATAGATTTTTGGTGACTCCACTAGGGACACAAACAATCGCTTGACTAAAAAGCCTATGTCATGAGGAAAAATGTTACTACCTCATGAAAATATTATTCCAGTGCTCCAACCTAATCTTGGTTTTCAAGATGATCATGAAGACATAATTTCATCTCTTAATACATTTGTTTGGAGACATAGGAGGAATGTTGAACATTGCAAGAATGCTAGTCAAACATTGGAATAAGAAGAAAGAAGAGTTGAGGCTTTAGAAAGAGTTGTTCAAAGGAGGGATATCCAAATAGTAGAAAGACAATTGAGACAAGTAGCTCAAAGACAAAATTAACTTAGCACCGTGGAACAAGCAAGGTTCCTTAGGAGTACCAAGGAATAGGGTAGGCAAGACCCCATTTTTGATAAACTTACAGAGCTTAGTTTTCCCATCTTAGACATTCCAAAGTAGAAAGGTAAAAATAAAAGCCAAAGTAGACCACCTTCCCCTACTAGGAATCAAGAAACTAGAGCTTTGCATTCTACTTATCAAGTATTGGCCCTGGACAAAATTACTACTCCCCCAATTGTTAATTTCCCACCATACACTACCAAATAATCATGGCTACTCCATGGGCTGCAGCAACAGGACCATTAGCACTAACAACTTACCATCCTCTCCTGGTTGGTTCAAGGAAGAATTTTCCAAAATTCTCAAGAGATGGGAAGGTTACTACAGATGAACATATTAAAGGCTTCTTTGCAACTACTCACATCTTAGGTGTTGGACATGAAGATGTCACCGTAAGATTATTTGTGGAAACCTTAATAGAAGGTGTAATAGACAGGTTCTATCACTCAGATGATGGCTCAATCACTAATTGGGATACAATGAGAAAAACCTTGTAGAAAAGGTTCAAAACTGTGAAACATGAACATGCCTTGTTAACACAGTTGACTTCCATTAAGAATTAATCCACCATGAGTATGAGAGATTTTTTTGCTAAGTTCAATATGATTATTAGCAGAATTCCAATTGCTAATAGACCTATAGCTGGTGATTTGAAAACCTTCTTTTTTAGTGTGATGTCTCTAGATGTCAATTATAATTTGAGAAGAGCACATCCCATGGATTTAATAGATGCACAAAAGAAGGCAATTGAATTTGAAGATGATTTTATTTCTGTGGGAAAATGGAAGTGAGAACTTCAAACTAAAGGAAGTTCTAGTAATACTACATCATCTAATGAAATGATTAAAAAATTATTGAATAAATTAATACTACATCATCGAATGAAATGATTCTTCTACTACAAAATTTAGAAGAATCAATCTTCTAGTCATGCTCACAAGAATGATCCTAGTCTTTCAAACAGTAATGTTAATACTGATCAAGGAATATCTACCTCACAAATGGGTGAGGACAAAATACCTTTTGATTTCATTCAATTCTATGAAGAATTAAAAATTCAAATTTCCCCTATAGATTATTTGAAGTCTCGCCCTTCTGAATTAAAAAGATTGGTAGATCAGAGTAAAGGGAAGACATCAAATTTCAATCACAATGTGACTGTTGAAAAAGGAGATGAAACCTTGACATTGTGTTTGTTTAATCAAGAGGATTCTACTATTTTAGCAACATCTCCTAGGAAAAAACTAGACCCATTTTATATCTCATTATATATCAATGGGTGCAAGCTAAGCAATTGTATAATAGATTCAAGTGCATCAGAAAATGTTATGTCATATTCTATAGCAAAGGCCCTGCGTCTCAACCTTACTAAAGTGCATGGGAGATGTTATTCTATGGATGCCAAACAAGTCCCTTTGCTAGGGCAAACCAAAGATGCTCAAGTAGCCTTAGCCTAACATCCTGAGAAGAAACTCTTATTGGCCATTCTAGTAGTAGATATTCTAGCAAGCTATGGACTTCTTTTAAGTAGGAGTTTCTACCAAGACTTAGGAGGAGAAATTAAACTAAACTAGTCCCAAACAGTCATACCTATTGGGAATAAGAAAGTCAAGTTAGAACCCAAAGAAAACAAAAAATTCACAGTTCTAAAATTAGATGATCCTAAAGCCCATATCCTCTATCAAGAGCTAGAATTTGGCAACTATATGTTACTTACTGAAGAGGCCCTAGATGAACAAAGAGATGGAGATTCAAGAAAAACAATTCTTAATGAAGATAAAGATGTAACAGGCATATGGACACTTGAATTTGATGGAATTTGTGCCTCCTCAGGGTCTGGCATAGGGATAGTGTTCATACCCCCTAATGGAGAACCTGAGCCCATGGCTTTAAATTAGATTTTGGGAATACAAATAATATTGTAGAGTATGAGGCTTTTCTATTAGGGATAATATCAGTAAAAGAAAGAGAGATACAGATCTTGAGAGCTTGAGGTGATGTAGAGCTCATTGTCAAACAAATTAAAGGACAATATTCTATGAAAAATCACAGGTTAAAGAACTATTGAAATAGAGTTTGGGATGAAATAGAAGGTCTGGATGTCTTTTCTATTAAAGTAGTGCCAAGGGAGATGAACACCAAAGCTAATTCCCTAGCAGTTTCTGCTTCTCTGTTACTACCCCATCTCGAATTCAAGGATAAGAAATATTAGATTGAGATTGTGTACCAAGCTTCTATTCTAGAAAATGTAGAATCCTGACAAGTTTTTAAAGATGACAAAAGCTTACATTTTTTCCTAGAAAATGAAAAATCTAGTTCTGCACATGAATCCAAGAATGATAATCATGAAAGTTCTGATGTCAAGAAGAATCAAAATGATAAAGTTTAATTGCGAGGTAATATCATTCCCCCATACTCTGTAGCTTTGAAAAAAAAATTTAATAGACATGATGCCTACATAAAGTAGAAAAGGGTAGAAAGGGGACCTACCATTGGAGAGTATGAAGGGGTAAATATTAGAGACACTCGTGATCCTAGAATGATCAATATTGGAAAATTTTGTTCATCCGAAGAGAAGGAAGCTGTGAAATGACTCTTCATAGAATATCAAGTTTTTTTTCTTGGAGTTATGAAGATTTAAGAAGCTATTGAGGTGGGGAGGTAAAACATCAAATTCCACTCAAACCTGTTACAGTTCTTTTTTGGAAAAAATAGAGGAATTATAATCCTAAGGTTGCAAATGCCTTCAGGAGGTAGATAAAATGTTGAAAGCAAGAATCATCTATCCCATCCATCACTCCACCTAGGTAGCTAACATAGTACCAATTAGAAAGAAGAATGGATCAATAAGGATCTATGTCAATTTTTGTAATTTGAACCAGGTGTCTCTGAAAGATAATTTTTCTCTTCCCAATATGGATTACTTACTAAAAATAGTGTCTAGATCTGTAATTATGTCTATGCTTGATGATTTTTTAGGTTACAATCAAGTTGAGGTAGAGGAGAAAGATCAGCATAAGACAGCATTTACCACTCCTTGGGGTACATTTTCATATCACAGAATGCCCTTTGGACACATCAGTGTTGGTGCCACATTCTAGAGATGTATGAGAAAAATGTTTGCTAATCTAAAGGACTAGTTATAGTTATATATCTGGATGACTTCATCGTGTTTTCAAAAAAACAAAAATATCACATGGAAGATTTAAGGAAAGTCTCACAAAGATGCCAAGAACATGGAATCTCACTCAATCTGAAGAAATAAATTTTCTATGTGACAAAGGGAAAACTCCTTGGTCATTTAGTGTCTCAAGAGGCATTAGAATTGATCCCGAACAAGTAGTCATTCAAAGGTTAAGTCTACCCTCAAATAAAATAGGGGTTAAGTCATTCTTTAGGCAGGTGAATTTCCTCAAAAGGTTTGTACCAGATTTTGCAGAGACCACTAAACATATTGTGGACATGATGAAGGGAAATTCAAATTTCAAATGGAATGAGGTGGGAAAGCAAGCCTTTCAGAATATAAAAATTGCTATTGCTAATGCCCTAGTGTTGAGTCACCCAAATTATAAGCGAGATTTCCTCATTTATTGTTATGCTTCTGAAAATACTTTATCAACAATACTTATGCAAGAAAATGATGAATGAGTACAAGCCCCAATAGCTTTCATGAGCATACCCCAAAAAAAACACAAATTGAAATACTCATAGATAGAGAAGTGTGCTTTTGCAGTAGTCAAAGCACTCAAAAAAATTTGGTTCTATATCTTACATTCACATTCTATTTTTTATGTCCTAAATGTAGCTATGAAAAGCATGTTGACACAACAAGATGGAGGTTGCAATGCTAGAGGAGTGTGGATAGAAAAGATGCAAGAATATGATATAGAAATTAAGCCTACCAAGCTAGTAAGGGGTAATGCATTGTGTAAAGCAATTGCAAAAAACAAGATCGCTGAAGAATCAAAAGAATTAGGAGAAAAGCAACTAGTGTTGGCAGTAGGTCTTCATGATTAATGGTTTGAAAATATTACTTATCTGCTAACATATGGAGAATGTCTGGAGCACCTAAATGCAAGACAAAGAAGAGATCTTAAGTTGAAAGTAGCTAAGTACATAATTTGGGATGGAAAATTATTTTAAAAGGCTATTGATGGCACTTTTCTTAGATGTGTGGACAAACAATAGGAAGAAAAGTTGTTGAAAACATTTCATGATGAAGCTTGTGGAGGGCATTTTTAATCCTTAGTCACAGATTTCAAAATACTGAGACATTACTATTACTAGCCTAGAATGTTCAAAGATGCCTATTCTTGGGTGACAAAGTGTGAAAAATGTAAGATGTTCACCAAGCATCCTCAATTAGTTTCTCTACCATTAAAGCTTTTCATCACTGAAGGACATTTTCAATAATGGGGTCTCAATTTTATTAGTTTGATTAGTCTAACATCTAGTGCTAGCCACCAGTACGTGATTAACTACAACTAATTACTTCACTAAGTGGGTGGAAGCCAAAGTGACCAAGAAAACTACTTCTGAAGTAGTGTGTGAGTTCATTAAGGAAAACATATTGGTCAGATTTGGTGTTCCTATCAAATTAGTGATGGATAATGTGACCTACTTCTCCTCAATTGAGATTACTAATTTTTGCTTTGAGTATGGAATCACTATTAGTCATTCATCTAATTATTTCCCACAAGGAAATGGTCAAGTCAAGTCTAGTAACAAGAATTTGATAAATATTGTTAAGAAACTGGTCTCAGATAATCAAAAGACTTGGCATCAAAGAATTCATGAGGTATTGTGGGCAGATAGGGTGACACCTAAAAGAGAAATTGGCATATCTCCTTTTGAATTAGTATATGGAATTGAAGCTAATCTCCCATTACCTTTAGAATTGGGTACAAACAAACTTAGAACAATGATCGAAGATGATATCTATAAAGATGGTCTAGAGAAGAGAATTTAGTATCTGAACAAGCTTGAAGAGGAAAGAAAAGAAATGGTGGATCACATCACACAACACCAAATTCAAGTGAAGGATCTATTTGATAAGAAGGCTAGACCATAGAAATTCATGGTAGGAGATAGTGTGTTATTCTGTGATAAGTGAAGTGCTCCAAAAGGTATGCATAAAAAGTTTGACACCTTGTGGAAAGGTCCATTCAAAATTCATCAGGCATTTGAGAATAATTCCTTCAAATTGGCTTATGAAGATGGTGAAGTGCTACCCCTAACCTATAATGGTCAGGATCTGAAGATTTATCAAATTGAAAATTGAGAACAGGTAACCCTTGTATTGTATTATACTTATATTTAGTTTCTTTTAGTGTTTCCTAGTTAGTTCCTCTTGCCTTTATTTTCCTCTTCTTCTCTTATTTTTGTTTTGTTTTGATCATCGTCTTTTATATTTGTGAAACTAGATATTTTGAGTTCCTTGCTTGGGTATGCTCTACCCAAGTCCCCAGTCAAAGCCAGTTATTGCCCACTTTTCATCCTATACCCATTTTGCAAAAGTGGAAAATTTTGAGTCTTACTTTGGTCTAGTTATGTCTAGGTCTAGTCTTTCCTCCTTAGGTGAAAATATTCTCCATTGAATTTCCCATCTTTTCCTTCTCTCATATTTCATAGCCACGTGGGTTTCTCCTTGATGTCATATGGGTAGCTTAGTACCTAATTCATTGAAGATTCTTGCATTACATGAAATTATTAACAAAACTAGACTTGTTCATGAATTGTCTTACTTTTCCCATGAAGGAATGACACTTGAAAAAAATCAAATATTGCCTTGTCCTCGGTGGCTTTTCAACCCATGAAGGTGATTCCCCACTATGGTTAACAAATAAAGATCATGGGTTAAGATAAGAAGATAACAAGTTGTTTTATGGAAAATCTTTGTTTTCATTTTAGTATTTTACTTTGAGAAACACTTGGGATTCATCATGATGCTTGAAATCATCTTAAGCAGAAAACCTAAAAATGACTTCTCCTCAGCAGGCTTGTGACACATGAAGTCCATTTTTTGTTCAAAGAAATTGTGAAGGAAAGAGGTGAAGAAGTGGGCCCCCTTTCAACTTTCGTAACCCTTTTGTGATTCTTTGAACACATAGAAAAGGTTAACTCAAGAGTTAGAATGTAAATAAAGCCTAAGAAAATAATTGAAGATCGCCTTCTCCTTGGTGGGCTTTCAACCCATGAGGGTTTTGCATTCACAAAGAAATAAAATTTTTAAACAGATTTGGTTCACAAATTACACATGAGACATCTCAAGATGTTAATAGAAACAATCTAACCGCTCTTGGAAAAGTATACTAGACAAAATCTAGCTAAGCAAATATTTTCTTACGAAGTACTCTATTCTTAATTTTCTAAAACTGAATGGAAAATGGGAAGGTAAATATGAAAGGAAAGAAAGTTATCGTTGGGCCAAAGGAAATAATGAAAAGACACCAAAATATTTGTTACAGGCTCTGGCATTTACTAATTCAACAGATTTATCCTTCAATTCATTCGTGTGGCACAAATCTTGAAAATTAACATGTGAATTAGGATTTATATATAGAGGGAAACATAACAATTTTTCAAACTACCACTTTTTCTTGAACTATCATGCTATTGAATTGCACAACATTTTCAAATCTCTTATACTTGAAAATTCTATCATCTCCATTTTAGTCAAGTTGAAAGTTTTGATTCACTTCTTCCTTAGATAAAATGGCAACTAGATTTGCTAGATTTGATAGACATAATGGAATCAAATCCAAATTGTAGATTTTCATAGACACCTCACTTTTTTTCTATGACATGCAAGATTTTCAAAGGAGGTTGAGGTCAGAGCGAATTCATCCTATAATCGAGAAGCTCTGAGGAAGTGGGCTAGTGGAGGTAGTTGGGTTCCCAGTGGTAGTTCAAGCTCCTAAATTGATTATTGAATGCATAAATCACTACAACCCAGATACCAGACAAATTTTGGTACATGATCATATAGTTCTAATCTCTATTGATAGGAAAACTATGGTGAATTATGTCTAAGTTCCAAAATGGGAGGAGTTTTCTCAGTTGACAGTAGGAGGAGCAATGTCTGAGTTCTCCTTGAAGAAGATGGTGTGGAGAAAAAAAATTATGTGATCCTAGTTTCAAAAGCCATGGGGTGCCAAGAGTAAGGTTCCTAAAACTCTATTCAACATTGATCTCAAGCTTGAGATCGTAGACATCCTGGTTGTTTTGCATAGATTGAAAGGTGAGTTAGAAGCACTCAATTTTGTTGAATAGTATTTCTTTCTAGTACAAATTATCTATTCAGATATATAGTATGTTGATTGGGCCTATGAGGTAAGTGAGCATCTATCTAGAGCCCTTAGCACCGTAAAGTTCTACAACACCTTTTATATGTCTTCTTTTCTGATTTATATGCTAGCTTCTCTACAATTGTGGCAAGGCCTTCCAAGAATAGAGAACTTTCTTGATGATGTGAGAAGTTATGATTTCTATCCATGTTTGCAATTGTAGAATATTTATGTAGAATATGTCAAGGTTAATGACACATTTATGATGAGAACTTGCAGGGAACTCCAAGGATGCCTAGAGAGGAGGTTTATCCTAGAGGCAATGGTGGCTATTAGTCAGTTTGGTAGCTATTTTATCCAATTCTCATCCTTCACATATTTGCATCTTGTAGCTTTCAATGGATTCCTTTGAAGCTGCCCAGATATCCAAGCGATATGATCATGCTGATAGAGGTCGTGAGGTAGGCAATCCAAGTAAATGTGCTAAGCAGAAGCCTAAAAAAGAAAGGTAATGAATTTCCTATGAAAGTTGGAGCTTATAGTTGTGAGTCTCATTTTGACATGAAAAATATGCTCAAAGCATTTGAGGCTAAATATAAATTAGAGGCATATGAGGTTGTGAGACCTATGTTTGACTTGAAACTATATGCAAGGGATGTGTTGTATATTGGGAGTGTATTCAAACATGTTACCACTATCAAAGACTATTGGGTGGATTGTAAAGACAAGCTTTAAAGCAAAGATTGTGCTTTCGCCAGGCTCACAGTGGAGTAGATTAAAACATATGGTATCAACTTTGATGTAGAAGGCTTGGAAGAAAATGGACAAAATATGCATAGTAATACATATTTAACTAAGTTAAGAGGCATTCCTATTAGTTCATTTCCTTATGTAGATGTTGAGGAGAATTTAGATATTATTATGGCCAGAATGATCAAGAGAACGGCAAAGTGGGTTGAATGGAAAACCAAGACAAGTTGGAGTAAAGGTGCAGCCACCCAAGCCTCTCTAGTAGCTACAATGCCTTCTTCATCGCAAAGTGTTACACTAGGTGTGACAATAACTACCACTCAAAGACTAGCCCAACCTTTAGGTGGAGGTGATCAACCTCCAGAAAAAAATGTATCCATAGCCAAGACGTGTCATGATGGTTCCCTCCTAGTCATTGGAATCCAAATTGGTGCTAAAGAAAAGAAGATGGAGGAGTGAAAGGATAGTGCGGCCGCCCCAATCCCATCCCCCCATGTCACACTAGTTTCATCACCTCATGTTTCTCCAATTCCTTCTCCCCATACTACTCCATTTCCCTCTCCTCATCATAGTCCTATTCTGCCAACAAGTGTTACACTTTTGTAACCAAGTGGTTTTGCAATATAGATAGTATACTTAGGTGATGGAAAGAGTAGTAGTTGTGAGTCTACTGAATCTGATGAAGCAGAAAAGAAAACTCCAAAAGTAGATACAATTCAGAGTTCTTCTAAGCTCATCTCTTGATATCCAAACAATTCTTTCTCTTTGACTACTATGACAATCACTCCAACTAAGAGGAAGATGTTTAGTATAGAATCACTTGGGATGGCCTCCAAGGTGATAGGTACTAACTTCTAGTTAGAGGATACTCTGGAAAGAAAGAGGAAAAGAAAAGATGAAAGCACTTCTGCCAAAGATATAATAACCCTCATAGTTTTTTTTGGAACTACATTGACAAAAGTAAAGAAGCAAAAAACCTTGTCTATACTTGGGAAAGATCCAAAAATAGGGCACCTGACAATGGACATAGCCAAGTCCAACAAAGGAGGAAGGATTGAAGACATTACTACTAATGATTTTACTCTGTACTCTATGGACCTTAGAGAAGCTAGGCATAACACCAAAGTTGGCTTGTGGAAATCAACCAATGAGGTGATTAAGGGACAATTAGAAAGTTTGAAGTTGTCCAAGACCAAAATGAAGGCTCAGATAGAAGAATTGAATAGGTTCATCACATAATTAGTCACTCCATTCACAGCCATCTTTGGAGTATCAATGACCAAAAATCCTACTATTGCTAATGTCCAAGCCCTCATCTCTCAACTTCAAGAAGATAGGCATTTTGGCCAAATTGGTAAGGAATGGATTGAAAAGTTCAAATCAGAAGGAGCCGCTATTATAGAGAAAATTTGTATTGTTATCCTAAGGTTAGAAATGGAAAAGGATAACATCATATCAAATAGCAATACTCTAGGTGAGAAAGGGTGAAGTGTGATGATTGTGTCTCACTCCTGAAGATGATCATTCAAATGAAGGCCAAGGAAGTGGTTGAAGCAAAAATATTGTCGAAGGGAGACAAACCTCTATTTGAGTGGCTTCAAAGCATGTAGTTGAAGATGGAAATGGTCTAGTCAACAAAGAAAGGACATAAAGAAATAGAGGATAAAGTGAAGAAGACACAAGACAAAGGATTTGAACTCATGAAGGGACTACATACAAATTCACAAACTAGTGGCCAAGGAAAAGCACTCATTGGGATCAATGTCATGAAGGAGAACTTTTCCAAATTTTTTGATAGTCTATCTAATGTATCTTCCAGTAGTCAAAACAAGGTTACTAAACTCTAGGCACTCAGTGGATGCATATGCATGGCCATAGAGGAACTACAAAATCAACTGAATGTTGTGAAGGAGTTGGCCAAAGAACATTCCAAATGGCTCTTAAGATATACCAATATACACGTGCCTAGGCATGAAGAGCTCATCCCAATCATAGTTTTTGCCAAGGCCTATAGAGCAAAAGCAAAAAAGGTGAAGAAGTCGAACTAATTCAAATTTTGCCTCCTTTTTTGTTTTTTTTTTTGTAAATATTGAAATGTGACAAATTGGTGCCGTGCCATTTGTCATTTTCAAGAAGATGAACTGATTGAGCTTCCATTGTAATGATCATCTCAAAATTGTATATGTATGAGATTGAAAGATTAATAGAAGGTCAAAAAAAATTTGGTGTGAAGTACTTTATGTTGTAGAGACAATTGAATGGTATTTTATATCAATTATTTTATGTTCCAATTCTGTTAGATTTAGTCTTGTGTTTTCTCTTTTTTTTAAATTGAAGCAAGGAAAGAACAAAGTTTCACTCCCCTATTTCGAAGCAACAAATGAATGTGATAAGTAGTGTCATTGTTCATTTAGAGGGAAATCCCTTCAGCATTTTTTATTTGTTAATCATAGTTCAAATTCAAATTAACTTAGTTTAGCACTAGTTATTACTCTATTAAGCTTTGTGAGTTCATAGGACATGTGGATTCATAAACTGATTTAAATCTTCAAAAAAAATTATTTGCCTAAGTTAGATCCTATTTAGGTCTAGCTTGGTTCAACCTCTTCTGTTCTCAGGTCAAGAACACACCCTAAATTAGTTTTAGGAGAAAAACATAATTCATTGCAAATCTATTCTAGGGAGTTGTACCTACCAATTCAGAGAAAAGCCAATCCATCCTTAAGTGGCTTTTCAACTATTTGTAATCAGATACAGTTCCAAGTATGGGCATTTAAGAGTTATAATTAAAAAGAACAAATATATTTACTAACAATATGCATAGGCTTAGAATAATTATGAGCTCTCAACACAAGGGGCATCCTTGATGGCTCATTTTATTTCATTAAATTCCATACTTGGCTCTTCATTCCACTTAATCTCTAACCCTTTTCTTCAACATTTTTGAGATAGGCCTACTTATTTCAGAAAAAATTGTAACAAATCTTCTAAGAAAGTTTATTTGATTAAAAAATGATTGAATGCCTTTCATGTTATTTGGTTTCTGAATCTTTTCAATTGCTTCAACCGTCTCAAGGTCTATTCTAACCCCTTCCTTTCCAACAAATGACCAAGAAACTTACCCTCTATAATAGCAAACACATATTTTTTGGGATTCAAATAAATTCCAAACTTTAGTGCTTTGATGAAAACTTTTTCTAAATGCATGCAATGATCATTAGCATCCTTTGAGTAGGTTGTCAAGTCATCTTCGTATACTAACAAGAATTTATCAATAATATCCTTAAAAGCTACATCCATGGCCCTTTGGAAAGTGGTACCAGCATTTGTCAAGCCAAAAGGCATTCTACTATAAACATAAGTGCCCCAAGGTGTTGTAAATGCAATTTTATATTTCTCAATTTGTTTGACAACCACTTGGTTGTAACCTAGGAACTTATCCATCATGGACATAAGTTATGATCCAATGACCCTCTATAGCATTGTTTCCATATTATGCAATCTATAATTGTCCTTTAATGAAGATATATTTAGATTCTTAAAGTCTACACATAATCCTATATCTTCATTTTTCTTTCTAATAGGGACCAAATTTGATACCCAAGATGAATGCCTTATAGGCTTGATAAAACTGGCATCTCTTAACTTTATTAGTTCTTCTTGCATCTTGGGTGCTAGGATAGGATTTATTGGCCTTTGCTTTTGTCTAAAAGGCTTGACTTCCTCTTCCAATGGTACTTCATGCTGAAAGAGGTCTTCTTCATATCCTTTCAAATCATCATAGGAACAAGCAAATACATGTCTATATTTTATCAATAGACAAATCAATTCTTGTCTAATTTTAGGGGCCAATTTCTTTCCACTATAAACCCTTTTTGGATTTATCATGACTGTTAAAGATGGTCTCTAAAACTACCAATCCCTTTGGGATCTTATTTGTTTTCAGTTGCATAACCTCTTGTCCAAACACAGTATTCTTACCATCAACACTTTCAACATAGGCTAAGCAATCCACTTCTTGTCCATGAAACTGGCCTCTAGAATTCAAAAAAATTATGATATCTTTATCATCTTCAAAGACCTACCAATTATGGAAATTATCAAGAACTAATGGCCTATTTTTTAGTTCAATCTATGATACACCCACAAAAGATATATCTCTAGGTTTAATAGCTACTTTTGATAGCAAATCTGCCATCTTATTATTACTCCTATCCATCCAAGAGATGCCAAAAGCATCAAATAGTTCTATTTGGTCTCATACATCATTCCTATACTATTTCAATATTTTATTATTGGATGCATAAGTTTCTCTTATCTAAGAAATAATCAGTTCAAAATCACCAATAACATGTAGCATTTTTATTCCATGGCTAGTTGCAACTCTCAATCCTAGTAAGACTGCCTCATATTTTTCTATGTTATTGGTGCATGAGAAATTAAAAGTGAACGAATACCTAAATGTATTCTTCTCTAGAGATGTGAACACTACCCCAACTCCTGAACCTTCCTTAGAACTTGCTCCATCAAAATGCATAGTCCATAAAATTTGTGAATCATTGCAGCATGTTACCTCTTGTATAATCAAAGGTGGAAACTTCTCAACCTCTTGAATGATCAGCTCTGCTCTGAATGCATTGACATCAATATCTAAGAAACAAGTGGAATCTTTTTCAATACTCTCCTCAAAAATATGATTAAAACTTGGTTCTCTACCAACTTTAATAGCCTTATCTTCTATATGGAAAGTAGCATATGATAAATCACATTGTATACTACCTCCCATTAGAGCACTTCATTTTCTAGACAATAACATTCCATAATGGGAAGGGATGTCTACCACAAGGATAGCCATAGTCAACTCAACATCAAGGTAAGCGGCTAACTTAAAAGGTCATGCATTTATTGTACCTATGATAGTCATTTCTCTAGCATCCATTGCCCTACATCTACCATGTCTAGTATTTACTTGCAAACCAAGGGCTTTCATGACTTTGAAAGGCATGATATTATTAGGTGCTCTTGAGTCTATCATACAATTATTTAGAGTTATGTCTTTTATAACTAGACTAAAGAAAAAAAAAATCTATATCCTAAAAGTAAGCTATAGATGAATTGTTCAAATACATTTGGGGTAATTGGGACATCACTCCATTATCCTTCTCTGCAATTGGAATTTTTTGTATATCTTTTGGCTTAACAATATCATTACTTATTCCACCTAGCCAAGATAAAGCTTTACTCTTATGTTCTTCAATAATAAAAAGCTCTAACAAAGGAACTTTCATAGTTATCTAAGACAACATAGCAATCATGTCAAGTAAATCACAGATAGTAGGTTTTGCAAAAATACTTGGAGTTAACATTTCTTGAACAATAGGCACTGTCACTTACTTTGTAACATCGGGCTCTAACCTTTTATTTCATACAATAGCCTTAGCTATTTCAACTACTTGGAATTGCACTTTCTTGTTAGGTTCATATTTCTTGTTTTTATTGTCTTTAACCTTAGCTGTCATTTTATCTTCCTTCTGACTATCATCTACCATCTTATGAGTAATATCCTTTATAAATATGCTAGACAGTTTGCCAATGTTAGTGTTGACAGTTCTATTTCTAAGATTGTAGTTTCTATGCACTTGTGATATCATTTATGTAGTAATATTTTCAATCTCCTCTCTAGACAATTGTCTCAAATTTATGTGATCCACACTTGAAGACACTAAACATATTTTGTCCTCATCATAACCCTCATAATTTGATAATACTTTTTGATGATGACACTAATAGAAATTTCTCTGACTTACAACATCTCTCTTAGGGTATTCCAAATCAGATTCCTCACCATTGTCACATAAATTTATCATGTTATAACCTATATCTTCATCCTCTTTTCTTCATTTTCATCTTGACTTTGTGTTTGTTGATTTGCAACAAGGGATTGAGCTAATACACAATGGTCAAGAGAATGGGGAATGTGACATAAAATGCACCATGATACATCATTAGTCATAGTGACTAAATTTCTTTGCAAAGGATCTTGTGTATCTTTACCCTTATGAACTTGAGTAGTGTTAGGAATAGGCTTTTCATCCTTCAATTGGGTTGTATATAGGTAATTCTGCATCTTTGGCTACTTATTATAATGACTATTTTTGAAAGGAGCCTTCTTACTAGTACTATATTTTTTTGTAGTAAAAGCTTGGGGATTCATGTTTTGAGGAGAGTTAAAACTTGATCTATTGTGGCTTCTGCAGGTTTCTTGCCTGTAGGAGTTTTCTCAACTTCTTTCTTGTTTTTTTTTTTTGGATTGAATAATGCGGGATCATCTCTTTTCCCTATATTACCAAAGGCTTTCATATTATTTTCTATATTTATTTCTATCTTGTAAGAATCTCTTAATACCCTTGGGCACTTATCCTGAAGGTTATAGGTCATTTTGTAGTCAAATGCATTAAAATATGTGGTAAGGCATACATCTTCTCCTAGATTCATCAATTGAAATAACATATACATCCCCTTTTGAAATAATACATTAAAATCCAATGTGGATTCATTTGAGTTCTTCTTAATGTTGTTAAAATCATTCAGCATAAACCCAACATTAATGTTTTCCCCATACTATTCTTTAAATAGCTTTTCCAATTCATTCCAAGAACTCACACTATCATCAGGGAACCTTCTAAACTAATCCCTTGCATCTTCTATCAAAGAGTGTACAAATAGCTTCATAACCACGTCCTCATACTCAACCTCACATTCATTTAGCATATTAATAAACTTTCTCAAATGTTCTTCACTAGTAATAGCATTATTACCTAAGAATTTGATGACTTTATCTCTAAGGTCAAATGTTATTGGATGTCAGAAACTAGGAATGCCTAAGAATGGAATTTGTCTATACTTTTCCACATATATATTTTTCTTCTAAAAGCCAAAAATGTTTGATGTACTTGTTGTTTCCTAGTTTTGGGTAGGAATCTAAAGTTGTTGGATATTTTGGACAACAAGGATTTGCATACTAGTAGTAGAGGATGATGCAAGAGTTGATTGAGATGTATTTTGGATTGGAGTCATTGGTCCACAAGTGGGAATAAAGGTTGTAGCTGGGGTGGAAATATTGGACCATGAAGTCAAAGTAGAATTGGATTTTATAAACTAAATTTTCCTTCTAGTTTCAACTGCTTGTGTTTCATTTTCCACTTTCTTAAGCTCCTTGGCTAAATCTTCCTTCTCCTTCCTAGCCTATTCTAATTCTAGATCAAGTTTTGACATAGACATAGGAATATTTTTTGGCTTGTTAGGGGCAAGTTAAGGTTCATTGATATGGATTCCTACAACCTTTTGTTTACCCTTATCAATTGGTTTAACAATCAAATCTATTAATTCTAGTTGAATAGGCTTGTAGGATTTAACCTAAGCTATAATAGGTTCTTGTTTCTAGATTAGGAGTTTTTCTTGTTCCAGAACCTTGGATCTCAAATGATCTACATCTCCAAAAACATTAGCATGCAAAACTGAATTCCTTTCTTTTAACTTTTTGTTGTGCTCTTTCAAGACAGCCATCCTCCTAAGAAAATTATCTCTCTCAATGAGAGCATTCAAGGTGGATTGTTCTTTCTCCTTTTCCAAATGAATGCATTTTCCATCCTCTTCTACAACCCATTTGTTAAGAACTTCTATCTCTAAGTATACTTCATTGGGATCAACAAAAATTGCTTCTAAATCAATAGGATTATCAAAATCTATAAGGTTTGTTTTCACATATGGGGTTGGTCTAGGATTAAAAGAGTTTTCCATAGCATTCTTATATTTCATCCTGTAATTCATCTCTTTTATCACATCAAGTTTACACAACATATCTTCCACTGAAGAAACATTCTTATCATGATAGGCTTGCTCTTCTTGTAATGGGGTACTAAACATCCCTCGTAAGAGTCAAGTGGTTTCTAGTTCAAAGCTTAATGAAGAGGATTCTCTCCCTACCACAGGCTGGTATTGAGAGTTTACTGATATACTAATTCTTAGTTTCCATGTAGGATTATAATTAGCTTTCTTCTTGTTTTGGTTCTTCCTACCACCTTGGAGTAAATCAGTATACAATGGTACTTCTAGATTGGCTCTTGCATAGGCTTGTGTATTTTTTCTCTTGTGTATCATTTGTGGAAATTACTTGTCACTAAGCACTAGCTTCAAAACCTTGACTGATTCATCACCCTATTCTAGGGAAAATATAATATGAAATAGCTTTTGACTCAGAGTAAAAATACAGGATAAAATAAAATAGATCTAAGACACAAAGAAACCAATCAGAAAGAATTTGGGACTGCATCTTCTGCTTAACAGATAAAACACCTTTAAAAGGATAGTACACGTCAGTCTACACATGTGGTATTGGGAAATTTCTCCCTATTCTAAATTCTCAAGGTTTGTCACTAGAAAAGTCTAAAATGACCATGAGCAATTACTTGACAAACATGTATACACATAGCACCAAAAATTGCAGTACTTTTCACACATCAGCATGTGTTGAACATTTCCCCAATAGAGTCACCATTTTGTTGGTGTTTTTAAACTACCAAGCAACAAATTACCTAATACCAAGATGATGAAGAAAAACCTAATCTAAGGGGTAGCTATTTCCTATTCTCAATTAAGGAGTTCTCAATTCTAGACCCAACTTCAACAAAACCACAAGGATTTTCTACTCTTTAGGTTCTACATAATCAAGGTGGGTGTACCTGAGGGATAAAATGATTCAATACTAGATACTATCTCCACACTTCATTCATTAACTGATATTCCTTTACAACATTCATCCCTAGTAGCAGATATTTGGTCATAATTCTTCTCAAATTTAAACATAATTCTAGGTAACAAGAGCTAACCAAAAACTTAAAAATCAAATAAATTTTACTTTAATGTATGAAGAATATGATAGTTGGATAGTACTTGGTTGCATTTAATTTATGTGTTTTGGTTAGTTCTTGTTACCCAGAATTGTGTGTAAATTTAAGAAGAATTATGACCAAATATCTGCTACTAGGGATGAATGTTGTAAAGTAATATCAATAAATGAATGAGGTGTGAAGATAGTATCTAGTATTGAATCATTTTATCCCTCGAATACACCTGTCTTGGTTATGCAGAACCTAAAGAGTAGAAATTCCTTGTGGTTTTGTTGAAGTTGGGTCTAGATTTGAGAAATCCTTAATTGAGCATAGGAAATAGCTACCCCTTAGATTAAGTTATTCTTCATCATCTTGTTATCAATTATTTTTTTGCTTGGTAGTTTAAAAACACCAACAAACCTAATAGTATATGTAAATCCTTTAACCAGGTGATATTCTAATAGAATGTTCTAAAGTCCTCTAACAAGGCCACTCCTAATAGGGTGATTAAATCCATTAACAAGGTCACATTTAATAGTGTGTATTGTAACCTTGAATAGTGTTGGCTCCTAACAAGGCTTACTTCATAAAAGTGAACATTGGTGACATGTTGGTGGTGGTTTTTCTCAAATTGGATTTCCATGTTAAATCCTAATGTCAAACTTGTATGGATGGGATTATGATGTTTTATTGATTAATGTTTACATTTTTCAAGTATGTTATTTAAGAACAGTGGACAACTAGCTAATGTTACTAAAGTTTACAGTAGAAATTGAGCTATGAAAAGTTAAGATCTGAAATTGTTTAAGTGTCTATTTGTTCAATTGGTACATTTGAACCTTGGATAATCAATTCACCCTCTCTCCCCCACCGCCGCCAACCCCCGCCCCTCTTTAGTTATTCTAAATATTATAATAGTATTATGATAACTTCTTGCAAAAAAATCTACATTAAATCCATAAGAGAAACTATGTCCTATTGTGTTAAGTAATTTCTTGAGCAAATAAGAGTGATCATAGGAAAATGGTGGCTTTTATGGGTAGGTCAAATTTTAAGGGAGGAGGATGCCTTGCCCATCTAACCTTGACATATAATTTGAAGTACTAGGAGATATATTTAGTACACTAGGTTTATCTGAAGGTAGGCTTTTGTCTAATTGTTTGGTCCTAATTTTAATGTTATGTGATTCAACTTGACAAAGATAGGACTAAGAAGATGCAATATTGTAAGATGGTGTTTAATAATATGTTTGATTGATTAGGATATTTAATATTACTTACCACAAAGCATCTCCCATGATCTTAAATAATTCCTTGTCTACATGATAACCCTCTAAAATCAATCCTAAATATACCATCTATTATGAAATATAGAATCTTGTAATTTGATTATTATTGATGAAATTAATACTAGTTAGATATGTATTCAGATAGTTCCCTCATGTATGGAATAACATGTTAGTGATTCAGGAATACTGTATCTTATGATGCCCACCCTTATGGAACTATTATGTTATTAGAATTGCATAAGGATGCCTTGATCTTGCTTTAGTGTCATATTTTGGATCGTGTTTTATACCATTCTTTCATAATATGGTTTTGACATATCATTTATATGAATGTTGCAACTGTGAATATGGTTTCTTTTGATTCATGATTTTGTTTTAAGATAATCCTACTAATTCATCACATCTTATATATACTCTCTACTTGGTGTGTCTATCAAATGAGTGGAGGCAGTCATAGTCACTCATGCAAGAGATATACGCTATGTCACACTTCTTTGTTCTTGCATGTTCTTGTTATATATATATATATAACAAGAACATGCAAGAACAAAGAAGTGTGTGACATTGTGTGTGTGTGTGTGTGTGTGTGTGTGTGTTCTTGGTTTGTGTTGCAGGCGTGTGCAAGTATTAGACATCAACTCCACCTAGCTACATAGGTATGAGTGTGCCTTAAAATTCTTGAATAGTTGTTTATTTGGAGATGATACTAGGATCTACATAGACACCCTTATGTCCCTAAAATTATAATAGGAATTTTGTCCCCTAGTCTAGGGATTATGTTTACCATTTAGTCTAATGATTCAATCTATGGATTCTAGTGGTTAATATTAAGTTGTCTTGATCTTGATATAAACTTAAATTATTCAATATCATTTGTTTTTCCTATATGATATTTGTATGGTAACTTTATATGAGCATATATGGGTGCAAACATATATGTCTATATCAATATACATATTGACATAATTAATGTATTTAATTATTTGTGCATGTTTGTAAATTATATGTGAGTGATTAATATTTAATACACTTAGACAATAAAGAGAAATTTAATATGATATAATAATAAATACAATAAAAGGGTAAAATAAAAAGAATAGGTATTTTAAAAAGGAGTGAAATCTAATACCTAACTAAGTTCTTATTGGGACTAAAAATATTTGCAAAATTTGAAATCTCCCTAATATACAAAGGATGATTATAACATGCAAATGAGAGAAAAAGATATAAGTAATATGTGTCGAAGAATATGAGACCAAATCATAAATGCAGTGATGGGCATACAAAAATGGGTTGTATGGTAGGAGAGAGATTATTTACATCATTTTTGAACCATTTACCTATTATATACCCCTAAAATAGCCTTATTATACCTCTAATATGCCTAGACAACTTGTTAAATGGTAGTTAGTTACATAAAATAAGACAATTTTAGGATTCAAAATTAATTTTTTTTTAAAAGAGTGGTGTCTATTCACCTGAAGTGGTATGAAATCTATTCAACAACATATATATGTGGTGTAAAATATAAATACGAAGGGAGGGGAATGAATAATCATTGATTCTTTTCAAGATAGAATTAAAAAATGTAAATATTATGAAGAAATAAAAAAATATGTTCAACATCTTTTTTCCTCAATGATGAGAAAGATATGGTTAAAAGGATTTGGGTGGTTTGACAACAAGGGGAAGAACAAAGGGCGAGTAAGGCTTTAGGAAAGGATCTTTACACAAATCTAGGTAGGGTCTAAAACCAAGGAGACTTTTAAGTGTGTGTGTGTCTGTGTGCGCGCGCGCATGTGTCTGTGTGTGTCTACAATTGAAAATGTATAACATTTCATATGTTATAAAATGTGAATACTATATAGAAAGAATATTAATCACATGTGAAGAAGTAATAAAAGGTATGAATTTTCACATGTCTACAATTTGAGTGTATAAATGTGATCTGGTTTATAAATTGGTAATATAACTACTTATGTATATTGAATGGGACATTAGTGTTATCTTTTTTGTATGGTTTCTTCATCAGCATGTCCTTGTGAGGATATTTTGTGATCTTGTATCAATACCAAAGGCACTTATATTATTATTTTTGTTAATTATTGTGCTGTTATTTCATGCTTATACTTTGCACAATGATGTGTTTGTGAACTTTTGATGTGTATGGAACCCAAAATAGTGGGGTTTGGGGTTAGGGCTATTCTAGGGCTATGGGATCCAAGAATGCTTCCTGGACCTTCATGTTGAATGTTTGGGTGCCTTCTTTTTGTAACCATACATTATGGTTGCATTTTGAGTAATGTTAGTTATGTGTCATACGTAAGTGCCTCACCATAGGTGCTCGGACCCATAAGTGGTCATTAGAGAATCTTGTGTAGTAGAGACCAGAGCCCTGAGTAGGTCAGCTCTAAATGTGACTTTGTAATAAAGTGAAGACATTAATAAAATGAAAACATTAATAACAAGAAAACATTAACAAAATAAATATTTTTGGGGGGTTTGGATTAACACAAGATAAGAGATATTTGATTCATACTTGTCTTGTTGGAGTACTGAGACTACATGTCATCCTATATAAGGCCTCGATGTGATAGATAAAAATGGCTCAAGAGGTTGATCCCAACATTAAGGAAAGTGTGATGAGTCTACATATGCCATGTTGGAATATTGGAACCATATTTCATTCTATATAAGGACTAGATGTGACAGGGTGACAATGGTTCAAGAAGTTGATCCCAAAATCTGAGTAAACAATGTAAGGAAACTTGGCAACAAAGAATATAATTGTTTCCACATAACCCATAATAGATCTGAAATAAACACAGAATTAAAATCCACATGCAAGAGAATAGACAACATACCCACAAAATGTGACACAAGATATACCCTAGGAAACCCTCATTGAGGGAAAAACCCAGCCTCCAAAAGCATCCATCATCATGTATTATTCAGCAAAAATACCATTGCCATACAACGATGGAAGCCTTCATGGCCATAGCCACAACCGAGCAAACTATGTGAACAAGCATGAATCCACACATCCCATGCCATGCTTTCAACCTTCACAAATGCTCCCTTGGCTAACCTGTCAAGCCTTGTCCCGCTCGACTCTTGCCTTTTGTCTTCTCCTTTTCACTCTAACTCTCTCTTTTCTCTCTCTACAACAACTACCCTTGTGGCTGCTTATATAGTAGCAAGTCCCACAAAACCACCAAGTGGTATTACATAAACCGTGTGCTAAAACCATGTGCTACCTAACCCACTGACCCCACATTTAATATTGGGCATTTAATTCTTTTCCCCAATATTAAATAATTACATGAAATATTATCACAATGTTACAATACAACTCATCAAGAATATTCCATGGGAATCTTTACATGTTGCACGTCCATCTAGGCACAACATTACATAATAAAATAAAATAATAAAATAACAATATTATGCAATGTGTGCAACACCCATTATCTCAACAAACAATGGAACTCACCTAAAAGTATCTTGAGCCCTCATTCATATTGTTATTACATCTAGTTATCCTTTGTGTTTGATCCCTCTTTCATGAGGTGTTTTTTTTTGGGAAAGGGTGAAGCTTAACCGTAGAGTTCCTTAGAACCTATGTGGATCATGGTCTTATCTCCTAGCTCAGGGGAGCAAAGCATTTATAGTTTCATGTGGTTCAGTGGTAAAATATTTTCAAGGTATTTCTCATGGTTCATGGACAAATCTATTTTAGATCCTTATTGGGTAGCTCTTGAAGAATATTTCTTAAGTATTGTAATCCAAATGTTGCATTTCTATTGGAATAAATTTATGTAATGTTTAATAATTTTAATGTAACATTTGATGTGAACTCCTCAGAGGCATATTGACATTGTATCACGAATTTAAAAGACATGTAAAGGGAAGAAGGGTGTCTATGGGCGAAAGGAAAGGGAAAAATGAACATACTTTATTATTTTAGAGCATTTGAAAGAGGTTGTCTCAATAATGGTATTTTTTGAAGTCTATATTTATGCTAATGGATAAAGGGAAAATGAACATAGGAATAGTTATGCTATTATGTATCTGAATGAGTGATAGAAAGGAAAGAAAATATCATTTTTTAAATTAATGTTCAAACAAAGTATTATGAATGATAGCTTGTGAAAGTTAGATTTAATCAATGGGTAGTTATGATGTGATGAATGGAGACACTAACTTGATTGTATTGATTAGTGAATGATTTATGTTTACTTAATATATTTGAAATGAATGGAAAATAAGACAATGTACACCTTAATGAATATTTATCTCTACCTTAATGGATAAATATAACTAATATAAAGCATATACTAGTCGAGGTTATGAATTCAATGATCAGTTTTGAAGTAATGGCTTGAGTTGATAATTTAAATAAGGATGGTTGATTAAGTTACATTTAACTAAGGTATAAACAATTAAAATGATCATAGACTAATATATTTCACAATGCAATGTATATCTTCACATGTGTAAATATGTTTGATGGTGTTGCTTTAGTTGAGATGTCAAGGAACCTCTAAGGACTTAGATAAGTTTGTAATCTCACATTTGAGTTTTGCAAAAAAGTGTTTGTATATATTTTAAAAATAATGCACATCTCATCCATAAAAAAATAATTACTTACATTTTTAGTACTTAGATGCCTTATTCTCTTGGGTTCTCATGGGGAGGTGTTATAGAAGAGGTCGTCACACCTTAAGAGTTTAGATACCATATTAGAGTTTTATGCGACTGTACAACACCCCTAAGATCAATTGAAAGATCAAGGTAACTTCCACAAGATAATGACACTAAAATTGCATTAAGATGCAAGAATGGTATTATCGGTAATAGAAATTGACATTGACAATATTGAAATGCACATAAAAGGTTTGTATATATAGGCAAGGCAATAAGACAGAATGATAAGGAGTGAATAAGCTATCACCTATGCAATGTGGAATCACATGTCCACCAAAGGTGGATCATCCTCTATTCTGCAATAAAGTATGTGTCACGATGAGGATGATAATGTGATGTGTGCATTAAAGGTGAATCTCACAAATAAAGTGAAATGTGATAACAACTATCACCACCTAGAGTAATATTCTCCAACATCATGTGCATAATTAAGGTGCAAACTCCTTGGTGTTTCAATGACAAACTACTAGGCAATGCAGCATCCTATGTAAGCTTAAGTAAAGTGTAATTAGTGAATATTTAACTACAACACACGTAAAGTGAGAAGGTAGGTAACAATTACTAATTACCCCTACATAAATGTGATTCTTGTAAGGAGGTGACATGCTCATGCAAAAGGCAAGACAAGGTGCAATTAAGTCTCCAAAAAGGGAGTACGAGTCTCAAATATATTGAGATAAAAGATTAAAAAATTCCAAGTAAACTTAAGCTTATTAGTGAATAGGTTAAATCTAGAAAGTGCTTACAACTAACCACTTGGTTAATGACACTATCTCTACTAGCAATTCAAACTGATACTCATTAGGGGTATTGAGGGTTCCTAAATCACCTAGAATCTTTGATTTCTTCCTACTTGTTTCTTCTTTACTCTTCATTATTTTGTGAAGGGTTCAATGAGAACTAAAAAAATTGTTGAGCATTCCCAAGGTTTCAGAACCTCACCAAGATCTAACTAGGTCTTATACTTAATCACATAATTTCAAACTTTTCCAAATTGAAACTTATTTTGTGCCCTTCTTTGAAATGTACTTATAATGCCTTACAATATATTACTCATGTTTGCCCTGTCACAAATTCTGATATGATCAAGAATTACAATTATTCTTGCTATATTTACTCCTTGTTGGTATTGGGATAGTTCCAAAGATAGTTGTTATCATTTATGATGGTCCTAGGACCTTATTAGGTCCAACAAAGATTCCAACAACTTTGGAACTCGTCAAACTTTGTAAAAAGTCATTTTTGAAACTTTTCATGGGAACATCTATTAACATTAGCACTATATTTTCCATTGATGTCAACCACCTATGTGACATTGAAGTCAACTTGTTGAGATATAGAGAATATTTTTAAGAAGATTTGATGAGGTTGTTAAGACCAAGAAAATATTGTTGAGACATTGATTGATGAAGAAGATTTGAAGAGGTTGTTGAGACATTGATTGATGAAGATTACTTGAAAGGGTTGTTGAAACATTAATTGGTGAAGAAGATATGAAAAAATTGTTGAGACTATGACCTTGATAAATGAAGAAGATTTAAGGAGTACATTTAATTACTTAGGAAGACTATGAGTTATCTAGAAGACATAAATTGAACAGCAAGGACATGTAGAAAACAATATTTTAAGTATTTTTTGGGAGAATGCTTTGCATTTCTATGCATGAAATGATGGCCACTTGCTCCTCTAGATTTAATGACTAGCTATTTTGATTTTGTACTATCATCTATACAAGTCCCCAACCAATTATTTGATAAATATGTGATGCATTGTTTGGCTAACATTAAGGAAGAGGCTCAAGGAATTGCTTGCATTGCTTTGCAATAGGATCTAGGGGTATGTGGCTTGGTGAACTTGGTTAGATGGTCCATGTGGTGTTTCAGTTTCAATATCTTTTGTTAGCTTTCTCTATAGGTGATGATTTGTTTTATCATGCACTTTCTAAAGTCTTTATTGGCTTTTGGTCAACTCACCTATTTGCAGTGACTTGATTTGAGTATTATAGGTCTAACATTTGGTTAAGGGAAGTGCTAAAAGACTTAAAGATGTTTTTTCCACAACTTGTGATGCTTAAAATCACATTATATGCTTTATAGAGTGTTTTAAGCTGACTGGTGACTACTTTTTAATGCATATGTTGATCTGATTAGGATCTAGGACTATTATAGACAAATGTTAACCAATTACATAAAGTTAATTTAATACTTTAAACAAATTAAATTAATGTAATTGAAAAGAAATAACATCACAACATTAAAGAAACAGACTGAGAAAGAGACAAAAGGGACACAACATATTTGATTTCAGAGTTTGTCCGGCATGGACTACATCTCTGGGTCTTGCTCCAATAGGGGGACCGATCCACTTAACTCCAAAAATTTGTTACAGTGTTACAACATCAATCTCTTCACAAGTACAGCAACATCACTCTGGTGTGTGGGACTACAAAATAATCTCCTCCAAGAAATTCCCTCCAAGTTGAAGACTTCAAAAATTTTGTCTCTTCTGTCTCCTCCAAAAGGCATAATATCCCCCCACTTTTATACATAATTTTAGCCAAAATTAGGCTAAAACCATATAATTTAAATTTAGGGCTTATAACAATTTGCCTATTTGAAATTACCACTTTAGCAGATTTAGGGGATTTTGTCCTTTACATATGTGAGGTTAAAATTAACCATCACATAACAAATTAACCCTATTTTGAATAAGGCTGGCAAGCAGTTAAAACTTAAATAACAATTGTGTTATTTGTATACTCAAGCACGCAAATGGCACGTTAGTAGGTAATGATTTTGTTTGGCCGACAATCGAGGGTTGCAACCCTGTGGTGGCTCTTTTATCCCCATTTTTGACATTCTAAAATTTAAATAAGAGATGTGCCACTTAATTTATCAAGCGAGTCGGCAGCCCAACGGCCACCAACCAAGGTTTGGGGCCCGACAGCCGTGGGTTCAACCCAGCCGGCCACCAAATATACTCTCTTTCCCTTAAAAAGAGCGACGCTTAATCTATATATTTTTTCTTTTATTTTTTTTTTTTTTTTTTTTACGCCACGTCACCTTGGACTTCAATTGGGTGCCATTTTTGCATACGAACTCTATTTTTGACAAAACAAATGTCGTCAGAGAGTTGTTGATGACACCTTTGATTTGACATTGATTTTGACCAATTTTGAGAAGTTTAAATTTTTTCCTTTTTGATAGCCTTTGTATCAGAGTTTGACCAACCTTTGACTGGTTGTAACTTGAGCATGTGGACTCCGTTTCTACTGGTTCATATTGCGTTGGGTCCAAAATTTTGAGGACTTTAAACTGATGCTAATTGTTGGAGTTTTGGAGATACTTCCATTTTGACAAAAATATCACCCAGATCAAGGAATTTCTTGGAGGACATTATTTTTCAGTCCTGCACACCAGAGTGATGTTGTTGTGATTCTAAAGGGATTGATGTTGTAACACTGTAATAGATTTTTGGAGTTAAGCGGATTAGTCCCCCTATTAAAGCAGGACCTGGAGATGTAGTCCATGCCGGACGAACTCCGAAATCAAATGTGTTGTGTCCCTTTTCTCTCTTGCTCATTTTGTTTCTTTAATGTTGTGATGTTATTTATTTTCAATTATGTTAATTTAATTTGTTAAAAGTATTAAATTAACTTTATGTAATTGGCTAGCATTTCTCTATAATAGTCCTAGATCCTAATCAGATCAAATTTGGTATCAGAGCTTTTGTTGGACTAGTATTGCAGATTTGAATGTTAACAAGATCCAGATTGAATCAAGGCGAAGGTGATCTTGAAGAATATAATCCTGAGATCAAAAAACGAAGAGCTAATCCACCATTCCAAATGGAAGATAAAGGTGGTGGACAAGGTTCAGAAAATTGAAGTATCTAGAAGACTCTCCAGAATTTGCAGTCAATGGTAGAAGTCTTGTTATAGGAAAGAGAAGAGAAGATGCAAAGGCGTGCAGCTCGTGATGGCAAAGGGAAAAAGAAAGGCGTTGATCGTGAGCCTCCATCTTCTCCCTCTTCTCCATCTTCTCCCTCTTCTCCCTCTTCTACACATTCTAATTCTTCTAATATTATTAAGGGTAAAAAGACAACAACAATAAAGAAAGATGAGACTTGGAGAATGTGCATTGACTATAGGGCTTTGAACAACATAATGGTAAAGAACAGGTACCCTCTTCCTAGAATTGATGATTTACTTGATCAGTTAAAAAATGCAATTTATTTCACTAAGCTAGACTTACATAGTGAATATCATCAAATAAGAATTGCAAAAAGTGATATTTGGAAAACTACTTTTAAGACAAAATAGGGACTTTATGAGTGGTTGGTTATGCCATTCGGGCTTTGTAATGCACTAGCTACATTCATGAGAGTCATGAATGATCTCTTTCATCCTTTTATTGATGATTTTGTCATAGCCTATTTAGATGATATTCTTGTATTCAGTCACTCTTGGGATGATCATGTAATTCATGTAAAGAAAGTACTTGATGTATTGAGAAAAGAAAAACTCTATGTAAAGATGTCTAAATGTGAATTCGCTAAGACATCCTTAGTGTACTTAAGCTATGTCATAGGGAATGGTCAATTAAAAGTAGACCCTATGAAGGTCGAATGTATTGTAAAATGGCCTAAGTCAAGTACAATTACAGAAGTCAGGAGCTTCTTAGGTGCAATCCAATACTAGAGAAAGTTCATTGCAATATTCTATATTGCATCACCATTGCACGCATTAACCAATACCAAGGCAACTTTTTAGTGGGGAGGTCCACAACAAAAGGCTTTCGACACTTTGAAGGAAAAGTTGAGTACTGCACCCATGCTAGCTCTACCTGATTTACATCAACCATTTGAGATTGAGACAAATGTGAGCGGGTTTACCATGGGAACTGTACTCATGCAAGGAGGTAAACTAGTATGCTACCACTCTGAAACTTTTTCAAGAGCAGTAAGTAACTATCCTACTTATGATAAGGAACTTTATGCTTTAGTTTAGAGTGTTAAAAAATGGAAGCACTACTTAATGGGAAAGGAAATTGTAATCCACACTAATCACCAGCCGCTACAATATTTGTACTCACAATCTAAGTTGCAACAAAGTAGGCACTTTAGGTGGATGGGTTTTCTACAACAGTTTCATTTGGCAATTAAGTATGAGAAAGGTTCCCATAACAAAGTAGCAGATATGCTCTCTAGGTCTCCTATTAAGAATGCTTTGATAATCCTTCAGAATACTTCTATGGTTCATGAAAGTTTTCAAGAACAATATGCTAATGATGAGAACTTTAAGGATATCTATGTAGCTTTTGGAAGAGAAAGATTACTATGTGTAGGATAACTTATTATATCACTTAGGGAAATTATGCATTCCTAAATATGAATAGGCACATGTAATCCGTGAAGCACGCACCTCTTTGATTGCAAGACATTTCAGGGTAACTAAGACACTGGCTCAATTATAGAAGTATTGTTATTGTCCTCATATGTAGGAAACTGTCACCAAGTATATAAAAGGATGTGTAATGTGTGCAACCAGCAAACCAAGTAATAGGAAATTGGGTTTGTACACACCATTACCTGTACCATCCCATCCATGGGAAAGTGTGTCTATGGACTTTGTGGGGGGTTTACCTATGTCTAGAAAGGGTCATGATTATTTGTATGTAGTAGTTGATCGGTTCAGCAAAATGTGTATTTTAATGCCTTGTAAAAAGCAAATCACTACTGAACTGACAACTCATTTGTACTTTCAATTTGTATGGGTTCATTTTGGGTTACCTACTTCTATTGTATCGGATTGAGATTCTCAATTCTTAGGAGAATTTTGGTCATCTTTGTGGGGACTCATGGATGCCAAGCTAAAGAAGAGTACAGCCTTCCATCCACAAACTAACGGACAAACAGAGGTAGTCAATAGGACAGTGGTTCATCTACTTAGAGGTTACTGCAGTAAGCATCCTAAGTTGTGGGATGAAAGTCTTCACTATGTGCAACACGCTTACAACCATGCAGCACACTCTTATACAAAGAGGTCTCTTTTTGAGACTTGCTTCGGTTACTTGCCAAAAAAACCAATGGATTTTTCTTTTGGAAAGGATGACATTATCAATGGACACCATGATGCAGAAAGGGCTTTGAAGTTCATCCAAAAGGTCCAAGCAATCCATCAGGCAGTAGAAGCATAGTTGGAGCAGAGCCAAGCAAAATACAAGGCTCGCCATGATAAGCATCGAATCGATCATCAGCTCCAAGTTGGTGATAGAGTTTGGTTACATATCAATAAGGAAAGAATGCAAGGTAAAGGAAGAAAGCTCAAGTCTATCAGGTATGGTCCTTTTGAAATCTTGAAAATTTAGTCTTAGTCTTGCTTTTCCCACAAAATCGTAATAAATATCTTTGTTGTTTGAACTTCATCAAGAATTCCTCAATGGAAGGAAAAGAATCTGGTACAAGAGAGGTAATCTTTGTCTTAATATGTAATGCCCTGAACTCATTCACAGTACCAAACAAGCTATTGAGCTTGGTCTACATAGCTAGAGGGGTATTGCATCCATCAAGATGAAAATACATACTATTAGATACCTATAAAGAAATCGACCTCATTGCCTCATCCATCTTGTTCCTGTGTTGCATGACCTCGAAAAGCCTCTATAAAACTAGTTTCCTTGCATCTAAACAAGACCTTAATTCTTTTGACTAGAGAAGTCATGTCATCGGGGACTTTCATGTGTGATAGTTATGAGAGGTTGAAAGATCTAGACAAGAAGACATCTCAATCATTATTTTAGAAGTTGTTAGATAATTTTTTTTGAAAAAATTATGGTTTACTGATGTAAATAATAGAAAAAATAATAAAAAACACCGCCAAAATACAAAAGATTAAACCTTCGTTGCTAGAAGGAATGCATGAACAAGAAGAGATCAAAAAATATTCAATTTTAGAGTCATATGTGCCTTTGAAAATTTTTGACGAAAATAATAGAGAATTCAAATTGGTCTCGAGAAGAGATTTCTAGTGCTTCTTTTAGATAAAAATACGGGGCTAAAATGAGCAAGTTATGTCCCCCAAAATGCAAGAAGAATCATTTGAATTCACTAGAAAAAAATAGTAACCAAACAACACTGAAAAACAAAATATCCTCCATTAATGCATGCATCTATGTGTTGAGATCTGATTGAAAAGATCATTATTGAGAGAGATTGTTGACCTAGATTGAAAGAGGGAGATTGTTGAAGAAGACTATGTGTGTCAATCATTGTTTTGTCACTAATGCCAAACCTATTATTTGCTGGTAAGACAACTACTTATAAGATTCACGTACTACGATTTATTTGATCGATGAAGAGGATTTGATCAAAAGATGTAACAATAGAATCTAGAGGAAAGGTTGAGTTATGATTATGTAATGAAGTATAAGGATCAGTTAAGACATTGATGACATGATGTGTAGATAATCTACTTAAGATTACAAAGATTGGTTACACTAAGAAAGTTTAGAAGAACAAGTTACACAGAGTTTCTCTACCAAGCTTGACCAAGTGGATAGTAGGTGTCGAGCAACATCTTTACAAGCCAAGCAAAAAATTATTTGGAGCTTAGTAAAAGTTTATTCTAGTGTATGCTGAGCAGAATAGTTGATGCCGAGAAAATTTTAGTTGATGTCGAGCACCAATAAACTTTAGTTCATGCCGAGTAATTTCACAGTGGATGTCGAGCAACACAATATGTGCCAAGCATCAAAAGGTTAATAATGTTGTGATTTGAAGGATATTTTTCATCAAAAATTGAAGTATCTCTAGATCTCCCATAATTAGCACCATGTCGAAGTTCTCAGAATTATGAATCTGACGCAACTCGAACGGGTGAAAAAGGAGTCTATATGCTCGAGTTATGGCCAGTCAAAGTTGGGTCAAACCCTGGACCAGAGGCCGTCAGAAAGGAAAATTTTGGAACTCTTCAAAACTAGTCAAGGTCGACACCAATTCGAAGGTCTTGTCGAGAGGTTTTCAAAAATGTTCATTTCGTCAAAAATGGAGCTTCGACGCAAAAGTTATGCCTAGTCAAAGTCATGGTCAAACAGGCATATCAGGGGTTGACCAAAAATAGGTGTGAAATTTTGACCATCTCCAAATTGGTTGAAAATGGTATCAAGTCGAAGGTCTCGTCACCACGATTCCAATGCTGTTCGTTTCGTCAAAAATGGAGTTCGTATGCAAGAGTTATGGGTGGTCAAAGTTGCCAAGTTGACTAGTGATGTGGCAAGTCCATATGATGATGTCAGCATGGTATTAGCAAGTGACATGGCAGTTTATAACAACATGATGCATTGTGATGTGGCAAAAAAATGGTGCTACATGTCTAGCAAGGAAGCTCACATGGCATGATGTCATCAATGTACACGAGACACGTGTCAACACAGTTTGCAGGTCCATGTGGCACCTTGGTGTGATTAGACACGTGTCATTTTTCATGTGCATGACGCACTTCACTTTAGCTTGGGCAAAAGAGTGTTCTTGCGATCGGGGGGGTTGAACCCGCGACCACCAGAACTAAACCAACGGTCAGTGGTCATTGCACCACCAGTTATTTTCAAAACCATAACGGCACATAACATATTTATTTTTAACTCTATCAAAATCGGCCACTAAAGGGGACTGCCGACAGGGTTGGAACCCCCGACCGGCAGCCCGTGTAAAACGGGAGATGTCGTTGCACCGCATTGAGTGGTTAAAATAATTATAGCAAAGTTTAAATTTAAACTTTGTAAAAACTGCCAACCCTTATAAAATAAGGTTTTTTTTTGTTATTTGTTAAGATATTAACCCCTAAACTTGGTTCAAGGCCAAAAATGAAAAATGGCCAAGGGGTAATTCGAAGTTGTATTTTGTTATAAGGCCTATTTTTGAATTATTTGGTTATAGCCTATTTTAGGAAAAAAAATTGTATAAAAGGAGAGGGAATTCATAGGCATTGGAGAGGGGTCATTCTGAATGCATTTGCATCAATCGGATGTCAAGAGGAATGTGAGAGTTTTCTCTAGACAAGAAGAATTCTTCTAGGAGAAATCAAGAGAATGCAAGGCTATGATGTTGTGTTTCTATAGTAATGCCTTTTCATTCAAAGTCTTCTCTACTCTTCAGTAACTAGTCTTGCGCCTTGAGAGCTTGTATGCAAGGTGGTTCGAGTCAAGATTTGTTTCATGACTTTGCGGATGGACTACAACATGTTGTAATTAACTTTTGGAGCATCAATTATATATTGGTCACTCAGTTGAGTTAGACCTGGAGACATAGTCTGCTTAGTTCAAATGAACTCTGAAATCAAACTGGTTCTCTTCTCTCTCCATTCTCTATCTTTGGTGATATAATTCTCTCTTTCTACTGATCATGTCATTTTTAAATATGTGATGTCTTTTCAGTTATACTTTAGACATTAAGTATCTGTATACCTTGATGCAATTTTCACTAGTATATAGTTGCCTAGATCGTAATCAAATCAAGTGGTATCAGAGCTAGTTTGGCAAGTTTTGTAAGAAGTGATTGCAGGTGTACTTTCCACAATGACATCAGAAAAGGGAGAATCATCTAAGATAGAATTGACTCAATCTATGGTAGCAAGCATCCACTCTATCACAGATAAAGTGGAACTACTCATCCAAGACCGTCAAGAAGAAGATGAGAGAGTCCAAAAGTTGGAAGAAGCTAATTAGTAGCTTCGATTAGAGTATGCAAATCTCTGAAGACTTCTAGAAGAGGCTAATAGGGAAAAGCAAAGCCTACATGAGATGTTTCGAAGGGAGAATATTGGAAGAAGTCCTCTACGTTCAGAGAGTGTTGGCATGTGGGCATTGAGCCCGCAATCAGAGGGAACTTCTTCATACTCTTCACTCACCCCACCTAGAAGTATGAATGCTTCATCAGCTGTGAAGTATTTTCCAAAGCAAGGATTCCCTTATGGCCATGGAAATGGGCTAATTATGGCTCGAAGGAGAATGCAAGCCATTGTGCTTTCTGCGAACAAATGGAGTACCTAAGACAATTCCAAGCCCCTACCAACCATAGTGGTTGGATAGAGGTGTCTTCTACATCAAAACAAGAGTAGGAACCTGAACACCACTCTATTGGGAGCTTTGAGAAGCACACTAAGGGCATTGGTAAGAAACTAATGTCCAAAATGGGGTATAGCAGCAAAGGCCTAGGCATCCATGAGCAAAGCATGACCCATCTTATTGAGGCAAAGAAAAGGCCTCAAAAGCAAGGATTGGGGTATGGAGGAATCGACAAAAGTTCTAAGGCCTTGTTGAAGGCAAATTCCTTGGATAATGTTGAGGTTTGAGTCTTCTTTAAAGAAGAAGGTCAAGATGCATGAAAAGATCCAAAACTTATGTAACCATTGTCTGATAAGTGGTCATTGGATCGAGAAGTGTTGGAAGTTGCACCCAAAACTTCGACGCTCTCCTAAGTTCATTGCAGAATCTAGTCAGGCCAAAGTAGACAAGGTAGGAGTCGAGATGGTACCTAACACCACCATACAAGAGACCAAGGCACAAGCAATGCCAGTAGTTTCCACCACTCCCGAGGTAGTCCTAGTGGAAGCGCAACAAAACAGTGAGAAACCCAAGGAAGGAGGTTCCTTTGAACAACTTCATAAGAGTTGGGAACAATTTTCAGCTAACTAGTGATATCAGCTTTGTGGGTATTAACTTTTTAGTAAGGTAATTGCTGATAGGAAGCTAGTGTGTTTATGAGTATATGACTCTAAATAAATTTGTATGTAATGAAGTTGTATAATCCTAGGGATGAGATGTTTGTACAGCTATTCAAAGCCATATCTCTTATAATCCAGAAAGGAGAATACTTTGAACTTCTTATTGCAGAATTTGTTTGGTGCGAGGCTCTCCAGAAGAAGTGCCTATTACAACTAATGTGATTCAGATTTGCAGAGAATGGCTAGCTAATGCCTTAAATTTCTTCACTTTATGACTTGGTTACAAATGGTCAATTGATGACCGATGTTCCTACAGGTCTTTATCATGACCTTGATGCATATGCAAATATTTGGAGCTTTTTGTTGATGCCTTTAGTCAGCCATTCTAAAGAACAAAAGTGAATGAATGTTTCAAGTTGAGGCTTTATTACCATCGCTCATGCAGTTTGCAAGAAAGGAGCATCAAAAGTGACTAGGCTGGAATGTAGATGTGAACTACCGTCGTAAGAAGCACTAAGCGACAAGTTTATCATGCTCAATTTTTCTTCTTTCTTTATGGGTTTTCAAGTTCCATTTGAACTGTATTCCTTTCTTTAAAAGTCCTAGTGTGACTCAAGTACGAGTCCCCCTGTGGAAAAATATGACTAAGAATGTTTTCACGATATTGTCAAAGTGTAAGACCCTGAGAAGGCAGAATAGACAAGATCAAGGCACAGGTGTATTTGACCAAGACCAAAGGCTAATTCAAGCATTGCAATGGAGCTTCAAAAATGGCAATAGAATTGAGATCAATGACAAGGGAGCTCAAGGTTCTATTGTATACGCTTTTGGAGGACCAAAAGCCTTTTTAGTGGGGAGGTTTGATATGGAAGATATTTTTCATCAAAAATTGAAGTATCTCCAAATCTCCCCTAATTAGCACCATGTCAAAGTTCTCAAATTTTTGAATTTGATGCAACTCGAACAGGCAAAAAAGGAGTCTGTATGCTCGAGTTATGGCCAGTCAAAGTTGGGTCAAAACCTGGACCAGAGACCGTCAAAAAGGCAAAATTTGGAACTCTCCAAAACTGGTTGAGCTCAAAACCAATTTGAAGGTCTCATCGAGAGGTTTTTGGAAATGTTCATTTCGTCGAAAATGGAGTTTGGACGCAAAAGTTATGCTCGATCAAAGTCATGGTCAAACAGGCATATTAGGGGTTGACCAAAAATTGGTGTGAAATTTTGACCATCTCCAAATCAGTTGAAAATGGCATCAAGTCGAAGATCTTGTTGCCACGATTCCAACACTATTCGTTTTGTCAAAAATGGAGTTCATATGCAAGAGTTATGGGTGCTCAAAGTTGTCGGGTTGACCAGTGATGTGGCAAGTCCATACGATGACATCAGCGTGGTATTAGCAGGTGATGTGGCAGCTTATAATGACAACATATGTCATGACATGGCAAAAAAAGGTGCCACGTGTCTAGCAAGGAAGCCCACGTGGCATGATGTCATCAGTGTACACGAGACACGTGTCAACACAGTTTGCAAGTCCACATGGCACCTTGGTGTGATCAGACATGTGTCAGTTTTCATGTGCACGAGGCACTTCACGTCAACTCAGGCAAAAGAGTGTTTCAGGGGGATTGAACCTGCGACCACTGGAACCAAACCAACAATTAGTGGTCGTTGCGCCACCGGTTATTTTCAAAACCATAATGACACACAACATATTTATTTTTAACTCTGTTAGAATCAACCACTAAAAGGGGCCGCCGGCAGGGTTGGAACCCTCGATCGGCAGCCCATGTAAAATGAGAGATGTCATTGCACCGCGTTGAGCAGTTAAAACAATTATAGCAAAGTTTAAATTTAAACTTTATAAAAACTACCAACCCTTATAAAATAAGGTTTTTTTTCGTTATTTGTTAAGATATTAACCCCTAAACTTGGTTCAAGGCCAAAAATGAAAAATGGCCAAGGGGTAATTTGAAGCTGTATTTTGTTATAAGGCCTATTTTTGAGTTATTTGGTTATAGCCTATTTTAGGCAATTTTTTTGTATAAAAGGAGAGGTAATTCCTAGGCATTGGAGAGAGGGCATTCTAAACGCATTTGCATCAATCAGATGTCAAGAGGAATGTGAGATTTTTCTTTAGACAAGCAGAATTCTTCTAGGAGAAATCAAGAGAATGTGAGGCTATGATGTTGTGTTTCTATAGTAACACCTTTTCGGGCAAAGTCTTCTCTAGTCTTCAGTAACCAGTCTTGTGCCTTGAGAGCTTATATGCAAGGTGGTTCGAGTCGAGATTTGTGTCATGACTTTGCGGATGGACTACAACATGTTGTAATTAACTTTTGGAGCATCAATTATATATCAGTCACTCAATTGAGTTAGACCCGAAGACGTAGTTCGCTTAGTCCAAATGAACTCTGAAATCAAACTGGTTCTCTTCTCTCTCCATTCTCTATCTCTAGTGATATAATTCTCTCTTTCCATTGATCATGTCATTTTTAAACATGTGATGTCTTTTCAATTATACTTTAGACATAAGTATCTATATACTGTTGGGTAAAACTGAGGTTCAATTGGATAGCCTTTATATAGATATAGTTGAATCAAAAATTACCCCTAGAATGTCAATCCGAGAATCGTGGACTTGCAAGAGATATCACGGCTGTTTGCTCAAGGGATGAAGATAATAAATCAAGAGGTTTATGAATGCAATTATTACTTGTCGATAAATTGAACTATCTAAATTATCCCACATCTAGGACTACTTTTGCAAATGGATTCTAATCTAAAGTTCACACCTGGAAACAAAACACAATGTCTTTATGAATGCTAAGAATATCATCAACACACTTTAATTAATCACAAATACTTTTAACACTCCTTTAATTAATTAATCCCAAATACTATTAACAATCAATTACAGATCAACACACTTTAAACAATTAATCACAAATACTTTTAACACTCCTCTAATTAATTAATCCCAAATACTATTAACAATCAATTAATAGTCTTTTAAACAATTAATTTCAATGAATACTTGTTGCAAAGTTTTTGTCTAATGTAATTTGCTTAGACTGCGACAGGAAGTTGTTCCAAACGGGCTGGTTCAAAATACAAGATGTGGAAGGAAGTTGATAAAGAGCGACAAGGGATATTGTAAATAGCGACAGCAAGTTGTAAGTATTATGGTTTAATGATTTGAAAGGATACAGTAAAGTGAATTCAGAAGATGATGTTATGAGTGCCAAGGCTGAATGGAGCGATAGGATGAAACAGAACGAATAGACAGAAACATCAAACGATTTCTTTATAAGACTATCATAGTCAATAATTCCATCAAACAATTGCATTCATGATTAATCAACAAGCTCTACGTGAATTTGATTAGCAAACATATATGGCAACCTTATTATAAATGCACACAATCAAAACTAAGAGAAACACACGCAATCAATAAGAAATACTTACAAAGTAATATACTGGAATCTCACCAAGTTTCCCAAGAGGGGGCCCTCCTCTGGTTCGCGAGGTGAGAGATAAAACACCAACTGCTACTTGAAAATCGTGCTTAAAAACTTTAGAGATAATCCGAAACAGAGTATTTTTTATGGATTATCGATTGATTTATCTTTTAATTTACATTCACTTATATAGCCTAAAATCTTTAAACATATTAAAACTACCTAGAATGGCCGCTGGCTTTTTTCCTAAACATGGATAATAATTTGTTTTGGCTGTTGGCCATACATAACAATTTATAAAACAGTCTGGCTAAAATAACATATGGCCAAAAACTGTTCTGTTTTAAGCATTCAAACTATTTGCTGAAAATATCATAGTAAAACTATAGTTTTCAAACTGTTCGTCCACTTCAAACGGCTGGCTCCACTCTTACACATCCTTGTTTTACTTAGCTCCTGTAGCAGCATCAATCACAATATATCATTTTCATAAACTTAATAACTTTTTAGGAACTATTCTTCCCTCTTTAGAGAAGTACTTAAATATTCTAATTTCCTATCAATAGTTTAGCAAAAAGGGAATTTTATGCCAAAGAAGTGGGAAATGTATGAGGCAAAAGATTAACAAAAACAGGGCACTATCATGACTCATCATATACCGTGATTCAATTTTCACTAGTATATAATTGCCTAGATTGTAATCAGATCATATGCACACATTTATTTTTGGGTCGAATTTTGGAAGAAGTTTTTATTTATATGGATGGATTATATCAATTGAAGATGAGCATTTATGATGGGTTTGGGTCCCCTTTATCTCCTAGACTAGACTGCATTGAGTGGTTTTGCTCAAGGCAATCCACTTTGTGTTAATAATATTTATACTTTTATGGCTGACCTTGCTAATGCTTCTGATGGAAAAATCTCTACATATTTCAGCTAAAGAGGTTGAGATAAGTATGAGGTAATAGCAAAGATTGTGTGATTCAAGTGTAAAGGCGGAACTAGGAAACCAAGGTTGAATTAGGGTGTGGATTGTTGAATCAAACCAAAGGGACACTACAACAATTTGGAGATCTTTATATTTTTTCTTTTTGGGATTGATTGTGTAACAATTTTCTCTCTGGCATCTTGATGATGGATCATGTAGTATGATGCAAAATGTTGGTTTCTCTCCTGCAACTTGATGATGGATCATGTAATATGATCCAAAATGTTGGTGCTAAAAAACTATTACACAATCGGTCCCAAAAAGAAAAAAAATACATTGATATGGATTGTAGATGATAGACTTGGAGATATTATTTTCACTCATTGTTGATATAGTGAGTTTTATTTCAAGATTTATCTTTACTATTTGTTCACAATTAGTGAAATCCTTGTTAGTATGCCTAAATTGGGAGGGACTGAGTTCCTTCTCTTCTTATCTTATATATATGGATTGTAGATGATAGACTTGGAGATATTATTTTCACTCATTGTTGATATAGCAATTTTTATTTCAAGATTTATCTTTACTATTGGTTCCCAATTAGTGAAATCCTTGTTAGTATGCCTAAATTGGGAGGGACTATGAGTTCCTTCTCTTCTTATCTAAAACACTATAATTAAGTATTTTCATATAGTGAGTACATTTTTCATCATGGTTTTTCCCATCTTTGGTTTTCCACATAAATCTGGTGTTTTTAAGTGTGTGAAATCAATGCTTTAGTTTTTGTTGATGGTTAGTTGGAATAACTAAGATCTATGACAAAATTGTTTCGTAGTTGTGTTAAAAAACACCAACTGTTAAAAGTTTTTGGGGTTCAGTGAATAGGCAAAACCTCAAACAAGTTCCTAGTTATTGAAATAACTTCACTAGTTCTTCGTAAAATTCCTACAAATTTGACTATGTGAGACCCATTTGGCTACATTTTGTGATGACAACAATTTAGGAGGTGTTTATATTTCCTTTCTAGGATTGATTGTGCAATAGTTTTTTACCACCAACATTTTGAATCATAGTACATGATCCATCATCAAGATGTAGGAGAGAAAACGTTGGTGCTAAAAAATTGTTACACAATCGATCCCAAAAAGAAAATATATATATATAGATTGATATGGGTTGTAGAAATTTGATAGACTGGAGATATTGTTTTCACTCATTGTTGATATAGTGTTTTTTTCAAGATTTATCTTTACTATATGTTCACAATTAGTGAAATCCTTGTTAGTGTGCCTAAATTGGTAGGGATTGTGAGTTCCTTGGCTTCTTACCTAGAACACTAAAATTAAGTATTTGCATGTAGTGAGTACAATTTTCATCATAGTTTTTCCCATCTTAGTTTTTTACATAAATCTGGTGTTTACATGTGTGAAACAAAATGCTTTAGTTTGTATCGATGGTTAGTTGGAATAACTAAGATAAATGACAAAATTGTTAAAAGTTTTTAATTGTGTTGAGTCTTTGTAGTAGTGTTAAAAAACACCAACTATTAAAAGCTTCTAGGGTTCAATGAATAGGCAACACCTCAAACAAGTTCCCAATTAGAGAGAAACCTTCAACTTGAAATAACTTCACTAGTTCTTGCTAAAATTCCTACAAATTTGACTAAGTGAAGCCCATTTGGTCATACTTCGTAATGGAAATCTTGGAAACCATAACATAAACAAAATTTTGGGCGTTCAACTCTTGAATACATGACTAAGGTGACTTTCACAAGACCAAGGGGATTAATGGAGAATTAGAGTTTGCAAAAGATAAATAACATTACCAATATGGTATCGACTGTAAAAATTTGAAACTCTAATATGTCGAAGGCTGGACAGTTTCACAAGGACTGCAGGGTTTTGCCAATAAGATTGAAGGTCAGAAGCATACTGGAAATGGTATATATATAAAGGAAACCCCACTAGTCCAGAAGGCCGACAACCTTTAAGCTTAGCTATTATTCAAAATGAATGAATTATTTTTTGGGATCAATGGAGAAAGTAAGCAAGCACATGGATGATTGAAAGGCTAATAACCAGAAAAACTAACATTTGGGCAAAATTGGATTTTCAAATGGGGTACTTGACCAAGACATGGATATGTGGAGTCTAGAATCGACATGGTGATGCATCTTCAACAAAGCATGACAAGGATTCAAAAGACTCTGGGATGTAGACCAAGCAAACACAAACACAAAATTGATTGGGAAAAACACTTGAACCACAAGCAATCAAAACTAAACAATACCAAAGGAAAAGTCTGTACAAATGTTCTACAAAAGAGAACGAACAAAGATCAAGCGAAATAGTGTTCCAGGAATCGTCCAGGCACCAACAATTCCAACTAACTCTCCATTCACATCCTCCATAAAATACGAATATTCCCCATTAGTGCTCATGACAATATAAATGGCCCCAGCCATGATGAAGTTTGTAAAAAATTCCTTTCTTTTGAGACCTTACATTCCACATGAATACCAGATCACCAATCTAAAATTTTCTAGGAGATGCTTTCTTGTCAAGATGTTTTAGTTATTGTTGCTTCCTCAAATTGACTGTTCGTACTCGCTTCTTGATTTATCCAATTCAATGAGCTGGTTGACCTTGCATGACATTGTGTCTTCAACATCCTCGTCATATTCTTGAACAAACTAATAAACTGGCAACAAATTATTCATTGGCATCATTACATTTACGTCATATACCAACTCCCATGGTTACCTTTTTTTGTACATTATCTCAATGCAACTCTATCAACCCATAATGCTAACCTCGGTTCTGAATCTGAGGACTTCTTATTCTTTCCTACCATCCTCTTTATCATCTTCATCGTATTTCTACTGATTGCACTCAGTTTGTCCAATCCACCATGGATGACAGGTAGATGAATATGATAAGTTAATCCCACGCCCAAAGTAGAAATCAGCATGCTCTTCAGATCTGAAACACGTCACATCGTCTATGATCAACTTGCTTAGACTCCAAAGCTGGTAATAATATGCTCCCATACAAAATTCAGAATCACCGTGCAGATTGCTCTTCTGGTTTGCATACTTCTTCAATAACTGTTTCCCTCCCTCAGTGATCATCAAGGTAAAGTAGCTATGAACTGCCAAAGTAAGAAATATGTCAATATTATAATAGAAATTCTAAGCGAGATAAAGAAATTTTCTGATTTCTAATTGATACAAATAAAGCATAATTAAGAAATTGTCCAATTTCTAATTGATTTGAATAAGAAACCCCTGTTTACTCCATGTCAATTACTTGTATGTTGTCGTACATTCATTGGTATTATCACAACTCAAAGTATCTTTAAACAATCACAAAAACTGTGTAATTTGGTTTAGCATCTGTTTTCCCAAAAGTTCATTTACATGATTTTTGTACAAGTTAGTTTTATCAACTTTAGCAGTCAAATTTTTCTTTATTGCCAAATAATATCAATATGAGATACCATACAAGCCATAACTGGTCCATTCTGTAAGTTTCAAGTAGAGAGATCATCACTCATGTTCTTTTCCGCTGTTGGCTTAAAATAGATAGCTGCATTCACCTTACTGTGACAGCAGAGTCGAGTAACATCATTAAATGAATGTGATATTAAGGCCAGTGGAGAAGAGACTAAAATATCAAATCAGTCCATTTGCATTGAACATTCTATTGTACACATAGAGCTCGAGTATAAATTAACAACATGAAATTATATAACAGAGAATTGATACAATGCAGATTTTACATTTTACATAGTGAATGATCCTCAGAGTGATTTATAATACTTCATCATTGCCTGTACTGTATTTTGAAAAATACATAGGGATAAATTCGAGAGTAGGAGAGGAATAGCACGACTGTCAATCTTTGTGCCTGACATAGAATTCTTTTCAAATTTTATGTACAATTATACATAAACCTGTTGATCATATACATTACGGTCACAATAAAGGTGGAAATATCAAATCTGGAAAGTGTTCTAGAGAGGGTATGTTAGCTGGTAATCGGCAAAGTCAAAGTCAACAATGACGATTTGAAAGGAGTTTCATCATGAAGTAGTAAGTAGAACCTGGTACTGCCTTTGGTTGAGGCCATTTGGCTCCTGCAGGAACCTTAATACATCTGAAGCCCTGTCTTTGGTATAGTGCCAAAGCTGCAGGATTATTCACATCACAATGCAAGGCCATTGAGCGACAACCCCAACTTCGTGCCAGAGCTTCTGCTTCTATGACCAATCTCTGTGCAATCCCTCTTCGCCGTTTTCTTTGCCGAACTGCTACATTTGATATATAAGCAATACCTGCTCTGCAGAAAAAAATCAACCATGCAAGACTTCTTTCTAATCCCAATCATAGCTAAAAACATAAAGGGTTTTGACTTGACCTGATATCTATTAGAAATTGCACTTAGCAGAATTTAATGTAGCAAAAATATGGTTCAGTACCAGTAACACAAGTCAATGTGAGAATTACTGCAACGTTTACTTTCATGTAAGAAGAAAGACGGAACAATCTCTATGTATGGAGATTATTTGAGAAAATACTAAAAAACACAAGTGCAACGCAAGGTATAAAATTCAGATACATTCCAAATGGATATGTGCCAGAGCTATATTGGACTAATTAATCCAATTTCAGCACAAACATGGTGCTAAGGGTTTTCAGTGAACATTTTAATATTTTCAGAAGCAGATTAGGTGAGAACTGTGGAAGAGAGATATGGTACAATCTTATCAACTTGAGTATAAAGCAACAAATTCAATTATCTCCTTAAGACAAAAACAAATTTATCAAATACTAGCTCAGGGTGTTTATCAGTACAACTACTTATTAAAACCAAGAAAAAGGAAAATATGCCATCCACCTACCAACTGAATGGTAAAGATTTTTTTTTTAAAACTAAAAGCACTGGTTTTTAAAATATTAGAATATCGTGGTACAGAATCGAACATCATAGAGGAAAAAAGAGCATCTAAAAAAAACCAGATAGAGAAGAAGCCACTGGTAAACCATAAAAAGTATGCCTAGAAAGTACTACCTATGTAATTCAAATGTTTGTTGCAGGAGTTCATAAAATCCTCAAAATGTGATTTGCTAGATAGCATTGATGCACCATTGATGGTTAAAAGGCAAATAGATAAAAGACAAATCTAACAGAAGGCCCAGTATAGAATAGAAACTTCATGCAAATTTGTCACTGTTAGGTAAGTGACTTGGGAGTAACAAATGCAACACAGACCCAACTGAAAGAGCAAGACAAAAAGAAGACAGTCATTGTTTTTGTAGGGTAATCCCACCACAATGAATACTATATTAACCGCACTGTTTCAAATGACTCCCACACTGGCTGTGTTATGGCAAATACATGTTGTCGTTTGACAGAGGAGACGGAAGCTCCTTATATGGATTTATAAAGACGATATTTCTAAAAAAAACAATCGTTAAGTAAAGACAAAAATAGAAACTAATAAATAAACCAAGGACTAACTTAGATGATCATTAAAGGAACATTATAATATTCTAATACCTTAATAAATATTCTAATATTCTACTAGGCTTATCAACTACCATCATATTAATAGGCAAAAGCCTACAACACAACGGTAAATTGTGAGCCTCTTATTTGGGAGGTCTTAGGTTCAAGTGTACTGGAGCTTAATAAATAATAATAATTAATTACAACACACAATAACAATTAATCTTTGCTTCGTTCTCTTACCGATAAAAACAAAAAATACCATCATATTAATTGTCCCCGGCATCATCAATAATAAAAACTAACTACCCGCCATTGCTTGCAAATGCTTTTCAAATTCAAAGAAGTACCTCTCTCTTTTATCATTTAGTGGATTAATCAGAAACAAATTATTTGACTATTTCTAGTATTGAACTGTGCACTAGCCACTTGCCTATAATTTCTTATATTTTGTTTCTCGCAAGGCTATTTCCCCCCATTTATTTTCATAATAAATACCCCCAATTATTTTCATGGTAGGAAACATCATTTTGGCTTGGTACCTCACCTCCTATTCCCAAGATGGCCCCTTCTTGGTAAAAACTCAGCTACTGTGTCTATTGTCAAGATTCCAGAAATTCTTCCACCATTCATAGGAAGCTTGGATTCAAGTTCCACATTTTCATGTCTCATAGAATTGAGAAAAGTATTTTCATCTATTAATCTCTCATCAATAGCAACAAGGCATTGTTTTCTACACCCTGGAGGTATAGAGAACCCAGAAAACATGGCTACCAATCTATCTGCTCTTAGAACCAGATCCATGGGAAAGCCACGGTCCGGGAAGAAGGAGCTACAGTGGGTTTCTGCCACTTCCCAATAATCTTCAGGTCTTGCTTCACGAACAAGAATATCTGGGCAAATTGCAGGAAGATATTGAACTACCCCAGCACTGTTTTTTCTTCTTCCTGCATAATATGAGACATTATCTGATTAAACAGATTGAATGAGTCCTGAGATGCTACCAAAATGGGAATACTTAGAAACAGAAGTATGATTTATCACAATGCACTTAGATTATTTGATGGCAATAGGACAGTTGATTGGTGAAAAAAGATAAAAATTTAATCTATTATAATACATATAAAAAGAACTATTTACAGTGAGAAACACCTTATACAATCCAACAAGACAGCTATTTTCATTCAAACAACTTCTGGGAAATTTAGGACAGAAACAAGACGGTTTGTTGGGTTGTTCTTGATGCAGTTGCACAGTAATGTCCCCTCTCACAAATTGAGTTTATGAAGTGAGATTAAATTAATTATTTTATGCTATATTTTAAAAAGGAAACTATAAAACTAATATTAAATAATTAACTAAAATGACTCAAGAACATAATCAATTAAAGTCACTGATTTTCAAAACTTTGCAGGGTTAGGGTTAGTTTGGGACAAGTAATACCTGCAAAATAAATGTTAGATCTTCAACAATAATCAATCTAGCTACACTATTCTACCCTCTATTTTATACCCCAACCTAAAGGAATCTCCAGAGCAGGTCTTATAACCCTTAGTTATTCCACCATCTTCCCTAAAGTGCAACCCCTAAGATTCTTCTTGGACAGGACATCCTCTATCCAAGGCAAATCACATATGCATATGTTGACATCATCAAAATATTCTGGCACATGGAGATTTCTGTTAATGTAGACATGGTAGTCAGATGGAGACCTTATCGCCTGTCATACCCCATGATATGGATCCCCTTAATCTCCATGGTGTCCGCTGTTGAGTTTCTGGGATCGCTGCAAATGTACTAAGCACTGCTATAATGTTTGGTATGCGCTTTCCAATTCACAGCAATCACTTATTTATATTGAAATTATATCAAGTGGAAACATGTCTATTCATTAAAAATATAATAACATAATTATATATAATTACACACACACACACATATATAATATTTATTATTTAATTAATTTATATACAGATATTGTATCTCACACACACGCACACATATATGTATATATATCTGCACTTCACTCTCATAGTTTTATCTGACTAAATCTACCCAACATTAACACTCCCTCTTAGCTAGGGAGGATAAACACAAGACAGATATTACACCATTGATAATATTAGGAATGACAAATTTTAAGACACTATTTTGATATCACATATGATATCATAAGTATTGGTCTCCCAGAATATCAACATATCATATTCATCAATTACTCAAAAATGTTTGGTATCACATCTAATATCATGTGTATTGATTTCCTAGAATATCGAGATTCGATATTCACCAAGTACTCAAAAAGGTTTTGATATCACATCTGATATCAAGAGTATTGGTCTCCTAGAATATCAAGATTCAATATTCACCAATTACTCAAAAATGTTTGATATCACATCTGATATCATGGGTATTGGTCTCCCAGAATATCAAGATTTGATATTCACCAAGTACTCAAAAAGGTTTTGATATCACATCTGATATCAAGAGTGTTGGTCTCCCAGAATATCGAGATTCAATATTCACCAAGTACTCTTTGAGTAATGGCCTTCCAGAATGTTGAGATGCAAGATATTCACCAAGTACTATGTGTAATGGCCTTACAGAACATCAATTTGCATAACAATCACCATGTACTCAAAAAAATGATTATAAGGTATGTGTACTCGCATTCTCGTAATGCTTACCATATAAACTTTCACCATGCAAAGTATAATTTATCATGATCTGTAGAATCATTGTAAGATATCCATCATAATAGAAAATTAAGTTATTGTAGAATCATCACCTTTCAATAACTTTTGCAAATACAATTCATAATCATTTGGAAGTCGTCACTTCCTCATGATGTACACAGGGGATAGGCTCATTAAGGTCATACAGTCACACACAAGGACTTTTGAACTCCCTCTGAATCAATCATCTGAGCTCCTCAACCAAAGTTGTCTTTGATGAAGTGTCATACTCCCTTTGACTCTAATATGATCAAGATCTTCAAAGATCAACTAAAACATATCCTCTATCCGCTCCTTCAAACGGATGTGTCAAACAACCTTTGAATCTCCATTTTCCTACAATAGTATTCTCAAAAGGAAAGATCAAGGCACATAGCTCTTGGTTGTATAAATAAGAATGTCAACATGAATGTTAGTAATTTAACTCATGCCCATTACTAACAACAACATAAATGATTATAACATCTCTCTTCATTTTCTATAATAGAATTAAGATAACACAATACTTAATTTCTATATATATGACTTTCCCTTAGATGACATATTCTTTTAAAAGTTCAATATTTACAATTATATTTAGATTTATTTTCATTTATAATTCAATAACAACATTAGTAACTCACAATAATACTAATAACTTATATTATTTAACATATTTATATGTAACAAAACATAATATTAAGTTATTAAATATCATTATACCGATCAATTTTTTATTATTAAATATCATTCTTAAATTAAGATATTCATCACCTTATAAATTCTCATTTATATACATATCTATATAAGAAAATTAAATAATACATTACATAAAAATGATGTGCAAGGACCTAAAATAATATACCTCTTCTACTATCTTTAAAGTGATCGGCATCCAAACCTTATCATTTTTAATACCTTTGTCATTCATAATCCACAAAAGTTTAACCGATTGATATTGATAAATGAAGATAATGTGTTTTGTCTACACCCCAAGCAAGCATCATATCATCTCAAAAAAATCTAAAATTCTTAGGCTCTTCGACGTCCATGGAATCTTGGGTTGGTCTACCAACACTTCCAACAAGGATGTTGTGGGCATCGAACTCCAGTCCAATGGGATCATGGTGCTCTATTTGCCATCACACATCTCTTTAAATTCCCAGTTGCAATTGTTTTCACGATGACTTGAAGGCCAATAATGGCTTCTTCCAAATAATGCAAACAAGGTTCACCAATGTAAGCGCTCTACCTCAACAGAGATAATCTGAGCTTTGTGATCTCACTTCCAATGAAACCTCCACCACTCTACTCATTCATCAACTTGTAAACATCCAATAATCATTCATCTCTATCATTGTTGGGTTGGAAGCAAGAACAAACAAGCTCTATCATTTAATTGAGGTCTTCTTGGGGGCTCCCAATCAAATTTCCATCCTTCTCAATTATAAAAAGCTCACAACTTTTTGTTACTGTTATTCTGGGGATCGTTGTGCTGATAACCAATCATCACAGGTGTGTTGTGAGGTTTTCATACCATTGCCCCAAAAAAATTTGGGGACCCCCTTTTTCGAGCAAGCCTTGGCAATTTTCGAGGATTTTTTGAATTTTTCGGTTGCCCTAGCAAAATTTGGTGTTGTCCAAAGATTTTGAATTGACAATTTTATACACCTTGGATGCCTTCAGGCCAAGAGGGGATTTGGTTTGTTTTCACCCGGTGCGAAACTTGATTTTCCAGAACATGTAATTTTGCCCTCAGGGCAATCAAAATTTAACATTTTTTTTTTATGGTTAAAACGATACCTGGCAGGATAAAATTGCAAATTTTGGACTTAGATGGATTTTCGAAAATTTGACATAATTGTATAAGCTTGAGCATTTTCAAAATGAATTTGTGGACTTAGGTGTTTTGGAAATCTTGAATTTTTTCGGTGAAAAGAAGTTTTGGTAGTGAAATTGAATTGAGTTTAAATTTCGGTTAAAAAATTGAAATTGGATTAAATTGCAAAATCTCATTAACTTGGTTGAAATTTTGCCTAGACGATTTTAGAAATGTTAAAGGAAAATGGTAATTTGGAATTGAAAATTGATTTTGGCTTGCTAGATTTGATTTTAATTATATTTTAATGTCAAAATGTTGTTAAATAAAAAATTTGACATCTCCTAAGCTTACCTTGTTTCTATTTTGCAATTATGGATCAAACTGGCGATTAAAGGGCCAATTTCGCTACAGGGCTTAGTTATTTTCATGTTTTATTTAAAACTGGGTCATTTTGGAGAGTCTAACTTAAATTTTGTTTCCCTCCAAGCAGGTCAACCCACTCTAGAGGTCAATAGGAGGATATAAGAAGGGGCTTCCCCCCTCTTATTTCCTTATTCATTTCCACTCCTCTTGCTTGGTTGAGCGATTTCTCTTCCAAAGGGGCGAATTTGTCCTTGGCAGCAATTTTTGAGAGTCTAATTTTCCATTCTTTGGCAGTGATTTCTTCCTTGGAGATGGGCGATTTCTGCCCTAAGGCAAATTTGTGAAGGAGGATCTGATTTTGCAAGATTGGCAGCGATTTTGAGGTCTAATTTTTCCTCCAACAGCAACAAGTTTTTTCCTCCAGCTATGGCGATTTTATTTGGTGAAGAGGCAAGGCGATTTGAGATCTGATTTTTTGCAATTGTGGGCGGATTTAGGAAGTCGAAATTCAGATTTAGGGCAGACTTTTATGCCCTAGGGCAATGATTTTCCTTCAAATTGGGCCATTTTGGCAAGGAGGTCGAAATTTGATGAAAAGGGCAGATTTTTGCAAGCAATTCATTCGCTAGGGCATCACATTTTGAAGGACTGAAATTTCTAAGATCAGATCTCAATTTGAAGTGGCCCGATTGTTGGTAGAAGGAAGATTTAAGATAAGATTCTCATTCATTTTTAGAGGTGAAGATTGGTTTAAAAAGGCAGATTTTACTCCTTGTTCTTGCTTGGTTCATTTCCCTTATCTTCTTCTTGCACTATTCATCCACCACTTCATCATTTCCATTGATAGGCTTAAGTTGGGAAATATAAGTGTAGGTTTCATGATAGGACACTTGGAGAGGCAGAAATATGCTAGACCGCCCTAAGATTGAAGTTGGGAGATATAAGTGTAGTCCATCCTAAAGTAACAAAGAGGCAAAAATAAGTGGTAGTCCCACCCCTAGGATTAAAGTTTGGAGATTGATAAGTGTAGAGATAGGATTTGGAAAGGCAAAAATAAGCTAGATTCCATGGATAGAAAGAAGTTTGGAAATTGATAAGTGTAGTCCATATCATTTAGAATGAAGAGGCAAAAATAAATGTTTAGGATGGAGGATGTTAGTACAAGCAAGAACCCAAAGGGAACAAATACCAAAAAAGACAAGGAAGACATGATGCCTACGACCACCTTCTTCAAAGTGAGGCGAATAAATGATACCAATATCGGCACGGTGAACATGGTACAGTTGAAGGATAGACTAAACGAAAGACAATCCCCCATAGCAAAGAAGATCTATAAGAGCAGAATTGTACACGTGGCGACTTTCCCTCCTACCCTGCCTTGTCCAGAATTGGTAATGGAGTGTGCATCTCAGTTTGTTATTGTGACCAAGTCTATTTTTTATGAAGGGAAGAGAGTGTTGGCTAACATTTGCGGACAAGTGGTCGAAGAGGTATTCAATGTTACCCAGCATAAAGGCATGACAGTGGTAATGATGGATCAAACAACCAAGTTCTTTCAGTATAATCAAGAAGCCTACTTCATTCATCTAAAGTAGAATTGGTTACACAAAGGCAAGAAGGGAATTACCAAGTCGTCACAGCTCACCAGGTCAGATTTCAAATCAAAGTATGGCGACCTTATTGTGCTTCTCAGCCGAATCATGGGCGTGGCTCAAGGTATGCAATTTGAGAAATGGATGTACCACTTTATTGATGAAATTGAAAATGGAAAGAGAAAATTTGATTGGGCTAGAATTATAAGTGAAAATTTAGAGTTGCAACTAAGGACAATACAAATTCAAAAGCAATCCTACATGGGATCCTATCTTTTCTATCTCATTGCAAGACTATATGAAAATCCTGGACTTAAGGCCTTAGGAGTAATTGGCAATGGGTCGGAGCAATGTTTGGTGCATGAGTGCTATCCACAATTTCATTTACACAATACCAAAGATTATAAGATGTTTTATGATGCCTTTGCCATGAAGACTATAAGAATACTACAAGGGACACCTGCTAGGAGACTCTCATCGGAAGCGGAAGCAAAAGTTAAGAAGTATGGGAGTTGGTTCATCCAATTTCCGCAATTCACATATATTAGAGTAGCAGGAAGTATAGTTTGTCCCAAGAGACTTCCAAGGTACCCACCCAACAAGATAGCTTTGATGGAATTGGCTAGGCAACTTGAGCATAACTTAAAGGTGAGACAAGGATTACCTTCTCATTTGGAATAGGCAATGATACTTGCCCCAATCCTGTCACCTTTGCAATTGCGGAGGAGTTAGAATGGTATCATCTAGGATGGTATAAAGCAAGACAGGGATTCGATCCTAATGGTCTTATCAAGGCATCTCGCGAAAATACATTCAAACATGTTTCTACTATAGAAAATTTTTGGGCCAATCCACAGGATGACTTTCATGTGAGGAAGCTAGCTTTCTCAAGATTGTCAGCGGGCATGATGAGGACAATCAGATGGAGAGGCCTTGATATTCCCGATCAACTGGAAGATAATGAAAATGTGCTAAGGGAAGATTACGATACAACGGATGGAACAAAATTGGGTCCAGTGGATTGGGATGATCATCAAGATCCTTCCTTAGAGGCAATTACAAGGACGGTTGATCTACACACTGAGTCATGGTACAATGATAAGTTAAGGCAATTACAAAATCGAAAGGTATGCCTTACTTATGAGAAGATGAAACCAAAAGAAAGAGGTCCAGCAGAGTCAGTCGGACAGAAAGGTGGGTGCAGTAGCCAGCAACAAAGAGCAGTTAAAAGCAAGAAGAGAAATTTGGAGGTTAAAAAAGTAAAGAACGTCAGGAGCCTCCAACAAAGAGACAGAATGCGGCACTGTCAAGGGAGAGCATAATTGAGGCTAAAAGCAAAGAGGTTAATACAAGTGGACAAAGGGTCTCAGTAAAGGTGAGCTTTGATTCGAAATCTAGTGGTTATAGTGATAGTACCGAATACTCTCCTCTCTCGGAGAACCAACATGGAGATGATATGACAGTCACTAGTGAAGAAGAGGATAGGCCAATTGATATTGAGGAAGTAAGCCAGGTGCCTGAGGCCATTGGTGATGCTTTGCTAGTCGAACCGAATCCAAATTTGGGGAGATGCCAAGAGGCAGGTGGTGACTGTCTGAACAGTTGAAGATATTCAAGGGTTAGTGGAAAAGGAAGATAGTGAGAAACATAAACAAATTGCAAAAAACAGTGGCAAAGGTATCCAGAAGCGATGATGAGGGTCACCAAAAAGTTCAAATTGCTATACCAAAGGTTAGCAAGGCAGTGGATGAGATAGTAGAGCATAACTTGGGAAGAATCACGGATGACATGAAGTGTGAGGAGATACAAGAAGGCATGGCTTCAATTAGAGAAAGGTTGAGGAAGGCAAACAAGAGGATTGTAAAGTTGGAAGCTAAAAACAAGTATTAAAGAGATTGTCAACCTATCCAACAGTTGCATCAGGCAGCCCTTCCGCAAAACAACGAGAGCAACATAGAAGAGATATTGACTCAGCTGCACAAAATCAAAAATTGGATCAGTGATATAATTCAAGATGGGCGAAATTTCTTGCCTTCTTTTATCTCAACATTCAGGTCATTAGTGGCTATTAGAGACACATTCAGAACATTTGAAGAGGAGTGGAAGGATTTCCTTCCAGTCAAGGACTTAGCCATTCCCAAGCTATGGGCATTTATTGGGCTACTGGAGAGATATTTGGAAAGAACCAAATTGGTGGATGAAGGAGGAATGAGTACAGTGGAGTCTTGGTATGTTGTCTTGACCATCAGATTGAGGATACTTGAAGAGATACGGAATGAGATTGCGCAGCACAGCCCAGGCATTGACACTTCCATTTCAACCATGATGAACGATATTGGGGCTACACTTGATTTTGAAAATATCAAAGAGGAGAGCGTCAATGAGACAGAGTTTGGGTCGAGATTGGATGAGTTGGGGAAGGTTGCCATAAGGAATTAGCATTTAGGCACCCTTGCCTACCTCAGTGCCTTTATCAAATATGCAAAAGAAGAAGCAAGCAACATGATGGATACAACTAAGCTCAAGATGAAGCACACGCCTTGCCCTCGCATGAAGGAGGTCAACTATAAGCTAGCCAAGTTCATTGCCTTGGCTAAGAAGACGAAAGAAAAGGGTAGAATTATATTAGAGGATCATTTGATATAAGCCCAAGTAGCAAATTCTCCTTTCTTCTTGGGTAGGATAGGTGTTTGACTCTGATTGGCTACCATCTTTGTGTCTTCTCATTGGTTGCCATTTTTCCTTTTTTTTATTGATCTATTGATGAGGTGGCATCTTCTCATTGGCCAATGGAGTGGCAACCTTAGCTAGGGTTTCTGGGATTTGATTTGGATCGTTGATTTTGCCTCTTAATCTCTACCATTGGTTGTAATTTTGGCCTCTATATAAGGCCATTTGCTCTCATTTGTAAAGGGTTGAAGAAAATTGTTGCTTAAGATAATACCAAAATTGCTTCTCCTATCATTGTTGTGTCTTGCATGGTGATTTAGAAGACTTGGTGTTATTGCATGGTTTCTACTTCCAATAGTTAAAGTTGAACTTCACTGAAGTTGTTAAAGTAGATTTTATTTCAAGAAAGTTGTTAAGCAAGAGTAAAAAGTAGATGGATAGTTGCACGGTGATATTAGTGGATGTTTGATAGGGATCAATAAACTAGGCCACTAGCAATCCAGTCTTTTTCCCTTGAATCATTGCCTCTATGGAGGTAGAGCCATTGGTAAGCTTTCATTAGATTTGGTCCCTATCCATTTGCTAATCTTTCCATTCATAGGAGTAGAAGTAAAGCAACAAGTAGTGTAATAGTTGAAATTCATTCTTGGAACAAGTTAGAAAATTAGAAGCATTGTTGGTGGTCATACCCTCCATCATTGCCATCAACATCATTCGGCACCAATATACATTGCAAAGCTAATTTCATCACCATCACAGCAAAAGTCCAACATCCTTGAAAGAACAACATAAGCCCGCCTACGTGATTAACCAGCAAATCACATTAATATAACTAAGTTAGTATCCACAGGTGTAAGGAACCTTGGAGTTTTTCTCATGTTCTTCATGAGTATTTACTTTTCACGAGAGGGTTGAGTGTTTGATATTCCATATCAAGTATTCAATCACTATATGTTATGTAGTGGTACAAAACTGACATCAAAAAGGTGCCATTAGAGAAGCTGTAAATTCGCTCATGAACATACCTAAATGGAAGGCTGGATAGACAGCCCAATAAAATATATATAATTGCAGGTTTTATTACACCACCGTGTGCTCTAGGGAATGGTCGAAATCACTCATTTGATCATGCCCAAAGCACTTAATTTTAGCTGCCCACTTCCACGGAATTGGAAAGATGAAAATGGGCAGCTAAGGTATGAATTGCGCGAGGAGAAAAACTTACACAAAGAGATTAAGATATCATTGTCTCTCTAACCAGAGAAACTCAAGCAATCCTCCAAATGCAGAAACCTTATAATAATAACACCCCTAGCATTCTTCCAACTATCAGAATTTAACACGACTCCTCATGAGATGGGTTTGTCCTCCAATTTCTGCCTATATTCTTCATCGTGAGTCTGATTTATTTATTCTCTTATGCTCTTCAAACACCGAATGCTATTTGGTAATCGATGTTAGATGCAGCTAAGCCCCTAGCCATAGATTCCTCAGACTTTGACATATCTATGCAGCGACATTGAAACCATACATAGAAAACCCCATGTCTGAGTTGTTGGTATTTATGCCCTGTGCAATTATCGTCATGGGCTTCCCGCCATTATCATGCATATCTGAAATATGGCTGCTACGTCCCGGATATGAAATCCACCGTTTCATAGATTTTACATTCTTTGTAGAACTAGCAAAGTGAATGAGCATACAAAGTGTTTACAATCTAGTTGAAGTAGCAGCTTGCATGATAACAACTTTATAATTATTAACTTTTGTAGTATTTAGGTTGACCGTATCATATCGTACACTTGCAATATGTCTCTGATACCATGTTGAGTTTCCAGGATCGCTGCAAATGTACTAAGCACTGCCATAATGTTTGGTATGTGCTTTCCAATTCACAGTGATCACTTATTTATATTGAGATTATATCAAGAGGAGACATGTCTATTCATTAAAATAATAACATAATTATATATAATTATAAATATATACATATGATATCACATATATATAATTTATTATTTCATTAATTAATTAGTATATATATATATATATATATATATATATATATATATATATATATTTCACACACACTCTCTCTCTCACTCTCTCACACATATATCTGCACTTCACTCTCATAGTTTTATCCGACTGAAGCTACCAAACATCAACATCAGCCCTATGGGCTAACACAATATTATCCAAAATCCAATATTCATCATATAAGATTACCACAAATATAATATGGTCATATTATTAGTATGTAAGATAAAATTCATTTATATCTATAATGATATAATATCATTTAAATGAATCTCACATCCACAATAACTTCAAACTAATAAATACATAAACTTCATATATTACACAATTATAACATCCATTATTATGTTCACAAATATTATGTCTACAGTTATTATTGCTCATGTTTTGAATAACTTGGAGGTGACTTCTTTCTTTATTCTTCTTTATGAGGGCTTGGGTGGTATGTATGATTTGTTCCATGAAGGCCTTTAATTCATTTCTTAACTGATCATTCATGGCGGTGGCTAGTTTCTTTTTTCTCTCTCCAATGCTCCTTGGGTTCTTTGGTTAGCTTGCATTAACTATCTTTCACAAGATGGCAGGAACAATACTTTGATACTATTGTAATGTCTCTGTCATGGCTTAGTTTCTTATAATGCAATTATAAAGTTAGGCTTAGAGAAAAATGCCACCAAATGATAGGTTTAACTTCAATTGCTTGGTAGAAATTATTTTCCCGTATAGAATTGGTCGGTGTTTAATTAATTTTACTCCATGTACTTTCTCCTTATTAATACTTATGTCAATTGATATATTCCTCCTTTATAGCTTACCTTTTACTTCCACTTTTGAGTTACTCTCTACTCCCTTATCTATTTCAAATGATACCCTTTAATTTGTGCTTAACTTCACTTGGTTAATATATTCAAATGATGTCCTGTATCTATAATATTTTATTGCATGTAGTTTTGTATGTAGTGTTACATACCAAATTTTGGCTCAATTTTAAATATTCCTTATTAGTTGTTGAGGTTTCATGCGAAGTTGAGAGATTGGTTAAATTAGTTGTTTGTTATGGTTTCATGTGAAAATAAAGTGTTGGTTATTTGTTATGATTTCATGGGAAAATGGAATATTGCTTAATTGTTATGATGATATATGAATTGGAAATGGTTGGCTAAAATGATCATATGCTATGATAATTTTGATTTCATAAAAAGATAAGAAATATGTTATTACCATGATAAATTTCTCTTGTAGATAAGCAACGAAGGGGGGGAGGCATTGCCAGAAAAGGAATTGGGCATGAGGGCACCACCTGCCACTGAGCTAACAAGTATGAGTCCTAAATCATTATGGCCAAGGAAAATAGATTAGGCAAGTGAGGGTATACTAAAGTGATCGCCATGACTGGGTCAACACATTTAATATATGTTAATTAAGAAGAGTATCATTATAATAAAACATAAGAAGTAAAATTATTATTTCCATCCTATGTCAATGTTTATCATTGATTCTACCTTTAGACAAATGTTATAATATTATTATTTGTTCCATTTGGCCTCTATTTTATTTCCAGCGGCCTATAATGTTATTTCTTCCACCCAACCATTTGTCATTATCAGCCTCTTTATGGCTCTTGAATATTTTAAACCAAGAAACGAAAGTCATGCCTTCCACCACCTCTCTTCATCTTGCCCATAACTCCATCTTGAACCAAGCTTGCATTTAGCCAATCTCAATGCATGTGACTGCTTTGATATCAGCGATCTCTCTCCTTCTCTACGACTGCGATTTCCATCCATGATCTGCAGTTCATAGCATGGTTTATAACTGAGGCTGCATCCCTTTCAGTCCTTATTCTTACCTGCGACTTGCACTTATAGTGTCGTGATCCATGCCATGATTTATCTCAAATGCCATTGTTTATACCTATAATTGCAATCCTATCACCATTGTTATAGTGTCATTATTTCATATCTGTGGTTGCCTCATTGGAGATCATTTTCCTACATACGATTTACTACTGGTGAATTGTTTCATACACGTGTGGTATTCTTATTGCCTTGCTTCACATCTGCAATTGCATCTATTATTGTGCTCATTCCTATCTGCGACTGGCATCCATACTGTGGCTATTTTTCTTACGTTGCATCCATATGGAGTTGTTCCTATCTACAACTAGATTACCTTACTGGAGAATATTTCGCACTTATGAATGCTTCCTCATCGCATTCATACTCACAGCTAGAGGTCGGTTTTATACAGCTGAGGAGCCGTACTAGGCATCTCAGATTTCCACCTGCGGTGAGGGTGATAATACCTCTGTTATTCCAACCAGGTCATGCACTCCTTTTTGCATTTTCTTCTCTCTTTTGTTATATTCTAAGGCTCTGAATTCTAGCTCGATAATCTGAAGGAATGTTGTTAACGTAAGATAGAGCCAGAAGGACTAGGCCCAAATTGAATGTCTTGATTTCATAAATCAAATTGATTAAATGCATACGAGATGGGTCTGAATTTATCTCTTCATTACTATTATGATTACTCTCTCTCTCTGAACTTAAAATAAATTGGAAGGAGTCCAGCTTTGTGCAAGCTTATACAGGGGCATCATCTATATGCCCTTAGATAAGAGAAAGCGCACTCAAAGAGTCAGGAAACTGTTCCGAAAAATTATCATGAACCTTTCTTTTATGAATCTGTTATAAACCCAGGTTGGGTGAGAAAATCTTGATTGTAGTGAATAGAATTTAATTGAGAAATTTGGCAGCCATGCCAAGATTCATCCAAGATGATCAACAAGTTCGAGTTGAAGGGTGTAGGCTGATAACAGATGTTTTTGCGATTATAACCTGTAAGACAGGGTGATTAATCAGTTCCAAACTAAATAGATAATGGAGTTAAACAAATAAACCAACCCAAGTCAAGTAATGGTGGTCTAAGTGTATGATTCTCGTTGTCTAGTTGATTGTGGCAGGACAGGGGTGTCTCGTGCCTAATCCCAGGTACTGAGGGCCTTTCTCAGTTGAGATTGTGTGGGGATACTTAAGGGTCTGCGGTTGAGAGGTTAAAACGCTGACAACGCTTCTCCTCTTCCACCAGATGCCAAGGCTTGCACAAAATAGAGATATGATCTGCAATCAAATATCTTCTAGTAACGGGTATTTTACTTTTATGAATTTGCAATTTCAAGTTAATAATATGTTAGATGGTTAATTCGTTCATTCAGTTATTCAGTTATACCCTTTGATTCTCTTCCATCTGAATATGTAAAGTAGTTGTAAAACTATATTCATGCGACTATGAAAAGTAATGTATCTTTATTAGCAGAAAATGATCTCTCTTCCATTAAGTAATGGTTAGTTATGATGGCTGCTATATAGATTGCATTTGTTTGTTGAAAATGCTCTTTCAACTGTTAGTTAAGGTAATTCAGTTAATCTAGTATTACCGTTGATCTCTTCCATATGAACACATAAAATAGCTGTTATAATTCTGCCTTCTCATGCTCATGAATATGAAAAAGTAACTATGTTCAATGATATGATAGTTCATAGCTAAGGCTGGAAAAATGGGATGTTACATGTAGGGTGGCAAACCTTGCACCATTTTTCTTATATAAAGATTAGCTTCTCATATATTGATTCCTTACTATCTTAGACTTTAGTAGTTGTCATGTGTGATCTATCTCCCCGATACCCTCTACTCCTTAGATGGGTGCATTTGTTTGGAGAAACTATGGTTCCATATCCTCTTTAATCCCTTTTTTTTGTTTTAATATTTATATACTTTATTGGGTCCTCGCTTCTTTCACCGGTTGCCAATAATGTTCAAAGAGTCCTTGAATTGGTGGCATATGTTATTCAAAGGTCACTTTGTTGTTGTTTTATTGTATATCCAGCTGCCATATTAGATTCCAAGTCTCTTCCTTTAAATGGTTGTGTATCTATCAAAGTTCCTTCCCTCCCACCCCTCTCCATACCTATGTGGGATATATAGGTGCCCAAGCGGTTTCAGGCCAACTTCCCCTCATTTCATGTGACCCTTGACCCAAAGGGTGGCATCCATCTGTGTTTTGATTATCTTTGGATATAATTTGGTGGGAATATATAATATTAATTTTATCTAAGGAATGTTTTGGATTAAACATTATTATTATAGTTAAAATATATATACATATGGATTATTATAATTGGATTGAATAATGATTATTATAATTGGATTATATATATAGTGGCCGACGGGATTGGTTAGTGTCTGAAAGGTTGCATTACGATTGAGTCACCCCTTCGGGAGATATGAATGAAATTATGAATCATCATTATACTTGTGATTATATATCTGCTTATATGAATAAAGTACTATATTGTTTATGTTACATTCTATTCTCTTAATGCAATAACTATCTGTTTACCTTGTACAATAAACATTTGGCATAGTTGCCTATCGAACCTAGTGCAAAAGATGTGTTATGAAGATTAATGTCGAATTTGCTCAATAAAGATCAAAATAAAATAAAATAAAAAAATGATGTATGCACAGCACGGGAAGCATTGATTCTCATACAGCAAGTGAAGTGAAGGTAGAAGTTTCAGCTACCCTACGAGGTGTAGTGATCGATTGGTTTTCAGACATTGAACCAAAGAAGCTAACTACATGGACAGATGTCAAGAAAGAATTTACAGTAGAGCTCCAACTACTTAGGGATGATAATGAGATGGTAGAGGAAATTTACAGTACAAAAATAGGGGAAGAATGAAACAGTCCGCGTATATGCGAGGAGGCTGAAGGAGCTAGTAGGAAAAATGGAAAGCCAACCAATGGACGAGTTGAAGAAAGGATGGTTCGTCGAAGGACTACGACCAACACTGTGGAAAAAGATGAAAATTGTATCTCCAGCATCATACATTGATGCATATAACCGCGCAATGGACTTAGAGAGCAAACATAAAATCGGCAAAAAGAAGAAAGACATATCTTTGGATTCTTAAGACTCATCCTCCAAAAGCAGCGATGGGGAATCAAGTAAAAAGATGGGGAATCAAGTAAAAAGGTTCAAGCATTACAAAAAGATATGCTACGTATGATGAAAGAATTTAAAAACATGAAAAGAACCCTGGCCAAAACAAGGAAGGGGAACTATGGTGTATGGATTGCAAGGAGGGCCACACAAAGGGCTCTTTCCCTAAGAACCAATTTTGTGATATCTACCAAACTGTGGGACATTCCACCAAGGAATGCCCATTCAATGTGAAAACAAAGGGACACCAGCAAGTGCTACTAATGCAAGAAGTGTCCACCTCGGGAGCAAGAACAAATACAAACAATGACACGACAACCTCAGGAGGGTATCGAAACAACCGACACGGACGAAACAGCAACAACAATAACAATACTAATTGACCTGGTTGGAACCTATTCAATTTCAAATGTTTGTTGTGCCAAACCTTGCGTCTACACTGTGAAACCTCGATGGCGTAGCTTGTAATCTTCATTCATCTAGTTTATTCGGGTTATACAGCCTCTCCCTGAGACTTTCCATATCTCCCTAACTTGTTTTCGATGGCTATTCTTAAGCCTGATACCATGAACTCTGTTGGTACTACAGCCTATTGACCATACATTAACTGAAACGGAGTGTGTCCCGTGGTAACTTTGTGAGAGGTACGGTATGCCCATGACGTCAATGGTAACTTTTCCTCCCAATCTTCACCTTCAACTACACAAGACTTGTAAATTACTACAACCAAGATTTTATTTGTAGACTCTGCATGTCCATTTGCTCGCGGTTAGTACGGGCTCAACAGGGAATGGTAGATTTTGAATTCCATGGTGAGTACCCAGATGACATGGTTGACAAAATGTCCCCCACAATCGCTTGTCAGTTGTATTGAGATTCCATACCTCGTAATGATTTGTTCGTAGATAAATACGCCATGCTTAGTGCAAAATTGTCTAGTAGGACTCGTTCCTCTACGCACTTTGTAAGGTACTTGGTTGCTACAACAATATATCTGCATCTCTAGGCTTTGCTTACCTTTAGTGGCCCGACAAAGTCCAGCCCTCATCATTTGAATAGTTCCTGCACAAAATCCCTCTTTAGTGGCTTCCCAGCTCTCTTGCATGTATCACATGCAATGACCCACTCCCTTGCGTCGTTGTGCATGGTTGGCCACCACAATCCTGCAAGAAGTATCATACGTGCAGTTGTGTCCAGCCCCATATGTCCTCTTGTGGGCCCTTCGTGTGCTTCTTTCAATACTTTTGGTATTTCTTCCTCCAGAACGCATCATCGTAGAATCTAGTCAGGGCCCATCTCGTATAGTAACCCATTGATCAATTGGAACGTTCGACTTCTCAGTACTAGCTTCCTCCTCTCACTTGGTGGCATTTCTCTAGGAAATTGCCCCGTTGAAAGATAGTCCCTAATACTCGTGTATCAAGATGGTAGTACAGCAATCTAAAATAGTTGTACGTCGGGAAAGTCATCATTGACTCCCTCCAGAGGTTCTCCCGATTTGATCCTCGACAGATGATCTACACTCACGTGGTTTTTGTGGGCCGTACCACAATTACAGATGTGAATTCCTGCAAGAGCAATAACCATCCACTTATCCGTTCTTGAATGATCGATTTATTTACGAGATATAGTAAGGCATGGTGGTCTACGTAGAACACGAATGGGGTCACCAATCAATAGTGTCTAAACTTTTATACGACATACACCATTCTGAGAGTCTCCTGCTCCATCATGCTAGAATTATTTTTTGCTTTTGACAATAGTCTACTCGCGAAGTACACTGGGTGGTCCAATCCGTGATCACCTATCTACGCTAGCATTGCTCCAATTGCGTAGTTTGACACATCGACATGTACATGGAACTCCTTGTCCCAATTTGGATAAGCCAGGATAGGTGTTGTGGTTAGTCGTGTTGCCAATCCCGAAAAGGCTTCATCCTACTCTGTTTCCCATTTCTAGGGGGGTTCTCCCTTGGAAGTTAGCTTGTTGAGAGGATAAAATATTTTGGCAAAGTTCTTAATAAACCTCCGATAATACCCTATGTGTCCTAGGAATAATTTTACTTCAGTCACATCCGTCAAAGGTGACATTTCCATAATTACTCGAACCTTGTTAGGATCTATCTTTAATCCTCCTTCGCACATGATGTGTCCCAACAGTTTTCCCTAAGGTACCATAAATCTACACTTCTTTGGGTTTAGTGCTAGTCGTGCCTATCTGCATCTTTGTATACATTCCTTGAGTGTGATCAAACGCTTGTTCTCCGAACTGAAAACTGACCATCATCCAAGAAAACTTTGAAGTTCTCTACTGACATCTTGTCGAAGATGTGCAGGATGATTCTTTGGAACGTTATCGGGGCATTGCACAACCGAACATCCTATTGTAGGCATACACTCCATCTTCTACCACAAAAGTTGTAGCTTATCTTCCTCTGCGATGGATATTTGGTTGTAAAAATATATTTCATGCCCCGCAACTTCCTCCAAAATACTGTCAGTAAACAGTATCAAAAATGGATCTTTAATTGTTATTGTGTTCAAACAGTAAAAGTCTACACATATCCTTATTTGAGTGGTATCCTTTTTCAATGTAATCACAATTGCGGATACCCACTCACTTGTTTGTACCTGAAAAATAATGCCTGCCTCAAGCATCCAGTTAATCTCGTATGCGACCATTGTGGCATAGTTTTTTGTTCATGCAGTATGGTCGCTTCCGTACAGGTACAACTCCTTGTATTAGTGGGATGCGGTGGACACACAATTCTGGTAGTAACCCTTTCAGGTCTTTGTATGTCCACACGAAAACATCCTTATACTCCATAAATATCTTAAACGTTGTTGCTTTGAAAACTAGATTCCAGTCGTATCCCACAAATATGTTTTTTGGATTAGCCTCATCTACTAAGTTCACCGTCTTCACCATGGGTTCTTCATATTTTAGGCTTCTCATCGCTGAATATATGTGCAGGTGTTTCATCTATCTGTGCCTCTCCTTTGACTTCTCTGTATTATGTTGGAGATTTGTTTGTTTCCTCTCCCTTCTTCAACCCCTAACATGTGACAGCTCGGAAAGAGTTCATAGTCCTACATTTGCCAATGGAGTAGGCCATTCACCGAGTCCAAGTCCAAGTCGTCAGACCCTCCTTCCAGTCTCAAGATTCCTTCTTTGTTGGGTTCCATTTGTTTCTTTTTTTTATTGTCTCCTTCCTCTTCGAGGTTCGACAACATCGCCTCCTCTCCCACCATCTGGGTGTGTAGGTCAATTACAAACCTACAATCTCCTCTTTCCATGGATAGTGTTCCTTTTCCAATCGTGTTTCACCTTTGCCTAGACTAGCCAGCCTCTTCCGAAGATGGCGTCCTAACCTTTCCTTTTCAAAGGAATGACTACAAAGTCAAGTAAGAAGGGTTGTCCCTATCGTTACAGGTTGCACCATTAGAGTTTTGAAGGGTTTGATTATGTGTTGATCGGCAATGAGCAGTTGGAATGTAGGACGCCATAGGGTAGGTTGTCCCAACTTCTTCCATGTTTATTCAGGGAATACATTTATGCCCGACCTCCATCTACGATGGTGTTCGTGAGGATAGTTTCGAGAATATCCATCTTGACTACTGCAGGGTATCTTCCTATGTTCAACGCGAGTAGCATTAGGTCTATCGTGGGTGTTCAACTTCCACCTTGTGTGTTCTTCCCTGGCTCTTCCACTGCCTTTGGGGATGATGTCATGTTTAAGATTGCAGTCCGTAACTAAGGCATTGCAAGAAGAAGGTCATTCAATTTCATGGTAACCTTAGCTTGCATTACCTGTCATATGATGTTTTGTTATGCCTATTTCCTTCTTGAAGTGTCAGCGTTGTCCTTCATTTACGTTTTTTCAGCCCCCATCTCTTTTTCTAATCGTTGGGATTCATTACGAGAGGGGTCATGAAAGCTATAACAAATTATCAATGTGATGCTTGCACCAACAATGCCAATTGGCAATTTTCTCTATCCAATCAAACATTCAAGAATTCAAGCCATTCTCTTTCTCCATATCAAGCATTGTGGCAAACAACATTCTATAGTTCAACATATTGTTATTAACAACTTATCGTCGAGGGCAAAAAACAGATATTGGAAAATATTAGAGATAAGTTGGAAACTTCTTGGGAAAATATCAGCAACTTAAAATTTGTTTTTCCAATCCTGATGGAACCTTCTTTCTCCTCTTTGTCCTTTCTCTTCTCTCCAAATCTATTTTTTCTAATTTAAAAAATGTATTTTTCCCTTTTCTGGGCCATTGGACGATAATTTGCAATTTTTAGCGATAAAATAGAGAAATATCATCGATATTTTGGAACTTCTCTGCAATGACTTATCCAAGATAAGTTAACATTACTTCTCAAGAGCCAAAAAATATTATGAACTATGCAACATTCATTCTGCAAGGCGTGTCTTTCATGATTTTGTTTTAGGTTTTTTTTTGGAAGCTTTGCACAAGATAAGATAAGATAAGATAATGATATTAATGTCCAACAAGAGACCAACAAGGGTCTAAGGGACTAAAAGATACAATAATACAATAAAGTAAAGAAACCAGCAGGAGCACCAAACGGTAACCGGAAAAAGAGTGCACAACAGGGGAAATAGACAAACAAAAGGAAGAGAGAAGGATCGTCAGTCCTTTCTTGATACAAAAAATTCCCATATAGAGGGATACGGGCCAGGACGAGCAAGGGCCTGTGTCTAGCACTGTCTCTGTCTATGTCATTGCATAACCGTGGGGGTAGGGTGTTGTTGTCTAAGGAACCCAAGCCGAGGTCTGACCGATCTGGTGTGTACAGAGACAATAAAGTGAGGTCGTTTCCTACCCCTAGAAGTGGTTGTGGAAGGAAAGAAGTCCATGATGAGCTAATCCAAGGTCTGGTGCTAAGGGAACCAGAGCTATAAGGTGTGACAAGACAAGGTATAAGTTACTTTATATTTCAGATCTATCCTTTGCTTTATACTAGTGCACTCTCCTTTCAAGCATACTTCATTTCAGATTCAAGATTGATTTCTCAATTAAGATTTGATTAAGGAAAACCCCTCTCTACACAGCAATCTCTCTTTTTAGCGTACAAGAAGTGGTGCCAATTTCATAACCAATCTCAAAAGTACAAGGAAGTGGTCGTGGAAGGAAAGAAATCCGTGATGAGCTGATCCAAGGTCTGGTGCTAAGGGAACCGGAGCTGTAAGGTGTGACAAAACAAGGTATAAGTTACTTTATATTTCAGATCTATCCTTTGCTTTATACTAGTGCACTCTCCTTTCAAGCATACTTCATTTCAAATTCAAGATTGATTTCTCAATTGAGATTTGATTAAGGAAAACCCTCTCTACACAACAATCTCTCTTTTTAGCATACAAGAAGTGGTGCCATTTTCATAACCAATCTTGAAAGTACAAGAGCTTCCCTATAATCTAAACTGAGGAGCAAAAGTGTTTGGATAGAGTTGACCACCGAGGTGACTTGGTCTCTCCAACTTTCCACTGAAATAGATTTGCAAGTCAATTACTACCTCAAAGTCCTATTTCCGATAGCGAAATTCATCTATCTAATTTCTGTAGATCTATGTTTTCTGAAAGCGTTCTACTTCCTGTCGTGTAGTTCTCACATCATCACCCCATTACAAATGGAGACCCCTCTTTTCGTTTCAATTGTAGAAGTAGGCAGTCTTTAGGAGCTTAAAAAGAAAAAGTTTCAACTGTTTAGGCTTTAGGAAGCAGTGAAGTGGAATCGGGGAGGTTGGTTTGAAGCCAAAGTTTAAGTAAGGAAGTTTGAAGGTTTTGTGCATATTAAGTCAGATGGCAGAAACTCTCTGATTAGAGGACTTCCGCCAGCCATAATCATTCCTCAAAATTTAGATAGTTTACCTCTATAAAGGGAAGCGATCTTGATTAGATTAATCACATTGAAGAAGGGTGGATGAAAAATAATATTGAAAATATTGCAGGAAATGGAGAATTTTGACGAAGAGAAGGAATGTTAGAAGGTGGTAGGATTTCTGCCCTAGGGTAATCCTCCTAATCAAACAATTGTACCCCCCACAAAGCCTTAACTTTGATGAAGATTCAAACCACTTAGTGTGAGGAGATGAGATTGGAGTTCAAAGCAATGAAATGACAAGTTTAGAAGGCGAATTTTGAAGTTGTGAAATAAGGATTTTGAGCACCAAGAATATTGGCAAAATTCCTTTGAAGAGGATTTCTGCCATGGAAATCCCTCTATCAAAGGAATCTCTGCCCAGCCTTAAATTCTCTATTTTGATGCGATTTGAAGTTGATTAGGAGGGAGTAAAGAGTGGTGATGGTATGATGAAGTCCAGGTGTTGGAAACGATTACTTTAGGGCACATTGAATTCCATAACTGGGTCAGAATTCCTCTATTTGAAGAATTCCACCCATGAGTTCCTATAATTTTAAAAATTTTACCTCCCTTAATAAGGTTCTTAGCCAGGTGATTGAACATGGGGAAAATTCAAGATTAAGAAAGGCGATCAAGGCCTACAATTAAGCAAGAAATCCAATCAAATGACACAATGTTCCTTGGCGGAAATTCCTCAAACATAGGAATGTCTGCCCAAGGTTGCTTTCCAATTATGAGGAACAATTCATGGCTGACTCAACTGGATCAAAGCAAGTCTAATTGATCATTAATTGATAAGTCAGCCTCCACATGGGATGAGCCACAACTTTGAAAGGTAAAGGGATAACATTTAACAAAACATTAAACAATCCAAATAAGGTCAGCCTATATGAGCTGGGAATTAAATTATAAAGTGCAATTTCATTGGCCAAGTCGGCCTATGTGGAGCCATATCTCTCCAACACAAGATGTCACCTATATAAGGAGGTGAACGAATTCATTTTGTCAATTCGAAACAACCTTCTTGCTGTGATTGGGACGGCAAATTACTCCTTAGGGGCAGAAATTTCCTATGAGTAGCGGAATTACCCCTGAGTGGCAACGATCCTATATTTTTCTTGTTGGAAAGGGCAGCGAATTTGAATATAGTGATCTTTCTCAGCAGCTAGAAGAGGGTAACTGTGAATATGGGGGTGAAAGAAGAATGAAAGAAGAAAGATTTGGATTCACCAAATTTATATATTTTCAGATTTTGGCATGATGCCTTCGCTCATAATGCAAAATGAGAACTGCAAGTAATTAAATTATTAATCTCCTCAATTGAGATGATTAAAGTCCATATTAAGAAAGGATTTAGTAACAATTATATTACGCAAAATTCAAAGTTTTCTTTTATTTTGTTCATTGCTTATTAGTCTACAAACTCAATGCCTCTTTCTTTTGATTTCCGCAAGGAGGATTGGAAGCGAGGAAGCAGAGGGTGTTTGGGACTGCAAATAGAATGCCTCAAAATCAAGCTCAACAACTTCAAAGCAAAAAGGGAAATCCAACATCAAGAACACCAAAATGCGGATTTAGATAGAGATCAAAAGACAAGTCCAATCACATGAAGACTTCAAGAACAATCAAGAATTACATCAAGTTCACAAGTGCAATCAAATTCCCGATTCTAGATGCAAGTCCAAGTCAGGGCCATGAGGAAGACTTACAAAGGATGGAGAAGACTCAAAGATGAACCAATTTGGAGAACATGAGCCATCACATTCATCTCCAAGAGTTAACAATCTCAAAAGAGTTAACTAAAGTTACTTTCTAACAATTGAGCAAGAAATATTTGCAGTATTAACAGATGCATTCCACAAGCCAGGATTCGAAGCACATAAATAGATCTTCAAGATAAAGGTGATAAGGTGGCACTTTTCTTATTGCCCAATGATGTGCTGCCCTCGTCTAATTGGTTGTAAATTTTGCAACCCCAATTAAGGCTTGTAGGATAATTTCCTGACGCTCAATCTCAAAGTGATCTTCGCCCTTATTGTAATTGCATACCTATAAAAGGCCGTGGCCTTCTCATTTGTGAAGGGGTTAAAAGGTTAGATTCACTAGATTAGAGGAGAAACATTAGAGAGCTAGCAATAGATTAGGTTAGCTAAGGGAGAGACTTGATGAAATTGTTAGTTCCTGCCTTATATAAGGCAGGGAACTAATGTTCCCCATAGACACCCCCAATTGATATTAATTTTTGAGCAGAAATATATTCTCTTAGGCTAAGGTTTTCGATCTAATATTTTTTAATTTATTTACGCCATTCTAATTTTTTAAATCTGATTGGCCATAGACCATTTTCCTAGGCGATATTCATATTTTTTAGAATTTTAAAAAAAAATTAAAAATGAGCCAGTGATAAGAATCAAATAAATATTTGTCAGGGTTGGGTTTGACTGTTGTGTGTCAGAAAGTTGGATAGGCATGTCACATAAATGCTTTGAAATTAAATGCACGCCGAAAATCGTTGGTATTGTGGCTCATCAAGATAAGCTATTATTTAATTTTAATTTTTCTATTATAAGTTCTCAGTCTGAACTGAATATTTTTTTTACCAATAGTTTACTATTGTAGCTAGCCAAAGAGTTTATTATTATATTTTTATTTCAATTATATATTAATAATTTGATTTTGTTCCAATGTGGATTTATTTATTTTTTAATTTGAAAAATACATATTTTTAAAATTTATGCAAGTTTACATAGTCAAGATATTGTTTTATTGATTTAAAACTATTTACAAATTAGTTGATTGTATTCTATAATTTTTAAATTTTTTCTTGGAAATTTGAAGTGTTTGTACGTATGATAATTTCATAAAAACAAAAAACTTAACAATTATATTCAAATTATATTAAAATAAAATCATATTATTTTTCCCTTTGTCAACTTAACTTATTTTACACCTATATTCAAGCCAACAAAGATTCAATCACACTTGATTTTGTAAGCTGACTGATTCCATTTTTGGGAAAACAAGTGCCTGACTCATCTCTTCCCCAAAAGGCAGGGACTCTAGCTCGATTAGAGCTCTTGTTGCTATGATGCTCTCAAAGTGATTGAAAGTTCATTGCTGGTTCTTCATGCTGAACTACTTAATGTTGCTCTGAAGTGTTGCATGGTTTCCTCAATCTTTCATTTGGACTAGATTTATTTTCATGTTGAAGTAGCTTAGTTGAATGGTAATTGTGGATGTTGCTTGCCTAACTCAAACAAATCTGGGCCACTAGCCTCTTGTTGATGGTAGGAGTGCCTTGTGTGGTTAGCACTTGGAAAGTTGGAAATCTTAATTCAAAGTCAGAAATTGGCAATTGTTATATGAATGCATCTTCATACCAAGTTAATAACATGTGAATTTTTATTATCAGATTATCTTAATGTTGTTTACACTTACCATTTTGTGACCTTAATAAAAATCTCTTGTTTTGCAAGAAGAAATAAAGATGTTCAAGGATAAAAGGACTATGGCAAGATCAAAGGATCGGGCATGAGAAGGTTCAAGTGGGGGCTTTTCAAGATTTTAAACAAGACAAAGATGAGGATCTACAATGCCAAGTAAAGCATAGAAACTCCAAGTATCAGCAAGCCCGAAATTCATTCATCAAGGGTACAAGCAAGATGGTGCTTGAGATCGAAGGCCAAAATGACGATGTAAATCCAAGTTCAAATTCAAGTTCTCAATGTGAACATTAAAAAATCAGTTGTACAATGATAATGAACAAGTTAACAGCTGACGAAAAATCATCACAAACTTAAATTATCATTGAAATCCAAGTTCAATTAGAAAGATCCAATGACATGAAGGACCTACATGACTTCTACAAGAACAAGACAAGAATTTAGTTAGACAAGCCATTGCAACAAGAAGATTTCTAAAAGGATGGATAAAGCTCATGAAGATGAAGTAATTTAGGAATATGGGAAATCACAATCAATCAAAGACTAGAAAATGTTGAGTACCAAGAGGTATTGCAAGGATGCATAGACTTTCAAGTGATGATAGAGCAGTGAAACTGATGAAGTTTATAAGATAAGCATGTTGAGGTGGCACCCATTCATCTTTAACCAATCGGAGGATCCCAATTCCACGTTTCTAAATTCATCCAATCAAATTGTTCCGAGTATACATGTGGAATCCACTTAATGTCTCTACCTAACCAGTTTTCTCGTCGGTTCTCAGAGTAATGTTATTTTCTCATCGGTTCTCAGAATAATGTAATTTTCTCATTTGCCCACAAAGTGGTGCTTTGTTATAATTGGATGGCATTTAATGTTTGTAGCTGGTAGTAACATTAAGGTTGCATTGGCATAATCTTAGCCATTGATCTCAAATCAATCTTGGTCATTCATTCTACTTGGAACAACTATAAAAGGAAAAGCATCCTCATTTGTTAGAGTAGAGTAGGAGAGACTTGGAGAAATTGTTGCCAATAAACTACCAAAATTATTCCTAACTCATTATTGTTATCATGCTGAATGTTTATGAATTTTTGGAGTATTGCATTGTTTATACATTTCTTCACTTAGATTAGGATTTTCTTTATGTTAAATAAAGTAGAAATAGATGAATGGAAGATGTTGTTGGTGAATTATGGTGAAACTTAATTTCATACCATTTGGTACTTGTTGATTGCAAGCAACAGTGTAAGGTTTGTTTGAACTGATTAAAAGCATTTAAATTAAAATGAAAATGTTCATTTGGATTGGCACCAAAATTGGCTACTTCGATGAGCGTTGACAATATGAAAATCATCCATGCATCCTTAGAAGATTACACCCTCCTTAGCATAGTTGATTTGGCAAAGCAAGAATTGGTTTGGTTTATTTCCACGTCACCATGAATATTGTCCTGCATTTTTAGAGTTGTTTTAGGAGTAATTGAAGAGCCACCATTGCCAAATCATTCACATTTAAGAAGTTGATCATTATACATTGAATGGATCGCAAAAGTCCCCATGTGGTTACGAGTAAACCATAGCATATAATTGAGTTGTGTCTAAAAAGAATAGGAACCTTGGAGTTGCCTCTATGATCTTTTTGCAATCTTTACATGTATGGTGTCATTCAAGAGAAGATTCAATGTTTGGTGTTTCATCTTGGAATACTAAGTGTTTTATCCTACATGTTAGAGTTGTCACTAGACTTACATCAACATGCCCCTAAGTGTTCCTTTTGCATACCCCTAAGCATTACCTTGGCATCCTTGAGCATTCCCTTCGCACTCCTAAGCACTCCTTTTGCATGCCCTTAAGCACTCCCTTTATGTGCCCTTGTGCATTATTACAACAGACGGGTTAACTAGCATGTGTTAGACCATCAACTTTATCTTACAAGCAATGCTTTCTCTATAATGGGTGGAACTAGCATAATACAATTTACTAGACTATTTCCTCCTCTTTCTCTCATGAATCACCTAGCTTGTGTGTGACATTCATGACTCCTTTCCTCTCAATTCCATGATCTCCTAGTGTTTCTAGTAGGATAGACCATGTTGTGTTGTCTTGTCTTTCACACCTACTGTCGCTCTTTCCATATAACCACTTGTGCTTTTGCAATAGCTTTCCAAACATGATACTAGTATATGAGACATTTTCTCTATTGAGGACTTCAACCAGTTGATTTGGAGTCTTATTTTTAGTACTATTATCTCCTTTCGTTGATATCTTTTGTTCTTTGTCCTTTTTTTTTTTTGCCATTGCATGCAGTTGTGAGAATTGAGATCCTTCGATTTGGGGCTTATTCTCTCGAACTTAGTGATGTCTTATCTCTTCACAATTTTGCACATGATCATATCTCTCTCTGTCTTTCTTCTACTTTACTGTAGCATGATGTGGACTCATACTCTCACTACAGTGGCGGCTAAAATTACTATTCTAGATTTGCATTACTATGTAACTCTCCATTTACCCTTGCCCCATTTTAGCATGTATGGGCTCTCGCATTAATTTTCAGCACTCAAGCCCCAATTCTGCTTATCATTCCAACATCCCCACTCCAATTGGGACCTTTGGACCAAATTTGGAGGCTTTATGGTATGACCAAGTCATCCCAAACAACTTCATTTCTTCTGAACGGTTGAGCGGGAAATCCAAATTCCTATCAGCCCTCTTTGAGTTTTGAGCTCCAAAATGTTTGTGAGAGGTATATAAGCAACCTAACTTTGCTCATTTTGATAACCAAGCACTCATAACTACAAGCAACAATAAAAAGACCTCATGAGCAAGATCGAGATCCACATCATTTCAAGCATTACAAGGTAAACTCCATTATAGCAAGCTTCTCTCCCTCAATGAAGGCCATGTAAAGGAGTCCCTAGTCAACAAAGATCATATCACAACCAATTCATTCAAGCCATTCTCTTTCTCTATATCAAGTATTGTGGAAAACTTCAACATTCACTATGCAAGGCATATCTTTTAGGTTTTTGTGAGGAGTCAAGCTATTGCACCGACACTTGTGATCACTTCTAAAGAGGCATGGAGCAAAAAAAGGTATAAGATACTTTATGTTTCTGATTTAGCCTATTCTTTATGTTAATACACTTTCTTTTCAAGCATGTTTCACTTCAATTTCAAGGTTGATTCATCAAATGAGATTTGACTAAGGCAAACCCCTCTCTTGCATAACAATTTCTTTCTTTTTTGTGTGCAAGAAAAGGGGGCACTAATTTCGTAACCAGATTTGGAAATTACAAAATCTTGCCTATAATCTGAAATTAGGAACAAGAAAAAGTGCCTAGACAGAGTCGTCCCAGGTGACTTGGTCTTGGACAAAGTCATCCCAAACAACTTGGTCCTCCAACTTTGCACCAAATTGGATTTGTAGGTTAGGTACTATCTCGAATCCTGTTTCGATAACAAAATTTGTCTCTCTAATTTCTATCAGTCAATGTTTGCTAAAAGTCAATCTACTTCCCTATTTCGTCCTAAGTCTTGCACCCATCATTACATTTCCACTTCCATTTTCATCTTTCTACTTAAGTGAAGGATCATTGTACCCGTTTAGTGGTTGGGCCTTCTTAAGCCTAGTGGATCATCTTATGTCTAAATGTGGCAAAAGAAATAGGACCATCACACCCGTATCCTTATTCCATCCCTATTTCTTTTGTTACACACCAATAGAAGAATTTAATTGCTCTTGGATGATTAGCATTTGTTAGTCAGAGAGTTGTTGCGAGGGATTGACATTTAGCCGACGGTTGCCAACAGTTAGTACCCAACACCTCTCTATATATACATTGTACTTACCTTTAGGTTGTGTGGTTGTAATAAAATGTTATGGGTGGTAACAGTATTGTCTCAGATATATTGTAATGATTTTGAAGAAATAAATAGACAATTATGAGTTCTCTAAATACTTTGTTTGTGCCTTTTGTTATGTTTTATATGCACTTTATTTTATTCTGAACGTAGACCCTATGGTGCAAACATTTGGCGTCATTGCCTAGAAAAAATTTGGAATGACAATAGGGTGTACATGGTGAGAATAATATAATGAGCCAACTAGTGAGCGACAAAGGCATGAATAACCGTATTAAAGAATTGTTTCAAGGAGAACAAGAATTGACAATGGACTGCGTGAACATATTGCAAGCATCTATTGAAACTTTCATCCAAAGGCAGGCGACACAAACAGAAGTTCCCGCGAGTGTGGACTGGAATTCACTAGGGGTGAGTCCAGTAATGGACAATTTGATGTGCCACTTACCAAGGCTATTGGCACAATACTTCCTTGCTCTTTGTAATTCACGACAATAAGACAATAAAGAAAATCTTCATCAACGAATCTTATAGCGGTACGAGAACACCCAAATGGAATAGGAGGAATGTGACGAGAGCCAAAGATGACAATGCATCCTTAACCCTTGCAAAAGGAATAATTAATGCCAATAACCTTGAATAAAGATCAAAATTGTATCTCAAGGGGACAGGGAGATGAGTTCAACGCCATTCAAAATGCCTTAAAAGTTGGAGGAACAAGCAGACAGGAGACAACGACTAAAAAGACTTGTTGAAGGACTACTTGCAGAGGAAGAATGGTTACCCGAAGGGAACCCAGGAAGTGTCCAAGTGAGTGAATGGGTCGAAGGCAGTATTGAAGGGTGCGAAGTGAATGGCGCCAAAGGCAATGCCTAGGCAAAAGGAGTGGTACAAGGTAGCAAGTTATTTGAACTGATCAATAATACTTGACACTAGATCAGACATCTCACACTTACACCGCCAATAGGTATATACTTTTGAGGGAAAATAATACAAAAGTTGTACCGAAGGAAGTCTAGGGGATCAAAGGTTGGATGACTACACAATGCGAAGCACATAGAAGATAGACACGTGGGACATGGTCATAGCCAAGGGCATCGAGAGGACATAGGGGCACCGTAGTTAGAATGATCTATTTGGGTCAAGTGCACCAAACTCGGGAGCCATTCCATCTGGACCTGGTACTCAAGGTGGTACGCAAGCAAGTTTACAATGTCAAAATATTAGAAGTTCTCAAAATATATAGGCGATGGGTTCAAGGATCCCATATGGTATTGTAGAACACACTTGAAAATCTGGTCAACAAATTGGTAGACCAATCATGATGTGTGGGTGACACAATTTCCCACAACACTACATAGGATGGCAATCAATTGGTCTTTGAAAGTTGACAAAACCAAGGTAGCCTTATGGAGCGACTTAATGAAGGTATTCTAGCAGAAATTTAAACTGCTTCACAATGACAATGAGATTGTCACAAAAATCTATAGAACGAAGCAAGGGAAACATGAAAGTGTGTGGATGTGCAACTAGCGACTCAAGGATTTACTGGGAAAAATAACCAACCAGCTGATGGCTTGAAGAAGCATTTGTTTATGGAGGTATTGAAACCCTCCTTGAGAAAAAAACGAAGGTTGTGCCTCCCACGCCATATTTGGATGCATAAACTGTGCTATGTACATGGAAAGTGAGAGTAAGACATCACAAAAGAAGCACAAGTCCAATGATGATGACTCCTCTGAAGGGAGTAGCAATGGCCAAGAGTACAAGAAGGTGCAAGCATTGCAAAAGGATATGCAGAAAATGATGAAGGAACTTAAATCTATGAAGGGGAGGAGCAACAAGACGAAAGAAGATTTATGGTGCATTGATAGCAAGGAAGAAGGCCACACAAAAGGCATGTGCCTCAAAAAAGGCCTTCTACGATATTTTTCAGATGATGGGACACTCCACCAAGGAGTGCCCATATAATATGAAGACATGAACTACACAAGTACACTTTGGACAAGAGTAGCCATCAACAATCACCACCATGGCCACCTCACAATAATCAACCAACACAATCGCATTATCTAGGGGGATACCAAAATAAATGAAGGGGTAGTAGAAGCAATAATAATAATTAAAGTCGTATCGACGCCTACCACCATGGCCACCTCACAACAATCAACCAACACAACCACATTATCTGGGGGCATACCAAAATAACCTAAGGGGCTGTAGAAGTAATAATAATAATAACAATAACAAAAGTTGTATCCAATATGATGTTAAAGGTTGGTTGATGATCCAATGTCGTGTCTGTAATCAATGGGGACACTTTGCACGTGACTCCCAAAAGGAGGAGAGCCCCCAAAACCTTTGTTGGCTAGTGACTATGAGGACGAAAACTGTCCAAAGCCAAAAGTAAACAAACATGTTGAACATTTACGTGTTTAGAGAAAAAGGGGCGTTAGAGCTCAACAAGGCATAGGCAAAGAAGGCTGCATACCCAAACCCTCGTACAAAGAAAGAGAGGATACGAGAGGCTAAGGCCAACATTGAGAAGGAGATGATGGTGGAGCAAAGAGAAACACATAACACTGCCAACACTTCCTACACACAAATTCTGAACAAAATATTATAAGACAAGAGTTGTAGAAGGAAGTGAGCTTAACAAGGCATAGGCAAAGAAGGTTGCATACCCAAACCCTCGTCGAAGAAAGAGAGGCTACGAGAGGCTAAGGCCAACATTGAGAAGGAGGTGATGGCGGAGCAAAGAGAAACACATAACACTACCAACACTTCCTACACACAAAATCTGAACAAAATATTATAAGACGAGTTGTAGATGGAAGTGCCTGCAAAAATCAAGGACCTCCTAGAAATTATGTTGCAGCTAAGGATGGTCATCTTGAGCACTACACGTAGAAAACCATATGGAAAACCATAGTGAAGTTTTGGTCAGCCCTTTGGCGGACTCCATGCTAATGGTGGTAAATAGTGGATGACACCTCAGGATGGTGGGAACGGGTGTCTTGGGAACCATCCTCACAGACACCATCATTGATGGAGGATTTGGGGTGAACATGCTACCAAAGGAGGCTTCAAAGAAATTGGAAAGTTGATGTTGTGGCCACCAATGTTTAAACTACTAGGTGCCAACTAGCATGACATCGAGCCGATTAGGACTTTAATGGCACAAGGGGTAAAGATCGGTACACAACCTTTTATTCTTGACTATGTAGTAATTCCATTGAAAAAGAAGGGCTGTGACACTATCCTAGAGAGGGGGTGACTCATTGTTACTTGAGTGAATCATAATTGGAAGTGCAATGCACTGTCCATGAAGAACAAAGGGCAAAATTTAATCATTGATTTGAGAACACAATTGGTGACCGAATAGTTGGCATCCTCCTCGAGAACAGAGTCAAAAGAACCCACGAGAATGGATGAAGGAAGATGATAGGTGGAGCTGATTGAAGAGGGTATCCTAGAGTTAGTGGTTGTTTGAAAGATGATGTAGACTCCATGAATGGGCTCTTTTGTTGGCAAATGGAGGACAAGTTGTTTCATCCATCATGTAACATGTTATAGATTGAAGAGGAGTTTGGAGAAAAGAACAAGTTTCCTCACGAATATGAAGAATATGATAAACGGGAGGTGCAAGTCAATGAGACTCCTGCACATTTATTTGACAAAAATAAGCCCATATAGTACCAAGAACCCAAGATGGAGACAAACTTGGGAGATAAAGCAAACCAGAAGGCCATATTGATGAGAGATGATTGGAACCCAATGTTGATAGCCACAACCTTCAAAAACAAAATTGGAGCATAAGTGGGTCTTTGCATGGACCTACAAGCATTTGAAAGGGGTTCCTTTGGAATTGTGCGTACATCATTTTCCACTCGTACCTAGAACCCAACCGGTGTGGAAGCATTTGTACCAGATAAACAAAAACCATGCAACAAAAGTGAACAAGAAGATTGAGCAGATGTTGGAAGCCGACATCATCTTTCGAATGCAGACAGGTGAATAGGTCTCACCTATAGTGATTTCATTGAAGAGGGGATTAGAATCAGATCCGCATTTGTGTGGACTTCTGGTATCTGAATGAGCTCTCTATTAAGGATCCCGTCCCGATCCCTTTCACAAACAGTATCCTTGAGGAGGTAGCAACGCAAAAGATGTAGTCCTTTGTGGACAATATTTTAGAATACAATCAGATTTCCTTTGCGGAGGAGGACAAGCCAAAAACCACAGTTGTGGTAAAAGATGATGTATATGCCTGCACCCAAATGTTTAGGTTTTACAATGCCCTTGCAACCTTTCAAAGGATTATCTTGCACATTTTTGATAAAATGTATGTGGGAAACTTTTAAGGCATTTCGCAATGATAAGTCCATTTATAGTGGACAGTGCATCACTTGGTTGCCCTACAGGAATGTATGGAACAATGTCAAAGAGCTCGCTCGGTGTTGAGTCCAAAGAAGTGCACATTCATGATGGTACAAGGGAATTTTCTCGAGCACATTGTGTGCAAGGTCAAACTATAGACAAATCCGAGTAAGGTGAGCATAATTGTTGAAATGGAATCCCCAACCAATGTGACAGGGACCAACTCTTTCCTCGGACACATCCGGTATTGATGAAGGTCCATAAGAACATCACCGAGCTCTCCTACCCTCTAACAAGCTCACATGGAAGGGCAATCTATACACTTGGGGGACCGCACAAGGATGATCCTTTGAAGAATTAAAGACGAGGCTGGTGGCTACACCCATCTTGGCGTACTGGAATTGGGATAAAGAATTCCAAGTGCAGGTGAATGATTCCAACTATGCTATCGATGCCACACTACACAAGCGTGGGAGCATGGGCTTGATCATCCCATATACTTTGCAACTAGATTACTATCCAAGGCAGAGAAAAATTATAGCACGATGGAGAGGGAATCTCTTGGGGTGGTCTATATCATGCAGAAGTTCCAACACTACCAACTAATGACTCTGTTCACAATTTATGTGGACCAGTAGGCACGTATGTACCTAGTCAACAAACCTATCATTCAAGAGAGGGTTAGGGGGTGGCTCCTCTTCAAGAGTTCACTTTCACAATTATTGTACGACTAGGAAAAAGCCACATAATTGTCAACCATTGGTCAAAGATTAAGTCAAGGGAGCCATTGGTGGGAGTGAATGACATGTTTCTTGATGCTCATCCTTTTCACACGCTATGCTACCCTCATGGTACACTAGCATCAAGGAGTACCTCTTGACCTCATAGTTTCTGAGGGGCATGCCACTTGGAGAAAGAAGTCCTCAGAAACCGAAAATTCCAATTAATTAACAAGTTGCTCTACAAGATGGGACCCGAACAAGTGTTGAGGTGTGTCATTGAAGAAGAGGTGCTAGGTGTAGTGAGAGAAGCACACGGGGGCCCCACCAGAGGCAAGGTTGGACTTGACACCACAGATCAAAAGGTGTCGTTGGTGAGTTTATGGTGGCCTACTCTACCCAGTGATCCTCAAGAATGGGTAGTTGGATGCGATACCTGTCAAACGGTAGGGAAAGCACTAAAGAGGGACTTCATGTCCTTAAACTCATTGCATGCACAGGGGTTGTTTAAGCGATGGGGATTGGACTTTATCGGACCACATAAGACCAATCATGAACATAGGGGTCAATATATTGTTGTGGCGACAAAGTATTTGACAAAGTGGGCTGATGAACAAGCCCTACTGCACAACTCATCTTTGAGTACAACAAGATTCATTTACAAATAGATTACCGCTCAATACATTATTCCTATCCAACTCACGAGTGATCACAAAGAACACTTTGTGTACCATGTGATCAAAATGCTCAAAACCAAGTTCAAGATCTTCCACTCATTGTCCAATCCCTAGTACCTGTTGTGAGGTTTTCACACCATCGCCCTAAAAACTTTGGAGACCCCCTTTTTTCTAGATTGCCTTGGCAAAATTTCTTAAAGTTGTCCAAAATTTGCCAATCTTAGAAAATTTTACTTCTTGGACGCCTTTGGGTCAAGAGGGAGGAGGTTAAATTTATTTTTCACCCGGTTTTAAGCTTGATTTTCCAGAATAACTAATTTTATCCTTAGGCTGAACAAGTTTCAAAGAACAACACTAGGCAAGATAAAATTGTAAATTTTGTACTTAGACGATTTTTTTTTGAAAATTTGAATATAATTGTATAAACTTGAGTAATTTTCAAAAAATGAAATTTTTGTTAGATTTGGGTTTTACAGAAAATCTTAAATTTTTTTGGTGAAAAAAAATAAATTTTGTGATGGTGAAATCAAATTGCAAAATCGATTTTGGATTCTAGAGAAATGATTTATTTTTGTTAAAAAATTAAAATTGCATAGCAAAATCGATTTAGATTAAATTGCAAAAATTGGCATTAAATGGATTAAATCTATCTTTAAGATTTTAAAATATTTGAAGAAATTAGTAATTTAAAATTGAAAAAATCAATTTTGGCTTGCCAAATCCAATTTTTAATGATAAATTAATTACTAAATTGTCATTAAATGAAACTATTTAGCATCTCCACGGCTTTATTTATTTTATTTTTGCAATTTTGGTCTAACTGGCAATTTAAAAATGCAAATTTCATTGTGGCAAAATTAATTTTTTTGCTTATCATTTAATCCGGGCCAGAATTGTGCATTAATTAATATTTTTTTTTTCCCTCCTAGGTGCAAGTTGGCCAACTAGAGAAGGCAAGTGAATTGGGTATAAGAGGGATCTCCTTCCCCTTACCTCCTCATTCATTCTATCCTCCTCTTCCATGCTTGGGCAAATTTTGAGGAAGGCAGTGATTTTTCTTAAGGAAGGCGATTTTTTCCAGATTTTGGCATTCTTGCAAAGGTGGATTTCCCTTGTTGGCAATCTGATTTTTTTCCATGAAAGCTGCATTTCTGCCCTAGGCAACTTCTTGTGGCAAATCAGAATTTCTTGCCCTAAGGCGATTTTTGTGGAGCCGAATTTGTGGAAGACAATTCTAATTTTCTAGAGGGGCTGCGATTTTCTCCTAGAGATTGGACGATTTTGTTGGTAAAGAAAACAAGTGATAAAGTCTGATTTTTTGGCACATGCATAGGCAATTTCAAGTGGACAAAATTCTGATTTCTTCAGTTAGGGCATCAATATTTGCAAGGGGCTTGAAATTCTTAGGTCTAATCCAAAATTCAAAAGAAAACCCGGCCATTGGTAAAGGTAAATTCAATTCATTTAGAGTTGAAAGTGGTCCTTAAGCGGATCTAGCTCTTTTGTTCTTGTCTAATTTTGCTTCTTTTGGTTCTTCTTGCATTCATCATTCCATCCTAGGTTGAAGATTGGAGATTGATAAAGGTGGAATCCATGATAGGACATTTGAAGAGGCAAATATAAGCTAGACCACCCTAGGAATAAAGCTGGGAGATATAAGTGTAGTCCATCCTAAGGCACGAAGAGGCAGAAATAAGTGTTAGTCCCATCCTAGGTTGAAAATTGAAAATTGATAAGTGTAGTGATAGGACTTGGCGAGGCAAAAATAAGTGTAGAATCCATCGATAGAAAGAAGGTTGGAGATTGATAAGGGTAGTACATATCACTTAGAACGAAGAGGCAAAAATAGGTGTTTAGGATGGTAGATGTTAGTGCAAGCAAGAACCCTAAGGGAACAAATACTAAGAAAGACAAAGAGGATATGATGCCCAAAACAACTTTCTTCTCGAAAATGAGGCGAATAATTGATACTAATGTCAGTACAATAAATATGATACAAGTAAAGGACAGACTAAAGGAAGGACAATCCCCCATGGCAAAGAAGATATACAAAAGTGGAATTGTACACACAGCAGCTTTTCCTCCTACCTTGCCTTGTCCAGAATTGATTATGGAGTGTGCGTCCAAGTTTGATATGATCAGTAAATCCATCATTTTTGATGAAAAGGGAAGAGGGTGTTGGCCAACATTAGTGGACAAGCGATCGAAGAAGCATTTAACATTCCCTAGTACAAAAGCATGACAGTGGTGATGATGGATCAGGCAGCCAAATCATTTCTGGATAACCAAGAAGCTTATTTCACACATCTAAAACAAGATTGGTTACATGAGGGAAAGAAAGGAGTCCCCAAATCATCGAGGCTCACCGTGACAGACTTCAAATCAGAATATGGAGATCTCATTGTGCTTCTCAGTCGGATCATGTGCCTAGCTCAAGGTATGCAATTCGAAAACTGGATGTACTTCTTTGTTGATGAAATTGAAAAAGGAAAAAGAAGATTTGATTGGGCTAGGATCATAAGCGAGAATCTAGAGTTGCAACTTAGAACCGTACAAAACCAAAAGCAATTCTACATGGGATCCTATCTGTTTTACCTAATTGCTAGATTGTATAAAAGTTTGGGACTTGAGGCCTTAAGAGAAATTGGCAATGAGCCAGGGCAATATTTGGTGCATGAATGCTATCCTAAGCTTCATTTGCACAACAAGAAGGATTACAAGATGTTTTGTGATGCCTTTGCCATGAAGACAATAAGGGTATTACAAGGGACACCTACTAGGAGACTCTCATCGGAAGAAGAAGCAAAGATAAAGAAGTATGGGAGTTGGTTCATTCAATTTCCACAATTCACCTACATTAGAGTAGCAGGAAGCACAATTTGTCCCAAGAAGCTTCCAAGATACCCACCCGACAAGGTACTTTTGGTGGAATTGGCTAGGCAACTTGAGCATTATGACAAAATAATGAGACTTGAAGGTAAGACAGGCATTACCTTCTCATTCGGAATTGGCAATGATAGTTGCCCCAATCGTGTCGCCTTTGCAGCTGCAGAGAAGGAATTGGAATGGTATCATCTAGGATGGTACAGAGCAAGGCAAGGATTCAACCCTAATGGTCTTATCAAGGTATCTCATCGAAATGCATTTAAACATGTTCCCACTATAGAAGACTTTTGGGCCAATGCCAAGGATGACTTTCATGTGAGAAAGCTAGCTTCCTCAAGATTCTCGGTGAACATGATGAGAGATATCAGATAGAGAGGCCTTGATATTCCCAATCAACTGGAAGATGATGGAAATGTGTTGAGAGAAGATTATGATACAGTAGAAGGAACAGAGTTGAATCCAACAGATTGGGAAGATCATCAAGATCCTTCCTTGGAGGCAGTTACAAGAGCAATTAATTTGCATACCGAGTCATGGTACAATGAAAGATTAAGGAAGCTATAAAGTCAAAGGATTCCCCTTACTTATGAGAAGCTGAAGCCAAAAGAAGGTCCAGCGGAATCAGTTGGACAGAGGGGTGAAGGAAGTAGCCGGCAACAAGAAACAATTAGAGGCAAGAAGAGAGCTTTGGAGGTTGAAAAAAGCAAAGAACATCTGGAACCTCCAGTGAAGAGATAGCACGCGGCACCATTAAGGGAAAGTATAATTGAGGCTAGAGGCCAAGAAGATAACACAAGTGAACAAAGGACCACGGTAGATGTGAGCTCTAATTCAGAGTCAAGTGGTTACAGCAATAGCACCAAGTACTCTCCTCTCTTAGAAAACCAACAAGGAGATGACATGGCAGTTACTAGTGGAGAAGAAGATGGAACAATTGATATTGAAAAAATAAGTCAAGCGCCCGAGGCCGTTGGTGATGATTGGCTAATTGAACCAAATCCAGATTTGGGTAGATGCACCGCACCACTATGGTTAAGGCAAATGCTTATACCAAGAGGCGAGGTAGTAACTGCTCGAACAGTGGAAGACATCTAAGGATTAATAGAGAAGGGCAATAGCAAGAACTAGAAACAGATTGCAAAAATAGTGGCAAAGGTGATTAGGAGTGACAGTGATGATCAGCGAAAGGTTCAGATTGTTGTACCCACGGTTAACAAGGCATTGGATGAGATTGTGGCCTAGGAATATGAGATAGTGGAGTAAACTTGGGAAGGAATATAGATGACATGGAGTGTAAGGAGATCCAAGAGGACATAGTTTCAATAAGAGAAAGATTGAGGAAGGCAAATGAGAGGATCATAAACTTGGAGGCCGAGAACAAATATTGGAGAGATTGCCAGCCCATCCAATAGCTGCAACAGACAGCCCTTCCTCAAGACAGCAGAAGCAACATAGAAGAGATATCGGCTCAGCTACATAAAGTCAAGGATTGGATCTATGATACAATCCAAGACGGGCAAAATTTCTTGCCTTCCTTTATCTCAACATTCCGGTCATTAGTGATTGTTAGAAACAAATTCAAAGTATTTGAAGAGGAGTGGAAGGATTTCCTTCCGGTCAAGGATTTAGCCATTCCTAGGCTACAGGCATTCATTAGGCTACTAGAGAAAGATTTGGAAAGGGCCAAGTTGGTTGATGAAGAAGGATTGAGTATGGTTGAGTCTTGGTTTGTTGCCTTGACCACCAGATTGAGAACACTCGAAGAGATACAGAATGTAGTTGCAAAGCACAACCTTGGCGTCGACACTTCCATTTCAACCATGATGAGCGACGTTGGGGTGGCACTTGATTTTGAAGATATTAGAGAGGAAGACATCAATGAGACAAGACTTGGATCAAGATTCGATGACTTAGGAAAGGTTGCTATCAAGAAGAAACATTTGGGCACCCTTTCCTCCCTCAATGCCTTTTATCGAATACGCAAAAGAGTACGAGAAAGACCATGAGAAGACACTACAAATAGCAAGCAGCATGATGAAATCGGCTGAGCTCAAGATAAAGCATACACCTTGCCCTCCCATGGAGGAAGTCAACGAAAGGCTAGCTAAGTTCATTGCCTTAGCTAAAAGGATGAAAGAAAAAGGGAGATTTATATTAGAAGATCATTTGATGTAAGCCCAAGTGGCAATTTCTCTTTCTTCTAGGGTAGGACAAGTGTCTAATTCTGATTGGCTACCATTTTGGTGCCTTCTCATTGGTTGCTACTTTTCCTTTTTTTTCATTGGTCCATTGATGAGGTGGCGTCTTCTCATTGGCCGATGGGGTGGCAACCCTAATTAGGGTTTCTAGGATTCAATCTAGATCATCGGTTTTGCCTCTTTATCTCTACCGTCGGTTGTACATTTTGGCCTCTCTATAAGGCCATTTGCTCTCATTTGTAATGGTCGAAGAAAATTGTTGCATAAGATAATGCCAAAATCGCTTTTCTTTCTCATTGTTGTGACTTCCATGGTGATTAAGAACTTTTGGTTTTGTTCCATGGTTTCTACTTCCACTAGTTAGAATAAGATTTCCTTTAAAGTTGCTAAAATAGATTTCATTTCAAGTAGCTAAGTAAGATTAAGAGTAGATGGATAGATGCATGGTAGCATTAGTGGATGTTTGATAGGGATCAAAAACTAGGCCACTAGCATCCTAGCGGCTTGGTGGGAAGCCTTGTGTGGTAAACTAATTCATTTTCCTTTAAATCATTACATCTATGGAGGTGGAGCCGTTGGTTAACTTTCAATAGATTCAATCCCCGTCCTTTTGCTAATCTTTCCATTCATAGGAGTAGGAGTAGAATAGCAAGTAGTTAGGAGTTGGAGTTTTGAAGAGGAAAGTTAGAAAGGCGTAAGTCATAATAACATTCACCCGCCATCACCATCGCCTTCTCCATCAACATCAGCTGGCATTCACATCGAATCACCATCACCATCATTCCACCAAAGACCAAGTTATCTTCGAATGAACAACGTAAGCCCGCCTACGTGACTATCAGCAAATCACATCGATATCAAATCTTCATGAGTATTAACTTTTCAAGAGAGGAAGTGAGGATTTGATATCCCATATCAAGTGTTCAATTGCTATATGTTATGTAGTGGTACAAAACTAACATCAACAGTACCCAAGAGAAAATGGGCAAGCAAAAGCCACAACAAAGATATTAGTGTTGGTGATTTACATGGGTGCAAAGTTGAACAAAAGGTCTAGGAGAAGTTGTGCCTCCAAAATGACATAAGAGATCTAGGAGAAGTTGTCATCAACGCTATATGACTCCAGAATGACATACAAGGTCACAACGGACCAAACACCATTCCGATTGATGTATGGCCAAGAAGCAATTATACCAACCAAATTCTTGGTACCAAGTCTACAGAGAGCATTGGACAATCAATTGCATGACATGGAAAGTCTAAGGGAACGGTTGTACTTATTGAATAAGTTGGACAAGCAAAGCATGATGGCTTAGTGGGCCACCGAGGTGGAATAGCAGAATAAGCACATTCAATGGATGAGGTTCAGTCTAGATCAATTGTTGTTGAAGTATAATGGGTGCAATGAGATAAAATCATGCAAGTTCAAGGTATTGTTGATGTGATTTTTATTCCACTACAACATTCAAAATCAAATGCTCAATGTTTCAAAGTGAAACACCAAAAGTTCAATTCTCTCTTGATATAAAGTTACTTCTTGTGCTAAGCTTGCAAAGTAAGATTACAAGGCAACTTCAAGGTTCTTCTATTGTGGACACTCGCTTAGTGGAAATGATGTGATTTGCTGGATCATCAAGCAGATTTACGCTAGTTCACTCAAAATTTGTCTACCTGACTCTAATGATTTGGCATTATACTATGCAATGAAAATATGGTTTCGCTTTCGGTTCTAACTTAGACTTAATTTCTGCTACTACTCTACCCCCCTAACAATAAATGCAAGGAAATATTGATGGACTTGGACTCTACTAGGTGCGATCTCGCTAGTGACTCCACCCACCTAGTGCAAGCTTCTACGGTAGATACTAAAGGTTTTCAAATCAATAGTTCATCTTCAGTCCCATCAAATACATGCAAAATAAAGATTCAATATCAATTGAAGTTATAGATTTTAATCATCGGCTTACCATGCAAGGCAATTCTTACAATCCGTAAGAAGCTAGTGGCCCAGATTTGTTTGAGTATAACAAGTAACCATCTACAATCCCTTTCATCCACATAAATTAAATTACTTTAAAGCAAAATCTACTCTAACAACTTGAAATGAAAATCTATTCTACATGAGAGATGTAGATAACCATGCAACAATGCAAACTTGATCCCAACAATTCACCATGCAAGACACAACAATGAAAAGTAGAGCAAATTTGACATCAAATTCGCAACAATTTTCCAACAGCCTCCCAATGAGAGGGGAACGGGGTTTATATAGGAGCCCTAATTACAATGAACATTCAAGATTGATTTAAAATCAAGGGCCCAAATTAATCTATTACAAACCCTAATTAGAGCAACCAAAAGTAGCCAATAGAAATGAAGCACCACAATTGGCTTGGAAACCAATAAGAAGCATAAAAGCCACATAGTCATCAAAAAAGTCCTCATCCAAGATGTAGACTCCTTTCCTCTTCTCCCTTCTAGCAAAATTAAGGAACTTAAAAAAAAACTAAGTTCCTCCATGTCAGTGCTATGAAGGCCTCCATGTTGCATCTCCATAACTTCTAACTACTCCATGTATGTGTCCAATGTGTTATCCTAGTGTGAAGAATTCTACTATAGATCATTAATAGGGAGCATGAGGGAGAGGAAACCATTCAAGTGACTCTCACTAAGAGAATTCATACTTGTGAAATTAAGTGATTCCAACCTCTCCACCAACTCCTCTGAATCTATCTCACTAGAGACATCAAAATCAAGATCAATCAACTCCTTGATTGCAATAAGGACCTTTGAACATATCCACACGACAAGAACCTCAATGTCGTGACACTACACGCAAGCATGCTCATATGTTGTCTTCCTGGTAAACAATGAGAGATACCAATAAACAAAGTCATAGGTGCTCCCCCTATCAATAAATCCCTCCTGTATCAGGATTGATGTGGGAATAGCCCTTAATGCCTTGAGACAAGGAATAGCCTTCTCTTTGATGGGCTCAAACACCTTCCATATCTCCACTCATCCTTGGGCCTTTTTTATAATTATGGTGGTCTTGACATGTGCTTGAACCATCTTTGTGAGAAAATCCTCCACTTGTCCTCTAATATCATCCACCCATTTCTTTGCTATGTTGTAAGCACAATGAGAATCCTGGGAAGTGGGAACATAAGGGACAAGTGTTGCATCCCCATGCTTTGTTGGGCATACATATTTGTTGATGATTTCTTTCAACGTCAAATCTTTTGTCAGCAGCTCATCATTTTCTTTTGTCAACTTACACACTCTTTCTTCTTTAGCATATGCATTCCCCCTTAAATTCCTCAAACTCCTGCTCTGTAGTTGTTGGTCCAATATCAAATGAGGAGGTATGGTAATCATTAGGAGTGATCTCATCCCCATTCTTATCTACTATAGGAGTGGGCAAATGTACAGTGCAAGACCCTGCCTCATCCCTAGTGATCCTATGAATCTTCTTCGCTGGTTCAGGTTCCCTAGTTTTCCCAATTCTTCTTAAAAATGTGTCAATATCTTCAATAGGAGGAACCTTTTCTTCCTTTCTTCTTTTCTTTGTCTTCCTTCAACCATTCAGGAACCTCGGATAAGTCCATATTGTCATTCCCTCAGTCTCGTTGAATCCTTTCAATGCCAAGATTACGTCATAATCCTCCTCTTGAATGTTAGGATCAGGTGGCCTTGTGTTGTCATCCAAATCCACTACTAACTAGATTGTAGGGGAAGATGGCAATATCATTGTATCTTGTTAAACCGAGTGCATAGATGAGGTTGCATCCTGACTACCTTGGGGTAGTATCTTTGCATCTCCACCTTGCATTGAATCACAACTCAAAACTTGTGTCTCTATCTCCCTAGTTGATGAAAACTAGGAATAGGAGTAGGCGTGGTGGGTTTGTGCCTATGGCTCCCAAATTCCTTACTAATTTTGCCACTTGACAAATGTGATGCTTCTTCCCCTTTATCCTTTTCTTTTAGAACTTGTTATTACGATAATAGATAATCATCTATTATTAGTTAATGGTAATCTATTTGTAAATTATTGTAAATATTAGAATGCTTCTAATATTTAGTTGTAGCTTTTTTAGCTTTCTGTCAGCTAGAATAGAATGTTTCTATTCTTTACGATCGTTTCCTAAGGAAACATCATTCCACGCTTTTGTATATAATGACCTCTCGGTCTCTATTAATAACAAGCAAGTATTTTACCCATTACTTTGTAATATGGTATCAAAACCAATACTTCAAAAAAAATTGAAAATTTTATAATTTGTTTCTAAATTATTTGCTAAAAAAAATTTGAAATTATTTTAGAGACTTTTCTCAACAACCCGTCTAAGGTTTCCGTTTTTGAGTAATTTGTTTGTAAAAATCCCTTCATTATTCCTAATTTCGGCTAGGGTTTGTTGAGGATCTCTGCCAAATCTTGTTTTTTTCTTGCAGTGTTGTATTCTCTTCCTTCGTCACGGGTCTGTATTCGCGACCTCCTTCTACCACGTGACCTCCGCCTGTTTGTCCTGCCATGACCTTCGTCTGCCGCGTGACGGCCCATTTGCCACAATTTTCACATTGATACCGTGGTTCCTGCTGACACCCTTCCGTCTGTGTTTCATGGTCTTCACGTCATAGGGTTTTGCCAAGTGTTTTTGCTCTCAGTCAGCGTGGTTTTTGTTGGGTGCTTCTGCTTCCTATCGAGCCAGGGTTTTTCTCTGCAAATCGTGGGCGTCTCAACAAGTCGTTGCTATTCTGTATGCCGGGGTTTTTCTTATGCATTTCGTGGGTGCTTTACCTCTTCTTTCTTATCGGTCTACGGATCTTTCTTGACTGTGTTTGATCTGTGGCTTCATTATCGAGGACGGTAGTGATACAGAAAAAACCCATGGACAGCAACTCAACACCTACCAGAGGTGGCTATGTGATAGGATCTCCACACTTGAATCAAACAACCTGCAGTTGAGGGAACAGGTTGCCTCTCTTTCCAATACCATTTCTGAACTGAAGAATGCCACGACCTCCAATGCAGCTCGATTTCAATGTTTTTCTGATACCTTTACTACTAGAACAGCTGGTCTGCAAACTAGTATCAGCTCCATTATTTCACAACTGGAAGGATTGGATTCCATCAAAGAATAGCAAGCTATTATTGCAGCTAAACACTCCTCTCTTGTATCGAAAACAGAATTGAAGGTCAAGTCATGGGCATCTCTTTGTAGTAATACAGACTCTCAACCTTTGGCTAATATCAATAAAATGGTACAAGGCAAGTTCGAGGATGAGAGGTTGAGACAGGTTCGTGAGCTTAACCTGCACGTTCGTGGACTTCCCTCTTCTCATGATCCTCTTGCTGTTTGACGCTCTTTTCTTTGTGACCAACTTGCTCTTAATGACATCACAGTGGATAGGTGCTGGTTTGGTCATGGTGATGTTCTTTTTATTAGATTCCTTTCACTTGCTGATAGACTTCGAGCTCTTCGTGCTAAAAGAAAGCTCTTCTCTCTTCCTTCTAAAACCTTCTTAGATGAATATCTCATGAAGGCTTAGGTTTCAGAGCTCAAACAAGATCGCAAAGTTGTTGCTGATGCGAGGTGGGATGGTAAGTGGGCAGTTATCAAAAACCTGAAAGCAATTATTAGAGATTTTGCTCCCAGTGGTTGGGAAGAGAGACAGGCTCCCAAGGCCAAATGATGGTCCCACCAACAGTCGGACAAGAGGGAGACCCCCACTTGCTCCCTTCTTGTTAACTGTTGGAATGGTAATGGTTCTTTATGGTCATTAGCTGGTCTTCTTTGTGATGCTGTCGGTACCGCTGATATTCTTGTTATTACTGAGACTCACGAGAGTCCCGCACGTCCTCTTCTAGGTGTTACCGGTTTTCAATGGTAACACTTCTATTGTACACTCAGACACATTTGCCAAATTTATGTGGGTCTCTATTGACCGTAAGTGTCACCGCCAGAGAGATCTTTATTTGGCTGCTTGCTACTTTCCGCCGGCCTCCTCTCACTATGTTATTCATGCTACCGATGATGGGGACCCTTATATTGATCTATGTGAGACCATTTCTCAATTCGCTATTCTAGGGGACATTATTATTCTCGGGGACTTCAATGCGAGAACCAGAATGCTCCAAACTCCTCTTTATGATCGCAGTTTAGACTCCATATGTTCCACTGAGATTGATCCTGCCTATTTAGGGTTTCAGAGGTGTTCCGAGGATGTGCGTGGGCCGTTATCCGGGTATGGCAGACATTTGTTGCGGCTTTGTGAGTCCTCTAGCTTGGTGATCTTGAACGGCCTCTCCTGCTTTCCGGGTTCTGAGATTTTTACTTGTTGGCCTCATGGTGGTGGTGCTAGTGTCGTTGATTACGCTCTAACCTGTCCTTCCTTCATTTCGAGCATCCGCAGTTTCACCATTTTGCGCCTTCCTCTGGCTGATCATGCTCTCCTCTGTACTCATATTAGCCTCTCCCCTCTCTTGTCACCTCATCATTCTTCTTATATCACTGCTCGTTCACCCATTCACTTCCATTTTCTCGATGGTGATGGTGAGCTCTATTCCGCTCATCTTTCGAGACTCCTCAACCCTTCATGCTTTTCGGACTCGTGCAAGGTTGCCTCGATGTTTGACTTGCTTGCGTCTGCTATCCTTAAGTCTACCACCCTCTCCATTCCTCATCGTCCCCCTTTGCTCCTTTGTAGCAAGCGGCGTAATAACTGCCCCATGAACCAGTGGTTCGATTTGGACTGCAAATCTTTTCATCGTCTTTTGAGCTCTGCTTTTGAGGTTCACTCCAAGGACTTTGCTAGTATTCTCTCATCTTATCTCCGTTTGCTTCGGAATAAGAAGCGTAACTTTGTTGCTTCTAAGTACAAATCTCTTTGCTCCACGCTGATTCGCAATCCCCAACTCTTTTGGCGCACTCTTTTCCCCCATACTCCGCCCTCTGCCCTCGACTTTCGCTCCCTCACCTCACACACCATGGCTCTTTACAACATTCCTGGGCAACCTTCCATTCACCCCCCTTCACCTCCTTTCACCCACCTTTTCACCCCTTCCCACATTTATGAGGCTATCAGATCCATGAAGTGTAGTCATGCTACTGATGAAGAGGGTTTCCAGGCTGAGCTTTTCAAGTTTGGTGCCTTAGTTATGGGCCCCTATCTCTCTATTCTTTTTAATAAAGTGATTCATACTGGGTTTCCAACCTCCTAGTCTAAGCATTTGATTTTTCCCATTCACAAGACTGGCCTTGTCTCTAATCCAGGGAACTATAGAACCATCATGATTAGGCATACACTTGCCAAACTATATGTGAGAGCTCTTAATGCATTGCTTTCTATGGAGCTCGACAAGATTGGTGGTAGGGCTAGAGGGCAGGCTGGTTTTCGATAAGATTATCAAACTATGGATCATATTTTCACATTACAGGCTATTATTGAGGAAGCTAGACACAAATCAGAGAAGGTTTATTGTTGCTTTGTTGACTTTCGCAAAGCTTTCGATTCTATTCCCAGGGTGGCCCTGTTTGAGAGACTTAAGGAGATTGGTATTTCTAAGATGCTTTGTATCGCTATTATGAGACTGTATGAGACTGTAGTTGGCAGATTCCGGACTCTGGAGGGCTTCTCGGATCCGATCCATAGCACTATTGGGGTTAAGCAAGGTTGTCCTCTCTCTCCTACTTTGTTTGGGCTGTATATTGATGAGCTTGAGGACTTTCTCTTGAAGTCTTCTTGATGATTTCGCTTTATTTTGTGATCAGAGACAACTTGTGGTTAACTTGGGTAAGACTCAGATCATGGTCTTTAACTGTTTAAAGACCTCTCATCTTCACTTCATGTTTCAAGGTTAGGAGATTGAGATCACTTCATCCTACACTTATTTGGGGGTCATGTTTTCTGGTCCGCATTTCAGTATGAGACCTGCTATTCAGCCCAGAGTTAATAAGGGAATGGGTTCTCTTGCTTTGCTTGAGAAACAGTGTTTCAAACATCACTTTCACGATACCTCGTCTAATTTATCCCTCTTAGACGTTTTGGTGCGACCGACTGTCCTTTACGGTTCTGTGGTTTGGGGCCCTTCTCTTCTTAACTCAATCTAGGCCTTGATTAAGCGGGTTTAGACTTTGTTCTTGAGGCGCATCATCAGATGTCACAAGTTCATTCCTCACAGTATCATTTTTGCTGAGTTTGGTGTTCATCCTTTCAAACTCGCAGCCATTTTTTATTTGGTTTGGTTCCTTCATCGTCTTCGTGGGTTTGCTGATACGGCTAGGGATCGGAACCGTTACTCCTACTTAGCTTACTGCTCTTCTATCTCCATTGCGGAAACCGAGACCGGTTCTCGCGCACATTGTTGGTATGCGCAGGTTTCTTCTCTATTGAGTTCGATCGAGATTGACATGGCTCATCTCCCTCCTTTTCAGTTCTCTTTGGATGCCCCTGCTCATCTTCTCCCTTCTCGTCAGGAGTTAAATGAGCATGTCTGTCTTGATATCTATAGACTTTACATTATTACTACCTGGGTTAACCCTCCTGGTAGGCTACGTCCGCATATGTCTTTTTATGCGGAGCACTTTTTGGTGATTTCTAATGGGATCATTGCCTATCCTAGCTATGTCTCACGATGATGGTCTCATGCTTTGCGAATCTCTTTAGGTTCTTTCAAAGTTGGCTCCCATCGTCTTCGAGCTCAGACAGATCATCATATTGATAGTGAGGAGCGGATTTGTATGCTCTGTACTTTAGGGGAGGTGGAGAATCAGGTTCATTTCCTTTTTCGCTGTCCCATCTACTATGAGATTAGAGGGAGATTCTTTTGTTTATTCAGGGAATGCTTTTCTCTCCATGACTTTTTCAGCTACTATGATTAAAGATGTCTTGCTCTTTATATTTGTGAGGCCACCACGCTCCGTGATAGCACGATCCAAACACTGCTTCCCCACCGGCACTCATCTACTCAGCTCATTACTGCCTTCTTTACACCATTATCTCCTTTACATGGTGTGAAAAGGTCTTCCAGCTCTATTCGGGCAGCTCTCTTTGGGCTATTGGGCCTTCAGATGTGTCAAATCTCGTTCCGACTACTTGCATCAGCGACGTTCGTCTACGAGTGGACAGAGACAGGGCAGTGCCTCTTCACATTGGCATTTGTTTCATTCTGTGACAGTTTTCTTCTCGCCCAAGAAAGACTCCTAGCACTTTCTTGGTCTCTATTTTTTATTGTTATTTCTTTAGTTGTTTTTGTTTTGTTCAGACATCTTTGTATGCTCCTGCTAGGGTTTGCTTCACTGTTGTAATCTTTTCAGTCCCATAGATCTCTTTTGGTCTTTTGTTGGACATTAATATCATTATCTTATCTTACCTCCTGACTAGGAAAAAAAAAGTCTTTTCTGGTTCAGGGAGCTGAAAATCGCGACATCTACAAAGAGCTGCAAATCGTGTTTTCCGTTTTTGCTTGCTTGAAACACTATATATGTGTTGTTTTGGCAATCGGAAGTCTTCATCACAAGTATACACTAGTGTTTTCTGCTCACAACCAACAAAAAATCGCATGTCTCATATCCGTGTACAATAGCGTGTGTTTTTTCAGAATTTTTGGAAGCTATTTCAAATACAGGCACCTCAAATACTCTCTGAGGTCATTTTTGACGTCTTTGCTAAGAAACAACCTTAGATCAGCTGTTTATTACCACAAATCAAAAGTCTTTGGTCTCCAAAACTCCATTTTTCTACAACTTTGATTGTTCATGGCCGTTGGCTAGGGTTTTGCTCGAAACCCTAAATTTTGAGCTTGAAAAATTATTTAGATTTCAAATTCTTGGTGGGTTTTCGAGAGCTCAACTGGGTTGTCTGTTTTTTGGATGCCTTGATTTTTGTGCCTCGATTTTCAAGCCAATGGATCCAGAAACCGATGACATTCCTTCTGGGTTTTTCGAGCTCTCTTCTAGGTCACTCTAAAAATTTCCTAGGTCTTCCGTTTTTTGCCTCAAAGAACATGTCTTCACAAATTTTCACTTTTATTATTGAAAAACGTGTCATGGCATCTTTGACAAAAATTCTACTCGAGCACAATTCCAAATTCAATGGTCAAAATTATGGCACTTGGAAGCAGCGAATCATCACAATTTTTGAACATCGGAACACTGATCAACTTGTTTTGGGTGTTACAAAGTGTTCGATTGCTCCTAATATTGATCAAGATACATGAGATCTAAATAATCGAGAAGCGATATGCTTCTCAAATTATCCGTGGTTGATGATCAGCTCCCTCATATTCCATCCGGCAAGACAGCTGTCAAGATTTGGACACATCTCAAAGGTCTTCATGAGACTTCTGACAAAAGAAAAGCTTTGTTTTTGAAGAACACTTTGTTTTCTATTGTCATGGATGAGTGAACCTTGCTCCAAGCACACCTAAATAGGATTCAGGAAATCCGTGATCAATTGCTTGTCATCGGTCACAAGATAGAGGAAGAGGTCATTGTGGTTATCACTCTTCAAAGTTTACCAAAGTCCTATGAGCATTTTATCGACTCTCAACATCACGTCTTCTAGTGTTGACTTGAAGTTCACTAATCTTTGCACACTTTTGCTTTAGCAAGATTGGTGGAAACAACAGTTCAGTAGCAACTCCACCTCCACCTTCACAGAGCAAGCCTTTGCTGCTAAATCCTTTCAGAAGGATAAAAGCAAGTTTCAGCAAAAGTCTTCTACTCCCAAATCAGATAGCTCCCAGAAGAAGAACATTCAATGCAACTACTACCACAAGTTTGGGCACATGAAGGTTGAATGTCAGAAACACTTAGCTACACAATCTAATCAATCAGGTAAGCAGCCCAAAGTGAACAGTGCAGAGCACACCGAACAGACAGAATTTGTCTTTTACACCTTCATGGCTAAAAGACCTGCAGATCATGTGAAGTCTTCTGTCTGGTACATTGATTCAGGTGCCTCTCCTCATTTCACTTACCGCAAAAACTGGTTTACTAACTACCAACCTTATTCAGATTCTGTTATTTTTGGTGGTGAAGAAGAGTACATTATTGTCGGCAAAGGCAACATTCAGATTCAGTCTACTGGGAGGAATCTCACTTTCCTCGATGTGTACTATATTCTAGGGATGGAACTAAATTTACTCTCAATCAATCAGTTACTACGGCATTCTACACAGGTAGATGCCACCTTCAGTTCACCTTAGTGTACCATCACTGGTCGGGGGACTCAGTCTACTATTGTAGTGGGTCTTGAGGATCATGGCCTTTTCCGACATAACTGATTCTAGTGATTCTTGGGACTTAGCTATGGTTGTTCGGCAATCTTCTATTAGCACACTTTGGCATCAGTGATATGGGCACTTAAATGTGCATTCTCTCTCTCAGCTTGCTCGAGATGAGCTTTTTCTTGGATTGCCAGAGATTCAAACTTAGCAGCTTGGAGTTTGTGATGCATGCCAGGCTGGAAAGCAACATCGCACACCTTTCACCAATGGTGATTCATGGCGAGCTTCTCAGGTATTTTTGCTTGTTCATGCCGATATGCACGGCCGTATGGCTACTCCTTCTATTCTTGGGTCCAAGTATTTTTTGTTCTTTGTTGATGATTTCAATAGAAAAATGTGGGTGTATTTTCTTAAAAAGAAATCAAATGCATTTTTAGTATTACAGAAGTTTAAACCTTTAGTTGAAAAAGAGTCTGGTAAATCTATTATTACTCTTAGATCAGACAATGGGGGGAATTTAGTTATAATGATTTCTCTAGCTTCGTGGATACTCGTGGCATCAAACACTAGTTAACCAAACCCCACACACCACAACAAAACAATATAGTTAAATGTCGGAACAAAACAATCACTAAGATGGCTCAATCCATGCTCGAACACAGACATGTTCCGAAGAAGTTTTGGGCAGAAGCAGTCAACACTACAATTTATCTTTTGAACCAATCACCCATAGTGGCGGTCAAAGCTAAAACTCTGGAAGAGGCTTGGTTAGGTCGCAAGCCCAGAATCAATCACTTGAAGGTTTTTAGCTCCCTTGCTTTTGTTTGGATCCCTAATGCGTCACGCACCAAACTAGATGCCAAGAGTCAGAAACTCATGCTTGCTAGATACAGTAGTCTTCACAGAGCCTACCGCCTAATCAATGTTGAGACATCTTGTCTCATCTACAGTCGTGATGTAGTCTTTGCTGAGCAACGAGGACCTTTCATGCCTATTTCTCTTGTTCCTAATCCAGTAGACCAACGTATGAAGGCTCATGATTTGGGAGTTAGGTTTTCATTAGGTCCACCTGATGGGAGGGCTCCACTAGCTCCTATAGCTCCAATTATACCAATGATCCCTATACAAACACCTACAGGATCACCTCGATTTGTAGATGCTTCACCTGAGTTTGATCCAAATTCTTCTAATGAGGAACTTGATCACCAAGCATCTCCTGATACCAATGTTGGTCATTTTCCTCTCCAACCTAACTAGTGGGCTAAGACACTTGTTGATCTTCATGACGATGAGCTCATTAATGGGAGAACTGCTCGAAAAAAGAGCAAACATACGGGGTCTATCAACTTTGCTCTGATGGCCAACATTCACAATGTGTTTGAACCTCAAACATATTCCGAGGCTAAAGGAATTCCAGAGTGGAACAAGCCATGACATCTAAACACCAAAGCCTATTGATTAATAACACCTAGGTCCTTTTTGATCTTCCACCAAGGAAGAAACCCAATGGCTAGAAATGGGTTTACAAAATCAAATACAAATCTAATGGTACTTTGGATAAGTACAAAGCTCATTTAGTTGCAAAGGGTTTTTCTCAGCATCAGGGCGTTGATTATGAGGAGACCTTTGCTCCTACTGCAAAGATGAGCACCATCAAATAAGTCCTAGCCATGGCAGCACAGTTTGGTTGGAAGGTCCATCAAATGGATGTCAAGAGTGCTTTCTTGAATGGTGATCTCTATGAAGAAGTCTACATGACGCAGCCTCCTGGTTTCAAGGTTGCTGGTAAAGACCATCAGGTTCTCAAATTGGTAAAAGCTCTCTATGGCTTGAAGTAGGCCCCTCGGGCATGGTACATAAAAATTGATAAGTACCTCAATGATCAAGGCTTCAAGAGTTCTTCAGACTCAACTTTTTACATCAAGACAACTAGCAGTGACATCCTTCTGGTTATTTATGTGGATGATTTGATCATCACTGGCAGCTCAACATCTTTGATTCAAGGAATCAAACAAAATTTATGCTAGATTTTTTATATGACTGACCTTGGGCTCATACATTACTGCCTAGGTGTTGAGGTTTGACAACAGTTTTCTGGTATATTCATCTCTTAGTCCAAATATGCCAGGGTTCTGTTAGACAAATTTCATATTCAAGATTGCAAGCTTGCATTTGCACCCATGAAGAAAGGTCTAAAGTTATAAGCCAAGTCTGATTCTCCTCCTGTTGATGATACTACATACAGGAAACTAGTAGGCAGCCTCATCTACCTCTCTGTTACTAGGCCTGACATTAGCTTCGCAGTTAGCTACATCTCATGCTTTATGACAGCTCCTAAGGCTGATCATTGGATGGCAATAAAGCACATGCTTCATTATGTGAAGGGCACTTCAAAGTATGAACTTACTTTACTCTCAAAGTTCTAATCCTAGACTCAGTGGGTTCACAGATTCAAATTGAGTGGGCTCTATTGACGATAAAAAGTCAACTTCTAGGTATGTGTTCAATTTGGGATCCGGTGCCGTCACATGGACCAGTAAGAAGCAGCAAGCAATTTCTCTCTCCTCTACAAAGGTCGAATACAAAGGGCTTGTTAAGGCCGGATGTGAAGTTGTTTGGCTTCATCGGATGCTTGGGGATATGCAAATGTCACCGGCAGGACCGACTACTTTGTTTTTTGTTAACAAAGGCGTTATCAAGTTAGCCCAAAATCCAATCTTCCATGAACGAACCAAGCATGTGGATGTTCACTATCACTACATATGACAGTTGGTTGAAGACGGGACAATAGATTTGCAATATGTTCCTACAACAGATCAAATTGAAGACATTCTCACCAAGCCTCTTGGTCCTGATAAGTTTGTCAAATTCAAAGGACGGCTTGGTGTTGTAGATAGATTAAACCATTAAGAGAGGGTATTATGATAATAGATAATCGTCTATAATTAGTTAATGGTAATCTATTTGTAAACTATTATAAATATTAAAATGTTTCTAACATTTAGTTAGCTTTAGTTAGTTGTAGCTTTTTTAGCTTTCTATTAGCTAGAATAGAATGTTTCTATTCTTTACGATCGTGTCCTAAGGAAGCATTGTTCCATTCTTTAGTATATAATGACCCCTCAGTCTCTATTAATAACAAGCAAGTATTTTGCCAATTACTTCCTAATACTTGTCCTATCTTTTGAACGGGCAATATTGAAGTACTACCAATTCCTTCATTTCCTTTGGGATCAAAGTCCTCATTTTGCATCTTTGCATAAATGAAGGTGATATCCTGTCTCATCAGCCTGCTTACTCGTCTACCCATGCCCTTGATTTATTAATTATTTCGCTCATCAAGATCCTCAAATGCAAGGGTTTATCCCTTTGTGACCAATTAGGTGGCTCAATTGCTTTTCTCTTCTCATACTCGTAGCTTGGATAAAGTATGTTCCCATCATCTTTAACTTGTTTTGGAATGGGGAAGACCCCACATTTTCTCACGAAATCAACTAACATCCTAGACCATCTCTTCCTCCTCATGGCCTTTTCATCCATAAGATTCATCCAATAATCCTCTATATCTATCTTGTGTTTGTATACCAATCATTTGTGGGTTTGGATCTTTTGGAATAGATCAAAATCTTTCCTTGTAGATATGTTCCCAACTGATAAACTACCTATAACGAAGGGCAAGATTCAAGCATTTTTCCCAGAGTGATGGATAAGAGTACCCCTTGTTTGTGCCTTTCCTTATGCATAAGATTGAATTCTGAAAGTTGACTGACCACCTCCAACAAAACTATTTTGTTGGTAGGGTACCTTGGGAGCCCGTATAATTCGGAGGAGAATCCCCGAATCCTAATATAAGTGAAGGTAGGGAATTGGATATACCAATATCCATATTTTTGAATCAATTCAATTGCCTCCTTGGATAATCTCCTATTTGTTTCTCCTTAAGTATGCGAGTGATGTTCATACTAAAGATGTCATTTAGCCTCCTGTAACTTGCTTCTCCATGTAATTGCAACTCAAGATGACAGTCATAGATCTTGAATTGTCCTTTTCCATTCCCAACTTCGCCCCGACATATAAGACCTGGATATTTTATGTTCCTTGCCAATAGGTAGACTATACTCATGTAGAACTGCTTTGTTTTCCTTAGGTCTCTTTATTGTGCATCTATGTTGTCACATATCATCCTTGCCCAATTTATCATTACTTCACCTACGGCTATCTCCTCTATAAAGTAGACCATCCAAGTATCAAAGAAGGCTCCATGGGGTGATCCATAATTCTGTTCAGCATGAATACCATATCACTATATTCATTCTTGAAATCTTTGCTTACCAAGTTCTTCGGTAATTTGGAATGGTGCTTCTTTGGCTCATTGACCCATTTCTTATTTATGATATCCTTACAAGCATCTAACCTTTCCTCGAACAGCCTCTTGGTCTCCTCCTTAGTCCTGATCCGCATTCCAAAGTGATATGGGATTCCAAAAGTCTCTCTTATTGCCTCCTCTCACAAGAATGCAAGCACTCTTCCTTAAGCCCTGATCGACTTAGTGTTTGGATCATAGTTCTTTGCACATTCGACCATAAGCTCACTACATTGGATGGCCGGAGGAAATCCAGGTGACAGGTAAAGTCCATTCTTTACTGTATTTACTACCAGCTATGATGGTAAGTAATCTCAGCGCCCATTCATTCTCCTCCTTAACTTCTTCAAATCAATGTGCTCCATGTTCGTGTCTGTGACCTTTCCCCACTTGGATACTATTGAGGACTCTAGATTAAAGTCTTTGGATAGCTTCTTGAAAAGCACCGTCCTTGCTGCGAATCCCTTTGGCTCTGCCATCCCTGTACAAAGCTCGAAGTTAGTAAAGGTTAAAGAAGTAAACTGTTGATATTTGGTAGCTGCAGTTGGATAAAACTATGGCTATATATAATTATATATGAGATATAATTACATATAAGATATAAGTCTATCATGTGAGAGAAATTAATATAATAATTATATATTTAATTATGGTTATATTTATTATATTAATTATCAAATTAATGAATAGACATGTCCCATGAAGGGACATGTCTCTTCTTATCATTTTCTCATTATAAATAAGAGGCCGCTGCCATTTGGAACACACATACCAAAATCAAATAGCAGTGCTTAGTACATTTGCAGCAGATCTGAAAATCCAACATGGTATCAGAGCCAGGTCGCTGCAAATGAGAAACTATTAATCAAATTTTTTTTGAGGTCAAACTGATTGTTATGGAAAAATCATGAATGCTCTCTACAAGACCTATAAAGTTCATAGAAATATTTCATTAATGAATTGACATAAGAAATATATTCATGACCTTGATATGAGTTGTTGCAACCATTTTACTGTGTGTGACTGTGATACTTGGCACTGTATGATGTGCATGCACAACTCTTTGTGAATCGCATGGACTTTACGAGTCCTCAAATGTTGTTGCTAAGTTATACTAACAATTGAGATAATAATCTGTAGGACTTGTGTATCCAAGAAAAGTATCATGCTTGGATGCATAGCCATTTTTAGATCAAATCTCCTATATCATCAAAAATTACAGTGATACTTACAAGTTGGAGAGGTCAGCATGTGTGGAAGTCTATTCAAAGTGAATATGAAGGAGGTTAAACAAAGGTGACAGAGCACCCAACAGTCATATCCCATTTTAATTAGCTTGTGCACATCATTTCTCAAATTAGCCTACATAAATAAGCGATGTATGCGGTGATTCAACTAAATGTTAGTAGTGAGTGAGCTTGTGTCTACTGATGTTGATACCTGTGAGGCTATGACTCGTAAGGAGGGAGTCACAAATTACACGGGAGGTCATGCTTCCTTGCAAAAAGACATCCTTTATCACTCCATTGAGAATCACTTGTCGATGGCTTACTAAAGAGTTGTAGTTTGATACATGGAAGAGAAGAGTGGCATTGGGAGACGAAAGTGTTGAACAAGGAAAGTCTTGACTATGCTTTGTATCGCTTCCTGTGCTTGAAAAGAGCATTCGAGCTACATCAATTAGCATAAAAATTTCTGATCCAAATACCTATTACAAGAAAAATACGTAGATAGCAGTGTGATATTGGGATCGAATAAATAAGATTGCTTTGAAGTACAAGATCGACAATGTAGCAAAATATGGATAAATGGAGATAGGGTTGCTTGAATAGTTACCAAAGAAACAAGTGCGGAGCCTTTGTCCAACAATGTATAATGAGCTTTTAACAAGGGTAAAGCAGTTTCATTGAAGAATAATGTTATACCAAAAAGAAGACATCTAAAATTTATATGAGAAAGCAAGCATTGGATATTGATGACATCCACGACATCTAGTAAATGGATTAAAATGGTTCCACAACATTACCAACTTATATAAGTGGCTTAGTTAGGTCAACAAACGTGAAGGAGGTATGTTAGAAGAGAATCATATAAGAAATACTTGAACTTTCAAAATAATAAGAGATAAGTATTTTTATTATTATATCTTGAGAATTACCTTTATTTATTACTCTTTTATTTGTATTCTTATATATACTATTAAGAGTTATGTATTTTGATCTTTTTCTCTAAGAATGTTATTGCAGGAAAAAAGGGGAGATTGCAACTCAGAGGGAGGTTGATATTTCAAGCAACCTTGAAAGAGAGGGAGTGAGATAGAGAATATGATTCAATCAACCTTCGGTGATCTTGATCATTTTTTATCCAAAGGGAGTAAACCACGTTGTGATGGATTCTCTAGTGATCAATAAGTTATAGCAGCCAAGAGGACTGTGATTCATGAATATACCTTATGACTATGTGATTTTAATGGGCCTACCCCCTGTGTACATCATGAAGAAGTGACGACTTCCAAATGATGTCAATTGTATTTGGAGAAGTTGTTGCAAAGTGGCGATCTTACAATAACTTGTATTATGAGATCAAATAAATTGAGTAAATGGTGCATGTCTTGCATCTCAACATTCTGGGAGACCATTACTCGGAGTATTTGGTGAATATCTTTGATATTCTGGGAGGCCAAAACTCTTGATATCATATGTGATGTCAAACCTTATTTTGAGTAATTGGCGAATATCTTATGATATTCTGGGAGACCAATACTTGTGATGTCAAATGTGATATCACGCCTTATTAGAGTACTTGGTGAATATTGGATGTCGATATTCTGGGAGGCCAATGCTCTTGATATCAGATGTGATACTCAAAATCATTGATATTCTGGGAGGCCAATACTCATGATGCTGAATGCAATATCATACGGTGGAAAACTTCTGAGGTATCTAATGAGATATCCTTAAATTTTGCAATACTACCAATGATGTAATATTTGTCTTTTGTTCATCCTCCCTAGCTAAGAGGGAGTATTGATGTTTGGTAGCTGAGTCGGATAAAACTATGGCTATATATAATTATATATGAGATATAATTACATATAAGTCTATTATGTGAGAGAAATTAATATAATAATTATATATATAATTATGGTTATATTTATTATATTAATTATCAAATTAATGAATAGACATGTCCCATGAAGGGACATGTCTCTTCTTATCATTTTCTCATTACAAATAAGAGGCCGCTGCCATTTGGAACACACATACCAAAATCAAATGGCAGTGCTTAGTACATTTGCAGCAGATCTGAAAATCCAACACAAACAAAATCATAAATTTCAGACTTCACAATCCCTGAATTAGTCCATGAATTTAGTGCAAACTTAGTGATCCTATCCCTTGGAAGGTTGTAATTAAAATAGTTGCATGGATAAAAAAATTAAAAAATTAGTCTTGCATCCAAATCTGATTTTCTGAGGACAAATTGGATAAATCCAAAGATTGGCTATGGATTCAGCCCTAACAACTTGTTGAAAAAAATATCATGTTTGTGAACCCACTAGTGAATGATCAACCCATCGATCTCGCATTAAAATTATGTTCGTCATCCAAGCCAACCTTGAAATGTCTGAGCCTTGAGGACATACTTGCAACTGCTTCATTGTGAATGAATTCAAGCACTAAACTTAGCATTTTGATGCCTAATAACCATCAGGAATACCCAACAATGCCAAATTGATGAGTCGGGAAGACTGGTAATTTACTGTGAATAGGGAATTGCCTATGTTGTTTAAATCTGCAGACTTGGGTCTGCAACTCAATGTTTTCAGACCTCTCATGACTGGAAAATGGTGTTAAGAATAATGGGAGAGGTCTGCAATCACCTTTGGATCGGGATGCAAACACAAGCAAACCCAGATTTTTGAAAGAAAAATTAGGTTTTCAGACCCAGCCCTTAGATTTTTACTCACGGCAGCCTTACCACAGACTTTCACTGTCCGAAAATGGTTAGAAATGATGAGCAACGGGCAGGGGCAGACATGGCAAACAAGTTTGGACAAGTTGGGAAAAAGGTGATTTTTAGTGAACTTTTTGACAAAATCGCCCCTGTTCATGAAATTTCAGATCTGGGCCTGTTTGCCCCTAATTTGACCCTCAAATGGTGTCCAAATAGATGCCCAAAGATAAGGGAATTGGTCTAGAACACGTACTTGGCAATCTGGATACCTGAAAAAATATTCATGGGTTTCTAAATTTTTTTACCAAACTCAGAAGTCTGCAGATCTGAACTGTAAAATCTTTGTCCTTGGCCTTCCAATGGCCTTCAATGTCTTAGAATATACACTCTACAAGTCTCAGACTTTAGCAATGTCAAGCCTCTTCCAATGGCAGCCACCTTCCTTCTTCACCTAGACTCCTATGACCAATATTGGATCGTGCTTCACCTTGGTCGCTTGCTCCAGATTTTCCAGCCACTTAGCCTTCTCCTTTATAAATCCTTATGATTTCTTCTCTCAGTTCACGACCTTTTAAAGGGGGGCCAGCTTGTTGATTTGCCTTCCACAAGCAATGTGGGATAAAAGTTTGATACCCTTCAAAAGGCTTCTTACTTTACCTTATCAATTTCCCTTTATTTACTTTATTTAATGGTAAAAAGGGCCCTAAAAGGGAAAAACTACCCAGGTATGGATTCCCCCCCAAAAAAAAAAGCCTAAGTCCACATTTCCCTCTCCAACACATCATCCATGGATCTGAAGGTCACATCCACACTCTACCTCCATCCCTGCAAAGTGGGAAAATCAATTAAGATTTGGATAGAATTCATTCTGTACTTATGAAAATTTGATCTTGTTTTGCTATCACAAGGAGGAAAATACAACTTATACTAAAATATTATATTTTATATAGGAAACAATGCTCTAAGAGTGCTTAATCAGTTTGAGGATTGATGGATGAAACAAGGGAATGAGACAAGGACAGATTCAGACCTTCTCATGTTCCCAAAAATAAATTACAGTGTAAACCCCACCCTCACATTAAGGCAAAATCAATCAGTTTATTTCCCCTGAACGTGATCAGATTGAAAACAATTTAAAGACCAGCTCCTCATTGAAAAATGAAAATCAGACTTCAAAAGTCAACCACAATCTTAATTTCAAACAAACTTAGGCCCCACGATAAGGTCTGGGCGTGAAAATCGGACAAAAATGAAAAGCGAATGTAGTCGCTGAAAGCAAAGTTATAAGGGAGTGAGAGGTCGGATTCTGACCTTCTCGTTCCAGTGGGATTGAGACAAGGTCAGATTCCGAACCTCTCTCATTCCCACACTTAAAGCATCAAACCATAAGAAATTCGCACCTCAGCTTGAACCAATTTCAGATCGTCTGGGCATCATTTTTGGTGATTAAAGCAACGCAAAATCAATCTCGTTCCTCTCCTCGTGAAGTCCGATTTATATTTGCAATCATGAAAATCAGAGCAAGAGACTGCAAATCACCAAAAGGAAAGAAGATTCTTGTTTTTGCAGGGCGGAAAAGAAATAATCTGAAAGCGAAATTATAAGGGACAGAGGAGTCGACCTCTGCCATTTCTTACAATGAAAAATTCACTCAATCCAGCAATGCTTGCCCCTTTTTATTATGATTAATATAACATTCTGAATTGAATCTTTTAGAACCAAATTATGCCCAGGTCGGCCTGCATTGGGCTTAAAAAAAGGAGGAGGTTTTTTGAATAAAAACATTCATTTGTTCCCGAAGGAGGTTGACCTCAACTCAAAATATGCAACCTTTCACCCCAAGCTTCTATATAAAGAGGGAGGTTCATTTCATTTTTAACATTATCAATCCTCTCAACAAGTGCAGATCAGCCTCATCAAGGCAGTGAACTACTTAGCACATGAAGGCACTGATTTCATTGAGTGAAAGGGTGACTTTGAGGAAATTTTTAAACATAAATTTCTGATTTTGCTCAAAATCAGAATTAAAACTTGCAATGGAGAAAGCAATCTGGGCTTAACAAACAAGAAAAATCAGAATTACAACTTGCTAAGAGAAAATCTAGATTGAAACAAGGAAAAAACAGGCCTTGGGAAAAACAAAATTCTCTATCAGATTGATTTAGTAAAGGAAAAAGAAAATCTAGATGCAATTTGGTATCACGCAAGCTTTCATATTTCCTTAATATGAATATTTATCATTTTGTGAGCTTAATGAAATTTCTTTTGTTTTCCAAGGTGATTGAACGATAGGCGGAAATGCTCATGGACAAGAAGGGTGAAGCTCAAAGCTGAAAGTGCAAATTCAAGGCAAGATGAAGATGGAGTTCAAGAAAGCAAAGAACAAGGAGAAAATAACAAATTAGCAAATCCATAAGTGACAGAAATCACAAACAACTTGAAAATCCTCTGGAAATCTAAGTTCACTTGGAAAGATCTAGCTACATAGAAGACTTATGCACTCCAAGACAACCAAGATTTCCAAAACCAACAAATGCAATGAGAAATTTTTCAAGTGAAATAATGAAGAAAAATTGTGAAGATGAAGCAATTTGGGAATATGTCATAACAATTAAAGGCTTGATAATGTTGAGTATCAAGAGATTTTCTCATCACTAAGAATTTGATCGACTTTATGAGATAAGGATGTCGAGGTGGCACCCACTTGTCTTCAACCAATCAGAAGGTTCCAATTATACATGGTCAAGCAAATTCAATCCTATTATGCCAAATGTAATGTGGAAGGCATTTAGTGCCTCTATCTTATCTATTTTCTCATTGGCTATCAAAAGTATTGTAACTTTCTTATTGGCCCATTGGGTGGTGCCTTTATGTAATTGGATGATAGTGATGACAACCCTAATTAGGGTTTGTAATCGGTAGATCTTGGCCCTTGAACTTGAATCAGTCTTGGCCATTCATTGTAATTGAACAACTATAAGAGGCCAAGGCCTTCTCATTTGTAACTCATTAGTCTTAGAAGTAGAGTACGGGAGGAGACTTGTCGAAATTGTTGTCATAATGTTATCAAAGTAATTGTTGATTCATTATCGGTCTTCACAGTGGATTACTTGAGTTTCTTGGAGTATTCCATGGTTTCTTCAATTCCTCACTTAGAGTGGATTAGAAATAGTGTTTAGTTAAAAGGAAGATATTTTGGATATTTCTTTGGTGAACTCACTTGGTCCAAACCACTAGTTGCTTGTAAGTATGTCTTGTATGGTCAAATGGCATAAAAACATATGCTTAACTTCTATTATTGCTTGCACATCGATATGCGTCAATGGAATGGCAGTAGTTCAAAATTTTCACATTCACTTTAGGAGATTGTACTAGCTTGGTTGATGTCAATGGCTAAACTAAGTCTAGTAGAGTCACAAAGACAACCACAGTTTCTTGCATTCTAGGAGTAGATTAGTCTTCTAAACCCTTATCCTTTGCAGTTGTTTTATAATGTCTCTTTTTTTCTAAATTTGAGACACTACTTGAATTCCTTACAAAATAATGCATATAACACACAAATTCTCAATGAATCTGCTATGTATTGAATGAGGCTTAATTTCAAATGCATATGCAGTATGGTTCATATACAAACTAATTATGATAGCATAGCAATTAAGATTATAATTTTATATTTGTTGTTTTTGATATAGAAAAGTATACGTGCAATGACTAAGGTAAATCTCAGTACCTTGTACTGCTTCTTGTCTTTGAAGTGCAATTAAAGATATGAAAATTATGCAAGTCATCTCTAATGTATTACTTTGAAGTATGCTCTAGTCCAACATGACAATATTAATATGTTCAAAAGGCGATGTCATCTCTGACTGTGACTTTATATACTTGCACCGAATGAATGCCAAAGACAATACGCTCTTCACAAAGCGATCCTTACAGGATACCAAATATATTAGTTTCTCCACATCATGCCTTGATTGAATGACAATCATCACAATATATGTGCGATTTGAAAGGAGAGGGCATGTGTGGAGAAGCTCCTCTCTTGATTGGTTAACAACTACATTAGCTATTGAATGATTATTATAGTTATTGGCTTAGCTAATAATCCCACCATCATGAACAATATTACTTGTAATTTAAGTGCCTATAATAGTAATGCAATGTGATTTGATCTATGCAGGTGTAGTTATGAACGTGTGTATTGTAGCATGATGCCAAATTGTTATGACAATATATGGATGCAAGTAGCAACAATGAAGAGGGGAATATGGATATGACAGATGAAATATAACAGGCCTTATTATTGATCAATATGTTTAGCTGCGACACTCCATACATAGTGTTGATTGATTGATATTTGTTTCCACCATCATCAATGTTTATATTATCGCTAATGATTTACCTGACACTAATCATGAATTGTTTTGACTACTCATCATATGGACAACCATATGTTTAGTCTTATTCTCTGTAGCCATATCGTTTTTACACTTTGAAATCACTGATCACATCAATCCTTAAGTTGTTATTCTTGGTATAGGTAATGCCTTCATGGGTTCGACAATTAACATCAACTATTCTTCCCCACAACTATTCTTGAAAAATGCTTGCCCACAACTATTCTTGAATTAACATGATGATTCTTGGATCCCAAAGTTGAAGGTGCCATGTTTGCATAACATAGTTGCATTCATCAAAGCGTTATTCGTTGTGATTGAGGTAAATGTCTGATTGGTCAACCTCTATGAGCCTAATAGATCCTCCCTTGGCATCATCTTGGCTGGGATGCAACTGTTTTGCATAACATGTATCCAAGAGTGCAACTTCTCCTTGCTATAAAGTTCAAACATTCATTTTGTGACCTTTATTTCAAGGAAGGAATCCTTTGCTGAACTTTACCCTTTTGTGGATTGAATAAAGAACACTTATTGATGGTATTTTAAAAGCTTTCCATATTGTTCCAGACGGACCTTACAATTTCCTTGACTAAGGACACATCAAGATCCCAAAACTTCTTTTCATCCTCAACTTTGTGTGTTTTCAAGCTAGCTTCTTCATTTACTTACAAGAGTTGGTTACTACATGTCTGGTCCATTTAGATTTTGAATAAAGGATTATGAATAAGTTTAACTTGATCTTTGTTCTTAAATCTAAGTTCCAGCTTTTCCACTTTATTTTATCTGATTCCCTTGGACAATCTTTTAAGCCACCATCAATTCCTATGCTGTCACCTAATTCTATGAAGTGTGATGTCCCTCTATTTGTATCTATTATTTCATGAGATTCATCTCTCCCCACCTTTAATATCAATTTCCCTTTCTTATCAATGTCAATATGATGAATCGGGCTACACAAAGTGACTTCTGAAGGACTGGAAGCATTTTGTATCCTTTCCACAATCATGGCTGCTAAGTTTTTTTTCAAGGGGGAAAAGAGAATTGTTATCTCCAATGAATTCAACCAAATGTGAATTAGATTCAACCTCTAATTTGGAATTTTCTTACGCACGATCCTTGTGACGATGTGCAGTCATCCTCGTGATTCTTTGGAGCCATGTGATAAACAAAGAGATAACATCTTTTTCGTTTCCTTGCATGTGCAATATTGATGATCATCTCTCAATTTGACCTCTCCAAGGGTTTTATGTTGTGCAATTATGTAGACATGTGATAAACAAAGAGATAACCTCTTTTTCGTTTCCTTGCACTTGCGATATTGATGATCATCTCTCAATTTGACCTCTCCTAGGGTTTTATGTTGTGCAATTATGTAGACATGTGATAAACAAAGAGATAACCTCTTTTTCATTTCCTTGCACTTGCGAAATTGATGATCATCTCTCAATTTGACATCTCCTAGGGTTTTATGTTGTGCAATTATGCTTACTACTTTTGATGCAACCACTTCCAAAGCTTCCATTTTATGTGAGTGAATGGGTGAGATACTTTGATGGGCTACAAGTTGAATTTCTAAAGTGGGGGGCAGACTTGTTGACTCCAATAATCAAGAACATTTTTAATATGATCACACAAGGCTGCTTTCCCACGAAGTGGAGCACCAGTAGTTATTCCTCTCCATAAGAGCAAGGATGTCATCAACCCTTCCAACTACCGCACCATCATGGTAAACCCCCTATTAAGCAAACTCTACAGGAGTATGGTAGAGTGGAGAATCAGTGGATGGGCAGAAAAAGAAGGGAAAAGAGCTATGGAATAGGCGGATTTCAGATCAAAACATTCCACCATTAATCACTGCATTACCCTAAGGTTCCTCATAGAAAAAACGTGGGATAAACAAGGGAAAGAAGCCTTTTGCTGCTTCGTTGACTTTAAGAAAGCTTTTAAGACTGTCCCTAGGGATAAGTTATGGAATAGGATGGAAGAATTAGAGGTCCCAACAGAGTACAGAGTTTTTGTTTATAAACTTTACAAACAAGTTAAAGCGAAAATCAGAACCAAAGTGGGCATGTCAAATTGCTTTGGCAGTGACATAGGGATCAAACCGGGATGCCCGTTATCGCCTACCTTGTTTGGCCTTTATATTGACAAGTTGGAGGAATGGCTAAACCAAGCAAATGGAGAGGGAATTCAGCTGGCTGAATATGTGATTAGATTGCTTTTGTATGCCGATGACCTCATTCTCATTGCTAAAACAGCACAGGGGTTGAGAGAACATTTGAAGAATTTAGAAACCTTTTGCACGAAAGTAGGGATGGAGGTCAACACTTCTAAGACCAAGATCATGGTCTTTTCCTTGAGGAAGAGAAAACAATAATATGCACTTTCATATTTAATGACAAAGTGCTAGAAATGGTAGAAAAATAAAAATATTTGGGGATAGATTTCCATTACCGGCTCTGTTGGGAAACATGCAGATCAAAAAGGATACAGGGGGGATGGAAGGCATCTTATCTTCTTCAAAACAGGTGCAAGATAGCAGAGTTATGGGATTGGAAGACTAAGAAAACCCTCTTTGGGTCGCTAGTGATACCAATTATTTTATATGGCAGCGAAGTATGGGGGAGCAGCGTATCAAACCATAAATGGCGACAAATTGAAAGAATTCAGAAACACTTTGTCACAACCAATCTCAAAATCAAATCCACAGTCCCATAAGAGATTATTTTAGCAGAGGCGGGCATGTTTCCGGTGAAGGCCTCGGCAATTGTTAGATTACTATCTAAAAAAGGTGAGTAAAATGGATGCACATCATTGGCCTAGTAGGGTGGTTGACGGAGAACTGGCTCGTCAGAAGAAGACATGGAAGAAACAAAACGATAAATGGTTCAATAAGTGGAACATTGACTACCTAGAATGCTCGAAAAACAATTCTAAAATTAAAAAATGGATGGCAGGAAAAATCAGATCTGTCATGTGGGCAAACTAGCTAGGTAGAAAAAAAGCCTATTATGCCAAAGAATTTAATCCCGCATGCGAACATGAAGACAAAGAATCTGTAGGAGCCGAGATCAAAGGAAAGGCAAAAATTCTAATCACTCAATTGAGATTTGGTTCCCACAGTTTGAGATGTGAAACTGGTAGATGGAAGGTCCCTAAGGAAGAGTGGGAGGGCAGAATTTGTAGATTTGCAACGAGGGTGTGGTGGAAACGGAGTGGCACCATCTGAAGGATTGTACAGCATACACATTCACAGCCAACACAAAGAAACGTTAAAAGTGAACATAAATGACCATTTTGAAGGACCAAGACTCCTCAAGGGGGCCATTTTACTTATGTAGATTCACAACAAAAGAGACAGGTTGGAGAAATCACATCAGTCTGACTAGGAGCTTTATGTGGGTCCTGTTGATGCGAGTTTTGTATCACTTACATAACATATTAGGATTTGAATATTTGATATAGGATATCAAATATGCAACTCCTCTCTTGAAAAGTTATTGCTCATGGGATATGAGAATAACTCCAATGTTCCTTACTCTTGTGGACACTCACTCAATTTTATTGATGTGATTTGTTGGTAATCACGTAGGCAGCCTTACGCTATTCTTTCAAGGATGACTTGGGCTTTGGTGGAATGATGGTGATGGTGGCTCGGTTTGTGAAGTGTGCGGGTGGCAGATAATGTTGGTGGTGGTGATGAAGGATGTGTCTGTCAGTGATGATGTTGATGGGAAAGCGATGGTTGTGGAAGGTGAATGGATGTGCTCTGATACTTAACTTACTCCTCTAACTTGCTTCTCTAAGCTTCGACTACCCAACTACTCACTATTCTACTCCTACTCCTATGAATGGAAGGTTAGCAAATGGACGGAGATCGAATCTAATGAGAGCTGACCAACGGCCTCACTTCCACAGGTGCAATGATTCGAAGGAATAATAAACTAGTTTACCACACAAGGCTTCCCAACCAGCCGCTAGGAAGCTAATGGTCTAGTATTGATCCCTATCAAACATCTACCAATGCTACCATACAATTATCCATCTACTTCACTCCTACTTAGCAACTTGAAATGAAACCAACTTTAACAACTTGAAAGGAAATCTAACTAAGTGGGAGTAGAAAACATGCAATAATACCCAATGTTCTTAATCAACATGCAAATTGCAACAATGAAAAAGAGAGCAATTTTGGTATTATCTTCGCAACAATTTCTCCAACCACTTTACAAATGACAGCAAATGGCCTTTTATAGGGGCTAGAAATACAACAGACGGTGGAGATCAAAACGAGATCAACGATCCAAATTGGATCCTCAAAACCCTAATTAGGGTTGCCACCCCATCGGCCAATGAGAAGCTGCCTCATCAATGGACCAATGAAAAAAGTGCAAAAAGTGGCAACCAATGAGAAGGCACCAAAATGGTGGCCAATCAGAAATAGACACTTGTCCTATTCTAGAAGAAAGGAAAATTGCCACTTGGGCTTACATCAAATGATCTTCTAATATAAATCTTCCCTTTTCTTTCATCTTCTTAGCTAAGGCAATGAACTTAGCTAACCTTTCGTTAACTTCTTCCATAGGAGGACAAAGTGTGTGCTTCACCCTGAGTTCCGCTGACTTCGCCACACCACTTGCTGCTTGTAGTATCCTTTCGTGATCCTTCTCATATTCTTTCACAAATCCAATAAAAGCATTGAGAGAGGAAAGGGTGCCCAAATGCTTTTTCTTGATAGCAACCTTTTCTAGCTCATCCAATCTCGATCCAAGTCTTATCTCATTGATATCCTCTTCTCTGATGTCTTCAAAATCAAGGGCTGCTCCGTTGTCGCTCATCATGGTCGTAATGGATGTGTCGATGCCTGGGCCGTGATGTGCAACTGCCTTTTGTATATCCTTTTATTGTGCCGCCATTGGTATCGGTTATTCACCTCATTTTCAAGAAAGGTGTTTTGGGCATCATATCCTCTTTGTCTTTCTTAGTGTTTGTCCGCTTGGGATTCTTACTTGCACTAACATCCTCTATGCTCGTCGCCCTATTACGGGATGGTACAGTGGTGGACCAAAAGGCAAGTAGAACCAAGGAAAGCAATCCTAAGACTAGAACGAAAGAGAGGAATCCGCTTAAGGACTCCTTTCAACTCTAAATGATTTGAAATTACCTCTACATATAGCCAAGGGGGATTGTCCTTCCTTTAGACTGTCCTTCATCCATATCATGTCCACTGTACCGATATTGGTGTCGGTTATTCTCTTCATTTTCGAGAAGAAGGGCGTTTTGGGCATCATATCCTCTTTCTCTTTCTTAGTCTTGTCTGCTTGGGATTCTTATTTGCACTAACATCCTCCATGCTCGTCGCCCTATTACGAGATGGTAGAGTGGTGGACCAGAAGGCAAGTAGAACCAAGGGAAGCAATCCTTAAACTAGAACGAAAAAAGGATGTCAGCTTAAGGACCCCTTGCAACTCTAGATGATGAAAATTCACCTTAACCAATAATCTTACAGCGACTTTTCGGAACGTAGGATATGACTTCAAGAATTTCAAATCCCTTTGCAAATCAGAAATTTATCATGCAATTCACCTCCAAATAAAATTACCCAACCTAGGGCAAAAATCACAACCTCTTGAAAAAATCAAAATTTTATCTTCCACAAATTTCGCCCTCCACAAATTTCGGCTCCCACAAATTTCGCCAAGCAAGAAGAGTGCAAATCTGCTCTTGCAAAATCACCAACACCTTGAGAAGAAGTGAGAAGTGAGGAAGAAATGGGAGAGAGGCCTCCTCTTATACCCAACTTTCTTCTTGGACCCTGGGAGAAAGAAAAACAAATAATTAATGCAAAATTATGGCCCACAATTAAATACTTAACCAAAATTAATTTTGCCATGATGAAAATTAACTTTCTAAATTGCCAATTAGTTCTAAATTGCAAAAAGAAATTAAATAATGGCTTGAGGGTGTTAAATGCTTCCATTTAATGAGGATTTAGTAATTAATACGTCATTAAAATTGTATTTTGGCTAACCAAAAGCCATTTTTCAATATTAAATTACCAATTTCATTAAAGGCAAAAAGTTCTCAAGACAACTTTAATCTATTAAAACCAATTTTTTTGCAATTTCTCTCCAAATCGATTTAGCTATGCCAATAAAAAAAAATTTGACAAAAATAAAATAAAATTTCTTCTAGAGCCAAAAATCGATTTTGCAATTTTATTTCACCATCACAAAAATTAATTTTCTTCACAAAAAAAAATCAAGATTTTCCAAAAGACCAAATTTAACAAAATTTTCTTTTTTTTTTAAATTATCCAATTTTATACAATTATATCCAAATTTTCAAAAGAAAATGTCTAAGTACAAAATTTACAATTTTATCCTACCAAGTGTGGCTCTTTTAAAATTTGTTCAGCCTAAGGATGAAATTGGTGGCTCTGGAAAATCAAGTTGAAATCGAGTGAAAATAAATCTAACCTTCTTCTATTGGCCCGAAAGTGTCCAAGGCGTGAAATCTTCAAACTTGAAACCTCTCGACCGAAAATTGCTAAGGCAATCGAAAAAAAGGGGTCCCCAAAAATTTTGGGGCAATGGTGTGAAAACCTCACAACAGGTCCCTTAGGCTTATGGCCTCATGAACATCATTAAAAATCTTTCATTCATTCATTTGTTGATGTTAAGAAGATCGTAGCAAATGTAATAGCACTGCAATCAAGTATTGCATTTCCAAAGGCAGCAACCCCTTGTATTTATAATTAGCATAAGCCAAGAAGAGACATCTCCCTTTATGGGACATGGCTATTCGTTTATTTGATAATAAGTATAATAATAAATTTCAGTTATAATATATATATATAAGATTTCCATGAGTTATTACTATATTAATTTCTCACATAATAATACTTAGATATATATAAATTATATCTCATACCAAATATATATATATATATATATAACTAAAGCTACCAAACATTTGCACTCCCTCTTAGCTAGGAAGCATGAACACAGAGATATTACGCTATTGGTAATATTTGGAATGGCAAAATTTAAATATCTTTGATTTGAAGATATCCACCATTTTGATATCATAAGTATTGGCATCCAGAATATCAATATATGATATTTACCAAATACTCTGAGTAATGGCCTACAAAATATGAACACATGATATTCACCAAGTACTCAATAAGGTAATGGCTTGCAAAATATCAACACATGATATTCACCAAATACCTTCAAACAACTCATAAATCGTCAAGTGAATAATATATTATCCATGTTGCTGGAACTACTTGCCTATGTTAGCAACTTAGCCTTCCAATTATGTTTGCCTGTTGAATCCATAACTGTTGACTTTTTGTCTTTTTGTGCAAAACGGAAGAGGCCAGTTAGGTATTCCGACTTAAGGACCGATTGTCTCTTCCACCATATGTCTTCATGTTATTGTCATAGCTTCCAAATCTTCCTTCCTTATGAGACCATCTTTTATTCTTGACCCTGCAAGCTTCACTCCCATCGCCTACTAGTTGTGTGTTGTTCTTGTATGCAAACGCCTTTGCCTCCAACATTCGGCGTAGGCATTATTTTATTTATGCCAATCTCTCGTGTGATGCGACTCTCACCTTTTCCAACATCAAGATGTCGTTTCAATAATTGTGTTTCCCTACCAGGCTTATTGATTGTTGTTGAGCCCTTTTATTTGTTCCCCTTGGCATGCTCTGGACATCTTATGGTGACTGTAATTGGCATTGTCTAGTGCATCACAAACTGGATATTTCCATCAGCATTCCCTTCTTCCTAACTTTGCCCAACTGTGGCCTAAAAGAATGTCATTAGTCTTCGGCGTCTCTTTATCTTTGTGCTCCAATGACCTACTTTTGATGGTGTTTGTTCAATGTCCAAGACTGTACAGCATGTGCATCTAATGGTCTTTGTAGTGGCTCACACATCATATGGTTTTTCCCCCCCTTCATTTATGTATTGGGATGTCCTCAACGATCTTCTCTAATACTGCATGTCACACCCTTTTTCACCCATACAGTAGTTATGCAAGGCCACACGACATTCTCTACCAAGGTATCACCATACAATTCCCCTTGGCCTTCTTCACCTTCGACAGTACCACCTAGGTTTCACTCTATCAACCCTTCTAGTAATCTTTCCACAAGTGTCTTAAATCATCTCCTTTATGCCTGCTATTGTAGTGATAAAGCCCTCTAAATAGCCTTGCTCTCATTTATACATTCTTCTCCACTTCTATCTTTATTTAATAAGTCTTGCATGTATCCTTCTCATGTAAATTGAAACAATACATGGTTTGAACAAGAATACTTTTATTCATTTATTATTTGTATAAAATATATGTCACTGTATAGACATAATCATAACATTAGGTTCTCCTTTATTCATATTTTCCTCTTAGGGTTCACTTCATGTTTCCCTTGCAACAAGTTTCATCTCTCTTCTTCCTCCCTTCGACGTTTCTCCCTTTGGCGGTTGTACTCTCAAAGAACTCGTTGTCATTTGTTCTCTTGATTGGTTTCCTCTCGTCGATTCTAAAGTGCGAGGAATGTACATGCCAACAACCAAGGGGGATGGCACATCAAATGGTCAACCACTGGACTTACCCCAAGGGCACTCCACACAACCCTCTCAGGTGTTTCTTCTCGTGCACCTTCCCTTCACATGTTTGTCTCAATGGAGGCCTGAAGCAATGAGATGAAGTCAGTCGTCAACTCTTGTTTGCCTTCGAACAATTTTAGGCTCTCCTCATCGTGTTCTTGATAGCTACTCTCCCCATAGTCTATCAATTGCCCCGTCACTTTCCATTCACCATCCACGCTCTATTGCTTCCTAGAATCGTAGAGGCAACAACGCCAGATGTTTATCACTTGCGGTAAAGGAAGTTTAATGCATGCTACTAAATAAGAGTCATAATAGATATAAGTAAATGCAAGGCAACATCAGAGAACCACCATGTATTCCATTAATATCAATCAATGTTTAGATCAAGTGGTAAGTACAACAATGATACCAACGACAACAATAATGCCAATGACCATGATGTCATCTTTCATCTGAGAGAGTGTACATATAACCTCCAAGGGGCTACGATGTGAACTATTGCGACCATAACTTCCTACCCCTCGGCCACACTCTACCAATGACATGGTTGACATTAACAACATTTTACTTTTCAGACAACACAGAGAATTATACTCAACAACAAACAATACAATGAAACTATTAACAATAAACAGTTATGACCCGGCTAAACATGTGATTTAAACCATAAAAATTAACAAAAATATGGAGAAACATACATTAAATACCCAAACCATATCAACACCAAATATACATGGATAAACCCTAGCAAGAAAAAATCCACCATCAAATGGCCCAAATTTGTATTGATCTCTAAAAATAGAGTACATCACCACAATCCATTTATCTCTTTGATTGAATGTAAGTGTGTACAACAGAATTTAACAACTATCTTATGCCTCCACTATTTCATGAATTGATAAGGAGGGTAAGCACTCTGCTCCATTTAGATTCTAAATTAGTTTCAGAAGATTTTCTTTTGATGATAAAGAACAAGTTTGTGAGTACATCGGGAATTGACAGTGAGCAAAAGGTGGATGGTAGTTATCCCAACAAATACTAAATAAGAAACATAGTACAACTTTCAGATAGAAATCATAAAAAGGAAAGGCGAAATCACCTCTCCTTAAGATTATTTCAAAGATCATTTCCAATAATGTTTTCAACAATGCAATAACATTAAATTAAGACTTATTTTCTATCAGTCCCCTTTTGCTGCCAACCATTTTGACCAAATCAAAATCGTTCTATGGCTTGTCAACATTCAAGTAGCCTTCTGTGGTAATGTAATTTAACGCTACAAGTGCTAAGATAGACAAAGGCAGAGTCCTCAGAAACTCAAAGATGGTTGGAACATTGGGAAAACTAAAATATGCAAACCTGCACCTGAAAACACATACTAGAATACTTCAAATAATATAGGAGCGTCAGGAAGATTTGAATGATTGGTTGTCATAAAGCATTGAGTTACAGAAGGGGTGTTACAAAGTACTCCATTTTACCATATTTGAGGTGCGAGCTGCGGTTTGGAAAGGGAGTATGTCTAAACTTATTGTGTATGATTCAAGAGTTTCTGGAGTGGACTTTTCGGAAGCAAGAAATTTGAAGTAGTGCTACAGGGCGAATTGGCCAATTGGGTGTTGCTTTGGTATGATGCACTAGAGAAGGGAAATATGCGCCAACAAATGGAAGCCTGTGGAGGTGCAATGGGACCTTTAAGCATGTCTTGAAAACCGAATGATGTTATAGGACCAAGGGGTTGCTGCCTACACACTACACAAGACCTAAAGTTTAGGGCCAATCTTTGGCCGACTTAAATTATGTTTAAGGGATGTGATTGGTATATAAAAAAGTCATATGATTGTTTCAACTAGGGAGATAAGATAAGAAGAGAGATTGGCAAGCAAGGAAGAAGGCAGGGGAGATCTGGAGCAAAGTGGTTGAGAAATGTTTTACATAACCAAGGGTAACAACAGGTGCTCGTGGGGCTAAACGTGCTTTTGGAGGTGATGTTGTGCTGCTTGCCTGTATTTGAGATTATTGCAATCCTTGGCTGCGGCCTAGCATGTTAAAAACCCTAGGGGCAGATTGTTGTGAGGTTTTCACACCATCACCCCAAAAATTTTGGGGGCCCCCTTTTTTCGGTTGCCTTAGCGAATTTGGAGTTGTCCAGAGGTTTTCAATTTGGCATTTTTACACCTTGGACACCTTTGGGTGGGGAAGGGATGTGGTTTGTTTTCACCCAGCGCTAAACTTAATTTTTTTCTGAAACATGTAATTTTATCCTTAGGCCAAACAGAATTCAAAAACAACATTTTTTCGATGGTTAAAATGAATATCTGGCAGAATAAATTGGACTTAGATGATTTTTTTTGAAATTTTGAAATAATTGTATAAGCTTGAGCATTTTCAAAATGAAATTTTTAGATTTAGTCGTTTTGGAAAATCTTGAATTTTTCAGTGAAAAGGAAATTTTTGATAGTGAAATTGAAATTGGAGTTTGAATTTTGACTGCTAGAAAAGGGATTTATTTTGTTACAAAATTGAAATTGTATTGCAAAATTTAAAGTGGACTAAATTGCAAAATCGCATTAATTTGGTTGAAATTTTGCCTAGAGGATTTTAGAAATGTTAAAGAAAATTGGTAATTTGGGATTGAAAATCGATTTTGGCTTGCTAGATTTGATTTTAATGATATTTTAATTGCCAAAACATAATTAAATGTAAATTTTGACATCTCCTAGGCTTACATTGTTTCTATTTTGCAATTTCTGATCAAAACTAGCAATTAAATGGGTCAATTTCACTATGCGCTAAGTAATTTTAATGTTGCATTTAAATCTGGGTCATTAACTAAGGGACTAACTTAATTTTGTTTTCCCTCCAGGCAAGTCGGCCCACTTGAAAAGGCAAAAAGTGTGGTATAAGAGGGGCTTCTCCTCCTCTTATTTTTGCATTCCTTCTTCCTCCTCCTTGGATGTGTGATTTCCTTCAGAGTAAGGCAAATTTCAGACTTGGGCAATTTTTGGGACAGATTTTTCCATTCCTTGGCGGCATTTTTTTTCCTCCTTGCTTGGGCGAATTTCTGCCCTAGGGCGATTTTGGAGTAGATCTGATATTTTTCCAGATTGGGCAATTTTTTGAGGTCTGATTTCTCCATCTTTGGCAGTGATTTCTCCTTCCAAATTTGCCGATTTTATTTGGTGAAAGGAAAATGTGATTTAAGGTCTGATTTTTGGCAAGTGTGGACAATTTCATGGAAGTCAAAATTCTGATTTTTGATAGGGCATCATTATTTACAAGGAGGATTTAAATTTCCGAGATCTGATCCGAACTTGAAGAGGGCCCGGTTACTGGTAAAGGCAGATTTAAGGTAAAATTCTATTCATTTTTAGAGGTGAAAATTGGTTTTAAAAGCAAATTCTATTCATTGTTCTTGCTTGGTTCATTTCCCTTATCATCTTCTTCTTACACTCATCATCCACCACTTCATCATTCCATTGATAGGTTGAAGTTGGGAGATATAAGTGTAGATTTCATGATAGGACACTTGGAGAGTCAAAAATAAGCTAGACCACCCTAGGATTGAAGTTGGGAGATATAAGTGTAGTCCATCCTAAGGTAACAAAGAGGCAGAAATAAGTGGTAGTGTAACCCCTAGGAAAGAAGGTTAGAGATTGATAAGTGTAGAGATAAGACTTGGAGAGGTAGAAATAAGCTAGATTCTATCAATAGAAAGAAGGTTGGAGATTGATAAGTGTAGTTCGTATCATTTAGAACAAAAGGGCAGAAATAAGTGTTTAGAATGGTAGATGTTAGTGCAAGCAAGAACCCAAAGGGAACGAATACCAAAAAAGACAAGGAAGATATGATGCCTAAGACCACCTTCTTCTCGAAAGTGAGGTGAATAAGTGATGCCAATATCGACACGATGAACATGGTACAATTGAAGGATAGATTGAAGGAAGGACAATCCCCCATGGCAAAGAAGATCTACAAGAGCGAAACTGTACATGCAGCGGCTTTGCCTCCTACCTTGCCTTCTCTGGAATTGGTAATAGAATGTGCATCCCAGTTTGATATTGTTACTAAGTTCATCATTTTTGATGAGGGGAAGAGAGTGTTGGCTAACATCAGCAGACAAGTGGTTGAAGAAGTATTTAATATTCCCTAGTATAAAGGCATGATAGTGGTAATGATGAATCAAGCGGCCAACTTATTTCAAGATAATCAGGAGGCTTATTTCATTAATGTAAAGCAAAATTAGTTGCACGAAGGCAAGAAGGGAGTTACCAAGTCATCAAAGCTCACCAAGTCAAATTTCAAATCAAAGTACGGCAATCCTATCGTGCTTCTTAGCCGAATCATGGGCGTAGCTCAAGGTATGCAATTCGAGAACTAGATGCACTACTTTATTGATGAAATTGAAAATGAAAAGAGAAAATTTGATTGGGCTAGAATCATAAGTGAAAATTTAGAGTTGCAACTTAGAACAGTGCAAAATCAAAAGCAATTCTATATGGGGTCCTATCTTTTCTATCTAATTGCGAGACTATATGAAAATCTTGGACTTAAAGCCTTAGGAATGATTGGCAATGGGCGGGGCAATTTTTGGTGCATGAGTGCTATCCACAACTTCATTTGCACAACACCAAAGATTATAAGATGTTTTATGATGCCTTTTCCATGAAGACAGTAAGGATATTACAAAGGACACCTACTAAAAGGCTCTCAACGAAAGCAAAAGCAAAGGTTAAGAAGTATGGGGGTTGGTTTATCCAATTTTTGCAATTTACTTATATCAGAGTGGCAAGAAGTACAGTGTCCCAAGAGACTTCCAAGGTACCCACCCGACAAGATAGTTTTGATGGAGTTAGCTAGGCAACTTGAGCATTATGACAAGATGATGAAACTTAAAGGTGAGACAGGGATTACCTTCTCATTTAGAATAGGCAATGATACTTGCCTCAATCCTGTCACCTTTGCAACTACGGAGGAGTTAGAATGGTATCATCTAGGATGGTATAAAGCAAGACAAGGATTCAATCTTAATAGTCTTATCAAGGCATCTCATGAAAACACATTCTAACATATTCCTACTATAGAAGATTTTTGGGCCAATGCACAAGATGACTTTCATGTGAGGAAGCTAGCTTTCTCAAGATTGTCAGTGGGCATGATGAGGGCAATCAGATGGAGAGGCCTTGATATTCCCGATCAGCTAGAAGATGATGAAAATGTACTAAGAGAAGATTATGATATAGTAGATGGAACAAAATTGGGTCCAATGGATTGGGATGATCATCAGGATCCTTCCTTAGAGGCAGTTACAAGGGCAGTTGATTTACACACCAAGTTGTGGTACAATGAGAAGTTAAGGAAATTACAAAGTCGGAAGGTACACCTTACTTATGAGAAGATGAAACTAGAAGAAGGTCCAGCGGAGTTAGTCGGACAGAAAGGTGAAGGCAGTAGCTAGCAACAAAGAGTAATTAAGTGCAAGAAGAGAAGTTTGGAGGTTAAGAAAAGTAAAGAACATCAGGAAACTCCAGAAAAGGGACGGAATGCAACACCGTCAAGGGAGAGCATAATTGAGACTAGAGGCCAAGAGGATAATACAAGTGTACAAGGGGTCGCAGTAGAGGTGAGTTCTGATTCGGAATCAAGTGGTTACAACAATAGTACCAAGTACTCTCCTCTCTTGAAGAACCAATATGGAGATGATGTGACAGTCACTAGTGAAGAAGAGGATAGGCCAATTGATATTGAGGAAATAAGCCAGGCGTCCAAAGCCATTGGTGATGCTTTGCTAGTCGAACAGAATCCCGATTTGGGGAGATGCACTGCACCGCTATGGTTAAGGCAAATGCTTATGCTAAGAGGCGAGGTGGTGATTGTCTGAACAGTTGAAGATATTCAAGGGTTAGTGGAAAAGGAAGATAGTGAGAAATAGAAACAAACTGCAAAAACAATGGCAAAGGTAATCAAGAGCGATGATGAGGGTCACCGAAAGGTTCAGATTGCTATACCAAAGATTAGCAAGGCGGTGGATGAGATTATAGCCCAAGAGTATGACATAATTGAACATAACTTGGGGAGAATCATGGATGACATGAAATGTGAGGAGATCCAGGAAGGCATGGTTTCAATCAGAGGAAGGTTGAGGAAGGCAAACAAGAGGATTGTAAAGTTGGAGGCCAAAAACAAGTATTGGAGAGAGATTGCCAACCTATCCAACAATTGCATCAGGCAACCCTTCTGCAAGACAACGGGAGCAACATAGAAGAAATGTCGACTCAATTGCACGAAGTCAAAGATTGGATCCATGATATAATTCAAGATGGGCAAAATTTCTTACCTTCCTTTATCTCGACATTCAGGTCATTGGTGGTTGTTAGAGACAAATTCAAAACATTTGAAGGGGAGTGGAAAGATTTCTTTCCAGTCAAGGACTTAGCCATTCCCAGGCTACAGGCATTTATTGAGCTACCGGAGAGATATTTGGAGAGAACCAAGTTGGTAGACGAAGGAGGAATGAGTACAGTGGAGTCTTGGTTTGTTGTCTTGACTATCAGATTGACGATACCTGAAGAGATACGGAATGAGATTGCACAACACAGCCCCGGTGTTGACACTTCCATTTCAACCATGATGAGCGATGACGGGGCTACACTTGATTTTGAAGATATTAAAGAAGAGAACGTCAATGAGATAGAATTTGGATCAAGATCGGATGAGTTGGGGAAGGTTGCCATCAAGAAGAAACATTTGGGCACCCTTGCCTCCCTTAATGCCATTATCAGATATGTGAAAGACTATGAAAAAGATCACGAGAAGACACTGCAAGCAACAAGCAACATGAAGAATTTAGCTGAGCTCAAGATGAAGCATACGCCTTGCCCTCTCATGAAGGAAGTTAACGACGGGCTAGCGAAGTTCATTTCCTTGGCTAAAAAGATGAAAGAAAAGGGTAGAATTATATTAGAGGATCATTTGATGTAAACCCAAGTCGCAATTTCTCCCTTCTTCTTCGGTAGGACAGGTGTTTGATTCTGATTGGCTACCATTTTGGTGCCTTCTCATTGGTTGCCACTTTTCTTTTTTTTTCATTAGTCCATTGATGAGATGGCGTCTTCTCATTGGCCGATGGGGTGGCAACCCTAATTAGGGTTTCTGGGATTCGATATGGATCATTGATTTTGTCTCTTAATCTCTACTATTAGTTGTAATTTTAGACCCTGTATAAGGCCATTTGCTCTCATTTGTAAAGGGTTGAAGAAAATTGTTGCTTAAGATAATACCAAAATTGCTTCTCTTTATCATTGTTGTGACTTGCATGGTGATTAAAAACATTTGGTGTTATTACATGGTTTCTACTTCCAATAGTTAGAGTTAAATTTCATTGAAATTGTTAAAATAGATTTTATTTCAAGAAAGTTGTTAAGAGTAAGAATAGATGGATAGTTGCATGGTGATATTAATGGATGTTTGATAGAGATCTATAAACTAGGCCACTAGCATCCTAGCGGCTGTTTAGGAAGCCTTGCATGGTAATCTAGTCTTTTTCCCTTAAATCATTGCATCTATGGAGGTAGAGCCACTGCTAAGCTTTCATCAGATTCGATCCCTATCCATTTGCTAATCTTTCCATCCATAGGAGTAGGAGTAAGGCAGCATTAGTGTAGTCGTTGGAGTTCAATCGAAAAAGAAGTTAGGAGAAGCATCATTGGCAGACACACCCCCCATCATCATCACCATCAACATTATTTGGCACTCAGTTACTTTACAAAGTTAGACATCATCACCATCACAAAGAGAGTTGGACAATCCTTGAATGAACAACGTAAGGCCGCCTACATGATTAACCAGCAAATCACAATAATATAACTGAGTTAGTATCCACAGGTCTAAGGCACATTGGAGTTTTTCTCATGTCTTCATGAGTATTTACTTTTCAAAAGAGGGATTGAGTGTTTGATATTCTATATCAAGTATTCAATTGCTATATGTTATTTAGTGGTACAAAACTGACATCAACACAGATGATGTAGTATTCAATTGCCATATGTTATTTAGTGGTACAAAACTGACATCAACACAGATGTAATCAGGTTTGAGATCTAATACAATGAGGATGAACTTTTCAAGGCTGTGTCTTTCCCTTTGATGGTTTTCCCAGGATAATTTCTCTCATCTTGTGTCCCTTGGTAATGATTCTCCTTTGTAGGTTACTTCCACTTTATGCTAAGGCAGTTTTCTGGAAAGTTAACGCTGCAGGGTTGGACTGCTCATTCCAGACCCTCTGACCTTGACTGTGTCACCCAAGAAACATAAGTTTACTAACAAATAACCCATAACAAATCAGTCTTCAGAGAAGTCAATTAGAATGCAAGCAAGCAGCAAGAGTCAGACTCATAAAAAAATATGCTTATATTCAACTCTGAAGAGGTGTTACCTGTAATGAACAGTCTTACAGACTCGACAGATAGAATTCAAGCTAACCATCGATTTTGGTCTTCAATCAAAACAGAATCCAGGTGCTTCTAATTCATAGATGGATTCTTTCAACAATGAAAAGGAGTTAAACTATAACGGATAAATTAAATGTCATAAATATATCACTTGGAATAAAAGCTAGCAACCAAGGCAAGGCTCTATCATAACAGATGTTTCTATTTACCGGATGGATACTTAGAAGACAGAAGAGAACAAAGACAACAAAAATTCCAAGAGAACCCCATAATTATGCAGAGCTGCCTACCAAAGTTTGTACCCTGGTTATTATGGTTGTATACATTCCAATTTACTATTTGGACCATGCCTGCCATAATTCCGACCCAAGTCACCTTGATCTTAAGCTCTCCAGCTTAGTGGTAGACCCTGATTCCACATATGACTCTGTTTCTAATGTTGTAACAACTTTTAAACTTATTAAAGTGCAAATACAACATTAACTGACAAGAAACTAAGGATTCCTTGAACAGTGACCAAGGTTCTAGACTTCACAATTTAACCACATAGCTGGCCCACTCACCACTTTACAAATGAGCTACGGGTGACACTCCTGTTTCTAATTTTACAGACTATGCCCTTCTTATATTCCCTTCATTCGGAGGTTCAATTCATACCTTGGAGTGACTGTGAAAGGCTTGTGGCCCAGTGCTACAGTTCGTAGTAGTGTCCATCAAAGGTACTAGATTCAAGTCATAGCTAATGCATGTCTTACAAACAGATTAATAATATGATTGAAGAAATAAATCCAAAAGAATCTGATTGGTTTGCTTCTCTAGGTGGATTGTAATAAATAATTCTAATGAGGGTAAACTGACCATTAAAGATGAACCCTCAGCAAGACATGTCAATAAAATTATATGGGTTACTCAGGGGGCTCGATTTACAGGACAGATGCAATGCTTAAATAACGAAATTAATTAAATACAGATCCCAATTTTTAAAAGCTATTGAACTCTACAAGAAAAATAGATGAGAGGAAAATATAGGAAAAGAAGCATATTACTTACTTTCTACAGCCAATTGATACCATGGTAACTTATGTGACTGGGGCTTTGAAAGAAGACCTGGAGAATTGTATTTGGGCCTGTTGAGACTAAGAGAGATGGACAAAAAGGCTTGCATTGCAAATTTTAGAAGATTTGGTTGTTTCCTCCTCCCCTGTGATCAGGAATTTTCCTAAAGCCAATTTTAGTTTGAGCTGATTTTTTACAGGTTCAAGTCTAATTAGTGCTTTCAATTGGATGGCTAGGCATTTTTTCCGTGAGTAGATGTTTTTAGCATGTATAAGAAATAACAATAATCTATCCAAAAAAATTGGATGGATATAAAATTATATCTCAAGAGTTCATGGTTAACATTTAAAAAAAGTGTATATATTAAGAAAGTCGTTAGGCATTAGTAGTAGAGGAGGAGGTGAGTCTTAGTTATCCAACTTTTCTTATTCATTAGCAAGGTTTGAAAAATTTGCAAGAGGGTCTCATTCATCATCATTTTTTTCTTTTATCTTTTTCTTCATCTGCACGAATAGCAAAGGCTAGAAAAATAGCAAGAGATAGTTGAGGAAACTCACTTGAACTAAGCCAATAAGAAGAACCAGCAGTAGGCAACTTGGAGTTTCCTCTTATAGGTGGCAAGGAAGCAGAGTGCTAACTAGCACGCTGTGACCAATTGCTATAGTCTTTCTTGTAACTAGGCGAGAAGCTTAAGAGCAAGTTTCTCTATTACCTCAAACAAAAAGAGTGCCTACACCCAAGTCTATGAGAAGGCAAGCAACCCCTAGAGAAGGAGAGAGACAAGGTACTCTAGGTATAACACATAGGACATTGCCCTGTGGTCAAGGAGCACTAATATAAAAAAAACCTCTTCTACAAATTTGTTAAAGTGCACCTAGAACTACAATAACACATCAGAGAAAATCTTAGCTTTAGGAAAAGTGAAATATATAAATTATCGGAACAATAAAAATATAATCATCTTTCTATCTTTTCATATGCTGAAGACAATCTCCACCTTAAAAGCATATCTGGTTAAACTTATGAGGGATGTAAAGAAAAACTCCTAGAAAGATCATGTGCCATGAGAAAGAAAAAACTCCTACAAAAAATCATGTGCCATGAGAAAGGCTTTGGTTTGAAGGATCTAGGTCCAAAATTTTAAGGCTCCAAGACAAAACCAAAAGAGGTGCTTAAAAGACTAATTACTCACAAAAAGGGATGAGGGTCAATATACACCCCGATGAGATAATCCATAGCACATAGGATGCACTGGAAATGAATATGCTAGGCAAGATGTGTTGATGTTTTAGTACCTGCATGAGATATCATTCTTAATTGTGCCAATGTTATCTAAAGTTTTTGTTCTCTGTTGGTTCTCATCTTCAACAGAGACATATTCTGATATAAGTATTATGTTTTTTCTTCACACTTTGAGAATTTGTATTCAATAGAAGATGAAGTGACGTTCTTCCATAGCCATCACAGCTCTTGTTAAATGAAGTATGGCATGCTTGTGCCATTGGGTTAGAAGGTCATTTTGCTTGCTGGTGACAATCAAGAAGAGTTGTCAATGGGATTCATTGGGTATCATTTATTGTCTTGTCTAAAGCATCAATGAATATTGTGATCGTGTGGTTATTCATCTTCAGGGACATATGAAATGGCACTTTATTGGTTATTCATCTTCTGTTTTGTACATGTGTTGTGGCAGCCAGAATTCAGGTGTCTCTTGTATTGTATCGGTATGTCTTGACTCTTGATAGACACAGGCTCGTGTAAATGATATAGGATCACTATGCAACTGTCGATATGTATAGCATCATTTTCTTGATTCTGCATGGGAGGTATAAATTTTTTGGGCAATGAAAAGTCTAAGCTCAATGGTATCATTCTTCTTGACATAGAGAGATTATCACATTTCCTGTGAAGGCAATATTCGCAGATATGAGAGTGAAGATTGTTGCTGTATGTAGCTCAAAGCTTGTAAGCTCTGTACTGAGACTATCTCATCATTATTAAATAAAGGAGTATCTTTTGTTTGTGGCTGGGTTTTTCCCTCGAGTAGAAGGGTTTTCCCAGGATAAATTATGTGTCCTATTTTTCTTTTCTTATGTTTTGCTACTTATTTTTATTCCTGGCTTAAAACTTCAACAAAATGGACTAATTCTGGTTCTAGAATAGTCAACTAAATGACATTGAATCTATGTTGCTAAACCAAGGCCAACAATTACAAATGTTATGATTGGTTTAAAGTTAGAATCATGTGCAAGTGAGGAGAGACCCAACAATATGTGTCGAGGTTTACAATTTCAGGAGCTGGCGTTGAGACCCCATTTTCAATATTTCTACCAAGATCTAGAAGAAACAATACTAATTATGTGAAACATATTAGCTAGAATTGACTTCAAAACTCCACCAAAGGTTTTACAGTCCTCAAAAGATGTCACATATTCCATAATTTATCTGTATGGTTTCATTTGATTTATTTAAGCTTTGTTATTGTATAACTACAATGTAATTGGTTATTTGGTTTGATGGTTGAACCTATGAGCATTAATTAAAAGTTAAAACAACATAATTCCTCATTCATAAGCTACATATTTGACATTTCTGTGGACATGAAATATGAGAGAACAGTAGCGTTGATTTCTCTAGTAAGGTATTAGACACCTAAGATCCAAGGGAAATCATTTTATTCTTGGGATACATCCAAGTATAAAGGGTAGATGTTCCTAAATCAATATTGTCATAGCACAAAATTTACTGATAAAAAAAAGTTATGGCACAAATCATGGCATCTTACTGGAGTTATAGGCTTATATAACAATGGATGAAGGGGTGAAGTAATAGCATGCACTCAAAGTTTTTAATGACCCTAATGATCTTCCTCTACAATTGAAATCTAGCCTATGTATCAGAGTATACTACCAATTAGTTGCTTTATGCTAGATATGCACATAAATCAGAATTGTTTCCTTTACTTCAAGATGCTACAGATCTATGTGCATCTTGCATTCTTTTATACCAAGAAGCATTAGAATTAAAGGCTTCGCTTATTTATGTAAGGATCTACATCTTACATGAGGTGTTCCCCTAACTCCTGTAAGGATATATACTATCATAAACTGTTCAACGAAACTATTAATATAATTTTGTGAGTTGAGTGAGATGAGTTGGGTGCGAGATTGAAGAGGTAGTGATTCTTCATGTGTTGTAGTGTCAATAATTGAATTTTGCTATTTGTCATTTATAAGGTTTAGGGTGTTTTTTTGGAAGATAACAATATACATTGATAGCAATTGTCTTACACGTACTCTTTTATATTATCATCAACTTGGGATTTCCATTTCCCTTGTCTAATGAGATCATAGAAAATGCAAAGCCAACATTATTATTACATATAGTTTTTTGTGAGCAGTGACCATTAATCCTCACTTAAAGGATGACTAAGCATAATGGATTATGCATGAATGCGAGTATTTCAATTAGTAAGCTTTGAAATCATTGAGACTCTAAGCCTTGGAGAAATTCAAAAGATAGATTAACACATCTTACCAAAGAGTAGAGAACTTTCTTCTCAGAAATATTATATGAGATAGTATCCAAGAACATTGAGCTTAGGTTTTTGTTCAAGGTGAGGCCTATCCTAATCTATTCTATTTGTGGTTTGTGCCACTAGAAAAGTAATATATATTGGGTAGACACTAAACTAGTTTTTGATTGAGTATAGGTTAGATTTTTATTTGCAAATGCAATATCATATTATACTACTTGTATCTTCATTAACACTAGAAGTGAATTACAAAATTTAGAACCTATAATTTTATTCGCAAACTAGACTCAGAACTCTTGACACAAGTTTCTGTAAAACCATTCTTGAACTTAGTTATTGTAAGATTGTGTTTTGAAAATAATTTGTATGATTCTCAACTTCTTTAACAGGTATCTTTTTCTATATCACCCTCTCTTATATGGCATATTATTGACATTGGTGACAAAAAATAAGATAAAACAATACTTTATTTTGGTAAAAATAAAATAAAAAGAAATTCTCCTTAGTTTCTTATTCTGGATTCCTAGTTGTTATGAGAGAATAATTATTTCATATGGAAGACTAGACTCAAAACTCAACTTGAAGTTGATGAAGTATGACATGGGGTTACTGGTACTAGTATGAAACCTAAAAATTATGTTGATGTGGAAAGGAAATTTGATCAACCTGATAGAATGGTTAATTAATGATCATGTTCGATGTGTTTGTTGATTTTCAGTCCTTTATCTAAGACTTATCCATAGCCAAAGACAATCACAAGATAGTATATAAGGTGAAGAATCAGAATCAGATCTTAGATTTGAAGAGTTGACTACATAGCTCGAAGATGAAGAATGGAGAACAATTGGAACACTTTCTTGTAAAGATTCTTGAGTTGAGAGTTTTCCTACAAGTATTAGGTTTTGAGGATGATATTCTAGTGCCCATTACTTTGCAAGCATTGCCTTCCACATACAAAGTGTTTCTAATGCTTGAATATCACATAATAGACACCCAGTTTTGACAAGCTAGTGAATCTATTTTAGAAAGAAAATTCTCAAATCTAAGAACTTGGTAAGGAGGAACATGTAATGACTGGACACCACAAAACTAAGAAATATGTGGCCCACTTGAATGCCATTGAAGAGATGTGGATGATATATAAGCAGCTAACATGATTGTTTCAAATGGGGAGAAGAGATGAGAGATCGGCAAGGAAGAAAAAAGGCAGAGGAGATCTAGAGCAGGGTGGTTGAGAAGTGTTTTACATAACCGAAGGTAGTGACAGGCTCTGGCGGGGCTAGACGAGCTTCTGGAGGTGATGCTGCGCTTGTTGTCTGCATTTTAGATTATTGTAATCCTTGGCTGCAGCCTAGCATGTTAAGAGACCTAGTGGCAGATGTAATAAGTTTTGAGATATCCCGTGTCTTGTGTCCCTATGTGATGGTTCTTCATCGTATGTTGCTTCCACTTTATGCTAAGGCTGTGTTCTGGAAAGTAAAGGCCGCAAACTGCTAGTTCCAGATTCTCTGACCTTGTTTACGTCATCCAAGAAACCTATGAAGAAATAACCCATAACAAATTATCTTTTGGAGAAGTCAATTAGAATGCAAGCAACCAGGAATCGTTGGACTCATATCAAAACATATGCTTCTATTTCAACACTGAAGAGGTGTTACCTGTGATGAACAGTCTTACAGACTCGGCAGATAGAATTCAAGCTAACAGCTGGATTTGGTCTTCAATCAAAAGATTCAAAACAGAATCCAGATGCTTATAATTCATGGATGGATTCTTTGAACAATGAAAAGTCGTTAAACCATAACTAATAAATTAAAGGTTATAAATATATCAGTTAGAATAAACGCTAGCAACCAAGTTAAGGCTTTATCATAACAGATGTTTCTATTTACTGGATAGATACTTAGAAGATTGAAGAGAACAACGACGACAAACATTCCAACAAAACCCCATACTTATGCAGAACTGCCTACCAAAGTTTGAACCCTAGTTATTATGGTTGTATACATTCCACTTAACTATTTGGACCATGCCCGCCATAATTCTGATCTGAGTCATTGTGGTCTTAAGCTCTCCAGCTTATTGCTAGACCCTGGCTCTACACACAACTCTGTTTAAAACATTATAACGACATTTAAACTTCTTATTGATAAGCATTAAAGTACAAATACAACATTAAACTGACAAGAAACCAAGGATTCCTTGACCGTGATTCTAGATTTCACAATATAATCGTGTAGCTGGTTCACTCACGACTTTGCAAATGAGCTAGGGGTGACGTTCCTGTTTCTAATTTTAAAGACCACACCCTTCTTAGATTCCCTTCATGATAAAGGATCAATCCATACTTCGGAGGGCCTGTGAAGGGCTTGTGGCCCAGTGCTACAGTTCGTAGTACTGTTGAGAAAAGCAACTAAATTCAAGTCCTAGCTAATGCATGTCTTACAGACAGATCAATTATAAGATTGTAAAAAAAATCCAATAGAATTTGATCGGGTTGCTTCTCTAGGTACTGTAATAAATAATTCTAATGATGGTAAACTGACTGTTAAAGATGAACCCTCAGCAACACATGTCGATAAAATGATATAGGTTACTCAGGGGGTTCGATTTACAGGACAGATGCAATGTCTAAATAACGAGATTGATAAAATACAGATGCCAATTTATAAAAGGTATTGAATTGTACAAGAAAAACAGATACGAGGGAAAAATAGGAAAATAGGCATATTACTTACTTTCTACAGCCGACTGATACCATGGTAATTTACGTGACAGGGGCTTTGAATGAAGACCTGGAACATTATATTTGGGAAAATTGAGGCTAATAGAGAAGGAAGAAAAGGCCTGCATTGCCAATATCAGATGGTTTGGTTGTTTCCTCCTCCCTGTGATCGGGTGTTTTTTCTAAAGCATATTTTAGTTTGAGCCGATTTTATACGGGTTTAAAGCTAATCAGTTCTTTCTATAGGACGCCTAGGCGTGTTTTAAAATGTGATTGATGGAACAATAATGTATTATTATTATTATTAATAAAATGATGGATATAAAATTATTTTTGGAGAGTTATTTGTTTGCTTGTTTGATTGATTGAGTGGGAGGTCTCGCGTCATATGTTGGGTATCTACGATCTTTATTTTTCTATTCTTTTCTTTTTTATCTATGTTTACTAATCTTGAATACTTTTGCACTTTTTCTTTTCTTTTTAACTTTTAAAAATATTTTTGTTTCTATTATTATTTTTTAGTTTTACTATGTTGAAATAAAATATTTAAATGATCATTTATAATTTTTATATTTCATTCTCTATATTATTAATGGTTATTTCACATTTTTCAAAATCTATTTTCCTATCAACACATTGTTGCACTCACAAAAGCATGTGACTTCTGTAATAAATTTGTTAGGTACTAGTAGTAGGAGAGAGGGAGAAGGGAAGTCTTAGTTGTCCAACTTTTCTTATACATTAGCAAGGAGGAGAATCTTAGTCATAAAATAGCAAGAGATAGTCAAGGAAAATTGCTCGAACTAAACCAACGAGAAGTATCATGGTAAGCAACTCATTTCTAATGTCCTCGTTCTTGAATAAGATTTAATAATAAAAAATAAAGTTAAATAAATAAATAACAATATAATTTAGAAATAAATAAAATGGCTCACACATCCTAAAAAATGCAAATTAATGTGGTTATTCGCTCACAACTAGCAGATGCTCAATACTCTCATAAATTGCACTGCCTATGTACTAAATATGCCATCAATGTTCATAACTCGTTCAACACATTGCTTCTGAATAATTAGGAAGAAGAGCATTCGCTAAATACCAAGGCAAACCCTTGCTCTGCAAAAGTTAAAAAATCTTGTAATTGACAAGCGAAGGAGCCAAGGGTTGGTCATCAAAATGTTGGAAGTGAAATCGGCGATGGCTTACCACATAAGACTCGAGCAATTCACTTCTCAAGAAAGACTCCCAAAAGTGCCACAAGAGCTAATACTAAGCCATTGGGCCATGCAAATATAATCAATCAAATAGAAGCCTACACTATCCCTTCTTTATGCTTGTAGGCTCAATCTGGTATGGCTAATCCTACGTGCAACTACAACTATATTATATCTTACAATAGTTTCCTAATCTTTGAGTTAATTTATTACACATGTTTCCTTCACTTTGTTGTACAGGTGGGTCAAATTTCCTAATCTTTGAGTTAATTTACTACATAGTAAGATTTTATCCCAAATAGGGGATGCTCTGGGCGGGTTTAGAGGATTAACTATCGATTCCAACCAATCAAAAGATGTCTCAATTTTGGTGGAAACCCTAAAGGTGGAGAGTTGAGACACACCAAGTTAATTACTAACCATTCAATATATAATCTCTACCCTAGTTTATGTGATGGCCCTATCAAATCTAAGATCACCTTCACAAATCCTGTCATTATGGTAGCCTTCTATGAAGACTCAAAACTAATCATTGGGACTCCTGATCAAATAAACACTAACATTAAGAAAATGGCAAACGAGAGATTTTGTCTTGAAAACAATGAGGCAATTGAGGATCTCAAAGATGGAAAAATCCTTAATGATGCAATGTCCTTACCTATCTCATGTGATAAATCCTTTAGTCTTCATCCTTCATCTCCCTCTAGTAGTTCCTTCACTACCTCATTTGATCAAACCCAAGCTCTAGTAGGTGATCCAAATAAATCTAACAACTTAAAGTAGGTTATCCAAAACTTAGACTTAGATAGTACATCTTGTTGACATTAAGGTCAAATCATTTGTCAATTAGTGACTTAACACTTAGTTGTTTACATTGCTACTGAGCTCCATATGCAAAAAAAAAGAGTCTCCCAAGCTTAGTAGGATCTACTGAGCTCTAGAAGCAGATATCAGTTGCTACTGAGCTCATCAGTGTAATCAATGAGGGTTTTAGTGTTATGTAAGCTCTATAGTGTTAACCGAGTTTATCGATGTCTACTAAGCTACAATGTGTTAACCAAACTGCAAGAAGATAGTGTTGACCAAGCTATAGTGTCTACCGAGCATTTCAGTGTCTAGCGAGTTCTTTAGTATTTGTCGAGTTACCCAATGCTAATCGAGTTCCTGCTACTCCATAGTGATCAATGTGGACCGATCACCAGTGTCAAATGAATGCCACAATTGATAGTGTTGCTAAGTGTCAGAATATCACCCAAGTGGTCTTCAAAACCCAAGTTACAGTAGTAAGTTGATTTAGTGAAGATTGTTTGAATTAGGTATTGTATCTGACTCCAGAAGGTAATTTATTGGATTGGTATATATGTAATAAATATTATAATATCCAATTCATCAAAGTATAACAAGCAAGAAGTAGTATGAGTGTGAATTAAGAAGGCTACAAGAAGTATAAGGAAAAGCAGAGTCTTATCTATCATAGCAAGGTGATCATTGTATTTCAAAGGAATCTCATTCAACAAACTAAGTTGCAAGTCAAAGATTAGCCATTGATTCATCCTAACGTATGCATCAGTGAAATCCTCTAACAAGGTCGACTTAACAGTCTTTTCCAAATCTCCTAACTAAGTGCATGCTTCATTATATGTTGTAAATCCTTTCAAAAGGTGGACCTAATAGTCCTTATTGCTCCCAACAAGGCAGATCACCAGAAGTGATCAATCGTAAGCTTTAAAAGGCTAGATTTATACTATAGTAATAAAGCTTGTGGGTATCATCCCCACCCCAGTTTAACTTTCTATTTGGAAGGTGCTTGGGTTACCAAATATTGTGTCAAGTGTTATGAATGTTTTATTGCTTTCAATATTGCATGCATGTAATTAGATCAGATTATATTGTGAAGGTTCAATTGGTGAATTAAAGTACAAGTTTTATTGGTTCTTGATTCACCCCCTCCCCCTCTCAGTCACCTAGCCTATACTACATTTCCAACAATTGGTATCAAAGCATTGGTTCTCACATCAGAAGTTTAGCAGCTTGAGAAAAGATCAGAAGCAATGTAAGTATATAGACTAGAGAAAGCTATTGAAAATGAAAAGTTGGATTTGCAATTAGCCATGGAGCAATTCAAGAAAATAAAGGAGTAGCTCTCACAATCCTTGAAAAGAAGAAAAGACCTTTTAGCATAGATGAATGACAATCTCTACATTGAAGAAAGAATTGAAGACATTTGTCAAGGTAGAAGTTTAGATAAAGCTGATGCAACAATCAAATATCTACTTGAAAAGAATCTCACTCTCCATGAAGAAGTCAGATAGCTAAAAAGAAAATGAGAAATTCAATCAGTCAGAATGTGTGAAGTCATGGAACAAAAGGAAAAGGCCAAAAAAGAATCAGAAGAAAAGGAAAATGAAATTCATCAACTATCTCTTCAACAAACAGGTCTAGCTGATCAACTCAATTGTGCAAATCAAGAGCTTACCAACTTGAGGAGAGAGAATGAAAGATTGTAGAATGATCTCAACATAGAAAATAAAACCAATGAGAGGATGATGAAATCTCAAGAAAGCATAAATCAATTGGACAATCAAACTCAATTTAGACACAAAGGTAAAGAAGGATTACGCTATAAAGCTAAAGGTGAATCATCTCAGCAAGGAGCTCAAAAGAATAAAAGATCTACTTGTAATCATTGTGGAAAGATAGGAAATACATCAAACAAGTGTTGGAGCAATGGAAAGCCAAGATTCAATAGAAAGTGTTACAATTGTAACAAGCCAAGACATAGAGCAAGTGAATGCGCAGAGAAATCTAAGTTTGAAGGGAAGTGTTTCAATTGCAACAAACAAGGGCACAAATCCTCAAAATGCAAGACTAAGAAATGGAACCCAATAGAACAAATTGTCAAAGCTATATTTAGTTGGGATTACAACACATGGTTTAGATGTCACTATTGTGGTGGGTATGGGCACATTAGAGAAAATTGCATAAAACATCACATGAGGAAGAGAGACAGTATAAAGAGATGTTTTGAATGTACAAAACTTGGACATCTTGCCAAGAACTGTATGAATTGAGGAAGAGTTGAAGATGAAAATAAAGTAAAATATCAGAAGTCAAATAAGGCAGCAATGGGTAAAGAAATCTCCACAAAATGCAAGCCAAAGTCATGAAAGTGTTGATACCCAAGTCAATGAGTTGGGTAGCTCAACCATTTCAAACTAGTTAGCCATAGAGGTTAATGGAACTATAATTCTAAAAAGATATCTCATATCAATTCTAGTCAGTAAGCAAAAGGTCCAAATCAACATTTCAGATGCATTGGGGTCACTGAGTTGGAATAATAGTTCAAGTGATGTCTTAGACCTAACTAAGCTTGGATGCAAATTTCAATCAAAGTTCTTGCCAAGTTGAAGACTCTACCAAGTTGAAGACTCTGCCGAGTTGAAGACCCTGTTGAGTTGGAGACTTTATCAAGTCAAAGATATCTTCCGAGTGTTGAAGACTTAGCCGAGTTGGATAGCTTGTCACCAAGCTAACTATTGTATGATGCATTAATGATGACTTAAAGACAAAATTTTGTTAAAAGGAAGAAATCAAAGGTTATTATTTCATCGTAGATTTTCAGAGCAAAGAGTGAAGAGTATCTTTGAGCCCTTAAGCGATTAAGAGCAAATTTGTCAAAGTTTATTCCTACATTTGAAGCATCACCGAGCATAATGGCATCTTCCAATAGCAAAGTGAAGAAAGGTTTGGAAATGTTGGTCTGAGGTGTCGATTGCAAAGCCCCAACATTCAAATTGAGTCCAGTGATTATGGAGGAACTTGACCCAATTGGAGCTCAATCGCAAATTCCTCCTAAGGTACTTCTAATACATGATATTCGGTCATTCTATCACTATTATATCCAAGAATTAGGAACCCTGGAGTTGAAGCAGGCGTATAATGAGTTGTGTGTGGATGGGAGTTTAAAACTCGAGCACAAGCAATTGGAAATGAAGGGTTTGATGCATATCCTACACATGCCAAGAGATTTTCAAGTGAAGTGGATTAGATTCATTCTAAGTTGAGTTCATGACATGCATTTGTGGTTGGATCAACCCATTTAGATTACTAAGAAGACGATTCATAGAATCACACGGTTACCTATGCTAAACAAAGCAAAAACTACTAAAACCCTAGGTCGGATCGAACTTGCAAAGAAAACTCTTGTTGAATGGGATGGCAAAGGCATAAAATTGAATGGAGTTAGAGACATGGAGATTGAATTTGACGTACATGTGATTTCTCATAAGATCTAGAGTTTGAGTAGACTGAACAACATCGCTTGCGAAGCTATTGACCTAGCATACAAAGTTGTGAAGAACAACTTGTCTTTTGACCTTACCAAGCTACAACTCAATCAACTTAGCAAAAATATGGAGAGCATCTAGTCATAAAAGACAAATCCTTGAAATTTTGGATCTCTTTTGACTTGCTTATTATTTTATGTTCAAATTTTTTTCCCTTCCAAAGGTAATGTGGCATGGAAGAAGGATACACCCATTGTATATCAGATCAATGATTTCATCATAGAAATGGGAGAATTTTGAAGTCATAATGGATGCATACTTTGAGACTTTTAAGGAGAAAATATAGAGTAGATACAAAATTCCCAAGAAGCTAGTTGAAGACTATGAACAACATTTTAGTTTCCGTGAGGATTGTGACAAGTACATACACAGGCAGTAAGGCCAAGGATAACATGGGTGAAGCCTCTTGGGTACAAGGTAAACATTGATGATACAAAAGATATAATTGAAGCTCTTATAAATGAGCTAGTGGACCCCAAGGTACCATGTTTTGGTACCTATGAAGAAGCCAAGGCTAGAATTTCTTTGGTAATTAAGCTCCCTCGGGCTATGAAAAGATGAAGAAAGAAAGTGGAGAAAATTCTAAAGGACAACAAATCATCTAGCTCCCCTCTTCTGATGATAGAGGTAAGGATGATGAAGTTGAAGAAGAGGAAGGAGAAGAGGAGAATGCAGAGGAAGAAGGATCTAAAGAGGAGGAGTCTCCTAAGAAGAAAGGGAAGGTTACAATAGCAAGGGCAGCAAAGTCCTCCCATATTGTATTCACTAGGCGATCTATAAAATCTAGGAAGAAGCTCAAATTGCATGATGATGATGATGATGATGATCAACAAGTAACATTCAAAAGATTAGCCTCACCTTTGAACAAATATTGAAAATAATTCAAGATGGTGGAAGTATGTCTGATTTCAAGTGTTTGAAGTATGAAATAAGAACTAAGGAAGAGCATAAACTAGTTGAAGAAGCCTTTGTGGCTAAGATGGCTAAGTGGAAGTACTCCCTAGAGGAACTCACAAAGAAAGTTCTTGATATCCTACTGAAGGTAGTAACACATCATTGGGATAATGCATTAAATGTTCTCAAGAACATCACAGAACAAACCTTGAGAAAACTTATGCCAAATCTTTCTGACAAGGAAGTGAAGGAATCATTGAAGAAGAATGAACAAAAGATGACCCCTAGATTCAATGCATTCTTGATTTTATCAAGAGATATTGAATAAGTTGTGAATTCAAACACAATTGCATGGAAGAACATCTATGGAATGAATAAACCTATTGGGGAGGTTGTGCAAATAGATGATGTTGAGAACGATGACATGGAGATAAACGATGATGAAATTGATAATGTGGATGAAGAGGTCAATAATGAAGAGGATCAAGAGGATCAAACAACAAGTGGAGATCTTCCTGACATCCTTAGTATTGAAGACTCAGATGTTAAGAAGATAGCAACAAAGGTAATGGCCTCTCTCCCACTCTCTATGAGCAAATCCTTAGTGTAACCTAGCTCAGAGAAGGCTACTACCGAGTCAATTAAGGTAAACACTATTTTACAAAACATCCAATTGACTATTGGAGCAACTCTACCAAGTACAATGATGAGTGTTGTTTCCATCACTTCATCTACTAAGAAATAGGCTCCAATCATCTCAACAATATGACAAACCAAGTCTTAGCAAGGTACTACAAGTATTCCTACTATTAGTGTTGTTTATCCTATTATTTATATTGTTTCTACTATGGCAAGTGCAATGACAGTTGAGGCTGACCCTCAACTAAGCACTAAAGTCTTGAGCAAAAGAAAGGAAATTATTCCTTCTGTTGTACATAAATAAAAGGGTAAAGAGCTAGAAGCCTCTATTGAGGAAATTGATCTAGAAGAAGCTATTGCAATACCAGATTGGGATCTTTCCAATCTAACCCTTGATCAAATGGATAGCCTTGGTGAGCTATGGAAGAGAGGGCCAGACAACAAAAGCTTAGAGAAGAGAAGAAAAAGAAAAATCAAGTTCTTGAAGATATTAAGGGCATATTTGTTGATGCACTAAGTATTGAGGTTGATGAAAAGCAACCAATTTTGGATCAGCTTGTTGAAGTAGTTCATAAGTTTAATGAGGAATTGAGTGGACAAGAAAAACCTCTAGAGAGGGCAAAAAGGAAATTTTCAAGTAAGGTTTTGGAGAAAGTGGCTTAGAAAATAACCATTGATCAAGTGGAATTGTCCACCATTCTTGTTTCTTTTGAAAATTTTGTAAACAATGGTGTTACTTTATTTGTGAAGTTGAGTGACACATCAAATTTTACTAAGGAAATAAAGGATAAGTAATCTAAGATAGATGTTGATATGAAGGAAAGTACACATCTATTGTCACTTGATCCTTGCAGTAGTTCTGCACATTTTGTGAAAAGCATATATCTAACAAATCTATATGCAGAATTGTTGAGGGACGAAGCGAGGATAAGGATAACACTAGTAGAAATTTAGGGCATGATACTTCCGAAAATGGATGCAATACAAAAACATATTGCATATGCCAAAACGTTGATCCATGACAATAATTTCTCAATTGTTGATCACATGATGGAACTATCAGTAGAGGTATAGATAGCTTTGCACAGTTTAAAATGTTTACAAGAGAATATGGACAAGACAATATCCATTAAAAGAGAATTGGGACAAGACAATATCCATACTTCTAAAGGTACACAGTGATTTCCTTTCACATTTTGGTATTACCTTGTAGTTATGCAATTTTGGCATTTGTGTCAAAATCAAGGAAGAATGTACATCACATATATATATATATATATCATAAATAAAATCAAGGGGAATGTATACATATAGAACAAAATATATGTACAGTGAGAGAGATGTATATACATAGTAGAAAATATGTCTACAAACACAATTTTGAAAAAAAAATAGAATCAAAGTTTACTGAGCAACAAACAACATTCAAAACCAAGTTACAAACCTAAGCATGTCAATAGGGGAAGTTTTGACTTATGTTTTGAGTATTCATATTTTTGGTATGATAAGTGTTTTTGTCACTAATGCCAAAGGGGGAGATTGTTGACATTCAGGTCAAATCATTTGTCAATTAATGGCTTAACACTTAGTCAATTGTTTACATTGCTACTGAGATCCATATGTAGAAAGAAGAGTCTCCCAAGATTAGTAGAGTCTACTGAGCTCCAGAAGCAGATATTAGTTGCTACCAAGCTAATCAGTGTAATTGATGAAGGTTTTAGTGTTAACTGAGCTCTATACTATTAACTAAGTTTATCAATGTCTACCAAGCTACACTGTGTTAACCAAGCTAAAGGAAGACAATGTTGACCAAGCTATAGTGTCGATCGAGAATTTTAGTGTCTACCAAGTTCTTTAGTATTTGACGAGTCACCCAGTGCTAACTGAGTTCCTGCTACTCTAGAGTGATCAATGTGGATCAAGCACCAATGTCAAATGAATGCTAGAGTTTGTCAAGTTGATAGTGTTACTGAGTGTCAAAATATGACCCGAGTGGTCTTCAAAACTTGAGTTATAGCAGTAAGCTGACTTAGTGAAGATTGTTTGAATTAGGTATTATAGTTGACTCTAGAAGGTAATCTATTGGATTGGTATATATATAATACAACTTATCATATCCAATACATCGAAGTATAACAAAAAAGAAGCAGTATGAGTGTGAATTAAGAAGGCTACAAACAATATAAGGAAAAGAAAAATCTTATCTATCATAACAAGGTGATCATTGCATTTCAAAGGAATCTCATTCGACAAACTAAGTTACAAATCAGAGATCAACCATAGATTCATCCTAATAGATGCATCAGTCAAATCCTCTAATAAGGTGGACTTAATAGTCTTTTCCAAATCTCCTAACTGAGTGCATACTTCATTGTATGTTGTAAATCCATTCACAAGGTGGACCTAATAGCCCTTATTGCTCCTAATAGGGTAGATCACAGGAAGTGATCAATTGTAAGCTTTAACAGGCTAACTTTATATTGCATTACTAAAGTTTGTAGGTATCATCCCCACCCTAGTTTTACTTTCTATTTGGAAGATTTGTGGGTTACCAAATATTGTGTCAAGTGTTATAACTGTTTTATTGCTTTCAGTCTTTCATGAATGCAATTAGATCAAATTATATTGTGAAGGTTTAATTGGTGAATTAAAGAACAAGTTTTATTGGTTCATGATTATTCTCGTCCCCCTCTTAGTCACCTAGTATATACTACATTTCCAACACATCTATAGCTCCTTCTAAGACTTGGGATGTTCTTATGCCTATCAAGGAACATAAAGAAAATATAAATAATTATAAAACTATAGATAATAATGATAAAAAGACAATATATCCACATCCAAATTCACCTCTTAGACTAGGTCCTAATACTATCAATAAAAAAAAAAAAATGTCCCAACTATTAAAGGTGCAAACTAGATCCTTAGACATCATTCAAGCTAAATTCAAGACCACTATTAATAATAGCACCAAAATCTCAAGTAACCACGTTGAGGTAGATAAGACGGATAATAATTATATTAAAAAACATTGAATACAACTTTAATCTAGTCTCACAGTCTCCTTTGGATAATGTGGTTTCAGATGAAGAAGATTTCTATGAGGATTGTGATTCTAAATCAGAAGATTAAGATATTGAAGCAACAATAATGGAGAAGATATAGCTATTAGCATGAATCTTAGAAAAGGATGACTCAAAATTCGAAGATGATTAGTAATATCCAAGAAATATGAAAATAAGATATTAATAAATATTTATATGATATCGAACTTGTAACAATAAAAGCCTTAAACATAATTAGATTTTGAAACATAATAAAAATTATACTCAAATAGAAGTTATTTTCAACACTCTTTTATGGTAGTATACAAAGTTGCCAAATAATCAAGATAGACAAGGTTTGAATTCAATTAGACAATCAATAATCATTTTATTTATAGTACAGAATAATAAATTTTATATACTTCCTGAGAAACTATGTTTCAACCACAATAACTAACTGTTTATCTTAATATATCTAATCTCATTATATATCAAAACATGACTCCTTGAAAACCTATAAACCTATTTAATATAACATAATATGTTTCAACTCACAATAAATGAAAACAATAATTAATTAAAGTCTCAAGTGATTTACCTAACCACCTTTGAGATATGTTAGCTTCAATAAGAATATTATGCATTTGATTTATTTAAATAGCTAACAATAATCTTGGTCAAGATGCTTTGAGTTTTCTAGATATAATCTACTCTATAAAGATAAGGCTGGAGAAGGACTCTTGTACACATTGTAGTATATATTTCTATTAGATAGATAGATGAGGCATGGGTAATCTTTGATAACATGACTAATTAAAATTTTATAAGCAAGGGTATGCCCTAGTAAGTTTATGTAAAAGGAGGTTTGCCTCCTTAAGACTTATGTATTCAATATTTTGGACAATATCTTGGGCATACTAGAGGGTTTTTAATCTCCATTCTTTCCTACTAGTTCATCATTAAATGAAGACACTACAAAATATATTTTATTTTATTAAAAAAAATTGGCCTTAACCTTTTACCGATCATAATAAAATAAAAAATTATAACATAATTTATTATTCAATTAATTATATATACTAATGATAGAATACAATTGATTTAGTACAATATAATATGTGTTGGAAGTCTTATTGGGATGATATGATATTTAGAGGAGGGTGAATTGGGATCTACTTAAAACTTTTCACTTCTTGAAATAGAAAACAAATCAAGTGTATTCACCTCTAATCCATCTCATATCTTTGATCATAAACCATATAACCATAAACAATAATATTGAAATAGGTCTAAGTGTATATCACATCCATAAGCATGAAAGTAAATGTAAACAATAACATACAAGATTTGGTTACCTAGAAACCCTCCAAGGCGAAGGTAAAACTGGGGTGAGGATGACACCCACAAATCTTCACTACTGCAACATAAAAGTGTTCCTGTTAAGGCTATAATGTTTGATCACTTTTGGTGATCTACCCTATGAGGGGTTTGCCCTACTAAGAGCTTAAAAGACTTATTCAATATGCCCGAATGAAAGGATTTAAAACTACAACCAAGCAAGCACTCTATTAGGAGATTTAAATAGATTTATTAAAACAACTATATTAAGAGATTTACCTTGATTCACTTTTTAGAATGTCTCAGTACTTGATCCTTCAGTTAACACTCTCATGCTAGGTTATGGATCTTTTCTTTCCTTATCTAATTTGATCTCCTTATCTGATGTACTATGTTCTACCCATCACTGCTAGGTTGCTCTATTTGATCTATGCTTCTGAATTATCAAACATAACCTTCATTTGCTCATACACTTGTCTCTTTGCTCTCTCTTGATCCTTTTTACACACAAACATACACTCTCTTTGAATTTATGGTTAGGGGCCTTCTTAAATAAACAACTAGAGAAGGTTCTAGATCATGATCAATGATCTAGATCTCTCCCTTTTGCCGCTTAGTCCTTCTAATTTTTTGATTGGTTAGTCTACCTTCCTAGGGATTGATGTCCTCTAACAAAATGTGTAATTCCCTTCTTATTTGTCTTTACAATGTATAAATCAAGTGTAGAGGTCATTCAGAATAATTTACATGAGTGTTTATGCCATCACAAACACATATGTCAAAATTGGTTTAGTCAGCACTTGAATACCTTGATGCTCAATCACAACTGATATTCATGTTGTCCCTTAGCTTATGTATGCTTGAAAGTAACTAGCTCACTCGAAATGCACTAACTTTGCTTTGCTTGGTGGCATAAACTATCACTCAATCCATACTAGTGTGCTCCTCAACCTAAGACTTGCTCGGCTTACGTTGGAATATAAATAAGTCCATAATCATTTGGCCTTCATTGGGTGGCTCGATCGTAGTGATGATTGACCAACTCTGCCTAGGAAATGACTAAGTGTTTGACAATAATAGTCAACACAACATGGAGATCAATAAATATGAATATAGTAAAATATAGTATAAAAAAGTATTTGAATAGATAAATAATAGTAAACTATAGTATATAACATATTTTATAAATATATAATACAGTATAATATATCAACTTATAATACTAAGGGATATTGTATATCTATTTCTCTACATAATCCTACAAAGTATGTTAGTTAGTAATTAATTATTATTTATATACCAATTAATAATCAAATATTTAAAATTCTACATGGCATACCAATAGACAGTTGGAAAAAGATAAGAGGGGGATGATGACTCTACCAAAGTTCGTTGAGTGCAGAAAAGCAGATTTACCATTGTTGCTTATGGAGGTGGTTGATCTAGTTGACAAAAGAGTGGCATCATTGAAATCTATGGTAGTCAATGCCAAGATTCTTGAAAAACATCATCCGTATGTTTGGATTCAAAGTTGGGTTGAGAAGCATTAGGGTTGTGATACCTCACTGCTTTTTATTCCCACAAAATTCTTCATGATAATTTTTCTCTTACAACTTTCCCGAGATAACATTCTCAAGACTTTGCTTTGCTTCTTTGATGATCAAGCTATCTTCATTTAGGAATGGATCCCTTTTTTCAACTTGGTCACTATTGTTCTCTAAGACGCACCTATTTGGGTTGATTTGTACAACTCCCTCCCCCCCTTTGAATTTTGGTCAATGGATTTTCTTAATCAAATTGGAAATGTCCTTGGAAGTGTGATCAATATCAACATGGGCCTTAAAGGTTCTGAGAGCATGACCAAACTACACATTTTAGCTATATATCACATTCCCTCATTGATTCACCTTGCATTATCCTCTAGGTTTTGGTTTTAGAAGGTAGAGATGGGGAATAATGTCACTTTCTACCTTTGTGGCAAAAGTCATAAGCATCACAAGGCTTAGTGCACTGTCCTTCCTCCACAAAGGTGGACACCCAATAAATCTGGCAAAGTTTTCCCTTATGTAGTCCCCCCTCCTTCAGTCAATGTTAGTCCTTTTGGCTCCCTTGATGTGTAGGTTGATCTTTGACCTGTTATAATGTTGCGCATTCCCCCTCCTGACATCTACAAACCTCTCCATCCAAATGGTGTCTCTCATTTGAGGGTGATCCTACAATAATGGGTTCCACTTTTTGACCAATTTTGACACTGAAATCAATATTTTTGAAACAAACCTCACGTTCGAGTGACTATATCTCTAAAATATGAATAATTTCAAGATGACATAAACTAGTGATTTCTAGTACTTTGTTCCTACTTTGTAACCATATTTTTTAATTTTAAAAAAAAATTATGTCAATTTTTTCTTCTCCTCTAAAAACTGGTACATATTAAAATTCAATATTTTTAAAGAGTGACAGTCAGTTTGACACACAACTTTTTTTCTAGAAAAGATAATTAGGTAATTCTTTTGGCGTTGGATTTGTAACATCAATATCTAGAGGATGCATTTGGTTTGATTCAATTTGGTTGAATATTGTATAGTTTATGAAGTTTTGAAGTGACACCAATCATAATTTAGACATACGTTCGTTTTGACACAGATAACTTGAACTCAATTTATCATAAATCTTAAAAAAAAAAATTGAATAGAAAGCTATCTCAATAACTTATTTCCTAGATATTTATCAAAAAAAAATTAACCTAATTTATTAATTTTCCGAAAGTGTCAAAGTCAATTGATGTTCAATCGGTAATGAACCTATAATGAGTGAAACCCATATTCGAAAGTCTTAATGAATATAATATGTATTACAATTATAGTCGTTGGAAAGCTTGCTCCGAGCAACACAAATTGGCATTTTTTATTTTATAGTAGGAGATCAATCATTTTCAATTTTAGGTGTCAAAAGAGCCAATTTTATTTTTTTTCAGAAAAGAGGGTCAAAATTTTGTAATTTGACATGTTCACTGCGAACATATATAATGGGTTCGTTGTGAACACGTGTTCACGTGAACACACACACTTAAGTTTTGCAAACATATTAATGAGGTATGTTCATAGTGAACATGCCTAATATATGTGAAATATGTTCACTGCGAACATTATTATAATATATGTTCACTACGAACATGGTTAATATGTTTGGGCGAACAATTGATAAATGCGATTTGTGGATTTTGCAATTTTTTAGGATTTTCTTTGTCCCACAAAAGTGGAACCCATTATTGTGGGTTCACCCTTGAGCACATAATTGGACCTCTTAGAGGACACTTAGTGCATCATAGAGAAGATCCTTGATCCTATGGTTGTGGATAGCCCTATGTTTTCCAATATAGGGATCGAAGGGATCTTCCTGACAATACCAATCTTGACCTAGTCCTATCACTGGTGGTGTCCTCAATGTAAGCTTTCACGTAAAAAAGAGTTCTTTGATGATGATTCTTACAAGGATTCCTTTGTGGATGAGCTTGATATCATCGAGCTTAGATCAATTTCACAATCAGTTGCCAAAGTGATTAATTTAGAATTATGAGGAAGAAAGTTGGGTGTAAAATGAAATATATAAAAGTGGGAAGAATTTGCATGTGAAGTGGAGCTTCCATCTATCAAAGTCATACCTCACAAGGTCTAAGGGCACAACTGTGCCCCTTACCACTAGTTGCACCTAGTTGTGTTTGTAGGTGGGGGGAGGGCTTTCCTAGTCCCTTCTATAAAAAAAATTGGGTTGTGTGTTAACATGTTGATTTTGATGTGTCTCTTGGTTCAGAGTCATCCCATGTATTTGGGTCTAGGTATTTGGATGTGTATGGACGTGGTTATTTCATATTGGTCTATCCCAGTTCACATTTTCTATGATGGGCTTCTCCTACTTGGATCTCTATGCTTGCCACTTATCTCTTTATTTTCACTTGGTACTTGGCTTTTTTGGCATTCTTTCTTGGGTTTCTTTGCTCTGTTTGGATGTTTTTGTCCCTTCTGATGTTTAACCCTTCACTTTATGCATACGAGGTTCCTCTTTTTTGTTTGGTGGCCTGCCCCTCATTTGTATGGTTAGGTATTGTGGCTTTCTTGGCCTTCTAGCATCTTTGGTGCTCTTACACAATTATGTGGTGATACTTTTTATTAATAATAAGGGTTCTACCCTTGTGGTAGTAATTTGCTAGATTTTTTTTCAAATATTTAATATTATATTATTATATTATATTTAATACTAATTCTTATATTTCTAGAGTTCACTATTAAAATTAAAATCATAATATATACATTTTTAGAAAATTATCAATGCTTTCAATCTTACAAATTCTTATTTTTTCATTTTTTGCCCATCCATGTTTACTAATCTTAAACACTTTTTCACATTTTTCTTTCTCTTTTTAACTTTTTAAAAGGTTTTTGTTTATATTATTATTTATAGTTTCATTGTGTTGAAATATAATATTTGAATGATCATCTAACTTCATTCTCAATATTATTAGTGGTTATTTTACATTTTTTTAAATCTATTTTCCTATCAACACATTGTTGCATAGACAAAAGCATTTGCCTCCTAGTAATAAAGTTGTTAGGAATTAGTAAGAGAGGAGGAGAGTCTTGGTCATCCAACTTTTCTTATACATTACCAAGGTTTAAAGTATTTGCAGGAGGGTCTTCTTCTTCGTCGTCATCTTCTTCTTCTTCCTCCTCTTGCTCTTTGTCTTTGTCTTCTTGTTCCTCTTCCTCATCCTCGTTCTCATCCTCATCCTCATCCTTGTCATCTTCCTCTTCCTCTTCCTCTTGCTATCCTTCTTGAGTAGGAAAGGCAAAAAAAAAAAAACAAGAGATAGTCAAGGAAACTTGCTTGAACTAAACCAATGAGAAGTGTTATTGGTATGCAACTCGTTTGTAATGTTCTTGTTCTTGAGTAATAATTAATAATAATAAATAACGACAAATAAATGAATAATAATAAATTATAACATATTTTATTATTAAATTAATTATATATAATAATGATAAAATACAATTGATATGGTATAATATAATATGAATATAGTATAATAAATAATATTTCATAAATAAATATCTATCAAAAACTATTTTATAAATAAATAAATCCCTTCTTTTCAAAATTATTTTATAAATAGATAATACTAAACTATAGTACAACATATTTTATAAACATATAATATATCAATTATAATACTAAGGGATATTATAAATCCACTTCCCTCCATTATTAATCCCACAAATTATGTTTGTTAGTAACTAATTATTACTTATATACCAATCAATAATCAAATATTTAATATTTTATTTTTGTAGAGTAAGTTAATACATTATTATATTAAAAAATGACTGCACATGCGAATGCAAACTCTGTAAGTGTGAATTACACTTAAAAAGAAAAATCAACCTTGTCAAAAAGAGCAAAACGATGATCATTTGGGGGAAATAATGCATTGTTGGACAACAATAGAAGAATAAATGAGAGTTTCTCTACTATGAATTGCTCCAACCTTCTTGTAAAATATGTCTAAGGAATCTCTTTCCAATATGAGTTTGGGTGTTCCTTCAAGGAAATTGCTTTCTAATGATAGAAGGATTGATCAATGCAATCCTACAAAAATCATATGGAGGAAAATAGTTGGATTACTATGGGGAGTCACAAATCTGGTTCTTCAAAATCTCTAAGAAGATTGGCTAATGACAATTTTGTTAATTTATGGGTCTTAGCCATAACTAGGAACAATCCCAAAACCTAGAATGTAGGTGTCTCCAATTATATTCTACCTATATAGATGTTCATCAATTGATAGGACATCGTGTGATCAAATATGAAATTAAGAAATCTTCAAGAAATCCTAATAAAAGGGTTTCTTTTAAAGACATTTGGGAAACAACCAAACATTGTGATTCTAAGATTTCTCTCATTGTTATGCCTCCCCAACAAGTCAGCCATCCAAGCTTCAATGTGATTATGGTTGGAAGGGGGACACTTATAGTGAAACTACAACTTTTATAAGTGATGCCTATATAGAAGGTGGATGACCCCATTTTAAAAAATATGGGTTATTTTCCTACTAGAGTGGACCCCTTATCTCTCATTAACAATATTTTTTCTTGGATGACTAAAGCTTTTGGGGAATATGTGTGTATCACAACCTTATCAAAGAATTTTCTTTATCTAGATCATTGTAGTTTTGCTTTTAAAAATACTTTATTATATAGCCCATATTCCTTTTCTAAAGGTTGCACTATTACTTTCTTTCAATGGAAAACAAATTTTAGCCCTAAAGATTTATTATCAGATTTAAGTCCTACATGGGTGTTGGAAATGGAAAGGAGTACCTGAGAGAGGAGGGGTGAATCAGTTACTACAAAAACAAATCCAAAAGTCCCTTTAAGATGTCAACAATGTCAACACAATATAAAACCAATAACTTATTGTAACTCGGTTAACACTAAATACTATGTTGTAACTTGGTTAACACTTAATATGCATATCTTAAGATATTTAAATGTGATTAACCTTAATTAACTTAGTTGCAAAAATATAAAGAAAATAACATGAACACATGAGATACCAAGATTTAACATGGAAACCCAATTTTGGAAAACCACCAATTGCAATTAGTTACCATTTTTCACTCTTCTAAAGTGATTCCTATTAGGAGCCAACCCTGTTAAAGGTTACAAAACACACTATTAGGTGTGACCCTATTAAAGGATTTAATTCACTCTAGTAGGAGTGGCCTTGTTAGAGGTCTTTAGAAACTTCAATTTATAAATGCTACCTTGTTAGAGGATTTACCAAATAACTATTAGGCTAACTCTATTAGGATATTTGATCCACTACTACAATTATTAGAGAGTAACAATGACTTGACCTAATTTTTGATGCAACTATCTTTGCTAATATTAGATCTATGTTCTGGCTCACTTACTTGATCCTCTTTGATCAAAATGTTCTTTGCAGCTCAGTCAACTTGGATACTCTGTCCTCTTGCAGATATCCTTCCAGTTTGCTTCCTTAATTCATCTTCTTCAATCCTGTGTTTGCTTTTTTCAATCCTTAACCTAACCTTATACTTATATGAATAATCTTTTCAAGTTGGCTTGAACATACTTTTAATCAAACAATTTTCATTCCTTAAGCCGACTAGCATTAGCCAATAAATCTATCATACTCAATATGTTGTCAGTCAGCTAATAAAGAATTGAGTACTCAATCAACTCTGAGAAACTCTTCGTTAACTGAGCTAACTCGGTCAGTACTGATTCTAAACTAACTTTCCTTTGGTAACTGAGTGAACCTAGTCAACATAGGATCCATGCTACCTTTCTTTTGGTAACCGAGTAAACTTGATCAACACAAGATCTGCCTTCGATGCCTAAGTGAGCTCAGCAAGAACTAACTTTGAACTTGGTTATAACTAGAATGCTCGACATACATAGGAAACTATCTTTAATGCTCAAATGAGCTCATAAATCACTGAATTTCTTGGTAAGGCTTGACATTTACATAACATTAAAGACAAGATACAATTGAATAATTGTCTTCAACAATCTCCTTCTTTGGTATTGATAGCAACGCAACATGTCATGGTACAATGAAATTTTAGAGAAAAATAGAAGGATAGTATCCTTAGCTTCATTCTGATTCTCATCCATGAGAACTCTCTTTATCAGTAAAAATCCCTCTGACATAAATCTCTTCCTCTAGAATGATTCTTTGATTTCTCTGACTATAATTTCTCACTCTAACAACAAACTCTTCTTCTTTATTGATACAACATTTCTAATCTAATATGACATCAAACTCTCCTTCTTTGACATCTTATGCCAAAGAAAATAATCGATGTATTTTCCATGTACCTAATGTACTGATTCATATGTAATCTACTATGAAAATAATGCATCAACTTGACTGACCTTCAAATGCTTAGTTGATACATCACTAAACTTTGTTTAGCGAGCTTTAGATAGGGGAATGACCCCTAGCTTACCTCTTAGATACAAGAATGCATCCTTAGGTAATGGCTTGGTGAAGATGTCTACAATTTGTTCCTTTGTACTCACATATTCTAGTCTCACCTCCTTTTCTTGCACTAATTCTCTCAATAAATTATATTTTATTGCAATGTGTTTAATCTTGGAATGCATCACTAGATTCTTGGAAATGTTAATTGCATTGATTTTATCACAAAAGATAACTATTGGATCTTTTATTTCTTCTTTCATACTTAAAAACAATTGTTTGAACAAAATGATGTTGGAATAATTAACTATTATTGTAACATATTTTGCTTCTTTTGTAGACTAAGAGATGCAATTCTATTTCTTGCTTGTCCAAGACACTAGCCTCTTTCCAAGAAAGAATGTTGCACCACTAGTGCTTTTCTTGTCATCAATACTTCCTACCCAATCAAAATCAATGAAGGCTTTCAATTCAAAGTTGTTTCATTTTTTATACCACAAACCATAATCTTAAGTACCTTTTAGATACCTCATAATTCTTTTTATTGCCATCATATGATTTTCCTTTGGATCAAAAGAAAATCTTGTCGCCATACCAACTACTAATGTAATATCAGGTATTATCTGTATTACATACTAAAGTTTTCTAGTCATTGATCTATATGTAGTCTAATCTACCTCTTTGGAATCATCATTTTTGGAAAGCTTATGTCCAATAGACATAGGTGTTCCAACTAGTCTATAATATTCTATTCCAAATTTCTTAAATATCTCTTTTGTTTGCAAATTGGCTTCTTTTAGATGAGACTCAATTAGAACTATTTCTAACTTAGGTTTCTCTGGCTACAACTTGGGTTGCATTGGCTGCAACTCAATCTCCTCTATCGCTGACTCAGTTCCCTCAGTCTATGCTAGAAAACATGTAGATTCAATGAAGTCTAGGTAAAACAAATTACCTTTTGTCTGATTCCCAGTCCCAACTAGATTTCCTTTCCCATCCAGTAACTTGGCCTTTCCATTCATGAAGTCTACCTTGAGTCCAATATTGTTCAACTGTACCACACTAAGTATATTTTTTTTTAGTCCTTCAACCCAGTAAGCATTGTCACATCTTAGTTCATCGGTTAATGCAATGCAACCTTTTCCCTTTACATAACAAGGTTCATCATTTCCAAATTTGACACTCCCACCATCATAGTGTTCCAAGTTCTCAAATTTAGATTTATCACCACTCATGGGTGAGAACAACCACTATCAATAATCCATGTTCCATTTTTCTAATATGAGAAATGAGGGCCATCTTATCCTTTTCATCATCTGATTCATCTTTTACAACAATGTAAACCATTTCATCTTCATCACTACCATCAAAGTCTTTAGCCATGAAAAAAGATTTCTTACCTTTATCTTTGTAGTATTTATATCTTTTGAAATTTTTCTTTCCTTTTAACTTGTCATGCTTCTTTTCTTCTTTTCCTTCCTTGTTTGGACACCTTGCAACAATGTGACCAACTTCTTCACAAGAAAAATAGATTAGAGGTATTTTACCTTTGTACTTTCATTTGCCTTTAGGGAGTGTTCTTGCAAGTAGGGCGTCAATGACTTCAAGGTCATCATTAGAATTGTCCTCATCTTCACTGTTAGACTTTATGCTTTTAGATTTTCCACCTTTCTTCTTGAGTGATAGTTTAGCTTGAAATACAGACTCAATGCTACTAGAGTTAGGAACATATTTATCAAAGTTATCTAACTCAAAGGCTGTCAACCTTCCCACTAGTGCATCCAAAGTTATATCATTTTTAGGATCACATCTCATCTCTTGAATAGCTAACACTCTAATTGCATAAATAGGAAGAAGAGTTCTAAGTACCTTGCTAACTACTGTCACATCATCTATTTTCCCTCTTGAGGTTCAAATTGCACTTACACTTGCTTTGATTCTTTCAGTGTATTATGTAATGTTTTCATCTTCTCTCATATTCATCTAATCAAATTAACCTCTTAGACTTTCTACCTTAACTCTCCTTACATTAGCATCTCCTCCATAGATATCTTTCATCTTGTTCCACATTTCATGCATAGTAGGACAATCTTTGATTTCATCAAATTCAACATATTTGAGAGTACAGGCAATGCCAATCATCATTATGTTGTGATTCTTCTTTTCCACAATTTGATCCATAGACAAAGTTCCAAAAAGTACCACAGATTTGTTATCTAAATATTTCAGGCATGTGTATCTAATGGTTTCCAAATGTAGTTTCATGAGTTCCTGCCATGCTTGGAAGTTATCTTTGTTCAATTTAGGAATCTCCCTTCCGTAAGATATCTTGATCTTTAGCTTAGGTCCTTAAAACCTTATATGTAAGAACCAAATGCTCTGATACCAATTGTTGGAAATGGAGAGGAGTAATTGAGAGGGGAGGGGTGAATCATTTACTACAAAAACAAATCCAAAAGTCCCTTTAAGATGTCAACATGATATAAAACCATTAAATTGTTGTAACTCAGTTAACACTGAATATGCAGATCTTAAGATATTTAAATGTGATTAACCTTAATTAACTTAGTTGTAGAAACATAAAATCAAATAACATTAACACATGAGATACCAAGATTTAACATGGAAACCCAATTTGGGAAAACCACCAATTGCGACTAGTTACTATTTTTAACTCTTCTAAAGTGAGCCCTATTAGGAGCCAACCTTATTAAAGATTACAAAACACACTGTTGGGTGTGACACTGCTAAAGGATTTAATTCACCCTATTAGGAGAAACCTTGTTAGAGGTCTTCAGACACTTCAATCTAGAATTTCCACCTTGTTAGATGATTTACCTAGTAGTTGTTAGGATAACTCTGTTAGGAGATTTGACTGCTACAATTATTAGAGAGTAACAATGACTTGACCTGATTGTTGATGAAACTATCTTTGCTAATTTCATATCTTTTTTCTAGCTTGATTACTTGATCCTCTTTGATAAGAATGTTCTTTGTAGCTTGGTCAACTCAAATAATCTATCCTCTTGCAGATATCCTTCCAATTTTCTTCCTTAATTCATCTTCTTCAATCTCATGCTTACTTTTTTCAATCCTAAACTTGACCTTATACTTATATGAATAATTTTTTCAAGTTAGCTTGAATATACATTTAATCCAACAATTTTCATCTCGTAAGTCAGCTAATTTTAGCCAATAAATCTATCAGACTTAATATGTTGTCAGTCATCTAATATAGAATTGAGTACTTAGTCAACTCAAAGAAACTCTTCGTTAACCAACCCAACTTGGCCAATACTGATTTTGAACTAACTTTCTTTTGGTAACTGAGTGAAATTGGTCAACATAGGATCTATGCTAACTTTCCTTTGGTAATTGAGTGAACTCAGTCAATGCAGGATCTGCCTTCGATGCCCCAATGATAATGGCAAGAACTAACTTTGAACTTGGTTATAACTAGAATGTTCGGCATACACAGGAAATTGTCTTCAATGCCTGAGTGAGCTTTGCAATGACTAGCTTTCTTAGTAAGGCTTGACATTTTGTGTAATGTCAAAGACAACATACAATTGAATAATTGTTTTCAACAATTGGTTGTTATAAAAAAAATCCATGTAGAACTTCTCCATAGTAAAATTCTTATAAGAATTGGGAATATGATGGGTATTGCTATCGGTATGGAAACTGGTTATTTGGAATCGTCAACAATCAAATTCTTGGTTAAAGTGCAATTAGAAGTTGAAGAGCTTAGAACCTTAAAAGTGATTACAACCCATTTGATATATCATTTTCACCCTAAATTGTATTTGGGGTTCATTAGAGATATAGCCATTTTTTCATGATTTTGATGATAGAAACAAAGAGACTAAACTCCATAATATTGATACTAGGAGCTCAAATCTTTGAATTAGATTTACGAGGGAAGTCCAAATTAGGGTTCGAAAGACATAAGGGTTTATAATTGAAGATGATAACAATTTAGGAACCCTAAGTGTCAATTTTTTAAAAGATGAGGAGAATATTGAGACTTCCGCTATTCAATGGAAGTTGTGTTTCTCCTAAGAACTTCTAATTGGTTTAGATTTGGAAGAAGGTGAAATTGCAAAAGATAATATTGTTTTAACAAGAACATAGAATATTTGATAGATAAATATCCTAATACATGCATTCCTACATTAGCAAACATCATCATAAATAATAATTTTGACAAAATTTTGATTATGGCTGGAGTTGGGATATCTCAAGACAAAATTGAAAAAGGGATTCAAAGTTCATGTAATGAGATATTGGGAAAGGTAGTAGAAGATAATTTTTGATGTCAGATTGATTTTGAGAAGGCAGTGACAAACCAGTTAGTCATAATCTAGCAGAATTATAGTGTAAGTTGAGCACATAGTGTATTCTGAGTGATCAAAGCGAGTTGAGAAATTAGTGTGAGCTGAGTGATCAAAGCATGTCGAGCATAAGTTGCTAGCCAATACATACCTAAAAATAGTTAGTGTTGAGTCACTCAAGTGGTGAGCAGTCTATACATGTTGAGTGATTTAGGTGCCAAGTAAACAAAGAGTGTCAAGCTATTCAGAAGCTGAGTTACAACATTAGGAGCACAGTAAAGGCCAAGCATCAGAGTCTTTATATGTTGAGCAAATAATTTTTGGTATAATTGTTTGTAATGACACAAAATTCTATGTAAACCATTTTTGGGTTGAAATAACCATATTTAATGATTATGAACGATAAGTATGGAGGTATATTGTGAATCCTTATGCAGTACATGCAACTAATTAGAAAAAGGGAAGCTTAAGGCAGAAATATGGATCAACAACATCCATTGATTCTTACCTAATCCATCCCCACCAATGCTTATTTAATAAGGAAAACCCTAGATATTTTGAATGTGTTTGAGGAGACAAATTCTAAGAGTTTAGAGAGCTGTCATGGTGATTGAGATGGCTATGACAGAGCTATGCATTGAAGAATCAGTTTGAGAAGAACAAAGTATAGAAGTGAAAGGATAGAGGAGACATATTTGATTAGGAGGATCAAGGTTTAATTAGTAAGAAGAAGATTTGACATCAAGTGGAAAGGTGCTAATCAAAGGATCATAGTGTTGAATTATTCTAATAGGTGATACAGAGCAAATCTCTTAACCGAATAGTCCTAATAGGCTATTGTAAATATCTTAACCGAGTGTTTTCCTTATTGTAAGTTTGAATCCTCTAACAAGGTGAGACCTAACAATATTTGTAAGCCTTTAATAGGTTAGACCTTTCAAAGGTTGGATCATTGATTATGATCAAACACATTGTAGCTATAATAGGCTACACTTTACAATTGTAGTAGTGAAAATTTGTGGGTGTTATCCCCACCCCAGTTTTACCTTCTCATTGGGGGGTTTTTGGGTAACCAATTTTACTATGTCATGTGTTACTTACTTTATGTTATGGATGTGATGCATGTTATGTCATTTCAGTTTACATGTTAAGTTATGAGATAGATGTTGGTGATATGTTTTAGAGGCAAAAATTTTAAGTGTTGATTCACCCCAACTTACTTTCCCATTGTTATTTCCAACAAATGGTATCATCTAAAAGTGGTGAGTAAAGGAATAAAAAAGGTAAGAACTATAAACCTACTTGTCATAATTGTGGAAAATTGGGTAATATAGGAAATGTTTATAGGAGCAAAATTGTCAACCAGAAATATAGAGAATACTGCTACAACTACAACAAACAAGGACATCAGGCAAATGAATGCAAGAACAAGACCATAAGCAACTCACAGATTTGAAGGATACTGCTATAATTGTCAAAAGTATGAATATAAAGCATATGAATGCATATCTAAGGCAAAGTGGACATCAAACAAGCATACAAAGGTACACCAAAATAGACACTCCTATGATTGGGATTACAACACAAGGTATAGTTGTCACTATTGTCAAGAATATAGACGTGTTCCTAAGAATTACATTAGAACACATTTTAGAGGCAACTAAAATAGATGGTTGAGTGAGACTACAAACTTTAGTTGTCTCAAGATTGATCATGTCAGCAGAAATTGTCCAACTAGGTCACTAGCGTCAAGCAATGAAACCAATAAAGGAAAAGAAAAGGTCAATTTTGAGAAGGTAAAGGTGCAAATGAACAAGACATGGAAAAATAAGGAAGAATGCAATACATCAAGTTTAGATGAGGTCACTTCATCCAATGGATCAGGTGATCACATCACCCCCAACTAGGCAATAAAAGGTATGTGTCAGACTGATATTTGAGAAGTTGTATTATGTATTAGTTCCAAAAATTTAAGATCTAAAAAGATCATATATGCATAAATTAAGATGAAATGTAGTGATTAGAACCTGGAGCAAATCTATAGTTATGTTGTTTTCTATGTTGGTGTCAAGCTCTCTAGGTTAGTCAAGCGTGTTGAAAGTCCTGTGATAGTTGAGCTTATAGTTGTGTAAGCATTAGGCATTTAAGGCTGAATATGAAGGCTTATATAGTTTATTTTTGGCTCATTTTCACTTACCAAAGTTTATAGTGTAAATAAAGACAAATTGAAAAAGAAGATTCAATATTTGCGAACTGGATTCAACCACTACTTGACATTGTTCATTAGATTTAAAAGGTATTTAGCTATTGTTGAGTTACAATGTTTTATTTCCCACAAACCCTAGGTAATGAAAATGGCAACTAGCTCTTCTACAACTATTAGAAAAGAGGGGAAAGAAGTGCATATAAGGGGGATCTGTATGGTGTACTATCTATGATATCACCAAAGGTTCTCATGATCCAAGATTTTAGCTACTACTATACTGGAAAGATTGGAGAGGTAGGTGATATGGAAATAAGAGATGCCTATAATAAACTATGTGATAATGGAGTTTTGATGGAAAATAATAAAATTGTTGAACAGAAAGGGTTAACACGTGCCCTAGATTTTCCTAAAAAGTTCAAGACTGAATGTATCTGAATTATTTTAAGCCACATACATTACAACTATATTTGGTTGGAAGGTGGACCAATTAAGATCACAAAGAGGATTATAAATAGAGTATTAGGGTTCCCTACCCTAGATCGACCTAAGAGTATGAGAAGTGATGCAAAGGAAAACATTGAAAAGAATACAGGTGTCATGTGGAATAAGAGAGGGATGCTTATTGATAATATCTCTGATCCCCTAGTTGCCTTTGTAGTGAGATTGATAGCTCACAAGTTCTTTCAGTCAACTGACTGAATAATATTTCATGTATGGCAGTGGATTTGGGTTATAAAATAGTAAAGAGAGACCATTCCTATGACCTTGCCAAGTTATAACTACAAAAACTATCAAAAAATTTGGAGGCCATTAGGAAAGCTAAAACCACATCATGCAAGTTTGGTTCTTTACTTGTTTGCATATTCTTTTATGTGAAAAACACATTCCCCACCTTTAGAGAAGTTTCTTGGAAGACCAACAGGTCAATTGAACAACATATTTTAGAATTTATTGAGCAATTTGGAGATAACTTTGAGTCAGTGATGACTAGTTATTTTGAGGATTTTAAGAAATCCACGAAACAAAGATTAAGGATTCATGTATCCTTAGTGGAACAACATTATTATAATGTTTTTTTTCCAGTGGACACAGGCCACACATATGTGCAAGAAGCAATACCCAAGGTTAGATGGCTAAAACCCTTTCCATATGAGATCCATGTCGATGAAGCCTCTTCAACAGTAACAACTTTATTAGCAGAAGATGTTGACAAGAGTACAACTTCATTTGGAAACTATGAGGAAGCCAAATCCAGGATAACAATTGATTAAAAGACAACTAAAATTATTAGAAAGAAAAAAAAATGGTTAAGAAGCTAAAATAGAGATTTGGTGAAGGTGGAGAATAGGAAGAAGAAGTATATGGAGAGGAAGAACAAGGTCATTCCCCATTAGATTTAACATGAGGCCTAGGTAAAGATCAAGGTGAAGATGCAGAAGGTGTCAAGGGAGAAGAAGCCAAGGAAGCACCTAAGGGGAAGACCAAGAAGAGGAAATCAAAGGAGCATATTGATGAGAAAACTAAGAAGCCTATGAAGAAGCTACAAAAAAAGCTAGCTATACCTATTACTAGGTCAAGCATAAGGGCAACCACTATTCAGGCTACATAAGTGACAAAGCCTAAAGGCAAAAGAGTAGTTGACACAACAGAGCCAAGTGAGCCTGCTAAGAAGACCTACAAAAGACTAAGGAAGAAGAGCACACATCAGAAGGATTTAGATGAGGAGAAGACTGAGTCATATGACTTGAGTCAATACAAGGTGGTAAGCCACAATCCCTCTTCTGATATTGATAATTTATGTGAAAACATTACTACAAATGCAGATTTATCTGGTTTCACACATGTAGATGTTGAAAAGTTAGGAAAAGTTGATAAAATTAAAGTTGAGAAGGCTATTTATGACATGATAACTACATTCAAGACAACTGCCCTAGAAATTGCCAACTCTCTCCCCAAAAGTCTTTATAACAAAGTTGAGCAGAAATGGAAATACAACTTACAAACTGAGAGATAAATCAAGGAAATAACACTAGCCTGAATTATGCCTGAATTAGATAAAAGGATAATTGTTAAAGCTATGGAAAAGCATAAAAGTAAATTTGCCCCCAAATATAGAGCTTTCCATATTTTGAAGAAGAATATAGAAGACGTGGTAACCAAAAGTACATCAATTTGGAAATCAATATATGGGTTATCCTCTCTAGCAATCATAGAAAAGGTGAGCAAGAAAGGCAAGAACTTTGGAAGAATGAGGAAGAGAATAAAAAAGGATGAAAACCTAGTCAAGGAAGCTATTATGGAAGGTACTGAAGGAACAATAGAGGGGGCCACAACAGAAGATGAGCAATAGGATGTACAAGATGTACAAGTGCTAAGTACCTGTTCTCCACATACAGATAAAGAGAGTCAACATGAATAAATTATTATGATCAATGATGTTTCATATAGTTTAGCACAAAATGTGAATCATTTGACTGAGGATGACTTGAAGAAAATCCTACAGGACTCTACCAATGCAACAATGTTATGCACTATATTGGTGAGAGTTGATGAATTTCAAAAGACATAACTTGTATTTGCAAGGGAGAAATCAAAAGACACATCAAATGTGCCCCCACCATCTACAAAGGTGAAAGAAAAGGAGTCAAAGGATATATTAAAAGAGTAAAGTATAAACTAGGAACAACAAGAGGCCACACAATTGACACCATTTGCAATGCCCATAGTTGTATTTTAGATGAAAGAGGCAGAAGCACAATATGTAGACACATTAGTGCCAAGCCTACACGATTTAGGTTCATGAGCAATAGTAACTATTGGGAAGGGTGTAAATCAAGTACATATAGTTCAAGAAGCTATTCATATACCTATACCACCACAACAGAGTGAAGTACATGTTGGGACTCAAAATTGAAGCCCTGATTTTGAGTACCATCCTAAAAATCAAGCCCTATAAGCACTTTTCAATGCATGTGTACTCGGTTATCCTTTTGAGACCTAAGAGATGTTTAATGTTTCTAACACCTTGAATTCAACATATACAATTGTACCATGAAGATAAATTTCCATTCCAAGTCATTTTGTGAAGTTTCATTTTGAGCAATGTCCAAATCTCCATTTTTGCCTAAGTGTCAAACAATGACAGGAGGCCTTATTTACAATTGAATATCTTGTACTTGGTTATGCTTCATGACTAACCACTTTGGGCATATTTATTATCCATACTGAAGAACTTATGTTTCATATTTTGAGTCATTTTGATATGTTTTGACTAGGTTTTGAATCCCTCAAAGTTGGTTGTTTATTGTTGTGTTGATGCTAATTGTTCAGAATTCTAGGAGGCCCTGTTTGACTTGTTATAACTTTGACCTAGTTGATGAAAATAAGAAAATTCCTTTTGAATTGCATTCTAGAGGTTAGAGAATTTTTGTGTTTCAATTTTGAGCTTATGATGAATCCATCTAATCAATTTTTGAACCCGATTCCAAATGCAATTTGTAAAGTTTTACTAGTGTTATAAAGTGCAGATTGGTCGGTACCCCTATTCACGATGTCATAACTCTGAATCCATGATAGGTAAGATCAAATGGATCATACCATTACATTCTAACCTAAAAATTATTTAAGTGTTCCAGTTTGAAAGTCTTAACAAATCCATCTGCACACTTTCCTAGGTCCATTCCCTTCGTAAAAATCACTTTTCTGCTAGGGTTTCCAACCATGCAAATCTGAGTAGCCCATTTTGACCACTTGCCAAATGCATCATATTATTTGTAATGATCCCAAATCCTTGATTTATACTCACCTCATGATAGTGAACCAATGCCCCAGTTTTCATACACCCAAGTGTCAGTTTGACCTATTTTCAAAGCCAAATTCGAATGCATTTTATGGTGTCCTAACATGTTTTCTTGCAGGTAGTTCTGAGAGGAAAACTTTGACAGCTAATATATTTTGACTGAGAATTTTTTATAAGACAAGATTTGATAGGGTGCAAGAATGCATAACAAAGAATCAGTGTGTCTATTTTCAGAGCCTGATTAGGTGTTTTTGTCAATCTTCAAAGTGGGTCAAAGGACCTCTTGGTACAAAGTTGGCAGCTGGCAAAAAAAAAGAGTTGAAATGAGTTTCAATGGATGGTTTAGTAGTCAAATGGTTTTCAGTCAATGTAAAATGTTCAATAGACCACTCTGAGATGTCAGTTGTTTGAAAATGATTTTTTTTCAGCCAAAAGCACTTTGGGCCTTACTGATTCCATCAGACTGATAAAGATGCGTGTTGGCTGAAGATACTGAAAGGTTTTAAAATGGAATAAGATATAAATGAGAGCTCAAAGACCTCCAAATATTACATTGGCTACAAGTAAAGCATTAAGAGCTTCATTGAAAGACCAAAGACATACTGTGGAATTCGACGATCTTAAGAGGTTCCTTGCATTCACTGTGTTGAATTTAAAGATGGTGGAAACAAATCTATATATTCATTGAAGGACTATGAAATTGTGGAGAAATCTCTTAGAAGATTAACATCCATCCAATTATAAAAGATTCCTTGGACCACTCTTGCTATCATTCCTCAATTTTTTGATTCATCTCTGAACAATGAATGGCATCTGGCCTTATCAATTCATGCATTTGATGATGAAATCAATAAGCTTTTGGCATCCTTACCTAGAAAGTTGAAGAAGGAGCTTTTGTCATCTCAAATAGATGGGTTCTTTCCAGGTCATCCTTCTCAAGTTGGAATAATAGAAGGTGGAACATATGCCTTAACCCATGCAAAATTGGAGGAGCCAGATCATTCTAGCTCTAACAGGCATATTGGTAGACAAGAAATTGAAGAAAACTTTCCATCAAGGAAGGATGGTATTGAACACACTAGTGAATAAATTATAGGCAACCAAACCTTTTTCCAACCCTCAATCCCAAGACTCTACCAATTGACAAAACTTAGGGTGAAGAGTGGATCCTTGATGAAATTAGGGGTGTTGAGCATGCACTTAGGCAATCATCTCTTTCCTTCTTGTTGTCCAGGAAGGATAAAAATGAAATGCTAGAATGTGCCAAGAGACAAAGCCCCTAGCTAAAAGATACAACTCCATATACTTAGCAATAGACACATCTTATAACCGAATACTAATGCAATTTGTTGCAAGTGGATGAATCAGAATGAGGGAAGCTGCAAAACCATATCCAATATTAACACTTTCAAATAGTGATGTTAGTTTTGACTAGGAAGAACATCAATTCCATGAGGAAGAGTCATGCACAGTGAGTGTTTAAATCATATCAGAGGGAGCTATGTGCTGCAGAGGAGGAAGCAGTGTCCAAGGTTGAAAGGAATGGAGCCACCATAAGTTGAAGCTTTTAAAAGAGGGAGCGCTATGTTTGGTGTTTTGAGATGCAAAGAGGGAGCTATTCCAGTAGATCCATGTGAGGACTGGAGCACCTTTGGAGTTCCTTTCTAATGAGGATTAGTAGGGTATTTGCATAGGATACTAGAGGTGTGAAAGTTGATACCACATACTATGAATATTCAAGTGATTGAAGAGGTAGCCTAGATATGAAGATATGCAATTTGATTGACAAGTCAGATGCAAAGAGAAGAAAATTGCTTGGATTTAATTGTTCCAAAATTGAGTACAAGGGGACGCAGGCAGTGAAGCAATAGAGGAACCTGCAACCTTAGGAGTTTTTAGTGCTTCACTGGAAATCAAGTTCCTTTGAAGGCACCATGGAAGAAGTCTGAGTATAGAGGTGTTTATGTCGAGGGTGGAGACATAGAGTAAAGAGGATTGCTTTTCTAAAATTTAATCCCACATTGAAGGGGTAATGAAAACCTAAGTGGTTTAAATACTAAAGCACTCAATAAGACTACTGTCTTAAGAGACATGGCCTTTAAAGCCTTAAACGGCTCACATGGGGGCCATGGCCGATTGGAGGAAGATAGAAATTTTGAACAGACACAAAGACCAAAGTGATGATGTCATGTTGATATGGAATATGGGGGATGAACCAAAGGATGACAAGTGGCAGTGATGTGGCACTAGAAGAACAAACCATATAATGACAAATAGTAGAGACCTCTAGCCTAATGTAGATTTCAAGATGCTGATGTGGCATGAGGGGGACTCGTGTTGCAAAGGTGCATCCCCGCATGCATAGTCAGCAACTACTAACTGTGATGCAGGAATGTACCTAGTTGACACTTGGCATCAAGCCCCAAGTCAGCGGTGACATGGCAGAACTAGTCAGAGGATCACGTGGTATTGATCGGATAGTTTGAAGAGCCAATGAGAAGCTACCACGTGGTAGTGTAATAATGGACTAGTTAGAGGGTGCCACATGGTGCCCGAGTGGCAGGTGACATGGAAAACACTAAACAATGGCACACTGCCACATGGCATAAGGAGTCAAACAAGTTTGACTCATATTCATGGGTAAGGAGAAAAATAAAAAATGACGAAAAAATGATTTTTAAAGTTTTTTCCTCAAAAAATCACATGCAAGAATTTTTAAATTTAAATAGAGGGTATAACCTAAATTTTGAACTTTAGGAAATGTAATTTTTTTGCATAAAATTTAAAGAGGCAAGTGTAGACCAGAGAACCTTTATTGAGCCTATATTTCATTTTGATCTCTTGGTTGTTTTCGATAAGCAAACATAGCAATATTATAAATTGCCAGAATTGAGAGAGAATGAACTTTCCATTTCTAGGGTTTGTTTTTGCACAAGAAGTCATCTGTTTAGGTTATACAAGGTTTTGTCCCAGGTACTTAGTTTGCAACCACATTCAGGTATTGAAGTTTAGATTTGTTTTCTAGTAAGGTGATGAACCGAATGTGTGTAAAAGGTAGTAAAAATGTAGTTACGGTCAAGTTTGGTCACCTCCAAGATAATTGAATCAAGATATTATCAACATTTCATGATACATTTCAGATATTTGGGCAACACAAGGGTTTTCATCATTCATAAGAGATATTTCCAAGTTTGTTACAGAATAATGCTAAAAATCATATCAGATTTCAGGGGTAGAAAGAGGAGAGATGTTTTACAACTACAAAGAATGAAGATTCAAGTGGACACATGTCACTTCCAGATCAAATCTAAGATTTCATTCTTCTCTTAAATCTTTCTCTTTCTCATCCATTATAAGGGTTGGTTCCAGTTTGTCTGTGAGACCAGATTGTTGGATCTAGAGCTATGATTCCACCACATTCTTTAGCATATTTCTCTTGTATGAACAATATTAGTTAAGATGATATAGCTATTTCTAATCTATTTAGTGGTTTTATGAATGGTATTACATGCATCTGAATGTATAGTTTCAAAGAAATGAATACAATGAGCAAGAATCTCCTTAGTTTCATTCTGATTCTCATCTCCTATTTCTATAATCTGCAATCTTATGTGGTTTAGGGACAAATAATTGAGACCCATTTGCATCCCCTTATGGTTGTATGTCTAATATATTTTGTTGTTGGAACAAAGGTCCAAGTAAATGCTTGATGTATTTGATAGGGTTGCTTGTTATTTGAGGATACTTCATGAGAATGAGGTCTTTATGAACACTGATGTCTGATTCACAAAGTGATAAGATAGATCTGATATCTTGATGTATGGAATATGCCACTGGTATCACAGATGTATGTGTTTGATTCCTGGAATTACCCAATAGATAAGCCACTAATTAGCTACAAGATCTACTTGTTCTTACTACTGCATATTTGGGGTTTTTCTAAAATCAATATCATTAATCAAATATCTTTTCCTTTAAATGTTGAAGAATTGAAATGTGATGCCCTCACTTAACTTATCAATTTCTTAGGCCATGTTAGTAGCTATTTCATGTCAAGGATCTTTGCATAAGTGTTAGAAGATTATGGGTTTTATCTACTTTGTTAGTCAAGTGTATGTTTTAGCACTGGTACCATATAAGTGAATCTAAGGTCCACTAGCCTAGGTTTTGTAGAGCATGAAGTAGAAGAAGGATCTAGCCTTATAGTTGGCTCAGTGTCTGAAAGGGTATGTTGAGAATGGGAAGTAGCTGCCCCTAGATGTATCTTGTAATTAAGGCAATTTGAAACTATGATGTTTCAAAATGCCAACAGTATAGAAGGAAGATGACATGACTAAAGAATTAGATTTGACTACTAAGTCTAAAGAACATATTGCTATATGGATACTAGTCACATTACCAGTTTATACATCTTTTCTTAGCAGTCAAAATCTTTAGAGGCTGAGTATCCAGGATACATTACTACAAATATAAATGTCAAGTTACAACACACCCAAGAGTGTTGCAGTTACATCATTTGAGGATGTAAGTTTAGATGAAGTGATTGAGCTCCCAAAGTTTGATTTAAACACAATCACTATTAAAGAAATGAGTATTCTATAGGAAGCTCTATAAAGGAAAAAGAGGCAAGAAATTTGAGGAGGGAATACAAGAAAAAGTAAGTCTTACATGACATTAAAGACATATTCTTTGATACTTTCAACCTCCTAGGACCAAATGAAAATAAGCCTATCATAGAGAAACTTATCACTATTGTGGACAAGATAAAGGATGAAGACCTAGATTCTAATGTCAAATTATTTTGAATGGTCAAAAAGAAAGTTTCATACCAAGGTACTAGAAAAGATATCTAGTGCTATTGCACTTAGACAAGTTGATCTAGCAAAAAATATAGAATGTGTGAAGATAGTGTTAGAGAACTTCTCTCTATACACTAAGTTATCCAATGTTGAATTATTCACACAGGAAACCCAAAGGGCTATTCACTAGTTGTAGGGAGATCTACAACTCACAGGTAATACTATAAAGCTATCTCCTAGTCAAAGTTAGATACATTTCCAGAGGTTACTGACAACTCAGAGTAGGCTTGCCAAGTTGCAAGAAAAAGATGCTAATATCATATCTACTCTGATTAGTATCTAGTCAATGCTAACTCCTCACATGGAAGTGTTGCATAAGGAGTTAGCCTATGCAGAAACTTTGATGAAGAAAGATTCTCATCTTTCAACACATGATGGCTTAGTTGACCTTGTTGCCTAGCTAGACATACAATTTCAATCTCTAGAGGTACAATTTCATAAGGAGTTAGCCTATGCAGAAACTTTGATGAAGAAAGATTCTCATCTTTCAACAATGATGGCTTAGTTGACCTTGTTGCCTAGCTAGACATACAATTTCAATCTCTAGACATACAATTTCAATTACTAGCATGCACTAACTCTAAGTTAGTGTACAACCCGTGCACTACCTCTTTTAAGTTAGAGGTAGCATGCACTACCTCTTTCAATTATCCCTACTCTTATATTCTTAGAGAAAGTAGAGATTGTAAAAAATGTTGAGCATAATATGGTTAAATTGCTAGAATGATGTATGATTTTCAAAGTGTGCACAATAGAGTGAGAAACCAATTAATTTGATGGTATGCATTAGAATCTTGAAACTATTCTTTTGATTCTAGAGAAGAGAACTTGGATATAATTGAGAAAGAAAGGATGACTAAAAGATTTTGTCCCAAATGTCATAGGTAAAAAAAAAAGATTCCTTCAGAAGTCGAGATGGTATACAAAACTCTAGGGTTATCTCCTCAAGGGTTTCACAAAACTAATTAGGAAGAGATTGTAGTCATTAAGAAGAAGTTTTTCCTAGGGTGGATGGAGATAGGCCCATTCTAGAGAAACCCCAACCTTCAACTATACATGAAATTATTTATTCTCCAACATATGATCATATGCTTAGTAAATAAATTCTGAGATAATTTGAGTCTTAAATAGATCCCCTTAAAGTGGATTTTGTAAAATTACATAGTACAAGAATCAATTATCTAGGAATACCCATGAATTAAAATAGAATAGATATCCCTATTTGTGAAAAAAAAAATAGAAAGAGGGGTAAATCATCTCTTAAAGAATCAAGATTATTAGATGGTGTTATTGGTAACTAATAGAAGATGAATGAGCTTTTAAATGAAGGAAAGTGAAAGTTCCTTCCCAAGGATTAATGAAGCTAACTTTGAGTAATGCCCCTAACAAGAGGCACTTAATAAAAATATTTTTAAACTACTTTTTAATAACTAAAAATCTTTTTCTATAAGAACCAAACTTACTCTAATAGAAGAAAATGATTTCATAAAGAAAGTAGGAATTTGGAAGTGTGATCTATCAAAATATGTACGAGCATCTAGAGGACTAGCTATATTATGGAATCCTAGGAAGGCAGTCTATGAAAATAAAGTCACCCTCCCAAATGGATTGGTGGGTGGGGGGTGGTTATCAAAAGTAATAGAAGCTCACTTAACTTTCTTCTCATTAATGTATATGATTTGATAATCACTACTGATAAGAGGGTGATATGGTCTAAAATTGAAAATTACACATGAAGTGCAATAAATATGACATTTTCTTTATTGGTGAAGACTTTAATGTGAGCTTGCACTCAAAAGAAAAGTATGGGGATCACAAATAGTTTCCCAACCAATGTTAGATTTCGAAGGCTACATTTTTAGAAATGGTCTCATGGATATCCTCCTAAGAAATGGAATGTATACATGCAATAATCAAAGTAAAGGCTTTACCTATATAGCTGAAAGGTTAGATAGATTAATTTTTAAGGGAGACTTAGCATGTTTCAATCACTCCTTTACTTCTTCTAAATTGCCAAATGTTGGCTCGGACCACTTCCCAATTAGGTTAGAAATATTTATGGAAGACAATCCTTTTAAGAACCCCTTTAGACTTGAAAAAATAAGGATTAATGACCGATAATTTCTCAATCTCTTAGAATCTTGGTGGGAGGAAGAATCCTTCCTTGGATCTAAAATATCTTGTTTCGTGGCTAAATTAAAAGAATTAAAAGGGAAATTTTCAAAATGGAATAAGGAACACTTTAAAAATATTTTTGTAGAAAATTAGAGACAGGGTAATAATTGAATGCTTTGAATGAAGAATTAATTAAATCGGGTATGGATAATGAAAAATACCTTCTAGAAAATAAACTCTTAGTAAAACAAGAAGATATATTGGCTAAAGGATTTTTTTTTTGGAAGCAAAATTCAAGGGAAACTTGTCTTTTGGAGGGAGACCAAAACATAGTTTTTTTCATAATAGTTCTCTAAACAGATGTAACATTAATAAAATTCTAAAACTCAAAACTTGAATGGTAATTTAATAGAAAATCAATAACTATTGGCCAAAGAATTAGTTTCCTTTTTCACTAATACATTAAACAATTGGGGTTCTTCTAATTTAATAGCCCAATATGAGATGTTTATACCTATCCCAAAACTAATTACAAAAATGGATGATAAGTTTTTAAATAGAAAAATGACTTTGGAGAAAGTCAAAATAACACTTTTTCAACTCCACCCAAAAAAATCTCTAGGGCTAGATGTGTTTTAGGCTTTCTTGTTTCAAAATTGTTGGCACTTTCTTGGGTAGGAATCATGGGAAGCCATTGAAGCAATAAAAAACTTAGGTAATATACTAACAAAAATTAATAATAATATTATAGCTTTAGTACTTAAGAAACCAAACTATGAAGAATTTGAAGACTTTTAGACTAATTTCTCTTTGTAACACCATTTATGCAATTTTATCTAAATCTCTAGCAGACATATTAAAAGCAAACTGCCAAAAAATATCTTAGAAGAACAAACTAGATTTATTTGTAATAGATTAATTTTTAATGGCATAATCATTATTCAATAATTAATGCACTCTGTACAAACTAAAAATGTAGCATGCATGTTAATGAAATTAGATATTCAAAAGGCATATGACAAAGTGCACTGAAGGTTTCTTTGTTAAGTAATGGAGGCTTTTCGGTTTTCCTCACCTTATATTTAAATGCATATCCACACCAAAATTCTCTATCATTCTCATGAGGCCTTGGAGGATTTATTTGAGATCTCTCAAGGAATAAGACAAGGGGAACCTATCCCCCCTTCCTTTTCATCATTATGAGCAATTCATAAAGCAACTAATGATGGTATGATTAATAGAGTTGAAGTTAAGGAAGGTATAGCAAATATTAAACATCAACAATTTGTTGATGATATAGTTTTGCCTAGAACAAAATCTTAAAATAAAGCCAAGAATTTTTAAAAAACCATTCAAATAGTTTTGCATGCCTCAAGGCAAAAGGTAAACCAAACTGACTAAAAAATCTTTTTATTAACACCAAACTTGATATGGAATCTAGTATCTATAATATCATGGGATATAGAAAGGGTGTTCTTCCATGAAAATACTAATGTATCCCATGAGATAAATCATTTAGATTAAATAAGTTATAGGATCATATTAAAACCAAGATGGACCAAAAAAATGGAAATCTAGAGTCAAGGATGACTCACCAATGTTGGTAGGGCTAGCATGATCAAATCAATACTAACAACTCTACCTATTTAACAAGTGTCTTGTCTACCATTACCTCAAGGAGCCTTACACCAACTAGATAGTAATTTTAAGATGTTTGCCAGGAAAGTTCTATCTACTAATAAAAATTTAGCACTATTAAAATGGAATAACATATTAAAACCTAAAATTGAAGGAGGTTTAGGGATAAAATTTTAAGTTGGCAAAATAAGGCACTTGGAGCTAAACTTGTACGGAAATTTTTTATGGAGGTAGATAATAAATGGTATAAAATCATGTATCATGAATATTTATACCCCTCAAATATTTTATCATTAAAAAAATAAAAAACCCTCCTAACCGATCTAAGATATGAAAGTTCATGCTGAAATGTGAAACCCCTAATTATAGATAAATTAGCATGAGATATTGCTGTTAGAAATTTAGCTAAGGGAATACTATGAGGTTATCATTTATTGCAACATATATGCTATATTCAATGGGAAAACTTTGGATTTATGTTTTGGAGAAGATAACTTAGAAAATTGTCTAAGTGTAACAAAGGATAACTATCAACAGAGACACTTTTTTGATTGGCAAGCTTTAGAGTGAGAATATTGGAACGTGTGTAGTTAATAGGAGGTAGTATGGGCATTGAAGATCATATCCCCAAGTGCATAACTCATAATGAACTATATGGACACAATTATTAACATTTTACCAGTTGTAGTCATGTACGGGCAGAACATAACTAAGGCAAGGAATTGGTAGTTATGTTAATGAATTATTTTGGTTTACTAAAAAAATTACTTGAATAATTAGGGATGACATCCTCGATGCTAACACTAAGTGGTAGAGGTCAATTTTGTATTTTGAGACATATGTGTAGACATGAAGGCCCACTAAAGATAACAATGTTGATCCATAAGTCATGTAATCTATTAGTATAAAACAATTAGTCATTCACAAGGTAGGATTATTTGGTCATCATTGTGATCGAGTCATCCTATATAGGATGAGCTAAGGAGTGAAGACTTGTACACATTGTAAGTCATATGACAAGCAATAGTTACTACCAAGCAAACTAATGATCGACAAGTACTCTAGTCAATATCGAGTATGTCAGGGCTAGTAGTGGACGATGAGTAATAGAGAGGCTGAGTTATTTAGTTAATGACAAGCATAGTTAAGGTTGAGGGATAACATGAAGAAAAAATTTATGTTGAGTGTCAGTGTGATGTAAGTGTCGAGTAATATAGTTTCAAATTTTTGTTTGGAATGACATTAAATCCTATGTCAACCATTTTTATTGAGCTGGAAGCAAGTTGTGAAGATCAAGGAGGTAATCAATGATGTCATTATGTGCTCAAAGGAAGATCATAAATCCTAGTTAAGGAAATCCACCAATTAGAAAAATGTAAGGACTAAACAACAAAAGGATAGATTCTGGATCATTTATTTCAATCTAGAGGGTTCACCCATTCATCTATTTAAGGAGGGCCTATGACCTAGTTCAATGTATGAGGATGTATGTGCATGCATGCATGAAAAATGAAGTTTTGGAGGTGAATCAAAATGTAGAGACTGAGAGGTGCAGTAAAGATTTTTCAGCAAAGACATAGGAGATATGTTATCAAGCATTGAAGTGCTAACCAAATTAGGATAAGGTATTGAACATTCTAACAAGTGTTTCAGGGTTTAAATCTCTTAATAGAGTATCTTTAAAAGGATTATGTAAATATCATAACAGATTACACACTTAATTATGATTTAAAATCCTTTAACCAAGGTATAACCTAGAAATTCTTTTAGCCTTTAATAGGGTAGACCCCTCACAGTGTAGATCACCAAAATTGATCAAATAATTGTAGACTTAAAAGGCACAACTTTATTGCTATAGCAATAAAGATTTTGTGGGTGTTATCCACATCATAGTTTGACCTTCACCTTGGAGGTTTTCTATGTTACCAAACATGTGTGTTAATGTGTCATGTGTTTATGAGTTTACATTCATGAAGTTAGAAGGTAGACCTAATATTATGTTGATGTGAATAACTACCTTTATATGACATGAATGTTTAAATGAGGGTTTTATGTAGTGATATAAAATAAGTTTTACATATCCTTATTCACCCCCTCACCAGTATCACATTTTCCCTATTAGATTTCCAACATATTGTTGAGTATAAAGGAAATAATTTTGTATGTGAAGATGTGTGATGTCTTTTGACATTGAAATGGAATTATTATATCATGTGAAATTTATGTTATAGCATAGAAAAGGTAGTTTATGCAAATTTTTGCAAACATAATTGTCAAAAAGATTTATGTATCTATACTTTTTGTGTACATAATATATCATTATATATGCATGTTTGAGAAGTGGGATCATCTTGTTACATTTGTAATTGTAATACCAATTCCAATAGGGTTAAGGCTTCTAACAAGGAGAAATACACCGTACATATGTAATAGATTGCTACAGGGTCAATATCTTTCACAATATACTTTTGATTAGTGGATCATTTTGTGGGTACCATCCCCACTAGAGTTTTCCCTTGGCCAGGGTTTCCCTAGTTAAAAAATAATGGTGTTATGAGTTGTATAAAGTTGTTGTTATGTTTACTTTTCAGATTAATCTTTTATGTATGGTTAAATATTGTCAAAGATATCCATAATTGGACAAAATTTTGTGGAATACTGATTCAACACCCCCCCCCCCCCTCTCCTTAGTATTTCCTATTTCTAAAAATTGGTATCAAAGTTTTTATACTCAAAGGAGGCCTAACAAATTTAGTAAGATCTCTATGGATATGGATCAATTATAGATGAATCTAGAGGAAGCTCTTGAGGAATTTGATGTAATCACATAAGAAAGAGATGATCTAAAGATCTGGCTTAAGGATGCTCAAGATTTCATTTAAAAGTTGAAAGGGAAGATTGAATCTACTAAATCCAAGAAGAAAGAATCAAATTATTAGAGCAAGGATAGTGATGTAGTTTTTAAGATCAAGAAGGAGAATGAGATTCTAAAACATGAAATTGAGATCGCAAATCTTAAGATGAGTTTGATGGAAGATGAGAAGAAAAGTCCATCATATTTGGTATATGAGAATTTAGAGCTAAAATAAAACTTACCAAGGTGACATTTGAACTTGAATCTACAAAGCTACAATTTAAAGAACTTGAGAAGTACACCACTATTGTGAAAGGAAAGCTTACACAAACAAAGCAAAATCTTGAAAATTTACATTCTAGCACTGAGAATCTTGATGAGTAGATCATGACACAAAGACCTAAAGATGATATGATCGATATTAGCTACTATGAAGGAGAAACATCTAAGAGATTTGAATTTATTAAGGAACTAGATCTAGTGATTCAACAACTTGAACAAAAAAAATAAGATTTGAACAAAGAAGTCCCTAAAAAATATGAAAAACCTAAAGAAGTAACTAAAATTCAATAGAATATGCTTTGCATGCAAGGAAATTGGTCACATGAAGAAGGAATGTACACATAAGTATACTAACCCTTGTTTTGGTTATTGTTATAATTGTTATGCTTATCGACATAGAGCTAATGAATGTAGGAAACCTAGATTTAATAATAATATGTATCAAGGTACTAACCCTACAACTAGTAGACCTATTAGAGCAACAAATTTCATAAGAAATGTTGTTATGTGTTATAAGGGAAATATCTTTGGACATATTTCTAGAGATTGTAGATTATAGATCAGTAAATCGGGACCTAGATATGGAAATAATGCCATAGCCTATTATAACTACAACAACCTTGGCAATAAAATAAGATTTTGTAGATCAAATGGTTTTGGAAACAATGGGGAAATAACATGAGATCACACAATGCAAGGACACCTAATTATAGAAGGAATGTAAACAAAAATATAAGAAGGAATAAAAACAACCATGAAAGATAGAAATAAATTGTGAAAGAGTAAGTAAAGGACTTCAATGAAACATTTGTTAAAGATAGGACACCTGCAAGCACACAAATATGGTAGAAAAGAAGATAGATGAATCATCTTATAATAAGTTGAAGTCAGTGATAGTAGTCGACAAACCCTTATCAATCTAAGAAATCAATTCACTAAGCAGTAAAGGGGAAATGACATCAAAAAATTATTTAACCCCTAATAGATTGAATTACGACTTTCAAAGTTCATGGTGGTATGATATGGATGAGAGGAAACTAAAGCTAATTGTGCATGCAATTCGAGGTCATATGTGAGCACGCTTTGTATAAGACTCTTACTAGTAATAAAAATAACCTTTTCATCAATATGTACTTGTGCAATTAATGCAAAAGTAATTTGTGAAGGATTTGACTATTAAAATTGAATCATTTGATCACCATTTGATCAATTGGAGATAAGAAGAGAATTTATGAGCAACTTGGAAGCAAATTGAAATGATTAAAGTGGAATTCTAAAAGATTTTGTCATTTAACACAAAAAGCCCTAAAATCACGATCTCAAAGGTATTTTACCTTTGCGAAGTTAATTTGTTAAGTGTGGTTGAAATATTAAGTTGTTGAAATGGAAGAATCAATGTTGCATAATTCCATGGAGGTAGCTAGACCTAAGTTAAAGAAAATCTCTATTTTACCTATTGAGGATGACCCTAACATGGCCTTTTCTCAAATACCCGATGTAGTTTTATATTTAAAGGACGTTAGAATCTATAATCATTGTACGTTTGAGACTAGAGGAGAAAATAATATAATTTGAAAAGATATACAAATATGAAATGTCTTATAAGGAATGGTTTGAGCACTTAGATAAAGTTGATGTAGTAAGATCTGCTAACAAGAGAAATTTTGGACCAGTTTGTTTCAACTATCAAAAGGTCAATCATCTAAGAAATAATTGCATGAACCGAACACCAACACCAAGTGTTGAGGTAAACAATGGAAAGGAAAAATTCAATGGTGAAGAAGTAGGGAGTTAAATGAATAAACATAGAGAAAGAAGTCAGATGGAGGAAATAGTGTAAATGGAGAAGTTGTGATAATCAAATTTAATGGATTAGATGATTCCCCCACCTCAAACTAAACCTAAAGTATGAATGGAATTGTGTTTCAAATTGGTACATCATAAATTAGTTCCTAATACTACATGCATGAAAGTCCAAATTAGCATGATTGAAGATGAATAAGGATAGAAGTTAATGTTTGAGCAGAAAGTGAATTTTGGTATTGAGTTGAAAATTTGGTAGAGACCAAGTGCTAATTTTGAATGTCAGTATGAACTAAGTCTTGATACAAACTGAGTGAATTTGAAAGGTGTATGTGTACTAAGTTTCATTGAGAAAGCTGAGACAACTATTATACACCCAATGTATACCTTATAGTCATACATAGCATTTAATGAAAACTCAATTCGATCATTTGGAGCAATATAGTGGACTTTGAAGCTCAATTTGAATCACCAGGTTTTTTAGTTTATAGAGTGAAGAATTTAGGAAATTTGTAGAGTGATTGTGTGAATTTGTGAAGAGATTCAAGTGTGTGCTATCAACTTAATGAGTAAGTTGTGAGAAGTTAGTAAAGATAATTTGTGAAGTTGTTTGATTTTGAAAACCTAGATTGCGAAGATGGCATCAACCACATATGCTACTAAGAAGAAAGAGGCATTGAGAGATAGCAATGCATAGATTGTTCAAAATGATACATTCCCTCCATTGAAGTTCAAGGCATATCCATATATTGCTTTAACATGAAATTCTTCAGGGGCATTATTTGCAAGTCCAACCAGAGTGGTTATAGTACACGATGTTAAATCATGCTATATGTCCAAGATTAGAGATCTAGGTGACCTTTATCTAAGGAATGCATATGATAAATTGTGTAAAAATGGTAGATTGAGAGACAAGAACAAGGTAATGGATGAGAAAGGGTTAACTCTTGCCCTAGCATTTCCAAAAATTTTAAAAGTTGAATGGATAAAGATCGTGTTGAGCTAAATACATGACATGAAATTATGGTTAGAGAATGGACCAGCCAGAATCATAAAGTCTATTAATCATCACATAACTAGATACCCTTGTAGATGCTTAAAATCATCCCAAACACTATATTAATTCATTTAATATTTCCTTTGACATTATAATTAATTATTTATTAATTAAGTATATTGTTTATTTTCTTCTACTTATTTAATTAAATTTATTTAATTAAATAGGTTCATTTCCCTAATGTATTTAAATTTAATTTGAATACATCCCCTCCAATGTATTAAATTTATTTAATACACAATGCTCCATAAATCTCCTTTTAAATAAATTCTAATTTATTTAATTCCCTTCACTTTATTAAATTCTTTAATCTTGTGATTAAGTTAAATTTTATTTAATTTAATCCTAATCCCATTCTAAAACCTAGTCTACACCCATCACTCTCATCCTTCTAAGCCTATTCATTAATTAATCCCACTTTATTATCTTAAACCTCTTTTAATCACCTCTTTAGCAACTAAGTGGTTGCTTAGACATGTGTGAGCAACACAAGGCTCAAGGAGCATCCTTTCATTAAACTCTCCAAAAAGGTACTCTTACACCTTTGTTCCCCACTCCTTTCCCCAAGGTTGCTCACACATGTGTGAGCACACCTTGAGCCTCTCAATCATAAATGCTCTTTTTGACTTTTGCATGGCTTGTCCTTTAGCCCATGTGTCTCCCTTATGGCACCTATGTGGATGCCACATAGATGCCACCTCCTCAAAGCCCCATCAAGCCTATAAATAGAGCCCTTGTCTCAAGCATTTTACATCTCCCTCATTTGCATTGTTATCATGCTAGTTTAGACTTAGAGTTTTTTTAGTAATTTGCATGTTGCTACTAACCCTTTGGTAGCTGTTTACTTCTTGCATTGCTTTGTTTATTCATGATAGTATTGCACTCTTAGATTTTCTTTCTACATCCACTTCCATTATCCATTGAGTGCTCTAAAGAATTGTTGCTTCCATAGCCATCTCTTGAAGCATTCTTCATCATTTAGCTTAGTTGCATGATTCATTATTGCATCTTTCATATCATCGGGATTCATAGTTGTGTTTGGAAGAGCACATCTACATCCCTCACACTTAAGCACACCAACAAGGCCTCTTATGGATGCCCTTGTTGAACTGATTTGAGGTTGTGTGGGGACTCTTTCTTATTGGTTGTATTAGTATTAAAATATAATATTAGTTAGTAGTTTTCTTGATTTCAATATGGTTATATGCACATGCTACTAACATTTTATTATTTACGCATGCTCTTAACAAGTTAGGTTTTCACACATACAACCCTATTCTTCATAGAGTGAAGACTGTTCAATGTCAAGCAAGGGATGTAATTGAAAACCTCACAAAGGCAAAATGGAATGCCTGAAGTATGTCGATCAACAATATTGAAGACCCCATGATTGAGTTTGCAATTTGGGTCATTGCTCACAAGTTTTATCAGTCGATTCAACTGAACAATGTGTCATGTGTAGTTGTTGACATGGGCTACAAATTGGTTAAGAAGGACTACAATTATGATCTAGCTAAATTGCAATTGATCCAAGTGCTAAAGAACCTATAAGAAATAAGGCAAAGAATACATCTTGTAAGTTCAATTGTCTCATTATATGCTTATTTTTCTATGTACAAAATTTGTTTCCCATGTTGGAGATGTAGTTTGGGTAAAAAGAGATCAGTCACCGAGAAAATAAATGAGTCCATTAATTAGATAGGTGAGAATTATGAGACCATAGTGGATGGATATTTTGAGGATTTCAAGCAGAAAATGAAGAACAGATTTAGAATCCCTAAGTTAGTTGTTGATCAATATTATGATCACATATATTTTCTTGTGGATACATATTATAAATATGTTTAAAATTTAATTCCTAGAGTGGCATGGCTATGACCTCTACACTATGATGTAAATTTTGATGAAGTTTTAGCCACCATGACCATAATATATGTGACAACTAATATCAAAATGATGATGCAAATATCCCCAAGATGGATGGTAAATGAAATAAGGTGATTCAAGATTTGGAAGATAAACTTGGAGAGGCACCACTACAAATAATTGAAGGAAAAGGCAATGACCTAAGTAGTGATGAAGGTGATAAAGAAGATCATGAATGAAAGGGTAAAGAACTAGTCGTTGTCGAGCCTAAGACAATAAAAGGAAAAGACATTATTGTGATTGAGCATAAAGTGAAGAAAATCTTGAAGAAAGTGATAGCCAAGTCCACTACCACACCACAGAGGATCACTAGGTAGAGATCCAAGCCAAAAAGTCCTACAACTATCGAGCCATTGAAGAAAGGAAATGTGAAGATCACAATGCCAATTAAAGGAAAAATTCCTAGAAAGAGGATATCATATGCAATAGGAGCCAAGAAAGGCCAACAAGAGAAGAAACCATGGAGAAATTTTGTGGTTAAACCTAATGATGATGAGGCTAAATGGACTGAGTTAGATGACTTGAGTCAATTTCAATTTTTTCCAAGGAAAGAACCCCAGGATATTGATAAGGTATGTGAGAAATTGAGAAGTTCAGTAGGATTACTGGGATTTTAATTTATTAAATATAAAACTTTAGAAAAGATTGATAAAGAGAAGGTTGAACAAGTTATTATTGAAATTAATGGTGAATTTTAAGTATACAACAATTGAGTTAGGCAAGGAATTAATAGACGAGCTATACAATAAGATAGATGCTAAGTTGAAATGGGCTCTAACTACTAAGAGACAAATAAGAAAGGCTACATTAGCCCAAGTTATGCATGATTTAGGCACACATCATATGTCAATAGCCATAAAGGACTATGCAAAGAAGTTTGTGCCAAAGAGAAGGGCATATAAAATTTTGAGAGATACAATTGAAGAGGTCGTAAAGGAAAGTAAATTGGTATGAAAGAAAGTTTTTGGACTTATACCTGTAGATGAGGAGAAAGAAGAAAAGGAAGAAAATGATGCAAGAGAAGTGGAGTTAGACAATAATGAAGACATCTCTGATGATGTTGAGCAATTAGTTGCGATAATTCATAAGATGGCACAAGAGAGTGAAAAGAAGATAGAAGTAGTCACCATTAAATATGAGACTCTAGATAATACAGTTCCAGATGTGACTACTATTGATCAAGAGCCAAAAAGAATTATGTCTCCTAAGATAGAAAAGAAGGAGCAAGATCCTATATCAATTAAAGATGCATTGATGGAAACCAATCCAGTGATTATGTAGATCAAGGAATATCCTAAAGATTAGTGAACAACAAAAAAATCAATATAATTAATACAACTACAAAAACTGTTGATAGTAGTGTACAAGTGCTATGAGAGGAAAAACATGTTGCTACTATCGAGAAATAGAGTGGGCCAAAAAATGGAGAGAGCGAGAGAGAGAGAGAGAGAGAGAGAGAGAGAGAGAGAGAGAGAGAGAGAGAGAGAGAGAGAGAGAGAGAGAGATCATGTAGATTTTTCCAGCAAAGATAGTCGAGAGGAGAAAAAGGAATTAGAGAGCCAAAATGCACAACTGGGGCAATCTAGTATTGGCAGTAAGAGGACAAATGTCTTAGGACCTCAGAATGAGGGTAAAAAGGAGATAGTGTAGCTGATCTCAACTAGTGAACTCACATTGACCAAGGAACAAAGACCAATAGATGAGCTAAAAGGTGTTGAGAGCACACAAGCAATTATTCAAAGATTGAGTCTAGAACTCCAAACTCAAAGTTTGCAGTTATCTTTATTAAGCTCTAGTATTCCAGATTCAAAAGGAAAGAGGATTAAGAAGAAGAAGATTCAATCACCTTGGAAGCTAGTGACATTAGATGATGTTATTGTGATTCCTAATAGGGACACTAATTACTTACCATATGAGAAAACAATAACGTTACAATATTTATTAGCAAAGAAGACAAGACAAGAAGCACCGAGAAGATAGCAGTAACAAAAATAATTATTACATGACATTAAAGATATTTTCCTAGAAGCTTTTGATGTGGAAAACCTTAATGAAAACGCCCCTATAATAGCTCAATTAGTTCATATTGTGGAGAAAATAAATGACACAGACATTAATGCAAATGAGAATTTGATGCAATGGACAACTAGGAAATTTGAGAAGAAAGTTACAGAGAAAGTTTCCACATAAATTGCATTAAGGGAAGTTCATCTTTCAAACCTTGTAAATATTTTAGAAGAATTTTTTAAGAATATTCATTCTTTGTACAAAAAATTGTGTGATGTTACCTATTTTACTAAGGTAAATCAAGAGGTTATATATAAGCTTCAAACTAATTTACAGTATTCAGGAAATACACTGAGCATGGTTGCAAGTAAAATCTCATTTCATTTCAATAAGTTAACATTTTCCTAATCAAGGTTATCTGAGTTGATGGATGTAGATGGGAAAATAAATGCTAAGCTTATTTCTATTCAGACAATGTTGATACCTTAGAGGTTATGTAGAGAGAGTTACAATCAACAAAGGAGGTAGTGCAAAGAGATCCAAATCTCTCTACTATTGATAATTTGGTAGATCTAGCTGCTACACTAGAAATAAAGATTTAAATTATAGAGTCTATAAGGACAAGTTGGGATCATGCTCTAGTCATGATATTACAACTTCACAAACCATTTTTGGAAAAGTATGGTTTGACCCATACAACGCCACAGCCATGAGTGATAGAAACAAAGGGGAAATGAATAGAGTAATCAAGGGGGAAATATATGTGAAGCAAAGAATGAGGAAATGAGAAGACAATAGAAGTAAACAATTTTTTTTGGCAATTTTGTAGTTTTTCATGTACCAAGTGGTAGAGTCAAAAACATGTACAACGTATACTGAGTTAAGGTATGGAATATATTCTCAGAGGGAGTACTTGTATTTCAATTTTGTATTGAATTGTTTTGAAATTTAATTATGAATTATTTTTGCCACTAATGTCAAAGTGGAAGATTATTGATCCCTGAGTCATGTTGTCTATTAGTGTCAAACATTTAGTCACTCACAAGGCATGATTATTAGGTCATCATGTGACCGAGTCATCATATATAGGTCAAGCTAAGGAGTGAAGACATAGACATATCCCAAGTCATGTACCAAGTAGTAGTTATTGCTAAGTGAGCTAATGGTCATTGAGTACTCTAGTAAATGTCAAGTGTGTCAGGGATAATAAAGGATGATGAGTGATATAGAGGCTGAGTTATTCATTTCATGTCGAGCACAATTAAGGCTGAGGGACAACGTGAAGAAATGGTTTATGCTAAGTGGCAATGTGATGTAAGTGTCGAGTAACATAATTTCACATTTTTGTTTGGAATGGAACTGAATCCTATGTTGACCATTTTTATTGATTTGGAAGTGTGTTTTGAAGATCAAGGAGGTAATCAAGGAGGTGATTATGCATTCAAAGGAAGATCATTAATCCCTAGGTAACACAATCCACCAATCAAAAAAATGCAAGGATAAAATGGAAAAATGATTGATTCTATATAGTCAATTTGGATCTGGAAGGTTCACCCAATCATCTATTTAAGGAGGGTTTATTACCTAGTTCAATGTATGACATATGTGTGCATATGGATAAAGAGTGAAGTTTTGGAGGTGAATCAAAGTGCAGAGACCAAGCAATGCAATGAAGAGTTTTGAGCAGAGACATAGGATATCTTTTATAGTAAGGTGATATTATGATGCATAGAGGAGATCTATTATCAAGCATTGAAGTGCTAACTAAAGGATCATGTACTGAACATTCTAATAGGTGTTCCAAGGTTTAAATCTCTTAATAGAGTAGCTTTAACATGCTTATGTAAATCTCCTAACAAAGTACTCACTTAATTATGATGTAAAATCCTTTAACCAAGGTAGAACCTAATAGTTCTTTTAACCTTTAATACGACAGACCCCTCACAAGGTAGATCACCATAAGTTATAAAAAATTGTAGCTTTAACATGCACAACTTTATTGATGCACAATGAAGATTTTGTAGGTGTCACCTCCAGTACAATTTTACCTTTGTCTTGGAGGCTTTTTGAGTTACCAAATTTATGTATGAAAGTGTTATGTATTTATGAGTTTACATTCATGAAGTTAGAAGGTAGATCTAATATTGTGTTGATGTGAATAGGTACCTTGATATGAGATGAATGTTTAAATGAGTATTTTATGTGGTGATATCAAATATATTTCATGTTTGAAATAGAAGTTTTATAGATCCCTGATGAGGCTAATTATTGCCTATATTTTAGGATAATTTTAATACTCTATTTTAATACCACCAAGACATTTGTGAAGTTATGTTTACCTAAACTAATGATTAAAATCCAGAATAGAACCATTAACCTATGGGTAGATAGTATGTCATATTTTGCCAATATTATATATATAATGCAGTATTTCATATAACCATCACAATGTGTGTTCTAATATTTGGATTTAATTTGATTATGCTTATTTGCAAATATCTCTACATTATAACTAACCTATTAGCAAAGGAATTTGAAGATGGTTAGAAGCATTCAAGAGGATCATTGAAGACGACCAACGACATTCATGGAGAAAACATTAAGGTTCAGTCGCAATAGAGGGGAAGAAGTCATAACGGTACCAGGAGACATGACCACTATCAAGGAGGAGCTATGAAGAATTGCTATGTTTTCTCTACATTCACTATTGTGTCAAATCAGTTGTCCAAACTTTATTACTCATACTATGAACTGTTTCCTTCTTTCTCTCTAATGGATTTGTAGTTTCTTTGTTTGCTTTCCTGTTTTAAAATAAGTGTCGATCCTCTATTTATAGGGATTAGATCAATGGTGTTAGGAGGTTAGAAGAAAGTTTATGAAAAGAAACTATTGACTCTTGTAGTGAGTTGTTTTTATAGTTTTATGTATCATTCTCATGTAAGGAATTTTCAAAACATAATGAAATAGCTCTTGGTTTGCACTCTGTGTTAGTAGACTAGCAGAAGCCAACCAAGGGGACCCACTTGGGAGGTGGATTAGATTAGAGTAATATAGATTTTATTTTAGTATTTTTAGTATTGTAGGTAGAATTTATAAGTTCCTGTAGCATCATATTTTGTGAGTGTTCCTGCAGCATTTGTAAGAACAATTATAGTGGATGAATTGATTTGGAATATTAGCATTTAATTGTATTTCCAACATTCATTTTAGTGAAGAGTTAAGTGTGTTAGTTTCCTGCAGCACTAGTGTAGGTTCTTTCCTCTCATTTTACTTTCCTACAGCTTAAGCATAATGACTCATTAAGAAACCTAGTGCACATACCATGCCAACCATTTCAAGTATACGTCCCTAGGTTGACAAGTTGAATTAACTATTCCTAAGTACAACCTTGGGCATGATTATCATACACCTATTGTGAGGCAAATCATTTTTGGTGTTGTTGTTGGGGATGGTGTCAATCTAGGAGCATTTTTTATCATAGTTCTTAGTTCAATTTTTTAAGGAATTTATAGTCCTAAAACTTTCTTCACCAGTGTGAAGAATCCAATTGCATGCATTGAAGAGGAAGACAATGAGATGAATTTGGCAAATTTCCTCCATGGGAGTCTATTAATTTGAACAAAGAAATAGAAGAACAAGAAGCTGAGTTGCCTTTTGAGGATGCAAGCCCTATTTTTCCTAAAGAATCATCCTTGAGAGAAAAACCTATAGATACGAGTGGTCTTCAACCTTTTGTTGAAATTTTGGCCAGTTTCCTTGATAGTACTACTCCAAATCCACCAGTTGTTAACAATCCAGTACCCAATGTTCCTTTTTAGCAGCAACCTCATAATCTAATACCTCCAGTAATGGCACAACCTACTTTTCCATTTCCTCTTCCAAGCCTCATAAATAATGCTAATCTCAAGAATATACCTGCAATTGCTCTTCCAAAGTTCTATGGCCTTGCAACTAAAGACCCTAATACTTTCTTGTTTGAGTTTGACATACTTTGTCATAGCTTTGACTACAATAGTGGTGCCCATAAGCTCAAGTTGTTTCTAGCATCACTAAAAGAATCAGCTCTATGATGGTTCATGGGCTTAGTAGCCAATGCAGTAGGAACTTGGGATGAAATGCAAAATCAGTTTTTGGATAAATACAAAGAGTATTGCAAAGCATCTAGTTCAATAGGAGATGACATCTTTAGGATATCACAAAAGGAGGAAGAAACATTGGAAGACTATGTTTCACATTTCTTGTATACATTGTAGAAGAACCCTCAACATGTGTTGTCTGAGGATTCACAAAAGCTAGTCTTTTTGAGAAGTGTGCATGATAATTGTCTAGAAGCACTAGACTTGATGCTTGGTGGTGATGTATATCAATCTTTCTGGGATGACCTCAAGAAAATCTGTCAAAACTATTCAAGGTCAACTATGAAGAAAGGCTGAGGACCTCATTCCATAGTCACTAAAGGAATCAGTCAAGGTATTTCAAAGCTTGAGATATCTAACCTATTGACAGATTTCAAGCAGGACATCATAAATGATGTCGCTACACATCTTGACACAATGACTGCAAAGAAGAAGCATGCAAAAGATGAATCATGATTGGTCAAGTACTATCCTCATTGTCGCAAATAGAAGCAAAAATGTGCATGTAAATTGGTAGCCAACCTGGAGAACTAGCATTTGCCAACTGAGTACATGAAGATAGATGAGGACAATGATCAAGTGTTCTTCATTGCTCAATGTCGAACATGGGCCTCAAGACAAGGTATGCCTCAAGATCTTCTACAATTTTCAAATCCTTAAAATAATCAATGGCAAAACCAAAGATATCATAATCCCTCCTAGTACTCCCAACCTTCTTGGCCAAACCAGTATAATAACTAGTGGCCAAACTAGTACAATCACTAGTGGCAAAACCAACAAAACAATCAATGGCAAAATCAATAGAACAATTGGAAACCACTGGAGAAATGGCAGCCTAATAATTAATGGAGGAGGCCTTCACAATGGCCTAACCAAAATCTTGGTAACCCACAACTACTGCCTCCAGTTCCACCTCCTGCAATAATGCCACCTCCTGCAGCAACTAATGTTAACCCTAAGCCAACTTAGTTTCCTACTCAGCCTCAACCAAATCCAAACAAGAAGCAACCACAATAGCAAATGTACACTACATATACTTAGCAATCCCCTAAATATTCCTTAGAAGTATTTGATATACATTTAAGGTTGGGTAAAACTTTGCCTGCACTAAAATACCCTATTATAATGAAAGTTGTAGATACTCCTGCAACACCCCTTCCAGAAGTGATACTGGTAGATATCAACCTACCAACTGATGTATATAGCAAGACTACTAATCATACTGTTAGAAACATTAATCTTCTCTTGGATATATTTAATTGGGATATTCCAAGGATCCCTAATGTAGTTTGTCCTATTGTACACATGTGGAGGACATGTCATTATTTTTCCTTTATTCCACATGTGAGGACAACTCATTTTTTATAATTCCTTTATTAAGGAATTTAGTTTATCCTCCTTAAGAGGATTGTGACACTTTGCACACACCTATTATGAATGTGGCATTCATAGAAATGGGAGTTACACATGTGAACACATGTAGCTCCTTTCTCATCTCTTTAAAAGAGATGCTCCTCCTTCTTTCTTCTTTACACACATCATTTTGATGTTATTGTATTGAGCTATTTTTCTCCAACACACTCTCTCTCTCTTCTCTAGGAATTTGCCTTCATTCATAATACTCACAAGGGGTTTTCTTTGCTTTCCCCTTATAAATCCTTGTCTCCATTGTTGAACCATCTTGGTGTATGCTCTTGGATTTTGCTTATCTCATGGTAACATTGTTTCACACTTAACTTACTTGGATTGTTTCTTGTTCCTTGCTCTATCTTATCATTTCTTTCACATACCATAGCGAATCCTCCTTTTCCACATAGGCTAGATAAAGAGAAATCTATACCCCAAAAGGAAGAGATATTTGACATTATTGAGTAGCTGAAAAACATGCATGTTCAAATTCCTCTATTTCAAGCTATCAAGGATGTCCCTCTTTATGGAAAGGTTATTAAGAAAGCATGTTTTAAGAAGCAAGGGCGGAAGCAGAAAGACCCTAAAATAGTTCATGTTGTTAGAAAACTAGCAGATATCATGTTAGGGAAGGTAGTAACACCAAAGTATTCAGACCCTGGTAGTCTAGTGGTTAACTTGATCATAAATGGATAGGTTGTGAAAAATGCTTTAGTTGATCTTGGAGCAGCAATCAATGTAATGAGCAAAGATATAATGCATAGGTTTTTCATGGAGGGCTTAAGGACAAATTTCACAGTGTTACAACTTACAGACAGTTCAACTGTCACTCCAGATGGTCTCATAGAAGATGTGATAGTGACTTTAGACTCATGGGAGTACCTTGCTGATTTTCTTATCCTATCACCCAAACTCAAATTTGCTGGCTACCCTGTCATATTAGAAAGACCCTAGTTAGCCACTACTAATGCCAAAATTAGTTGTAGATCAAGCAATATGACAATTTCAAATGGTCAAAACATAATGAAGCTAGAGCTATATCCACCTGCCCAACCCCAACCAGATTTGGGAGAACCTATTTGGCCAGATTTAGGAGATGAAGAGGAAGAACTAAATTCTATAGCCCAGCTCATGATGTTGCATAAATAATCTTTTCTAAAAATATAGGAAGAAGATGATATAGTACAAAGCATTCTCACCAATGAGTGTATAGTGGCCAAAGATATTGATGAAAGTTCTATCTTACAACTATGTACCTATGAAGATTGTGTTTACCCAAAAACTCCTAAAATAATTGATGAACTATTGCCAAGAGAAGTATCTACAAGACCAATACTAGAAGTGTCAATGGTAGAATTATCAACTACTATGGAACCTTCCCTTGGTCATTATCTTCATGTAAACAATAAGTTGACCATATCCCAATTGGAACTATCAACCAAGCTCCTCAATCAACATGAGAAAGCCCTTGCTTGAGATTATAAGGATATGGTAGGATTGAGTCCTTAACTTTTCATCCATAGGATATATATCAATGAAGAAAGCTTGCCACTCTGACAACCTGAAAGGAGAATAAACCAAACATTATGTGAAATAGTTAAGACAGAGTTGCAAAAATTGTTGGATGTTGGATTTATCTATCCAATCTCTAATAGTAAATGGGTATCACCCTTAGTTATCATACCTAAGAAAGGAGGAAAGTGACGGATCTGTGTAAACTATAGAGAATTGAATAATGCCACAAAGAAGGATCACTTTCCTTTACCTTTTTATTGATCAAGTTTTGGATAATTTGGCTGGAAAGAAATACTTTTCATTTTTAGATGGATACAGTGGATACAACCAAATAAGCATTTCTTTAGAAGATCAAGAGAAGACCACATTTACATTTCCTTGGGGTACTTATGCTTATTCTGTATTACCATTTGGTTTATGTGATGCACCAGCTACTTTACAAAGAGCTGTAATTAGCATCTTCACTGATATATCACATGACTGCATGGAGATATACATGGATGACTTCACTACATTTGGTTTTACATTTGAGGAAGCTTTGAAGAAGTTGGAGAAGGCACTCATCCGATGTGAAGAGCACAATTTGTCTCTCAATAGTGAGAAATGCTTCTTGATGATGTAGGAAGGAATAGTATTAGGACATTTTATCTCTAAAGCTAGAATCCAAGTAGACCCTACAAAAGTAGAGGTAATTCTCACACTCCCCACTCCTATAAAATAGAAAGAAGTCAAATTTTTGTTAGGACATGCTAGTTATTATAGAAGATTCATTAAAGATTTTAGTCAAATAGCTAGTTCTCTTTATACCCTGCTTACCAAAGAGATTGAATTTACCTGGACAAAGGAATGTGACAACTCCTTTCAAAATCTTAAATCATGGTTGACCATTACACCAATACTTAGGAGTCATGATTGGACTTTTCCTTTTCACATACATAAAGATGCTTCTGACTATGCCATAGGTGCAGTTCTAGGACAAAAATCCCAACACCTTGAAAATGCAATCTAGTATATTAGCAAGTCTTCATGGACAAGAATTAAACTACACAATGAATAAAAAAAATTTAGCAGTAGTTTATGCTTTAAACAAATTCTGGCATTACATAACTGGCTATCCCATAGTTGTTCATACTGATCATGTAACAATAAAATACCTCATGAACAAACTTGCTATTATAGGCAGGTTAGCAAGATGGCTACTGTTGTTGTAGGAATTTGATATCACCACCATTGATAAGCCTAGGAGAGCCAATGTGGTAGCTAATGATCTATCAAGAATCCATCATGACGAGAATGATACTACTCTAATAGATGATGCATTTCTAGATGAATATTTATTTCATATTGCTGTCCAAACTCCATGATATGTAGACATTGCTAACTACATTGTAGTTAATAAAATGGCGGCACATTTCTCTTACAAGGAAAAGAAGTTGCTTGTAGAGAAAAGTTTCCATTTCTCTTGGATTGATAATATCTTATTTTACACTAGACCTGGTCAAGTTATGAGGAGATGTGTGAGAGAGGATGAGACATGGCATTCTACATGCATGTCATAATGAACCATCTGGAGGACACTTTGCAGCAAAAATAACAGCATTGAAAATTTTAACAATTGGTTACTATTGGCCTACGATTCACAAAGATGTAGCTAACTATACATGGAAGTGTGATAAGTGTCAAAGGATGGGCAGACCAACAAGAATAGATGAAATGCCTCTCAATCCACAAATGGCGTTAACACCATTTGATAAATGGGGCATGGACTTCATTGGTCCAATTAATCCGCCATCTAATGGAAAATCATATATCCTTGTGTGCACTGACTACTTGACAAAATGGGTTGAAGTCAAAGCAATGAAGCATGCTCGTGATTACAAAGTTGCAAAATTTCTATATGAGGAAATCTTTCCTCGCTATGGTGTACCCAAAGAACTTGTCACTAACCAAGGTGCTTAATACACTTCTAATCTGATCATAGAACTTATGAAACAATATAATATTGGACACTAGAAATCAAACCCCTATCACCCTCAAGCTAATGGACAAGCAGAAGTCACAAATCGGGAGATAGAGACCATCTTAACAAAAATATTTCATTTGCACCGAAGGGATTGGAATAGCAGACTACTAGAAGCTATTTGGGCCTACAAAACAACATGAAAGACTACTACAGGGTTCACACCATTTGAGCTTGTGTATGGGAAAGTAGCAATGCTCCCCATTGAATTTGAACATAAAACTTTAAGAACAACATTGGAGTTGAACATTGAACTTCTTGTAGCATAGAGAGAGAACATCTTCTACATCTTAATTCTTTGGATGAAATGCACAAGGCTTCTCTAGAATGCATCAAAATCATACAGAAGAAAAGGAAACAATGGCATGAATCCCACATTAAGAATAAACAATTTCAAATTGGTGACTGGGCATTGCTGTATGATTCTAGATTTAAAGATATGTCAGGGAAGCTATAGACACGATGGTTGGGTCCCTATGAAATAAACCATGTATTTACAAATGGAGCCATCCAGATAAGTACCATTGATCTAGTGCCTTTTACGTTCTTAGTCAATGGCCATAGACTCAAGTTATATAAATGGCCCCAAACAAAAGAGGACTTCCTGCAACAATTTCAATGGCCAGCTTCAAATGAACAACAACTAACCCTTCCTGCAGTAGAAGGTGCTGACCTCTTGCCTACAACTCTTCAATACTAATTTCTTTGAGCATGCCCATAGTAAAAACCTTATGTCCACATAAAGTTCAAAATTCTCCATTCACTTTCTAATTTCTTCTTTTCCAACTCATCTCATTTCTTTACATGCCACCCATCCACCTTACACGTCATCATTTTACAATGCTTTCAATAAACACTGCCAGTTTGCTAATGTATGTTGCCACTATTGATGTATTTTCTACCACCTTTTGGTACGTGCAATGATCAACTAGCAGGTATAAGATTTTCAAATCTTTATTCATTTATAGTACATAGATTATGTTTCTTATATCTAGTACTGCATTATTTGTATTATTGCAACATTATGCCAGTTCCATACCCTGTGTTAAGTATGACAAGTGTGGACACTTGTCCATGTTTCGTAGGGAGCAGGGAAGGTTACTAAAACCCAATGACATTCCTATTTATTCATTAAGATTTTTCAAATCTTTACACTCCCTTTATTGATTAAAACTCAATTGCTATAAGTACGCAAGTGTCTAGGCGTCATACCCTTATTCTTGAATGATTCCTTACTGTTAGGTGATTGTGTGACCTAAATTTAATTTTCAAGTGATTTGAATTCAATTCTCCGATGATTTTCACATATCTATGATTTACTCTCATTAAACTACATCATTACTACTCATAATGAATTGTTATGATTAATTAGCTGAAAATAGTGTGAAATGTGAAAATGGGTTTGTAAACAAAAACAAAAGAAAGTTTGAATTCATAGGAGGGAAGAGGAAAATAGTGCAAGAAAAGCAGAGAGTAAAATTGTCAAGTAGAAATGGGTGACAATTGCAGCGACAAGAATCGATGGAGCATACTATTTTACTCTCAGACATAGAGGCAGTGAGAAGATTTAATGTGTGTGGTTGGTTAGGGTATTTCTTAAGTCTAACAGTGTTTGATGAAGAAGCAACCATGGAATTTACAAGAACATTTAATGAGGGAGAAGCTATTGTATGGGGATTTATAGTTGTTGCTACAAAAGAGCGAATAGCAGAAGTAACCGATTTACTAATAGTAGGAGAACATTACCCTAATACACATGATGCAAGATCAGCTAGGGCTCAGCTTATCACACCAACTGATCCTCGGCTGGATATAACCAAGCAAGGTTGCAAAAGGACATCTCTTCTGCCGCCATACAATGAGTTGGTTATGCACATTATCAGGTACCTCACCTGTGAAGGAAGATTTTTATATTTTCATGCACATCATTTTAAATTGCTCAGTTAGATAAGGCACAATTATCTAGTAAATGTTCCTAATTTTTTGTATAACATGTTATGCATTAGTGCTAAAGAAACCCAAAAGGGGAAGGACAACTCTGTCACCCATCATGCCCTAATCAAATTGCTCATAGAGAGATCACTTAGGAATGCCTCTCCCATGTCATGGTTAGAATTTGTCCAAGCTAAAACCCTACAACCCCAGGCTATCCTTAATAAATAGCCCAGTGAAGAAAATGTAGCTCCCATTGATGAACCTACTGAGCAAAGCACTCAATATGTTGAAGCTAGCAATGTGCAAGGAAATGTGCAAGAAAATGTGCCTTTACCTGTTCAAGAGACTAAAATACCTACCTTTGCCTAAGCAAAGAGAAAATAGAAATTACAAGAAGAGACCTCAGCTCCAATAGTAGAAAAACCAAACCCTATAGTTGCAAAGCAAAAGAAAAGTAAGACGGGTCTTGCAGTAGTCACTCCTATAGTAGAGACACTGAAAGGAAGTAGTAGGAAGAAGGTTGTGATACATGAGGAGACCCCTATGTGAAGAAGTCCTAGAATGAGGGGACAAACTTCTAAAGTGTCAATAGAAGCTCAGTCTACTTCATCCAAACCATCCATTGAAAAATCCCTAGTACAAATTGTTCTGGATGACTCTCCTCCTCACCTTGAAACTTTAAACATTCCTAAAAACCTTAATGAGGAATGTAGGGTTGAAGAAAATGAAAATGAAAATGATTCCCCAACAAGCCAACAAGGTACTCCAAGCTGTAAAGACATTGGCCTATTTCCCTACAAGCCCACATGGCTTACAAATTTTTTAGAATAGTTGTGGAGGGGACAGAGGAAAAAGAAAAATAACTATGAAGAGGATAGTGGTTCCATTACCTTGCAAAAACTTATTTTCCAATTACATGAAAAACATATGCTTGTTGTAGCCCCATGGGAAGAAGAGAGGAAGAAGATGAAGAAAGTCATAGTATCCCAAGGTGAGGAAATTACAGATTTGAAAGAACAATTGGCAAACCAAAAACAAAGGATGGATCATGCCCTCAAATTGGCTGATCAAGCACTTGCTCACAGACCACCACCTCGAATTTATGCTATGTGTTTAAAGGAATAATTCCTTTTATTCCAACTTATGCTAACCCTCAAGAACATAAATGTAGAATTCAAATCAGCTCAATAATTCTATGGTTTATACCAGACTCTGTCATCCTGGCAGCAGAACTTTCTCTGTGAGTTATATGTGCACAATTTTATCATTCTAGCAAAAACTCAATGGAATCCTTTACTCTACATAGGGGATATACATATAAGGGCTTTGATGTCCTAGATGCATAATGAAGCTAATTATGATAGACAATTAAATAATTACAAAGACGAGGAAAGAATAGAGTCCCTATTATTGAGAGCTGAGAGCAGTAAACCAGAAGAAATTCTTAGCAGTAAACTAGAAGAAATTCTTAGGGACTAGTTTAAATTAACTTATGGGGATAAGAACAAGGGGATAAGGGATAGAATCTTCACTGCTAGAACTAAGGTTTATGCAAAATATGAGAACCTACTTTAGTTTACCTTTCAGAGAGCCATGGTTGGTGCTAAAAGTAGGTGGGGTAGATTACCTGAGAAACTCAAAAGATCAAAGCCACACAGTCCTATCAATTTAGAGGCCACCCTTCACTGAGTTCCAAAGTATATATAGTTGGGGAAATAGGCTAGGCCAGAACTGTGCTGTGTTAGGATAAACCACGGACAGAAATAAAAACTACATGCAAATATAACCAATAACAGAAAATAATAGAATACACAGAAATGAACACAAGGCACCAAGATTTAACGTGGTTCACCCAATCCCTGGGCTACGTCCACCAAATAGCAAGTCCAATCTTATTACAATCCATTCATTACAACCTGATTACAATCTGTAATCCCTTACAACTCAATACCGTCGCAAGAACCAATTTCGTATCACCACATATGAAAAATACCCAACCCTAAGCCCTTTTTATACAAGTATTAAACCGCTTTAGGGTTATAAGTATGTACAGTACTTTCCTGATCAGTCACCACAATCTAACATGTTGCCCACTTACAATGCAACCTCCAATGCTCATGTGGCCCCTGTATGATATTAATGCTAACAGACTTGACAAGTTGCAGGAGGAAAATAGAAGGAAAGTTTGGGAGAGAACATGAGGATTCTACCGCACCTTCAAAACTAGCAGGAGAGGAAGGACTAATGTTGGAGAATTCAGATCATTGACTAGAAAATACAATGCTTGAGGACAAGCAGCAATTTACAAGGGGACAGATGATGAGGCTAATTATTGCCTCTATTTTATGATAATTTTAATACTTTTTTTTAATATCACCAAGACATTTGTGAAGTTATGTTTACTTGAATTGATGATTAAAATCCAGAATAGAACCATTAACCTATGGGTAGATAGTATGTCATATTTTTCCAATATTATATATAATGTAGTATTTCATATAACCATTAGAATGTGTGTTCTAATATTTGGAATTAATTTGATTATGCTTATTTGCAAATATCTATGCATTATAACTAACCTATTAGCAAAGGAAGTTGAAGATGGTTGGAAGCATTCAAGAGGAACGTTGAAGATGGCCAATTGCATTCAAGGAGGAAACATTAACGTTCAACTGTGGTAGAGTGGAAGAAGTCATAACAGTACTAGGAGACATGGCCCTCTATCAAGGAGGAGCTATGAAGAATTGCTATATTTTCTCTACATTCACTATTGTGTCAAATCGGTTGCCCAGACTTTATTATTCATACTGTGAACTATTTCCTTCTTTATCTCTAATGGATTTTTAGTTAGTTAGTTTTCTTTCCTGTTTTTGAATAAGTGTTAATCTTCTATTTATAGGGATTAGATCAATGGTGTTAGGAGGTTAGAAGGAAGTTTATGAAAAGAAATTATTGACTCTTGCAGTAAGTTGTTTTTATAGCTTTATGTATCATTCTCATGTAAGGAATTTTTGGAACATAATGAAATAGCTCTTGATTTACACTCTATGTTAGTAGACTAGTAGAAGCTGACCAAGGGGGCCCACTTGGGAGGTGGATTAGATTAGATAGTATAGATTTGTTTTTAGTATTTTTAGTATTGTAGGTAGAAGTTATAAGTTCCTTCCTGTAGCATCATACTTTGTGAATGTTCCTGCAACATTTGTAAGAATAGTTATAGTAGATGAATTGAGTTGGAATATTAATATTTAATTGTATTTCTAGCATTCATTTCAGTGAAGAGTTAAGTGTGTTAGTTTCCTGCAACACTAGTGTAGGTTCTTTCCTCGTGTTTTACTTTCTTGCAATGATTCATTAAGAAACCTAGTGCACATACCATGCTGACCATTTCAACTATACGTCCCTAGGTTGACAAATCAAATGCACCTCATGGTGGGGAAAATAGTCCTTGGATTGAATATACTATTCCTAAGTATGGCATTGGGCATAATTATTATACACCTATTGTGAGGTAGATCAATCTCGATTCACCACCTTCCCCCTCTCCCAGTATTACACTTCCCCTATTAGATTTCTAAAAAATAATTGGGTATAAAGGAAATAAAATTCTATGTGAAGATGTGAGATGTATTTTGACATTGAAATAGAATTATTATATGGTGCAAACTTTATGTTATAGCATAGAAAAGGTGGTATATGCAAAGTTTTGTGAAGAAAGCCACTAAGGACAAATCAGATATTGAAGATATTGTTGGAAACTATAGTTGGAACAATTATTGTGTTGTCATTGATGACAAATCTATTGATAAGGCAGTTCACTATCTGATCTAAATGTCATATATATTTGATAGATGAAGAGAATTTGAGAAGTTTTTCATAACAAAAGCATCTAGAGGAAAGGTTGAGTTATGAAGAAGAAACTACAAATGGACATTTGATTAGTTATACTTTGACAAGACAAAGTGATTGTTTAAATCATGTTGATAGAGGAGAAGACAATGATGTTCAAGTCTTGACAATGCAAGCAAAGATAGATCACTTTATGTAGGCTTGACCGAGCAACAGAGTAAAAGACCAAGGAATTCTAATGTACATTTTGACTGATGCTAGTGTCAACCAAACCATAGTAAGTGCTAAGAAAATTCAATGTTGACTGATCATCAATATCAACTGAGGTATAATATTGATGCCAACAAAGAAGTCTTATAGTGACTGAGTAATTTAGTGATGACTGAGTGTCAGAACTTAGGGTTGGTTAAGGAATAACATTTTAATTGTTTGTGAGAAATTATAATTTCTACCTTACTAAGTTGATTTCTTGGGATAGGGAAAATGTATTGAAGATAAGGATTGATGAGTTGGATCATTTAATTCCAGGAGAAGATTAGGTAAACAATCTAAGAGATAAATCCAATGAGAAGTTTCTAGAAAAGAAGAGATAAATATAATGACAATTAGATACATTATATCTAATGGATCAAATCATTAACCCTAAGATCTACAGTGTTGGTTAAGTGGAAAAATCTCAGAACTACCTATTTAATGAGGTACAAAGGAGAACTTTTAGTATGCGTGTGTGGAAGAGAAGAGAGTAGTGAAACTATGCACATTTGAAAGAGTTCTAGAGAGTCAGATCTATTACTGATGTTGTTGACTGGTGAATCTAAGAAGAAGGATAAATTGAGTCATTAAGAAGTTTAGGGTGATTACTTAAAGAGTTTCCAAGTGAGTTTGAAATTGAGATGAAAATGGTGGTCAGATAGTGAATCAATATGAGGAGTTGAACATAGATCTGAACATGCAAAGCAAGTTGTACTAAATAGTTCAAACCTATTGTTACTTTCTAACCATTGTAAATAGTATTTGAATCCTTTAATCAAGGTTTACCTAACAGTCATAAGGACCTAATAGTCTATGTAAATCCTTTAACCGGGTGACATTGTAATGGAATGTTGTAAAGTGCTCTAACAAGGCCACTCCTAACAGGTTGATTAAATCCTTTAACAAGGTCACATTTAATAGTGTGTATTGTGACCTTAAATAGGGCTGGATCCCAATAGGACTCACTTTAGAAGGGTGAAAATTGGTGACATGTTGCTAGTGGTTTTTCACAAATTGAGTTTCCACATAAAATCCCAATGTCAAACTTGTGTGGATGTTATTGTGATGCTTTATTGTTTTAAGTTTACATTCTACAATTTTTTTATTTTAAAGAATAGTGTACAACTAGTTAAGGTTGCAAAGAATTTACAATTGAGCAATGAAATGATAAGATTTGAAGTTGTTTATTTTTTATTGTTCAATTGGTACATTTAGACCAAGGTTTCCCTAGTTAACAAATAATGGTGTTATGAGTTCTATTGTGTTATTTTTATGTTTACTTTTTAGTATAATCTTATATGCATGGTTAAAGATTGCTAAAAATATCCTAGTTGTGAAAAAAAATTGTGGAATATTGATTCACCCCCCCACCCCCCTCTTTCAACATTTCCTATTTCTAATAATTGATATTAGATCTTTTTTTCTTAGAGGAGGCCTAACGACTTGAGTAAAATATCTATGGATATGGATCAATTACTGAAGAACTTGGAGGAAGCTCTTGAGGAATTTGATGTAATCACAAAAGAAAGAGACAATATGAAGATCAAACTTAAAGATGCTCAAGATTTCATTTAGAAGTTGAAAGGGTATATTGAATATACTAAATTCAAGAAGAAAGACTCAAATTATCAAAGTAAGGACGGTTATGCAATTTCTAAGCTTAAGAAGGAGAATGAGATTCTAAAGCATGAAATTGAGATCACAAATCTTAAGATGAGTTTGATGGAAGATGAGAAGAAAATTCAAACATATTTGGGATATAAGAATGTAGATCTAAAATCCAAACTTGCCAAGGTGACATCTGAACTTGAATTTGCAAAGCTACAATTTAAAGAACTTGAGAAGTACAACACTATTGTGAAAGGAGAGCTTACAAAAACAAAGCAAAATCTTGAGGATTTGTATTCTAGCACTGAGAAGCTTGATGAGCATATCATGGCATGAAGAGATAAAGGTGATATAATTGATATTGGCTACTATGAAGGAGAATCATCTAAGAGATCTAAAGTTACTGAGGAACCAAATTTAATGAGTCAATAGCCTCAACAAGAAGAAGAAGATTTGAACAAAGTACCTCAAAAATATGATCAACCTAAAGAAGTAAAGAAAGAATTTAATGGAAGATGCTTTGCATGCATTGAAATTAGTCACATGAAGAAGGACTATACAGGTAATTATACTAACTTTTTTTATGGTTATTGTTATGCTTATGGACATAGAGGTAATGAATGCAGGAAACCTAGATTTAATAATAATAATAGTATGTATCAAGGTACTAACCCTCTAGCTAGTAGACCTATTGGAGCAACAAATGTCATAAGAAATGTAGTTATGTGTTATAAGCTCAACAAATTTGGACATATTCCTAGAGATTGTAGATTAAAGATCAGTCAATTAGGACCTAGATATGGAAATAATATCATAACTTGTTATAACTACAACAACATTGGGAATAGAATAAGAGTTTTTAGATTTAATGGTTTTGGAAACATTGAGGAAAAATAACATTAGATCACAGAATGGAAGGACACCTAATTATATAAGGAATGCAAACAACAATATGAGAAGGAATGAAAATAACAATGAAAGACATAAATAAGTTGTGAAAGAGCAGGTAGAGAACTTCAATGAAACAATTGTTAAAGCTAAGACATCTGCAAGCACACAAATATGGGTAGAAAAGGAGACAAATGAATCATGTGAGAATAATTCAAAGTTAGTGATAGTATCAAACAAACCCTTATCAATATAAGAAATCAAATCATTAAAAGGTAAAGGGGAAATGAAATTAGAAATTTATTTAACCCCTAATAGATTGAATTAAGACTTGCTTAGTTAATGGTAGTATTAAATGGATGAGAGAAAGCTACAATTAAATTCTGAGGTCATATGTAAGCATGTAAAAGATAAGACTCTTACTGGTAATAGAAATAACTTTTTCATCAATGTGTACTTATGCAATTAATGAAAAAGTAATTTGTGAAGGATTTAATGGCTAAAATTGAATCATTTGATTACCATACGATTAATAGGAGATAAGAAGAAAAATTTTGAGCAACTTGGAAACAAATTGCAATGATTAAAGTGCATTTCTAAAAAAAAAATTCAATTCATAGGAAAAGCCCTAAATTTGTGATCTCAAAGGCATTTTACTTTTGCAAAGTTAATTTGTTAAGTGTGGTTGAAATCTTAAGCTATTGAGATGAAATAATCAATGTTACATAATTTCATGGAGGTATCTAGACCAAAGCTTAAGAAAATCCCTATTTCACCTATTGAGGATGACCCTAACACAACCTTTTTCTCAAATACTCAACAAAATTTCATATTTAGAGGATGTCATAAGCTATACTTGTTGCAAGTTTGAGACTATAGGAGAAAATGATATTTAGATAAATTTAGAAATATATACAAATAGAACATGTCTTATAAGGAAGTGTTTGAGCACCTAGGTCAAGTTGACATTGTGAAATACATGTTTTATTATGACTTTGACTATGAGGATTGGACTAAAATCATTCTAAGAATAATTTGTGATGATTTTTTTGGATGCAAGATAAATTAGTAAATATAATAGTTAAATTTATCCATGAAGTAACATGCTTATCTAATCAAGGTTAAATAACATAAAATGAGAAGAATGTGAAGAATGTTATTTTTTAGAACACTAAGACAACTTACAATAGTATCTTGTTATTGTGATAAATCAAATACAAAAGGATGATGTGAGATTTGTAAGTAAGATTATTGCCACTAAATTTTGTTCAAGTTCTAGGGAAGATGAATTGGCAATCAAATTTGTAAATGTAGTCTATAAGTTATGTGTTGAAAGAACTCAAGTAAGTTTATGTGAAATTTTGAGAATTCAAGTAGTAGACAATCATGAAAGGATAATTAAAACCAAGAATACCCCAATTTAGATCTAAATATTTGATAACCTATATATTTTTCCATGTTTTAAAGAGATTTCCATTCATGCCCATGTCTGATTGTAATAGTGAGAAGTATACAAAGGAAAAGATTACATATTTATATAGCAGGCATCCTATGGATAAAATTGACAACTGTGCAATCTTAATTGTGAAAACCTTTCATTATGAGATGAAAAAAGGACAAGGATTTCCAAGTCTAAAATTGAAAAGTACAAAAATGAATTATGTCTCATGGTAGATATTGATTTCACCACCATGGGAAGAGTCACTCCTATAGTGATTTATGTAGACCCACTTGACTATGAGATAACATATGAAGTAATTGAAGATATGCACAAAGGATCCTAAACTCTAATTTACATTCTAACAGTTCAAGGTTTGGTACTTGTAAAGAGAATATAAAGATGTCTTATCAGAACAAGATTGAAAAGGCAATAAGGAAGAAGGTTGATAGTGAAATAAGGAAGATTTTGAAAGAAAAAGAATGACACGCCAAGAGTTTAGTCATGTCAAGAAAACTGTATTTGAGATGAGGTAGACTAGACAGAAAAATGTCCTAGTTATTTCACCACTATCAATTTAGGCAGCCCTAGGACAACACCATCAGTTACACTTGTACCACAATTTGAATCACCATCATCAGCACCATATGTTACACTTGACTAGCCCATGACAGAAGAAGTTAGTATTTTTTATGTTTAGGCATCCACAATTACTAGTAAAAGGAGATCAACAAGACTAGTTGAAGTGAAACAAGAACAAGAAGAGACTTCAAAGCCCAAAAGAGTTAAAGAGATGGCTATTGGTTTAAGAAAAAGGAAAAGGGTGATAGGAACTTATGAAGGAAAGAAAATGAGAGGACAAGTCACACTTATGAAGGAAATAAAATGAGAGGACAAGTCACACCAATTTAAGCCAAAGTGCAACAACAACAAACATAGTAGCAAGACAAAGAAGAGGGTGGGAGTAGTAGAAAGAAAACCAATTGGAAGCCAAAGATAGAGATCATGAATGATTTTTCCATATGTTTCCATCAATACCAAAGGGGGAGATTTTAGGAAATTTGGCTAAGGGGATACTACGAGGTTGTCATTTATGGAAATATATATGCTCTATTCATTGGGAAAACTTTGGAGTTATGTTTTGGAGAAGATAACTTAGAAAATTGTCTAAGTGTAACAAAGGTTAAAATTGTCAGCAGATACACTTTTTTGACTAGTGAGCTTCACAGTGAGTGAATTAGCATGTGCATAGTTAATAGGAGTTATTATGGATATTTAAGATCATATCCCCAAGCGTGCAAGTCATAATAAGTTGTACGAACAAAGTTATTAAAGTTTTACTAGTTGTGGTCATGTTCAAACATAACATAATAGATGCAAGGAATTGGTAAATTGTGTTAAGGAACTATTTTGGTTTACCAAAATAAATGCTTGAATAATTAGGGATGACATCCTAGATGTTAAACCTAAGTGGTCAAAGGTAAATTTTGTATTTTGAGACATGTGTGAAGATTTGAAGGTCAACTAAACAAAACATTCTAGTATAAAGGAATGAATTTTGTATGTGAAGATGTGTGATATATTTTGACATTAAAATATAATTATTATATGATGTGGACTTTACGTTATAGCAAAGAAAAGATGATATATGGGAAGTTTTTCAATGAAATCCACCAAAGACAAATCAAATATTGAAGATATCAACACTGTTAAAAAGGTTTTTGTATCTATACTTTTGGTGTACATAAAATATCATTAAATATGAATGTTTGAGTAGTGGGCTAATCTTCTACATTTGCGATTGTAATACCAATTCCTAATAGGGTTGAGTCTTCTAACAAAGCCTGGTCCTCTAACAAGGATAGATACACTATACAAATGTAATAGACTCCTAACAAGGTCAATATCTTTCACAAGATACTTTTGATTAGTAGATTATTTTGTGGGTACCATCCCTGTTGGGGTTTTCCCTTGGCCAAGGTTCCCCTAGTTAAAAAATAATGGTGTTATGAGTTGCATTGTGTTGTTGTTATGTTTACTTTTTAGTCTAATCTTGTATGCATGCTTAAAGATTTTTAAAGATGTCCATAGTTGGGCACATATTTGTGGGATACTGATTCACCCTCGTTCAATATTTCCTATTTATAACAATTGGAAATGGGAAGGAAGCTCTCATATGGGAGGACTTATGGGATGGCCTACCCTCTTTAGATAGTCTAAATTTTTCTCCTTGCATCAAATAAAATTCAACATCAACTTGGGGAAGGAATAATAAAGGTTGCTTTACCACATTTGATAACCCCTTAATAGAAGGATGGAAATGCAAGTCTTTTGAAGGAACTTATCCTCCTCTAAAAATTAAGAGAGATCCTTTCTACAAGGAAAATATTTTTCAAAAATAGAAAAGACATGTTAATATGGGGGGATCTAAAAAAGGAGTCTACTTAGTTTAAAATGGGTATAAATATGTAATTACTTCTAAAGCTTAGCAACAAAAATACCTTCATACCCACCTATCTTGGGATTGAGCATTTCTTCCTAAAGTAGGAATGTTCCTATGGTGATCACTTTAAAAGAGAATACTCATAATTAAATGGTTTAAGAAGATTGGTTCTGAGGGTCCTTTTAGATGCTCTTTGTATGAAAATAATGAGTAACTATTGATTATCTTCTCTTGGGCTATCCATATGCATTAAAATATTATGAATGACTTCTACTTGTCATAACTTTAATTGGAAATTATCTCTCGATAATTCTCTCCTTAATCATTCAAAATATTGGCCAAAGAAGCCTAGTCACAATTTATATAATATCCTTCAACTTATTCCCCCCTCAATATTAGTTGATAAATGTGGAAAGAAAGAAATAGAAGTATCTTTCAAGGGAAAAGCATGGATGTTCTATGTCTTTCCAATAAGATTGAGGCAAGTATTATTGAAGTCACTAATAATAAATTTAGGAAATCAAATCATATAGAAGAAACATTCTCAATTTAGTATCTCATTATCTCACCAATATATGGAGCCAATAAAAGTGATAAAAATAAACTTAGGAGTAAATGCAAGTGGTGTCCCCTTCCTAAAGGTTGGTATGAATTAAAATTTAATGGAGCCTTGTGAGGAAATCCTAACAAAGCTAGCTTAGTTTGTATCATCCATTCAGTTGAAGGGGTTTCTCTTGCAAAATTAGCTTTACCATTGTGGAAAATATCCAATGATGGGGCATAATTAAATGCTTTGATTGAAGGTTTAAAACTTAGAATAGAGCTAGGCATAAAAAAATCAAAAATAGAAGGGGATTCACAATTCATTATTAATGCATTAAGGATGGGGCATCTTTTAAATTGGAAATTGAATTCTAACTTGGAAGTGGCTTTGCTTTTGATAAAAAATATATAACAATATTATTTTCACATATTTAGAGAATGTAATAGTTAGTTGACACTTTAGAAAATATTAGGGAAGATCACACTAATATCTATGACATATCATTTAATCATTGTAGAAATCAAGAAAAATATGGTAGTTCCATCTACTTTTTAACAAATCAATTTATCAAAAGGAAGTAATTATGAAAACACAAGCATTAAATATTGGTATGTGCCATAACATGCTTGGTACTTAGTGACTGTAGGAAAGTTATAAGTTGTCACTATTATTTTTAGTGGTGTAATACTATAGAAAACTCAAAGCTTGTTATAAGGTTACAAGGATTTCTCTTTTTCATGGTTTGTAGCAACATGAATACTTTCATAAGAATGATAGAAGGGAAACATGATATGACATTTTGAGGGGAAAGTAATGAATAAATGTTGAAGAAAATGGTGTTGTCCAAGCATAATTTAAATATCTCTGCCATGTTAAGGATTATTGGGAAGGAAATCTCCTAGTTAGAGTACAGGTTGAAAACAAATGTGGAAGTCATTTCCAATTTTTTATTAGCCATCCTCGACACTGAAAATGAAAAGGGGGTTATTTGGGATCTATGTATGGACTTGTTTAAAGGGTTTATGCTCACAAAACTTGACACTATTTTGGATAACATTGAAGAAAATATTTGCATCCTCAAATGCAGTGAAATGGGATCTAGTTAACCATCAAGCAAGGGTTTACCCTATTCTAATCATTAAGAATTATTTTAGGTTCACCAAGTGATTTTCAACCATTAAAAGTAACTAGTGGTTTTATATTGAGCATTATGCATGTATGAGTGGACATGGAGTGGTGTGGGTTGGACTAGTTCATGACAGTCGATAAGGTAGACCATAGTGATGATGAGTCTATAAAGGAAGGGAAAATATTTGGGTAATTGGAGTTTAGGGGTGCAATATCATAAAGCTATGTTAGTAGAATGTATATAGCTAAAAAAATGTCCTTTAAACTATCATATATTTTGATATTTATCAAGAATTGTATTTAATATACTCTTTTGTTAATAAGTTTTAAAGGATTATCAAGACTTTATATGGTTATTATAATAAAAATATTTTGTATTTAATATGATTATTGGGTAAGGCCACAAAAATAGTTCCCAATTTTTGTCACAAAGAAAAGTGATGAAAAGTAGAAAAAACTTATTTTGGTGGCTTCATGTGAAGCCAATGCTTCACGTGAAGCACTGAAATGGCTTTGTGTGAAGCCCTTGCACAGGATTCTTCATCTGAAGGGTAGGGCTTCACATGAAGCCTCTTACCAGAACTTCATATAAAATCTGACTATTTACCATTTTAAATTTATTTTTACTGTGAGATTTCATGGAGCCTAGGGTGATGTAAGACCCCTCCTCATATGTACTTATTTAAATATGAATTTCTTGTTAAACCCTTTATAAGAGATTTGAATCGATATATGAGCACGACAATGTGACAATATGAGAAATTGTCTTGGTTATTGATTGAAACCATGTAGAGGACATTTCGATAATTCTGATTATCTTACGTATAATGATTTGATGATTGTTGCAATAATATAATTTAATACTTACCCTCTTATGAATCATTGGAAATATGAAGACAAAAATAATTAACTCACTAGAAGTTCCCTTAAGTAGCGTAATTTTAAATATTATAACTACATTACAATGTGTTAAGGTTGTTAGGGTATAGTGTGCAAGAGGTTATACTTTTGTATTGGGATGAGTTATTTGGTTACTCAGAATTATGGTTTAAATAATAAATATTTTGTGAGTTTTCTAAGATACATCTGCATAACCAGGTGATAGAAATTTATGGACTTATATGATTATGATGATGGATATGAATTAAGGTTTTATGGTTTAGGTGTCATAATGGAAATTGAGATTAGTTGATATGTTTATGTTTTGATACCCTGTGATTCAAGACTGACTAGATTGCTTGACTATTTAAAAATTGTTTTGTATTAACAATGTTATGAGGTGTTTCACCTTATGATGATGATGTTTATTTATGGTACCTTGATGATTAGGTTATATACATTTAGATATTTCAGTACACTCATGCATTACAATGATTATTTCAGCATTTTAATTCGAATTAATGAATATGTTATGATGATTCAATTATGAGATTAGTGATGTTAACCAATGTGCATAAATGAGAAAATTTTATTTAAATGAAATTTATAATGTTATGATCAATTTGATTATGTAAATTTGGTTTGTGTGTGTGTGTGTGTGTGTGTGATTTTATCAAATGATTGATATTCACATTGAGTGTGCAGGAAATTTAACCATGGAATTAATTGAAGAAACAACAACTGACCATGTGTGCAAACCGTAAGACTAAGGTTGAATCCAATAAAGTGATTTGAACCTCATTGTCAAGCATTTAATTTGTTTCATAATTTGAATCTATGTGTATCATTCTGTACTTTTTGACATGTCAAATGTTATGTAAAGGTAAATCTTATTGTGTCACTTGACACTCATTATATGCATATGTGTACTAACATGTCAATTAGGGTTGTCAATGTAAGCCATTAACCTAAGAATTATTTAGTTAGTAATCTAAATTAATTTCCCTTGATTAGGATTTAGTGGAAAGGTTACATCTTTAGGATTTTGGAGATCAAATATTTTCAAGCCACTTGTATAGGTCATAAATTGATCCTAGAAGCCAAATTTAATGCAATTCAAGTGCCCAAGTGGTATGTGTATGGGTTGGGAACCTTTTCTAGCCTTCTAGAACATCTTAGCAACATTTATTACCCCTAAAATATCCCAATTTTCCTTTGTTGCGAAAATGGATCATCTCCATGAGGTTACCCAAGGTTACACTCTTTCTAAGATGTTTCCCTTATGATAGGGGCAAGCAGGAAGACCAAGGGAGGCTTAGAGACAAGATTGGAGTTATTGCTATTTTGGGTAGATAAGTTGAGAAGCTATTTAGTGGCCATTTTGAAGAGTTGAGTGTTGTTCACCCATTCTCTACATTTAGAGAAGTCAAGTTTGGAATTGGAAGAAGGAGAGGATTTAACTCATCTCCAAACTCATTCTTGTCATCACCTTTGTGAAGGTAGTGTTAGAATATATATTCCACTGATATAACTAATAACTTTAAACAATCTTAAACATATGAGTAATGTAAACTGAAACCACAACAAGATACTCATACACAATAACACTAGATATGTTAACTAGGGAAACCCTTGATCAAAGGGAAAACCCTATTGGGGATGGTACCCACAAGATGATGTACTAATATAAATATTCCTTGTTAGTAGATAGACCCTATTAGGAGTCTATTACAACATTCAGTATAAATGAGTCCCTATTAGAAGACTTTGAATCCATGTTAGGAGATTCCAACCCTGTTACGAGTTGTGCCAACCCTGTTAGGATTTGTTCCAGATAGCTGGACCCACTGCCCAAATAGCTTTGAGGGCAAGACCAATGAACCCATTGTCCAAATAATCTTTGTATTATTCCTTACAAAATAATAGAACTAAAATGTACTTCCTTCCTTTGTCTATGTCATGTCAACTAGACTTCTACTCCTGATCTTGTAACCAAATCACAAATTGTGCATCCAATAATCCCTTGGATCACTTACACGCATTCAATCAACACTCTGCTCCTTTTCACACTTCACAAATACAATGCAAAATAGATAATTGATGCACTTATAATCAAGGAAAACATCTTTCCTTTATATCATATCTTCATAATAATTCCTTGATTCAACCTTAAGGCTTCCCAATTAATTAAAATAAGATATATAATTAATTATAATTAGAATAGCATTGGCGGCTCACATTCCATACAAAACTTTACACATGTGACTCTAGGTATTGCATACTCACTAACATCATCAACTAACTATCCTCTGTCACTGGTTGACTGCACATCACCTTATTATATCTTGGCTAAAAAATATAATGCAAACATCAAAAATTGCCAAATAGATGCTCTATTTTTGCACTACTTGTAGTAAATCAAACACAATGGTCATACATCTTTGATTTTGACTTCATCCTCATAACCACATCATCAAGAAACTCTCAAGAACATGTCCTTAACTATGCATCAATTAACCCTTACTTAGTTACTGTGCAACATGAGATCTCTGACTATTATTCTTCCAGTCTCTAACAAAAACACTGCTATGTTGACATCAATGACAAACATAGTCATGAATGCAACATATCAATACTCTCCAATGCTTAGGATACTCCACTAATGTAGTACCATCAACATTCATGCTAACAATCTCCCCTTTTGACATTGATGGCAACATATATGAAAAATTATCTAACTTCCAAGAATACCAAGTAAACTTTTGTTGTTGCTTTTTGTTCTCATCTTCTCAATTCTTCTTAATCAATCAAATCTAAAATCCTCTGGAAAACTACTCTGTACATCTTCTTCTTCTCTAGACATCAATTGTTTGCTTCACACTAAGCAATTCACAATACAACAGGTGCATATTCTTGCATCTTTACATGAATCTTTCTAAATATCTCTAAAAAGATATCTCCCCCTCATTGCTTAGGATTACTTCTCATGCACACTCTCCTCTATGCCTTAGGAGATGTTTTTCATGCATGTCTCTCCCCCAGTGACATCAATGTCAAAGGTGTCAATCACAATACCAAATTCTAATTAGCTGCTCAAATCATGAACCAACTTGAGTATGGGCTGCATGTGCCAACACTTTGTTATGCACTTTGAGGGTGATAAGGGGAGAAAGTTTATCCACTTTGTTTATCACCCTAAAGGCCACTTCTTCCCTCCTAAGGGTGAGTGAGGTCCTTCCACATGCTTAACATCATACTCTCAAAATCAAATAAAAATAAGGCAATAGAAATTCATCCACACCTAGCAATACAACAGGGACAATGAACAACACACATATGCATCTATAGAAAAATTTACACATTTTATATTCAAAAAAATAATACAACACATAGTTTCCAAAACATGGCAAAAGCTCCAACCTTTCTCCAAGCTATGGTAAATAACCCGATTTGAGAAGAGCCCTCTATCCTTCCTTCTTTCAAATCTCCAAAACATAAATTCTCTAAAACTAGAGAGTGGTTGAATACCCCACCCATTTTCCAATTTCCCTCTAAAAGAAGAACATTCCTAATTTTCCTCCATCACGAAAGAGAACAAATACTTTAACTCAACCTAAGTTCCCTATTTGGTAGGAATTATCAACTCACTAGAGATAAGGTTGGAATTTGGGTAAGTCTTCTTCCATTTTAGAAATACTTAAGAAATGGGATTTTAAAGGTGTTAGAAAAGAGATTTTAACTCCAGTAAAGCCAAAATTAAAGCCCTAACATATAGTACTAACATGTAGGTAACTTAACTTCACTAAAAGAACTCTCTAAGACTCAAACAAAGCCCTCTAAAGTCACCCTAAACTTGAAATCCGAAATTTAATTTAATTAAAACCATCATAAGATATTTTATGCAAGGGGATGAAAACTTAAATATTTCTAATAGGTTAGGAATAAGGTTGGGTGTCTTTTGCCAATGACTCAACCTGACTTGTCACTAAACACATAACAACACAAGTGTCAAGTGACACTATAAATATACATTTAACATTACAAGTGGAAAATAAATTTTCACAAAAAGGAATTTAATCTAAAACATCCATTCACATTACATTCATAAAGTAAAATACTTAACAATGAGGATAAGATCTCTTCATTAGATCTAACCTTGGCAATCTCAATTAATACAAAGGCATAGTCTTGGTTCTTCGTTTTACCATGGATATTTTTTTGCACACTCAAACCACACATTAGTAGTCCAAGATAAATAAAACATATGCATATATAAATCCTCAATCAATTCTATATTCATAATTGAATCAAAACATAAGGCATTCCTCAATTGAATAACAATTTTCCTTTTCTAACCATTGTGCATATATAATACTACCTATATCGAACTAACCATGACATGACTCTTTTGCACATTTCATAATTTTCATACATATATATAATCCATCTAACATTTGTATTCAAATATAACTTCCTACTCATTAATAAAATAACCAACCAAGTACATGAATGTAACTAATCATCAAGCATCATAAATAAGTTCTAACATCATAAATGATTACCATAAAATAAAGTGTCCCATAGTATCCAATAGTCTAAGTAACGGTCCAAAATAGTCCAACATATAACAAAGTCTCAAAATATAAAGTATTTTCAATACAAAATATAAAGTATCTAAAATGCAAATAAACTACTATGATATGCTATGATAAGGTATGTAAAATGCAAATAAACTGCTATGATATGCTATGATGGGCTAGGTGAGGCCTCACATCCTCCCCCCTAGGTATGAACCTTCTCTTGGAGTTCATCAAAGAGGTATGGGCAATGATCTCTCATCTGCGTAGTGTCCTCCCATGAAGTCGTGACCTCATCATAACAATCCCACTAGACTCTAACCTGGTCCAGCTCCCTGCCTCGAAGTGTTAGGGTCTGTCAGCCCAAAATATGAATGGGCTCCAGAACTATGTGTCCATCCGACTCCACCTGTAAAGCACCCCAATCTATAATGTGAGACTGATCATAAATATACTCACTTAATACTGAAACATGAAACACATCATGGATGCATGATAGGCTAGGTGGCAAAGCTAAATGATAGGCAACTAGTCCTATCCTCTCTAGCATCTCAAATGGTCCAACAAATCAAGGTGCCAACTTAGAACCCTTTCCAAAATGAATCAGGCTCTTGTGTGAATGCACTCTCAGAAAAACTCTATCACCAACCATGTATTCTTTGTCTACCCTCTTAGCATTAGCATACTTTTTCTGTCTATCTTGAGCCTCCCTAAGATGTTGCCTAATCAAATCAACTTGTTGCTCCATGTCTCTGACCAACTGTGGTCCAATGTATACACTATCCTCAATCCTATTCCAACTCAAAGGAGTCCTGCAAGGTCTACCATATAAGGCTTGATAAGGAGGCATCCCTATAGAAGTATGATGGCTATTATTATAGGCGAACTCCACAAGATGAAGGTACTCCTCCCACTTGACCTGATGGTCCATGACATATATTCGCAACATATCCTCTAATACCTAATTAACCCTTTCTGTTTGTCCATCAGTATGAGGGTGATATGCTATACTGAAATTAAGACTAGTACCCAAAGTTGTTTGAAACTCACTCCAAAATGAAGATGTGAAAAGAAAGTCTCGATCAGAAATGATCTTATGAGGGATTCCATGAAGTCTGACAACATCTCGTATGAATAATTGCGCTACTGTTGGTGTTGTAAAGGTAGTTTGAATAGGTGAGAAGTGGGCGACCTTAGTCAATGTATCAACTATCACCAAGATAGCATCATGATGACAAGAAGACATAGGAAGGCCAACAATAAATTCCATAGATATCACATCCCACTTCCACATAGGTATCTCATGTGGCTATAAAAGTCCCCCCGGATGGCTATGCTCTGCCTTTACTCTCTAACACTCAAGACATCTAGCAATAATATCGGCAATATGTACCCTTATTCTAGGCTAAAAGTACAACTGTCTCAAGTCTGAATGAATCTTCTTGACACCAGGATGTGTTGCATATGGTGTTCGATGAGCCTCTAAAATGATGAACTCTTGTAGGTCACTCGAAGAAGGTACATAAATGTGTCCTCTATGATGTAAAAACCCATTAGGCTCCAAAGAATAGTCTGCAAACTTTCCCACTGGGGGTCTCTGAGAATGTGCAATCTGGTAAATCTTTGCATATAACTTATCCTCAGGGAAATGTGGTAGGATGCTCTTTTTCAAATATGTGGTAGTAGTCATGGAAGATATCATATGTTGTCTCCTACTTAGAGCATCTAAAACCACATTCTCCTTGCCCTTGATGTAATGAACATCAAAATCATATTCACATAAGTACTTCATCCATCTTCTCTGCCTAGCATTAAGGTTTGGTTATGAAAAGATGTATTGCAAACTGTGATGATCTGAATCTAGCTCAAAATGGTGACCCAATAAAAAATGATGCCATCTTACTAAGGCATGAACCACTGTTGCAAGCTCTAGGTCATGAGTAAGATAATTCAACCCGTGAGTCTTAAGCTTCCTAGACTCATATGCAATAACTCAACCATCCTACATAAGAACTGCTCCTATGCCATCCAAAGAAGCATCTACACACACAACAAAATCTCTTGATGGGTCAGGTACTGCAAGTATCGGTGCACTAGTGAGAGCTCTCTTGAGCTCTTGGAAGGCTCTTTCACACTTCTCTATCCAGTTGAACTTTTTTCCCTTCCTCCGAAGAGATGTAATGGGATGAGCCAACCTAGAAAAACCTGCAACAAAGCATCTATAATAGCCAGCCAATCCCATGAAACTCCTCCCCTCTATGACATTGGTTGGTGCTAGCAATTCCATAATAGCTCAAATCTTAGATGGGTCTACTGAGATCCCATCACCTGTAATAATATGGCCTAGATAATGTATCTCAAGTTTAAAGAAGGCACACTTTTTCAAACTACCATACAACTGATTCTCCCTCAAAAGTTGAAGTACCTATCTCAAATGCTCCTCATTCTCCTTCTCATCATGAGAATAAATCAAAATATCATCAAAGAACACCACCACAAATATATCTAGAAATGTACAGAATACCCCATTCATAAGACTCATGAATACAACTGGAGCATTCGTGAGGCCAAATGCAACTACAGTGGACTCATAGTGGCCATACCTCATACGAAAAGAAATCTTGTGGATATCACTCTCTACTATCCTCAACTGATGATAACTTGACTTAAGATCTATCTTTGAGAAGATACGGGCACCCTTCAGCTGATCAAAAAGGTCATCAATCCTAGGTATTGGGTATCAGTTCGTAATGGTTACTTTATTTAGCTGTCGATAGTTGATACACAACCTAAGTGATCCATCCTTCTTCACAAAGATGACTAGTGCACCCCAAGGTGACACACTAGGTCAAATATGCCCTTTTTCCAAGAGCTCGTCTAACTAAATCTTGATCTCATTGAACTCCTGTGTGGTCATCCTGTATGGTGCCCTAGAAATAGGCTCAACTCCTAGCACAAGATCAATGTGAAAATCAAATGCTCTAGGTGGAGGCATACCAAGAAGCTCTGAGGGAAAAACATCTGCAAACTCCTGCAAGATGGAAAATCATCAAGGGAAGTCTCCTTCTTGGAATCCCCATCCCTGTCACTGATAGTGATGGCAAATAACTGACATCCCTTACATGGGCACTGCTTTAGCTGCATAGCAGATATCATACGAAGAGATATGGGCCTTTGTACTCCAAAAATCACTGTGGAAGTGCCATGACTATCAACACCTTCTACCCTCTTCTGTCTACAATCCATTTTGATGTTGTGGGCGTAAAGCCATTCCATACCAAGAACTACATCATAGCTACCCAAACTGGTATTGCAAAAATCAGCCATGGTAGTCATGTCTCCAATCTGAATTTCATAGTCACGAACCAAGGAATCAACTAACATTCTAGCACCTGAGGCTAACTCTACCTCCCAATTGACCTCCTATCTAATTGCCACTAGCCCACAATGCTCCACCACTAACGAAGATATAAATGAATTAGTAGCTCTAGAATCAAATAGAATAGAGACTTGACTACCTCGTATCATACCTGTAGCCTCAATGACTATGGCCTAATGCTCTGCCTGGTGATTATCAACTGCTGCAAATACTCTATGAGATTTGCCTATGTTACCTACTTTGGGCTCTGAAGCAGCCCCTTTCTAATAGTTTGATGGTGTTGTACCCTATGGGAAATCTCTAGCAATGTGACCCATACCACCACAAGTGTAGCATGGTCCCTTAGTCTGAATCTAAACACCTTGTGACCTAGTTTGTTGCGAACTTCCAGTTTGATTGGATCCACTGAAACCACCCCTATAGGACTTTTAAGTCCTACCTAGCTGTGTGTAAGGGGTCTGTGTCTTCTAATCTTGTTTAGGGCCCTAAGATTGCCACTTTTCCTTAGGCTTAGAACCCCTATATCCCTGCGATGATCCCTATCTGTAATCCTATTGTGGTTGAGGAACTTTAAAGGATCATCCTGATTGATTCTTATTCCCTTTCAAAGGGGGTCTCTGCTAACCTGAAAATTGTCTTGAGTTGTTTTGATGCTAAAATTAATTATGCCCCTTCTTATGAATATCCTCCGCTACTAGGGCTTTCTCAATTGCCTCTCTAAATGTAGCTAGAAAAGCTAACTGAACAGAATCCTGGAGGGGTACATTAAGACCCTTAATGAAATGATGAGTACGTAGCTTCTCATCCTTCATATACTCAACATAGGGAAGGAGCTCAAGAAATCTATGCTCATACTATGCCACAGTAAGTCCTTTCTGCTGCAAGTCATGAAATACCTCTAGCTGTCTCTATCTAAAATGCTCAAAAAGGTATATGTCCCTGAACCTACTCAGAAAGGATTCCCATTTGAGAGTGTCAATATGCACCTCACCTAAGGCCTCCTCCTGTTGCTACTAGGTAGAAGCTAACTCACGAAGGAGATGTACTGCAAGTCGTGCCTTCAAATTGCTTCCATAAGGACATACGTTGTAAACTCTATAACCATGCCTCTGCACCAATACCATCTGTATTTCCCAAGAATAGGGGAGGTTTGAGTCAAATCAACCCTGTAATGTTGTCTCCAATGTCTCTAGGAGCTCTCTCCACCATGTGCACCACTGTGTTAGGATGTGGCAATACCTGTTGAACTGACTCAACCTTGTGATCATCATGACCCTCAACCCGGCTAGGTGGAGGACTCCTATTCCTCTCCCTGATAACTACCCTATGGTTGCTTGAATTCCTTTGCTCTGACTGAGGTAGTATAGGTGGTAAGCATTGTTGAACAACTCCAATTAGGTTATGCAATGCATCTAGAATGTCTTGATTAGGGTTCGAAGGTGAGTTAGGTTGTGGTACATGATCTCCTCTTGAAACCTCATCCTCGAGCTGCTCTATCTCAACATTTACCGAACGAGAGGCTCTAGGAGCCCTACCTCATCGACCACCTCGACCAGTTCTATGGGCTCGCGTGACAACTGACATCCTACAAAAGGGTCAAAGTTTTTTTTTCATAAGTCAAAAATAAAAAGGGTTATTGTTGAGCGTTCATAATACTAAGAGCAGTCATATCTTGTTAAATAAAGAGAAAACATACTAGGTAGATATTTTGAGTTGTCAAGTTTCAAATTTAAGAAGGGGGTTGTATTTTATTTTATTTTCAATTGATGATTACTTAATTGGAATTTATTTATTTATTTATTTTTTAAATTATTATTATCATTTTAAATTATTATCATTGTTATTATTATTATTTTTTAAATTCTTATATATATATACTAAAACAAGTTGTAATGCATTAGTCAAACTCCTCCATGTGTTCACAATTTTGAAACTTCTCTTCCCCTCAAAACTTGGTATTTATGAATGCTACCTCTCCTTAAGAATTTATACTCTTTGTCACTAGTTTATTCTTTGTACTAAGGAATGCTTCTCTGTATTTGGAAGATATTTTGCAAACAAAATTATTGAATCACTTGTCTCATAATTATTTTTCTTCTTCTACCTTTCTTTATTTTACAATGTTTCTTGTTTTTTAGAATTATGGGAATGACGGAAACAAAGGCTTGTTACATGATTTTTCAACGATATAATATTTGTTATAAAAATAATTTAGTTGATACAATGCATGCTCCTTAGTACTTGTTTCATAGTTGAAGAAGTTCCTATTTAGTGACTCTTATTTTCATATCATTTTCTTCTAGTTCTTTTTATCTTAGTGATGGATCACTGAGTGTGATTTGAAATGTAATTTAAAAAACAACTATTCTTTAATTGATAAATTATAGAAATCTTTTGAAATTGATATAAAATCTTTTATTAAAGTTTGAGTAACCAGTAATCTCATATGAATTAGGTACATGGTATATTTGATATCTTCAATTTGACTACCTAAACTAATGAAAAATGTACTTATATTTTGGTTTGTCCTAGTCTAAAGACTTTTGATCTCATATCCATTAGTTATATAATTTTTGATTGAAAATTATCTAGGAAGAGAATGGATATAACCTATATTTGACTCTAAATTGAAGAATTTGCAGGATAAGGACTAGTGCTTTAGGGCCCGTTTGGTTGCTGGAATACAACTGGAATAGGAATAGGAAATTAGAATATGATTTGTATTCTTTGTTTGGTGCGTGGAATAGGAATAGGGAATAGGAATGCGTATTCTCATTTTAGCCCCAAAATGAGCTTTTGTCCATTCCAAAAAATACTTGTAATTGGAATTGCTATTCTTGCATTCATTTTCGCTTTCTCAAATTTGATTAAATTTTCAAATCCGCTTTGACCTGGGGTGAGCGCGAGAACTTTGTTTTCAATATTTTCAAATATTTTAGCAATTTTCCAATGGCGCCGATTGCATCTTCAGAGATATTTTCAAAGGGCGCCGATTGCAAGTTAACCCTATTCCAATTTAAGCTTGCATAACCAAACAAGGGATAAACAAAATTGGATTGCATTTTTCCATTCTTATTCTTCATTTTCCATTCTCATTCAAATTTTCTATTCTAATTCTCAATTCCTACGCTTGCAACCAAACGAGCCCTTATTGATAAGTTGTATGATTTTGTAGATGGGATAAAATCTTCATGAAAATAAACTGAGATGATATAATGATATAATGCTAACAATTATGAGCACTTTATTCAAAACTTTGGCCATACTGCAATGTAGACCTTCACTTTACAAATCGTCTGGAAAAGGCAAAGAATAAACGCAATGAATTTGCAGAACAAAATCCATGGAAATCCCCCGTACGAAGTCTGAATCCCGATGCTTTTTAATTAAACACCAGTCAAACGTCCATAAAAACATGAACAAACAGGGGAGACTCGAACCCGACACCTATCACTCTACGGGTCTGCCACGTACATGAAATTTATAGGGCAGTCCTGAAAAATATTTAATCATGGAAGAGCACTGACAAGGTAAGCCGCAAACAGAGACATGCTAAAAACAATGTGCAGTAGTCAACTCAGTAGTCATAGCCAATTTAACAGAGGTGCTAGAGGAGTATCAGGTAACCCTGAAGCCGTGAGTTGACCTGGCGACCTCAGCGTCGTTAGAACTTAGCTAATTTGGCTACGTTGCTTACCATAAATCGACAAAAAGAACACCGCTAAATCTTTGATCATTTATCGAGGCGTTCTTTTGATCATTTCTTCGCACGAATTCTAAATTTTGCTACTTTGTTGGCATGGTTGGGCTGGCAGAATGGAAGCATCAACAAGACATGCGATCTATTTGACAGGATGTCTGATTGTAATGTGGTCATCAAATGCCATGGTCGATGGATATGCTGTGGTGAAGTTAGTTATCACGAAATAGATATATTGAGAGAATATATTTGTTTAAGTCGCAACTGCCCTGGTAGACGTGCATGCAAAAAGTGGGATCATTGGTAAGGCGCTGGAACTGTTTTATTGGCTGTCTCCGTGAAATGTCGTCTAATGGCACGTCAATATTGCAGGTTATGCATATTGATCTGTTGAATATATCTGCACACAGGGAAGCCAAATTGTCGCATCCATGGTCATCAGCAGCGAGTTCTTGGGAAAATGATCCGCTGCGTGTTGAAACTTGAAATCCAACGTCTTCAAACAACTCAGTCTTCCAGGAAACAGTATGATCAGTACTCATTTAGAATCTATCATGCTAAAGATATTGTTTCTCTGCAGAGGGCATTGATGAGAACCAAGCGATTCACGCCCTAGTCTAAACCTAGCGGCTGAAAAAAAAGAAATCAAGTGATAACAGGGCACGTGCAGTTCTAATAGAGATGCAATCTGTGATGAACTCCAAAGCGAAACATGAGAATAACGATGGAGATTCGAATCCTAAGAGGCCTGCGATGGCTGGCAGGGCTATCCCCAAGCTTCGCTGCCTCTGCCCGAGCCGAGTGGGGACGCACAAGGTGGAGAGTTTATGAACGATGTGTGGCAAAAAACATGGTGCGCCCTGTTGCGCCTGGAGCTCAGTGGATAGAGCATTTGTTTCCTAAGCAGAAAGTCGTTGTGGGGCCATCTTTCGAAGAAGGGGTGACTTGTCTCGTAGCGTAAAACGGCATTGAAATTACCATGCCGTATGCGTTGGTCAGGACACAAAATACTGATAACCGCTTCGCTGAGCTGTAATTTTTTTAAATAAAATAAAATAAATGAAACTCAACTCTAATTTTTTGTTCTCCTTACACATGCATTACCTCTTTTTTGGTGTGTGGTTCAAAAATTATGCATAAGAAATTGGAATAGTTGTGGTGTAATTAACTTGAAGATGGTGCCAATAAATTGACTAGGACTTGCGATTAAGTTCAATAATGGATGATAACTACTTGTTTTTGCTAAAATCTAGGCTTTTGATAAGGGATAAATAAAAGATAAAATTATATTTAGATATAGGTTTTGACTTTTAGTCTTAGCTTGTGATTAGATTAAATATTGGAGAAACTCTAGGTAGTTTAATTTTGTAACTTTTGAAATTCTTACATTGTTTATTTATTTATTTTCCATATTAATTTTAGAATTCTATAGGTGACTTCTAATTTTTTAAGTATATATATGTGTGTGTGTTTTTAAATTTTATTTTTTTTAAATGTAGAATCTATGTTTCTAACATATTAGAAATTTTATGTAGTGAGTTTTAAAACTAGGATAACAAATATTCTAATGCACTATTTAAATTTTCCTTCCACATTTTCATTGTATTTACATGATTTGAAGGTGATGTAAAAAAAAATTAAAAAATTGTAGAATATGATCTATTTTTTTAATTTTTTAAATAAAAATAAAAGTAAAAGTAAAAATAAATAATAATTATTATTATTATTATTATAACTTGAAAATAATCATACAAATATAAGATAAATATTATCTTCTCTATACTAAGCATAGACCCATTTTGCCCCAATATTTTCTAAACCTAGCTCTGATAACAAAATGTCATGCCCAAATTATCTTGAACAAGATACACACACATATAATAATACCATCCAATTTTAATTCTTGGAAACAATTTAAGAAATATTAAAAACAAAATATATATTCACAGTATTGAAAATTTCTTTCAAATATTACAATCATAATTGGATCCTTACATCAATTTACAAATCACATGAAGATCTACTGTTGATATTTTACATTACATAACGTTTACAAATGTGCATAAATGAATCATCTTCAAATCTTCAACAGAAAGTGAAAATCTTCCAAGCTTTTCTTCAACACATATCTATTCAAAAAACCTGTACAAGCAACCTTGTATACCATGGAGAGCTCACCTCCCAGCCTAGGTCTCTAAGAGACCACCCACCGAGCTTGGAGAACCAAGACCAATTGGGTAACAATCAAGCACACACATATAAAATGACAATATATGATACAACATTTAACACCCTTTTGAGCTTACACGATAGGTTATCAAAGAACCAATAGAATGGGCGAAGGTGTGCCTAAAACCCTGAGGAGAAGCCAAATACAGAAAACCAAATTTTCCTTCACAAGACATACAAAATAAATACCAACTCTCACAAAATTTCTCCCCTTATCACCCCTAAAGTGCATAACAAAGTACTGGCATATGCAGCCCATACTACATGCTTATCCCTCTTCCTTCCAAGGAAGAGACTTTGCACTCAGGGGATAGGCCCAACTAACCCCTTCACCCTAAAGGCCACTTATTCCCTCCCAAGGGTGAGTGATGTCCTTCCACACCCTTAACATCATACTATCAAAATCAAATAAAAATAAGGCAATAGAAATTCATCCACACCCAGTAATACAACAGGGACAATGAACAGCACACATATGCATCTGTAGAAAAATTTACACATTTTATATTCAGAAAAATAATACAACACATAATTTCCAAAACATGGCAAAAGCTCCAACCTTTCTCCAAGCTATGGTAAATGACCTGATTTGAGAAGAGCCCTCTATCCTTCCTTCTTTCAAATCTCCAAATCCAAAATTATCTAAAACTAGAGAGTGGGTGAATACCCCACCTATTTTCCAATTTCCCGCTAAAAGAGAACATTCTTAATTTTCCTCCATCATGAAACAGAACAAATACTTTGACTCAACCTAAGTTCCCTATTTGGTAGGAATTATCAACTCATTAGAGATAAGGTGGGAATTTGGGTAAGTCTTCTTCCATTTTCGCAATACTTAATATATGGAATTTTAGAAGTGTTAGAAAAGAGATTTTAACTCCAGTAAAATCAAAATTAAATCCCTAACATATAGTACTAACATGTAGGTAACTTAATTTCACTAAAAGAATTCTCTAAGACTCAAACAAAGCCCTCTAAAGTCACCCTAAACTTGAAATTCGAAATTTGATTTAATTAAAACCTTCATAAGATATTTTATGCAAGGGGATGAAAATTTAATCATTTCTAACTGGTTAGGAATAAGGTTGGGTGTCTTTTGCCAAAGACTCAACCTGACTTGCCACTAAACACATAACAACACAAGTGTCAAGTGACACTATAAATATACATTTAACATTACGAGTGGAAAATCAATTTTCACAAAAAATAATTTAATCTAAAACATCCATTCACATTACGTTCACAAAGCAAAATACTTAACAATGATGTTAAGATATCTTCATTAGATCTAACCTTGGCAATCTCAATTAGTACAAAGGTATAGTCTTGGTTCTCCATTTTACCATGGATATTTCCTGCACACTCAAACCGCACATCAGTAGTCCAAGATAAATAAAACATATGCATATATAAATCCTCAATCAATTCTATATTCATAATTGAATCAAAACATAAGGCCTTCCTTTATTGAATAACAATTTTCCATTTCTAAGCATTGTGCATATATAATACTACCATTATCGAACTAACCATGACATGACTCTTTTGTACATTTCATAATTTTCATACATATATATAATCCATCTAACATTTATATTCAAATATAACTTCCTACTCATTAATAAAATAACCAACCAAGTACATGACTGTAACTAATCATCAAGCATCATAAATAAGTTCTAACACCATAAATGATTAACATAAAATAAAGTGTCCCACAATATCCAATAGTCTGAGTAACAGCCCAAAATAGTCCAACACATAACAAAGTCTCAAAATATAAAGTATCTACAATGCAAAATATAAATTATCTAAAATGCAAATAAACTACTATGATATGCTATGATAAGGTATGTAAAATGCAAATAAATTGCTATGATATGCTATGATGGGCTAGAGTGAGGCCTCACAAAGAGCCCTCCATGACTCAATACATACCTAATACTCCCCCATTTAGGAAGCATCAACATTCAGTCTAGTCAAATAGTAGTGCTTTGTACCACTAGACTGATGCACTCTCTACATCACCTACTCAGAAGTGGGCAGGGGCATAACCCCAAGCATACCTCTTAAGTGCTCAAATGTATCTATAGGCAAGTGCTTTGTAAAGACATATGCAATCTGATCTCCTTTTCTGTTGCTTTTTTTCTCAGCACATGATACTTAATAGATATATGCTTTGTATTAGAATGCACTACAAGATTGTTAGACATACTCAGCGTACTTGTGTTATCACAGTAAATGATAACGGGCTCTTCAATCTCAATTTTGATATCCTTCAACATTTGCTTCATCTGTATAACTTGCTTATAGTTATTTGCTACTACAACATACTCTACTTCAGCTATACTTTGTGAAATACAATCTTTCTTCTTGCTTAACCAAGAAACTAATCTACGTCCAAAAAAGAATGCTCCACCATTGGTGCTCTTTCTATCATCCATACTACCCGCCCAATCAACATCAATATAGGTGCACAAAGTGAAATCATTTGATCTATCATGCCAAATTTCACAATTAGATGTCCCTCTAAGATATCTAAATATTCTCTTTACTGATGCAAAATTATATTCTTTAGGATTAGCTTAAAATATAGCTACTATCCCAATTACATGTGTTATATCTGGTCTTGTGTGAGTTAGATACTGCAAACCTCCAATCATTGATCTATACTTCTTTTGTTCTACTATAGATGTCTCATCTTTGCTAGATAACTTATGACTAATTATCATAGGTGTACCAACAAGTTTACAATTTTCCAAACCAAACCTTTTCAACAAGTCTTTCAGGTACTTAGTTTGTGAGATGAATATACCATCATTATTCTGCGTAATTTGTAATCATAGGAAAAACTCCATTTCTCCTATCATGCTCATTTCAAACTAATTCTTCATATCTTTAGCAAATTTGTCACTAGCTTAATCATTGCCTCCAAAAAAGATGTCATCAACGAATATTACAATGATTAATAAACTATCTTCAATTTATTTTAGATATCAGTTATTGTATGTCATACCTTTAGCAAACCCATGCTTTGCTAAGTAATTCTCCAACCTCACATACCAGGTTCTTAGTGCTTGCTTCAAACCATAAAGAGATTTCTTCAATTTGCATACCATGACTTTGTCTTCTAACGAAGGAAACCCTTCAGGATGCTCAATATAGACTTCCTCTTCTAATTCTCAATTGAAAAATGCTAACTTAACATCCATTTGATAAACCTTTAATTTCTTGTTCACTACATAAGCTAGGAAGATCCTTACTACTTCCATTCTTCCTACAAGTGCATATGTTTCCTCATAATCAATGTCTTCTTGTTGTGAATAAAATTTACAAACAAGTTTGGCCTTGTTTCTCACAACTTCTCCTTGCTCATTCATCTTATTTCTGAAAACCCATTTTGTTCCTATCACATTCTTATCCTTTGGTCTAGGAACTAATTCTCATGCGTCATTCTTTACTATCTGATCCAATTCTTCCTTCATTGTTTGGATCCAGTAATTATCCTTGACTACTTGATCTATGCACTTTGGTTCAACTTGAGATATCAAACATATCTCCTTATTTACGATATTCCTTGTCCTTACTCCTTTGTCTTTACTTCCAATTATCTGCTTAGGAGGGTGATTCCTTTTTAGATTAAAGTTAGGGGAAGGAGTTGACATCTCAATTCTTATCTCTTCTCCAGGTTTAGATCTCTGTTTTTATCCTTGTTCAACAATTTTCACATCATTTTGCAAGTCATTCTTAGTCTTAAGGAAAACTTCAATATTTTATCTAAAAATTCTAGAGTTATCCACTTCTTCATCTGAATTATAATCTATTATCTTTTCTTTGGTTCCAAACTTCTCATCAATCCTTACATTTGTGCACTCAACTATTGTCTCAGTTCTATAGTTAAAGCATCTATAAGCCTCACTTTCCAAAGAGTAGACAAGAAACATACTTTCATCACTCCTTGGATTAAACTTACCAATGTCATCATCTCTCTTAATATAACATTTTCTCCCAAATATTTCTAGAAATATTTGACTGATGGTGAATGTCCAAACCATAGTTCATAAGGTGTCATGTCCATAGCATTTCTAATATGTACTCTATTTAGAGTATACACTATTGTGTTCACTTCTTCTCTCCAAAATGGTTTAGAAAAATCTTTCTCAAATAGTATCACACTAGCTACCTCTGCTAAAGACTTGTTTCTTCTCTCAACAATCTCATTCTGCTTAGGTATTCTAGGTGCATATATTTTTCTTTTGATTCCATTTTCTTCATAAAACATATTAAATTCTCTAGAGGTAAATTCTCCTCCTCTATCTGATCTCAAAAATTTAGTCTTAACACCAGATTCATTCTCAACTCTATTCTTAAATATCTTGAACTTCTCAAAAGCTTTTGATTTCTCCTTAGGAAATGCTACCCACATCATTCTAGTAAAATTATCAAGAAAAATCATAAAATACCTTTCACCATAGAATCCTTTGGTTCTTGTAGGACCACTCAAATATGTGTGAACAATCTCCAACTTCTCTGTGGTAGTGAACTTCTTAGTAGGAAAAGACACTTTCCTCTGCTTAGCAAAAATACATTCCTTGAATACAACATTAGTAGGCTTAACAATCTTAGGAAGATCTCTGACTAAAAATGTGCTACTAACCTTCACAATATTATCAAAGTTTATATGGGGTGAACCCACAATAATGGGTTCCACTTTTGTGGGATGAAGGAAATCGAAAAAAAAGGCAAAATTTGCATATCCAGTTTACCATATGTTCGCACGAACATTCAAGTTACATTTGCGTGAACCTAATTATAATCCATGTTCGTGCGAACACATTTGATATATATGAGGTATGTTCACATGAACATACCTCATTAATATGTTCATGCGAACATATTTTACGGTGAATTTCAATGTCAAAAATGTTGTTTTCTCCATTTTACTGTTCATTTATATAGTGTGTGATTTTAATTAGGATGTTGGAGTGAATGTGTTTGATTGGTTAGCCTCTTGCATCATTTTCCATCATTCTCCTCCAAATTCTCATCGTTGCAATATTTCGGGTATGTTTATATGTTATTATTTAAACATTTTTTATGTTTTCAAATCATATTTTCATGTTAATTTAATATTTTTATTGTTTATTTATGTTACTTAATTCTATTAATTTAGCGTTTATAACTCTCTTTTTGTATATGTTAGTTATATATTAGAAAAATGTTAATATAGCATTAGAAAGCAAATTTAGAAGAAGAAAAATTAGTGTTAAATTAGATAAATATTAGAAAAACAATAGTTTAGAATAGTAGAAAAATATTAGAAATATTAAAAAAACATTAAATCAGAACATTAGAAAAAACATTACATTTAAATATTAGTTTTTATTAGAAAAATATTAGAAAAATATTACATTTAAATATTAGAAAATATTAGAAAATATATTTAAAAATATTAGTTTGGAAAATATTAGAAAACTAATAGAAAATATTAGAAAAAACATTAGAAAATAGTAGAAAAATATTTTTAAAAAACATTACAAAATATTTTTTTTAATGCTAGTCTTGAAAATCAGAAAATATTAGAAAAACATTATAAAATATTAAAAAACAATAGTGAAGAATATTAAAAAATAAAATTTAGAAAAATATAAATTTTATTAGAAAAAAATAAGTTTAATTAGAAACAATTTTCTTAGAAAAATATTAGTTTTATTATAAAAACATTAGAAAAAACAAATTTAGAAAAATATTAGTTTTATTAGAAAAAAATTACATTTTTAAATATTAGAAAAACATTAGAAAATATATTTGAAAATATTAGTTTGAAAAATATTAGAAAACTATGAGAAAATATTAGAAAAAACATTAGAATTTTTTTTTTTAAATATTAGTCTTGAAAATTAGAAAATATTAGAAAAACATTATAAAAATATTAAAAAACAATAGTGTAGAATTATTAGGAAAACATTACTAAGTGAAATATTAAAAAAATGTTAATCTACAATATTAGAAAAATAAATTAGTATTATAACATTAGGAAATATTAGTATTTAACATTAAAGAAAATAAATTAGTATATAACATTAGAAGATATTAGAAAAAAAACATTTTATATTAGAGAAAACATTAAACTTGAAATATTAAAAAAACATTAGAAAAAAAAAATTAGCACGTAGAAAATTTAAAGATAGTAGAACGAGCTAGATCTCCATAACCCTAGAAGACTAACTATAACCCTAAAAAATAACACTAACCATAACCTAGGTAACCCTAACCCAAACTATAACCCTTTTTGTAACCCTAACTTGAAAACTCTTTAACCCTAATCTAACCCTAGAGTTTCGTAAGTGAAACAAGCTAATGTAACTCTAGGTAGAACCGTACAACCCTAATCTAACCTAACTAAATTTAATCAAAACCCTTAGATCTCTAACTCAAAACCTAATATAAATCAAACCCTAATCATGAACCCTAATCTAACTAAAAATCCTAATCTAAGATCGTAAGTCTAGAAATCAAACTGTAACTAAAACCTAATCTAACTCAAACCCTTTAATCTTTAAATGAAGGTTCCCTATATATCTTTAAATCAAACCCTAGAATCTAACTCAAACCCTAATCTGGAAGGTAACCTTAGAAATCATACCCTAACCAAACCTTAACTCAAAGGTCATAATCTAATCATAATTGAAAACTGAAACCCTTTAATCTAATCCTAAATGAAAACCCAAATCCTAATCTAAATGAAATCCTAGAATCAAACCCTTTATTTAACACATACCCTAGAATCTAACCATGTGAAAGGGCTGTAAATCAAACCCTAACCAAACCCTAGAATCTAAATCAAACCCTAATCACATGTATGTACCCTAATCTTTAACTCAAACCCTAATCTAGAAATCAAACCACGTAATCAAACCCTTAAATCTAATTTCCTAACTGAAAACTCAAACCCTAATATTTACTCAAACCCTAATTTATTTTTAAATCAAATGCTAACCAAACCCTAATCTTTAACTCAAACCCTTTAATATAAATTAAAAGTTCCCTTTAAATCAAACCCTAACACGAACCAAGTAAGTTTAATGTACAACCATAACCCCAACCAAACCCTTTAATCTAGAACTCAAACCCTAATCTAAATCAAGTTACCCTAACTCAAACCCTAGAATGAAATCCTAATCAAACCCTAATCTAACCACGTAAGTTCCCTATAAATCAAACCCTAACCAAACCCTTAGATATCTATATTTATCAAACCTTAGAATCATGAGGTAATCTTTAACTTTCAGAAAACCCTTTAATCTAAACCATTTGAACCATAATCAAACCCTTTATCTAATCTTAACTGAAAACAAAAATCCTAATTCTTATAAGGTTCTCAAACTAGATCTAATGTTAAACAATCCTAACTGAAAACTCAAACCCTTAGATCTAGAAATGAAACCCTTTAATCTAACTCAAACTCTAATGTAATCCAAAACTGAAAACTCAAACCCTTTTTAATTTAAATGAAATCCTAATCAAACCCTAATCTAACTCATTGAACCCTAATCTTACTTTTTAACCCTAGAAATCAAACCCTTTAATCTAAATGAAACCATAATCATTACCCTAATCTAACTCAAGTGAACCCTTTAAGTCAAACCTAGGTACTAATCTTTAATTCCTAAAGTTCTGAAAACTCAAGTTCACTTTAACTCTAACTCTAACTTTAACTCTCATACATGTATATGATCATATAAATTTTATGGATATGTATGTTATAGATTATCTAGACACGTGATGTATGTGATTACACATATCTTTTAATTTAAATAAAAAAATTGTGTGTACTAGACTTAGAGAGACATGTGTACATGTTAAATATGTATGTATTATATACAATTTACAAATTCTATATAAATTAGGCCCATCATTGTACAAATATGACTTCACACAATCAGCTTTCTCATCATCTTGAGGGCACTGATGAGGCTCTTGTTGTGACTCCTCCTGTTGTGGCTCCTAATGCGGTTCCTGCTGTGGCACCTGATGGGGTTCCTACAACAGCACATGATGCGGTTCCTTCTGCAGCTCCTCGTGTAGTTTGTCATGTTTCTCATGGTGGGGCTCATGGCAGGGCTCATGTTGTGGCTCGTCATAGGGCTCGTGGCGGGGCTCATGTTGCGGCTCTTAGTGTGGCACCTAGTGTAGCTCTAAGTCGTGTAGGTCCTAGCGTGGCTCCTGATGCGCTCCTGTTGGAGGTCCTGCACTTACAACTCCTACTGAAGGTCCTACTACACCACCTCTACGCATCAATATCGATGCATTATTTGCATTTGTAGAGCATGAGGTTGCTAGATTACAGTAGTCTATATTGTCCTCCGTTGATGGTCTATATAGAGACATATGTGCTACCATATGTAGGAGTTTACAATATCTGACTGCTAGATTTAGAGCTCACCATTCTTTTACCCCTAACATATTAGTTACCATATCTAGGGAGCTTAGAGCTAAGATTTCAGGAGATGCATCTTTTGATGACATCAAGAGGGTGGCCCACAAAGACGTCATCAAACGAGATCTCTTTCCATCATATGAGGGTACATAGGGTAGGGTGAGAGGCTATCAAGTCACACGATGCAAAGATCCTATTATTGCTAGTATGATCTATCCTCATTTTTTAGCTACACATGGTCATTGTCCTAATAATGACTAGAAACCTCTTTATTTTGCACAGCAGTTGTACGTTAAGTTATGCATGGGGCTCAACGTCAACTACTTAGACATTCTAGATTATTGTGGATAGGAATGTGGTCAGATCATAGATTGTGACCAATATTGTAGTGCAGAGCGTCTACCGCCTCTAGATGTGAGACAGTTTGTTAGACAGAGACTTCCTCCAGTGACTCCAGCACTAGTACCTATTGTAGATAAAGTTGTCATTACTTCCCAGAGGGGAGCAATTGACAGTATTGGACACATTGCATCTATAGCTACTGGTGTCACATCTGATTCTCTTGGTTGGTATATTCACACTTGACAAAGTCATCCAGGTTGACCATCTTCAGAGGCATCTAGTAGCACTTCAAGTGCCTCCTCTAATAAGGCATATAGAGCTGCTGGACTACCAGTACCAGGCGATGTTCGTGCTCTTTTAGGATAGCATATGCATATGGATTTAGTGATGTATTTTTTGGAGGATTTGTTGCAGAGTATCAGTTATATTTCTGATACATAGGGGATGCCAATTCGCTTAATGATGGATGCCATTAGACACCATCAGAGCCCCATAGTTCCACAGGCACAAACCACACCAGTGATAGTTGCCACACAACATAACTCAACATTCTGCACCAGGCTCACGACACTCTACAGATCACTTGGGCATATGAGTTGGAGATGTTAGGATCACAGTTGAGGGCCTTGATGATTTTGTGAGTAGTTACAAGGACTATATGATATTCATACTAGTTTGAGCATGGGATTTTCATTGTACATGGACATGTTATTTTGACTCAGCACTGATTCTGCACCATTACCCAACCAGTTACAGAGTCTACTTCACTCATCATTACTATAGTTGGAGATTGTGTTGCTGAGGGTGGTTCAGTAAGTGTCCAAGTTTTAGGAGATGATGCTGGAGTATTAGGATGCACTGATGTTTCAGACAGTAGAGGTGCATCGATAGATGATACGATGGAGTCTACTGATCATCCTCCACCTCTAGAGACCCAGTCACACACACACACACACACACACACACACACACACACACACACACACACACACACACACACACAGATATGAAATTTAAAAATTTAGCTCAGATAGATATTTAATTTAAGAACTATAATAAATCATGCAGGCACAAGTCACCGAGCACATGATTACATCTAGTGTTGGGTCAGGGTATGTACATCAAAGAGATGATTCTATTGGGGCACCTAGTAGTGTTGAGGCACATGTTTTAAATAGTTTGTAAAGTTATTTATGTTTCAAACTAGATATATGCACTCACATTTAATTTGAATGAACACACACACACACACACACACACACACACACATTGCAAGGCTCGGTTGATGCGCCTCAACCACAGGATGTATAGGAGACTCGATCAGAGGGTCATTTAGTTCGTATGCATCTTGAGGGGTCCCTCTAGTAGTAGTAGATTTATATATATTTTGATGCATTTATATATTAGAGACTTTGTATATATTCTAGAGGCTTACATACACGTGTATTTTAGTACTTCAATGGCATACATACATGTTTCACTATTTATTTGACTATTTAGTACTTTAGTAGTTTGATGCTCACATGTATATGACTTTTTATATTTTGCTAAATGTATACATGTTTATTTGAGACTTACAATTTGCATATATGTATCCATTTCAGTATCTAGATATTAGATGTAGATGTTTATTCTTGAGACATACATGTATGTGTAATTTTTTTTTATTTTAGTAGAACGTTCTTCATCAATTAGATTATAGAATTTAAATGTTAGATTTTATTGTGGTCATTATAAAATAATCTAATAATCAAATTTGTTAAGTCAATTAGTAGGAAGTTAGAAGGATACATATTTGTTAAATTATCAATTAGTAGGGGTAAAGATAGATATTAGTTGTATGTGGATAAAAATATGCTAACTAGGTAAGCCAATACATTATTTTTAAAAACTTTTACAAAATATAATATTTAAAAACACATTAATAAACTAATAAACTAAGAGTATGACCCTACAATAAACTAAGATAACTATATAGTTTTAAAATAAACTAATGATAACTAAGAGTATGATTGTACAATTTTAAAAACACATTTAATTCAAGATGAAATTCAATAGTTTAAAAGAAGTCGATAAAAGAATTTAGATAACATATTAAATCATCTTTGATACATATCTATCCAATGATTGTGTAAGTTAGATCAAGTTGTATTAAATTCATCCATAGTAATTAATATTATTAATTTATACAGTTTTTTAATAAACTAATAACAACTACGAGTATGATCATACAATTAAAAACACATTTAATTCAATATGAAATTCAATAGTTTGAAAAGAAGTTGATATTTAAAAATTCTAACCTATTAAATTATCTTTAATACATATCTATCTAATGATTGTGTAAGTCCCAACTAACTTGTATTGCCTATTTATATCAAGTTTTTATTATTAAATTCATCCATGGTAATTAATATTATTAAAATGTATACATTTAAAAACACATTAATAAACTAAGAGTTACATCAGCCTGTACAGTAAACTAACAACTTTAAATTATGTCATGCCCAAATTTACGTGGGCAAAAACACATGATTTTTTTTAAAATTAATTCTACTAAGTTGATATGATTGTTTTCGCAACACAAAACATCGGTACATTGTCCGATAGAATGAATCCTCCTATCAAGACCCTGACATTCCATTAAGTTTAAAATCAATGAGTAAGAAAAGGTCGTTAAATTGAAATTTCATTAACAAATCGATTATTAAAATTTAAAGCAATTATTTTAAAGGTCTAAACATTAATATTTCTCTAAATAGGCTCGTATGCTAATTAACAAACTCACTCATAAACATAATTTACAACTGATTTAAAACGTATTAACATTAGCCATTAAACATTAATAAGAAAAATACTAATGAACAATATATTGTAAGTATTCGAATAACGATCTAAAGAGTATAAGTCCAATTATCTCATAGCACCAGAAACAAGAACTAACTACTACTATAACATGTAATATAATTATCTAAATTGTAATTAAACTTCATTCTAAAACTAAATATATTTAAGATTTATGATTTATTCTAAAATAATAATCACAATAATAATATAACCAAAATTAAATAAGCTAAAATCTAATCTAAATTTTAGTAAGATAATTTGTATTTAAAACATAATAATTAACTTACTTATCAAATGAAAACTAAATTTACATTAACCAAACTTTACTAACATTAATTAGACCTATTAACTTTATTACTTATTAACATCATCCTAACATAATGCTAAACTTAAATACATTCTACTAAACTAAATACTAACTAAAACTAAAAGAAATGAATTAACAACTACTTAAACTAACCAACCTTTTGGAATATTCTAGCACAAATTTCTAACTAAATTTCAACCAAACTATTAATAAAAGACTAGACTAAGCTATCTAACCATCCCTAACATACACTACACTACCCTAACTCCCACTAACTCCCCACTTGGCCACTTGGCCACACTCTACCCAAAGCTTTCTTAGGTAGATCCCAAGGCCTGAGCGCTGACCAAGCCCTGCCCTTGCAGGTATGTCCCCTCATGCATAAAGCAAAAGAGGCTCCAAAACATGAGCTGCAAAAAAAGGTAAGAAAGATGTTTGCTTTTGTTTTTTAAAAACATTACTACAATGTCATTTAAGCCACCTCCATCTTTTCCATTATCACAATTCAACTCACGTGGGAGACCAAGTAAAAGAAAGGGCAGGTTGAAATTTAATTAATGCAGTCTCCAAAAGACATAGGAAACTCTAGCACATGATTCAAGGAAGAGGAAAAGAGATTACGTGGGGGTTAAATGGTAAATTTTGATTGCTCCCCCCCCCACCACCAAGGACATAGCGCGTTGACCTAGGCGCCATGGAGGGTGCGCAGTCCAAGGAGGATAAAAGGTAAGGAAACCAAATGCACAAAGAATTCAACACTTAAATGGTATGCTCACTAGGACTTACTCAAACTGCCCACCTGCCATTCGCAGGTACTATCTGCCAACATAGACCCTTCCACTACAAGCAACTCCAAAAACGTATAATGCCATCCCATGAAGGAAAAGACTACGCCTAGAGGGGGGGGGTTTGGGGGAAGAATTTATGACAAAAAGTTTTATGGGTAGATTCTAAGATATTTAGATTACTATGAGGTATTTATTTTATTTTATTTTATTTATTTTTAATTAAAATTTCAATTAAAGCATCAATAGAGAATATTCTTTGTTGTCACATGAGACCAATAATTTGTTTGCCCATACAAAATCCAGAGAGCAAAATCCTCCTGTAGGTGCACTTTTTTGTCAAGCCAAATTCTTTCTAAGTGTTGAGTGAATTTTTGAAGTGTGAAGATTTCTAACTAGCCTAATTTCTAAGAGGCATATGTTTGCCTAATAGTATTTCATAATAAGGTGATGTGTGTGTGTGTGTGTGTGTGTGTGTGTGTGTGTGTGTGTGTGTGTGTGTGTGTGTGTGTATATATAATTATTATTATTATTATTTATTTTTATTTTTTTGTCAATTCTTTTTAATACAAGGAAGTGTATGTTGTCTTACTCCTTTCAAATTGAATTTGCCAAAATGCCAAGTTAACCAAGAAATCAATTAATGTGTTTAAGCAATAATACAAGATTTTTTTAATTTCCAATTAAGCACGGATTGAATTGAAAATGTCAACATAATATAGTTTCATTCTTTAGTAAGATTGAACTTGTAAATGCGTAATTGATCATCATCATTCTATCTGCTCATCAATGCACATATGCAAGAACTAAAATAACATAAGCTACAATGCAAGAAGGTTTCTCAATACTTTCTCTCTATTAATCAACCTGGTTCAAGACTCCATCGAGAAAGAACCGGTAAGAAAACCTGATATCCTTGCCAATATATCAAAGAATGAAATACATTTTTTACAAAATGTTACAACTCAATGAAGTCTCTTCAAGGGCTTTCACAAGAGATCTCTTCCAATGTCTTCAATGCACCAAGGGAACCAAGGAGAAGATGAGAGCTGACCTGGGGTAAAACATCACAATATCAAGAATAATTCAAGCATACACCCCAATCCAGTTTTACACAATAGGTCCAAGCATAGAACTTGACTAGGGGGGAGGTGGATTTTTCTAATGGGAGACGTCAATCACCATACCATAACATAGCTCTTTCGAGGCTAAAACTTCAAGAAATTTCATTCTTCTACAAGGCCCTTTCAAGGCTATTACTACAAAGATTTTCATTCCTTCCCATATCAATAATTCACAATACCAAACAAGGTATGTGATGAAAATTAGGGGTCCATACACCCTACCCTCTCACCATGAGAGGAGACTCTACACCATTGAGGTCCAACTAAGGTCCTTCCCCCGTACATGGCCACTTCTTCCCTATCCAAGGGTGAGTAATGCCAAAACAATCCCCATGAAATCCCCTCAAAACAAAACATCAAGACAAGCATAAGAATAACATCAAGAACAAGTTAAAATCCCTCCAAATCAATCCCAACACACAAGCAAGCAAAACAAAGAATAACACAATGCCTTATGCATGATTCAAGCATGAACAACATGAAGAAAAAATTCAAAAGAGTGAAGAACTCCTACCTTCACAAAAAGTTATGGCAAAAATGGTAAGTTGAGAAGAGCTTTTCCTTTTCTTCCTTCAATCTTCAAACTTTGTCCAAAACTAGAGATTGGGTAACAACCCCAAAACTACTCCAAAATGCCTCTAAGTATGATCCCTAACTCAACTGGACTTCAAGAAAACCTCCAGATGGAGTTTGAGTCACCAACTCATAAAGGAGACAATCAATTTTTGCAATCAACCAAAAGTAGGGTTTTTGAGTGACCCTAAAAGTCAACCAAGGAGGCTAAGGGGGTGGAAAGTACTCCCAACCCATACCCTTACCCCTAGGGTGCTTAAATTTAATGTTTTTAAGCCTTAAAGACTTAATAGAAAGCAAACAAAGGCTTGGGGGATAGTAAGACCAATTAACAACCTTCAAAGAAAGACAATGCAAAGATAGCACAAATTAACAAGGGGTTTAGTTCTATCTTTCCATTAGGTTTCCTGGCTAATTATTCTGCACACTAATTGCACACATGAGTAGGTTCAAGAAATCACATGCATTATGTAATTTATGTATCAGAAAAATCATATAAATTAAAACATCCATTTTTCTAATAATCAATTGTTTATCTAATTCTACTCATATTTTTTACTGTTAAAATTGCATGATCAAAGTGTTAGTTTTGCATTCATTTACTTCATCATCGTACATGTTCATAAAGCATTAAATGAAAAGGTCAAATATCTGAAAGTAAAGCATCACACATCATAAAATAGCATAATAATGTTCAGTGCATCAAATAATGTTCTGACATATCGAGTCACGAGTAACAAAATAATAATGTATCATCGATGCTAGGATGGGTTGAGGTGAGGCCTCACAAAATTAATTCAAATTATTATAAAATAAACCTCAAAAGTTAGTTCAACCATGATGTACACTTATAACATGTAATATCTTCTCTTGATCTTCATTGCCTAGTCTCCACTTGCGACGTACACACTTAAATTTGATTGGATGTAGACAAAGCCTAGTAGCAACGACCAGGTGGTTGTATTGTAAAGCCTTGTTGTCAGGTTTATAATCAACGAAATGTATTCCATGTTGGACTATTTTTTCTTGCTTCAAATATGTTCCCTCTATCACAACAGAATCTGCAACACAAATTTAAATATTTTGAAATTTGATAGATATAAAGTACCTAGATATACATATTTATTCATATATGTACATGCACACATGTACATGTATAATACCTATGGGGAACAACATTCCATCACTTTCTTAAAGATCATATAACTTTGTCCTCTCTGCAGTACATCGCAATAAATAATAACTAACACCTTCATGATTTGTAGGCTCAAAAATCACTACAAAGACATCTCCTACATAACAAGTATACATACATGTGTAAAATATATATAAGATAGTTCAAATTGATAATTAAATAATAAGTTGATATTAATTGACAAGTTGAGATTAGTTTTTATGATACTTACCCACTTTTACCAATCCAGAGATGTGATTATAATCATTAGAAAGCAAAGGAATATCATCAAAATTTTCATCGTCTTTATCAAATGTATTGGTAACATCAAGTGGTATTGAAATCCATGCACCTGTATATCCACGTGTTTGATTGATGCATTCTTCATAGTCTTCATCAATGCAACTATCACAAAAACATGAGTATTCTCTTGTCTTCAATGTCCAATTGCGATTATATGTACTTATGACTAAATGTAAGGAACGTGTATTTTCTATCCTCTTGCAACCATGCATAATTTTCTATTAAGACTTGAAAGTTCATTAAATTGGAAATATGGACAAATTAAATTTATACTTCAACAAATTGAAAGATAAAACTTAACAATAAAATTTTATAACATAATTGCATAAAATTTAAATAGATGTACACATCCACACCTGTTATCTCCCAAAAGACTCTATATGGTACCTGTCGACTCGTTGTTGATGATGTCCCAACCTTGTTTGATGCAAAATGTGTCTTACACCATTCAACAACAACATGTGCATCATTTATACGAACTCCCTGATAATTCATTTGATACTTTCACCGAGCATGTTTGATGCAATCTCCAGCACCATCATGTTCACCTTTTCCATAGCCACTCTCGAAAAAATTCCATATGTGTTTTATATTCTCATTGCGATAATATCTACATAATGCATAAAATGGTCTAGATGATTTGAGTTGTGCAACACATCCATTAGACCAAACATAATGTTTATCAACATTTATGTCTCTTTCTTTTAAATAAGAAAAGAACATATTGAAGCAATGTTCTACATAGTGAATGTTATGTTCTTTATCATCACTTATATAAAAATGACATTCCTTTTTAATTACTCGTGCTTGAATTGTACTTTGAACACCATCCAAATCTAATTGTGCATGTCTATAAAAAACATGTACCATAATAGTGACCTACTTAGAAAATAAATAATCTGATTGAATTGCTTTCTAATGAACAAAAGAATAGTTCTCTGCAAAATCAAAAACTGATACAATCGTTCCAAGTGGGAAATTATCTCTCAAAGTTTGAAACTGTTGTGCTTGCCACTTTGCAAAAAATGTGTGACGAATATAAGGTTGAATCAAATTCTTAAATATGTCCATAAATGTTACAATAGGTAACTCCTCTTCAACATATTCCAACTTTTTTGTCTCTTTCCCCAACTTTGTTTCATTCTTCACATACTTGTAACTTTTGCAATTCAATTTTTTTGTTCCATCAATATTTTCAATTTTGAAAGGAAATAGAGTCAATTCACCAAATATTTCACATAATCCTTTGATGCAATTTATTTGATCAGTCGGATCATCTATTTTGTCACATAGAATGAATGATATAAACTCACTTCTCCTACTAGGAGGAGCAACATGAAAACCATATGTGTTTTCTACAAACTTTTGAAATACCTGATAGTGGAGATCAAACTCAATATGATGATGACAACATGTTTCAAACACTTTGTTTGACCTCACAAAGTATGGCTTCAATTTTTTGAACAACATTTGCCCAACTTTTACATTAGGGTGTTCACTATAAAATGACACATATAACTCATGCTATGTTGTTTCCAACCAATGTTTTGTATGATGTTCATATTGACTAGATGCAATCCTATGCCTGCTAACATATCTACTATTTGATGAAGGACAATTGTTATCAATCTAAAATGATATGACTAAAAAATTTTGATACCTTTTCAATCCTATTAGAACAAGGTGCTCTGCACATAATTGCCCAATTGCCCTCCATAGTATTGTCATCCAGAATTAATCTTCTCTTAACATATTCTCTCATTGTTTTCCTACCAAAACCCATTTTAGACAAAATTGAAGATATTTGTCTATTTTGGGTCATATTCTTATTTACAATAGACATCAACATCACTTTTCTTGCCATGGACTTATCTTTAGTTCAAGAGTGTTTTCCTATGTTTCTCAAACCTTGTTTAACATTTTCAATCACATCAGTTTGCATGTTAGAAAATCTTCTCTTCTTTGATGTTGTCTACACCTAACAATTTCAATGCCTCTTGCAACTTCTTTTGTGTAAGCAAAGATGAAAGCAACTAAGCTTGTTCAAGTGTTTCAGTGTTATCAAATTTAGTCATAATTTATCTTATCTTCTTATTCATTGACCTTTGCTTAGACAAACTTAAGGGTTGAACAATACCTGCAAGTTTTCTCAATTTATCCACATCCATTTTAAGTAAATGATCTAAATTTTTATGATAAATACCATTCTTTACAGATTGGGCAATATTTAGGAGTTTTTCCATACCAATTCCTGCACTTAATCCTGACCCTTCTTTAACTTCTGTTACTAGAATTTCTATAGGGAGCGATCTTGAGCCTTCTCCAACATTCATTGTTTGAGATTCTGCAGGGAAAGATTCTGACCCTTCTTTGACTTCTATTATTTGAACCTCTGTAGGGAGTGATCTTGAACCTTCTTCAACATTCATTGTTTGATATTTTGTAGGGAGTGTTCTTGACCTTTCTCCCATATGCACTTCTTCTACTTTTGTTGAGCCTTCTTCAACATTTCTTTCACCTTGTTGATTGTCTACAACAAATTTATAAATAAATCAAATTAGATTAAAAAAAAAAGATTGAAACATAATTAAATTCAAGAACATATATATATATATATATATAATTACAAACCTTGTTTAATTCGATGATAACGTGCCACAGTCTTCTGAAGATTTCTTTGTTCTGCTTCATCAAATCTCTTCCTTGCATATTTGTTTTGCCTTCCTTTCTTGTTTCCCATTAAAAAATCATAAAAATAAAAAATTTACCCTTGAATTGACAAATTTTGCGCAATAACTATATAAAAATGTCGCAGTATAGCTTTGTAGTATGGCTTCACTATTTAAAAGTTGACCTGTTTACAAGTGATGTCAGCATGTTTTTATTTTTTGAATGTTCGCGCGAACATAAATAATTTGACATGTTCAAGTGAACACGTCAAATTAAATTTTTGGTTGTGAGAAAAGTTAGCCCGACATGTTCACGCAAACATAGTGTTCATGCGAACATGCAATTTTTGAAAATTTTGACCCTCTTTTTTGAAAATAAAATAAAATTGGCTCTTTTGACACCCAAAATTGAAAATGAATGATCTCTTACTATAAAATAAAAAATTCCAATTTTTGTTGTTCGTAGCAAGCTTTCCAACGACTATAATTGTAATACATATTATATTCATTAAGACTTTCAAATATGAGTTTAACTCATTATAAATTCATTACCGATTGAACATCAACTGACTTTGACACTTCGAAAAAATTAGTAAATTATGTAAAAATTTGAAAAATATCTAGGAAATAGGTTATTGAGATAACTTTATATTCAAAAAAAGAATTAGATTAATGATAAATTGAGTTCAAGTTATCTGTGTCAAAATGAACATATGTCTAAATTACAATTGGTGTCACTTCAAAACTTCATAAACTATACAATATTCAACCAAATTGAATCAAACCAAATGCAACCTCTAGATATTGATGTTACAAATCCAACACTGAAAGAATTACCTCATTATCTTTTCTAAAAAAAAAGTTATGTGTGTCAAGCAGATTGTCACTCTTTAAAAATATTAAATTTTAATATGTACCATTTTTCGGAGGAGAAGAAAAAATTGACTTAAATATTTAAAATAAAAAATAAAAAATATGGTTAGAAAGTAGGAACAAAGTACTAGAAATCACTATTTTATGTCATCTTGAAATTATTCATAGTTTTAGAGATATATTCACTCGAATCTAAGGTTTGTTTCAAAAATATTGATTTCAATGTCAAAATTGGTCAAAAAGTGGAACTCATTATTGTGGGATCACCCCATGATAAATTCTTCTATGCCACAACCAATTGTTATCAACTTTTACTACCAAACATGTCATCTCAATAGGATTCAACTAAAATACATTACCTCTAGATCTAGTGCCAGTTCTAATAATCTTACCATCTATGTCTTTGTTAGTGCAGGTCTTCTTAGTAAACTACAATTGATAACCTTTGTCCACCAACTGTCCAACATTCAACAAGGTATGCTTCAATTCTATTGGTGTAAATAAGTATTTACTATTTACACTTTACTTAAGTTTACTTAGGTTAATGCATTTTCACATTAGTTGTCATGTAGACACCTAGGAGTTTTGATATTTATATGAGTTGTCATGTTGACAACACAGTAGTTTGCACTCCAATTGAGCACATGTTGTTTACTACATCTCTTCATGAGATACACTTTTACATTCTTATCCTCTTATTGTTGCACGTGCATTCATGCACAATGGGGGATAATCCACTCTTGGTAGACATGTGCTTAGTTGGTATGCTTATCTCTTTGCTGACTCCTAGTCATATTAGTTGCCTTTATATACAAGGCACTTCTATGACGTATTCATCCAATTATCTAGTTAATCCAATTATCTAATTAATTTATTCTCATTTGATCATTTCTTGTCTCTCTTGTGCTATCTCTTGAACTTATAGATCTTGGCATTTCATTCTTACCTTAGGCAAATTATTACATAGTATTAGAGCTATACCAAATTCTTACATGGTATCAAAGCCATAGGAGTTTCATTACATCGCCATTGGAGAGATTTTTTTGCAGGTCAAGATTGGAGTTTTCTAGTGCAAATCAGATGTTGGCATCACATTCAGAAGGTCAAAAAACCACTAAATCAACTCTTGTTTCATCAAAATCGGACATTTGAGGTGAAATCTAGAGTCATTTTTTTAGAGGTGCGATGGCAGCGATTCAAGAAAAATAATTACAGAGGTGATTTTCAAACAATGATATCTCCCTTATACAAACTCTTTTTTTTTAGCAATTTCATTTTGTTTTGGGGTACAATTTTGTGATCGACACATAGCTATAGGTTGTTTGCAATTCCTATTCCTAAAGTTTTTTGAAAATCACAAATCTTGATTTTTGCAACTTCAAAGGCTTAGTTCGGGCTCATCTGGACACATATTCAAGTGCTATTTTTTTTTGAAAGTGCATGATTTTTTGTCTACTTTCCAGATTTGGTCTCAGTTTGGAGTAATTTTGAGTAGACATAGTACTTTTAGCATTTGGTCATTTTTGGCTTATTTTGGCACTCGTAATTAATTAGATCCTTGAGAAGTCTTGTGTCTTATCTTGTTGAGTCTGATATAGATTCATATTTGTTGTTGTAACCATCAAAATTAGAAGTCTACTTTGGTTCATTTTGACAAGTGGCAATTGTTTATGCACTATGTATATAGTGCCAAGTTCTTTGATCGAGTGATTTGGTGGTGGTGGTGGGGGGATGTTCTTGAGTGTTTGCACTTCTCTTTCTCTTGTGTTTTTTATTTTGCATCATGGGTTCTCCTAGGTTTGCACTTTTAACTCCACATAATTATGCTACATGGAAAATTAGAGCATGGAGTAAAATGATGGAAAAAGGTTTAATTGATTATGTTGATGGAACCATGGTTACACCATCTAATCCTAATAAACTAATTGAATGGAATAATAACAATAAGGTTGCTATTGGTACTTTAAGGAAGTATGTATATGAAGATCTTATCTTCCATATTGATAATTGTAAAACAATAAAGGAAGCATGGGATAAGTTTTCTAGCTTGTATGAAAAAGTAGACAAAGCTAGGGGTTTTAAACTTGATGAAAATCTCATGTCATTAGATCCAAAGGAGTTTGATACAATTCAAGACTATATCACCAAGGCACATGAGCTAAGGTCAATGGTTAAGGATTGTGGAATTACCATAGAAGATGAAAATTTGATCCATAATATGATGAGAAAGCTTCTTCCAAAGTATGCATCATTTTTTCGAGCTTCAACACTCATAAGTTGACCTTACGTTCTTCCTACACCATGCCTTCATTTGATTCCTTCACACAAATGTTGATGGTAGAACAATCAAGTTTGATGAGCATGGGGATTCTCAAGTCTTCAAAGTCCAAAGTATTGGTGGCTAGTAAAGGGAAGATCAAGGAAAATGGTTTAACAAGAAGCAAAAATCATGGTGACAAATTTCACAACAAGAGAAAGAATATTCAACCTCCTCACTACAAGACAACTCCAACAATAAGGGAAAATCATCCAAGAAGGAGTTTCTTACTTGTGCATGTTGCAAGAAGTATGGACATGAAGAACATCATTTTTGCAAGAAGGAAATTGATGAATTGAAGAATCTTCTTAAGAAGAATCAAATTGGTCTACCATCAAGAATAACCACTTCATCATCTTCTTCACATTCAAATTTTGATACAAGAAAGGATCACATGGGAAAAGGTCAAGCCTTAGCAGCTACTTCAAGTTAAGATTCATGGAGAAGGCTTCTAGATTCAAGGGCTTCTCATCATATGGCATCTTCATAGTCTATGTTTTCATCATTTGATCCTTGTCATACTCCACCTATTTTGATGGAAAATCATACTTACATGAATGTTATTGGGAAAGGAACTATTGATAAAGAGGAGGGATACTTCAAAGATGTGTTGTGTGTACCTCACCTAAGTCATAATCTTCTTTCCATCTATCATCTCACTCATAGAGATAGAGGAAGGACTGTGGAATTCACACTTGATTCAGTTTTTATCAGAGACTTGGAGACTAGAGAGATCATTGCTATAGGGGTGGTTTATCATGCATCTAGGCTATACTACTTCTCAAACTTTTCTCATGATGATGATGATAGTGATTTCTTAGCTAATTCTTCAGCAGATTTTGATCACAATTCTATTGTTGGTTCAGAATTTTGGGAGAACTTTAGCTAACTGAACTTAGGTGTTCTCACATATGATCAAGTTCTTGAGCCTTCCATTTCTTCTCCTCCTACTAATATTCCATCTATTGTTGTCCCTGATGATAGTTGTATTCACATAGCAATGGATTCAAGTGATTTAGTGCAGTGGGATATTCGTTGTCTTCTAGACTCAGTTCTATGGGATGACTACTTGATAGACATTTTCAGTTTGTTTGTGGAGTCCTACCTTGCAGATCTGGGAGACACTATTGATGGCATTCATCTTCTCTTTGGTGAAGATGACCCTTCTTTAGTTATTGCAAGGGAGCATGCTAACCCTCATCTTCATTCTCTACTTGATCAATCTTTTGAGGTTGACATGATGGTAGATCCTTTGATACAGCAGTTGGAGGAGGTCACTTTATTTTTAGAGGAGATATTTGAGTCTTTGATACATGCTCTATATTCATCCTTAGTTGAGCCTAATTTGTCTTTTTCAATAGAGTGGTATAGTACACATGATTTGGAGGAGGCACATTTTAGTATCGACATGGGGACACTTGAGTAGGTTTCAGAGATTTCATACATTTTGAGATTTCTTCCTATAGATGGGAGAGGCTTCATTGGTACACCTTTGGTTTTTTTTCTTCCTAAGGGTAGGAATGTTGTTCTACACTCATGGCGTAGTTTCTACATAAAGCTTGGAGCATCTTCTATTAGTGTACATTCTATATTGAGGGGAAGTTACTTGGTCTATCTTCCTCTTCTTCTCTCTTATGGGAGGGAGCTTTTCCTCACATGAGGTCTTCTTCTCTCCCATTTTATTTTATTGTACTTATCTCTCTTTTTGGAGGGGGGTTTTTCCCATGTAGTTTTCCCTATTTCTCCACTTTATGAGAGATTGCAATGCATCTATCTTTTGCACTTGCATATTGTACATGGGTACCTAACATGGCCTAGTAGTCGGGAACCATTTTGCATTATTATCTAGCTTTTGTAAGCTTAAGTACATTTCCCTAAGTTACACTTAAGGGGGGGTGTTGGTGTAAATAAGTATATACTATTTACACTTTACTTAAGTTTACTTAGATTAATGCATTTTCATATTAGTTGTCATGTAGACACCTAGGAGTTTTCATATTTATATGAGTTGTCATGTTGACAACATAGTAGTTTGCACTCCAATTGAGCACATGTTGTCTACTACATCTCTTTATGAGATACACTTTTACATTCTTATCCTCTCATTATTGCACGTACATTCATGCACAATGGAGGATAATCCACCTTTAGTGGACATGTGCTTGGTTGTTATGCTTATCTCTTTGCTAACTCCTAGTCATATCAGTTGCCTTTATATACAAGGCACTTCTATGATGTATTCATCCAATTATCTGGTTACTCCAATTATCTAATTAATCCATTCTCATTTGATCATATCTTGTCCCTCTTGTGCTATCTCTTGAGCTTCTAGATCTTGGCATTTCATTCTTGCTTTAGGCAAATTCTTACATGGTATCAGAGCTATACCAAATTCTTACAAATCCATCAACAAAATAGACATCATCAATGTTAGTTTTACCATCAAGAGTAATCAATCCAATTTTTGTAATATGACAAGGTGCATTGTTACGAACTCTAACAATTCCTCCATCTTGATTCTTAAACTTAACAAACTTATTCATATCACCGATCATATAATGTGAATAACCACCATCAATTGTCCAATTAGATTTCTTTTCCACTTGGGTAATTAGAGCTCTTTCTTCTCTAATTTCTTTGTCAAGATCATCTTCCTTGATAACCACAAATCTTAATTCATCATCACTTTCACTTTGACCTTTTTCATCAGATTCTTCATCTTCATTTGCATACAATTTTTTTTTATCTCTATCTCTTCTAAGATTAAAATTTCCTTTATACTTTGTCTCTCTCTCTTAGGACATTTATATGTGTAATGACCAAATTCATTACAAGTCCAACATTTAAAGATTTTCTTGCCATCTTTTTCTCTTCTCACTAGAAGGGTTATTCCTTCCCCAATCTTCTTATCCTCATCAGCTCCACTGCTACCAGCAAAATCTCCATGAGTGTTTGCACTCTTTGTTAAATTAGATCAAATGTTTAGGGCATTGAAGGTTGTTTCAACCCTTCCAAGTTCACCAGACTGTCTCAAATCTTCTTCTACTAATTCCAATCTACCAAGCAAAGTTTCCTTGGTGAAATCCTTAGTGTAGGGAATCACTAGTTGTATCATCTAAGCTATAAGCCTAAATGGTGGTGAAATTTTTTTGAAAATCTTCCATATGACTTCATCATCATCTTTGGTTCCACCATGAGATCAAATACCTGAAACCATTTCTGATATTTTTACAAAATAACTTCTTACAAATTCATCTTCCATCATCTTAGCATCTTGATATGCACATAACCAACTTTGTAACCTCATTCTTTTAACATGATCATCACCTTCAAAAGTAGATTATATTGCTTTCCAAATTTCATGAGATGTTTCAAGTGAATCTACTTGACTGTATTCATTCTCTGGAAGCATTGCTAATAGAGCTTCTCTTGCTCTCATGTTACACACGAACAAATCTCTTTCTTCCTCACTGCAATCTTCTAGTTTTGATCCTTCAATGATTTTCTTCTTTCCCTTTGTCAAGATCTAATATCCCAGCCATGCACAACATGCGAGTCTTTATCTTGTCCTTCCAACTGTCATAGTTGGCCCCATCAAATCTAGGACTATCCTTTCTGAAAAGATTCACCATCAATCTCCCAAAGCTATTAAGCTTATCCTTCAAGGACCTAATGCTTTGATACCAATTTTTAGAATATATAGTCTACTAAGATAACTTGGGAGGGGTGGGGGTGCTAAATTAGTTATACAACTATTATAACAAATAACAACTTTAAACAATCTTAATAATATGAGCAATGTAAACTGAAACCACAACAAGATACCCATACACAATAATACTAGATATGTTAACTAGGGAAACCCTTGATCAGAGGGAAAACCTTGGTGGGGATGGTACCCACAAGACGATGTACTACTATAAATATTCTTTGTTAGAGGATAGACCCTATTAGGAATTTGTTACAACATTCAGTACATATGAGTCCCTGTTAGGAGACTTTGAATCCCTACTAGGAGTTGTGGAAGACAGTTGGACCCACTACCCAAACAGCTTCGAGGGCAAGACTAATGAACCCATTGTCCAAATGATCTCTGTATTATTCCTTACAGAATAATAGAACTGAATTGTACTTCCTTTTTTTGACTTTTTCCTTTCAACCAAACTTATGCTCCTTCTGATCTTGTAACCAGATCATGAACTGCACATCCAATAATCCCTTGGATTGTTAAAAGCATTCAATCAACACTCTGCTTTTTTTTGCATTTTGCAAATACAATGCACAATATCTAATGCCCCTCAAAGGGATCCAAAGGATTAACCTAGAATTCCACTAATTTTGGTAACATTTTTTTTTTTAATAACATGAAAGTAAATACCACATATAACTTGTACATAATAACGGAAGCAATAGCAATGTCCATCTAAAAGTAAACATAACATACATAACCAATTTCATTCTTTAAGAATCCCTTAACGTTGAGTTACATCTAAACTAACTAACATACATGAATCCATCTAGTACAACATCCACATGAATAATAATGATAAGTCCAATGTTCATACATTACATTTCCAAATGCTCAATCATCCACTGTACATGTCATAGGGTATGAAGGCTTAAAAGAATATACATATGAGAAATAAGGTACATCATCCTATTCCAATCCATGATACATCAAAGTAGAGATAATCACATGATACATCATCATAGAAGACATATACATCTATCATAAAGATCAAACAAAATAAACTAAGTGCACGGTTCCTCCCAACCGTAAATAGCATCATTAGACCATCGTGGATCCTAGCCATCCCTCCGTGCGTAACATTCCAAAGCACCGAAGAGATCATCAGTATAAACATAGTAGGAATGTCACTCCTAAAACATCCTACTAACATACAAAGTAACGCATAGGATACCATCATCTAACATATGCAAATCATCAATATAAGAAATATACCAATAAATACATCCATCATAAGGTATATCATCTATCATAATGCTGCAAGAGCGTAATGAAGATAAATACCAACCAAGAATGCTCCAGCCACGGTGTCTCGAACGGATATCAAATGATAAGAGTGGAAAAACACTACCACCTGACCGCATGGAACCTAAGTGGTCCACTCCCACCGTGCTGAGGAGATAATCTCAAGTCCCAAACAAGCTAACCAAAACACATAGCATAATTACTCTCTAAGTACAGGAATCCTAAAAGCATACTAACTCAAAGGTTCCAACACACACAAAATCGATATCTAATTCCCAGAGGCACAACAATGACATGTAGGAAACCTACTCTGCAAGCAGGAAAGTGTCATCGCATTTATCACGTACAAGTTACCCTGGTAGTTAGCTAAACTCCACGGATCCATACTGATCTCATGCAGCCACTAGTATCCTCTCATACTGACGAGGCATACTACGGAATGCAAGGTCGCAACCATACGTTCTCACTACTCCCATCCTAGCCTGTACAAGCGCTCAAGGCATGGGCGAGAACCAAAACAATTATCTTTTTAGGTTCATTTAATCCCCATTTAGTGTGTAAATGTTATCACTTATTAACCAAACGTACAATGAGTTACCCTGGCAGCCACTTAGGGCCCCAACCCCCATTGCAAGCCACTTTCCGACACTACAAGTAGATTACCTACCCTAAGCTAATGGAATTATAAATTTCAAAATCACAAAAGATAATCCATAATAAAATCATCAAATATGCATAAAAGCATCAAATATCCATAATAAAAATCATCAAACCTCCAAGATAAGAATCATCAAATCTCCATGAACATCTGAAAAGCATCCATAGAAAATCATGATCACAACAGTTCTCTATTGGCAACTGAAGGCATCACTGATAATCATAATAATAATTGGTTCTCAATAACCAAAATATATCTCAAAATCATACTGATCGAAGACTCCAAAATGGTTGAGTCAAACATGTCACAACATGACATCATCAAAAAATAAATCAACATTTCAGTCTCATCATGGCGACTAGAAAGTAATCCAAGGATAACTGATCGATGACTCAAAAATGATTAACTTAAGTGTCTCATACACATACATCTCAGCTTCACACATGAAGACTGATGAGCAATAACAATCAGTAAATACAAGCATTTCATAGAGCATATGATCACATTACCATGGTTGGGCTTATAAAGATCGAGACCAAATAAGATCAAAATGCCATCATATCTCATAACCCCCAAGCCTCTGGTAACAACCTAGGACTGGTCATCACTAGTCAACCCAAAAATCCAAAACAAGAAGCATAAAGAATACACGATGCAAACACATGTTTTGGTTTACTAAATTCACATAGTTGAATAATGTCTAGGGGTTTCCAGTTTTCTGTTTGCAAGTATACTTTAAGTGTCTAAGTTTCATCAGTTGACCTACAAGTCAACCTATTTGTTTCTCCAATAGCATTATTCTTTCCATTATTAAGAATTACATTCTAAGAATAACTTAAGGATAAATATTCACTAAACTGATCATCATTGATCTTTAATTAAATTGTTCTCTATATTTAACCATGATCCATATTCTAATTGATTAACCTTTCAACTTTTCTAGGATCATTATTCGTTATATTATAAGAGGACCAATTATCATTCTTCGAATAAGAAGAATATAACTTAATTAAAATGATCGATTTAATCTACCTATTAACATAGGTACACAATCCATGACTCTTTAACAATCTAATGGTTTTCAAGTAAAACTTATTTAAATACTACTAAAGTTTGAGCCTTTTAATTTAATCATTATAACAATTAAATCATCACTAATAACCATTAAAATATCTAAGTCATTATTCAAGTCATTAGAATAAGACTTATCAACTTCAATGTATTTACTTTGCAACTTTGCTAAAAGAATCATATCAATTAAAAAATTTATTATATAACTTAATTATTAATTAAATATAATTAACTTTAATTAATTGATTTAATTAATAATTACATAACCATATCAACGACCCAATGAATATCAGTTGACTGTTAACTAACAATAGTTTGTACGTAGAAAGTCAACTTCAATCCAATACACAAGTATTAATATTTCAATAATAATAATAATAAGTTACTTTGGAAATCTTATCCATAATGACCTCATTCGTCATACTAATATTTTCTTAACAAATTCATATTGATCGATCTAGAAAAACTTTCATAACTATTTTTCGATGCATTCCAAATGATATAAAGTTAACTATCTCTTAATATCATTAACTAACACCTACTTTAACCTTATGTCTTATACCTCCTGAGATTTTGTCTAAACCGATTATTGATCTATAACTTATTGCTATACTTCAATTATTAACTAATCTCAATTTGAATTTAATTGAATTAATTAATAGTTATACCATCTATACTTATCATTCATGAATAATTGCTAACCTTAACAATTATTAATAAATAATAAATCCATTAATAATTTCATTATTATAATGATCAATATTTAAATCAGATTCATCGCTCATTCAATCATTCAATGAATATCAAGTAAATGTTAATATCTCTAAGAAGAATTGTTCTTTTAAAATCATATATAATTTTCTCAACTAAATATCTCTTATGTTGGTTGATAAATAGATTAATTATACTTCTTCTACTATTAAATAATCTTAATTAAATTAAATTAGTATATAAGATTCTACTAAGGGAAGATTGCAATAATATCTTTAATTCATTCCATGCTTTGATATATTATTTTTGTGAAGTTTAAGCATAAAGAACTCTTGGTTATGGAAAATGGAAAAATATCTATCCTTGAATAAAACAGTCCCAGTACGACGGCCATATCTCCCTAATGAACCGTTGGATCGGGCTGAAATTGAAATATGTTGGAGAGAGCCAAGTTGCGCCAATTCTGACCGGAGCGATCAAATAAATTCAATCACGATAAAAAGTTATGAATGACTGAGTTCGGGTCTATCCAAGAGGCAGCGACAAGACAATTTGTGATGAATTAAGAATTTCCTGTTAAAATAATTGTTCTTTAAATTTAACCATAAAAGGGTTTGTTTATATACCTCTAAAAATATAATTGATAGAAAGATTACATTTAATCATTCGAATTTTCACCATAAGATTTCTATTTTAATTCCAAATCTTGTCTTTCTAATTTAATATAAATTTGAACCCAAACCCGATTAAAATCTAATTTCTTTCTCATTTGGAACTAGAGTTTTTCTATTATTTTCTTCTCATCCAAATAAAATATCTAGATTTCAATTTCAAATAGTAGATTCAATTACAGAGAGTATTCAGATACATAAAACAAATATGATGAAGACAGGAAGAGAAAGAGTGCAAAGGAAATATGAGAATATCACGAGTGCACCTGGACACTGATGCTAATTTGCCATGCCTCAGAAGTTAATAGAAAATCTCTTCTTTCTCCATCATTCCCAATTTTTCCAAGAATCCAAGCCGATCGAATCCTCCAAGTGATTATAAGTGCTAGAAGGAGCATAGAAGCAAGTAGAAAATATACGAGCATATGAATCTTCTCCCATGCATGTAAGCATTGAAGCTTCTATTTTAGCTTGTAGCTCGTAGCTTCCATTAAGTTTGTAGCTTCCATTAAACTTTTCATTTAAGCTTCTATGAATGCCTGAATATCAAGAGCTCTCAAGAAACCTTTGGATTGCTTCTTGAAACCGCTAAAAGGTGTCACCAACTAAGCATGGGTCTTTTCCAACCTTTTTGATGAGTCATAGAGTTGTAGACACCTTGTGCTTAATTGATGCACTAACCCCCGTGTTGTTGACATATGTTAATTCTCATGCAAGCTTATAACTTCAATTTACTTTACTCTTTCCAATTTTATTTATTTATTTATTAAGTCTCATGCACTAACTTTAATATCTCCACTTTTCAATCTTAATATATTTATATTTTAATCATATGAGATTTAGAATCTTTTAATAATTTAAAATATTTTTTCTACTTTTAAATTTCATTTTCCAAAATTTTATTGCTAAAATATTTATTAGCTTTAATAATATTATTATTTAGTCATTTATTTAAAAATGAGCTCCAAATATATTATTATTAAAATAAATATTGTTACATTCCAAATTTAATATTATAACTTTTTATCTTCTAATTTAATTATTTTATTTCCAAATTTAATTATTTTATTTAATTAATTTTTCAATTAATTAAATAAAATAAATATTAAAATATCATATTAATTTTTTATTTAATTAAACCATTAATTAAATCTTTTAATTAGGCTTAATTAATAGAAAATACTTCAAAGACTCACAAAGGTAAAAATACGAAAAATCCATCATAGCCAAAATACATACAAATCAAACCAAGGGTTTTATATCACGAATTACATCATCTGACGCATTCGGAGGGTACTCAACTTAGATACTTGTCCTAATTTTTCAATTAGAACAAATGGCTTAAAGGGTTGAGATTTGGACTTGAGAATTTATCTCCCCTCTCTTATCATTGAGATAATGTGGTAGGGTACGCTCATCTTGGCAATTCAGAAAAGTGGATACCCGGTACCTACAACCTGCATAAAAACTATGCATGTACAAGCACAATATATACTAAATTAAACAGGCAATGGCAGGAAGTGGTGCATCATGTAGATCCCGACTAGCAGGTGACTACGACTCCTTTCCTTAACCACATCAGACACACTATACAAAAAAAAATACACAAAGCAAACACGCACACCATACACATGCAAGTATGGGGTAAGTATCCATAAAAAAACACATATGATAATAAATTATCTTACTAATCATCATTAATAACTGTAAACACTGAAAATAATCATCATACATACATGAAATGTAGAGTCTAAGTAATCTCATCACATATCAACTGAATCCATAGCACAATATTTGATAATCTCATAATAATGTTACTAACCATCAACATGAAACTAGCTCTAAAAGAGTTTAGCAATGATAACAAAATGCGAACCAAGGGCAGACACTACACAATAGATACTTGATGCACTTAAAATCAAGGAAAATATCTTCCCTTTATACCATATCTTCATAATAATTTATTAATTTGGCCTTAAGGCTTTCCCAATTAATTAAAATAAGATATATAATTAATTACAATTACAATAGCACTGTTGGCTCACAGTCTACACAAAACTTGACACGTGTGACTCCAAGTCTTCCGCACTTGCTAACATCATCACTTAATTTCCCTCTGTCACTGGTTAATAATGCATAACCTCATTATATCTTGGTTAAAAGATATAATGTAAACATTATAAACTATCAAACAAATGCTCTATTTTGGTGCTACTTATAGTAAATCAAACATAAATGTCGTACATCTTTAATTCTGACTTTGTCCTCATACCACATCATTAGGACACTCTTAGGAACATTTCCTTAATTGTGCATCACTTAACCCTTACTCAATTACTATGCAACATGAGATCTCTGACTGTTATTCTTCTAGTCTCTAAAAAAAACATTGCTTTGTTGACATCAATGACAAACATAGTCAGGAGTGCAATGTATCAATACTCTCCAATGCTTAGGATATTCCCCCATTGTAGTATCATCAACATTCATGCTAACACATAGGTTCTCTATTTCCATGGTCATGTTCATTTGTTCATTACTTGTATGTGTAAATTTATTTCATATTTTAGCATTTTTGTATTTTGTATCATGTGAGGGATGGGTATCATGGGTTTTTACTTGCTCCATTTCATGTTTTTTTCCCTCTTTGTTTTGTTGGGAAAATTGTGAATGGAGTGTTGACATTACTCACCCTCAGATAGGGAAGAAGTGGCCATGTATGGTAGAAGGTTTTAGTTGGACTCCAGGTCAATGCAAAGTCTCTTCTCATGTTGAGAAGAGGGATGAAGCAAGGTATTATGGGCCTTTATTATCAATGCAAAATTGAGCTTGTTTTGGGGAAATAAGGAGAGAATAAAATGGAAGTTTATGTGATTTTGTAGCCTTGGAAGAGGCATATGAATTGTGTTCTTCATTGACTTCTCCTACTTGGAAAAATCCACCTTCTTCCTAGTCATAGGTTCATTATGAAACCTATTGTGCATACCTTGGATGGGAATTGTATGTTGAGTTATGTCTTTGTGTTTGAATTCTAAATGTCACCCGATTAGTTACTAGTTCTCCTAGCTCAGTAGGTGGCCTTTCAAGGCCTAGGATGGGAGGTGAGCTCTCCATGTTTATTCTTTGTGTTTTGAAAATTTCCTAGATAGGTTCTCATGATGGAGAAACCTAGTTTTCTTGGGGCACTAACGGTGCTCTTGATGTCATTGTATTAGAGGTTTCTCCATTGTAATACCACCTGTTGTATTGTATATTCATATTGAGAATGAACATGAAAGAAATAGATTAAATGTTGTAACTTCAATATTGATAAATAGAAATTCAGTTATTGTGTGAAATAAGAAAGTTATGTGATCAAGTGTTATTGGATTGTAATTCATATCTTACTTTTAAATATATTGCTTTGCAAAAATTTCAAGTTGAATACTCTCTACTTTCTCCACGGAATCTTGGATTTAATTTATTGTATTCAAGAGTTCATGATATAGGATGTGGATGTATGAATTACTTAATCTATATATGCAATAATTCATCCTTAAGATCATGAGATATAATCAATTTTTTATTTAGATACATTCATCTTACTTGCATCTTGAAACCTTAACTTGTATAAATTTTATTAAATCAATGAATTTTACCTTATGTTGCTTTACGTATAAACTACCTAAAGTCACTCCTAACTTGGATATAAAATTTATATCAATATTGTATTTACAAACCCACTCAATAAAATGGACACATAATAATACACTATGCCATTATAAATCTCCTAGGAAGGAAACACCTTGCTAAAAAGGAGGAGTTTGTATGAGGAAAACAAAACATTTATTTTCAAAATGGGAATAGGAAATATTCGCTAGGAGACACTCCCTTAATTCCTTCCTAGGAGATATTTATTTCCTGTTCCTAGGAGTAAATAAATGTTCACATAATAATACACTATGCCATTATAAATCTCCTAGGAAGGAAACACCTTGCTAAAAAGGAGGAATTTGTATGAGGAAAACAAAACATTTATTTTCAAAATGGGAACAGGAAATATTCGCTAGGAGATACTCCCTTAATTCCTTGCATAAATCAATTCAAAAGAAAAAATAAACAACATTCAAAATATCTATTGAAACCCATCCCCTCCTCACAAAAAAAAAAAAAAAAAACTCACCTATAAAACTTTAAGTAATTATTCCCACCTCATCTAACTCTTCTATCCGCTTTAAACTTGCCATGCCACTCTCCCTCCTTTCCATGTATGCTTGGACATCCACCTTGGGCATTGGACTTTGGAAGGAATACATTCTGTCAAAAAAAAAAAAACATTCAAACTTTTTATGAAACCTCCTTCCTTGTTTCAACATACTCTTTTGGCCATTAATTGTCCCCATATGTACCTTTTGGAAGTCTGACTTTGGGCAGCATTTGGAAAACCTAGGCCAACCTGCTTGATCTTGGAGGTTGCCCCATGCCTTGGGGAAAGTGGATGCCAAGTGGCCAAGTGGCTTGTATGGGCTTAGGACTAGTTTAGGAGCTGATTTGGGGGGTAAGTAGGTTTAGTTAAGAGGTGATAAAGTTGGAAAATATTAAATGTAGTTTAGGGAATGGTAATAAGGTTAGTATTATAAATGTGAATATAGAAGACAAAGTGAAAATTGTAAATAGTAGGAAATTTCAAGGAAATCATAATAATAGTATCCCTAAATCACGAAGGTCGTGCTCTCCAATAAAGCCAGGTTATACTATGAAACCAACGAACATTACAGTACCGAAGAAACTTAAGATAGAACAACTCCCTCTTAAAAATTAGTTTTATTTTTTAGTCGAGCGGCATGAAGAATGAATTAGATAAATAGCAAAACACTATCAAAAGAGATGTAGGAAGCCAACACAGAACCCTAATCCTCAAGTGCTTGAAATTGTAAATAATAAAAGAAAGAAGAAGAAGGGTGGAAGCAAGTTCACCCATGAAAGGAGGCACAAAAATAGACAGATCTAAAGCAAAAAACCAACAAGGGAAACCAAGGTATAACTTCACAGAATCATGGCGAAAGAGAGATAGAAAGATAGAAAAAATAAATTATTTTCTTTAAGAAAACCAAATATGCAAGGATGACACAATCAAAGAGTACCACATCAATCAAATCATCCTCTAAGCAAGAAAACAACATGAAATCCAGTAACGAATCTAAGGATAGACAAACCCTAAAGTGCTTTGTCGCTCTGACTCACCCTAAACCTTTTAAAGTTTCAAAATCCAATGGCATCCCTATTAATCCTCACCTTTGTATCCATTCAATACCCTCATCAAAATTTATCCGTGTGGATAAATCAACAACATCTTATTAATGCCAATTTCAATTTGGAAAATTTCATTATGTTAAACCAGGCATAATACAATCACACACGAACCAAAAAATAGAAGCAAAGATGGATACCACAATCATTATCAACAACAAAAACAACAAAGATAAATGGTTTGAGTGCGAAAAAAATGATCTGTACATTGTATGGACAAGAACAAAATTAGAAAGATCTAAAATGGTGAAATGGTTCAAATTTATGGATTCTAAATAGGTATCACTTTCCTTTTAGAGTCTTTAGTGTATCTTCATTGCATAGATTTAAATTTTAGGTCTTTTTTTCTTAAACATTCTCTTAAACTCGTAAATGGATATAGTTTAAATTTTTTGAAATGGAAACCCAATTTTAATGAAATCATGATGAGATTACTTAATCTACCAATATGGTAATCATTAAATAACATCCCAGGTGAATTATGTGACATTATTATCTTCATCTAGATTGGAGAGAAACTAGGAGGAATTAAGGGTTATGAACTGCATCAATCCAAATCCACAACAATAAAACTCTTAGTTAACTTGAAACTGGAACTCTATGATCAAGAACAAATCAAAATGATTACAAATAGGTCATTATATAAAATCAACTTCACCAAATACCTAGGAAAAATCAGATATGTGAAATATCTAAAAGAAGGGAGAAGGGTGGCTTCAAATAGTTTAGATTTTGAAGAAATTAGGTTGGATAATAACATAGAAGAACATCATCTAGAGTTGGTTACAAAGACACAAGACAATAATAGAAGAGAGATTAGAATGCAAAACAAAATAGATAGTCTTATTTTAGCAAATAACAAGGAGTTTGAAGAAGGTGAGATAATAGAACCAGAGATCATATAGAGCATACTCGGAAGCATTGAAAAAAAATCTTTAAAATTAGAGGGAAAAGACATCAATTAGATCACACATAGGAGATATAGGGAATCGATCTATTCAATTCATTAAGTGAAAAAGTAGCAAGTTTAAAAGAAGATTCAAAGAAAAAAGAAACCAAAGTGATGGAACTAGAGGAGAATATTAGAAGTATTAAGGTACTTGATGAAGAAATCACACTCAAAATCAATGATTCCATAGATCAAATAGAGATCCTAAAAATAAAAGAGATTCAAGAAAAATTAAATAAAGAAAAATATATATTAGAAAGTACAAAGCATAAGGAAAAAAATTATTAAAAAGAGCAAAGAAAAGGAAAAGCAATAGCTGAAAAAGGATCAAAACCGGGGGGAAGAAAATAGAAAATTTTAGAACAACAATACAAAGGACTTAAAACATGAACAAACAAGGATACAAACTATTGAGGATACAAAAAATTTATGGCTTTTCAATATAGAGGAACATAAAAGACTAGATATGAGTACCCAATATTGGATAAAGGGATATCTAGATCAGCATCAATCTTAGAGGAATACAAAAATAAAAATTGGTAATCAATTACAATAGCTAATGAAGAACAAAATACAAAATGATTAGTTCCACCAACTTCTTTAGCACAGTGGAGCAACATCACTATAAGGAAAAGGGCCAAAGAACAAAGTTACAAATTATGAGAAACTCCAAGAAATGGATCAGACCCTTTTGAAGTACAACCCATCTTAGAAACAAAGGAGTCAGAAGAACACAAAAGCAAAGTAATAATTTCTAGCTCAGCAAGAGAAGGTACAATATTAAGAACTCCAGAACAAACTATTTGTCAGGATTTATGTACTGCCTCTCCCATTGGGATTTTGTAAGTCATCCTAATGGAGGTAACCTTGTTGATCTTTCTTTGTGAAGTGATCATGATTGGGACCATACATGGTCTACACCCTTGAGGTGATTTGATTTATGTTATTGTATCAATTGCTTTGATTATGCTTATGGCTGATTTATGAGATTGTGACATGTTAGATGGTTTACTGAGTTTTGTGCTAGTGGTTACAAGGATCGATGTGGTATCATGATGTTGTTCCATGATTACCTTGAGATGTGTGCAGAGATTTCATTGTGTATTATTGTCCTCCTACACTCGACTAGGTTCCTATAGTAGTGGCTAGTCATGTATTTGGCCATGTTCACTTACATTTTTTAAGTGCCCTTTTATGATTTTTGAAACAACCATTATTAAATGCTTAAATAATTAGAAATGAATTGTCCATGTTGGATTCATCGGTAATGTGTTTTGGATATTTACCTTATTTATTTTAATAATTTACGCAACATGGTTATTTAACATACTTTAATGCATTTATCTCTTTGACTATATTATTATATGCAATTGCTCTTGATCTTGTTGTTTAGTGTGCACAATTGATGTCCCTGGCAGTGACACATGGAGTTAGTGATTCAACTATTCATATTTAACCAATGTCTTCCCTGTATGGTCGACATATTCTATTTAATTATTTAAATTAAACCCTCTAGTGATTTAATAAATATGAATCATTTGCATTATGTGATTAGACCCGCGAGCATTTCTATGCATTTAAAGATTTGCAGTTGTCGCAAGAGAAATCAAAGGATTCTGTAATTTTGGTTTAAGGAAATTTTGGGTTTTATCTTATTTTATTTAATTCCTAGTAGCTTTGCCATTGCTGAATTCCATTTACTTGGAATAGCTTGTTTTCGTTTGGGTTGTTTTAGGATTTAACTAGGTTACCTAGTTATTTACCCTAATCCATTATTCACTCAAAGAGTGAGTAAGTATCCAAAAAGGAATTTTATTCCTCACTTCTCACTTTTGAATTAGAAAGTTTGAGAGCAAATTCCAAATCCTCTTCAAGAGGAGATATTATTATATTCATTGTGGGAACTACAAGCATGGGATCATTATGAGGTTGATCTCATTGGATCCATCTTGGGGAGACCTTGGGTTGTTGCGACTTTCGATAGCTTTCACAGGATATGTATTTTATTTGGCTAATGCTTGTCTTTTTCCTTTTGGTTTTTAGGTAAGGCTCTCTCATTTTATTATTTCAGCTTTGTTTCTACTTCTATCTTTGTTAGTCATTTGTTAGGAGGTTGAGAACTAGTGTTCCCCTCCATTTATATACACTAGCTCTACCCAATTGGGTGAGTATGAGCATTTCCCTAGTTTTTGGGATGGGCATTATGCTAGTTGTTTTTGCATATGGACTCCAAACCTATATTTTATTTGATATTCATGGCTTTTGTGCGCTAAGACCAAATGGGTTTTAATTTTGAAATTTTTGAGTTTTGAGGTTTTGCCTTGATTTGTGTGTCATCCAATTTTCTCAAGTTTACTTGCCATGGTGTTGGTCATGGATTTAGATTATGTATAGGATGTCAATCTAACAATTGTTGTATCTTTATGTTTGCATTGGGATACATGTCACATCTATACTCCTGAATTTGTGTTCGACTGAGTGATTTTGTATCTAATGCTATTGTTTTTATCAAACCTTGTTGTTATTTCATGGATGCTAGGATTCATGTAGAATTCATACTCCTAGATTGAGGGTGGTTTAGTGAGTTCATGGTGTGTGGTTTTGTTGCATCATTGGGATTCGTATAGAATCCATACTACTAGATTAAGACTAGTTGAGTGAGTTCATGATGTATGGTTTTATTGTTCATTGGGATTCGTGTAGAATCCCTCCTCCTGAGCTTGTATTTAGTTGGGTGTTATTTTTCTTATGTTCTCATCCAACCCTTGTTTTATGATCTTTGTGATAGTGGTACACCACACACAATCATGTGCACGTGCATTTTTTGTGTGACTTGCAAGGCCTAATCTCCCATTTGTATCTTGGTTGAGTTATGTTCATTAGGGTTGGGTTGGGAATATGCATGCCTATGGGAACTCATCATTGTGATGAGTATGAGCATGTAGGGTAGCATAGAGGGGCTTCTCTCACAACCTTGGTGACTATATCCCAGAGGGTTGGCGTAAAGAGTTTTTGATCAAGTGATAACTAAATAAATTAACTAGGTAATAAATTAAGATAATAAAATGTTATGTGAGCACCCAGTTAAGTTTGAAGACACAGGATTGTGCTTATTCCATTGGGAAGTGTGAGCTAGAATCACTAGCTTGGGCTACTTGATTCCAAGCCACTTACCCTTGAGCGAGCTCCTACATAGTGGCCCATAGAGTGTCTAACCAGGAACTGATCCGCTTGCATTGTCTCATAATCTTGGTTACAATCCTATTTACTATCTGGCATGAGTGTTAGCCATGGACATTTTCTTTATGTGTGTTTATGGTTAGATCATTATCTCCATCAACACAATAGAAGTGGACCTATGGGTTCTGTTGAGCTGTCGTTTTGCATGATGCTTGACGGTAGGAATCCTTTCGAACTCCTCTCTTGAAAAGCTAATCCAAGGATCAAATCCAAGGTTTTGGGTGATCTTGTGACCTATTTGAATTCACTCAGTTGAAGATAAATGTGAGTGTTCATGAGGAGGCCTTTGCTAGGTCTAAAATGATTAAGATAAGATGACCAATCTGCTTGCTATCTCAAAAAGAATAACCACACAAAAAGGAATATATTTTTCTATTTTTCTATTTTTAAGATGAATGCAATCTAACAATGCAACTATATGAATTCCTAATTTAAGAAAGGGGTTAGTAAAGAAAATAATGAAGATAAGGTGATAAGAAATTTAAAGCAGATAACATGAAAGTAAATCCTAACGAACATAAGCCACAGAAACAACTTGTGTACGAGTTAAGCTTTTGAAAAGATTGGTGAATAAACAATAAAAAATAGGAATAGCACTTCATTAACTCCACTAACGTAATCATTGATGGGAATTCAGTAACCATAAGATGTTTCACTTTTCATTAGATTGCAAGGCCATGAAAAGTGCACTCATGTGAGACAAAAATTTATGCAAGAACAATATGATGATCTCTTCTTGAACTAAGTATGTCAATAGAATTTGTAGACTTGTAGCAAACACCAAAATTAAAAGATCACACAACCAGAAATAATGCAATAAAATTTTGGCTCAATTACATTCCATGAACAAACATCCACAAAATATAACACACTTAGGCAAGAATCACTACACTCCAAATGCGAGCACCAAAAGCATATATTATTGCAAAATAATGGTGACCTTGATTACATATTACATTCCCATATTTTTAAGAAATCTTCTCCTCTATTTGTGTTGAGGGTGAGAGATATATTTATGTAATTATATGCTTCTAAACCAATAAAACAAATCTATTTATGTATAGACTAACTACCTAACTGGTGCTAAGTAGGACTCCATCCATTTTATATCATTAATTGGATGCATGAGCCTTTACATGTCACAGAACAAAGAAAGCATGAGAGAATAAGAAAAATAAAGTCTTCAATTGATGTAGAAGTGTTTGGAAGTGGCAAAAATAGAAGCTCCATCTTTAGTAGGCATCCAAAAGAGTTAAAATTTCATCAGAATGCATGTCCGATGCATGGAAAGTTCTAAATTTAGAACTAACCAATATGATAAGCCTCACAACTAAGCACATGTCCAACAAGAATGGGTTATCCTCCATTAAGCATAGGAGTTAGTGCGATGATGAGAGGATAAGCCTACAAAGGTGTAGCATGCACAATTATGTTGTAAACACCATGTACTAAAATAATAGTGCGAACAACTATGTTGTCTACATGACGACTCAATTGTTTATGCAAACTGTAGTATTGTAGACACCATGTGCTAAATTAGAGTTGCTTAATATTGTGTTGTCAACAAGATAACTCATATGAGTACACAAAACCTTAAGTATCTAACCTAAGAAATAATAAAATAATACATTTATCCTAAGTAAACTTAAGTAAAGTGTAAATAATAATTATTTACACTTACACCCCCTTTAAGTGCAACTTAGAGGAATGCACTTAAGCTCACAAAAGCTATGATGAAATGCATAATGGGTCCCAGCTACTAAGCCATGTTAGGTACCCATGTACAAATGCAATGTTGTAATGTAATGAAATCTCTCTACAAATAGAGAAAGAGGGAAAACCTCATGGGAAAAACCCTCCCCCAAAAAGAGAGATATGTGCAATATAAAAAGATGCATGAATGGATGGAGTAATCAAGACCCCCCATTATGACATACATTATGCATATACAATAGAGAATCCCTCAATGAAATCCCCCCCTTCGTGAAGGATATCAAGACAATGAGTGCTTGAAGACAAAAGAGAATCCAATGCCTACAAACAACATTTCTCCCTTTAGGAAGAAGGTACACCAAGTATAGGTGCAAATATGCTTCCCACTATGGATAGGAAGATGGAAGAGGGACCCAGATGTAGTATGTGGTGTATGCTGCCTTTGAAGTTTGCTCATATGTTGACGAGTTCTTGATGAATGAAGATGCCATGAACCAATTTGGTGAATTCCTAAAAGATGGTGGCAACCAAGGTAACATGTCCATGGATGAAACTGAATCAAACTTCAAAGACGATGAAGCATCCTCATAAGAAGATCTAGGAAGAGAAGCAATGTTTCCTCCCTTCAATAAGGTAGGCACACCCACGAAAGAAGCTCCTTGATGACCAAATAAGTTTCACCCTAAAAGTTGAATAATAGCCCTCTCTATAGGAAGAAATGGTGCCATAGGTGTGGTAGAGAACGCTCCCCAACTGGTAGGAAGAATCCTTAGAAATAATGATGTCTAAGGAAACTAAAATACAAGCTCCATAGATTGATATGTCTCCTCATAAGTGAAAGAGTCCTCCTCCAACTATTGTAAAGAAGACACAATCATGTTAGAACAATCAATTGGTTGAGTTTTAGAGTGTGCCCTCACAATGAATGAAGAAGTCTCCTCAACAAAGAGAAGATTGATGTCATCGATGATGTCTCCCACATTTTCAATGTGAGACTCCATGAACAACCCTACAATGTCTAGAAGGAAATCATCCCATGAAGCTGAAGTAGGAGGAACCATTACTGAAGCAACTAAAGATAGAATGTCTTCTGGAAAAGGAGGAACTATGGGATCTCCATATTCTTTCCAAAGAGCCATCCAAACATCATAAGGGTGAATGAGCTTTTTAATGACATGTCAATAATCAAAACTGATACTGAATATAATGATATCTGAAAGTCTGTTAATAGATGGTTGTTCTTTAGTGGAAGAAATCAATTCATTGGAACATAAATAAGGAAATACTTCCTTATGCTCTCTTCGTAGATGATCAATGATTAAAGCACTCCATTTGTGATAGCTCCTTTTTGTCAACGGGGGTCTAACTCCACACCAACATGTGAAACAAAACTCCACGAGATTAATGTATGTATGCACCCCCCAAAATGTAAGAGAATCAAACAAACCCCCCCCCCCCCCCAATGTATGATTTGGCACTTTATAAGTAGTGTGATTACAATGGGCAACTTTGTCAATTTTGATCTTAGTGGACTTTTGATTTTCAGTTTACAACATCCTTTTATAGTTCAAATCTGGAACTTTACAATGTAGCTCAAAAATACAATAATGTTGAATCAATACAAAGCAAAGAAAGGACCTATTTTTCTAAAAGTGATATTTTTGTCCACGCAAGCCTATAATCTGATTGCAGATCTGAAAAGTAGATGAAAAATTATTCACTTTCAAAAAAAAATGGAACTTGATTATGTGTCAAGATGAGCCCATACTAAGCATTTAAAGTTGCAAAAATTTGGATTTGTGACTTGTAGAAAAATTCAAGAACAGAGTATCAAACATCCTGCACCAATGTGTAGATTACGAAATTTTACCCCAAAACAAAAAAAAATTGCTCGAAAAAAGGATTTCGTATGAGGAAGATATCACTGTTTGAAAATCACCTCTGTAATTATTTTTCCTAAATCATCACCATCGTGCCTTCAAAAATCAAATGACTCTAATTTTCACCTCAAATGTCTAATTTTGGTGAAACAAAAGTCAATTTGGGGTTTTTTTGACCTTTTGAATATGATGCCAATATTTGATTAGCACTAGCAAGCTTCAGTCTTCACTTGCAAAAAACTCTCCTATTGGCTTGACGGCCAAATTTTTTTTTGGACAAAATACACAGATCCAAAAAATAATGTAGAGAAATTGTAGAGACTGAAATAATAAAATATGCAGATCTGAAATTTAAATTTAGAGATATGAAATGATCATACCAAATTTGCAAATCGGGCCTTTGGGTGTCAGTTTGCAAAAAAATTGCCTCAAATTCGACTATAGCCCAATATTGGTGAATTTATAATCAATTTTCACTGAATCGATGCTTTGGATGCAATGGTGAGGTCCACTTTGGCTCTAGATGCTCCCAATATCTACAATACTCCAAATCTGACTCGAGGTGTCCTCAGAGAGGTAAACCAAGATTGGACTCCAATGACTATGAAATAATGCCTCTATGGCTTTGATACCATGTAAGAATTTGGTATAGCTCTAATACCACGTAATAATTTTCCTTAGGGCAAAATTCACCCAAGACCAAGAAGCACAATAACTAGCACAAAAGACCAACAGAGTATGATGAGAATAATAATATGATATTCAATTGATTGTATTGATATGATATGTACACTAGAGGTGCCTGCATATAAAGGCCTCTATGATGCATCTAGAATGCCTAGGAGTTAGCAACATGATAAGCCACACAACTAAGCAGATGTCCACCAAGAATGGATTATCCTCCATTAAGCACAAGTGTTAGTGCGATGATGAGAGGATAAGCCTACAAAGTTGTAGCACCTACAATTATGTTGTAGACACCATGTGCTAAAATAATAGTGCAAACAACTATGTTGTCTACATGATGACTCATTTGTTTATGCAAACTCTAGTGTTGTAGACACCATGTGCTAAATTAGAGTTTCTTACTCCTGTGTTGTCAACAAGACAACTAATATGAGTATGCAAACTTTTAGGTGTCTAACCTAAGAAATAATAAAATAATGCATTTGTCCTAAGTAAACTTAAGTAAAGTGTAAATAATTATTTACACTAACAAATCTAAGGCTTCATATTTGTCTTTCACTTTCAACCTGTAGTTGCCAACTTCAATACGGATCTCTCCAAAATCTCCAAGTTTTATATCTAACTCTAACAAAGCCTCTTCTATCCTAAAAGCCTACCTAATATCATCATCATTAGTAACCTCCTCAAAAGTTCTCTAGAATTTCTCCACTACTGTCCCTACTGGTGTTAACTTGTCCTGTGTATCATCCTCAAAAATATTTAAACAAGCATCATTATAATGCTTCTCAGCTTCCAAAATTTTCTCTTGGGCCTAATCCTTGAGCCTATGAATCTCCACATGTAATTTCTCCATTACTTTATTACCATATATGATATTTTCAATCCAATCATCAATCTTATCTAACTCCTTAGCTATATATACACCATCAGCATCAAATACCTCTGGCCTTTAATTACCTATAATGCTTGCAAATCCTTGCCCAAGGTATGTATCTCATCTATTAGACCAAAATATTGATTCAAAATGCCTACTAGCCTATCCGCATTCTCCTGCATAATGTGTGATAGCTTCAAATTTCCTTGAATGATCTGTACACCCTTTTCCTCAAAACTTTCTTACCATTGCTGACAAGCTCTCAAAAATGGGTCCAACTATACCACCCCCTATCTCTTCTTTCAATTGCTACATTCAAAGTTTCCTCAAGGTTTGTGGGATCCAAGGGGCCAAAAAATTCACTTAAATATCCCTTTAGAATTTCATTTTACCGTTGAAGTGTTATTAGTTTTTCCCCATCCTGCTCCAAGCTCTTGAATACTTCCTTCATACTTGTTGTAGCCATTAACTTAGCAGTATCCAAGGTAGGCTTCCCAAGCATGACCACCCCAATTTGATAATCTCGTGGTGTCACTTCTTCAACATTTGAATGTGGAGAAGGGATAGCTACATGTGAAAACATGTCCTAGCTCTGGTTAATCATAATGAAGGCTAATGCCCGTGCATCTTTTGGAGGTAATTCAAGCTTCACCAACATTTCAATCAATTCCATTCTATCCTCCTCCTCAGTGGTAAATTGTTGTTTCTTGCTTCTTATTTCTTATTACTTCTTTTCTCAGCAAGACCTTGGGATATGCTCCAACAGAGATTTTCCTTTCAAGGACGAAGGAGTCTGCTCAGCTATACTCTTCCCCTTATCACTCCTTTTTGGAGTCTTCTCCTTCTATGAAAGATTTGGACTAGGAATCTTTGTATCCACAGAGTTTACAGTCCTTACCTCGGTGTCTTGGGAAGTTTACTAAGGCTGCTTACTTATTTTCCCTTCTTTTGACACTTCCTTGATGGATACTTGTTGTGACTCTTCCTGTTGTTTTGCTCAAACTTGTTCTTGTTCATTATTAGGAGGAAGGGGAGTAACTGAACTTTTATCCACATAGAATGTGACTTTTACCAAGGATGATGGAACCACCTTAGGTCCTTGTGGTTTGGGTGGCAACTGACTCCAATCCTCCTGTTGAGGTTGATTGGTTGGAGTGTTCCTTATCTTATCCCTGACCAATTCAATACCCATGAGCTTGAAATAAAAATATGACATATAAAAGACATCAGTGCCCTCTATATCCTACTCATTTATCCATTGTTGCATTCCATCTTCTATGTTGTAGTTTGGATGGGTTGCTCAGGAATGGATGGAGGTGTGATGGTGGAGCTCCTTCTCCTTTTTGACTCTATAGCTCTTGCGAGATGAGTCCTCTGGTTCAAAGGTATATTATCCTCTTCATCCTCATCATCCTCTTCTTCTGCTTCTTCTAGAATAGTTTCAAGAACTGATGGGAAAGGAATTACTTTCTTGATCACCTTTTGCCTCCTCTTTACCAGAGTCTTAATATTTCTTCTCCTCTTAGGTGTGGGGGTGGAGGCTTGTACCTGCTACTATGGTTTTTATTGTATTTACACTCCATCCCTTCCTCGTCCTTGCTTAGATGGTGGTACTTGAGGATTATTTTGGGTCTCTATAGTTTCAACATTTTTTGACCCTTGTACATTTTCTTCTCCCTGCTGTGGAGGTGCCTGAATTTCTCCCTCTTCTGGTTTGGCTTGCTGAGGAGAATTCCTCTTCCTTTTGCCCTTACCTTTACCTTTATACACTTGATAATACACAACTAGTCTATCAAGTTGGTGCACCATTTATGGTCTTACTAGTGACTAGGCTATAAATGTAGGTACTATGACCTTTGCACCTCTACCTTTAGCTAGATGGGCTTGCACATGGAAGATCATTGTCTCAAGAATTGGATCAATTTTTAAAGGTCTCGTGATCCAATTATTTGTCAATTTGATGACATGCCTTGCCCTGTGATTAATGTCCAAGTTCTCTTCTTTGTCAATCTCAACATTCATTATTGGTCTATCACCAATCTTGTCCCTATTGAAAAATGGATCAAGAAGATCCTTCGTATCTTGTTGCACAATCTTCAATGGAATATTATCTTCAAAGCCTTCTCTATCAGATACAAAGTCATCCGACAATAATCCCTTATGCAGGCATTGTAGTCATTTGTTGCATTCATCTAGTGATCTTCAATGACATCTTCATGGTTAAATGTTTTACTTGCTAAGTATTGCACTCTCCTAATGTTATCAAAATAGAGCCAAGGGGAAATATACTCATAAAAGAGATACCAATCCCATTCACACTCAAAAGATGGAATATCTTGTCTCTGATCCACCCTAAAAGGTCTCATAATAATAGGCCATGTCCAACATATTTTATGTTGCTTTCTAACTCTGTCATATGCAGACAAGAGTTGTCAAGAGATCTCTAGGAGGATAAGTTTGTCACTGGGATACCTTGGGAGCTTCTTAGGGTTGAGAGTTGTACCCACTACCCTCAAATATGTAAATGTTTAGAACTAGATAAAGTAAGCTCTAACTTCTAATATTTGTGCAGCTGCCTCTTTGGATATCCTCTTTGCATAATCCCCCTCTATAAATCAGATTATCACAAGCATCATTTACAGTCCTATATTCTTTGCTTTGCTCTGAAAGCTTCTTCTTTACCAGTTAAGGATATAGAATGTAGGGCCATGCATTTGCATCCTACATGATACCTTTCTTATAGAGCCCAAGGTAATATGTCGCCCTTGTGACTAACAAGTACACCAAGTATGATGTCATGTAGAATCTCCTATTATTCTTTACTGCCACCAGTTGCTCTCCCAAGTTCTCGCTAAGAATGGAGGCCCAGTCAATTGGCATCTTTGTCATCTTGATAGTCTTAATGAAATTGACCATCCATATATTCAAATGTCCAAAAGCAAGAAAACCCATGACTCTACTCAATAGTATAATCAAATACCCAATATCCTCCATCATAGAGCCTCATGTCATATCCATTTTTCCTACTTTTTGCCCTAGAGGAGTCTTCTCAATTGAGTATAAATATTATATAATTTTAGAGGCTTCCTCCACATGTCCCTTATACCATCTCTCTCCTTGGTGGTAGGTTAATCTGATAAATTGATCTTCCCTTGGTAGATGGAATACCTTCTTTATGTTGTTAGGTCGAAGATCCAAGATGATCTCTCTAGTTATGCTTTTCTTTCTTCTAAAACATATTTCTCTATGAGCATCATGATTAACTTTGAGGATTGCATTGGAACTAGATGTGATGCTACATTAAAAAGCCCTAATTAGATCAATGTGAAAACCATGGGGGACCTCTCAGTCGATTTATTACACTATGTCAAGAATGCTCCCAAATCAGTGCGACCTAGTTCGATATCTTGGATCTCTGAGTACTCATCCTAAAATCTTAATTTTGTCGATAGACCCTGGAACTTGAATACCACCAACTTTGGGACCATTTTCTTAGCACCATTTTCTTAGCAAGGGAGGATGATGAAGATGCCATCAAATCTACATAAAAAGATGTCCATTAGTTCGAAATTCAAAGAAAAATGAATAAATTTAGACCCTAGAACTTACACAAACAAAACCTAAAAACCAAATTGCTCAAAATCACCAGAAAACCTAATTAATGACCCTAGAATGCAAAATATGGTGCCCCAGTGCACCTCATGAGGTGTGTTGATAGGAAATGCTTTTAATGATATGTGCGCATCTGCGCACCTAGACAGGTGCACTACTACACATTTATCATTAAAAATATTTTTGTTTGTTTTCTTAATATTTTTTGCAAGTTTTGTTTTTAGGATTAGAGGAGGAGGTGCGCATCAGTACACCTAGGTAGTGCACTAATGCACACCTATTTAGTGTTTAAAGTGTTTGTAGCTGCTAAGGAAGTGATAGGTACACCTCAAGTGATGCGCTGGTGTGACTTGGATGCTGGAGGAGATGGGCAAAATGAAGACAAGGAGTGGAGAGTGAAGGGAGGGGCCCCAAGTTTTATAGACCCAAGGACCCCATACTCTTTTGTGCTATGTAGGTGTACATCTGCGTTGTTGTGCATCTGTGCATCACAAAAATGCTTGTCTTTAAAGTAGTTTGGGACACTAGCACACCTGTCTAGGTGTGCTGGTGCACCTTTTAACTTTTAAAAAAGACTTGTCTCTTCCCATAACTCTATTTTTTTCAGTTTCTTGGTTTTCCATTCGAGACCTGCATTTGACCAAAAACACCCAAAAAAGACTTAGACCTCGGACTAGGGATCCAGAAAACCAAAAATATAAAGTAGGGGGTCCCCATTTCTAGTCGAAATGGGGTGTGCATTATGAAACCACAACAAGTTCCACGTGGTTGGGAGGCATAGCTACCTATACCACTACTAGGGACTGGTGTACAAAGATAATCTATTTCTAGTTGAGACCAATGCTTGATGTTTCACTTGGTATTTTGGGTTTTCCAGAGTATATTTCCCTTGTGATTTATGCTTTGATTGGAATGTATGGATATCATGATTATATGATGTTAGTTTCCATTTGATGCATTCCTTTATTATGATGTTATAGCATGTGGATAGATAATGTGATTCACCGCTAGTTAGATTATGTATACTTTGATGGATTAGCTTGTTAGATCTTCATGTTCTTATGATGTTAGTTACTTTTGTAATGGTGATGCCCTCATAAGACATCTCTAACTATCTAGTTTACAGTTTGGGATGTTACGTGTAGGGGATGGATAGGGTATTTGAGGTCTCATGATGCTATTATGATTGAGAGGAACCACACATGAGTTTTAGTTGTGTTGGTGCTTTGATGCTTGTGCTTTGCTTCATATGATGTTTAGTTTATGAACCATGTATATACATTGTGATGTTGCTTCCACGTGTTCTTTCATATTCTATTATGGATTATATGGATAGATGTTTTATCCTTCCCATTGGATGGCATCTTGTCTTTTATGCTCTCAAGTGATCAGTCCTTGATATACATGGATTCAGTACTCCCCAATGTGGAGGTTTTATGTTTTTTATGTATTTTTGTCTTGCTTGATTTTTGCTTGTTGTCAATCCTCACATGGAAAACATAGTTCCTTGCACGAGAATGTATTGTCTCACACAGACATACGTTCTGCCTCACACAAGAATGTACTTCCTCATGCAAAGTATGTAGTTCCTTGGATGGTGTGATGTGAATCCTCACATGGAGTAATGCACTTCCTCGTGTGGAGTAATGCACTTCCTAGTGTAGAGTAATCCACTTTCTTGCGCACAGTGATGCAAAGTCTCATGCAAAATTGGAGACTAATGCACTTCCTCATGCAAGAAACAAGGGGCATTTATGCTTGGCTAAGGAAAGTTTGAAAGTTGGTTTTGGACACGTTGTTGGATTTCACACCTTTCCAGTTTAAAAAAGTCTTTCGATGGGGTTTAAAATATATAATTTAAGTATAAGTTGATGTATAATTAATTCCTTAATCCCTTATACTTAGGATATATTTTAATATATGCGACAATTCATTTGAGATAGGTTCTAGAACTCTCTGAGTCAAGATAAAGATTCTAGGAAATGTTAGGGCTTCAAAAATTCAGACTTAGCCAACTTTCATGGCTTCAAGATTTCAAACTTAATCAAATTTTAGGAGCTAGTATTTATCTTTCAACATGGTGTCCAATAGATGAATGGTGGTAACTTTGAGCCCTTGTCCTATGTTTGACCATTGTTGGTCCCTACTTGTAATTCTTGATTATGTTATGACTAGTGGAGATGGACTTGTTGTCTAACCATGTTAGGAGATTTTACCTTGGGTTTGAACATGAACATCCCCTTGATATAATCTCATGATTCATGTGGTTTATGTTTGTGGGTTGTAGTTTTGAGCTTGGAGATCTTTGGAAGTAGTTGTAATACTTTCACTAGTGTAGGTGAACATGCGAGTCTTGCCATGTTCCCTATTCTCATCACCTTGGCCTAGTCTTTCATTATTGCAGTTGGTTACTTTTTTTATTGTTGAGTAATTTATCTCAAAATATAATTTATTATTCAGTGCATGTTTTATCCTTGTGTTCCAAGGATCTCTAGGTGGGGCATTACAATTTATTAGAAGACAATGAGAAAGGTATATGGAAGAATTGGGAAGAATATAGAATTCTAATAGATATAGAACAAAGGAATGTAAATAAAAAAGTGGATAAAGAGAGCACTCAGATCGAGGAAAACACAGAACAATATGAAACACAAATTATTCTAGCAGAATTGATAATCAAAGAACCAGAAGGAGAAAATGAAAATGAAGAAGGAGCAAACCATACATCAAGCATCAACAATGCATAGAAGAACCTAAAACACATGGTCATCTCAATAAACTAAGAAAGCATAAAGACTCTAAAATGTGGTAAGAAAAAATCAAAATGAGGGAGGAAATCATTTAAAGAATTAAGAGAAGTAGATGGCTAGGCCAAAGAACAACAAAAGATAGTCCAAATTCTAAAAGTAGGGAAGGGGAAGAGCCTTCCCATTATAGTATGAGGATAACAAAATGGAATGTTAGAGGCCTAAATGCACCTAGCAACAAAATGCTTACTAAAGAAAAATATATCAATATTTGAATCTGAAATCATATCAATACAAGAAATTAAACTAAATAAAGAAGATGGAGTTAAATTAGAAAGGAAAATGGGTAGTTGGAATATAATCCTACAGGAATCAAGAGGAGCTTTAGGAGGGTTAGGCATGATATGGAATCCAAGGAAGATAACCCTATAGTTAATAACCTCAAATCATAACTGGATGAGTTGTAAAATCAAGAGTATCATGAACAATCTCCAAATAATATTAATAAATATATATGGGCCAACACATACTGCAGATAAGAAACACTTATGGGAAAAAATAAGCATATTCATTGGAGACTATAGCGATGAATACATACTAATAGGTAGGGATTTTAATGTTATCCTAAATCTGGATGAAAAATACGGGGGCATGCAACATATCTCACAAGCTTCTATAGAATTCAAGAGATGGACGGAACAAAACAACTTATTAGATATACCTACCAATAATGGAACTTATATATGGAACAACACAAGGAATAATTTCACCTACATAACAGAAAAATTAGATAGATTTTTCTTCAAATGGGGGTTAATAGATATAGACATGGTACTACAGTCAACAATCTTACCAATAGGAGGATCAAATCATTATCTAGTAAGATTTGAATTAACTGAACCAAAAAAACCTTTAATAAATCCCTTTAATGCAAAAAAATGTAAGAAAAAAATACTAAAATGGAAAAAAACACATTTCAATTATTGATCAAATCCTCTTCATCAATCAACTAAGTGATAGTACTTGAATCTTATAAGCAGTTGTCTTACCAGAAAATAACAGGTTTGACATCAGCGACAAAACAATGATTGAAACACATTGTCTTCTTCAACAATCTCCCTCTTTCAATAATCTCTCTTTAATAATGATCTTTTCAATCGGATCTCAACAATCTCCCTTTTCGGCATTGATGACAAACCAAACTGATCAACTAAGTCAATCAAATGATGAACAACTTGTTCAACCAAACAAAATAGGTTAAAAGAGTAAGACAATACCAAAAAAATAAATCCTTATATTGAAATCTCTCCCTCTATCAACAACTTCCATCTTCTGATTAGGTTACAAAACTCTTTCTTATAACTCCCTCTGAGTTCATTCATGTATCTCCCTCTTACTGGGTAGACTAGGATTTCACCCTCTTTCTTACAGAATCAATTATTTTCTATCTTTATCATCATACATGTGTTTTCTAATATTGCTGATAAATAAAACTCTTCATCTCTTTGATGATGATCTCTTGATACTTCCCTCTTAATACTGTTGATCAAGAATATCTCCCTCAACATTTATATTGTTTGATCAACAGAATATCATCATTTTTACCAATAAATCTCTCCATCTTTTCTGGCTCTTGATCAAAATCTCCTTTCTTTGTTCTAACTCTTGATCGATAGAATATCTCCCTCTTTGACAAAAATGCCAAAGATATATCATCCGAACATCTTAAACATGCAAATATAGGCTTTTGTAGTTTCTTCAGTTTCTCCCTTTGTCACCTTGCTTATGACTGATTTGAAGTTTCAACTCTATGATTACTTCAGGCAGCTCCTAAAGTAAGATCCTCTACATCAATGTGTAACATATGAATATTAGCTTTTTTGATGTAGGGCACTCCTCTTGTTACTTAGATAGCCTTTGATAAGGGTATCACCCCTAATTTACCTCTTAGATGCTCATGAGCATCCTTAGGTAATGGTTTTGTGAAGATATCAACAATTTGCTCCTTTGTGTTAACATATTCCATCTTCACCTCTTTAACTTGAACTAACTCTCTCAAGTAATGATACTTGAATGCAATGTGCTTAGTCTTTGTGTGCATCACTGGATTCTTTGATATGTTGATAGAACTTGTATTATCACAATAAAGTATCATTGGTTTTGTGATTTCTTCCTTCATTCCTTTGAGTAGTTGTTTAATCCATATAATGTTTGTGCAATTTACTGCAGTAGCAACATATTCAGCTTCAATAGTAGATTGTGAAGTACAACTTTGTTTCTTGCTAGTCCATGTAAATAGTCTCTTGCCTAAGAAAAATGCTCCTCCACTAGTGCTCTTTCTATCATCAATGTTTCCAACCCAATCAGCATCAGTGTAGGCTCTCAATTTGAACTTTTCATTCTTCTTGTAGTATAGGCTAAATTCTTCTGCTCCTTTTAGATATCTCATTATTCTCTTCACAGCCATTAAATGATTCTCCCTAGGATTAGCAGAGAATCTTGCAACTGTCCCTATAGATAATGCAATATCAAGTTTTCTATATACTGCATATTGCAATTTGCCAATCATAGACCTATACATGGTTTGGTTAACCTCAACAAAATCATCATTCTTTGACAACTTGTATCCGATCACCATAGGTGTACTTACTAGTTTGGAATCCTCTAATCCAAAAGTTTTCAATATCTCTTTGACATACTTTGACTGAGTAATGTATATACCATACTTCATCTAATATACTTGCAAACCCACAAAAAATTTGATTTCTCCAAACATAGACATTTCAAATTCTTGCTTCATTTGATTTGCAAAATCCTTACATAAAGCATTTTGACCTCCAAATATGATATCATCAACAAATATTTTAGATAACAATATACCTTTGCCTTTCTCTATCTTTATGTGCAGATTGTTGTTATCATCAGTCCTTTTATATCCAATCTTCACAAAATAATTATGAAGTCTCTCATACCATGCTCTAGGTGCTTGTTTCAAACCATATAGAGCTTTGTACAATCTACATGCCATGTTCATTATTATCATCAACAAAACCTTTTGGTTGTTCTATGTAAACCTCTTCCTCTAATATGCCATTTAGAAATGCAAATTTAACATCCATCTGATAAACTTTGAAACTTTTGTATGCAACATAATCAAGTAGAGTTTTTACTCCTTCCAATCTAGCAATAGGGGAAAATGTCTCTCCATAGTCAATTCCTTCTTCTTATGCATATCCCTTGCAAACTAATCTTGCTTTATTTCTTGTGACTTTACCATTCTCATCTAGCTTAATTCTAAATACCCACTTGATACTATTCACGTTCTTGTCTTCTGGTCTAGGAGCTAGACTCCATGTTCTGTTAGATTTTCTATTTGTTCAATCTCTTCTTCCATGGCTTTGTATCAATCAGCATCTTCTAGTGCATCTCTTACTAATTTGGGCTCCTTCATGCTCAGCAAACATGACTCACTTCTCAATATATTTCTTTTCATTGGCCTAGCATCTTTATCTTTGATGATTTGAGTAACATAATGATGTCCTTTGACATATTTGTACAATCTCTATTAGGTATCTTGACATCTTTTTCATGTGTACTAATCTCAGAATCAAAATGTGTATCTACTTTATTTTGTAACTTGACATCTGAATGCAGCTTGGTTCTTGAATGCAACTCAGTTCCTGAATGCAACTTGACATTTACAGGATGTGACTCGGCAACCACTGAAACTTGTTGTTGGTTTGTAACTTGATTTGCAAAATCTTCTTCAGTAGGCATTCCTTCATAAAAGTATACAAATGATTTGTATTCTTCTAGCTTTTTCATAGGTTTAGCCTCATCTACTTATGTATATTCATCAAAATTCACATTTGCACTTTCCACAATTTTGTTAGTGTTAGTATTCAAACACTTATAAGCTTTACTTCTTGTGGAACATCTTAGGAATATACCGTCTTCACTTTTTGCATCAAGTTTTCCATTCCTAACATCTTTAAGAATGTAACACTTACTTCCAAAAACCTTAAATTATGTTATATTGGGTGGATATCCATACCGTAGTTCAAAAGGTGTTGAATGAGTACCTTTCTTGATTTGCACATGATTCAAGGTATAGACACCTATAGTTACAGCTTCTCTCCAGTATTTTAGAGCAACATTCTTCTCCATCATGAGTGTTCTAGCATAGTCCATTATAGATCAGTTTCTTCTTTCAACTATTCCATTTTGTGGAGGGGTCTTAGGGGCAGATGTCTATCTTTTGATTCCTCTATCATTATAGAACATCTTATATTCACTTGATGTAAATTCTCCTCCTTTGTTAGATCTCAAACATTTTAGACTTTTACCTATTTCTTTCTCAACTCTTACCAAGTACCACTTAAACATTTGAAAAGCATCAGATTTCTTTTCAGAAACATAACTATCATCATCCTAAAATAAATCATCAACAAATAGAATTATGTACTTATCTCCCTTGTAGCTTTGTACTTCAATTAGTCCACACAAGTTAGTATGAACAATCTCTAGTATTCCTTTAGAGGTAGAGGTTTTACTCTTAAAACTTGACTTTGTCATTTTGCCTAGCTAACATTGTTTGCACACTACATTATGAGGCTTCTTCAACTTAGGAAAACCTCTAACTTTCTTCATGTTATTGATACTAACCAAGTTAACAAAATTAACATGACATAACCTTTTGTGCCAAAGCCATACATCACCAAATTTTGCAACAAGACAAGTAGCATCATCTATATCAAGATAAAATAGATTACTTCTAGTTTGATCACCTTTTCCAATCAGTTTCTCATTTGTGTTATATATCTTAGCAATCTTGTTTTCAAATTCAACCTTGCATCCCAAGTTGTTCAATTGTGACACACTCAACAAGTTATAGTTTAGTCCTTCAACATAGTAAGCATTGTCACATGAAATCTTATCTGTGAGTTTGATAGAACCTTTTCCTTTTATCAAACATGGTGCATCATTACCAAATCTTACACTATTTCCATCATAACAATTTAAGGTAATGAACTTACTTTTGTCTCTAATCATATGATGTGAGCATCCACTGTCAATGATCCATCTGTCATTTCTATTCACATAAGTCACAAGTGCAGTTGCCTCATCTTCATCAGATTCGACCTTCATTGCAACATACACCACTTCATCATCATGTTCATCAGAATCGTCCCTTGTTTCCTCTTCAGCAATGTAGCATGACATTTTGCCTTTATTTTTGTAATCTTTGTTGTCATATTCTCTTCTGATCTTGTACTTGTCACCACCTTTGTAGTTCTTCTTTTGTGCACATCTTGCAGCAATATGTCCAACCTCATTGTAATTGAAATAAATAATGGGTAACTTACCTTTACCTTTGTGGAATCTTTTTGCCAATAGTGCTTCTAGTTCTTCAACATCTTCCTCATCTGTATCACTATTACTAGATACATATTTTATCTTTCTCTTCTTCTTCTGCTTGACTTCATTAGAGTCTTTCAATAATAACTTAGCTTTGAAAGTAGATCCAAGACTCTTAGGTTTGTAATTATCAAAATTAGATAGCTCAAAAGTAGTGAGTCTACCTACCAGACCTTCAAGGGTTAGATTATTTATTGGAATACATCTTAGTTCTTGAATTGCAAAAACTCTAATAGCATAAATATGTAGTAATGTTCTCAAGACTTTGCTTAATACAGTATTATCATCTATCTGACCAATAGCTCCTTTTATTGCACTAACAACTTCTTTTATTCTAGCAACATATTAAGCAATATTTTCACCTTCTTCCATTCTCATATCATCAAGCATACCTCTGAGACTCTCAGATTTGTCTCTTTGAACATTTTTGTCTCCTCCATAGATGGTGGCTAGGGCATCCCATATTTTCTTTGCACTGTCAAGACCTTTGATATCATCAAATTCGGCATAGCTTAGAGTAGAGGCAATCTCCAACATCACTTGATTGTGTTCTTTCTTCTTCTTCTTCTTCATATCTTCAGTATTTAGAACTCCAATTGAATCAACATGTTCCACATAAATGGTAGATTGTGCATGATCTCCAAGTTCTCCAAGGTATAGCCTCATCAAACTTTTCCATGCAGAAAAGTTATCTCTATTGAGCTTGGGTACTTATCTTTTAGATATCTCGATCTTTGTGCTTCTAGTACCTTAAAACTAGTCCTCTTAAGCAGATGGCTCTGATGTCAATTGTTGGAATACTTTTAGAATAACTAGGGGGTGAATTAGTTATCCAAGGTCCAAATGTATAAATAAAACTTTTCACAACTTAATGAACCCATTGATATCCATGCATGCATCCATAAGATTATGCAATCACTAAAACTTGTAGGTTACTATTAAATCAACTTACAAAAATGTAAAGCATGAAACATAATAGATTCATCAACACACTTGACACAATGATTTATGTGGAAACCTGATTTGGGAAAAACCACCAGTAACATGGTACTCATTTTCACTCTTCTGAAGTGATGTCCTGTGAAAGGCCAACCTATTAAAGGTTACAATACACACTGTTAAATATGAGCCGATTAAGGGATTTTAATCACCCTGTTAGAAGTGAGCCTTGTTAGAGGACTTTAGGCCATTCACTTAGAATGCCACCTAGTTAAAGGATTTACAAATGACTATTAGGCCAACCTTACTCCAAAGGATTTACCCTAGACTGATACAATTGTTAGAGAGTAACAATAGAGCTTTGATCTTATACAACTTACAACTTCTCTTGAAAATTATAGATCTTTATTCAGTCCTCAAATCTACTTGGCCTTCAAACTTTGTAGCTCCAATAGCTTGTTCACCCTTCAAGCATTCATCTCCTTAAGCCTTCTTGCTTAATATGTCATTGCAAACTCTTCTCTTGGGTCACTTGATGAAGCAAAACCCTTAACTCCTTCTCTTCCTTAGGTTCTTGCACATGACAACTTTGCTTCATGACCAAACATTATTATAAGTAGGAAATTAGGACATTTCTCACTCATTTTCTATCGTCAAGATTTAAGGTTTGGATGGATTAGGTAGGATACAATGTATTTATCCCATATCTCATATCTCTTCTAGAAACTTCTCCTAGAATCCATTTAAATTCGCCTAAAAATAGTTTACCTCAAATTCTGTCCCACCGACTCATCAACCTTATCTTCCACCCAGTTCATAAAATTCAAGAAAACAAACTTGTTGACTTAGATTCAGCAAATATTCAATCTTTAAAATAATGTAGCAGCTCAACATTATCAAACTTTTTGATGCTTGGCACATACTACGTTGCTCGATATCTATCATGAATTTACTCGGCATCAACCATCTTGCTCGGCATCCACTAGAATTTGCTTTCACTCAGCTCCAACTGACTTTTTGCTTGGCTTGAGCTATCTTTGCTTGATACCTACTATCCACTCGATAAAGCTTGGTAGACAAACTTTATGTAATTGGTTCTTCCAAACTTTCTAAGTGTAGCCAACATTTGTAACCTTAAGTAGATTACCAATAAATCATGTCATCATTGTCTTAACTGATCCTTATACTTCATTACACAATCTTAACTCAACCTTTCCTCTAGGTGCTTTTGTTACATCTTATCAATCAAATCCTCTTCATCAATCAACTAAGTGATAGTACTTAAATCTTATAAGCAGTTGTCTTACCAACAAATAACAGGTTTGACATCAGTGACAAAATAATGATTGAAACACATAGTCTTCTTTAACAATCTCCCTCTTTCAATAATCTCTCTTCAATAATGATCATTTCAATCAAATCTCAACACCTCTAAGATACTCAAAGGTGTCCTTAGGTAAAGGATTAGTGAAAATAACTATAACTTGTTCCATTTTTCTTATTTGTTTGAGTTTAATTCCTTCTCTACCAATTTAGAAAATGATATTTTATAGACATGTGCTTAGTATTTGAATGTAAAAAAATATTATTTCACGTGTTTGTAGTGCTTTTATTATCAAAGTGCACAATAATAGGCTTATTAAAAGATATACAAATGTCCTTCAATATTTATTCCTTCACTTGTGATTTTTCTACCATCACCCACCTAGGAAGAATGCTCCTTCACTTATGATTTTCCTATCATCAATGTACCCAATTTATATTAGTATAATCATGCAAGATAAAATCATTAGATCTATCATAGCATAGACCTTATTTTATTATTCCTCAAGTATACAAAAATTGTCTTCACAATTTCTAAATGAAATTTCTTAAGTTTTTCTTGAAATCTTGCTATATTTCTAACTATATTTTCTATATTTGGTCTAGTGTGAGTTAGATATTGTAATCCTCTAATCGTAGATTATATCTCATCTAAAAATTACTAGGGGAATCATCAGTATAAGTCAACTTACATCTAGTTACCATGGAGTCCCAATTGTTGGAAATATAAGAGGAGAAACTACGAGGGGAGGGGTGAATCAGTTACTACTAAAACAATTCCAAATCCCTTAGATGTCAATACAAACTTTTTTTAACTCAAATCCTTGCACGACTCAATTAGAACTAGATATTCACTATAACTTGGTTAACAAATGAAGCTTAAGTTATTAATGTGTATTGACCTTTAGTAACTTAGTTGGAGAAAGATAAAGTAGTCAGCAAACAACATGAACATGTGAGACACCAAGATTTAATGTGGAAACCCAATTTGGAAAAACCACCAATGCAACTAATTACAACTTTTCACTCTTCTAAAGTGAACACTGTTAGGAACCAACCCTATTAAAGGTTACAAAACACACTGTTAGGTGTGACCCTATTAAAGGATTTGAATCAACCTATTAGGAAAGGCTTGGTTAGAGGTCTTAAGACACTTCAATCTAGAAATGCCACCTTGTTGGAGGATTTACAAAATGATTGTTAAGTCAATTTTGCTAAGAGATTTCTTCGATGCTACAATTGTTAGAGAGTAACAATGATTGACTTGATTAATGAAGCAACTAATTTGAAAATTTAGATTGTTGTTCTATTTTATCCTCTAGATCCTCCCTAATTAGAATATTCTTTGTAGCTCTTTGGATATTATGCTCTTAATTAGATATCCTTCTTTATTCGCATCTTATCTTCTTCCACAACTTCCATATTTCAATCCACAACTTGCACTTTCATATATATGAAACCCAATGTCAAGTAGACTTGAATATATTTACAAATAAATAATTAGAATCCACTAAGTCAGCTTACATAAACAAAATAATAAACAAAATTGTTCTATTGTAGGTCAGCTAGTATTGAAACTGGGTCACTCAATTACCACTAAGTTCCTTGGTAACTGACCGGACTTGGCTTACACCGAACCCCTTTAGTAATTGACCTAATTCGGTTAACACTTGAATCCTTCAATGACTGACCTAGCTTATTTTGTACTTGATCATTGAACTTGGCTTCTTTTGAACTTCTACTCGGTTGATACTAGAATCTTTTGAGCTTAGTTACTATTTGCAGTACTCGATTAGAGTGTAACATTTGTGTAACATCAATGATAATATACAATTGAATAATTATTTTTAACACCAACTAGTTTACAATTTTCCATTCCTAAGTTTACTAACAAATCCTTAAGATAGTTTGTTTGAGATGTGAATATACAATCCCTATTATGCTTATTTGCAAACTAAGAAAATAATTTATTTCTCCTATCATAAACATCTAAAATTCACCGTTAATTTTGTCAAAATATTTATTTCTCATTTCATCATTTCTACACAAAAAAAATGTCATCAATAAATATCTCAATGATCAAAAGACCTTCAGGATTAATTCTCAAGAATAGGTTATTATTTGCATTGCCCTTCTTGAAACCCAAATGTGATAATTACCTATCTAACTTCATGTGCCAAGCTCTTGGAGCTTGCATCGATCCATACAGTTCTTTCTCTAATTTGCATGCCATATTTTCTTGATTTATCCATGAAAATCCATTAGGTTGCTTAATGTATACACCCTCTTCCAATTCTCCATTCAAGAAAGCAAATTTGACATCCATCTAATACACATTGAAATTCTTATTAGTTGCATATTCCAAAAATAATCTTATTGCCTCAATTCTAGTCACACAAGAAAAAAGTTTCCTCAAAATCAATACCTTCCTATTGAGAATAAACTTCACATACCAATCTTGCCTTGTTTAGCACAACTTCACCTTGTTCATTCATCTTGTTTCTAAATACCCATTTAGTTTCTATTAAAAAAGAAATTGTCTCTAGGCCTAAGAACCAATTCCCATGTGTTGTTATTTTCAATATGTTATAACTCTTCTCTCATTGAATTAACTCATGATACATCTCTGCATAATTCATATGCACTCTTAAGTTCAAATTGTGAAACCAAACATAATTCATTTCTCATTCTTGTTGGAGTCATTACATCACTACTTTTGTTTCCAGTATCTAATCACCTAAATAATATAAGATACATACCTTGACATTCTTTATTCTTCCCTTAGTTCTTCAATTTGCACATGTATCCCACAATTAATATTGAAGAATTTCTCTTGCTCTGTATTTCGATTATGATTTTGATTAGTGTTAGCTTAATTAGCTTCTTCGTCTGATTCATAATCAAATGTTCTTTCTTGTACCTAAAATATTTCATCAATCTTCACATTTTCACTTTCCACTATCCTTTTTTATTTTAGATTATAACATCTATAAGCTTTGTTCTTATTGGAATAGCCAGGAAATATCCCTTCATCACTTATAGGATCAAACTTTCTTAGTTCATCATCTCTTGTAATGTAGCACTTACTTCCAAAATTTATGGACTACTTAACTATAGGTACATTACCTAGCCAAATCTCATAAGAGGCTTTACCTATTCCATGTCTTATACGAACTTTGTTCAAAGTAGATACTGCAATATTTATTACTTATCTCCAACGTATATTTGCCACTCTTTGTTCAAGCATCATGTTTCTTGTTAACTTGAGGATTATTATATTCCTTATCCTTGCTACACCATTATGTTGTGGTGTCCTAGGGACTGAAATTTGTCTAAAAATATCACTCTCCTCATGGTATGCATTAAATTCATTAGATGTAAATCATCCTCCTTTATCTACCCTTAAACATTTTATCTTCAACTCAAATTCATTCTCTACCTCAGCTTTATAAATATTGAACTTATCAAAGGCTTCAATTTTTTCCCTTATAAAACCAACCCATGTCATCCTAGAAAAATCATCAACAAAAAGAATAAAATACCTCTCACCATAGCATATTCCTTTCTTTGTAGGACCACATAGATTCGTATGCACTAGATCCAACTTTCCTTTACCAGAAAATGTCTCTCTCTTAAAATAGTTTTGTATATGTTTACCCATCACAAAATATTTTTCCGTCATGTTAGTAGGCTTTAAAATTCTAAAGAAATGTGTGGTTGCATTATATTTATTGATTCTTACCATGTTATCAAAATTTAAATGACAAAATATGCTATTCCATAACCACATGTGATCAATTTTATAAAAAAATTAACTCACCTCATAAGTATTTAATTAAAAAATATTAACTATGGTCTTGGTACCATATGTGGTCACATTTTTAGATTGATCTCTAGCTGAACATCTTCTACCTCTGAATTATAAATTACAACCCCTCCGCAAGTTCTCCAACACTCAATAAGTTATGTTACAGACCATCGACAAGTAGAATTCCATTAACATTAGTCCTACCATCAAGAGTTATAAAACCCTTTCCCTTAATCAGACAAAGAGTATTATCACTGAATCTAACAACACTATCATCGTACTTTTTCAATTCAACAAACTCATCTCTTTCATTTGTCATGTGATGTGAATATTTACTATCTATAATCCATGATGATTTCTTCTCAACATGAGAAACTAAAGCTTTCACTTAATTAATAATACTTTTATCTTTAATAACAAAAAATCTTATTTAATCTTCACCATCATTATCCTCAAAGATAACATAAGTTTTATCTTCATTAGCATCATAACATTCCTTAGGAATTTTTGATTTGTAATGCTTAGGCTTTAACTTATATACTATGGTAGGACATCTAGATGCAAAGTGACCAATTTTAAAACATTAATAATAAATTATAGGTAATTTCCCTTCAAAATTTCCCTTACCTTCGTATTATCTTTTTGTGGTCAAAGCCCCAAACTCATTCATCTTTCTTTCCTTTTCTAATATCTTTATGCAATCCTTATCATATTCTCCAAGGTTTCACTAGATGTTCTAGTGCTTGCACTTTTTTTTGGCATTCTTCTATCTTTATAAATAGTAGACTTAAAAGTAGATTCAACACCAGGTAAAGAATATTTTAATCTGAAAGTGTCAAAGGTTTGTAGCTTACCAATCAATATCTCCCAATCAAATCTTGGAATGAAAGTAATCACTTCCTCAATAGCATTAATCTTGTTTACACAGGCTGGTGTCAAGGATCTGAGAATCTTCTGCACAATTTCATCTTCTATTATGGTTCCACTAGTATTACTTATCCCTATAATAATCATTGTAACTCTTTGAAGATAGGCTCTAACTGACTCATCCTCCAACATTCTTGCATTTTCCAAGTTTTCTTTTCAATTCTATAACTTTTCTTTCTTTATGTATTGGTCTTCTTCATATAATGTTTCCATTTTTTCTAGATCTCAAATTTTGAGTCTAAATTATTTTAATTTTGCAAATTATGTTTTTTATTAGTGATTCTCTTTGTATCATATTTCAATTTCTTAAATTGGACACACTTCAATTTGTGACCTTTTAGCTCCTCTTTGCTGTTAAGCATTTCATTATTGCACTTTAAGCACACACTTTTTCCTCTTTTCTCCTCTTTCTCCTAGGTAAAACTAAGGTAGGACTTAACAAGTCCTTCTTGATTTCCCTTTCCCTCACAATTATTTCAAGGTGGGATTGAATCCATGTGTATCCTCCTCCTCCTATACGCATACCCTAGATTTGGTCTCAAATTGTCAAACATGAACACCTCTTGCACCCCTAACTTCTACCAACCTAGAAAGTGGAGTAAAGAAACTCAAAAGGTTGACCTAGTCCAAGTATAGGTAAAAATTACCATATTAAATTAGAATCACTTTAATTTATGACCTTTTAGCTCCTATTTAGTGTTAAGCATTTCACAACCACACTTTCAACACACAGTTTTTCCTCCTTTCTCCTCTTTCTCCTATGTGAAATTGAGGTAGGACCTAACAAGTCCTCCTTGATATCCATTTCTCTCACACATATTTTGAGGTAGGATTGAATCGATGAGTATCTTCCTCCTTCTAAATCTCATACACTAGATTTAGTCTCAAATTGTAAGACCTAAACACCTATTATGCCCCTAACTTTTACTAACCTAGAAACTAGAGCAAAGTGACTCAAAAGGTTGACCTTATGGTTTAGGTCAACTTGTTTTAGGTCAAGGATGATTGAGGTTGACCTAGTTCAACTCTAGATTGACTAGGTCAACCTTGACCAAGAGATTCCTATGAATATGGGCCCGATGTTATTTCACTCCTTTGATAAAATTCTTCTCATGCAATCGGTTCCTATGGGTTAATTTTGAGATCATTCAAAAAATATACTATAAAAAGACATTAAACCCCTCATTTTCACATGATGGAAGCAAGAGGGAAGCACACATGAACACCCCAATCTAACATGAAGAATTTTCAAGGTGAAAGCAAGGGCTAGTTTCTTATTCTTCATCGATAAACAAGGTTATTTTCCTTCATCAAGCATTCAAATAAAATATAACAACATGGACTTGCAAGGGGGTCTTGAAGATGGATAGAGTAATTTAGCCTTGAGGCTTGGTATGATTTTTATATCATATTTTAGATGTTATTCTTTACACCTTCATACTTTTACCTGTATTTACATGTTATCACATACATGTATATTTACATGTCGGAGTTTCACTCACAGAGTATATATTCTTAGCCTTCTAGCATATTTGCATTTTAGATCTACACATCTAGGATACCCATACATTATGTACACACAACATTTTTCCTAATGGTTATTCATGGAGGTGGAAATCACCAAAACAGGGGGTTGACTAAGGAATACCCCTTTGTAGCCACCCCCACACAAAATATGTTATAACATTGCAAGATATCAATTTGGCGCTTATGGATCCAGAAATTACTCCTCAAGAGCTTTCTAGAGAAGTTGGTTTGACCTTTCTACAATACCCCAGGTACATGGTGACCTCACAAAAACTTGTCCAGTCAAGTTACAACTAGGTCGATCTAGACCCTACTTCTCTAGAAAAATAATTTATGAGTTTTGTTTGATTTGCAAATTTAGTTAGGAATCTATGGATATATATTTGGAAACAAGCTCAAATCTTCTATTTTTAGAGAAAAAATACATTCTCCTCAATATATTTCTAGGTGAATCTTTCATCTCTTATTTTTTCTTTCAACATTTATCTCATTGTAGATATATATTGGGTCATTTACATCCTAGATCTATATTTATTTTTCCTACCTTGCTTAAATTTCATAATAACATTGTATGAAGGAGGCCTTGCTAGTGTACTTACTTGATTGTATTGACATCCCTTTATCCTCCTTGGGCTTTGCTGATCAAATTTAGGTCTTGTTGAGAGATCCTTGGAAGCCCCTCTTTCTCTTGTATTGAATGGCTTAGGGAGAAAGTGTAAACCTTATTACTCATGGTTTTCATTGTTGTCACTAATGTCATTTCCCTCTAAACACACATTATATTGAAATGATTTTTTTAATCATTTATGCATGAAGATAGATCATTCTCTAATTTTATAGCAATCATTGTCTTTGTAATCATCCAAAAATCAATACTTGTACAAATCAAGTGAGCTCTCATCTTGTTCATCAAGGTATCATAGTTGTCTCCATAAAACTTTGGATTTTCTTCCTTGTAATCTCAAATCACCTCAAGTTGTTAAGCTTCCTTCTTAATAGGACCTAATTATTTGATACCAATTGTTGAAAAAAAGTCCATACCTCAAGTGAAGATATCTCCTCCATATACACTATTATCATGCTAGTATAGTTCTAGAGCTTTTTAGAGATTTTATGCTCAGAACTAACCTTTGATAGTTGTTTGCATTACTCAGACTTCTAGATTTTGCATTAGTTTCATGGTAGTATGATGTTGTAGGTTTCTTTCTTCATTTCATTCCATTCACCTCCATATCCATGAAATCCTTTGAGGGTGGCTTACACATAGCCATTGCTTGAAGGTATTTCACACACATTCTTAGTATAGATTCATTTCATATTGTATTTTCATCATTAAGGGATTCAATAGTTATCTTTGGGAGAGCACATCTACATCCCTCCCACTTAAGCACACCAACAAGGCCTCTTATGGGTGCCCTTGTTGAGTTGCTTTGAGGTTGTGTGAGGACTCTAATATGTTGGTTGCATAGTTTTTTTAAAACTCAAGTAGAATTAGTAGTTTTTCAATATTATTTTTATCTTAAATGCACATGCTACTAATATTTGCTTGTTTACACGTGCTCTCAGCAAGTTAGGTTTTTATATATACACTCCCTATTAAAGGATCTAACCCTATGGAGTCAATACGATGAATTTAGTATAATTGTATATGTTAAAGGATTGGTCCCTATTAGAGGACCTAAACCCCAATTATCAACCCTATTAGGAGTTGATGAGAACAAAAGTATCATTGACCAAGAACCTTACCCAAAGGATGAAAGTTAAAGCAACAATTCCAATAAGCATATACTAGCTGAAGAACAACACACTTGCATTTATAGTCCATTTGAAGTCCACTAAGATTGATAGATTCCACTCATACCTATTATTAAAGCATATGAAAATATTTTGGATTTTCTCTAATATTCCAACATCAAGGCTTGCAATAATTCCAACCGCACATTACAAATGAAGGAATTTACTTTCCTTTATACTAATTATAAATAAGCAATTAGGTCATCTTGTTATGAATTTCCCAATGCACAATTAAATAAATAGGACCACACTAAGGCATACACTAATTCTTAGATAAATATAAAATTATTACATAAATTAATCCACATACTTGGATCTATAATTAATGAATGGCCATAAATATCAATACACTGCACTATCGAGTTGACTATCAATATAAAATATCACACGTTACACACTGGTAACCATTCCAACATGAACCAAATGATCCATAAATATGAACATAAGCACATAAAAGATTCTTCTAACATCTTCTATGGTTAAAGACATTAATTCCAACTTTTCATCAAGTTACATACAAAATATTGCAATTGCATCTAGCATAATTACCTGTTTATTGGCTTGCAACTGATATTCACTAAATCAAGTGTAACTTATCCAATAGTACACATAAAGTATTGTAACCATATACATAATATATACACCCATCCTAGAATATAAGATAATTCTCACGTACTTAGGAAAACTTATTACTCTCTAATTGTATTGTTCAACAATCTACAACATTCAAAATCTAAGTTTGTCTACAGCCATAAAACATATAGTGACATCTATGACAAAACCTATCATGGACATAACATGTAAACCATCTCAACTATCTGCCACATTTCTACCAATATCTTCCAATATCAACATAGATATGGGATTGTGATGCTTGTAACTATCTCCTATAAAATAGAATAGCCCCAAAGGATGATGCCAACCTAGATGAACTACTCCAAAACAATGTTCTGAAATTTTAACCTAGTTTTTGTAGCTCCAAAAATAATGAAAATTTCTAAGGACCTCTAATTTTTTTTGAGATTCTTGAATTTGGGTCCATAATTTATATCATTATTCCTACACACACTAAAAATGGGGGAAATGTAAAGGAAAATGGTTTGCCTTGGCCAAACCCTTATTTAGGAATTAACCTTCAAAGTTAATTGAAATTTCATAATAAAATATGAAACAAAATTAAGATTTGAAACACAAATCACCTTACTCCTCGATGATGTAATGTCGTTTTAGATATGATCCCAAGTGTTGATGTGATATCTTGGACTCTAGAAAATCCCAATCAAAAATCATGAAACCAAACCCTTCAATAAAGGATGCATTTTTTCACATTGTCAAATAGAGTAAGAAAGATAAGAAGATGACTTGATGAATGAATGCATATCCCTTCTTGGATTGAGAACTCCTTTACTTGAGGAAAGAATCTAGATATATGAAAGCAAGTGAATTAAATTTGATGAATTGAAGACTTAAAATTCTCAATGGATGTTGATGGATTCCTTTAACTTGAATGCATGATGGGCTTGAATGATTGGTGGATGCCTTCACTAATAGATGTTTTCTTGCACTTGAATATCTTGAATGAAAAATAGATGAATTCATCTCTTGTGTATGCCTCTTGATCATGGATTGTAGGTGTGAAATGAGAGGATCTTATGCCTTTTTACACACATCTATCTATCTATCTACCTACCTACCTACCTATTGATGTGTTTACCTACTAATCTACCAATCTATCTATCAATCCATCTATTCATCCATCTATCTATATATCTATCTATACATATGTATCTAGATATCTATCCATCTATTTATTCATCGATTGATCAATCCATCCATCCATCTATAAATTTATCTATCTATCTATCTACAATATATCAATGAATTTGTTGATATAACTCAATCTATAAATACATATACATATCCATCTATGATTTATCTATTTATATACTTTTATATCTATTTATTTTTTGATCTATTAATATACTTGTCTCCCTACCTACCCACCTAACTACCCATTCATTCATCCATCCATTTATCTATCAATTGATATATCTATCCATCTATCGATCGATCTATCTACAATCTATCTATGAAGTTGATATAGCAATCTATAAATACATATATCTATCCGAAGATGATCATTCTATCTATACATACATACATCCATCCATCTAAGGTTATTTTGTCATGCCCTAAATTTAACCAGGCAAAACACAACCCACAATTTCTTTATTTTTTGAAAGGTGAAGTAAAGGTGATATGTATAGATCTTTACTTGTTATGAATGTTCTATCAAACTGTGAGGTGTTCGGATAATCAATTAACATTTCCTCGAGGATGTTAGAAAGTTACTAACTCAATCATTGAGTTTGGAGATGATAAAGTTAGTTGGTGAAAAAGGAATTTGTTTCATTTGAAAATAAGGACTTCAAGTTTTCCATGAGAGGCCTCCTTGTTTTCTATCATTGGTTGAAATCCCAAGTTATAATGACAGAGTTAGATGATGTTATTGTTTTTAATTTCACCATCTATATCCCAATTAAGACATTTACTTAGATGCAAGTGAAGTAAAATTTGTGTATCAATGTAGTTGCAATGATTCCATGGTTTGGAAATGCGGAGATGTTTTATAGTTGACCTAAGTGTTTCGAATACAAGACGCACTACCACATACATATACACGCAACCCTATTGCATGCCTTGTCCATTTATCTTCTATTTCCATTTATTTGTACATATATTTCCCCTTTAATGAACTCCTTACATCTTATCCCTATTCAACTTTGATCATATTGGTGACTTACTAGTTAAGTACTACTAAAAAGACCATTAGATTAATCCTTAGATGTTTTTGTTTGTTTGTTTTGTCTTATTTAGGTATACCAATTTTAACAGAGTCTTGGATGTTCTTATCATTCAATTCATAACTACTCGTGTACCATTTAATTCGACTATTGACCACTTATTTATATACATATTGTTTTATTATTGTTATTATTATTCTAATTTTCTCTAAGACCTTACTATTGGTTGTTGATGTTTTAGTGTTGATTAACACCTAAGTTGGATTATACAAAGATGGACATGTTAAGATTATATCTTGACTAGGGATCATACCATTATCAATTAAAGGGTTGAATAATTTAAGAAAATATAAAGGCTCCAAACAAACATTACACATCTCCTTTCTAATTTACTTCTTTCATCTTACTTTACTATTCTACTATGATAGAGTGACGATTAATTATAAATAAATAAATAAAAATAAATACCTCAAAATAACTTAAACCCTACATTTAAATTAAATTCCTCTTTACCACCCACTAATTCTTTAATACATGATTAAATAACATAAATATGACTCAATAACTTAAATATGATTTAATAACTCAAACATAATTTAATAACTTAAATGTGATTTAATTCTAATTCTTTAATACATGAGTTAATAATTTTAACTAAATTCCACTTTATAATATCCTACCACCTATCCTACTTCCTAGCTACTCCTATTCCATCCTACATACCTTTTTCCACATCTCCTTACTAAACATGCACCCAAGCGGCTTTCCTAAGACCTAACCCACCTTCCCCTTTACCAACCTAAGACTCTACCTCTTTACCAAACATTAACACTGATCTCATCAAATATCATAAACTTCCCTTTTCCCAAAAACAGGTGCTAACTCAAAAGTCCATCCATATGCCATCACTTCCTAATGCACCTAGGGGGATGGGTCTGACTTTATGTCAGAGGTAGCCCCCCCTAATATACTTGTCACATGCACTTAAAACTTGAGAGATGAAGGCACTTAGAAAATTGCTAGGATTTCATTTTAATTTTAAAAATTTTTTGTTGTTTTAAAATTTATTGGTTCTTTTCTTGATAGTGATGCATCCCTTCCTAGGGTTATACCTAGGACTAAGAGATGGGTACTTAGTTTTTTCAAAGCTTTAGACATGACATAGCCTGATCGGTCATCGTTATTATTTTTTTGTGTTATTTTAATATATAATTGTACAAAACTCATAGGAGTCCATTCTTCCATTATTTAGGAGCAAAATGTTTTTGATTAATAATCTTATCCCTAAGCTAAGGTATTGTCCCATTATTATTTTATGTACAAGATCCTTAGAATATTCTCCTTGAGTATTTTATTGCTTTGTATTTTGTGGGAGGGATTATTTTCTTCCCCCACACATTTTCCAGAGAGCATAATATGCTCCTACAACAAGCTTTCACTCATTTCATTTTGTGTTATAAGGTATATACTTCTGAATTTTTATTTATTTTTTATTTTTAGAGAACTACAATGGTGGTGTAACAAAGTTTGACTTGACTACTCCATCACTCTTGTTTACAAGTTGATATCATGCATGCATAATCTATCCTATGAATTATATGGTACCCCAAAATTTAACTATTTGTTTATATTGCACCAAAATTAATTGTGAGTGGACTGAGGAATGAGATGGTTCACAAATATGAAATTTCCTACCCTAAAGCGTATATCAACATTTTTCCATGCAAATGCAATAGACTACCAGAATATAATATTTTATTTTCATTGTATTGAATGCATAACATATAAACTTACAATGCATTCATCTATATTTTTATCAACTCAACTATATCAAAAGAATATAACCCCTATGAAATATTTCTACCATTTGATTTATAAGAAGAAGTATTTCAGTCACATGATTCTCCATTTTACATCAATTTAAATAATGTGAAAATTCACAATGAATATAGACTATATACAATTTCTCAATCTTTCCTTACACAATTTCAACAAGATACAATAATAAAAATATCCTTCTTTACATCACAATGAAATGATCATGGAGACTTAACATCCTAACACATTTACAATGACATGGAAAGTTTGTATCTCCACACATACTTGGTTTCCAACATTGTCAAGAATAAACCCTGATCTCTTCATAGGAATCATCTTTTTCAAAAACCTACAAGACAACACAAAACTTGGAACCATGGAGGCTCAACTCCCATCCTGGGCTTCCATGAAGCCACCCACCAAGTAGGGGAAACAAGACCCAAATAGGATGCACACATATAACGCATGATAATGCATGAGAAACATCCAAGATAACACATAACACTCCCTTCCAAGGTTCACACATTGGTTCACTATTGGAATCACCAAACGTTGGGTGAAGGTGTGATTCAAAAGGAGATTTTCCATATCATACCATATCTGCAATAAATATTTTTTCATGCCCTTTTGGGGCTTTTCACAAATCAACAGAATTCCATGCCTTTTCAAGGCTTCCACAACATCCTCCAACATACTACCAACAACTATAGCTTCCTTGAAGCCCATACTCTATTAACTTCCTTTCTACACCATCTTTCCCTTATCACCCCCAAAGCAAGATATGAATGAATATGGCATACAATGGAGCCCATACTCCAAGGTTCTCAGCTATATTTCAAGCCCAACTAAGCCCTTCACCCTGGACTTCTCTTCCCTTCCCAAAGGGTGAGTGAAGCCCTCACACCCATAACAACACTTAACATTCAAATCAAAACAAGGAGATTCAAGAAAGAGAATCAAGAAATTTCATGAAACACAATGCACATTCACACTACCACAACACAATACCAAGATTCACAATAGCAGTACAAGATCCCATAACAACACTCCATGCTTGCAGATTTATTACGCAATGCTAAAAGAAAAATGATCATGGTTTGAACACCAGCCTTGGTCCACGCTAAAGGCAATGATAGTTGTTGTAGAGCTCCCTTAGTCTTCTTCCAAAACCCTAATTGTCTCTAAACTTAGAGAGTGGGTGAACACCCCACTAGTTTGTCCAAGACTCTCTAATAAGGCCTTCTCACTAACTATTTTAGCAAAGACACCAAGCCACTTCCTCTTACAAACTTGTCTCCTTCTAAATTTTTTATATTTGACTTAGTAGAAACATGGGAAAAAAACATGTGACAACTCCAATTTTGAATTGATGGAAGAATGCATGGGTAAAGGGGCCCTCAGGCTATCTAGGCACTCACATGGTCAAAATTAGGTCCCTAACATGTTATACTATCATACGGGCAACTTGTTTTCACATAAAAGACATTATTGGACCACCTAATGACCCCTCAAAACCCTAGTCGAGTGGATTTACTTATTAATTTTAGGGTAAAATATCACCATGACCAAAACCCTAAATGACATATCAATTTCACACAAAGTCCACAAGTGTCAAGTGACACATAAAGGCACATTCCACGTCACCGCAATAGGATCCTAATGCATCTTTATGATTAAAAATTTCCACATATAAGCAAACTTACATTTACGAAATAAAATACATTACAATGAGGCTTTCAAATCTTCCAAAGATTCACCTTGGTTAAACTGTGTTCACATAGGTTTGGATCTTGTTTCCCCCAAAATTTCCATGGTTCCACTTCCTGCGCATTAAACTTGATTAGTAGTCCAAGGAGGTCATATAAATATATGTCATAAATGCATATAATTTCAAATGTTACATAATCTTATTAACGTAATGTAGTAAAATTTCCTTTCCTAATCATTTAAAATAAATCATTCAAAATGTTAAAATATCAAGATCTGCATATCATAAACCATCATAATCAAATTAAAATTTATCTATATATCATAAATCATCGTAATCATAATATCATAATCTAATTCTATCATGTCATAAAGTTGCATCCATATGTATTCAATCATTCCATTCACAATATCAGGTTTATAGTACATATCATAGATGTAGAACACTACTGTAAATGTCAAAATCAATAGATAAAATAAGTCATTGTCTACTAAGTCTTAAATAATATCAAAATAACCAAAATTCAAATATCAAAAGTAACATACCCCCCCACTTAAACATTACATTACAAGCATTTCTGCAATTCAACTTCTATCAAAGCAATTGAAAAAGGTTAGTACATGAACGAAATCATTAATTATATCATTTAGGTCTTAATGTGCAGACATAAGTGTGGATCATCAAAATATAAATATTAAAATAACATAACCCTATAGTCTTGAAAGTATATCAAAACATCAAATTAGAAGTATCATAATGCAAATATGTCATCTATACTACGATTGATCAGGTGAGGCCTCACATATTTTAAACTAGGAGGTCCCGTGAATTTTCTAGTGGAGTTTTTAAAGATCCATATTTATGGAAGCTAGTGATCTCATCAAATTTATATTCAACACATTATTTTTAGGCAACTAAATAAAATAAAAAATATAAAAAAATCTAATTGCGAGAATGTAAAGTTTTCACATGACTACAAGTGGTAGAAAAAATCCCAAGCAGGTGGGGCAAATTTTAGCCTCCCACCTTTTCAACTTGCTATGTTGCTCTAAAATGTAAGAGCTACTAATTTTGAGGAACAAATTCAATTTGATCTTATAGAATTTATTTTTTATTTAATGAGACCTCTCACTCCACAAAAATAGATCCTGAAACCTCCCTCATGAGGCCATTCTTAAATATGCAGTGCTAAAAAGCAGGAGCTCCTATTTTACAAGATGAAAGTCTAAATAATCCTATATCCAAAAAAAATATGTTCATAAGACCACCTTCTTCCTAAATATAGAGCTCAAGCTCCCCTCATGCGATCCCTGTCTAACTTGGATAAGAGCTATGCACCTTGGAATCATTACAATTTGATTTTTAACACATACAGACACACAAAATAAAAAAACAAACAAACACACATGCGCGCACGCGCGCGCACACACACACACACATTTCCACTTTTAATTTTGGCCAACTTAGAAGGCACTAGTCTAGCTTTACTCAAATTGGAAGTCATAATTTTTCTCCTTAAATGTCCAAACATGATGTTTAAAATACTTATTTACTTGGTGATATATGTAGAAAAAAATAATGACCGTGGTAAGAAGCATTACATGTCTTGTTATACAAGGGGTTTAAGTTTAGAACTTTCACCATTGAATAAGCCAAGGTTAATGATAACAAATTTGTTGAAGTTTTTTGCAAGCAAATTACCATTTACATTAGAGATGCACTTAGATTGTTCCTTAATATTAGATTTGATCATTGAGGGATGCTAATGCTTGATGATAACTAATGATTTATTGCATGTAAAATAAGAATTGCTTTTGGTGCTTATGTAAAATTATTGTTTGAGTTTTAGGAAACTCTACAACACTCTTAGGATCAAATGAAAGACAAAGATAAATTCTACAAGACATTATCAAGTTAGTTCCATTAAGATGTAAGAATGCTATTATTGATAATGTAAGAATCTGCCTCAAGCTCTAGTACCATGTAAGAATTTGACTAAGGCAAAGAATGAAAATGCCAATATCTAGAAGCTAAATTTATAGCATAAGAGAGACAAAATAATATGATCAAATAAATGATTTAGTATTTGATCAAATGATAATGTATTTTAAATAATTGGATGAATACATCATAGAAGTGCCTTGTATATACAGGCAATTAAGATGACTAGGAGTCGTCCAAAGAGATAAGCAACAACTAAGCACATGTCCACCAAAGGTGGATTATCCTCCATTGTGCATGAAAGTGTGTGAAACAATGAGAGGATAAGAATACAAAGATGTATCTCCTAAATAGACGTAGTAGACAACATGTGTTGAATTGGAGTGCAAATTACTATGTTGTCTACATGACAACTCATATGAATATGAAAAATCCTAGATGTCTACATGATAATTAATATGAAAATGCATTAACCTAAGTAAACTTAAGTGTAAATAGAAAATACTTATTTACACCAACACCCCCCTTAAGTGCAACTTTGGGGAATGCACTTAAGCTCACAAAAGCTAGATAATAATGCAAGATGAGTCTCGACTATTAGGCCATGCTAGGTATCCATGTACAAACTACAAGTGCAAAATAGATGCAATGCAATCTCTCATAAAGCGAAGAAATAGGGAAAACTACCTGGGAAAAAAACTTGTCCAAAAAGAGAGAAAGTAAAATAAGAGAAAATGAGAGAGAAGACCTTGTGTGAGGAAAATACCCACCCTATAAGAGAGAAGAAGAGGAAGAGAGACCAAGTAGCTCCCCCCCCCCCAATGTAGAATGTAGACCTGTGGTAGATGTTTTAGGCTCGATGTAGAAACTTTTCCATGAGTGTATAACAACATTCCTTCCCTTAGGAAGAAACAAAACCAAGGGTGTACAAATAAAGCCTCCCCCATCCGTAGGAAGAAACCTCAAAATGTATGGAATCTCTAAAACTTGCTCAGGTGTCCCCATGTCAATACTAAATAGTACCTCCTCCAAAGCATGTGTGATGTGCCACTCTATTGAAAAAGAAAAGTTAGGATCAACTAAGGATGAATGTAGAACATGTATCAAAGACTCAAGTGTCTCCTCTAAAGAGAAAATGACCTCCTCTAATTGTTGTATCAAATTATCCACCATCATGTCAACCTTGAAAGAATTATCAAGTCGAGAATAAAGACGAGGGTTAGAGTCTCCCCTCACAATAACTGAAGAAGGATCATCTTCACCAAAGAGAAGATGAATGCCATCAACAACGTCTCCCAAATCCTCAATGTAGTACTCCACAAACCAACCTGTAATGTCTGTCAAGAAGTCATCCCAAGGAGCTACAATTGGAAGACAAGGAATTTCAAGCTGCACTAAATCACCTAAATCCATGGTTGTGTGAATGCAAACATCATAAGGAACAACAATATATGCAATCTCAATAGGAGAAGTAGGAATCATATCAGGAGCAACATGTTCATCCCTACTTTCAAGTTTTGCACCATGTGCAATCATAAATGATAGGCAATCGTCATACGACACATTTTCTGCATCATCAAGTGGAATACGACAATCAACTGTAGGATCATATGGGATTAGAGGAATTTGAGGATCTCCAAAATTCTCCCAAATAAGAGTCCAAATTGTGTACGGGCACCTAAGATCCTTGATTTTGTAGAAGAATGGATAAAATGAATCATTAATAATGAAATTCACAAGAATCAATCCTATAATATGATGATTCTTCAATGTCCAAGTGTGTTGCTTCCAATATGTTTTGGGCTCAGGTATAAGAACATAAAGATAATCAATTAACCCATCTACAATGTGTAATGATGCCTTTTTCCCATAATGCATAATTATCCCAAATAAAATATATGATAGTAGGATGTATTTCATATCTCATGATGACTTCTCACATGAAACTATGATATCAACTAATCAATGCCAAAATGCAATAAAATCAAATAACCCCCCCCCCCCCCCCCCCCCCAATGTATTATTTTGGCACTTTGTATATAGTGAGTGTACAATAGGCCATTTGTCAAAATGGACCAAAGTGGACTTCAAATTTTCATTATTACAAGAGCAAATATGAAGCAATAAAATACTCAATACAATTAGGACACAAGATCTCTAAAGGATCCATAATTACAAGTACCCAATAGGTCAAAATGAGACCAAATTCTGAAAGTATTATGTCCACTTATAATTTTTCCAAACTAATACCACATTTGGAAAGTAAACCAAAAAAATGCACTTTCAAAAAAAAATAGCACTTAAAAATGTCTCCATATGACTCTAAATGAAGCCTCTAAAGTTGTAAAAATTAGGATTTGCGATTTTAAAAAAAATTCAAGAAAAAAAGATCATCAACAATCTGTGTCATTGTGTAGATCATGAAATTCTACCCCAAAACAAAATAAAAATAAAAAATTGCTTGAATAAAGGAGTTCGAATGAGTGAGATATCGCTATTTAAAAATCACCTCTATAATTATTTTTCTTGAATCACTGTCGTCATACCTCCAAAATTCAAATGACTCTAGATTTTACCTTAGATATCTAATTTGGATGAAACAAGATCCAATTTAGGGGTTTTTGGACCTTTTCAATTTGATGCCAATATCTGATTTGCACCAGCAAGCTCCAATCTTGACCTTAAATTTTTCTCTCTCCAATGGCTATGCAATGAACACTCTTTTGGTTTTGATACCATGTAAGAATCTACCTCAAGCTCTAATACCATGTAAGAATTTTCCTAAGGCAAAGAATGAAAATTCCAAGATCTAGAAGCTGAATCAATGGCACATGAGAGGTAAAACAATATGATCAAATGAATGATTAAATATAGATCAAATGATAATGGATTTGAGATAATTTCATGAATACATTGTAGAAGTGCCATGTATATATAGACAATCAATATGACTAGGAGTCATGTAAGGAGATAATCAACAACTAAGCACATGTCCACCAAAGGTGGATTATCCTCTATTGTGCATGAAAGTGTGTGAAATAACGAGAGAATACAAATACAAAGGCATATCTCATAAATAGATGTAGTAGACAACATGTACTCAATTGGAGTGCAAATTACTATGTTGTCTATATGATAACTCATATGCGTATGCAAACTCCTATGTGTCTACATGACAACTGATATGAAAATGCATTAACCTAAGTAAACATAAGTAAAGTGTAAATAGCAAGTACTTATTTATGCAAAAGATAATGAACATCAATGCATTACATAGACATGATTAAAATATACATAATAGGCCTCTTATATAGGAAAGGTGATAAGGGACAATGATAAGGAGAAGATAAGTCACCTATGCAATGTGGAATTGCAACCAACATGGATCATCCTATATTATACAATAAAGTATGTGCACTACTAAGAATGATAATGTGATATGTGCACTAAAGGTGGATTGTGATAACGATCATCACCACTTAGAGCAAAATTCTCCTACGCGGTGTGCTTAATTGAGGTACAAAATCCTAGGTGTGTTGATGATAAACTATTATGCAATACATCATCCTAAGTAAGCTTAAGTAAGTGTAATTAGTGAATATCTAGTTACACCAAAACCCCCCTTAAGTGAAACTTATTTAAATGCACTTAAACTGACAATGTAAGAAGGACCTCAACTACTACGACATTTTAGGTACCCATGTACAATATGCAATACAATACCCAAAATTGAATCTCTCATAAAGGCTAGAAAGACATAAAACCTCATGGAAAAGAATTCCCCCAAAAGTAGGATGAAAAGACACAATACACATGAATGAATGGAGTACTCGAGACCCCCAAGGAGTACATACATCATGTATGTACAAAGAGTGATTTTCCCTTAGGAAGAATGATAGGAGACATGGTATCCCCCCTAATGAAGAAGTTCTAATATTGATGAAGTGTACTTGTAAACATAAGAGAATACAATGACTATAAAAGACATGTCTCCCCTAAGGACAAAATAAATACGTCAAATAATGAAGAACCAATCCATGTGCCAATGGAAGGAGGAGGAAATAAATCTCCATGTATTAAGATCATTTGGATGGAGTAGATGTCGGAGGACATGGGTATTGAGTTTCTAGAACCTATTATCATTCATTGTAACAACACAAGTACAATAAGAAGTCAAAGAATCCAATTTTACTTTCAAAGACAAAACATGTTACTATAAAGTATCATTTTCTAAGAGAGAAAGTAGTTGAAATTCAAATTAGATTGGAGTATTTTAGTACAAAGGAATAAATAGTAGATATCTTTACCAAATCTTTGACTAAAGATACTTTTGAGTACCTCAGAGGTATGCTTAGGGTAATTCCTCGACCTATTTTATAGTAATTTACATAAGGATTGCATCATGCTTGATGCTAATCCTATAAGAGAACAATAGTTATTTTGGGCACAATTATTTAAGAACTCTTGCATAATGTTTTGACATAACAGTGCGTGTTGGCATTTGGCATTTATAGATTGGTCTAAGTAGGTAAATAATGAGAGTACTTCAATTTTTTATATTGACATGATGACACCTTTTTCATTAATGTCAACAAGGGAGAAAAATACATGAAAAAATTATATATGGATGGTATAATGAATGGGGGAGGGTAACAGTACATGAGAGAGTTACAACTAAGGGTTGGGGGAGGGGGTGAATCAGTTGTATGCCTAATCCAACTTAAACTTACCTTATCAAATTAAAATCTAATAATAAATAACATGGACAATGCCAAGAGATTAAACATATATAACGACACAATGATTTTTTAACTAGGGAAACCCTTGATTAGAGGGAAAGTCATGGCGAGGATGGTACCCACAAAATGATATACCAATACAAAATTTTATAGAAAGAGGATATGACCCTGTTAGGAGCCAATTACATACAATCAATATACGAGTCCCTATTATGTGACTTTGAATCCATGCCTAAATATTAAATCCTTATTAGGATCAATAAGGAAGATAAGTGAACCTACCGTCTGAATTACTTTAGAACTATTACACACGATAGATCTCTAGTATAACATATCCCAAGTAGTAAATTGACCAATACAACAACTTCTTCGCCAATATAGTTTCTTTGAAGTTATCAATTTAATATCAACATCATATATTGCTCTTCCCTAATCAAATTTGTATCCTCAACATCAATACAATACCATATAAACAAAATTACACTTAACCACACTTAGAATCAAGGAAACAACCTTTCCTTTGTACCTTGTCTTAATAACTTAATTGAGTCAATCTATGAAGTATTTCCCAAGATACAATGAGTAATATAGAACCTCTACATGACATTACAGATAAATTTTCAAATGCTTAAATACACTTTACAACTTCCAAAATAAATTTCAATTGTACAATCAATTGTCGGTGAATATCAAATGCTATACTTGAGCAACCTCCATATAATGAACTTTGTCATATTATACCACAAATATAGCATAAAAATTATGTCTTCAACCACAATCAAAGCTTGCTTACCTTTATTCCATCTTGGTTAATAGATACATCTAAATTACTAATAAATTGTTTCCTTGCAACCAATCTTCACTAAGTCAACTGTAACTCATTTGAATCTTCATACTAACTTACATGAACATAGATGTAGCATCTGAACATATCTACGAATAAGAATCTAAGCCCGCATGGCTTAACTCCGTATACCCAAACATCACTAATCAAATATGCCTCTACAATATACTAGAACTCTATTACATACCAGATTACATATACGTTGACATTAATGACAAACCAAGACATGAATACAACACATAAGTAATCAATCCAAGTGTCAACCACTCAACCATCTCTTAACAATACTTCCCTTTAGTAAATACTTAACAATATTCCCAATATGCTAACAAAATCGCCCCATAATAACGAATCTCCAATGTTGATGAAGTGTACTTACAAAAAGGAGAGAATACAAAGCCCACAAGAGACATATACCCACTTTGAATGAAATAAATACATCAAATAATGAAGAAGCCAATCCATGATCTAGTGGAAGAAGGAGGAAGGAAGTTTCAATGCATGCATCTCTAAAGGTTGAATAAGTCTCTCCAAATGCAAATATTTCATCACAACATCAAGTTGACTAATGAGATGTGATAAACCAAGTGAAGTTGAAGAATAAGGAAATCTAATCTCCAAAGAAGGTGAAGAAGTATCTCCAACTATGATGTTATCATCAAAGAGAAGAGAAACCCTCTCAAGCATGTCTCCTAAAACTAAAATATGAGACTCCATAAATAATGAACCGATATCTAGCAAATAAGAATCCCAACTAGGAAGACAAAAATATATCTCTTGCAATGACTCTAAATCATCAACAAGTTGTATGGTGTCAATCGGAGAAGAAGGAGTTGCACGAGGAGTCATTAGATCATCCTTTCTCTCAATATACACAAATTCTTGAATCTCTGCCAATATATAATCATCATAGGGAATGTAATCTGCATCATCAAGTAGAATGAGAAAATCTAGAGTAGGATCGTATGAGAAAGGGAGAACATGTGAATCTCCCAATATCTCTCAAATAATTTTCCAAATTATGTGCAGGCACTGAATACCTCTCAATTTGGGGTAGAAGTCATTGAAGAGACACAAACCAATGATACTACTAATAATTATTTTAATATTAGCATTCTTTTCTACCCGAACACATTACTTCCCCTGTGACTTTGGCCCAGGAATGAGTCCATATAAATGAGGCAATAGGTTAAACACATTGCTTCCCCTATGACTTTGGCCCATGAATGAGTCCATACAAATGAGGCAATAGATTAAGCCATCTGTAATGTATGGTTATTCCTGTTTCCCATGACTCATAATTACCCCTAGTCAAAATTATTACCATAGGATATGTTTCATAACCCATAATTACATTAATGATACACTTTGCACATCACAAAATAAGATTGATAAATGATTGCAACCTACTGTTAGACTCCAATAGACATAGATCATTATTGAAAGGTCCAAACTAAGACCTATGCATTGTAATTGCAAAACTAGGCCAAATATTGAAAGTATAATTTATGATCATAGTCCATAAAAACTAGTATTAGATATGGAAAATATAGAAATAATTATGCACTTAAAAAAATGTAGCTAAAGAGGAGTTCATATGAACCAAATGGGGCCTTAGAAATTGCAAAAGATGAGTTTTTTTTTTGTTAAAAAAAAAAACTCAAGAACAAAGGCCCAAAATTACTTGCACCCTTATGTAGATCACAAAATTCTACCCCAACACAAACAAAATTTCTTGAAAAAAGGAGTCTAGATAAGTGAGATACCATTCATAGAAAATTGTCTTCGATTCTTTTTTCTTTGCCTGAATCACCATCGTCACTTTTCCAAAATTCAAATGGTTCTAGATTTGACCTCAGATGTATGATTTGTATGAAACAAAATTCAATTTATGAGATTTAGGACATCCTCTATATAATGTCGATCTTTGATTTGTACCAACAAGCTCCAATTTTCACATGCAATAGAAAGTCACAATATACAAATAGATTATGCAATAATGATGCCAAAATTGTCGATTTTTTCATCTACAAATGAATCAAGCTAAGATTATACTTCTTGAGAAGAGGTCTTCACACCTTGAGAACTTTGATATCATGTTAGAGTTTTATGTAACTCCACAACACACCCAAGTTCAAATGAAAGAATGATATTATTGATAATAAAAATCAATGGATTACATGGACATATTTAAAATTTACATAACAGGCCTCATTACATAGGAAAGATGATAAGAGACAATGATAAGGATAAGATAAGTTATCACCTACACAAGTTAGAATCACATGTCCACCGAAGGTGGATCATCCCTCCACTACGCAGTGAAGTATATCTAACGATGAGGATGATAATGTGATATATGCACTAAAGGTGTATTGAGATAACAACTATCACCACCTAGAGTGGAATTCTCCTACACCATGTGCTTAATCGAGGTGCAAAATCCTAGGTATCTCAATGACAAACTACTATGTAATGTATTGTTCTAAGTAAAGTATAATTAGCAAATATTTAAGTACACCAAAAATTATGCTTTTGATTATTTGAGGAGACATAGCCATCATAAAATAAATTTTTACACACACAAATCTAGAGACACAATTCATAATTTTGGAACCTTTACTAATTATTTATAAATTTGACTTAGAATTCGGAAAAAAGAGGGATACAAAATTATTAATACATAAATGATTACAACGAGGAGAGCTCAACAAGGAACTCTTTCTTGATCAACAAGTTCATCAAATTCTTGTAACAAATCAAAGGGTAGCTACCTCCTATGCATAATATTACAGCCTAGTGCATGAACAAAAGTCCATTTGGCCAAATAATCAGTAGCTTTGTTCCATTCACAGGGAATGTAAGTAAACCTAACAAACTCAAGAGAGGTATAAAAGAGAAGAGTTTGATTAACAACAATAGTCAATTGCCAACTAACATCCTTAAGCTCCTGTGAAGTAAGCAAGTTCATCACCACTTGGGAGTCAGACTCACAAATCATCCTGAGTCATCCCCTCAAAAAACAATGTTACACAACATGTAAGATGGCAAAAGCCTCCACAAGGTTGTTAGTATGGAAACCATTATGCACTGAGAAAAATAATTTAACTTCACCAGAGTTGCAACGAGTCACTTCCCCAATACTAGCAGATCTTGGATTCCCCCAGGAAGAACCATCAGTGTTAATAATAAGAACTTCGCAAGGAGTAGGAGTCCAATTCCCCTCCCAATTCACTCATCCCTTTCCCTTGTTGTCGAGGTTTTTTGGGCACTCTTTGATACCACTAAGCAGCAACCCCATCTTGAACATAAAAATTAAGGCGACTGCATATAGCAAGATTGGTCGGATCCATTCCCCCATCCAGCTCACACTTTTCTTGAATAGTTTCTTGAAGAGAATGTGAGATCTTCCACCAAAGATTCATAACACCAATTTAGTCATTTTGAAAGATTTTTCAATTCCGCTCCAGCCAGATATGCCAAAGATTGAACGATGGGCCAACAATACAAGCAACACGGAGAGGAGAAGCCTTGGAGGGAGCACTCCCCAAGCGAGCCTAGAACTCAAGAAAAGAGGAAGCATGCCAAAAAGAGCAACCCCGAGTACTCCACCAAAGGTGCCATAATTAAGTAGAAAAGGAGAAATGGAAGAACAAATGGGAGATAGGCTCCTCCTCATTACCACACAAAACACAAAATGAGAGGCCATAAAATGTGTGTTTAAAAAGATTATCCCATGTAAGAAAATAATTATGAGTCACTGACCACATGAAAAAATTGCACTTGGACCAAGAAAATCTATTCCAAACTTGTTTCCACTAAGGGACCTCAGCCTCCCCTAACAGTTGTCTAGTTATCTATTGATACCCAATAGAGACAGAATATTTACCAAACAAGGTAAATCCCTAAGACAAAACATATAGTCTTGGCAGAGAGCAACACACCCTAAAGGCCAAAATTTGAGAAAGCTCCTAACAATCCACCTCTATGCCTCCAGGAGGCCAATTTGAAGAGTGTTCCATCTATAATCGACAACAGGTTCCAATTAATAAGGAGTCTTATAATGAGCCACTTTATCCCATCCAACAACAAGAAATGAGTCACAGAGAGTCTGGAGATGAGGGTACATGGATGAGATGGAGGAGAATCCATCCCAAGCATAGGACCAAAACAGAGCCTTAGAGCCTCCCTTGCATATCCAGAAAATACCCCTTTTAACTAAAAGAGCACCAGTATTGAGAGTATGTTAGACCATAGAGTTGTGACCTTCAAGAGGAAGTGTAGAAATAGAGCAAGGATCAACACCTCTAAAATATTTATGAGTGATAATATGGGCCCAAAGTTGATGTTGTCTAGAGTACCATCGCCAATAAAGCTTAGCAACCAATGCTTGACTACTCAAGATAGTTGATCGAAGACCAAGACCGCCCTCCTTGTTAGGCTTGCAAATAATCTCCTAGCTAATAAAACTCCATTTAGAGCTACACAAATTACCACTCCAAAGGAATTGTTGAAAAAGAGCATCAAACTCCTCGAGAAAGCAAATAGGAGCAACCTGAACCATGCTTCTATAAGTAGGAAGAGCTTGAATAACAGATTGAAGAAGGGTAACTTGAGTAGTAGTAAAGAGCCATCTACAAGTCCAATGATTTACCTTTTCCTTGAGTTGGTTAAGTAAATTTTGCTAGAAGAGTCGTGGCTACCTAGAAATAGCAATAGGGATGCCAAGATATGTCAAGGGAAGCGACCTAATACGAAACTGCATGATATTAATAGTCTTTTGTTCAATAGATGTAGGAGTGTTAAAAAAATAAATAGAAGATTTGTGCTTGTTAACTTTTTGGCCTAATGCCACCAAATAAATATCCAAAGTATGTTGAAAGGCTTCAACTTCCTTGATTAGAACAATTCCTGCAAGAGCATAATTATCAACAAATTGAAGGTGAGAAATAATAGGTAAACCATTATCCCACCGCCACCCCTGAATACAATTCTAGGACACCTAATACTTAATGAATCTGTCCAAACCCTCAACCATAATGGTGAAAAGATAGGGGGAGAGAGGATCACCCTGGAAGAGACCTTTAGAGGCATCAAATAGTGAGGAAGGTTGACCACTGAGAAGAATAGAAGAAGAGGTAGAAGTAACAAAACTTATAGTTCAACTCACCTAGTCACAGCTAAAGCCAAAGGTAAGAAGATTATTCCTCAAGAAACTCCATTTAACTCTATCATAGGCCTTAGCCATATCTAGCTTAATAAACATAGATTGCTCCCTTGAACTAGCCATAGAGTGAATAGCCCTAGTAGTAATAACCCCACCCAAAATTTGTCTTCCTACAACAAAACCACCTTGCTCCTTTGAGATAATAATGGGGAGCCACTTTTTAATTCTCTCAACAATCAACTTAGTAATGACTTTGTAAACCACATTACACAAGGCAATAGGCTTGAAAATTTCCAGTTGATTAGCCCCCTCTCTTTTTGGAATAAGAATCAAGAAAGTAGAATTCAATGCCCAAAGCATCTACTTGCTAGAATATGCTTCCTTAACTACTTCTAACAAATCATGATTAATGATGTCCCAAAAATCCCAAAAGAATTCAACTAGATAGCCATTGTGACTAGGAGCTTTGCCCTTGGGCATGCCAAAGACCACCTCCTCCAACTCATCCAAAGAGATCGTCTATATGAGATAATCATTCATTTCGTAGGTAATAAGGGAAGGAATACAAGCCAAAATAATAATCTCTTCATTATTAGTAAGAGGAGAGTCCTTAGAGAAGAGGCTAGAAAAGTACCAAGTAGCCTCCTAGAACAAAGTTGGCAAGGAAGACAGTTGAATGCCTTTAGAATTAACCAATGAAGAAATATTGCTCTGATTATGGTGAGATTGCACAGTTTTATGGAAAAAAAGCAATGTTCCTATCTCCTTCCTAGATCCAATCAACTCTAGCCTTTTGCTTCCAAAAAATTTCCTCTCAAAGTTCCCATTCTTCCAGAACTCTAGAAGCAAGGGATTCAACCTTGCCAAGATCCTCATAAAAACCTTGATCTCTAATTTGCCTGGTTATGACATTAAGATGTTCCTAAGCAAGTCTCTTCATAGAGTGAAGGTTCCCAAAACATTGTGCATTCCATATCCTATGCTACTTTTTAACATATTGAAGCCTTTTAGAAAATGAAAACATAGCAGTACCATATGCAGCAGCTCTAACTCTCCACCAAAAAAATACAAGATCATGAAGAGAGGAGTTGCGGAGCCACATCAACTGGAACTTAAAAGGTGGATGCTTCAGAATTTAATTTGTTGAAATACTTTTGGAATAACTAAGAGGGGGTGGGGGTGGGGTGAATCAATTATCTAAGGTCTAGATGTATAGATAAAACTTTTCATAGCTTAGTGAATCCATAAAACATTCATACTCATGCATGCATCCATAAGATTATGCAATCACTGAAAACTTGTAGGTTACTGTCAAATCAACTTGCAAAAATGTAAAGCATGAAACATAACAGATTCATCAACACACTTGACACAATGATTTATGTGGAAACCCAGTTTGGGAAAAACCACCAATAACATGCTACTCATTTTCACTCTTTTGAAGTGATGCCTTGTAAGAGGCCAACCCTGTTAAAGGTCACAATACACACTATTAAATGTGACCCGATTAAGGGATTTCAATCACCTTGTTAGAAGTGAACCTTGTTAGAGGACTTTAGGCCATTCAATTGGAATGCCACCCAGTTAAAGGATTTATAAATGATTGTTGGGTCAACCTTAATCCAAAGGATTTACCCTGGACTGTTACAATTGTTAGAGAGTAACAGTAGAGCTTTGACCTGATACAACTTACAACTTCTCTTGCAGATTACAAATCTCTGTTTAGTCCTCAATTCTACTTGGCCTTCATACTTTGCAGCTTTGATAACTTGTTCAACCTTTAAGCATTCATCTCCTTAAGCCTTCTTGCTTAACATGCCATTGTAGACTCTTCTCTTAGGTGACTTGACGAAGCAAAACCCTTTGCTCCTTGTCTCCCTTTAGTTCTTGCACATGACAACATTGCTTCATGATCGGACATTCCTATGTGTAGGAAATTAAGATATTTTCCCGCTTATTTCCATCTTCCAATTTTAGGGTTCAAATGGATTAGGTAGGATATAATGTATCTACCCCATATTTCATATCTCTTCTAGAAACTTCTCTTAGAATCCATTTGAATTCGCCTAAAAATGGTTTACCTCAAATTTTGTGCCACTAGCTCATCAATCTTATCTTCCACCTAGTGTTAGGATTAAACCACAAGCATAAATAATAATTACACGCAAATATAACCAATAAAAGAAAATAATAGATCACACATAAAAGAACATAAGGCACCGAGATTTAAACACAAGACACCATGATTTAACGTGGTTCACCCAATCCTTGGGCTACATCCACCAAACAACAAGTCCGATATTATTACAATCCAGTGATTATAACCTGATTACAATCCATAATCCCTTACAGCTCAATATCGATGCAAGAACCAATTTCGCATTACAACTATGAAACAATCCCTAACCCTAAGCTCTTTTATACAAGTATTTTTACCGCTTCAGGGTTATAATTAATAATTACATGTCGGCCCAAAACCCTAATAAAATAGCCCAATTTTTTTTTTTTAGCCGATGCCCTGAGCCCTAAAGAATTTATGAAGTATGTATAATACTTTCCTGATCAATCACCACAATCTAACACCTAGTTCACAAAATTCAAGAAAACAAACTTGTCAGCTCAGATTCAACGAATCTTTGATCTTTTAAATAATGTAGTAGCTTGACATCATCGACTTTCTGACACTTGGCACATATTGCATTGCTTAACATCCACTATGAAATTACTCGGCACCTACTAAAGTTTGCTGATGCTCGGCATTAACTAAACTTTACTTAGCATCAACTATTTTTCTCTTCATACACTACAATGAACTTTTATTTGGCTCCAACTAATTTTCTGCTTGGCTTGCACTAACTTTTCTCAACACCTACTATCTACTCAATCAAGCTTGGCAGACAAACTTTGTGTAACTTGTTCTTCTAAACCTTCTAAGTGTAAGCAGCCTTTGTAACATTAAGTAGATTATCAATACATCATGCCATCACTATCTTAATTGATCCTTGTACTTCATTACATAATCATAACTCAACCTTTCCTCTAGGTGCTATTGTTACCTCTTATTGATCAAATCTTCTTCATCAGTCAACTAAGTGATAGTATTTGAATCTTATGAGCAATTGTATTACCAACAAATAGTAGGTTTGACATCAGTGACAAAACAATGATTGAAACACATAGTCTTCTTCAACAATCTCCCTCTTCCAGTCATCTTTCTTAACAATGATCTTTTCAATCAAATATCAACATAATTGGCCAATGATCAGAACCCCTCTAGTCCATAATTTTCAAAGAGAGAGTAAGGGTGCCACTAACCTAGAAACAAGAAACATGAAATATGTCCAGAGATTCTGAGATAGCATCAACCCCAATCCTTCTATTATTCCAAGTATAGAGACCACTCGAATGCTTAACATCAAAGAGGTGCAAAAGAGCTATGTACTTACGAAGAAGAGCATAAGAAGGCCCTTGTCTAGCCAAACCACCTTGCTTCTCCTCTAGACTTAAAACTGAATTGAAGTCTCTTGCTAACATCCAGGAATGAAAAGGGTAAAAATTTCTAACATCCTGCATATGCCTCTAAAGTCCCTCCTCTCCCCCAACATCAACAGGCACATACAAATTAGTAATCATGATAACCTCACTTGAGTCCAAAGGAGAAGCCACCATAGAGAGAGTTGAGCGAGAAGACACCCAACCAAGGGGAGAAATTTTCTGCAGATCCCAAAAGATAGCCAAACCACTAGCACTTCCCATAGCCCCAACACATTGGCATTGTCCACAAGGCCAAATACTAGAGGCATATTAGACCATAGACTCCATAGAGAGCTTAGTCTCTTGGATACAAAAAAAACATCAAAAGAATGATCAACCACCAAATTCTAAATAGCCTTTTTGTCTAGGGATGATATTCAACTCCTAACATTCCACGAGAGAATAATCATCATTGAGTATAATGGGGAAAATGAGTATCCAATGGTTTCACTGACCCAGACTCTATCAATATATCTTTTGTGAGTTTAATCTTCTCCTAGTCTGTTTTGCACCCACTCTGTAGAGGAGGAGTAAAGGAAGCCTGTTTGAAGGGTCTATGCATCAACCTCAAGGGGAGAGGGGACCCCTTACCCTTACTAGATGCTAGCACATCCTTAACGAAGCCAATTAGAACAATGTCATTATCCTTAGGCACCACAGGTGTCACCAAAGCTTCAAACTCATGAGCTATAGGGACCTCACTCTTCTGGTGTACCACAAATTGGGATGCCCCACAAGCATCACGAGGTGGAGCTCTCTCATCTGAGCAAACTAGATTAGAAGATATATTAGGAGGAAAACCCTCCTCTAAAACCATACTATCTAACACATCAAAACAATTAAAACCAGAATCAGATTGTCGATCTTTCAAAAGCCTCTTCTGACCATGCCCCTTACCTCAAGGGTGAGTAGGGGTAAATCCATCCTTATCCTGCATTTGAGCCTTTCCTTTTCCCGTATTATTAGGTTGAGTTTTCCCCTTAGTTGTATTATCCATCTGAGCTTGTCCTTTTCCTACAACATCTGCTAGACCACCTCTATTGCTGACCATAGAACTATCCACTCCTTTGGAAGTCATTTCGAGGACACTAACACTGTAAATGACATATCTGACATCAAAAAGGGAGGGATTCATAATCTAACTACTGTACCCAAGAAGAAGCCCCAAGACAATTTTCCAAAGAATTTGGTAATTTGTTATTCAAATCAATTTCAACACAAATTGTAGAAAAATAAATAATTTTTTTTATCAAGGGATTGATGAACAATCGTAGTTGGCTTTCTTAGCAAAGCAACAATTTGATAGAGAATGTCTTCTCGCCAGAATTCCATGGGAAGGTGAGGCAAGTGAACCCACATTGACACTATTGAAAGGAGATCCTCAACAAAATTAAATCTTGAATGCCAAGGTTTGACAAATAGCCCCACATGGTCGTAAAAATAAGACCCTCCTTCAAAAACACAATCATGATCAAACAAGTATGAGAATACAAAAAAAAAAAAAGCTATTCCCAGCCAACATGATCTCTAGATCTCCTTCCACTTGCCATGAGCAATGAATCCATGCCTCAAGAGCCAATAAGGAAATCTAGATTCCAAGAAATTTGCATATCAAGGCATGCTTTGTCTAGTATTCAATGTCCTCCATCACTGCCATTGGAGGAACAACCAAAATGGGGCGATCTTGGTTGCGCTAAAAAACAACCATTAATTTTTTTCATCTTGGAGCTCTCCCCTGAATAAAACAATTCAGATCTCGTTGCATGCATAGTTGGAGAAGAACCATCTGCCCTCACCAAAACATAAGAAATCCCAGGCCTTGCCATGCAAACAATAAAAAAAAAAAAAAACCCCAATCCATCAGTTGCAACAAATATTGACAAAAATGAAAACCCAACAACAAAAGTCCCAACAACAACAACGACTATAAGAGTTTGACAATAATTAGAAACCCACACTAGCACTGTCAAATCCAACACCAAACAATAAAAAAGAACATGCATGCACAAGAGACTAGGGACCAAGCCCTAGCCCAAAACTTCCTTGCAGCTCCACAACATTCTAGAATTCCTCTTGATCATTACAACATCTTTTTTTCCCAAAAATCCAACTTAGAATTGCTAGACTTGTAAAGTAGGAATTTAAATTTGGAAATAAGAGACATGATTGCAACCATTATCTAGTCAAGGGGATAGGAACCTTCGTAACTTTAGACATATAATTTAAAGTTTGCATGCCTAAGTTTATGAGTAATTTGACTAAATCTTGAAAATATAAATACTAGTTTTTGGGATTCCATTCATCTACATTGATTAATATAATAACAATGCTCACAACATTAAGACTCTTTAAAATCAAAACTACTACATCAAAATAACATAATACAAAAGAATAGGTAAGAACCTACAACACAATGATTAATGGTAAGCCTCCCATTTGAAAGGTTAAAATACTTTTATTGTCTATAATTACATAATATAATCATCACAATAATAATTTATAAAAATATTCTATACTAAATTTGTACATCAAAATTTCCATCGCAATCTACAATTTCAAAAAACATAAATTATAGTAATTAATAAACTCATTACCATAAATATACATCCTCCTATTTTCACACTTTTACAACCGCATAATTCAACATACCTCAAAGATATTAAAAAATGCAAGCCCTTCATCCACCCATTTGTCACAAACCGTCTTTCCTTTACACCTTAAAAAGCTTACACCGAACCAACCCTATGTTCCTCCATTCAAAATAAATCACGTGGCAAGTAAATCCACTATAGAGAATATCCCAAATTTTTCTTCCATTAAATCTCCCACTTATCAAACTTGCCATAACAAGCAAGATATAAGTAGGCCCTATACAAATTTTCACAACTTTATCCTCTCAGCTTTCCCCTCGTTTTAATTTTTAATTTTTATTATTTAAATTTTTTATTTTTTTTAACATTTTGATCGCCCCTATTTTGCTTCTCGCCCTTCTTCCTTGTTTTCGTTTTATATTAATTTTTTCTCCATATCGAGGAGGGTTCTTCTCTTGCTTCCTGATAATTATTTTCTTTTTCATCTGCAACCAACGGCGCCAGGGTTTGCTTGATCGACGTCACGGGTTCGAATTCGCGGAGCTTCACCAATCGTCATCTGCTCACCTTGATCACTTTCACGAGCTCACCGTGAGGACTATGTGGACAGAAATTTAGGCTCAAAGGATAGACGATAGAAAGGTCTACTAGGGTTCGAACACTCGACCTCAGCTGCGGACAGTGGTTAATGAGCTAATCTGGGATTGTTCTACGTTTAGATCAGTAGATCGTGAAAACAGAGTGGGAATACGGGTTGTTGCGAGGTTTTTAGCCACGGATTTCCGCGGTGTACCCGTCACTGGGATTCGCAAAGATGTTTTGGCGCATGGCTGGACTGTCCACCACATCTCCGGTACTTAGGCCGCTCTGGTCCATGTTATTTCTTTTTGCTCGATCGCAAATGAGTGTTTTTTTTGTGGAAATCTAGCTTATGCGTGTTTTGTGGAAAACGAGGCATTTCATCTTTTTTGTGGAAATTGAGGAACCGTTGTCGTGGATTTGATTTCTGTGAATTTAAATTTAGTTTCAATGGACTTAAATTTATCTGTGAACTATTTTCTTTCATGTTAATGATGGTTCAGAGCTCAAGAAATGATGTCAGTGGCATATAACAGTCATTAGCTGTTGTCGTCGTGGCTGTAGTTTTATATTTAGTTTTTTTGGCTTCTTTTTGAATTGTCGATGTGTATTTTTTGTGGAATTTGAGGAATTCATGCTTTGTGCTGAAACTGCACCTCTCAGGTTGCTGTTTGAAATGCTGCAGAGTTAAATTTAGTGAAAGAAAAATATATACACATCTCGAAGCATACTATTCTCAATAAATGATTGCCACCTGAGAGTCCGTAGCTGTTTCTGTGATTGGTTTGTTGATTTATGCTTGTTGAGAAAAATGAGGACATGTAGTTTTTTTTGAATTTGAGAGTTGAATGTTTGTGGATTCCAAAGCAGTAAGATTTTATATAGCTGTTTAAAATAATTTTCATCATGAGCAGCAATTTAGGTATCAATACCTGGCAGAAGCCACACGCTGTGTCCCTTTGTCTATTTGCTCTGGTTTTAAGCCTTTTTGGGTTTATCTACTTGGAAATACGAAATGGAGCATTAAGAATTCTACTTCTTAGAGAAGAAATTTAATGTGTAATATGTGACAGCAGTGTATGTCACAGAATAAATTTGTATTTTGGGTTCCCAGTTGGTAGTTTGTGTTGGAAGTTTAAGTGTTGTGAAGTCGATATACAGTTGCAGAAAACAAATTACAGCATTTGGACCATTTTAGGGTTCAATTTATGTGATTATTGTTTCAGACAACTGTATGTGGCTGTGCATTCTTAAGTTGGACACATCTTCTTGTTCCAATTCTGGATCCTGTTGAGTAGTTTTACCTGGAGATTGCAGGGTTTAAAATAAACTTGCCAAAAACATTCGGTGTTATAAGCGAACTAGAGTAGAGTGCATTGGGGGAATCACAACTGACAGGAAGTAGGATCTGGATATTACTGCTGTATCTGCAAAGTGAAAATTTTGATCTCACTCTGAATTAAAATTTCCATTTTTTAGAAGCTTTAAAGCTTTAAAACATTTCAAGCCATTGACAATAGTTGATAGCTGGGTATTTTTAACTGTCACACAGTTTGTTCCAATTTGATTACGATTTTTTTAGAAAAAGAAAGATGGGGCTTAAATACCATTATTTGTTTTGTGCAGTAATCTTAGCTTCTTATTTTGTCATGCTGTTAGAATTAGTCTGGCTTTAGTATATGACTGGAGTCGCATGCTAAATGGATTGTCATGTCTACTCGCTGCAGTTTTTCTTGCTTGCCTTGATTTAAATGCTGCAAGGTGATTTTATGTGGAAATCGAAGCAGCCATAATTATTATTGTTGTATGTTATGAGTGAGCGATTTATAAACTAAGAAAAAGTACAAGCAACGATACATATTGACTGCCACTGCGATGGTGAATAGCTGTGCTTTCTCACTTTATTGTTGTATCCTGATTCTGATTTTGACTTTTGCAGCTTTGATTTGAATTATAATTTGTGAGTAAATGTTACTGACTTTATTCTTGTAACAAACCTGGACCTTAATCAAAACTGCCATTTTCACTACTAGATGCAATAATACATCTACACATTACATTGGTTTTACATCATTATTAGCTCTGTCATTCTGTGATCCTGTCTTTTGCTGGCCTTCGAAATTGGTTCTTGATTACTCTACTGTAATTCTACTCAGATAAAAGAAAGGCATGGTTAGTACTGTTGCATACATCTTGAAAGCTTGTGCTTCTCTCATAACCTTTCTTTTTGATGGATAAATTAGGGATTGTGGCAGGGACCTTTTCCTGTTAGGTCTGGACATGTGATTAGAGTTGCAAACAATACCTTGCAAAGAGATTACAATTGAAGGCCTAGACAGCTAGAGATAGAGAATAAGCCCATCAGTGTGAAGCATGAGTACATAGTTATAGCTTACAATATAAAACTTCTATGAGCATACTGGTAAAAATCAAGATTACAGAATAAATTTGAAAAACAGACTACTAAAAAAGACAACAGACTAGACTGAGAAAACCCAAATAGGGAGCGACAATTGTGAGATGGGGACTTAATAGATGGATTTACTTGCTGATTGTAATTCCCAACTGTATTGAGGTACATTAAAAATGATATTTCCACTTGCTGTTCATCATCTCCAACTCTTTTTGAATTGACCCATGTCCACCGTCAATGAGCCACTATAAGATGATTCCATACCAGCTGCCATCACTTTCGAAGAGTACCTTGATCTGCCCCTAGACTGCCCTTGATTGCTATGTCCCTTCCAATCACCAACTTTGGAAATTGGTGCCCCCATTTGGATTGCAAGGAGTTTCTTCTCTTTTGGGGTCATATGCAGTTCCTCCCTTGGCCGTTTCCACCTAGGCATGTCATCTGTGGAGAGTATGCTGCATTCTGTAGGTAAATTCCTCACCAAGAGTCAACCATAGATGTACTACTGGCAGAGTACTCTCTGAGTTGCAAAAACTGGCCGAGTTTTCTGGATTGGCATGTTTTTACCACTTTTACTGGCACAAAAAAAATTCACCCTTTTTTTATAGCAAAAAGAGTTTTTGCCAAAAGCCCAGTGAGTTTTAGTAAAAAACTTGATCATAGTTTTATAATAACACATAAAAGGCAAAAAATTACCCAAACTAATTTCCTTTCTCATTTCTTAAGTTGTATTTTGCTAAGAGGGGGGAAATAGTCTGCCCAACACTTGCAAACTGATTTCTATCTGTTTGAAGTGGATTTGAGGTGCTTTTTGAGAAGGATTACATCTATGATTTGGAGAGGCAGGTTAGGGAGGAGGACAATGGATTTGGTTTCACACTAGGTAACAATGAGTTGAATGAGTATTCAATGCTAGTGGTAGGAGAAGCTAGAGGCAGAGCTACATCTAGGATGGAGGATGAACCACACACTAAGACATACTGAGCAGGGAGGCACAGTCATGCCAGTGCAGACTTCTAGGACTAGACCCCCTCTAATTCTACCACTCACTCAGTTTTTACTAGAGATGGGAAGTGGAAGATGTAATTGTAATGATGTATTTAGTTTTAGTTTTACATAAACTATTTACTATTTTGCTTTCAACCAACATCACTCCTCATGAGAGCAAAATTTTGTACCCACTTCATGTTTCAATATATCTAGACTCAGATTGTTTCTTTTGTGTTCTCATGTATTGACTCATTGGATGCATCTCTCATTGAATTTTGCCAAAAAAAAAAAAAGGCTTTTCTAATTAAATTTAAGCAAATTTTTAAGTTCCCAAGTTTTTGCCAAAAAACTGGTCAAGTTTTTCCTGAATTTTATTTTTAGGCCTTGGCGAGTTTTCCAACTATGAACTCAACTGTCTTATTTATGATAAAGAACTTGATGGGCCATTGAAGTAATTTTAGAAAATCTATTTGAATTTCTTGCATGTGGGGATGGGCAACTGTCTCTGCATTGGGCGTCTAGGGAGGTAGGACACTATTGGGATGCTGCAGTTGTTAGAAACTTGGGTATAGAACATGGCTGACCCAGAGATGAGCACCACTTTTGTCTACTTTGGTTTTCTGAAATTGCTTGAAAGCCACGTGGTGGCTCCATAGGGTTTGAAATTGCCTTCCAAGATTTTCAACTGAGCTGCAAGAATCCTAATTTTCAAATCTTCTTAGTCATGGCAACCACTGCCAAACCTTCTCCTGCTGATGTTAAATTGAACTTTAGGAAAGGACTATTGGACTGTTGAATACTCATGATGAACCCGGGCCTTTCTTAGATTTGTAATGAAAAACTAATTAACGAGGATAATTAGAAAATAGAACTGTTTTTCAGGTTTTGATATAATTCAAGGGGGTCCTATTGGTCGCCTTGCCGAAGATGCATTAAAATAGAAGACATTTTTTCTGAATAGTTAATTTGTAATATTACCGTGCAGGGCTACCTAAAATCTAAGAACCCTTGAACAGAGCCAAAAGTTCAACAGTGAAGACACCGAGTTGCTAGCATTACCATCCATGTGTTGTTTACTAACCACCAACACTTAAACTGGCATTACCTGCACTACCTGAAGCTGAATTAGCAACCAAGCCACCACTACATCCTGAATCACTGACAGCACTTAGCACTATCGTTTTAGCATTAACTTAAGTGCCATCACGACAGTTTGTCAAATTGTAAAACTGAATAATGTGAATGATCTGTTTCCTCTGCTGGGCCTAAACTAGATGAAGCCTGTCTGGGAAAGACAGAGTAAAGTTGCTGGTAATCTCCTATGCTTGCTATCACGAGCCATCTGCAAATGCTTTTCTAATTTCAACCTTTTGCATGTCTAGACAGAAAGCCAACAGCTACTAAATCTTCTGTTAAACTGACAGAAGAGAAGAGTTGCTTTTGGATACCACACTCATGTCTACACACAAAACCAGAAGTAGTTTATGTACTACATAGTCTTCTATGGTCTCTATATCTTAGTCCCACTAAAGCACCCTGCCTTACAGAATTGCTGGCTCCTTCCCCCCCCGAAAAAAGAAAAGAAAATGATCCCGAAATTGATTCTCATGTTAAGCAAATGACTATCTACCTCGCATTCTGGTCCAAGAATGCATTAACTTAAATTCATGGAAATGTCATTAGTGCGGTGAAATATTTTGTACATCTTGTGTTCAGACACCTTTCCTTGATGGTAGGGATTGTGACACCTACCTATGACAGGGTCCTTAGCAATAACAGACAACACAAAAGGATCAACCACCACGTGCTCTCAGGAGAGGCAGATGACTGTCACTAAGAGCCACTCACAAAACTAATAAACAAGATAAGGACACCAAAATCTAGCTGATACGAAAATATAAAGACCAAGGAAAATATGCGTGGTAAGGGATTCAAGAGAACAAATGGAATTTAACAACCAAACCATTCCATTATCATCTTCCACAGAGAATTTAGCATAAGGTGCCAAATCCAAGTGCAAGGCTAAAATCTCTTACCAAAGAAAGGCTCTGGGTAATATACTGATTTGCCAAAACATTTTCTGCACCACTTCAGAGACAGTGAATTAATCTAATGTCTGAAAAATAGGATCATAAAAGGTTGAGATTCATCCAGCATACCAGAGAGCTGTCAGTTCCAAAAATAGCCTTTTATAAGGCTTTTAATAACTACCAAAGAGTGTCCTCGATGGTAGAGCATTTTAACAGATCAAAGATGAAGCCAATGAAGCCTGTGAATAACTGTCTCCCACTCAAGCTTATTATACATATTAACCCAAGGTGCCAAAAAACCCTTCCATTAAAAACTTAAAATGATCCAAAGAGTCTTGAATCAGTTCTTGCATCAGTATCAGACTCACCCAGATTATTGCATGCTGCCTGATTAATTTTTAACTGCTGGAATCCTTTTGGTGGAGAGGATTTTTCAAACCCATGTCTGATCTACCATAGGTTTGAAACCTCATAAATGTTGGACTATTTTAGAATTGTTATTTACATTGCTAAAAGCAATTTAGGCAGAGCTTTTAAGTTTTTTTTTAATGCACCCTATAAATTGGTTATGTTTTTACAACTCTTATCTATTCTGTTCGAATTGGTGCATGCTGGTCATTCACACTGTACTGTGTAGCATGTCTTCTCACTGACACATTGTTTTTGTTTACTGATATTAAATTTCATTGGGTAATTCTGATGTGGATTGCAAATAATGCTAGATATCATTGTTCCACATGCTTGCCAAATCTGGAGCTCTGTAGAACTGTTATTTTTTACACTATTAGAAGCTAAGTCACAAGGTTCGAGTTCGAGTTCGGCAACTATGAAGTTCGACAAGTCGAAAAAATTGAAAAAAAACTTGATATTAAATTTGCCTTATGTAATTTAAAAAAAAAAAAAAAATATCTTTCTATTTCTTTACTAACAAAATGAAACGATAATAAAATATAATCTTAACTAATAAAATAAAACTATAACATTACAAAAAAAAAATAAAAAAATACATTAATAATAAATAAAGTAATAATCATATATAAACATAGGAAACATTAATACTGTACATAAAAATAAACAAATATACATAAAATATGCACTTATAAATGTTTCCCTACAATATATTTATTTTGAATGGTTGACAAAAATAATAAAATAACATTTCATATTATATTTTATAATCTTATAAAATAATGAAACCTAATATAATAAAAACAACATTTACTATAATAATCTTATAATAATAATAATAACAACATTTAGATTTAAAATGTTTGGTAACAATAATAGCTGACATCCAAAGCTAATAATAAAAATAACACTAATTATAATAATCTTATATTAGGCGACCAAATGTAGACCCAAGCATAAATGCAAACGCAGTTGCAGAAGTGCAGTCAGTGGACAAAAATGGGCAGGAGATGAAAATGGAGGAGATGCGAGAGGCAACCTTCAAGTCTCAGACAACAAAATCTTTGGGTGCGACCTTCGGACGTGACCTTCAGCGACCATGAGTTTGCCCTTCTGCGACCTTCAGCAACCATGAGTTTGCCCTTCCACGATTCAGACTGTTGCATTTTTAGCCTATGAATGGCATTATTTTATCCTTTTTTTGGGGCAAAAAACCCTAAAAAACATCCAAATATTAAATGAATTCATGCAAAACAACAAGAAACCAGTTCCAGACGAATTTAATAACAAACTTGAATGATTTTTTTACATTTTTTATGGGTTTGCTAAATTTCGTACCTGGAGCCAAAAATTCAGCGAACCCTATGACACAGATTAGAAGTAATTTATTTCCATAATACAGTATGGCAACGGCTGTTCTTTTTTAATCTCATGTCATGCGCTTGGCACTGTCTTGATTAATATTGAGTGGTTCTATATGTACAAGATTGCTGTAAATTGTACAGATGCGTATATGCAGTAAATTTGACCATAATTAGAATTATTATTGTCATTTGGAAGGTTAGAGAATGTTGGCTTACATAACAGCTGATAATGAGTTTTGGTTACATTGTTTAGGTCATGGCAATGGTATATGTTGAGAGCATTTAATATTTGTTTTTCTTGCTTATCTGGAAAATTCATGCATTTATGTTTAAATGACTGTTTACAGTGTTTCTCCTTTTCCTATTCTTTCCACAGTGATTTTCAGGTAGATATTTAGTTTTTATCAAGTTTTTAGCCTCCTGTTTACATGTTAATGATTCCTTCAGGAATATTCTAAAGGAGTCCCTGATGTTGTCTTTTTTAATCTGAGCTCAAGGAGTAACAATGGTCTTTGCTGTTTTGTGTCTAGTTGTTTTGGGATTTAGCTATATAAACTAGTAAAATATTTTTGCTCTTGCTTATTTTGGGAAACATATGGAGGTGCTTTGATGCATTTCTTTACATTTTTCCACTTGACAATTGGTTCCTACAATAATCCTCAAGTACAATTTTCAAGATTAGCAGAACAGTGTTGCCACTGTGCTTAAAGTATTGTGGGCTATTGCATGCTTTATTTGAGAACATCTAATGTTTCTTCGGTACATTGATCTCACATTGAAGAATTTAAGTTCGATTTCTTATTACTTTATTCTAGTATAACCAAGTGTCCAGCTTATTGATCTGGAGGAAGTTGCATTGGTTCTCACCAATCCTCGTGATTCCTTTCAGTATTGGTGATTTTATTTTAAATAAAGAATTCAGTTTTTTTGCCATAGTATGTTGTTCAAACATTATAAATGCTGACTATATATTGGATTCTGTTTTGCCGTGAAATATGAGTCATGCAAACACAGACTATGCTCTTGGTGGTTAACAGTCAAATCTGCTTACTGTATTTTTGCACACAGCATTATTTGCCTTGAGAATGTGAGCTTTGGCCTTGCAATCTTGTTTTCCATAATTTAATTGTTTTAAATTCTTGAAAGGCGATGTTGCCTAGATGCTTTTTCTTTCTAAAACTCTATTGCAGTCACTTTGAGTTGCGTTCTACTTTATAAGTGGGGATATATTTTTGATCCTCATTGATTGATGTTAGGCCAAAGAGAATTCAATTGCAGTGGTTAAATCAAATTTGCTCTTTAGTTTCTATAATGTCAACTTTGTTTTGCTTATGTAGTAAAATATGTTTTCCTTTTTGTTGTTTGATTCATCTGTTCAGTTACAGTACTATGAATTTTATACCACTTTCGTGTGAGATTAACTCCATTGGATAGCATATATAATTTTGGAACTCTCATGTATTTGATATCTTATTCTTTAGGTGTGTGCAAGGTTGTAGTCCGAGGTTCCGTCGATGTAATTTTTAAACCTAAAAGTCTAAACATGATGATTGATAAAGCAGGTTGTATGTATTTTACACCATTATGAAGCCTCTAAAACCACTTTTTTTTTTCACATTTGCTCTCTCCATCTTACCAGTTTTAAGTGAGGTGAGTGTACTTGATTGTGGACTGCCAAATGCCTTCCACAAAGCAGATTTGATGTTTCAAGTATTTAATTTTTTAATGCTTATCTTTGACATTTGGCATTGATCAATGATCAATGATCAAGCATCATAGATTCATACTATGAAATGATTAGTTTTACAATTATCTATATTATTCTTTTTTTTTTTTTGTGTGTGTGTGTGTGTGTATAAATATACAACACCCGTTCGAACCATCGTGGAAAAAAAATCACGAACCCACGTACTGGGTTCTCGTATCTGAAACTGTCCCTGAATCTGAACCAGTAACTTTGGAACTCTCATGTATTTGATCTTGTTCTTTAGGTGTGTGCATGGGTGTAGCCCAACGTTCTGCCAAAGTAATTTTTAATTCTAAACATGATGATTGTTAAAGTAGTTGGTATGAGTTTTCCACAGACTATTGGGTAGATGTACAAGCTTCTTATTTAAGCTGTGTATATTTTTATGCTGGATGCCTTGGATCACATTCAGTGATTCATTATCATGAAGAGGGAAATGTAGAATTGGAGTGCAGGAGTAGCATGGATTGTAAATGTAAAAATCATGCACTGTTAGATTGTGAAAGCAAAAATCATGTACTGTAAGATTGTGAAAGTAAAAATCATGTACTATTAGATTGTGACAATGGATTCATATAATGGCTGTAGTGTAATTTGAGCATTCTGTAATCTCCTTTTCAGATGCAGAAACTGCAATGCACCAGTTTATATTCAATATGGTGCTCCTTATGCTATTGTTTTTGAAGTTTATGTGCTAGAGTGGCTGATTGCTTTGTTTTAATGGCAGTGCAACTTTACTCACATTGTGATAACATATATATTCATGATTTATGCATTCAGTGCAGGCTGTGAACTGTTATTTAGGATTCAACTCTTCATTTTTCCCATATATAATATCTTTGTATACATAGATTTGTCCTTGAGACTTTTCTGGGTGTCCCCATTCTCATCATGTATTGGAGAATGGGGCATGCGTCAGAAATGTCCCTGGAACTCTCCCTGACCCCCTGGCCGGACTGGAAACATTTCAGATACAGTCAGGAGGTGGCAGGACAACTCAATGGCCAGGGATGCCCCTGAAGTTCCTTGATTGTCCATTGGATGGGTGGGCGTTCTGCATAGCCAGCCCATTGGTTTCTAAACCAGCAAAGAAAATCTAGAAAATTGACTCAAATTTCTTTGTTATGAACATGAACTGAGCACAGATTGGATACTGGGCCTGCTCGATGGTGTTTTCTCTGTCATTTCAATGTTATTGGTTAAGATTTTCTGAAATATTTGTCATCTTTATTTAAATATAATCTATTTCATGTATGGCATCCATGGCATGTTTGTATATTGTTTAAGCAGATCACAAGGCCTTTGCAGATTCAAGATATTACTTTTAATCAATAGCCTGAGAGCACTTACTGTATTAGATATTGTTCTGTGATTATGCTTCAACTATATCTCTCTAGCTGCTCACCAGAAAAGCCCCTGTTATGCGTAAATAGGATCCCAAATTTGAGATACACTTTTTATTTCCGACAAGTTAGAACTTGTTCATCTTCATCCCATTGCACTTGCTTCATTGTAGATGTACATATAGTCTCTTTAATACTTAGGAAAGTAAGTTGCATCAATTTAACAACAGAAAATAATAAAATAGAATAGAATTATTCAATCAACTCTGCAAGGAAGTAACAGAGATAAATAGCAATTGATTGACTTGGCTGGATCTAGCTTAATGGTGTCGTACAAGAGAATGAGTTTTTTGCATATAAGGTCACTATTCATTGTTGTATCTTTGGTAACATCTTTTCTATCTAATAGCATAATTATAATATTTTATTCAACATTATTGGACTTATATGCAGTGCAGTAAGACATTCTTTGAGTTGCATAGCCCACTATAAAAATCCATGTGCTCATTTTGTAGTTATATCCTTTGTGCATCTTGTTGCACCACATATGCATGGACAGACAATGAAAACAGTGAAATTCTGTTAATTTGTTTGTTGACTTGTGAATTTTCAATAATGTTATGTAATCTGGTTTAATACGAGTGTGACAAGTGTCCTATAACATGAATAATTTAATTGTAGTTCCTTAAATTTTTTTTCCTAATTATATAATTGCTGCCCCTTTCATTGTGGGAACCACATTTGTTGCCAGCGGCATCCTAGAAATGCTCTGATTTATTGCCAGCACCATCCTAGAAATCATGTATAGATTATACATGTGTATTTATTTATTTATATAATGACTCAACAAACTATGTTATTTATACTTGTTTTTCTTTTCTGCTCGTTCAGTCTTTTGTTTTTACCTTTTAACTATCACTTTTCTGTTATATTGCTAGTATGTTGGAAAACTTGACTTGATGCAATAACATGTTATTTACTTATTTTGAATTGTGTGTGCTTTATGCTAATGTTAATATCATATGCTGCGACAGGTGGAGTCACTGTTGGAAAGAGAGCATTTCACACTTGAGGAGCTCTTTGATGAGGAGGAAATTATTCAAGAATGCAAATCTGTCAACAGTCGTCTTATCAATTTGTAATTTTCTTTAAATCTTGTTTAACTGGTTATTAATTTTGTTTACAGGATAGACACTCATAATTGCTGATGGTTTGTTCGACAGGCTAATTAATTTGTTTTTTCTGTTGCATTGCTTATTCTGTTAAATATCCTTCTGTGGGCTTACTGTATTCTTACTTCAATTCATATCACAAATTGTACTCTTGTTTTGGTATGTTGCTTCTGTGAAATGCTTTCTGGCTTTCATATACTTAATTTTATCTTAAAATTTTCCCATTGTTATACTTGCAATATCTCTTCTTTATATACATTTTATAATGAATGTATGTCTACGCTCCTTATCATTTGTATGAGTTAGGAGTAGTACTAATTTGTGATATTGTTAGTGACCAAATGCATAGCACACTAAGTAGAGCAAATAGTTGCAGGATATAGAGGTGAAATTACCATATCATGGTTGTTGATGATTGCAGTTTGCAACTAAATGGAGATATAACGGCAATCGATTTTGCCTCCTGATGCTGTTTTTCCATTTGATTGAAACATTATTTTAATCAATTCTAGCCTTTTGTGGGTATTATGTAAGGAAGGATATAGTAGATATTGAAATGGGGAAATAAGCTAACACAAAGCAGTGGATTACATTTACTGTTCACCCCTTACCACTAACAAATGATTAATTATTAAAGGTGCTATGCTAAATGTTTCCCCTTGTGTTTGTCCTCATCATATATGAGGAAAATTTCACAAGGGTATTAACACTACTTATTGTGGTTATCTTAGCGCTCCACGGGGACGCATTCCCCCCCTAAATGTTAGTGCCCGTCCAAGTCCCCAGATGAGCCGGCAGTCAACTACCGATCAAACCTGAGTCCTAACCTCCCGAGGGATGAATAGCGGCCTCCCTTCATTACATGCTGACATTTTGTACTTGTGTTGATATTATGCTGCTCTATTTAGTATTTTACTTCTAAATTGTCTTATACAATTTTTTATAGCTAGCATTTTAAGTGCTATGTGTATAGTATGTAGTAAATACACCACCCTCCCTAAATTGAGGTACCTTTGTCCCCCTGTCTTGGAAACCTATCCCCCTGTTCTCTCCAAAGGTGTAAGTATGGGTTACTAAAACACTTGGTTTAAATGTCATAAAATAAAAAACATACAATCAATATATAATTTGTACTACACCTGTTTATGGGGCTTCTCAGGGTGATTCATTCCTCAATATAAGTGCAGATGTTCAATGAACAACACTTGACAATGGGTAGGGGGAAGTTGACTTTGACGGTGCTGCTAGGGACAACCTAGGCCATGTAGGGCCAGATGTATACTTAGAGATCATGATGGCAATATTTTAGTGTTCAAATCCAGGAAGTTTCCAATTTAAACAATTAATAAAGCAGAGTTATTGGTGGCTTGGTTTGGGATTCCCAAAATTGTATTTGGAATGAGTCTCCATGATGGGATAAACACAATTGGTGTAATTCTATGTTAAATTGGAAGTTAAATAAGCTACCACCTCACATTTGGCTAGAGCTGACCAAATTGAATGACTTCAAAATCTCACAGATCTATCGTGAAGGAAACATGGAGGCAACATACTATCGGAAGTGGTTGTTCAGATGAAGGCCAATGTGGATGGATTAGATTTGGTAGACATAAATATCCCCAACAAGGAGACTGTTGGTGGAAATGATGCCCAAAATCTATGCATTAATGTACAATTCAGATAAGTATTAATTGTCCAGAGGAGAATTGGTAGCAACCAATTTCATTAGCTGATGAAATCTGTTGATGGTAATGAGTTCTGATGGATACCACGATTTCTCTCAGAGCATTGAAGAGGCAATTAGCTTTCCGTAGGAGGATCCCAGAGCAGCGGTTGAAGAAATTATTTAACATGCCAAATTTTGGGGGGATAGAATTGTACCAAATTGTGTTTATCCCATCATGGAGACTCATTCCAAAAGCAATTTTGGGAATCCCAAACCAAGCCACCAATAACTCTGCTTTATTGATTGTTAAAATTGGATGTTAAATAAGCTACTACCTCACATTTGGCTAGAGCTGACCAAATTGAATGAATTCAAAATTTCACACATCTATCGTGAAGGAAACATGGAGGCCACATACTAGCAGAAGTGGTTGTTGAGATGAAGGCCACTGTGGATGGATTAGATTTGGTAGACTTGAATCTCCCCAACAAGGAGTCTGTGTTGGTGGAAAGGATGCCCAAAATCTATGCATTAATGTACAATTCAGATAAGTATTAATTGTCCAGAGGAGAATTGGTAGCAACCAATTTTATTAGCTGATGAAATCTGCTGATGGTAATGAGTTCTGATGGATACCACGATTTCTCTCAGAGCATTGGAGAGGCAATTAGCTTTCTGTAGGAGGATCCCAGAGCAGTGGTTGAAGAAATTATTTAACATGCCAAATTTTGGGGGGATGGAAGTCATCAAGGGTATCCTTGGTGGAGCCTTCCTTTGCTCTTGGTATTGTTAGGAGGACCAACTAAGAGCACAGGACTTATGTGGAAAGCATTTTGGGGGAAAAATCACAGAGAATGACTGTGTGGATCTTCTGTCTGAATCCAACCACAACAAAAATAGAATGTTCTTACAATATTTGCAGGCACCAACCAATTGGAGAGATCAATTCCCACTTATAGAATTCACAAGCACCAACCTAGGTCCTACACCAATCCCCACTTTAAAATTCACACGTACCAACTTACTGGAGACAATGATATCTACAGGTGAGCTCCAACTTGGGAAGAGACACCAACTTGTTCTTTAAGGGGACACCAACATGTTCTGCAAAAGTTTACCTTCTAGAGGTTGCCTCTTCAATGGATTATGAACATATTTTTCTACACTCCATTCTTAACAAAATCTCAGCTCCAACTTAGGAAGAGACATCAATTTGTTCTTTTAGGAGACACCAAATTATCTGCAAAAGTTTACCTTCTAGAGGTTGCCTCTTCTACACTCCACGCTTAACAAAATCTCCTCTGCATTGATTCAAATGATAAATCATTTGTCACTGTATTTTCATCATTCTATACCCCTGTTGGTGACAAATTAATTACATAAAGCACATGGGTCGGCACTTCAATAATAAACCATAACAATAAAATTCGCTGAATGGGCCTCCCATTACACTTCTTTCAAAACAATAAAATTCCACGAATTGGCCTTCAATCACCTCTTTCAAAATGATAGAATTCATGAATTGGCCTGCAATTAAAGCCATTATAATAGACAATCTCTTAAACTTTGACATCCACAACCATTTAGAGATGCTAAATTTCCACAGTTCATGTTTATCCTCTCTATTGCACTATCCTGATGATGGATCATAGAGTATGATCCGAGACACTGATTAAAAAATATAAACACAGTTGAAGTCGAGAAGCCTTCCAACATATCAACAACCTTTGTCATCAATAACAATGTTTCCAACAATCTCACTATGATATCAATGACCATATTTACAAAATCTTCCTACTTGAACAAAGTGCATTTTGAAACCAAGGACACATCTCCAACATTTACATCTGAGATGTGTAGATACACTTGAGGAAGCTCATAAGTTTATTGAAGCAATTTGAATATACGGTGAGTGATATAAACATGATTAAACCAATCCACAATTGAGAGTGATTCCAGGAAATTGTAGTCATGGTTGACAGTTGCATTGTGGTCAAAATTGTAAAATGGTATAAGGCATGCAAGAAGTATTGTGGCTTTGGTTTTATCTCTGAATCCTTATAAACACTAATGTTGTGGAATTTGTCACAAAATTTAATCAAATCATTTTCCAATGTTATGTTCAACAGCATTGCCTTTTAAAATTAGTCTTTAATTTATAGAGCAATTTATTCTAATTTTTTTTGTTTAACAATTAGTCTGCACTAATATGTTTTCGAATCTCTAGATAATATATATTGTATCGCCTCACTTGTGACATGTGCAGTCTCCGAGGCAGAGCGCAGGTGCAACAGATGCTGCGCTATGTTGTAGAAGAGCCACCAGAAGAAGCAGACAGTAGACGAACATTTAAGTAAATTGTTATATCCTCTATAGTTTTGTGGTTTTCTCCTGCCATGATGTATATTTAGTGTCCTTTACTTATTGGACAGAACATATATTAATTTTTATATATATTATGTTTATTTTAAGTAATCTTTTTGTTGTTCATTTGCAGGTTCCCATTCATTGCTTGTGAAATATTTAGTTGTGAGATTGATGTTATACTGAAGACTCTTGTAGAGGATGAGGAGGTTGGTTTCTCTTTGTGTTTTTGGATACATGCTCTTACGATCTTGTTGCTACACAGTTTGAGAAAGATTGCATGGTTCAGATCAAATCTTTCATTATTATATTGTAATACTATTTAAACTTTGAAGAAGTGATAAAGGATCTCTGCAATCAAAAGTCAAAACTTATTTAAAAATATTTAACAAAAACTTTTAGATTTTAGCTCTTCCCTTATATTTTGTTTTTTTTGCAGATTAATATAGATAGTTTTAACTATGAAAAATGTTGATGCCGTGCTTAAGTGATTTCTCCTATGAGAAGGAATTTTCTATAGTTGGCTGTTATTGCCTGATCATAGAATGTGTCGTTGTGAGATGCTAAATAATTTATTAGTTTGGTTTTAAATTTGATCTTGGCTATCTTCTGAATACGGTTATTCATGTTATAGGAATTAGCCTATTCTGCTTTCACAAATAATCTAGAGAAGAAAGGGATTTCAGCAATATTTTTAACATTGTAAAGCACATGTTTGCCCAAGCTGGTCTTCACTTGCAAACCTTAGTGCAACACAAAAACACTCCCTCGATGCTGGCACTTGGTATTACCCTCACGAAAATGGTTAATAGAGATGAGATATACATGCTTTATGGCTTACCATTTTCTCAGTTGAAAAGAAATCATAATTAACTCATAACTAACTCATAGCCTATCTTTTCTTATGCCCCAGATGGACAAAACATTACTTGGGTAGCAATTATAGCCTAGGGATAGGACTGCACGCTAAAATGTAAAACTAAGTTCATAACAAGTTCTTGTTAGATACACAACACCCTACAAACAAAAGTACAAGAAGCTTCGGTAATTACCAATTTATTAGTTATTTCCCTTGCTTGAACAAATATGGTAGATGAGAAATGTATCTCCTTATGGAACTCTACCATTCCTTGTTTTGTAATTTAAGTATATTTTTATATTTACAAGTCCACGTTATAGAGAATACAGTAGCATTATTGGTCATGCAAAAATGTCTTGTGAGAGCAAGAGGTATAACTGTTAAGCATGATCATCATGTGTGAACACTTCACTTATACCACCTGTGTCCACTGTCTGGGTAATTCGTCAGCCTTATTAATTTTTCAAAATTGATCTTGTGCAAGCTTATAAACTAATTAATGTAGATGACACTGGATAAAATTAAATCAGCAAAGTTTCAAGTTCTAAGTATATTTGGTAGAAACTGTGAAGGGCAATTTTTACTGCTTCAATTTTTGTTAGAGAATTTGGAGTTCTAAACATTAGGTCTGTCCATTAAAATATGCATTGTTGTGCATAATTGTTATGAGCACTCTTGTATTATAATTTTATTTAACATGGATGTGATGTGCTGAGAGGTTTATATAGGGTTTTGACATTTGTACAATTTCTGGATACCTCTTGAGATTTGTAACTTTTTTGTTTATTCATGCTTACTCTTTTTTTAGTTTGTATTTAGTTCCTTTTAACAAAAAAAACTAGGCTATAAATAACTAAATTTGTCTTCCTGCACAAGTTTTGATATTATTGTTTCTGCAATAGTACATTTTTGCTTTCTAGCTTTGTTATTTCTACAATTTTGCAAAGAGTAGAATATGTTTGTGATATTGTACTAAAATGTTTGATTTTAATGTCTATAGCTGATGGACCTGCTCTTTTCCTTTTTGGATCCTGATCGCGCTCACAGTGCATTATTAGCTGGCTATTTCAGCAAGGTTGTTTTTCTTAGCACTGTTTATGCATTCTAGTTTAATCTTGTCTTGTTTATATCCTTCTTGTATATTCATGCCTCTGAAATATTTTAATTCCATAGTTAGTCTACATATTCAGTTGTACGTTCCTAATGTCAGTATCTTGGGGTTTCTATATTTTAATTTCCTTTTGGCTTTTAGATCGAATTCTTCATAAACAAATTTTGTATATAAATGCCTTTGCCATAATATTTTTCTTGTTTCTAATGTTTGGTTATGTTTGTTAGGTTGTAGTATGTTTGATGCTGCGAAAGACGGGTCCTCTTATAGAATATGTACAAGTAAGTGTTTAATACTTCACTATCAGTTCTAAAATGGTTGCTTATGGGCTGAAAACCTATTGGTGTTATTATCTTTTGCCAGGAAACACAGTCTTTTTACGTGTAATTCACAGATCGTGTCTGTTAGGCTGATGGTAACTGAATCCTTTTTCACTTTAAAATAGGAGGATCCGTAAAATTGATAATTTTAGTCATATATCATTTTCTGTAGATAACTTCCATACTCATAGCCAGCTTAAAAGCTCCAATAGGAACAAACTACAGTGATAAGTCCATTGCAGCTTTTTAACAGTGACCACTCTAGGTCAAACTTTCAAATTCGGTTATGTTTGATTCATCAATTTGACAATGAATATGGCTAAACTAAAGATTATTGGTACAATGTTAAGTCTATTGTAAAAAAATTAATAGTGAACTGCAATTTATCAATATTTAAAAGCTGTGGCTAAAATGAATGCGTAAATAACTTTCCTTTCAGTTCAATGGCTTCAATGTGTACAATGGTAAGGTTGTTGCAAAGCTTGTTAGAATGATCATATATAGGTGTAAGACAATTGATTTATCACTTATCGAAAGGTATGGCCAAGCGAAACCTTAAATAGCTTACAATAGCATAATATATTGGCTGCCATACCAATTAGTATAAAATTGGACTTCAATGATAGATACTCAAGGATTATGTCTTATCAGTGGCTTTTTTAAATCCCAGTTAAAAGCTGTGTTTCCATTGTATTTAATTCTCAATTACAAATTTGGATTTTTCATTTGTCAATTACCAGAGGTTCATAACAAATATGGATCATATTGTCAAATGATAAGAAATGAAGCATAAGATGTGAAGTTTAAACATACAATCTTGGTTAGAATAAGCAGGAAGGCACGTGATGTGGTTATGGTCAAATTTCTTTCAGATTAAGTCCCATTTAATTATTGAAATTCGGAACATTTGTGGGTCAGTTTACCCTGATATTAGAAGTCAAGTTAAAAAGAAGGCCTATTGACAATTTTCAACGTATGTTAATGGGTATATGATAAATTCACATTCCAAACTTCTACGTATTGGAGTTTCTGTGCAAACTTTTTAATATGAAAGAAGATCAAGTAATCCATGGCCATGTCTACCATTGATGTGAAGTAAAAGTGGAGGCGTAGTATTTACTATGAGGTTCCTTTTCCCTGCATGGCATTTAAGAAGTTAGATCTTTTCCAGTAGATTAAGCCCTCAATTTTGAACTGTTGAAACAAGAAATTAATTTACTGGTATTCACCTATATGCAGTCTAACACTTTGATTGATATTATATGTTTCCATCATGCTACTTTTTGTTTAATTGCATCTATAGAGATCATGTTTTTAGATTTTTCAAAATTATGCCACATTGCTTTGATTTTCCTTGCATGCTTTGTCATTTGTAGTTTTGCTTCCATATTGAATTGAATTGTTTTCATTGCAATTTTTTTCCATCTTAGACTCTGTTTTCACATAACAAACAACAATTCACATTTTCAGGCACACCAAGGTATATTTCGCAAGTTAGTGGACTTAATTGGCATCACGTCAATCATGGAGGTACCCTTCTGACTGCGGCTGATATTTTGGACATTATTTTATGGTACTTGCTGTAGTGTGATGAATATTAACAATGGTCATAAGTATATATTGTTGCTTGCGAATAATTTCTGTATATTTTTTTTCCTGTTTACTGTAGCATTTCTAATTCTATTTTTTCTTATTTCTTTCACTTACTAGTAATTCAATTGATTTTGGGTCTTAAATTTTTTTTGATTGGTAATTATGAATTTTTATTGATAAAGTCAAGTCTGATAAAATCCTTCTCTAATATTAAATGTCCTCCCTGGAGAAACACAACTCTACTGCGCATCATTCTGCTAAACTGTTCTATATCTGTCAAGCTCAAAATGCCCAACAGTATACAAAATTTTGTCCAGATACAAAAAAATCTATAAGCAAACAGATACAAAAGCCCTAACAGGTGACATAGAGACCATTTACTATACCAAACAAAGTGGTATTTAACATCTGCCTTCCTCTTAGACACTACCACAGTGCGTCTACTTTAGACAAAACCCCTACTTGGAGCTTTGGTGGGATGGGCCTTCTTGTTTGTATTTCTTCCACTGAGGAGACTTCTGGTATAAACAGCTCACCTCTAATCTGCGATTTAGATTTCCTTGCCAGACAGTGTGCACTCCCCTTCTCCAATTTTAAAACCTCTGTCTCCTATGGGAATTTCTTGGGTAGCATGCAACCATCTTGAGCCCCCTCAATTCTTTTTTCAATGCATGATTATGCACTCCAAACTGAAAAAGTTTGTATGTCTGTCATGTACCCTCAACCAACTACCAATTTTCTTCAGCGATTGTGAATCCAAGCCCTGGCTTGTTCATTGCGAGCATTGAATCATATCCATCGATTCAGGCTTAACACAAGAATGCATCATAAGATGTCCATATTCTCTGCTCTGTAAACATGGATTCTTCCCCAAACAAGACGTCCATAATTTTCCAGAGTTTAGGGTAGTCGATCAGAAATATACCCCTCATCCTTCTCCTTTCAGGCTCTCCAGAGAAAATGTTGCTGCTGCTTAAGGATTCTGAGAGTGAAGTTAGCTTCCATTTGAATCTACCTTTAATCAGCAGGGGTCGACATCTATTACTAACTTACAACATGGCACGATCTTTTTGATCCCTAACTCAGCTTCCGACATATGTGGCTTGACCAATTCTAGATACTTCTAAATGTTAATGATTTCCCAAGTATTTCCTTTATTTAGTACGATCCCTTGCACTTGTGATTTTAATTGCCACCTCCCTCCAGTTAATTTAATGATCATTTACCTATCATTATTAAACTGCAATGTGAAGAAAATATCCAATTTGGCCAGTGTTGTCGTTGACAACTATAATAGAAAGGTGGGGGAAGGGCTTAATTCAAATTGAAATCTGACTGCTAGCTTGGGATTCTCAAAGATGCAGGCATGTACACAAAACACTATCCCACTCCATTAAGGCATAATATAAACAATCACTCTATCTACTAGTTTCAACCAAACCATTCCGCTTTAATCTCCCGGAAGTCTCCAGTAACATCTTTCCCTAGTTCTGTCAACTTGAGCATCAGCTTTGACTTGACATCCTCCTCCTAATTCCCATCTCTTTTGACATTGTCACTCTGAAACCTTCAAAGGCCCCTAGAAGTGATATGATTTTCTTTATTGGCTGGTTGAGATACCAAATCTGTGTCTTCCTTTTAGTAGTTGTGTTAAATGTTACCAGAGAGTCACTCTTAAAATGGATTTTCTTCTCATTGAACTGCCTAGCCTTGCTGATGGCTAGAAGAGCAGCTCGGGCTCAGGCTCTGGCTTCATTGTTTGTTCCCTTCAATAGATTCTTAGCCACTGTTGCAATCCTTTCAAATCCCTTACTACAAAGTCAAATTTTAATTAAATCCAGCTTTTCTGTGGAGGATTCTATTGCTGAGATTTTATGCGAACAACTGAAGGAATATCCCTTAAAGGCCAACTGAAGGATTTCATTTAATGTTTTGTGTTGGCACACGAAAGTGCAAATTAGTCAAAAATCAGGTTTCTCTTGAACTCTTAAACTATTTTTCTAACTATGCATTTTTTAATGAAGGTGTTAATTCGATTAGTTGGAGTAGATGATCATATGTTTACAAGCTACATTGATGCCATGCAATGGCTAGCTGATACAGACTTGCTTGACTTGATTGTTGACAAATTGAGTTATCCTGTAAGTATGTTGAACAACTCTCATTGTTCTAGAGTTCTCATGTTTTGTCTCCAGGTAGAAAGTGCATTTGGGTCTTTGGGATCCTGATCAAGCTTGCTAATTTAGACTGTTTCTTTTTTGTTAAGCAGAGTCCTCCTGAGGTACACACAAATGCAGCAGAGACACTCTGTGCGATAACTCGCTCAGCACCTTCTGCTCTTGCTACAAAGCTTTCCAGCCCAAGGTGTGAACTGCATCATGGATTTTTGTACTATTTAAATTACTATTTATATTTATTGGTACTGTCTTTGACATATTTATATTGATGTGCAGCTTTGTGGGAAGGCTTTTTCACCATGCTTTAGAAGATGCACAATCAAAATCTTCCCTGGTGTATTCTTTGTCTGTTTGTATCTCTGTGTTGGATCCAAAGCGATCAGCGACAATGGGAGGAGGTGCTGGTCGCGGACACCATATCCCAGAGTCAGTATTTGCTGCAAATCCTGAGACTGTGGATGGCATGCTGCAGAGGCTTGGTAAGTGTCACTGAGATACATATCTTCAATTGTAGGGCAATGTGTGATCCATCCAACCCAAAAGCAAGGCTAAATTAATTTTTTTTCCTGAATAAATGATTATTTGGAGACTTGAGTTTGATGCTATATGGCAAGCATTACTTCATGCAGATTATGTGGAAAATGACCCTTGAGATTAGGAACAATTTATAAATGTGGATAGTCTTATTTATGAATAAATATAGGAATTCCTTTGTGAATAATAAATGAGGACTTGCTCTTTGTACCTCTTAAAAGCTCTTTATTGACAAAATTTCAATTTTTTTCCAATGTTGCAGGTGATTTGTTGAAGCTTTTGGATGTATCTTCCAGTGAAACTGTTCTACCCACAACATATGGCCAACTCCAGCCTCCTTTGGGAAAACATCGTCTAAAGGTTTATTCTTTTTCAACATATTTGCATTAGTTGTGATTGGTACACAGCTATACTGAGACTATTTTGTGGAGGTGGGGCAGTGAATCAGTATAACAACAAACTTTACTTTTTCAACTTAATATCATAATCATATAACTTAATCTCAAAGCATGTTCATTGTTGCATATTAACTCACACGAAATCTAAGTATCATGCAACACCAATGGGACACAAGATATAAGTGGAAACACCAATGGTAGAAAACCATGGTAGATTAAGGCTTTTATATAAAATTTACGAAGTTGGTATGCTCAACTTACTAGAGGCACCAACACCTCATTCATTTCTTGAGACCTTTCCTCTCTAGAGGTACCAATCCCTCATTCTATTTGTGAGCACTTACCCACTAGAGGCAACAGTCTCTTGTTATTTTAGAGGCACCAACCCCTTGTTGTTTTAGGGGGACCAACCCCTCATTGGGTTAGAAGTACTAACCCATTATTCAACTTTCCACCTTATTAATGTTGCTCCTACAGCAGATGATGGATAACTTTTTCTTCCAGAAACTGTCTTGTTAAACCTATATGCACCAACCCCTTGTTGTTTTAGGGGGACCAACCCCTCATTGGGTTAGAAGTACTAACCCATTATTCAACTTTCCACCTTATTAATGTTGCTCCTACAGCAGATGATGGATAACTTTTTCTTCCAGAAACTGTCTTGTTAAACCTCTATTATGGTGACATTAATCTGCCACAAAACTGATTACAATTTACTCAAAGATTTATAAATCTGTCATATTATTTCTCACAAAGTTTTCTTAAATACGCTTCATGGCGCTGCTCCAAATTGTTCTTTATTTCTGCATGAAATCCTCCTCATTAGTCTGCTCTTCTAGAATATGATATACCACACATATGTCCTATATCTGTTCAAAAACCTGTCATAATCTGTCCATACAATCCTTTATAATTTTGCAATAGTCTTTTGTATATTCTTTGTAAATCTGTATAGTCTTCTATGTGCTCCTCATAAATCCATCCATACCAACCTTCATGAATCTGCAATAGTCTTCTATATCTTGTGTTCTTGGTAGTCTTTGAACTCAGTCCACTATTGTTCACACACTTATTTTTGATCTTTATTTAGCTCTCTTGGAGTAATCACATCAATCTTAACTGTTAGTTTGGGTGATTCCATACATAGAATATTCTTCTTACTGTGTGAAGTTGCATGTTTCTCATGATCATTTCCTTGTTGCTAATGCTGCCCTTTTGCTTTCTAAATAAATTGAATCATGATTACTTTTGCTTTGCTAATCATTTTCATTATTAGTTTTTGTAAGGCAAATCGCTACCTAAGTGGGTAGCGCCCTATATAAAGGTAGATAATATAGAAGATTACAGAGAGGATCAATAGCTGGTGATTGAGGAAAACGAGTCCTTCACTCAGCTCAAAGATCCTATCCAGTTGTTCAGTGCTGAACATTGTATCACTCCCCGCTAGGAAGTTAATGAAACTTTCCATGTCGGGTTTTACAATTGCCTTCTTAAAAAGGGTCTATGCTTTGCCCATTTTAACTTTCTTCCCTTCCACTTGCAAGCTGAATAAATAATCATTCTTCTTTTATTATTTTTATCCACTAGTAATCACTGTCTCATTATTGGTAATCACCATGCATTTATTCAAGATGACTAAATTGAAACATCCATGCCAGTTTGCCAACTAATTTTTTTGTGAATTGTACTTCTGTTTCTTTAATCTTACATTCAAATATCAGTACTTTGTATTGCAACCTTTTCCTTGCAACAGACTGCAATAATAATATAATTTACATTATGTTAGTTGGGAATAATAGATCAGTCTTCTGCCTAAATCACTATCCTTATGCTGCTTCTAATCCTCTTTGATTGTTGCCTTCTAAAGTTACTCTGTATGCAGAATTGCTGCATCTATGACGAGTCTTTGCTTCTCTTGTAAACAGGTCCATGTATACTGCATAATATTTGTAGTTGATTCTTTCTTTATTCTACTTCTTGTGCTTGTTCAAGTTCACTTCACTTTGGCTCATTGTTCTTAACGTGGTGCAAAGATGGTAAATAAGTTCCACGTTTCAATGGCATGCTCATGATTAGTTACAAGTTCCAACTAATCTCACACAGAATTTGTCTTTAGAGATTCTGCACTTTAACAATGATAATTCAGTTTCCTTCAACTTCTGATCTTGACCGTAGAAAAATGTGCAGTCTCTTGATTTTGTGACACAACATAAGTCTGTCTTTATTTCCAGTCCTTTTGAATCTTTATCTTTTCCTTTCATGTTGATGGCACTTAATATAACAATCCAAAGCTACACTAAGACAAATTCATGGATTGTGGAAATCTGCACACTCTTATTAACAATGTAGTCCATACTTGTTTGACTTGAGTGACAAGAATGAATCCCTTTAAAATGGCAATATTTCCAACAAGTTCTAACTTCAATGATTTTTACTTGCCAAATCTTGTGTTGATCTGGAGGCTTATTCTTATTTTCTATACATTATGTTTTGGGTTTATCTAAGTTATGTTTTAGGAGGTTATGGGAGATTGATTTACCACTTGATTGAATTCTAGCAAATCTGATAAATAAGGATCAACTAAAGCTTAAAAGATATTACTTGCTTTTGAATTAAACTGTTTATCTGACTGTTATGTGAAATAGGACTGATTGTCACTTGTTTGTTTGTTTGCTTGTAATATTTTTAGATAGTCGAGTTCATTGCTGTCCTACTAAGGACTGGTAGTGAAGTAGCGCAAGCGGAATTAGTACGGTTGGGTGCTATTCAAACAATAATAAAGCTATTTTTTGAGTATGTGATCGCTATACATTCTATTTGACTAATAATAATATTATTAATTTCATCTAGGCATATGTGATCAAAGCTAAACCTTCAAGTTTCTAACTTGTATTGTATTGATTTTTTCAGTTACACCTTTAACAATGCACTGCACCATCAAGTGGAGAGCATCATAATTTCATGTTTAGAGAGCAACAATGCAACACTTATTGAGCACCTTCTCCAAGACTGCAATCTAGTTGGAAGAATATTGGCTGCAGATGAAAATCCAATTGTTTCTTGCGATGAAAACAAGGTATCTTGATTCTTACATCACAGTTGTTATCAAATAAATTGTCTTACAGGAAAAATAAGAGGGTAAAAAAATCACGGGAAATAAAATTTTTGGTTGTAATTTGGAAACAGATTCCCCTTAGTTGCGTCATCATCACAATATTCTTTTTCTCTGTAATTTTCAATATTCATATCTTTGATTTGAGGGTGTTTCATTAAATGAAATGTGTTATTGGCCATTTTGCATTTGCATTATCTGTTTATAAATTATCATCAAGGAACCTCCTCATAAGTGATGCTAATTCATTGTCCTTTATTTTTTGCAATTTTCATTTTGTTATAGCCAACTGTTCCTGCACCAGGAAGAGTCCCTCCAAAGACAGGGTATATTGGTCACTTGACACGAATTGCAAACAAGCTTTGTCATTTGGCGGCAAATAATCATTATTTACAGGCCTTCCTCCAGGTATTGCTTCTGAATGTTTTATTATCTGTTTTATCTTTAGATTTGTGCAGTGTAAATATACTAGCATGATTGTCAATACTTAAGAAATTAAAACCCGTGATTTTTCTTTTTGCTAGAGATTTCCACGGTTAGGAATCATAGACTCAAATATAATGAAAACTTGTTAATAGCGTGTATAATACTTGTTGGCACCCCCAAAATGAAAGCATATTAGCATGTTATAAAGAATATGAGCAGGTGAAGCTAAATCGAAGGCAGCAATATGAATGTGTCACACTATGTTCTTTATCAAGTAACACAGAAATCTTCTCTCTGGCACAACCTATTGGCAATATAAGAATCTGAACAATAAATCCTGAGGAAGGTTCATCAAGAGATTTGGGCCCTTAATTCCAAATTGCACATCCTTATCTTGCTCAGCATGACAGCACCTTCTTAACAGCAATTATAATTATATTCGCCCTTGGTAGAGAGTTGTTTCAATTACTGCCAATAAATGCTTTGATGATCTTGTGGTATCATTATCAATGTTTTGCTTCTTGCTGTATTTTCTTAGCTGCTTGATTTCTTACCCTTGGAATTGTATGCGTCAGCAGGAGTTGGGATTTAGAAAATTGAAATTCCTTTATATTTTTTTTGGTTATGAGATATGGTATCTGATACTGGAGAAACCTCAGCTAGGTCAAATCACTCCAAACTCTGGTTTGTGGAGGAGCATGCTCCTACGCTACTTTCTGTATCTCAAACCCCAATTAGAGTGCATATTCTGATTTTCAGCCAGCTTACCTTTGCTGGGGTCCCTTCTGCATTTATTTTCAGAATCAATTCCCTAATTCTTCTAGTGAACAACGATCCAGATTCGTACCTTGCTTCCAAGAATCATTAATATTTTTAATGCTTCTTGCTTTTGTTTTATGCAGTTCCCTATGTGTTTCCTCCTCTGGATTGCCTCTCAATCCTTACATTATTTCTTCAAATCAATGCAATTACCTCTCCATGGCTTGTTAAGTTCTCCAATCTTTCTTGGGCTGTTTTGAAAAGAATCTGTGGCTCTTTCTTCCTAGCAACTTCTCAGATATTACAAATGCATGCTTTATACTACAGTTTCCTATCACAGTAATGTTAATCCAGTCAATACTACATTGATTTTCGATTTCCCAAGCCTCATGGCAGAATTTATTTCAATTGCACGTATCATATTATCAGTGGCTTTGCTCAATTGAATCTGGTGAGTGAGGAAAGTCATTTTTTCCCAGTTGATTCTGTGATTCAAATATATTCACCTATAGCCTGCAATTTGCTTTAGGACGTCATCTCAGTATTTTGGAGGTTGTTTGTATGTGTGAAGTAATGAACCCTTGGTAGTAAATCAAATATCAAAGAACTATGTACCTGTGAAAAGTTGCCTCTATGGAGTTAGTTTGTATATGCGAATCCATAGTGGTTATACCAATTCTTGTTCCGAGTGAAATGAGATGACAAAGGCTGCAAATAAAAATTAGAATTTAAAAAAGTCACGGAACATTATGAAAATTTGTTTCTATGTTCTGTGGATCGAACACCACCTTGAAAACCCTTGGTTAAGAATCCAGTTTCTGGTCTGGGGCATCAAGCTCAATTCTTACAGACCCAAATTTTTAAATACTTTATGACAGGCCAAACACCATTGAATTCTATTACAAGAGCACATGAAACAGTGCTTGGGTCACCCCTAGCTGTGAAAATTTGTGAGATATGTTCTGTGGATTGGAACACCTCATGGAAAAGCTCTTGGTTCTAATTTCTTTCTGGGACATCGAGCCAAAGTCGAACTTATCCATCATTTCAAAATGTTATATCATAGGTCATATACTCAATTGCGATTGAATTTTATATGAAGCATAAGCAAACAATGCGTCAGTCACAATGTCTTAAGTGTTTGTTTGGTAACTGTATTACTGGAATCTCATTGGCTAGTTTTGTGTTTCTTTAGGACAAGGATTTCTCTCCTTAATTTTACAATGTTGAGCACCTAATATTGAGCCGCTTTTTGATTTTATGAGAAGCCTGTCTTTCAAATGATCCAAATTAAAAACTACACTGTCTTGTGAAGCCTGTGCTAAACTGGCTCTGTGTTCATAGCAAGAAAGTCAGTAGGGGCTTGAGGACCAATTATCTGTCAGGTCATTGGGAAGAGAGGTCTGAATTTCCTTTTGAGTGAAGTTCTTCCATTTCAATATATATTCATGAGGTTCTTATGATGGATCCTTAATGCAATATGTTGTAGCAGTAGCACGTTGTCTCTTTTTTTGCACCTGTATTATCTGCACCAGATTGTCTGGTGAACAGTCGTTATACCAATTCTTGTTCCGAGAGAAATGAGATGACAAAGGCTGCAAATACAAATTAGAATTGAAAAAAGTCATGGAACATTACGAAAATTTGTCTCTATGTTCTTTGGATCTAATTCCACCTTGAAAACCTGTGGTTAGGAATCCAATTTCTGGTCTGGGGCATCAAGCTCAATTCTTACAGACCCAAAGTTTGAAATACTTATGACAGGCTGAACACCATTGAATTCTATTACAAGAGCACATAAAACAGTGGTTGGGTCACCCCTAGCTGTGAAAATTTATGAGATATGTTCTGTGGATTGGAACACCACATGGAAAAGCCCTCAGTTCTAATTTCTTTTTAGGGATATCAAGCTCAAGTCTAACTTATCCATCATTTCAAAATGTTTTATCATAGGTCATATACTCAATTGCCATTGAATTTTATATGAAGCATAATCAAACAATGCATCAGTCACTATGTCTAAGTGTTTGTGTGGTAACTGTATTACTGGAATCTCATTGGCTAGTTTTGTGTTTCTTTAGGACAATGATTTATCTCCTTAATTTTACAATGTTGAGCACCTAATATTGAGCTGCTCTTTGATTTTATGAAAAACCCGTCTTTCAAATTACCCAAATTAAAAACTACAGTGTCTTGTGAGCCTGTGCTAAACTGGCTCTGGTTTCATAGCAAGAAAGTCGTGAGGGGTTTGAGGACCAAAAATCTGTCAGGTCATTGGGAAGAGAGGTCTGATTTTCCTTTTGAGTGAAGCTCTTCCGTTTCAATCCATATTCATCAGGTTCTTATTATGGATCCTTCACGCAATCTGTTGTACCAGTAGCACATTGTCTCTTTTTTTGCATCTGTATTATCTGCACCAGATTGTTTGATGAACAGTCGTGTTTGAAACACACATTTCCTCTCTGTGCATGACAAGATTTTATGTTTTTCTAACTCCTGCAATTTTCTGCAAGTTTGTATCTGCTGTTAAAAAGTCCCTTTTCACTGCTCCGCATTATCAAAATTTAAAGTTCATTATTTTGATCTCAATTTGATAATCTTAAAATTGAGACACATTAGCAGCTGCCAGATATGACCTCAGTTACCATAGACACATTTGTTGTTATGGAATCAATTTTTTATCTCAAACCTCAATGTATGGTAGAGAGTTTACTCTAAATATTTGTGTGTGCATATGTAGCAAGGCACAGATAAAATGAGCAGATGTATATTTTTTGCAGAAATTTAAAGAACACGTTTATAAAATAAACTAAGGAACAAATTGTACACTGATAAGTAGGAGATGATTTCCACAGCTAGTCAAATTATGATGTGAATATCAGGATTTAACTGTGTGATTTTTGAGTCAAACTCGATGACCCATGTTTCATGAGTAGTGATTCAACATGAATCCATCTCTCATGAGAATAAATTGTACACTGTTATTAGGGTATATTTATCTCAAATAAACTGTAGAGAGAATAGCATTGCTCGTCAATATAAAATAGTAGAATCTTCATAAATGCTGTGAGTAAAAATTGGTGATCAACAAGATATTTGACAAGCCATGTGTTAGTTAAGGGCTAGCTGGTAGGCAACAATGTAATATTCCAAATGTTGGAATTTGTGCATTTAAGATAATATCTTCAAGTTATTTGTCTTATAGATAGTGATGAATAATTTTAAGAATTATGGTTGAAAACCATTTCATTATAATGACTGTTGCATTATTCATGACTCTATGATACCTGGACAGTGATGTATTTATTATAAGAGTAGTGGGTAAAAAATGAATGGTATTAATGAGTGATGAAATTGTTAGATGTACAAAGATGATGTTTCCATCTTGAAACAATCATTGAATTAGAAAGTTTCTAATATTTGCAAGATTTATGATATTGACCATTAAATAATCAAAACAAAGATATTATTCGTGTTGCAAGTTATATGATTTGATTTTCTAAGTGCTTTATATCTTTTAGTAAGTTGTTATCATAATTGCATTCCATTCCTAGAATTGCCTATTGAAAACATCATACACGTATAGCTTGAGATTTTATAATATGTGGTGTAGTTTGATTAAATAAAGATGAACTACCTGGTGTGATAGTTACCTATCTGTTCTGTTGCATTTTATCAGGAAAACCAGAAATGGATGGATTGGGAGTCAACTGTTCTGTCAAGCCGCAATTCAGTGGAGAATGTCTATCAGTGGGCCTGTGGGTAAGTTTTTTTCACCTTTTTGTTAACTTTGGAACCAGAACACAGTTTTAGTGCAAATTATCCTACATTTCATGCATTTCAATGGGTTGAGAAGCGTTCTAACATCTTAGGTTGTTTTAGACATGATTGTCAGGTTCTACAGCGCCCCCCACCCATGTAGAGCTAAATATTTTTTTTTTCAATTGAGGAGATTTGAGCTCAGCATGATCTAGATGCCTGCAACATGGCCATGCAATTATACCAAGTGCTTCCTAGAGCATCAGGCTAAAAATGATAAATCAGTGAAAAAATACTACCATGAGACACCATTAATCCGAAACATCATACACAACCAAACATCACTTAAAGAGACCATAAAAAATAAATACTCCTGAACGGAATTAATTACACTACTCCCTATTGCTACCTTCCACTAGGAGATTCATTTCTTCTGTCAATCAGTTCTTCAACCTACGGCATATTGACATTTCCCAGCCTCCAAATAAATGCCTCTGAACAGGACTCACCGCTCGCTTTCATTAGGGGAGACATGTTGTGTCAACCACCTCTTCGACCTAAGGCATATTGATATTTCCCATCCATCTCTTTGAGATAACGAGCAAAAGAAGCAAAGTGCACTCTTTAATGAAATCTCCCGCCACATATGAGGATAGTGAATAGGTGATCCATAGAAGGAAGGAATCATCTAATCATTGCTTGTTTGCAAATGCCCTTGATAAGGGTGAACATGTAATACAGACAACACAAAACCAACCTCTCCACAAAATGCATGCAGTGCCTACCTTAGACTTCAATCATATATAATATTGGCAGTGTGTGTGTGGATGATGCGGAGCCAACACCTTCAATTCTGTATTTAAATGGTGCACCAACAAGTCAGAGAACAAGTCGGGCTTGGACATTTGAAGGTCTGGTACTTGTACATCTGGAAGATGGTGAAAACAAATTATGATTAAATTTCTGTGTAGTGCTGTTTTTAAGCAGATACCATTTGTAATGTCCCTTTCTAGTCCATTTCTTTTTTTCTCTTAAAGCAAAATTATTATATATCTTATTCTAAAATGATAATATTATTTACATCTCTCAGTTTAACTGAAATCAAAATCATGAGTTTTATAATAATATTCAGGTTTTTCACTTTGACATTAATCTGAAAATGATCTTATTTTGACTTTCTGCTATGTTTATTCTTCTTCCAATTCGCAGCCATTTTACTTTAATGTGTTGCTTGATATCTAGACAAGTTAAGGATTTTCGTCCATTCTCTTGACAGGAGAGATTCAAGGTTTTTGCCCCATGGAGGATTTGTGTCCTCTTTGGCTATAAGATTTATTTTAAGTCATAATATTTTTTCCAATTGATTGTTGTATTCTTAACACGAATATTCACACAACTGCTGTCTTTTGGTACATTATAGTTCAATTTTCATTTGAGTATGTTTTTCTTAGATTGCTAGGAACTAGTGCCAATTTTGTTATTATTATCTCGTTGATGATATTGGAAATGCAAGTCATTGACTTCTTAGTGGCTCACATGCTGCAAGCTTGAATCTTGATGGGGTCATGACATCCTCTTTTCCTAGATCGCTTGTCCTCAAGCAATCACAGGTTTGGAGGCATCTGAAGATAGGAGAATCCCAAATCAATCATGCAGTTTTTTAATTTCTAGATATTGATTCTCCTTGAGATCACTTAGCTTCTGATGTGACACTTTGGCATAACTAGGGATCGAAAAATTTACACCAAGTAAAGCTTCTTTCTTTGTCTTTGGTTCTTTCCAACTTTGTACTATAATGATCTTGGTGAACTGTTGTTACTTGCCTCATCCAGATTACCACTATAGGCCTTGAATATCATAAACCTGATAATAATCATCTAAAGTCCGAGGACAATTTATTGTCCAGTTTACTTTGGGCATAATTACTGATATTGGTTAACAACTCTCTACAACAAAACAACGAGTTGAACATTGGTAAGTTTTGCAATTTGTGATTAGTTTTTTTTTTTCTGTTCTCCAGAGTGGAGAAACACACAGACACTTTTAGCAGACTGTGGAACCAAGAAGAGGAATTCTAAATCTGAAAATCAATTCCCTTCTGGGCAAGAAGTGTATTTATAAATAACTGATTTGGTTGGCTCAACATTTACAGAGCCATGGCTATCTCAAGTCAGAAAAAAGGTTGAGCTTCCTGTATATTAAGACGAGTTAGAACCATGATACACATCTTTGACTTTAAATGCATTGCCCATTTATGAAATGATTTTTTAAATTCTCTTTGTCCACTTTTGAGGTTTGAACATGCTGTTGATGAACCAATTAGAGAGTTACCAGAATTTTGGAGTTTTTCACTCAATTTATTTTCAGCTGTGATATGTATAATGTATACTAACTCTTAATAGTCATTACTGACATGCAAAATGATAGAAAACATTGCATCATCTGTCAATGATGAATTATGTGTATATTTTGTTAATGTTTTAGCCCAGAAATAGAGATAAACAGCAATAAAAGAGCATGAACAGTCCACAAAATACTTAATACATTTATCCCGGGGAAACCCTTCTACGGGAAGGGAAAAACCCAGCCACATCAGCAAAAATGTCTTTTATAGATCATAAAAATATTCAAGTAAATGGCTTTACACTTGATGCTTTTACAATATACCAAGCAATCATATAAATTGAGTGCATACGACCCTTCATCCTACACATGAAACTTGAACATATTTGAATACCAGGATTCCACTGTTTTGTGAAAGGCCATTTTTGTTTGAGTAAAATCTTGGTGTCCTTTCCTACAGGTTATATTGCTTACTTCAATGAGCATCAAGATCTCCAGGAGACAGTATCTATTTTCACTTCAAGTGATGCTGGTTGACAATGCGATGAATGCATCCGTGTTTTTCAATGGCCATGTTGGTTTTCGTAGAGATAAACCAAAAGTCACCTTATTACTCCAAGCTAACCCATCAACAAGTCCATAGTCTTGGAACTAGCAGTTCAGTTGTTCTGTGGTTAATTTCCATGTGGTTGGTTGTATTGGTAAGGAGTTTCTGGTTAAATGTGCAAATCCTACTCATGTCAATCAATCTTATACAAATCATATATCACAATAGCATTGACAGTACTTGCATGTGCCGTTACATGGTCATTTACTTCCATACCTGAAATCGGAAACCTGAACCTTTCACTCAACTTCTGTCCTTGGAACTAGGGTTCAATTGTTACGTGGCTAACTTCTCTAGCTTGGAGCTAGCAGTTCACTTGTTCCATGATTAACTTCCATGTAGTTGGTTGTATTGGTATGAAGTTTCTTGTTAAATGGGCAAGTCCTACTCATGTAGATCAATCTTACACAAATATATGTCAGAATAGCATAACTAATACTTGCACATCATCGTTACATGGCCAATTACTTCCATACCTGAAAATGGCAACCTTTCACTCTACTTCTGCCCTTGGTGAATTGTAGTTTAATGTTAATTTGATCGTGCTTATCTGATTTCAGTAGTGTGAAAGTAGAATCAATTTTTTCAGCATTATCTTGTTGATGATGCTGGCACCAGTTTTTGTTGGCTTTGTTGTCGTTCACATGCTGCACTTCAGATTCTTTCGGACAGTGCATGATATCTTGAGATGCCAGGCTGTGACAGATATAATTGCATTGTAAATGGTGATCCAAAAATGCTCCCCTTAGATAACTGGACCTCATCTTAATGCACCGGTGGTTGATTCTTCATCCCTATCCAAGAAACCAGCCAAAGACTTTGAGCAAGTTAACTATACTAGTGAACTGCAGCCACTGCCTTTGCAATGCTATGGAGAACTGACCTTGCTTACCTTTAAGATGTTGCACGTCTTTGCTATCACTTCACCTTGAGATACGAATTTTCCTTTGTAATGTTCAACTCTTAACAGAGCCAAAGGTTTTCTTTATGGTATGAGCCTTTTTTCATTTTTGTTTGGTTTCCAGCTCATCTTTTTACCATTTTATCATGATCAAATAATAACCTTCCATGATAATTTTCTTGAAATTTTCTTTCAACTCTAAATTTCTTAAGTCCTAAACAATTCCATTTCATTTATGTAAACAGTAAAACGAAGCTGGCCTTGAATCTGGGATTCTCCTTTGGAGCTCCTTTAAACTTCAATTTAGTATTATCTTATAGAGGCGGGTACTGGGTACCAATACCTCTTGACTGCAGCCATTTACTTGCAGCCCTTTGTTTCTTCCAAGTATTAACTGATGTCGTTTAGTTGTATGCTTGACTATATTCTTATTTTTGTTATTATTCTTGGGTAATTTTTCCAGTGATTGTGATTCCAACCATGAGAAAAATGGTCATTTATTATTTTGTAATAAAAATAGGAAGTGTTTTACATTTCCTTATGTTTTTTGTCCAAAAAAAGGTATGAACAACATTTAGATAACTGTGGACATGCTTTGGGTGAAATCACAATGGTGCTCTACAGTGTAAAGCATGCATGTCTTATGGTGGGTACCAGAACCTATAACTGCAGCCATTCACATGCAGCTCCTTGTTTTTTCAAGTATTAACTAATGTGTTTAGTCGTTGATTGTTTTCTTATTGTTGAGATTATTCTTGGGTGATTTTTCCAGTGTTTGTAATTCCAACCATGAGCAGTAAGGTCATCCAAATATTCTTTGAAATAAAAATAGGAAGCGTTTTACATTTCGTTATGTCTTTTGTCCGAGAAAAGGTATGAATAACATTTAGATAACTCTGGACAGATGCAGTCGTTGAAACCACAATGGTGTTCTACAATGTAAAGCATGTCTACTTGGATGCATGTCTTATGGACATGTATGCAACTCTTAGTTTCTTATTCATGTTCATTGTTAATACTTGAAGTCTCGGTTGTCAGGAGGACATTCTCTCAGAATTGTTCTCAATGTCAACTTAGTAATCCTCAGCTTTCAAGATTTTCTCTTTTCAAGGATGTCTCTGTTCCTAAATAGTAGTAAATACTGTCAATCATATCTTCTAATGGATTGCTTTGGCTTTTTTCTTGCTTTGTCCTCTTAACAAAAATAAACTCCTTGCAAGTAGCATTTTCCATCTTTTCTATGAACCACTTAAGCTTTTCTTGCAGCTCTGATATCTTTAAATCTTATTAGACATTCAGGTCTTGTTCTATCTTTCGCTGCAGAAAAGTGAAGGTTTCAATATCAAGTAGCATTTTCCATCTTTTCTATGAACCACTTAAGCTTTTTCTCGCAGCTCTGATATGTTTAAATCTTATTAGACATTCAGTTCTTGTTCTCTTTCTCGTTGTGGAAAGAGTAAAGGTCTCAATATCATCAGCTCATTTTCTGTTTCCATCTTTCCTTTTGTCTTGCTGTATTCATATCTTCAATGTTAAAAAGTGTCAGTAGAGACCCTAAAAAACCGTACTCCAACTACCTGTCCTGTGAACAAATGCGCTTGGTATCCTGTGTTTTCTAAGTCCATTCTTTCTATCGTTAAACTTTCTTCTTTATAATAAGGCTTCTTGTAACATTCTAAATCCATTCTTTCTATTATTAAATTTTCTTCTTTATAATAAGGCTTCTTGTAACAGTATTGATATGTGGCTGTTCAATGGGATTTAAGTTTACATTCTTTCAGGATACTTTGGAAGATGGAGAAGCTAAAGTTGTGATTAGCCGATTTGTTGTTACAGAATCCAAATGTCATCAATTTGCAGTTTCTTCATATTTGCTTCTACTTAGGTCTTAAATTCTAAATTGGAAAGTATAAATGACTTCTTCCCATGTGTTGGATTCCTCCCGTCCTGAGTTGCCGTTGATTATTTTTCTAAATATGTTTAATGCATTTAACTTTCATGTTTTTTGTTAAAATTATCAATTGAACCCATTGATTTCTTTTCTCCTGCCCACTATTTCTCTTATTGTTTTACTGTGAATGGCAGGCGTCCAACAACAGTGCATGAGCGGACTATGGACAGTGATGAAGATGACTTCCGTGACAGAGATTATGATGTGTCTACAATGGCTAGTAACTTAAGTCAAGCATTCCGTTATGGTATGTTTGACAATGAAGATGGTGAAGAGGTAATATTTCAAAAATATCTCAGATTGTTTACAAAGCAATTGCTTTATTTTTGGTTATATAACTTTTTTGTATCCATATGGTAATAGTTCAAACCATTTCATGCTTTTATTTGTTTCCTATAATTGTGCAGGGCCATGGGGTGATTGATAGGGATGATGAGGTATTGTACACTTCACTGCTAAATTTGCACTAGGGGGACTTTTTCTGGCCCATTTTTTCCTTGTCTATGTATGATTTATTATAGTGGCAAATAATAAGTTTTGAAAATTATTCACAGTGGAGACTAATGCAACTTCGTTTACAATCATTCTTCTATGCCACTTGCATTTTCAGGATGTATTTTTTGATGACGAGTCAGCTGAAATGGTGGTTTCCTCTATCAAGATAGCAGAGGAACAGGATAGGTAATTGACACTGCATAAAATCTGTTAAAATTGATGTAAATTAGAAATAACAGAGAAAAAATTGAATTGCTACTTTGACAAATTCTTACATTTGGATGTTAAAATTGCAATAGTTTTTCATTGTTTTATATTTTCCAATTGAGCATGATGTTAGCTAATTCTAGCATCCACGTTCTGTTAATTTGTTTTATGCTTATTGGTTTTTGTGCAGTGGGGGGTTGAGAGAAGCAATGTTTACAAATGCAAATTGGTTTGCTTTTCAAGAGGATAGGCCTACAGAACAGTCTGTGGCAACTTCTCTTGTTTCTTCATCCCCAAGGATAGATGATAGCCAAGTAAATAACACAGCAACATCAGCTAATAGTGGTGGTGGTAGTAGTAGCAGTGATGATGAGGTTGTTGTAGGAGAAGACGAGGATTTGGTTGACACTGACACTTCTCAAAATGCATGTGCTACACAATTTGTTGCAGACTTTGGAAATGGTACAATACCGAATGGTGTAACTGTAGACTTAGAAATGAAGGGAAAGGATTCCTTACATTTAATTGATGATTTATCTCTAGGATTAGAGAAGGTTGGCATAACTGATAATTTCCCCTTCATTCAATGTGAAGAAAGAACTGCAGAGATATTTGGTGTCAAGCCTCCTGATTGGGTGGGATGGAGGGAGACTGCAGATTTTGAAGGCACTTCTGGTAGAAACCCATTCAGTGGAAGCAATCCTTTTGACACAGATCTTGAAAATTTATTGAACACAGGTAATGATTCAAAATCAGCTGTAGCTAACCACAGCAGTGGTCTGGAAATGGATGGTGTATCTGGTAAAAAAATAAATCTGGAAGGTTCTGTTTCAGGACCACAAAGTGAGGTACCGGATGATGGATCAAAGAATAAAATGACTTCCTTGTTTGAAGATAATGTGGAGTTTGTTGGTGTAGAAACGGGAGGAACTCAAAAGGCTATGGAACATGCTCTAAAGGAAGGTATTGTGGGCGAGGCTGGACCAATTAAAGGAGACGCAAATCGTCCACAACCTGAAGTTGATCCTAGAGTGAATGATGGAAATGGCAATTCTATGTACAATGATACGAACTACTGGCGCAGTGACTATAACCCCACAGTGGCCCATGATGATTCTTTGTAACTTAAAGGTGTCTGTTTGTATTCTTGTACATCTCCTTGAGAATGAAAGGCAAAATGTGTAAAGAGCATGTATTCTTTAGTAAGCCTATCTCTAAACTTCAGCCAGATTTGGCTGTACAAAGTGAGGTGCAACACTGCTCTTGTACCAATCCACATGAGTTTGTATGTTTAGTTGGTCCGTTTATTGTTTCTCCCCCTTGGGTGGTCTACAGATGACCTTCATTTCAATCATTGCATGAGTTACTTATGTTTCTTTTGTTCTTGTTTGAATAGTAATTGATAGAATGAATGCTTATTTGTTCTGGATTTGAAACTCTGCTTCAGAACATTAAATGGCCAAGTGAAATAATGTCTCAGTTATAGAAGTTACAGCCCACATGTTCGGCAAGTATTCACTAATAACATTCCATGCCTGTTTTATGTTGCAGTTATTGGGGTACGCATAATTTAATTGCTATTCTCTTTACTGTTTCTGTTCAGCTGTTTCAATTTTAATGCCTTGAAATTGTTTGAAATCTACTAGATGTCAGGACTTTCTATTAACTTAAATAATGAGAACTTTGTTGAGTATTTTGACCTCTCTCTGCACACACACATGGAGTGTTTGGGTTGGATGGTTCAGATACTTGAGCATCCCAATTCCATGAAGGCTGTTGTTTTTGCAGCCTCATGGGGCTCAGGGGCAATCACAGAAATACGAGGATCTCGAATGTTTATTTTGGTGTATAACACGAAAGGTATCTTGTGGATACCCTTGGCTGAATTCTTAACATATCATGTGCAGATTGGATGTAAAAGACTGCTCCCAATATTTGCATCTTTCATCTGCAGTCCCACTGTTGACAGATCTTATACATTTTAAGGAAGGTTGACGGTGGGGTCCAATGTGTAAAGCCAAGCAAGACTAAGTGCTTAAGAGACTCAATGCTTTTGAGGACATGGTATGTCTTCAGCAGAAACAAAAGTTTGTTAAACAACCATCATTACAGGTTCATGGTTGCAGATATGGTTTCATATATCTATAAGTCCAAGGGAAGACTGTCTGTAATTTAATAATTTTAATGCATCAAGTAGTTGGAATTAATTCCTTGGGTTTAAGTCCTCCCCCTTTTACCTCCAAATGAGACTGTTGTAGTATTATCTGTTATTTAAACCTTAAAACCATATTTTCTGTTATTCAAACGTCGAATAAACCATATTTCGAGGATGTATTCTATAAGATTGTTTTGTTTTGTAGTAGGATATTGAATCCTCACGTAATTTTCAATGAAGTTTTTAAGGGTGACATTTTGTTACAGATACGTAATTGAAAAATAAAAAATAGGCGTTAAACTTTTTCTGAATGATTATGTTAGTTATATTTGTTGCTTCAACATATCCAGATACAAATCTTATTCAGGTAAGCTTGCACCATGAAGTGTTCGCTTTTGTTTGAGCCCAATATTCCAACGGCTCAAGTATAAGAATGCATCTAGTTTTTATTTGGAAATACTCTTATAAGTTGCATGGAATATGTTAGATTGCAGACAGGAGGACCAAGCCTGGTTACGAAGCTCGAGAGTGATTAAGCAATGTGAAATCTATTTGAAGTTGGTTGATTTAACTGCCAATTACTGTCAGAGCTCAGCTTATGAGATTGCCAACATATTTGATTACTGGAGATTGTGCTAGGTATCATAATCTGCATTGGTTGTCGGATGCCTAAGACATGTTTGGTAAGCTTGAGAAAGAGACATGTTACTGCATGTTGAAACTTGTATTCTTGATTACAAAATTCTATCATAAATTAGTTGTTTATAGGGTTTTGTGTTGGGCATGCGCATTTGAGTCAAATAATTGATGTAGGTCCAGTTTGTGTCTCTAAAGATTGAATTAAATGAAAGACGTTTTGTATTTTATGAAGGTCTGGAATAATTTGGAGCAACTGTAGATTTGATATAGATTTTTTTAGTGGCATCCAACATTTTTGGGCAGCAAACTTGGCTTGGCATTAATACATTTACACACAGCAACGTAAAAATTACTAGTATATAACAAATAAAGACAAAAGACTAAACTCACTCTTTTCGAGTTGATATCTTATTACTAGTGGTTGTTTACATCAGTATTACATTGGAACTACTTATTAATTTCATTAATATTGTCTTGATCATAATTGATTTTTATGCATTAAACAATGAAATTCATAGATCTACATTGAATTGCTTTTATCCAATGATTTGGGAAAATGACCAGATTCAATTTTTTTAATTTGTTGACACGATATTATTAGTAGTGGTTATTGATGGGAAGTGGATGGTGGAGTTCTCTGAAAATTGAAGCAAATAATAAATTGCTTGCATATAGCCAATATGGGTCTACAGTTATTTTTAGGAAGCAGGAGGCAGGTTAAAGATGGACATAACCTCAAGATGTCTACGGAATTTAATTAATTTGTCATATAGCTTTATGCACGTATTTACTCACTTTCGATTTAGTTTGCTTCAATTCATAATAAACCGTGCATTGAAACTGGTTCAGTAAATTTGTTTTACTTCCATTTCAAAGAAGTATAATTTTATAACACATTGTTGAAGTGAGTCTTAATATATATGTATTTTTTCAAAATTGAAGTGTCTTAATATATATGTATGATTTTTAAATCCAACTTTTTGGATTATCCATAACAATTCGAGCTAATTTTCTTTATTTCAAAGTTTTATTATTATTTAAATTTCACTGTATTAATGTAGCAACAATTTTAATTAATTAATGCTACATACTGTTTGGATAAAAAAAACAATTTTATATTTGTAAGACATTGTCAGTGTAAGTAATTGTTTTTAGTTTATCAAAGAGGAATAATACTCAAAAATCATGTTTTCATAGACTTGTTGCTTGTATAATTGTATAATGGATTATGTATGTAGAGCACAATTTTTTTCTTTGAGAATATCACTACTGGTAACATTGAAGACATGGTTGGAATAATTGAAGCCTAGACCAAGTAGACGACTAAGAGATAAAGGTTTAGTGGTTTCTTAGTCTTAATGTTGGAGTATTTGCACATTTTGAAGATGCACCCTATAGGCTTAAGAGATTGTATATACTTAAGTATAGGTCGTTTGATAGGACATACACCCATACATAGTTTGTTTGTAATGATGTGTATCCAATGTTTTTACTCAAAAATTTCAAGGTTGTTCGACTCTTAAAAAGGTAGATTCACCTTGCAATAAACCCTCGTAGTTGGATAGAGAAATCGTTCACAGTCATGAGATGCTTGAATGTGTTTAGAAGCAAGGAGTTGTTGACCTTGATTTGTAGAATAAGAATTAAGTATGCCCCTACAAATGTATGGATTTATGAACACAAATCCTATATCTTCAATATAGATATGCTTGATAATTAGTTAGAATGAAGGATAGATGAATGTAGATGGATGGAACTGAAGTGAGAGATTTGACTAAGATTGTTAGCATGAATGCTTAAAGTAAAGCAAAGTCCACCAAAATATCTTTCCAATTTTGTAAATTTATTTGCACATTAATCACCTTTAGACAAACCATGTAATATAAGGAAAATATCATGTGGAAGTTGTAAGCTTTATGTTTCAATGTACTTTGATTTTGGAAGAGCTGACAATAATGCTTCTCTAGCATACATGAATGGGTATTTCTCCTCTAGTGAACATGATACAAGCTTTGATTTATCTATAACTACCTTTTCTTCCCTTGTAACCATCGAATGGTCAATTCTCATGCATAGAAAATGAGTCTTCATTTCCTCCTTCCAATTGTCATAGTCCACTATATCAAATTTTAGACCTTGTTTCTTGAATGCAACCATGGATCTCCTTAAGATGTTAAACTCTTCTTCAAGGACTTGATGCTCTGATACCAATTGTTAGAAAGTAAAATCCACCAACACAATTGGTGGTAGTGGGTGGGAGTGAATCAATTGTGTGGTTAAATAAATTAAATAGACCTTATCAAATTTGAAACATATAACCGATAGATGCAACAACCATAGAATGAGAAACATACACAATGATACCATATTTGTTAACTGGGGAAATCCTTGATCAGAGGGAAAACTCCAGTAATATAGAAGTTCTTTGAAAGGATGTGACCCTGTTAGGAGCCAATTATATACAATTAGTACATGTGAGTCCCTATTAGGAGATCTTAAATCACTCTTTGGAGATTCCAACCCTATTATGAGCTACTTCAAACTTGTTAAGAGCTGATAGGAAGTTAACTAAACCCATTGTCCAAATTGCTTCAAAATTGTCTTCACATAATAATTCTTAGGATAACATATCCATGAAATGAATTGACTAAAACAACACCTTTTCTTAGTATGTGAACATTATCATCCTATGCTTTGACCTATACAAATTCGCATCCAAAAATATTAAATTATATACATATGACTACATATGATGATTACAATCAAGGAAAACATCTTTCCTTTATACCAAGTCCTAAAACAATTAATTGAGTTAGCCTTGAGGCTTCCCCAATGTACAATGAGTAATACATGACCTCAATAAGATAATACATCACATGCCATATTACAAATATTACTTCCAAAAATGACATTAAAAAAAGTTGGCTTCCACCGAATAACCCACATGTCACGCTTCACCAATCTTCAACAAATGATCACCAAATTCTGCCACCTCAAACATAGCATCACAAACATCTCCAACCTTGATCTAAGCCCGTTGAACAAACTTTAACCTCATTGAATAGATACATCACAAATAACAAAATTCTGTTTCCTGAAACTTGCTCTGTAACCAATCTTCATTAAATCCACATAGTTAGACATAACATCGAGACACATTCTTGAATTCTAAGTTAAGTCCACAAAACATAACATTATTCTCAGTGACTTCGTTGATCAAAACTTCCTCAACAACTCTGTCTGTCGTAGCATAAAAGTGTATATGTTGACATCAATGACAAACCAAGTCATGCATGCAACAAATAAGCACATCATCTCTCCAAACATACTAACAATCTTCCTTATAGGAATATCACCAACATCCACTAATCTTCCTTAAGCATTCATGCTAACAATCTCCCCTTTTGGCATTGATGGCAACATAGATGGAAAACCATAAATGTCAAAAATCTTGATTTGAATACTCCCCCATTAACATCAACAATCCTCTCCACCATACATATACCATTACTTTCCCCCATTGGATATATCTGTAATACACTTTTCCCTAAATCATAGGTAAGGTTTTTCGTGTAACACTCCATTGACATCTATGACAAAGGCGCCATTATGATAATTTTCTAAGTTCAATCATCTCCAAAATAATCCGCAGAAGACAAAGTGCCAAAATACACTGTTGAAGCTCATGACCAAGATTCCTAGAATGACTAAGTTCAATATATATACTCTCCCTTAGGAGAAGCATTAAGCATCCAATGTAGACATACAAAAATGTTGTGAATATACTATATTGATGCACTCCTTGCATCATTTACTTTGAATAAGGTTGGGGAATGACCCTAAGCACACCTCTATGGTACTCAAAAGTATCAACTAATGATTTAGTAAATATGTATGCAATTTGTTCCTTTTTGCTAACATACTCCAATATGCTCTCTTTCTTTGCTACCTTCTCTCTAAAAATATAGTATTGGATTCTTTGACATACTGACTATACCTGTGTTGTTACCATGAATAATAACAAGCTCAATAAAATCAATTCCAATATCCTTCAACATTTGTTTCATCCAAATGATTTGATTACAATTGTTTGTTGTTGCTACATACTCAACCTTTGCTGTGGATTATGAAATGCAATCTTGTTTCCTGCTTAGCTATTAAACCAATCTTCCTCCTAATGAAAATGCTCCACCACTAGTGCTTTTTCTATCATTGACACTACCTGTCCAATCTGCATTAGTGTATGCACATAAAGTGAAATAATGTGATCTATCATACCATAGCCCACAATCTGACATTCCCTTTAAATATTTGAAAATTCCTTTTATTGCTACCAAATTAGTCTCTTTAGGATTCTTTTGAAATCTTGCCACAATACCAATCACATCAATCATAACAGGTCTTGGATGTGTCAAGTATTGTAATCCTCCTATCATAGATCTGTACCTTGTTTGCATTGTACTAGGAGATTCATCACTTCTTGATAATTTGCATCCTGAAACCATAGGTGATCCACTTGGTTTATGATTCTCCAATCCAAATCTTGTCAATAGCTCCTTGAGATACTTAGTTTGTGATTTGAAAATGCCTTATTCTGAGTTATTTGCAATCCCAAGAAATATTTCATTTCTCCAATTATACTCATCTCAAATTCATTCTTATTTTCCTTTGAAAATTTCTTACTAGCTTATGTTGAAAACAGATTGATAAAAGTATGAGAATGTGTTTCAATCATTGTTTTGTCACTAATGTCAAAATTGCTACTTGTTGGTAAGACAATTGCTTAAATGTTTTGGGTACTATCATTTGTTTGATTGATAAAGAGGATTTGATCAAATGAGTTAATAATAAAACCTAGAGGAAAGGTTGAGTTATGGTATGAAAAAGTACAAAGGTCAGTTAAGACAGTGATGCTAGAGTGCATTGAGTATCTACCTAAGGTTGCAAAGGATGGATACACTGATTAAGTTCAGAAGATCAAGTAAAATGAATTAAGTCTGCTAAGCTTAACAATCTGCACAGTAGGTGCCAAGCAATGTTAGTGCAAGTTGAGCATAAAATCATTTAGAGCCGAGAAAAGTCAAGTTCCAGTGTATGCCGAGTAATGCAGTGTTAGCTGAGTAAAGTTAAGTTGATGTAGAGCACCAATAAACTTTAGTTCATGCCGAGTGATTTGATAGTGGATGCCGAGCAACGCAATATGTGCCAAGCATCAAAAGAAAGTAAATGTCGAGTGACAACATTATGAGAAAGATCATGAATTAGATGAATCTGAGCTGACAAGTTTGATTTCTTGGATTGTGTGAACCATGTGGAAGATAAGCTTGATGAGTTGGTGACACAGAATTCAAGATGAACCATTTTGAGGCGAATTTAAAGAAGATTGAAGGAGAAATTTCTAGAAGGGAATAAAATGAAAATATGGGTAGATTCATTGAATCCTACCCAATCCTACCTAACCCTAAAATGGACAATAGAGGTTGAATGACAAAAGATCTTGATTTTCTATTTATAGAGATGGCTAGTAAGAAGCAAAGGTTGTTATGTGCGAGAACCTAAGAAAGACGAGGAGCCTAAGGTATTGCTTCATATAGTGCCCAAAGAGAAGAGACTGCTATTGGTAAGAAAAGCAAGAAGGCTTAAGGGTATGGATGCTTGAAGGGTGAACAAGCTATCAGAGATGAAGTGTGTGAAAGCTGAGCAGAATGGAGGACTGAAACAAAGATCTATAATCTGTAAAGTGAGTTGTAAGTTATTATCAGATCAAGCCTTACTATTACTTTCTAATCATTGCACCAATCTAGGGTAAATCCTTTGGATTAAGGTTGACCTAACAGTTATTTGTAAAACCTTTATCTGGGTGAGATTCCAAGTGAATGATCTGAAGTCCTCTAACAATGCTCACTCCTAACAGGGCGATTGAAATCCTCTAACCAGGTCACATTTAACAATGTGTATTGTAACCTTTAACAGGGTTGGCCTTTCACATGACATCACTTCAGAAGAGTGAGAATTAGTAGCATGTTATTGGTGGGTTTTCTTAGTTTGGGTCTCTGAAGATTTAACTAAATGAAATACGTTTTGCATTTTATGAAGGTCTGGAATAATATGGAGCAATTGTAGATTTGATATATATTTTCTTAGTGGCATCCAAATTTTTGCACAACAAACTTGGCTTGGCATTAATATATTTACGCCCATCAATGTAAAAATTACTATTATATAACAAATTAAGAAAAAAGACTATAAACTCTTTTTTTTTTTCAAGTTGATACCTTATTAGTAGTGGTTGTTTACATCAGTATTACATTAGAACTACTTATTAACTTCATTTATATTTTCTTGATCATAATTGTTTTTTATGCATTAAATAATGAAAGTCATAGATTTACATTGTATTGCTTTTATCCAATGATTTGAGAAAATGATCAGATTCAATTTTTTTATTTGTTGGCATGATATTAGTAGTGGTTATTGTTGGGAAGTAGATGGTGGAGTTCTCAGAAAATTGAAGCAACTAATAAATTGCTTGCATATAGACAATATGGGTCTACAATTATTTTTAGGAGGTAGGAGGTAGGTTAAAGATGGACATAATCTCAAGATTTCTATGGAATTTAATTAATTTTTCATATAGCTTTATGCACATATTGACTCACTATCCATTAGTTTTCTTCAATTCATAATAAATTGTGCATTGGAACTAGTTTAATTAAATTGCCTTACTTCCATTTTACAGAAAGTATAATTTTATAACACATTAAGTTGAAGTGAGTCTTAGTATATATGCATTTTTTCAAAATTGAAATGAGTCTTAATATATATGCATTATTTTTAAATTCAACTTTTTGCCTAAAGTCTATTATCCATAACAACTTGAGCTAATTTTCTTTAATTCAAAGTTTTTTAAAATTTTTTTAAATTTCAATTTATTAATGTAGCAACAATTTTAATTAATTAATACTACATATTGATTGGATAAAAAATCAATATTTGTTAGTGTAAGTAATTGTCTTTAGTTTATCAAAGAGGAATAATATTCAAAAATTATGTTTTCATATTGCTGCTTGTATAATGGATTGTGTATGTACAACACAATTTTTATCTTTGAGAATATCACTATCGGTAACATTGAAGACATGGTTGGAATAATTTAAACTTAGACCAAGTAGATGACTAAGAGATAAAGGTTTTAGTAGTTTTGTAGTCTTAATGTTGAAGTATTTGCACATTCGGAAGGAAGATGCACCCAATAGGCTCAAGAGACTATGTATACCTAAGTATAGGTCATTTGATAGGACATACACCCAAACATAGTTTGTTTGTAATGATGTATATCCAATGTTTTTACTCAAAATTTTCAAGATTTGTCCAACTCTTAAAAAGGTAGATTCACCTTGCATAAACCCTCATAGTTGGATGTAGAAATCATTCACAGTCATGAGATGCTTGACTGTGTTTAGATGCAAGGATTTGACCTTGATTTATATAATAAAAATTAAGTATGCCCTCACAAATGTATGGATTTATGAACACAACTCCTTGATCTACTACATGGATATGCTTGATAGTTAGTTCAATGAAGGAGAGATGAATGTAGATGGATGGAATTAAAGTAAGAGATTTGCCTAAGATTGTTAGCATGAATGCTTAAGTGACTTAGATTTATTTGCATATTAATCATCTTCAGACAAACCTTGTAATCTAAAGAAAATACCATGTGGAATTTGTAAGCTTTATGTCTCAATATACTTTGATTTGGAAGAGCCGACAGTAATGCTTCTCTAACATACATATTGTAACCATCGAATAGTCAATTCTCATGCATAGAAGATGAGTCTTCATTTCATATTTCCAATTGTCATATATAGTCCACTTGATCAAATTGCAGACTTTCTTTCTTGAATGCAACCATGGATCTCCTTTAGATGTTAAACCTCCTCTTTAAGGACCTAATGCTCTAATATCAATTGTTAGAAAGTAAAACCCACCAACACAATTGGTGACAAGGGGGTGGGAGTGAATCAATTATGTGGTTAATCAAATTAAATAAACTTGGTCAAATTTGAAATATATAACCAATAGATGCAAAAATCATGGAATGAGAAACATACACAATGATCCTAGATTTGTGAACTAGGGAAACCCTTGATTAGAAGAAAAACCCTGGTAATATAAAAGGATGTGACCCTGTTAGGATCCAATTACATACAATTAGTACACGTGAGTCCCTATTAGGAGACCTTAAATCACTCTTTGGAGATTCCAACCCTAATAATGAGCTACTTCAACCTTGTCAAGAGCTGATAGGAAGTCAACTAAACCCATTGTTCAAATTGCTTCAAAACTGTTTTGACATAATGATTCTTAGGATAACATATCCATGAAATGAATTAACTAAAACAACTTTTCTTAGTACGTGGATATTATCACCCTGTGCTTTGACCTTTACAAATTCAAATCCAAAGTTAACATTACATTACATACATATGACTGTATATGATGACGATAATCAAAGAAAACATCTTTCCTTTATACCAAGTCCTAAAACAATTAATTGAGTTAGCCTTGAAGCTTCCCCAATGTACAATGAGTAATGCATGACCTCAATAAGATAATACATTACATGCTATAGTACTTCCAAAAATGATACTAACAAAAGTTGGCTTCCAGGGAATAACCCACATGTCACGCTTCACCAATCTTCAACAAACAATCACCAAATTCTCCCACCTTGAACATAGCATCACTTCAAGCCCACTGAATGAACTTCAACCTTGTTGAATAGAAACATTGCAAATAATAAAATTTAGTTTCTTAAAACTTTCTCTATAACCAATCTTCAATAAATCCACATAGTTAGACATAACATCAAGACACGTTCCTGAATTCTAAGTTAAGTCCACAAAACATAACATTCTTCCTAGTGACCTCTTTGATCAAAACTTCCTATGCAACTATGTCTGCCATAACATAAAAGTGCATATGTTGACATCAATGACAAACCAAGTCATGCATGCAACAATCTTCAAACACATAGGCACTCAATCATCTCTCCAAACATACTAATAGTCTTCCCATTGGAATATCACCAACATCCACTAATCTTCCTTAAGCATTCATGCTAACAATCTCCCCCTTTGGCATTGATGAAAACATAGATGAAAAACCATAAATGTCAAAAAGCTCAATCTGAATATTTCCCCATTAACATCAATAATTCTCTCCACCATACATATACCATTGCTTGTTCGATAACCTTAGACAAAAATAACAGTTACATGGAAATATAACCAATATCATAAAATAATAGATCACGCATAAAAGAACATAGGATATCAAATTTAACATGGTTCACCCAATCCTTGGGCTACATCCACCACCAACAAGTCCAGTATTATTATTATCTAGTGATTATAACCTGATTACAATCCGTAATCCCTTACAGCTCAATACCGCTCCAAGAACCAATTTCACATCACACACTATGAACATGCCTAACCCTAAGCCTTTTTATACAGCTTTTTGTTGTTTACAAAATTAGGGCTAGTATAATATAAAAATACTAGTTGACACCTTTTACAATATAAGGTCATTTTTGGCTTTGGGGGCGCTACCCTCGAAAACCCTCATCCCTCGACCCTACCCTATACTGTGATAGGGAGTGAACCTAGGGCACTACCCCTTGACCCTGTCTTGGGGGTACTGCCCCCAAAACCCCGTAGAAATAATCTTGAGGGAAACATCATTGAATAAACCTCTAATTCTGATTAGGCTCCACATCACAACATTACTTTCCCCCATTGGATATATTTGTAATACACTTTTCCCCAAGTCATAGTTAAGGTTTTTCATGTAACACTCTCCCCCATTGACATCTATGACAGAGGTGCCATTATGACAATTTTCTAAGTTCAATCATCTCCAAAATAATCTGCAACAGCCAAACTACCAAAAGATATTGTTGAAGCTCATGATCAAGATTCCTAGAATGACTTAGTTCAATATAGATACTCTCCCTTAGGAGAAGCATTAAGCATGCAATGTAGACATGAAATAATGCTATGAATATACTATATTGATGCACTCCTTGTGTCATTTACTCTGAATAAGGTTGGGGAATGACCCCAAGCATACCTCTCAGGTACTCAAAAGTATCCTTAGCCAATGGTTTAGTAAATATTTTTGCAATTCATTCCTTTATGCTAAAATACTCTGATTATGTGATATTGCTATCAAGATTTAACTGTGTAGTTTTTGAGTCAAACTCATTGACCCATATATCGTGAGTAGTGATTCACACATGAATCCATCTCTCATGAGAATAAATAGAACACTTAGCACTCATTGGATCTAGGTGAAGCACTAGGACTTCTCGTGAGGTCACCCAACACAGTACTACTTTAGCTCGAACATGCTTAATTACGAAGTATACTTTATAGAGATGTGTTTTGTCTTTGAATGTAGTACTAGATTCTTTGACATACTGACTATACTGGTATTGTCACAGTGAATAATAACAAGCTCAGTAAACTCAATTCTAATATCCTTCAACATCTATTTCATCCAAATAATTTGATTACAATTGTTTTTTGTTCCTACATACTCTACCTTTGTTGTGGATTATGAAATGTAATTGTGTTTCATGTTTAGCCATGAAACCAATCTTCCTCCCAACACAATGCTCCACCACTAGTGTTTTTTCTATCATTGACACTACTTGCCCAATCTGCATTAGTGTATGCACATAAAGTGAAATCATGTGATCTATCATACCATAGCCCACAATCTGATGTTCCCTTTAAATACCTAAAAATTTCTTTTATTGCTACCAAACCAATCTCTTTAGGATTTTTTTGAAATCTTATCACAATACCAATCACATCAATCATAGTACGTCTTGTATGTGTCAAGTATTGTAATCCTTGTATCACAGATTTGTACCTTGTTTGCATTGTACTAGGAGATTGGTCACTTCTTGATAATTTACATCCTAAAACCATAGGTGTTCCAATTGATTTACAATTATCTAGTCCAAATCTTGTCAATAGATCTCTAAGATACCTAGTTTGTGATATGAAAATGCCTTACTCATTCTGAGTTATTTGCAATCCCAATAAATATTTCATTTTTCCAATTATACTCATCTCAAATTCATTCTTCTTTTCATCTAAAAATTTCTTACTAGCTTCATTATGGCTTCTAGAAATGATGTCATCAAAAAATACTTCAATGATCAACATACCTTCTAAAGTTTCTCTCAAGTACATGTTACTGTTTGCATTACCTTTTGTAAATCCCAAACTTAGCAAATGCTTGTCCAATCTTGCATATCGGGCTCTAGGTGCTTGCTTCAAACCATACAATGCTTTTCTTAGTCTGCAAACCATGTCTATCTCTTTAGTTAATGAAAATTCATCATGTTGTTCTATAAAAACCTCTTCTGTAAGTTCTCCATTTAGAAAAGCCAACTACACATCCATTTGATATACATTGAAATTTTTGTTAGCTTCATGTGAAAAAAATAACTCATTGCTTCTAGTCTAGTAACAAGGGAAAATGTTTCATCAAATTCAATACCTTCTTGCTGTCCATAACCTTTACATACTAGTCCTTGGTTTGTTTACCACTTCTCCTTGTTCATTCATCTTGTTTTTGAGTACCTACTTTGTGCCAATGATGTTCTTATCTTTAGGTCTTGGAAACAACTCCCAAGTTTTTTTATTTTCATTCTTATCAAGTTCCTCTCTCATAGCTTTTATTCAAAATTAATATTTACATGCTTCATCTATATTCTTAGGTTCAATTTGTGATATCAAACACAATTCTACACTCAGCTTGTTATTTTCATTACTCTTTTATTTTCACTTCCAATGATTTGATTCACAAGATGATTCCTTGCAACATATTTAGGTGTTCCTTTCCCTCTCCTAACTTCTATTCTAGGTTTTGATCTTGGTTCTTCAATCTATTCTTTAGTCTGAAAATTATTATCAATTTAATAGAAAAGTTCCTATTCAACATTTTGATTGTTAGGCCTTTGATTAGTATTTGCATCATTAGAATCATAATCAAGTATCCTCTCTTGAATTCCTGATCAATTTTCACATTAGTGCTTTCAACAATAGTTTTCAACCTCTAATTAAGACATCTTTATGCCTTGATTTTCAATGAATATCCAAGAAATATACATTCATCACTTGTAGCATCAAACTTTCCTATATCATCCTTTTTTTTGATATAGCACTTTCTTCTAAAGATTCTAAAGTATTTCATAGTAGGTGTATGTCCAAAATAAAGTTCATAAGATGTCTTACCAGTGACTTGTCTAATTTGAACTCTATTGATTGTGTATATTGCAATGTTATCCATTTCTCTCCAAAAGATGTGTAATACCTTAAATTTTAAGGATCAAAGATCTAGTTGCCTCACTAACTGATCTGTTTCTTATTTCTTCTATCCCATTTTTCTATGGTGTTCTAGGTTCTGAAATCCATCTCTTAATCCCATTGTCTTTAAAAAAGATGTTAAACTTATTTGAAATGAATTCTCCTCATTTATTTGATCTTAAAAATTTTATCCTTAATTCAGATTCATTTTCTACTCTAGATTTGAATAACTTGAACTTCTCAAAAGCTTTAGATTTCTCTTTAAGAAATGCTACCCACACAATTCTTGTAAAGTTGTCAATCAAAAAAATAAAGTACCTTTCTCCATAGGATGATCCTATTCTTGTAGGTTTGCATAAATCTATATACACAATCTCCAATTTTCTTGTTATAGTACTACCTTGCTTGGAAATAAATTCTTACTTTTCTTAGTCATCACACATTCCTTGTAAACATTGTCAGAGGGTTTCAAAATCTTAGGAAAATCTCTTAATGCATTTGTAGAACTGATCTTCACAATGTTATCAAAGCTTATATGTCAAAATATTTTATGCCATAGCCAATTGTCATCTATTATAGCAACCAAACATGTCATCTCAAAATTCACTTGAAATACATTAGCTCTAGTCCTTTTACATATACCATTTAGTTTTCCATTCTTGTCTTTGATTATACAAGTCTTCTCACTGAATTGCAAAAGATATCCCTTATCAACAAGCTGTCAACACTCAACTAGTTATGTTTTAATCCATCAACAAACTAGACATCTTCAGTGTTATTTTTCTGATCAAGAGTAATAGATCATTTTCTTTTAATAGGACAAGGTTCATTATTTCCAATTCTAACTCCTCCTTCACCATAACTACTAAATTCAACAAACTTATTCATGTCTACAGTCAAATGATGTGAGCATCCACTATCTATTATCCAATCAGGCTTCTTCTTTTCTACATGCGATACTAATTCTTTCTCTTCTTTTATGTCTTTTTATTCCTTTTCAAATCATTCTTTTTTAATAACAAAAAATCCAATTTCACCATCTTTTTGATCACTTTCTAGGAAATTTATAGCTTTGAAATCAAACTCGTCATTTTCATCAACAAAGAAGCAATCTTTTAAAATCTTCGATTTGTAGGGTTTTCTAGGCTTTTCCTTCTTTTCTCTCTCAGGACATTGAAATGAAAAGTGATCAAATTCTTTGCATTTCCAACAAACAAAAACTTTCTTGCCTTTACGTTCACTTTTCACAAGTAATGTCAAACCTTCAACAATATTTCTATCTTCTTCTAGCTTAGAAACCAATTTCTAGCATAATCTCTAGTTGTGCTCACACTTCTTGTCAATGTAGGTCTATCTCTTTGTATACTAGTCATAAAGTCACCATCTGTTCAAATGCTTGAAACTTCCCAAGTAATGTTTCTTTGGTAAAGTTAGGTGTGATAGGAATAAATTCTTCAATATTTTGTGCCTTGTTCTCATAGTCATCTATCAAAGATCTCAAAAGCTTCCATACAATATCATCTTCAATAATCATTCCACCACAACTCTTGATTCCTACAACAATCTCATATATCCTAGAAAAACAACATTTTATAGATTCATCTTCCTTCATCTTAGCCAGTAAAAATATCTTTTCAACTCTACAACTTAGATTTATTTGCATATTAATCACCTTTAGACAAACCTTGTAATCTAATGAAAATATCATGTGGAAGTTGTAAGCTTTATGCCTCAATATACTCTGATTCTAGAAGAGCTGACAATAATGCTTCTCTAACATACATATTGTACATGAATAGGTCTTTTTCAACTTGAGAGCATAATACAATATTTGATTTATCTATCACTACATTTTCTTCCCTTATAACCATTGAATAGTCAATTCTCATGTACAAGAAATGAGTCTTTGTTTCCCCTTTCTAATTGTCATAGTCCACTCCATCAGATTTTAGACTTTATTTCCTAAATGTAGCCATGGATCTCCTTTAGATGTTAAACCTCTTCTTCAAGGACCTAATGCTTTGATACCAATTGTTAGAAAGTAAAGTCCACCGACACAATAGAAGGGGGGGGGGGGGGGGGGGGGGTGGGGATCAATTGTGTGGTTGAAAAAATTAAATTAAATTTATCGAATCTAAAACATATAACCAATAGATGCAACAACCATAGAATGAGAAACATACACAATGATGCCAGATTTGTTAACTAGAGAAACCCTTGATTAGAGGGAAAACCTCAGTGAGGATGATGCCCACAAGATAATGTACTGATATAAAAGTTCCATGTGAAAGGATGTGACCCTATTAGGATCCAATTACATAAAATTAGTACATGTGAGTCCCTATTTAGGATATCTTAAATCTTTGTTAGGAATTCCAACCTTTTTAGGAGCTAATAGGAAGTTAGTTGAACCCACTATTCAAATTACTTTAGAACTGATTCTTAGGATGACATATCCATGAAATGAACTTACTAAAAAAACTTATCTTACCAATATAGTTCCTTTGAAGTTCACAGTACATCAACATCATCATCCTCTACTCTAACCTTTACACATTCACTTCCAACCTTCGCATACCAATACATTACATAAATATGACCACATATGATGATTACAATCAAGTAAAACATCTTTCCTTCATACAAAGTCCTAAAAGAATTAATTGAGTTAGCCTTGAGGCTTCCCCAATATACAGTGAGTAAGATAGGACCACAATAAAATAATACATTACATGTTACATTACAAATATAACTTCCCAAATCAATATTAACAAAATTCATCTTCTAGGGAATAACCCACACATTACCCTTCAACAATCTTCACCAAAAAATCATGAACATGTCTCCAACCACAATCCAAGCCCATTGAAAAAAATTCAACCTTGCTGAATAGATACATCGCAGATACTAGAACTCTACTGCCTATTTGAATAAATCTTTCATAACTCTATTAAGACAAATTTCTACACAATTAGACATAACATCATGACACATTCCTAAATTCTAAGTTAAGCTTGTAGAACATAAAGTTTTTCCCACTGACCTCACCGATCAAGAATTCTTCTATAACTCTATTTTCCATAACAGAAAAGTGCATATGTTGACATCAATGAAAAATTGAGTCATGAATGCAACACATTAACACTCAATCATCTCTCTAAACATAATAATAGTATCTCCCATAGGAATATCATCAAAATCCACTAATCTTCCTTAAGTATTCATGCTATCAATCTTAGGAAAATCTCTTACTAGAATCCTAGGCCTAATGAACCATCCAATTATGACTGCTAACTTTTTAGGATGATACATCTAGCCCCAAATTTAGTGGGAGTGTGAGGATAGCTCATGCACTAGGTAAAGTAGATCAATACATAAGAAATATCTTATCAAGGTAAAGGAGACAAAAATATTAAGGTCATAAGTGATTGATTCCTCACTAAATTCAAAACCAAGAAAGAGGCATTGCTCAAAAGAGAAGGGAGAAAGAGACATAATCACTAATGTAGCAAGATATTACCTTACTATGGATCATGCAAAGAGAAATTGCTGCCGTAGAAGTTGACATCGATAATCTCGCAAGCTGAATTATGCTAGTCAACCCATCAAAATAAAGGGATAAATCATCAAGGAAATTAGTGTCTCAATTAAGAGATTTTGATAAAGTGATCAATTCTAAAGAAAGAATTGTGTCCAAAAAAATCTAAAAGAGGAGGATAAATCTGTAAGGGAAACATTGTTTTTGTTAAGGGATCTATTGAATTAAGCACAAGGACATGATAATGAAAATATTGTCTCAGCCATATGAATAAGAAATATTGCATTGAATTGTTGTATGTGCATTCAAAATATGAAAGAAGGAGAAGAGTGTATGCCCCCATGTTAATGTGATTTCAAATGCATTGAGAAGAGCAATTGTTTAAAAAAAATTATACATGCACCCACAAGAGTTATTTTTACTATGAGATGCCCCAAAGAAAGAAAAATCAAGGGAAATGAAAAACATGACATAAAGGAGCATGAAAGGGATCCACTAACTTAGGGTTTAGTATAATTAGATAATAATACATTAGTCATTATATCAAAATGAAATGTCATTCCTTATATTTACAAGAACAATGGAACAAATTTATGTAAGAACTTTGAAGAAAAACCTTTTTAAGCCAACATCATGGAGATCACAGATAATAGGCAACCACTATTTTGCATCATCTCCAATCATACAACACAAATATTCATTTACAAATAACAGAACATGGACAACATAACTCATAATGATATATAGAAAAAAATAAGATGCCAATAAAGGAATGCCACTAAATGTTAATTCCTTTATCACCTAAAGAAATGTAAATAAGAAATATAGCATGAAATACAAGGGTCATGTAAAGAAATGTAGAAATAAGGGGCATCTAAAGAAATGTGAAAAAGCCATTTAACAAGAAATACATCTAGTGGGAAGCACATTACAACAAGAAAATATAAAGAAGCCATGATATAAGAGGAGGTAGTCAAGCATATTGGTTTCCCCCCAAGGACCTTTCCCAATATGGTCTCTAAGATTTAGGGAAAGTGGAAAAGATACAAGAGGAACAACATCAAGCATAGTAGATGGAACTATATCTAGTTCCAAACAATGATTATGCTATAAAGACGAGTCACTTTTTTTGACACTAGGATTATGAGATAATTATTTTGAAGACACGATAAATCAAGATTAACATCAATAAGCTTATACATATCTTTAGAATCAGTAGCATAAATATCAAAATTTGTATAAGAAACATTAAAATCATCATCATCAAGAGTATCTTGCTCATAAAAATTAATTTTAATAGGGTCTAAGATATGAATAGAATCATAGTGTTCAATTTAATCTCTTTCAGTGTGAGTAGGTAGTTCAGGGGAGGAAAAAATTGGTAGGCACGGTCAAGGGATCTAACAAAAGATTTACAACAATGAGAACAAACACAATGGTTAAATTTTTTTTATTACTAAGACTTTGATATGGTTTATGATCAATCAAGATTGGGTCCTTTCTTCTTTAGGTTGAAAAACAAAAGGCACAACACTAGACTGGGAGATAACATCAAATGAGTATTTATAAGATATAGGAGGTGGAACAAAAACATATAAAATAGGCAAGGGAAGGTGTAGGAATCCCAAGTCTAGGGAAAGAAGATGAAACATCCTTAGGATTACACTTAAGGTCATTAATCTTTTGGATTTTGAATATATAATATGATGAAAAGAGATGTCTTTAGAAGGTTGAGCCATAAAAAACCACAAGAAATCAAAGTAATCTCTAGGAGCTAAAGGCTGACATACATATGATTAATTGTGATTATTTTAATATCATCGGGAAATTTCAAACACTTTTGAGTAGGAGAAATTACAAATTCCATGGAAGCAAGTCTGTGTCATCTTAAAAAGTGTACACTCACTTCTTAAGATCTTTTAGCCCTCCTTAGTGTGGTGTGGTATGTTAGGATCTCCTATTGCATTTAATAACTTAAAAAAATTCCCTTTTCTTCGTCTATTCTTTCTCAAAAATCTATGTTGACACTAATTTATATGCTTTGATTCCCATTTATTGATCCTATCACAAAAATCATGCTTTAAACATATTTCTAACTATTTTTACCTTATTTATCATTGCTTTTCCTTGATTCCCACAATATTTATTAAATCTGAGACCTTGGGGTTGGGGTCAATGTTGACCTCAACCTGGGACATAATTTTTGATTGGCTCCCAAGTTCGATGATTTTTTTTGTTAATTTTCACCTTGTGCAGTTGAATCTTTTGATTTTAACTCTAAAATTGGTTTAAGAGGAGGCTTACTAACTTAATTTGAGCATCCATTCTATATGAAATCTATTCATCCATTATTCATGCAAGGAGCCTATATCCAAGCAATCAAGAAACAACATTCAAGGAGTCTTCGAGAAAGTAAACAAGGGATTATTATCCATTCAAGCATTCAAGATCTACATCATCCATCATGGAATTCCTCTCCTACATCTAGTTTCTTTCTTCATTGGAGATAGTGGGGCTTGGCCATCAAAGAACATATACACCTACATGCATTCAAGTTCTTCAATACATCATTGAGGTAGAACTGCAAGCATTCACATAGATGATATTTCTGTAGAGAGAAGCTTGAGGTCAACTTTGACTTTAACCCAAGCTGACCTAGACCTTATGTCATCCTAGAACCCATAAGTCAACCTTGACTTGATACTTCTAGATTTTTTGGGTTTGGAGTTTTTGGTTTCTTCACTCCAAATCCTACCTGGTTTTAGTTTTCACTCTAATTTAATATTCCAATTACATGTTTGTGTTTTAGTTAGAATCTTTTCCAATTTCATACCTCTTCCTTTTATACATGATATCACATAATTAGTTTATAACACTTACATTACAATTCCTTCTCTTAGGGAAAGGTGGAACAAAACCCAATGCATCCTTCCATTTAGGGAGATCAAACATTGATATTTCCCCATTTTACTTATCGGGTTTACCTTGTGAAGGGATCTTTGTATTATTCCTACATTTGTATTGGTGGATTACAACATAAACTAATTCAACTATATGCACTATACAAAGTTAAGGTAGTTATAAAAGTCATTTATATTGGTGGATCCCAATAAATGACTTTCATAACTACCTTAACCAATACAAATGTGGATCTTTGTATTATTCCTACATTTTTATTTGTATGTGGATTACAACATAAACTAATTCAACTATATGCACTATGGATTACAACATAAACTCCACATAACTATCTTTACAATGCAATAAATGACTTTCAGTAACCTGAATTAGGTTATGGATTAGGAATACATTTTATAATATGACATTTGGAATCCACTAAACAATTGAATGATTCTAGAAGACATGTTAGAAGTGGGTGCAAAATTAGAAGAATCTAGAAATGGTAGTCAAACTTCCATGAGGCATAATTTTTGATCTGAGACTTCAATTGACAAATTGTTTACATTTTTGAAAAGACCTCTAAGTGCTCTATAGTCTCGTAGACTAGATTTATTCATCCCCCATTTTTTGGTCCTTTACAAGGCCTTTAAGTGCCTCAAACCTAACTTTGAAGTGTTCTTAGGAGGTCTCCAAGCAACTTAAAATTGCCACAACTTTCAAGCCGTAAAGCCGTTTGTCCTAATTCTTTTTCTAGATTGCCTAAAATTAGAAGTAAAATAATTCCTCCAACTTACACCCTCTAACTCATCATAATTATGACTCAATTACAAAATGAACCATTTTCTACATTGACACGTATCTCCAGGTGCTAAAACACACTAACCCAGAAAACTAATAGGGGAACTATGAGAATTGGAATTTCTATTTGACCCAAATGGGTATCTAGAAATAGAAAAACATTAAACATAAAATAACACTAAGCATATTTTTGGGTTATACTAGATTTCCATTAGAGCACTAGATGCTCCTACATCAAACACCTAGGGTAAATTGAAAAGTGACCCTATCACTTTAGAACTGATTAAGGAAAACCCAAATAGAAAACCTCCATCTTGGATAACTAGGTTGAATCTTCCAGTGGTAGTCCCTTCCACTTGACTAGGTACTCTTCACACTACATGTTTTTGGTACTCTGACCCACATAACTATCCAAAATTTCTTCAATCTCCTCCTTCTCAGAAGTAGGAATGAGACATGGCTCCAATATCAACTCCTCCTGTGGACCATCTTCATGATATTTTGTGAAGTCTACAATATTGAAAACATGGGAAATATGGATCCCATCTAGCAACTCTACTTCATACGCATTCCTTGAATCACTTTTCTTCAAAATCTTGCAAGAACCAAATTTCTTCATGTTCAACTTGTTGTTAGTGCCCACTGGAAATCATTCCTTCCTCAAGTACACCATAACCAGATCCCCAACTTGTAAGTTCTTATGTCTCCTTTTTTGATTGTCTCTAGCATTATACTGCAAGTTCATCTTGGCAATATGTGCACATACCTCCTCATGTAGGTTCTTGAAATGTTCAAAAAAGTCTTCTACCCTAGCACTAGTCCTCTCTCCTTGCTCCAACTTCCTCAACTCTGGTGCTGTCATTGGACTACTCCCATACACAATTTGGAATGGTTCACATAATTATTGTAAGCAAATTCTTCTTTTGGTAGAATCAAATCCCATCCCTTGGGCTTATCTCCTACTAAACACCTCAGCAAATTTCCCAGACTTCTATTCACCACTTCTATTTGGCCATCAGTCAGTGAATGATGTCCAAAAGTAAACTTCAACTCTATCTTTAACTTCTTCCACAAATTCCTCCAGAAATACCCAAAAAATTTAGTATCTCTTTCATAAACAATACTTTTTGGGAGATCATGTAGCCTCACCACCTCTTTGAAAAACAAATCTATAATATGCACTACACGTGAGTCTTGTGGCATGGAATGAAATGTGCCATCTTGGAGAACCTATAAACCAACACAAATACTAAGTCATTACCCCTTTGTGTCCTTGGCAACCCAAGAACAAAGTCCATACTTATGTCCTCCTAGGGATTTGATTGAACATGCAATAACTAATAGAGACCAATATTCTATCTGACTCCTTTAGCAATTTGACATAATTGAAAAATTTGCACAAAATTCTTCACATCTTGTGACAATTGAGGCCAAAATAATGTTCACTATCAATATAAATGGTCTTATCTTGACCAAAGTGTCCTTCCATCCCTCCACTATGTTTTTTCCTTGATCAAGTTCTCCCTCATGGAACTCCTTGGTATACACAATTGAATTTCCTTAAACAACATACCATCTTGGATCATGTAATCCAACAACCTAGTCCTTTCTAGAGTAATAGGTTCTTTAAAAGCCTTCCTAGCCTTTGCAAAGTCAAGATCCCCAAGGTATAGACTTGAGTTCATTAAACCCAACCACTTCAACCTGTATTTTTGTTAGCAACACTTATCTCCTACTTAATGTATCTACAACCCTATTAGATCTTCCACTTCTATATTTCAATACAAATGTATAACTTTGGAAGAACTCTACCCATTTCAAAAATCTCTAATTCAGTTTACCTTGGATATTTAGGTACTATAATGCCTGATGTTCAGTATACAAGAAAAACTCTTTTGACAAAAAATAATGCCTCCATTTTTGTAAGGCCTAGAGTACTGCATAGAAATCTTGATCATAAACATAATACTTCTTCTTTGCATCATTCAATTTCTCACTAAAATAGGAAATAGGCTTACCTTCTTGGCTCAAAACAAATCCAATAAAACTACCACTAGTATCACAATCCCCCTGAAACACCTTTTTAAAATCAGGGATTGCTAACATAGGTTTTTTTGTCACCTTCTTCTGTAACAATTCAAAGCTCCTTGCAACTCCTATAGTCCACTTGAACTCTTTTCTATCCCCTCTCATTATTTCAGTTAAGGGTTCACAAATACTACAGAAATTTCTAATGAACTTACTATAAAAACTAGTCAAACCATGGAATGACCTCACCTCAGTGGCAAACCTTGGGGTAGGCCATTCCAAGATGACCTTCACCTTCTTTGTATCTATTTTGAGACCTTCAACTGATACAACAAACCCCAAATAGACTAACTCCTTTTTGACAAAGCTACACTTCTTGAAATTAATAAAAAAACTCTCTTCCCTTAACATCTCAAAGAACTATGAATGCACAAAAAATGTTCATATAGAAACTTACTAAAAATTAAAATATCATCCATATAGACAACAAGTTTTTTCCAAAAAAATTATTTAGTACCTCATTCATAAACCACATGAAGGTACTTGGTGCATTGGTTAGTCCAAAGGGCATGATTAACCACTCATATAGACCATCCTTGGTCTTGAATGCAATCTTTCAATCATCTCCTTCTCTCATCTGTATGTGGTGACAACCACTCTTGAGATCTATCTTTGAGAAGTATTGAGATCCACTCAAGCAATCCATAAGATCATCAATCCTTGGAAAAGGAAATTAATACTTGATCTTGTTTAGATCCCAAGAGTCTGTACACATCCTCCACTCCCCATCCTTCTTTGGTGCTAGTATAATAGGTACTACACATGGACTCAAACTCTCCCAAATAAAACCTTTCCTCAATAGCTCCTGAACTTGTCTATTCATCTCCTCAATCTTAGTAGGAGTCATCTTATGAGAAGCCTTGTTAGGAAAACTAGCTCTAGGGACTAAATCTATTTAACGACTAATTTTTCTTCCTGGTGGAAACTCTTCTAGGACATTATCATATATAATATCTCCATACTCACTTAATAGACTTGATACTTCAACTAGAACTTCACTACTACCTTCCTTATCCTTCATAGGAATTAAAGCATAACACATGTACTGATGTTCATGCCATTTACAAATTTTCTTCTATGAAAAAGACATACCCTAGCACTACTGGATACCTTTTCATCTTCCTTTATGAAGGGCTTCAACTTGTGACAAACTCCATCCTTTGTTAGAGAATATATTTTTGCATGACCATCATGTATAGAACACCTATCATACTTCCATGGCCTTCCCAAAAAAAAATGGCATACATCCATTGATATGATGTCATAAAGAACCTCCAATATTGAACTTTACCAAACATTATTCACTAAACAACACCTTATGATCATTCTTCACCTAGGTAATTTGATATGGATGGGGGGTGTTTTTCCCTCTTGAGCTTTAGCGTTGAGACCATCTCCTTTGCCACCAAGTTGTCAATACTTCCATCATTAATAATCACATCACAAAATTTACTCTCACACTTGCACCTAGTATGAAAAAAACTCCTCCTTTATCCAGGTTCAATCTCACCACTTAGCAAGACTCTTCTATTAATCATAACCTCTCTTCTTCCTACATCCTTTGAATGCAATGACTTAGCATCATCATCTACATAGGAAACCCTTTTTTGACCATCAAATCTCCTATCTTTCCTTCCTTGGCATTGAGGTAACTCATATGATCAATGACCTTCTTTGTTGTAATGAAAAATGTACCACATAAGCCTCATCTTCTCAAAAATTTTTCACATCCTCTACCTCTTCCTCTTTGGTCTCCAATTTCTTGATCATAGGAGTGGTTGAAAACCTCATTCCTTTGATTCTAGGCTAGTATCCACATCTTTAGTTTTCTTCTGGTCTTCATTTCAGCCTCCTAAAGACCAATCACCACCCCTTCCTTCTTGACCGCACTCTCTCTTCTTTCCATCAATTTTTTTTCTTAGCTTCTCCTCAACTTGCAAGGAAAACTGTTATCTCTCTTCAATGCTTATCATTCTAACTAGACTTAGGTCCTCCTAAATGCTATGCTAGGTCTTAACCCATTAAGGTAACATGAAACCTTCTCCTTATTTACTTTTGCATGACTTGTCCTAATAAGGATTTGGTAAAATTCCTCTATATATTCTTGGATAGATTCTCCTACTTGCTTTAACCCTTGAATCTTCTTGAAAAAATAAAGCTCATAGTCAATAGGAATCAATTCCTTCTTTAGTTTATCCATCATGTGATCCCATCTTGTGATTTTCTCCTTCCCTCTTCTATTCCTCTCTAAATGAATCTCTTGCCACAATATTTTGGTATGGACCTTCAATATGGCCTTCAAAAACTTAATCCTATTAGGATCCTTAGTATCCTCATACTCAAAATATTCCTCCAGCTCATTGATCTAGTTGATCAACTCATTTGGGTTTAGATTTCCAAAAAAATGCTAACCTCAAGCTTAGGTTTTTCCTAGCTTGGCAATGACCCTAAAAATATTCTCCTCTACTTGGTTCATGACTTCTTTTTCTTGTTCTCCTTCCTGTACAACATTTCCTTCTTCATTTTTCTCCTCACTTTCCATCTCTTATGACGAGATTCATCCCTCTACAGATCTCCTCTTGCAATGCTTGAACTTGTCTCTAGAGGGCTCTAACATCATAGATAATACCTCTAGCCCTTCCACCATGCTCTCTTCATGGAGGCATCTTCTCACTACCTAAAAACTCACAACCATACTATCCTAGTGCAAATTGCCTCACAGTCAACACTCTATCTACACACTCAAAATCCCGCTCTTATACCACTTGATGAGGGCACAACCCAAGACAAAATTAACACAATAGGAAAGGGGAATTTTATTATTAGAAATGATATTATATTACATTAATTATGTAAAAAATAGACTCAACTATATTCTATATGGGCTTACAACATAATTAGACTATGGAGAAAAACCCTTCTCACAGTACCTTCTCCCAAACTCCATAAAAAACTACCTTTACAATGCAAGAAATGGCCTTAAGTAACTTGAATTAGGTTTAGGGAAAGGAATAAATTTTAGAATATTCCATTTTTCATCCAACAATAAACAAAAAGGTTCTAGAAGAAATGTCAGAAGTCAGTGCCAAATTAGAAGAATCCATAAATGGTAGTCCAACTTCTAGGAGGTATAATTTTTGATCCGGGACTCTAATTGACTAGCCATTTATATTTTCAAAAATCTCTCTGAGTTCTCTATAGCTCTAAGGATCATAATTTCTTGTATCCCATTTTTTTGGTCCCTAAAAGGTTATTAAGTGCCTCAAACCTAACTTTGAAGCCTTCTTATGAGGTTCCCAAACAACTTAAAACTACCATAACTTTCAAACCATAAAGCCTTGTGACCTGATTCTTTTTTTGAAGTGCCTAAAATTACAAGTATAATAACCCCTCCAAATAAAAATCTCTAAATCATCATAATTATGGTTCAATTACAAAATAACCTATTTTCTACACTAGCACGTATCTCAAGGTGCTAAAAAACACTAACCCATAAAACTAATAGTGGAACTTTGAGAGTTGGAATCTCTATTTAGCCCAAATGGGTATCTAGAAATACAAAAACTTTAAACTAAAACTAAAACTAAGAATATTTTGGGTGATACAAGATCACCCTTACGACACTAGAAGCTCATGCACCAGTATATATAAATCTAATGACCAAACCAAAAATGAGATTTTAAAGCTTTATGAAATGCTATTAAATATATTTTCATGCAAGTACACACCAAAAAGTAGTGGCAAACTTCCCCTTTCGATCTTGTGTTAGGGGAATGTACACACTCAATAAGAGATGGTATTGAACGAACACTCGATGATTTTTTGAGATAGTCTTCCTTTTTACAAGCACGAACCATCCATTTTTTGATGGATCCTCTCCTACCAATAGAATTTAGGTAACCTACAATATTCTAAAGGGGGCCCTTGCATGCATAGATAGCTTTAATTAATTACTTAATGAACTATAGTTTACGACAACTAAAGCTAAGGGACCCTTGGAACTATAGTTTCCCACTCATATTTTCTTTTTAGAAGATGATAGTCTCCCTTTGCTAACTAGGAAACTATAAAATACTAGAATTGGGTTGGAAGAGATAAAGAGAGGGTGGGAAAAAATAGTTCTACCATAATTAATGTTGACCCTATGGCAAGACATATTGTCAATTGGTGACAAGCCACTTAAGTTATCTAGGAAGGTTAGTTAATACTGCAATCAAGATTTCCATCAACCAAAAAGTTTTTGTGTAGTCTAAGTAGATCAAGGATATCTAGTGTAAATGAAGCTCCATAGTATAACTTGAGTTATTTAGTGTTATCAATGGAAACTAAGTTCTCAGTGTGAACCGAGTTCACAATTCTCACTGAGTTCTCAATATGAATTGAGCTATCAAGTTCAAATCTATATGTTCCAGTATCACCCAAGTGATAAAGTGTTACCCAAGAATCTAGTCGTACTTGAGTGTCAGAGTATCACCTGAGCTCACTATGTTTCTTGAGTATCAACATAGCCCCAGAATGCATAATGTTGCTCGAGCATCATCATTTGGCTAACTTAAATGCATAATTTGGTTATTATGAAGTCATCTCTTGTATGAGCCAACTTGGTATGAAGTTATTGTTTGAGGGGTATATAAGGAAGGAAAATTTATTTGTCTAAGAAGTGAATAAAATAAAAAATGGAGCAGATTGAGCAAGTAGGCTACAAAGCAATATAAAGGGTAGAGCAAAGACTTATCTATCAAAGTTAGGTGATCATATTATTCAAAGGATCTATTTCAGCGAAAAAAGTTGCAAACAAAAAATCAACCTACCGATGTATTCTAGTAGGTGAATCAATCAAATCCTTTAACTAGGTGGACCTAACAATCCTTTACTAAATCTCTTAGCCGAGTACATACTTCATTGTATTGTAAAATCCTTTCACAAGGTGGACCTAACAATCCTTCATACTCATGATAGAGTAGATCACCAAAAGTGATCAATTATAAGCCCTAACAATCCAACTTTATTACTATAGTAGTGAAGCATTATGGGTGTCATCCCCACCCCAGTTTTACCTTCTCCATGGAGGGTTTCTGGGTTACCAAATCGTGTGTCAAATTTTAATGGTGTTGATTTCTTTATTGCTTTATGTTCATACATGCTAGTAGATTAGATAATATAAATGAAGTAAAAGTAGAAGTATTCTAAGTGTGAAAAGTTAAAGTGGTTCCCAATTCACCCTTACTTCATAGTCACTTGTTTGTAATTACATTTCTAAAAATTGGTATTAGAGAAAGGTTCTCCTATTAGAGGTTTAATAAATTGAGAGTAAAGATTTGAGGAAATGGAAGTGTACAATTTAGAGAAAGCTATTGAGAATGACAAACTTGATCTACACATGGCTATGGAGCAAGTCAAGAAACTCAAGGAACAACTCACTCACTCTCTGAAGAAAGGAAAAGAATTGGCTATATAGATGAATGGTAATCTATACACCAAAGAAAGAATAGAAGATCTATGCAAAGAAATAATTTTAGAAGAAGTAGATGCTTCCATAGAGGATCTACTTGTAAGAAACGCTACTCTACAAGAAGAAATAAGAAAACTTAAAAGAGAATAGGAAAGTCACTCAGTTAGGCTATGCAAAGTCATGGAACAAAAGAAAAAAGGAGTAAATGAAAAAGAAATGGAAGATGAAGAAAAAATAATACTTGCAACAAGATTGGAAGAAAAGACCAATGAAGTTCGACAACTATCTCAACATTAGGTAGACATGACAGATCAACTAGATGATGCAAATCAAGGAATCACCAATCTAAGAGTAGAAAATGATAGACTCCAGAATGAACTAAGAGATTAGAATATTCAGGTCAAAAGAAAATGTGAATCAATTGTATGAGGAAAGTATGAATAGACCCAAAGGTGCTACTGGCTTAGGGTATACTAATCAAGGAGAATCATCACAATGAGGAACATAGAAGAAAAAAAGGCCTACATGAAACAATTGTGGAAAGGTAGGTCATACATCAAATGTCTGTTGGAGCAATACTATGCAACCCAAGTTCAAAGGTCACTATTATAATTGCAACAAGTATGGTCAAAAGGCTAGTGAATGCAAAACCATATCAAAGTTTGAAGGGAATTTTTTTACATGTCACAAGCATGGTCACAAATATTTAGAGTGCAGATCACATCAATATAATTAGCACAATGGAACCAGATAAAGAGCATTTATTGGTTGAGACTACAACACATGGGGAATATGTCATCATTGTGGAAAATATGGGCACATTGGAGTAAACTATGTAAGAACTCACTTCAAAAAAAGAAATACTAATGTGAGATGTTATGTATGCAAAAATATAGGTCATTTTATAAGAAATTGTATGGATAGAGCCACAAAAAAATTTGGTGAGGAAATTAAAGGGAATCCAAGATTGAAGAGATCAGAACCTATATGACTTAGAAATGGGTAAGGAAAGAAGAGGAAAGCATAAGGAAAGACAATGACACTATTATCATCCAAAAAATAATTTGGGTGAATCATCCACATCCAACCGAGTAGTCAAGGAGATGGATGTAACTAATAATTAAAGAAGATCCTACATTGTTTCCAGATTAGAAAGAAAGAGCAATCCAAATTAGCATATTCAGATGCACTAGGTCAAGTAAGAGAGATACGATTTAACCGAGTTATAGCCTAGTTGTAACCAATCTTTCTATTATCTCTACGTAAAGATAAGTTAGAATTCAATTCTAACTGAGTTGTTTGGTAATTAGTTCATGTTAAGCTCATGATTCAAAGACATTTCTAAGCTATTCCACCTACCATTGTACGATGCATTTAAGAGGCCCTAAAATTTGAAATTTCTCATAAAAGGCAAAATTGAGGGTTTATTTCTTACCTTGTATTCAAAATTCAAAGCATTTTTGAGCCCTTGAGTAATTAAGAGAAAAGTGTTAAGAGAGAATTTACAAAAAAATTTATTAGTATGGGCATAAACATGTGGAAGTAGAAGGTTTGAAACATGCCCTGTACATGTCATAAAATTTCTATGTAAAATGGTTTAGGTATGTCCTCAATAGGGTTCATGACATGTCCTTCTGGCTTGAACCACCCATGAATATCACCAAGAAGATAATTCACTGAGTTACAAGCTACCCAATGTTGGACAAACCTAAGACAAAAAAACCCTAGCTTGTGCTGAGCTTGCTAAGAAGACCCTAGAAGAATGAGATGATAGGGGAATGAAATTGAACAACCTCACTGACATGGAGATCAAATTTTGGATTCATGTGATAGTCCAAAATATCTGCATTTCTAGTAGGTGGAACATTGTTCCCTATGAAGAAGTTGATTTGGCATTCAAAGTGGTGAAACAAAATCTATCCTTTGACTTTGTTGAGTTGTAGTTGAGCCAACTAGACAAAAACATGGAGAGAGTTTGGGCATCAAAGAAAAATGTGTGTGAGTTTGGATCTCTCCTTGTATGATTATTTCTCCATGTGCAAAAGTTCTTTCCATCCAAAGGAAGTATGGTCTAGAGTAAGGATAAACCAATCATTTATTAGATCAATAATTTTGTAGATGAATTGGAAGAAATTTTTGATGGTATAGTGAATGCATACTTTGAGAATTTCAAGGAAAAGATGCAGAATAGGTATAGAATACCTCAACAATTGGTTGAGAAATATGCACAAGACATCTATTTCCTAGTTGATTGTAACAATACTTACATTCAATCAGTTATATCTGTCGAACCTAAGATTATTTTTGATAAGATAAATAGGTTTTATAGGGACCCTAAAACCCAAAAGTTAAAACAAATCCAAGGCTGATAATAAGCAAAAAAACCCAGCCAAAAATTATAACAAGTCATAAGGATGATAATAAGCATGTTAAGTCTAGCCATAAAACAAAGGCCAACCAAAGGGCTAGTTCAACTAACAACCAAAAAGCCAGAACTAGAAAAAGCTAACTTGACTAAAAACAACAATAAACTAACAACAAAATATAGGAATAAAAAATCAAGATTACTTGTCTGTCTTTCGCTCGAGCTCCTGCATCATCTATGCTGCTCATAGACTTTGTGAGTCTCCTTAGTTGTCTGCTCTTGAATCTTCTAACCTTCCTGATCCAAGCTGCTAAAACTTATTTCTGTCATCACATCCTCTTCCATCCTGACTCTTTCTCTATCCTTGTCCTCAGCCTCATCTAACAGACCTCTAGCTTTCAACATTCCAATAAGGGATAAAATGTTATCATTGATAGAGTTGAGAATGGAAATCATCTAATTTTCCAAATTATGATTATAGTTTTCCAAATTCTAGATTCTCTTCTCAGCCAAACTAAGACGATCCCCCTGATCCTTTTGATTTCCCTGATTTGGTTCCTTCCTTTTTTTTTCTAGTTGGCTAATTTTTTCTCCGAACTCTTCCAATTAGTGATAAAGCCATTTGACTGACCTAAAATTATCGATCATGCTATTTTTAGCATTATTCAACAAATTCAAGCCAGTTTCCTTAGCATTAATAAAATATTTAAAAAAGTAGAACCTAAGATTGTTATTGCCAATGTAATACCAATATTTAAACAAAGCATTAAAAAAAATAAACAAGGTTAACACCTATAAGAGGACCTTCATGCAAACCTCACTCCTCTAAGTAGTTCTAAGTTGAAGAGGATTTGTCCAAGTGATGGAGATGTATTCTCAAATGGTGCTCAAGCTTCAATGAATGAGAGATTCATAAGTGTGTGGATGGATTTTTCCATTATAAGGATATTTTGATAGTTTTTAGGCTCTCAAAATAGCATTAGAACATTAGCATAAAAAGTGGATATGGATTGTGAGGGGATACAGTTTCATTTATAGGCCAAGGGTATGAGGATGGAGGGTCAAGATGCAAAGATGAAGGATGACTAGGATGCAAGGAGAGGGAAGCACATGGATTATGCTTTCTCAAATCCATAGCCTTGTGATAAGTGTCACAAGGAGGGAGAATTTGAGAGGATGGAAAAAATAGAGGGAAAGTGGGGGGATGAAGGAGTTATGAGGGGGATGGTGTGTGTAAGAGGAATGTAAGAGAGTGTAAAGAATGTGTAAGAGGCCATTAAATCTCTGTAAGAGTATTTAATGCATGTGGGTGGGAGTGTAAGAGGGGTTTGACTTTGGTTTAGCTTAGGAATTCTTAATCTAGGATTAAAGTTGTGCACATGATTAGAATGAGGATTAGGCTTGAATTAGAGGGGGGATTAGGATGCAAGTGGGTTAGGTACTCAAGCATGTTTAATTAGTAGGTTAAATAGGATTAGCATGGGTGAATGGGTTGGATTTAGCAAATGATAGATATTTAGGAATAGTTAGGGGTTAGGGATTGGTTTAAAATGATTTATTAAATCAAAGGGGATTTGAGGAATTAAATAAAATAGATATTATGAATATATTTAATTTAATAGGAGAATAGGGATTTAATTGATAATTAGACTTTGGGTTTGTCATTTGATTTTATGAATTGGAATGGGGGATGAAATTGAACTAATTAAATATTAAATACTTAATAAATGATGCCTTAGGGGATAATTAAACATGAATACTTAAATGATGTAATAAAATTTAGATGCCTATATTTTTCCCCTCTTTGACATAGTGTTGGGACAAAACTATTTCAAAGAAGTTTGAAGATGGACGACACAAAGAAGTTTTTTAAAGAAACAAAGTTGCCCTAGTCTTGAAAAGAAAGAGGAGACTAGACTCTATGATGCCCCCTCAATAAGGTAGTGGGAAGAGAAGATGAGACCCAATGAATTCTTGAAAAGTATGAGAATTTTGGGTGAGAAGAAGGATGTAGATTGGCTAAGAGGAGAGATAGGAACTCAAACTCTCACTATGAGAGAATGAGACAAAGGGAAACCATGTGCACATGAATAAACATGGGTGAAGAACTCAGGTTGGGGATGGGGGGGTGGGGGGAGATTGGATATTTAAATTTATCCTAGGTGGGGTGATGATGGTGGGATGAGGGGGGGGGGGGGGGGGATAGAAACATTCGATACTTTTGGGACAGATAGAGCTACTAGATCATAATTTTATGATTGATTAGATTGGATCCTTGGATAGGATTTATGATTGAATAACATGGGATTTTGAAAAAGTGGTTGGTGTTTTAGTGGAGTGGAGGGAGATAGAGTCTATTGACACTTGAGTGTGGGGGTGCTCTGAAGGAGAGCACTACCATGTAGTTAAGCACTGAGTTTGATATAGGAATATTGGAGACATGCCAAAGTTATGAAGAACATCAAGGCCTTTTCACCAATATTACATAGGAATGACTCAAAAAAAACACAGAAGGATTGCCCCAACATCACTTGTGAATCCTAGAGGAAGAAGAGTGGAAATGACAGTGGGTAACCCATAGGAAAATAATATTTCCCAAGTACACCATGTAACCACATATGGTCATATGTTTGGAATATGCAAGGGTTACATCCAATTGAATCATAAGAATAAAAAGAAAAGAAAAGACCTAATCAATATCTTGCTCTCAAATTTCCCCATTTGTAGCACACCATGATATAAAAGATCATAGCGGCCTCGAGGAAGGAACAACCAAATTTCTTGGAAAAAGATAATCAAGAACCAAAATTGAAATCCAATATCAAAGGAAAGAGTTAATCAACAAAAAATAAAATTTTTCCAAAAGAGATCAGTAGGATGGGAGGCACATAGACCAAGATTAGATGAGAGGAAAGCTATATCCTGCAAGGATCTATCAATGGTGTCCAAAGGGGTGATGTGATTGTGATGCAAGAGCATCCTAGGCTTTTTGGCAATCTGCATGTTTGGAAGGATTTTGGTTGAGTGTTGAGGAGCATCAAGCTTGGATTTTGGTGGAGTTATGTTTTCATGGTTAGGGATGTGTTGGAGATACATTGGAGAATCTTTCCTCATTATTTCATAGAGATTGGATGGATTGAGTTGAAGTTTGAACTGTTTGAACCTTGCTGCTAGAATTGTGTTTTTTTGGTTTCTAGGTGCATGTTGTAGAATGTATAACTACTTATCCTTAATTAATAAGAAACTATGCACTTCAAGGTTTGGAGAGGGCCTAGAGTAGTTCCTTGTATCAAGATAACAAGTCCTAATTCATTATACGTTGGGAGGTATGGCAATTCTCCAAAAGTATCAATTTTTGGTAGTTTCGTGTGACAGTCTACTGTGGGTGACTTTCAGGATGGATGTGCACTTTTCCTTGGAGAATTAGCCTTTGCACATTTAAGAGGTTGTAGAGGAAATATAGTTTGAAGCACAAGTTCTAATTCAATTGGAGCTAGGAGGTATCATGATTTTACTCAGATATCAATTTTTGGACATTTAATTGTTGTTGCAGGCCGACTCGTGGCATTTAATTTATGTATTTGTATTTAATTTGTGTTCTCAGCCAAATTGTGACTTAGATTAGTATAAGTAGGGGTTTTGGAAAATTATTTTGGAATGATTCATCCATCATGGAGAAGAGGAGGTGGTAGAGGAGCGATTTTTGAGAAGAGCTAGTAGCTGTGGCTTGGAAAACAAGGAGATTGCTTGGTGGGCTTGCAAGCACAAGTTGAGATCTTCCTTGGAGGTTTCTACCAGAGTGTGGATCTAGAATAGATAGAGTTTGGATTGGATCTTGAGGGATCTTTTAGAATTGTCATTGTAATTTCTACTGTATTTGGCCATAATCAGGAAGGCCTTACAACCTGACACATTGCATCTAATCAATTATACTTTATGAATATATTGTTGTTATTTGGTATCAGAACTTGCATTATTATTTCTTGTTGTTATGTTTTTGCTATGTTATTGTATAGCTAGGGGCTAGGACATCTCCTTTGGGAATTCTCCTACCTTGCACTATGTTGGGTGGTATCAGAGTGAAGGTTGTTCCTGAGTGTGTGGATAGATTGCCGAAGCTGAGGTAGTTTGCACCAGGACTTGGGTTGAAGAAGGTTGATCTTGTGGCTGACTAATCTTCTTGATTGGTGGATTTATTGCTTAGGGTTTAATAAAATTTTGGAAGATGCCTCCAAGAAGATTGGATCCTAGGGTGATTGCTGATTTTAGTGATCCTATAGAAGAACGGATCTCAAAGAAGATGAGAGCAAAATTTAGATATGAGATTGCATTGATGAAGAGTGACATGATTGCTAAAATTGTAAGTGCTTTAGGTGGTGTACCTAGACATGTGGGAACTGATAATGGCTATGAGGAAGCTGCTGAAGACTTTGAATTTTCTAAATCAAGTGGTGAGGCCAGAACTAATCGTATGGAGAGACCTATGGGAAATAGGGTTGGCTAGTTTTCTTGACCTGGATCTCAGTTTAAGCTAAAGCATAAGATGGAGGTTTCTAATTTTTTGGGTACTTTGAATCCTAAAAACTTGATTTATTAGATCAATTAATTGGAAGACTACGTTGAGCTTGAGGATATTGAGGATCTACTCAGAGTAAGGTTGGCACAAACTAAGTTGAAGGGACATGCTACTCTTTGGTGGAAGGAACTGCAAAGAGACAAAGAAGAGGAAGGTGAAATGAAGATCACTAGATGGAAATTTATGGTGACTAAATTGAAGGCTAAGTTCATTCCTACTAATTATAAACTTGAGCTATTTAAAAGGTTGCGAAATCCGAAGCAGAAGGATATGACTATGAAATATCATATAGAGGAGTTCTACAAGTTGACTATTTGGTCTGGACATAGAGAATTTTCAAAAGAGAAGGTACCTCAATATATTAATGGTTTGAGATTCAATATTCAAGATGAAGTTGGTATGCTAAATATTTCTTCAGTTGAGGATGCCTATTAGTATGCTTTGAGAGCATAAGAGAAGCTAAAGAGGAAGAATCAAGGTAGTTCCTAAGGGAAGGAGAAGCATGATAGTTTAGCACAAGGTAAACCAAAAGAAGAAGGTGAACCAAAACCTACTGATCAAAAAAAGAGGACAGGTGGAGGTAGGTTCAGAGGTAATTGTTTCAAGTATGGTCAAGAAGGACATAGATCTTTTGAATGTTTGATTGGTAGGATAGCTACTATTGTGAATGAGGTTGAAGTTTAGGATAGTCAGCCAGAGAAAGGAGAGAGTTTTTTGGCTCAATGAGTACTAATTGGTGAGAGGACATTGGATTCTTATTAGAGGACTAGTTTGTTCAAGACTTGTTGTAAGTCTGGTGGTAAAGTTTGTAAAGTGATTGTGGATGGTGGTAGTACTGATAACCTTGTTGTTGAAGAAATGGCTCAGAAACTTGGTTTGAAGAGAATGAGACATCCTTATCCTTATAATATTGGCTAGTTACAAGGTGAAAATGCTTTGGAAGTGAGGGAGAAATGCCTTGTTTATTTCCAGATTGGGCTATATAAGGATCAAGCATTATGTGATATTGTAGATATGAACAATTGTCATGTGTTATTTGGCATACCTTGGCAGTATGATTACAGGGCTGTGCATGATTATGTTAGGAATGTATTTAATATTGAGAAAGGTGGTAGGAAGTTTTTCCTAATTCTTTTATAGAATGAAGAGCTTGGTATGAGAAACCTAAGTATTGGCAGCCGAGTTGAGTTGGCAGATTTTGAGAAGGTCAAAGATCAGCATGGAAAGTAGACCTATGGAACACTTATGGTGGATGTGAAGAAGAAGAAGATAAACAAGGGAAAGAGTATGAAAGTTGAAGAATTAGAGGATGTGTATGTGAATAACCAATTTGGGGTTTATGTGTTGAATCCAAAAACATGTTCTTCTAGTTACTAGAAAATCTTTTTGAACCTGGGGTGTCTAATGCAAGAGCATCCTAGGATTTCCTACAATCTTGCATGTTTGAAAGGATTTTGGTTGAGTTTTGAAGAGCATCAAGCTTGGATTTTGGTATGTTTTCATGGTTAGGGATGTGTTGGAGATACATTGAGGAAACTTTCCTCATGATTTCATAGAGATTGGATGGATTGAGTTGAAGTTTGAAATGTTTGAACCTTGCTGCTGGAATGATTTTTTTGGTTTCTGGGTGACTATTATAGAGTGTATAAATACTTATCCTTAATTAATGAGAAGCTAGAAACTTCAAGGTTTGAAGAGGGCCTAGAATAATTCCTTTTATCAAGAGCACAAGTTCTAATTCATTATAGGTTGGGAGATATGGTAGTTCTCCTGAAGTATTGATTTCTGGTAGTTTAATGCGACAGTCTACTATGGGTGACTTTTAGGATTGATACACATTTTTCCTTGGGGAATCAGCCTTTTAAAATTTAAGGGGTTATATAGGACCTATAATTCTACCTATAGTTTTAAGAAAAAATTCTAATTCAATTGGATCTAGGAGATATCACAATTTTTCTTAGATATCAATTTTTGGACATTTAATTATTGTTGCAAGCCAACTCGTGGCATTTAATTTATGTATTTGTATTTGATTTGTGTTCTAGGAAAACTTGTGTCTTAGATTGGTATAAATAGGGGGTTTTTAGGAAGTCTTTTGGAATGATTCATCCATCGTGGAGAAGAGGAGGTGGTAGAGGAGTGAGTTTTGAGAAGAGCTAGTAGCTGCAGCTTTTAAAACAAGGAGATTGCTTGGTGGGCTTGCGAGCACAACTTGAGATCTTCCTTGGAGATTTCTACTATAATGTGGATCTAGAATAGCTAGGGTTTGGATTGGATCTTGAGGGATCTTGTAGAACTGTTATTGTAATTGCTATCATATTTGGCCGTAACCGTGAAGGCCTTACAACCTGACACATTGCATGTAACCATTTATATTTTATGAATATATTATTGTTATTTAGTATCAAAACTTACATTATTATTTCTTGTTGTTGTGTTTCCACCATGTGGTTTTATAGCTAGGGGCTAGGAAATCTCCTTTGGGGATTCTCCTATCTTGCACTATGTCAAATTGAGGTGAATTGAAACTTTTAGGACAACTCTTAGATGACAAAGGATTTTGAATGAGGAGTTTTTGAAATGCATAGATAGAAGAACTATAAATTTTAATAAGATATGACTAACACAAAAATTGAGATATATAAAATGGGACTGAGCTAAGGAATAACTCTATGGGATGTACAACTGACTGACCAGGTTATTTACAAGGATCACTATACAAAAGCTTAGTATGATAGGATAGTAGGATGGATTGTTAGTTTTTGGTGATTGATCAGGGAAGTACTATAAATACTCATATAAAAGAGCTTAGGGTTAGGGATTTTCATATGATTTGTGATGGGTTAGGTTATGCATTTACTATTGGTGAGGCAGTCATGAGTTGGGTTTCTTGTTTGTAAAAGGTTAATGCTTTATCCACTATAGAGGCAACTAAGGAGATGATATGGTTTCAGTTCTTCTTGGAAGAACTAGGACACCCTAAAAGGGATAATTATTTGTTTACAGATAGTCAAAGTGCCATCCATCTTGTGAATAATTTTTCTCTACATTCAAAGACCAAACAAATGCAGTTGTGGTACCATTTCATTTTGTTAGTTTTGGATGATGGACAATTAAAGCTAGACAAGATACATACAGATGACAATCCAACAGATATGTTCGCAAAGGTAGTAACAAGGGAGAAGCTGAAATCCTCTTCAATTTTGGTTGGTCTTCTAGAATAAACATAATAAAAGAACAACAAAGTTGAAGGTGGTTTGATCTAGTGGGAGCCTCATGCAGTAGTGTCATAGCTACAGGATCAATCTCCAAGTAGGAAGTTATTGTTTAGAGTGGAGCCTGATTAATCACCAAGTGGGAGATTGTTAGTTTGTGGTGACTAACCAAGGAAGTACTATACATACTTCATAATTATTTGGGGCCTACATGTAATAATTAATTATAACCCTAAAGTGTCAAAAATACTTGTATAAAAGAGATTAGGGTTAGGGATTTTCATATGATGTGTGATGCAAAAATTGTTTCTTGCAGTGGTATTGAACTATAAGGGATTAAAAAATGTAATTAGGTTGTAATCACTGGATCATAATAATATTGGACTTGCTATTTGGTGAACGTAGCCCAGGGTTTAGGTGAACCACATTAAATCTTGGTGTCTTATGTTCTCTTTTGTGTGATTTATTATTTTTTGATATTGTTTATATTTGTATGTAATTGTTATTTCTATTTGAGGTTAATCCTAACATTGATATGTTGAAAAAATATATAAAAGGAGTAACTGAGAGGGGAGGGGTGAATAAATTACCACTAAAATAAATCCTAGATCCCTTAGATGTCAACACATAACATAAACTCTACAAAATTACTGTAGCTTGGTAAACAAATAGACACTCAATTTTCTCTAGCTATAACTTGGTAGCCTCTTACTGCGACTCAGGTGCTTCAAAATATGACTCAAGTTGCACTGGATGGAACTCAGGTGCTTCTGGAGATTTTGGGAACTCAAGAGGTGAAGTATGTTGACTTCCAATTAGATTTGGAAATGTATTAGGTTCAAAGTAAATAAATTTTTTGTGATCCTTAGGTTCTTTGCTACTCTCTTCTTCACTCTTTTATGCAAACTCATTAATTATTACATGTATACTTTATATGAACTTATGAGTGGATAGATTCAAACATTTATATGCTTTACTTTTGCTGGAGTATCCTAAGAATATGCCTTCATCACCATTGACATCAAATTTATCTTTCCTAGTCTCTTTCAGAATATAACATTTTCTACCAAATACTTTCAAGTAACTTACATTAGGGTTGTAGCCATACCATAGTTCATAAGAAGTTTGATTTGAGTCTTTCTTTAGCTATACTCTGTTCAAGGTATGCAATGCAATAATAGTTGCTTGCTTCTAGTATTTGATTGCAATATTCTTTTCTATCATCAAAGTTCTTGCACAATCCATGATGGATCTATTTCTTCTTTTAGCTATACCATTTTGTTGTGGTATACTAGGGGCCGATACTTGTATTTTGATTCCTCTTTTAGTGTATATTTCATTTAATTAATTGGAAATGAATTCACCACCTCTATCTAACCTTAAAAACTTTAGTTTCTTTCTAGTTTCCTTCTCTACTCTTGCCAGATACCACTTAAAATTTTGAAAAGATTCAGACTTATCTTTTAGATATATCATAGTCATCATTCTAGAATAATCATCAACAATAAGACCAAAGTAATTATCTCTACAATAGCTCTCAATTCCAATAGGTCCACATAAGTTAGTATGAACCAACTCCAAGACTTCTTCAAAATGATAGTCCTTGCTTTTGAAGCTTGTCTTGCCCATCTTACCAATTTGACAATTTTTGCATAGGCTCATATGAGGTTTCCTTAAGCTAGGAATACCTCTCACTCTTTTTTTTTTCTTATCTTGATTAGATATCAAAGTTCACATGACACAACCTTTTATTCCATAACCAAATTTCTTCTACTTGAGCAATGGAACATGAACTTTCACTAAGATCTAGGTAGAATAGGTTACATTTTGTTTGATTATCAAACCCAACTAATGAACTTTCACTAAGATCTAGGTAGAATAGGTTACATTTTGTTTGATTATCAAACCCAACTATATTTCCTTTTCCATCTAGCAGCTTGGCCTTCCCATTCATGAATTCTACCTTGAACCCAATTTTATTCAAATGTGCCACACTCAATAGATTATTCTTTAGTTTGTCAACCCAATAAGAATTGTCACATCTAAGTTCATTGGTTAGTGAAATACAACCTTTTCCCTTTATGTAGCATGGTTCATTGTTTCCAAATCTTACACTTCCACCATCACAATGTTCCATATGTTCAAACTTTGTCTTATCACTAGTCATATGATGAGAACAACTACTATCAATAATCAATGTATCATTTTTTCTAACATGAGAGATAAGTGCCATTTTATCTTTTTCATTATAAGATTCATCTTTCACAACAATATAGACCATTTTATCATCGTCACTACTATCTGAATCTTTAGCCATAAAACAAGACTTCTTACCTTTTTCTTTATAGTCTTTGAAGTTCTTGAAATCCTTCTTGCTTTTGTACTTTCTATGCTTCTTTTCATCTTTGTCTTCTCTATTTGGACGCCTTGCAGGGATGTGACCAACTTCTTCACAAGAAAAAATAGATCAGAGGAATTTTACTTTTCTACTTTCCTTTACCTTTGGGATACCTTCTTGCAAGCAATGCTTTAATGGATTCAAGATCACTTTTAGAACTATCTTCATCTTCACTTTAAGATTATTTTCCTTTAGAATTTTTAGCTTTCTTCTTGAGTGATAACTTGTCTTCAAATGTAGACTCAAGATTTATAGAACTAGGAGTATAATTATCATAGTTATCTAGCTCAAATACAACTAGAGCATCCAAAGTTATCTTGTTATTTGGATCACATATCATCTCTTGAATATAAGACACTCAAATTTTATAGATAGGAAAAATGGTTTTGAGTACCTTGCTTACCACTGTTACATCATCAATTTTCCCTCTAGAGGCTTTGATTGCACTAACACTAGTTTTGATTCTCTCAACATATTTTGTAATGTTTTCATCCTCTCTCATCTTCATCTAATCGAGTTGATCTCTCTATATTTTTTCTTTAGCTCTTTTCACATTATCATCACCTCCATAGATATCTTTTGGTTTGGACCACATGTCATGAGCAATGGCACATCCTTTGACCTCATCAAATTTAACATAGTTAAGAGTTGATGCAATGTCAATCATCATAATGTTATGATTTTTATTTTCAACAATCTCCTCTACAGTCAATGTTCTAGTAGGAGCCTTGTAAGCATTTTTTGAATATTTTAAGCTTGAACCACTAATGGTTGCCAACTAAAAATTCATAAGTTCTTGCCATGCCTTGAAGTTATATTTTTTTAGCTTGGGAATCTCTCTTCTATAAGACATCCTAATATTTTAGCTGATGTCCTTGAAACCTTTTTTGCAAGCACCAAAATCTCTGATACCAATTGTTGGAAATATAAGAGGAGTAACTAAGAGGGGAGGGTTGAATCAATTACTACTAAAATAAATCCTAGATTCTTTAGATGTTAGTGCATAACGTATACTCTACAAAAATACTATATCTTGGGAAACATACAAGCACTCAGTTAATACCGATGATATGTTGTAACTCGGTAACCACTCAAATAACAATTGTAACTTGTAAAATGCTTAACATGTAGATATTGCGATATTATCCATGATTAACCTTAACTAACTTAGTTGCATAAACATGAAATAATAGCATGAACACAAGTGACACCAAGATTTAACATGGAAACCCAATTTGGGAAAAACCACGAATTGCAAATAGTTACTAATTTTCACTCTTCTAAAGTGAGCCCTATTAGGAGCCAACCCTGTTAAAGGTTATTAAACACACTGTTAGGTGTAACCCTATTAGAGGATTTAATCACCATGTTAGGAGTGGCTTTGCTAGAGTTCTTTAGACACTTCAATCTAGAAATTCCATCTTGTAGAGGATTTACAAATAGATGTTAAGAAAACTTTGTTAAGAGATTTAGATCACTACTACAATGGTTAGAGCGTAACATTGAGATAACCTGATTTTTGATGCAACTGTATTGCTGATTTTAGATCCCAATTTTGGCTCTACTACTTGATCCTTCCTGATTGAATGTATCTTTGCAGATCCTCAAGGATATTCTTCTTATCCTTCTAATTCACTTCCTCTTAGCATCTTCTATTCTTTCATATACTCACACACTCAATCCTCAACTTGACCTTATACTTATGCCTTATGCATTTTCAAGTCAACTTGAATACAATTTAGGATAATTGATATTCATCTCCTCAGTCAGTTAGAACCAACAAATAAAATACATTAAACTCAATATGACAAAACAAGAAAATCCTTTGTTAGCCAACCCTACTCGGTAGTCACTAACTCATAAATGATTTTCCTATGTAAACCAAGTGAACTCAATTAATATTGTATCTTCACAAACTTCCTTTGGTAACTGAGTGATCTTAGTTAACATTGGTTTCATCCAAATTTCCTTTGTTACCTAAGTGAGCTCGATTCACACTCAACTTGTGTGAACTTCTCTTCGATGCTCGAGTGAACTTGGTAGACACTACCTTTTGAACTTGGAAAACACTAGAATGCTTGATAGACATTGGAAACTATCTTCATTTCCCAAGTGAGCTCGACATACACTGTCCAATAAAGATATGAAATTTTGTGTAGCATTAAAGACAATATATAATTAACCAGTTGTTTTCAACAAGATATGGTATAATACAATGCAAAGAAGCTCAGGATGAGGAGATAGAGGATGTAAAGCTCAGGATGAAGTGATAGGAGAATGAAAATCTTAGGATGAGAAAATAATGGAAAGAGATATAGTACACCCATTATAGTACATGGGTATGATATAGGTGCTAAGGGAATATGATAAAATGTGAAACTACCAAGATATAATACATTGCTATGATGTAGATTCCAAGCTCAAGAATTGGGATAGTGACACGTGTGTTGTGATGTGATGTTGGAACATCTTGGGAACATGGGGAGATGGATGAGTGGATCGGGTGAGAGGGTGTGGATTGCTTGATACATAATGGGAAGGACAAGTAAACATGGTGCCTATTAATAGGTGTCCACCAAGGTACCTATCCAAGGCACTTTAATTGCCAAATTTTCACCATTGGACACTTTTTTTTCTCTTTACTTTTTTCTTTGGATTTTTTGGATATTTTGATTTATTTGGTATTTTTAAGGACTTTTTAATTTTTAATTTTTTTGATTTTTTCATGATTAGAAGGATACATTGAGGGGCTTAGATGTAGATCTTCTTAAGGTGAATGATGTTGGTAGGATCATTTAGAGTTTCACCTTGTGTGTTGATAGTTGATATGCTCTTGAGCCAAAAGATGTTGTGACAACATATGGACCAAGCCATGTGGGCTCAAACTTTCCCTTCTTCTCTCGATCTTCATAAAATTTCATGTTTACTTTGAGGACCATGTTACCTAATTGAAATTGTCATAGGTGAAATTTTTTGTTGAAGTTGTGTTTGATTCAATTTTGATATACTATGATGTGGTCATAGGCCTGTTGCCTTCTTTCATCAAGTAGATATAGCTATGTGAGTTTGGAGACTCTATAGTCCTCATTTGATATTTGTTCTCACAAAGATATGCACAAGGATAGGAGTTCAATCTTAATAGGTAGTACTAATTTGGCACTATAGACCAAGTAGTATGGAGATGTGCCTGTGGATGTACTAAATGAGGTGTGGTAAGCCCATAAGGATAGGTTTACTTGTAAATGCCAATCACAACCATAATCATTTACAACTTTCTTGAGGATTTTGAGAAGGTTTTTTTTAGTTGCCTCAACCTAGCCATTGCCTTGTGGAGAGTATGAGCTAGAGAAATAGTGATGAATGTGGAGGGAGGTGCATAAATTTTCCATTATAGGTTTTCAAAGTTAACCCCATGGTGTGTAAAAATGGTAGTAGGGATACCAAAGTGACATATAATGTGATAGAGGATGAATTTATAAACTTGAATTCCTATAGTGGTAAGAAGTGGGACTACCTCCATTAACTTAGTGAAATAATCTATAACCATGATGATTTATTTATGGCCTTTTGAAGATAGGGGTGCAATGACACCTAGAAGGTCAAACCTGCAACATGCAAATGGCCATGGTGGTGTGATAGGTTGGAGATCTTAAGCTTGACTTCATATCAAATTTGTATGTTGTTGACAAGGGAGACACCTTTTGACAAATTCACAAGCATTATGTTCAATAGTAGGCCAATAGTAGCCTGCTCTAAGAATTTTTCATGCTAGGACTATACTGCTTGTGTTAGCACTACAAGTCTAAAATGTACCTCTTTTAATGCCACAATGGCCTCACTTTGGTCTAATACCTATAGAGAGTATCAAAATAACCTCAATGATATAAGGTATTGACTATGATAGTATAGTAAGATGCTCTATAAATGAGGTTTTGGCATTAGTTTTGTATGAGGTGAGGGGATATGATACCATTTTTAGATAAGAATGAATTTCATGGTACCATAGGGATTGGGGACCAACCAAGATGCATACTCATGTTGATTCATTATTCTCATATGAAAGCTCATCTAGCTACTTGACTAAGAACTTGTATTATGTATCTTCCCATGTAATTTCCAAGAGTGAATTGATGGTGACCATTGCATCTGTAGCTTTATTTTGCAACCTTGGTACCGGTGTAAATTGGATCTTAGTGAAATGTTTCTTTAATTGTATGACCAATTCTTTGTAGGGTAGTAGCTTGTCATCCTTTTTTTGGTATTCATCAAGGACCTTCTTGATAATTAGTTGTGAGTCTCCAAAGACTTGTAGCTCTTTTATGTTCCATTCAACTACTATCTCGAGCCCTGCAATTAGAGATTCATACTCTGAGATGTTATTGTTGCATTGGAATCATAGTTTGAATGCTTTGGGAGTGTAGTCACCTTGAGGGGTAACCAATAATATTCTAACTCTTGATCAATGGGATGTGTAAGATCCATCAAAGTATAGCTTCCATGATGGTTATTCTTCTATCATGCAAAGATGTTCGTCTGGAAACTCCATAACAAGAGGATAAGCATCAATTAATGGTGCATCGGCCAAGTGATCTACTATACCCTATCCCTTGATTCTCTTTCTATCAACATATTGGATGTCAAATTCACTGTGGAGCATGACCCATTTTGCTAGACAATGTGTTAGTGTTGTTCTTGAAGGCATGTATTTTAGAGGATCAACCTTTGATATTAGCTTGACTGTATGACTAAGCATATAGTGATGTAGCTTTTGAGTGGCAAAAACCATGACTAAACATGCCTTTTCCATAAGAGTGTAGTTAAGTTCATAGTCGAAAAGAGTGTGAATGATGTAGTAGATAACTCTTTCCCTTCTATTATCATCAAGCTGGGCCAAGAGTACCCCAAGTGTAGTTGGTGTAGCTAATATGTATAAGAGAAATGGTCTTCCTACAACTGGTGGGATCAAGATGGGTGGATTTTCTAGGTATTTCTTGATCTTGTTTAAGCTGCATTGATAGATAGGATCCCATTTGAAATTCTAGTCCTTCTTGAGTAGATGTGTGAATGGTTGACATTAATGTTTTAGCTATGAGATGAACCACCTTACTAATTTTAATTGACCCTGAAGAGAACAAAGCTATCACAATGTCTTGGGTGGAGGCATGTCCATGATGACCTTGACCTTCTATGGATTGATCTCAATGCCATGTTGTGATACAATAAAACCTAGGAGCTTGCTAGATGTGATGCCAAAAATGTATTTCTTAAGGTTAACCATGAGGTGGTACTTTGCTAACTGAGAAAATACTTCTTCAAGGTGAGTCAAGTGATCCATAGCATCAACAAATTTGACCAAGAAGTCATCTACATAATCTTCAAGGGTTTTATGGATGAGGTCATGGAAGATGACATTCATAACTTGCTGATATGTTGCCCCTACATTCTTTAAACCAAATGGCATCATGTTGTAGAAAAAGGTTCCCCAAGGGGTTGTGAATGATATCTTATATTGCTCATCTTCTTTCATCTAGATTTGATTATACCCAGAGAATTTTTCCATGAGAGATAGTAGTTCATGGCTCGCTATGAGATCTATAATCATGTCAATATTTGGTAAAGGAAAGTCATCTTTGGGACAAGTCTTATTGAGGTCTCTGAAATCTATATAGATCTTGATATCACTAGAGGGATTTGTGACTGACACCATGTTGGAAATCCACCTTGAGTAGTTGATCAAATGAATGACCTTCGCTTCTAGCATCTTTTCCAATTCTACTTTTACTAGTAAGGCAACCTTGGGATGCATTTTTTGGAGTTTCTTCTTGATTAGCTTGACTTTTGGATCTACTACCAAATGATGTACAACCAAATTAGGATCTAGTCTTGACATGTCTTGGGAGGACCATGTGAATTAACCAATATTTTCTCAAAGTACTTCAATAAGAATTTCTTCTTGGTCTAGTGGAAAAGATACTATGATGTATGTGATCTTGGGTGTCTTTGTCAGACTCATGTTGATTGGTCTTGTTTCTTCAATCAAGATAGATGATACTTCCAACCTGTGATCCTATGGGGGAAGGAAGAAATCTCCATCTTTGGGTACCTCATAGAGGTTTTTAGTGTTAGACATGTCCTTTATTTCTCTTTTATTTTTTAATTGATCCAATGGTGCTCCAAAAGAGTTTTCACCAGGGGATACCTTTTTTGTTCCTTTTTTATTTTTATTTCTTTTTTCCTTATCATTTTTGTGATTAGAGATTTCTTCCTCCCTAAAATAGCCTTTCGGGTTTAATTTTTAGACATACGCTAATGGTGGCTTTGGTTTCCTGTGTGGTGTCTCTGCCCCCATGAATCTTAGGAGTGCTTCCTTGATAGGGAACTTGTGAACATGGAGTACACTTGGTTGGTCCCAATCAATGAGTTTAGGATGGCTGAGGGGTAGGTCTATGAGGTTGATGGATAGTTCATGGAGAATAAATTCTCCTAGGGAGATGCCAGTATCATGGATATCATCATAGGCCCTCTTTCAACTTCCTTAGGGATGTGTTCAACCTCTATGAGTTCACCTTGGATGTTTAAGAAGGCATGACCATCTTTACTAGTTCCCCTAGTTGTTGGGTGTCCAAATCCTAGGCCTTTCTTCTTCTCTTCTTTGTATGCCTCTACATGTTTCCTAACACATGACTCCTCTTTTCCTAGGCCACCTCCTTGATAATCTCATTGTTCAATGGTAAGTCAGTGTGAACGGTGATATTTCCATTTGAATTAGTTAAGAAGATTTTGTCTTTCAGAGGTGGATCTTTGAATAGCCATGTGTTGATGTTAGGGGCCATTTCTTCTCCATCAAGGATCCCATTTGCAAAAAATGTGGTGGGCCTGAATTGTTTCAGCTAAGGAGTTGTGTCTTTGTTTGGTACTTGATAGGTTGGGTGCCCCTGAGCGTGTGGGTCAAGAGATAGGGTACCAACAAAAAATGCATCTGAGAGACTATATTCACCATAGTCTTAGTGGTTGATCTTAATAGTGGAGAGTGTGGAGGCTAAGATGGTGTTAGGGTCATGGTAGGTACCATAAGAGATAGCGATGGTGGTGTCAATCTCAATACCTAGGCAATGATTATCGTAGGATGTTTCTACCATATTGAAATATGCAAAGGGCTCTAGATTAGCACAGATGGGTATCTCAGTTCCATGATGCAAAAAATTGATGCATTGATGATAAGTGGATGGAATGACTTTCATGGCATGAATCCATGGTCAGTCAAGGAGGATCTTAAAAGGTAGGTTAAGATCAACTAGGCGGCAAACTATTTCTTCAGTAGTAGGCCTAAATCTGATGGGTAACAAGATAGTTCCTTCTGTGTTTCTTTCCAAGTTTTCACAGGCTTTGATAGTGATAAACTCATTGATAATGTCTGCCTTAGTGTATCCTTCTTGTTTAATGAACTTAAAAGTACATAGATTCAAGGCAAACCCATTATTTTTCATGAACCTTTTTACGAAAATTTAGAGACCATGATAGCTATGTGGAGTGGAAGGATGTGATCTGGCTCAATTTATAGGATATCTAATGGTTTGAAGGATAATGCACATGAGGTAGAGAGATGTCCCACTAGTTTTCTAAACTTTGTGACATTGATATCAGTGGGGACACAAGATTTATGGAGGACATTGTTAAGGATTTCTCTATAAAGTGGGCTTGTGCAAAGTAAATATAGGATGAAGATATGGGCTAGCAAATTTCCAAGATGTTCTAGAATATTGTGTTGTTGAAGGAGCAAGTGTAGGCATGGGTGGCCTTGCAATATTGAGATGGGTCCATTGTGTTGTGACTATGCATTGATTGGTTGGGACTTTGATGTTTAGCATATTAATAGAAGGTGCATCTTGGGATATACATCCAAGCAAATTGCCATGGTCAAGTTATGCTGAAGTGTAGTCTTGTGATTTTTCACGATTGTCACCTTGCATGGGTTGGGTTTTATTTGTTTTGTTATTGGTATTGTTGTGTTGCATAGGTGCCTTGCTTGTAATTTTGTTGTTGTCTGGTGGGAATGCATTTTGATAGATCAATAGACTTCCATTTGGGAAGGCTTTTTCTCCCACCATGATTTCCTTGTGTTTAATTAGGTCTTGTACATAATATTTGAGTTGCACATATCCGAGGGTGGGATTCCCTTTAACACGGTGAAATTTAAAGAACTCATTCTCTCTGTACCACAATGTTTTAGGTGTGTTTGGATCTAGAGGTTGTGTTTGTGGGTAGTAGATGAGATTATCATAGCCTAGTTTGTCAAAAATAACATCGAGTAGTTCCCCCAAGGGAGTGTATACATGAGTTATCTTTGGAACCCTTGGTTTTTTTCTAGCTTGCATGGTGATAACATTGGTTTGAATTGCTGGTCCTTTGTAATTAGGTGTTGGTGTGTTGTACTAATATTTGATGTTTGAAAAGTTGTTGATATATTTGTTGACAACACATATTTGGTTGATATGATGGTTTTTTTGGAATATCTATTGTTGAGGGGTGTTTGATGTGCTGGGTGTGACACCAACTACATGGACATATCCGATATCAATGACACCATCTATTACTATGTTCTTGTTCTTGTTCTAATATCATGGTTTATCATTGGAGTGTTCTCACTCTTGGTGGTTTTCTTTGTGGAGATTTAAGATTCCATCATTAATAAGCCCTTAATCAAGGCCCATGCCTTTCTCTTTGATATCTTTGTAAATTTGTAGGCAATTCATGACCATGTGGTGAGAGTCTATGATGTGCATTATCAATGAACATTTTGACAAGGTAAGGCTCTAGTAAGTTGTTAGAGATTCATGTTGTGAGGGTTTTCCACCTTTTCCCTCTTTTTTTTTGGTGTGGAATAATTCGACCACATATGACTCAATTTAAACAAGATGGGTGTATTGTGCCACAAAGGCTTTAGAAAGATCAACAAGTGTGTTAGCATATATAGTCCACTGATATAACTAAGAGGGGAGGGGGGTGAATAAGTTATCCAACCATTATCATAATTATCAACCTTAAAAAAACTTAACCATATGAGTAATATAAATTTAAACCACAACAAGATACTCATACACAATAACACTAGATATGTTAAATATGAAAACCCTTGAGTAGAGAGAAAACCTTGGTGGGGATGGTACCCACAAGATGATGTAGTAATATAAATGTTCCTTGTTAGAGAATGGACCCTGTTAGGAGTCTATGAATACATTTGGTATGTATGAGTCCTTGTTAGGAGACTTTGAATCCCTGTTAGGAGATTCCAACCCTATTAGAGTTGTAGAAGACAACTAGACCCATTGCCCAAAAATGTTCAAGGGCAAGACCAATGAACCCATTGTCCATTTTGTATTATTCCTTGTAGAATAATAGAATTGTATTGTATTGTTCCTTCCTCTTTCTCTATCCTGTCAACTAGACTTCTTCTCCTTCTGATCTTGTAACTAGATCAAAAATCTCGTATCCAATAATCCCTTGGATCGCTTATACACATTCAATAAGGCCCTGTTTGGTTGTTGGAATATGAGTGGAATAGAAAAATGAAATTAGAATATGTTTTATATTTGTTGTTTGGTAAGTTCAATCGAAATTGGGAATAGGAAGACATATTCCAATTTTGCCCCTAAAATGAGCATATGTCTATGCCAAAAAATATTTGTTATTGGAATAGGCCATTTCCATTCCCATTCCAATTTTTCATTAAAACATTTTTTAAAATTTTTTTTGGATTTTTTTTTGAATTTTAAATTTTTTTTTTAAACCTTTTCTTTTTGAATTTTTTTTGTTAAATTTTTTTTTTGAATTTTTTTTATAACATTTTTTTAAATTATATCTATTTGTATAAAAAAAAAAGAATGAATTAACAAAAAAAATAATAAATTAAAAAAAAATTAGAAAAAATGTTTTTAAAAATACAAAACTTAACCTTATTCCTATTCCATTTTTGTACAACCAAACAATGGATTAACATATTCCCAGTCGAATTCCAAGTGCACCAAACATGATTGGAATTGCCCATTTCTATTCCCATTCCATTTTTCTATTCTAATTTTCTATTCCTATGCCAGCAACCAAACGGGGCCTAAGCACTCTTCTCCTTTTTGTAATTCACACTTATAAAAAAAAATAAAAAATCATTACTTGATATCACAAATAAGGAAAATATCTTTCCTTTATACGATATCTTCATAATAATTCCTTGAGTCGGCCTTGAGGCTTTCCCAATTAATTATAATAAGATAATTAATGAATTACAATTACACTAGCACTATTGGCTCATAGTCTATACAAAACTTTACATGTGTGATACTAGGGCTTGCACACTTGCTGATGTCACCACCTAACTATCCTCTATCACTACCTGACCACACATCTTCTAATTGTATTTTAGATGTAAGATAGCAAACAAACATCAAGAACTACTTTCCCAATACTTTGCCTCTGAAATGCTCTCTGCAAATTAGGTACAACTTTTGTACATCTTCAAATTAGACTCTACGCACTTAATCACATCATCAAGATACTATGCCAAACATTTTGTAACTATGCATTACCAAAAAATCAAACCATTCTCCATACCATTAAGATCTCTATCTGCTACTTAACCGATCTTTATAGAAACTATACTAAGTTGACATTAATGATAAACACAATCATGAATGCAACATGTCGGTATTGTCTAATGTGTAGGATACTCCCCTAGTGTAGTATCATCAACATTAATGCTAAAAATGTGTTAACTATGCCTTGAGGTATTCGATAGAACCATTTGAGAGTGAGACCTCCTAGAATTTTGGGAAAGAGGCACATGAGGAATATGTCATTGTAGGCCACTTCTTGGCAATGCATGTAAATTTTTTTGACATGCGTAATTGGGTCTCCTTTCCCTTTGAATTTCTCAAATTTTGGGATCTCAAAGTGCTTGTGAAAGGGTACCATGTTAATATATCTATCAAATGGGTATGGACAAACTGCTTCAAATTTGAAGGTCCTGGATTTAGTGCCATCTTTGAGTGCCTTTAGAGCATTCTTGATTTCTTTCTACTTAGGGTTGACATATGTTATTGTTAGTGCCCCCATTCTCGATGCCCCTAGTGCAAGGTATGTATTAGATGGGACAAATGAGTATTGATGGTTTTGATGGGTGTATTATGGTGGGTGGAATGTGGATTGAAATTTTGCTATAGTATGATTTATCAGTTGTTGGGTTGGTTGTTGGACATACTACTAGACTTGCTAGGTGAATTGTTGCTACTATAATTGTTGTTGGGATAAAAAGGTGTAGGATTGTTGAGCATATGGATGATTTGGTATGGGTTCTTGTATATATGGTTGTTGTGGTGGTTTCTATTGTAGGGGTGGTGGATATGTTAGTGCTATGCTTTGGATTTTCACTTTTTGCCTAATGTAGTTTGGTTGTGCTCTTGCTTGAGAAGGCAATTGGGTTCTGAAGGGTCCCAAATAGTTGAGGTAGGGAATTGCCCCCATTACTAGTTGTTACTATAGTATTCCTTGGATAATCCATATGGGTGGCATGGTGAAATAGTTGGTAATGGGTGGTAGTGGATTAATGGGAGGTGGTGGTTGTTGCACTTTGAAGTTTGGCATGAATAAGGTATTAATTGGGAGGCCTGAGGCTTGTCCTTGTGACTGCCCAAAATTCCAAGGACCAAGTGGGAATGGAGTGGTAGTGTTTGGAATATATGTAAATGGACTAGGGGTGATGAGAGTTTGGTTGGTAGGCCTTTTTAGAGCAATGCATGTTGGTTTCTCTACTCGAATATATTGGGTGCACTACTAACTAGTAGATATAAAGTGGATGTGGTGGTTAGGGAGGTGGAAGGTCCTGCAATGTTAAATGGAACGAATGCGAGTTATGAAGTGGTAGTAGTAGTAGTGATGGAAGTGGTGGTAGATGTGGGTTGTATGTGCTAGAAATATAAGAGGAGTAACTGATAGGGGAGGGGTGAATCACAAAAAATAAATCCAAGATCCCTTAAGATGTCAATACAATATAAAACCAAAAATCTATTAAAACTAAAATATTGCTGTAACTCAGTTAACACATGAACACTCAGTTTACACTAAGAATTATTACCACTCAGTAAACATTGAAAATAATCACTTTTTAAGATGTTAAGTGTGTTTAACCTTAATTAAATTAGTTTTACAATCATAAAGAAAATAACATGAATACAAGAGACACTAAGATTTAATGTGGAAACCCAATTTGGAAAAACCACCAATTGCAACTAGTTACTATTTTTTACTCTTTTGAAGTGAGCCATATTAGGAGCCAACCCTATTAAAGGTTAGAAAACACACTATTAGGTGTGATCCTATTAAAGGATTTAGTTCACCCTATTAGGAGTGACCTTGTTAGTCTAGGTCTTTAGACACTTCAATCTAGAAATGCCACCTTGTTAAAGGATTTGGAAAATAACAATTAGGCTAACTCTGTTAAGAGATTTGATTCACTACTACAATTATTTGAGAGTAACAATGACTTGACCTAATTTTTTTGATTAAGTAAAAATAGGTTTTAAAGGACCTGAAACCTTTAACAAAGTATCAAGAAGTCATACAAGTAAAACATAAGAACTAGTAGCATAGAAGTCTTAAATGAAACACATAAAGTATAACAAAAAAGTTCACAAATAACAAGCCTCATAGAGATCAGAGAAAAACATATAATTAGGAGGCCAACCATAAGAAAAGCTTAAAAAATAGCAAAAGGATAGGAAAAAACCAACACCTGGACAACTACATAGTCTTCAATAGGTCAGCAACTTGATTTGCCAGAATGTGCATGTTCTTTGTAGTAGCCTTCATTTCCTCCATCTTATTTGTATTCTTGCCCTTCTTGGAATGAGCTCATGTGCACTTAATCAATCCTTGGTTCTCAATCACAATAGGGAAATCATGCCCTTAATCCTACTCAAACTTTTTTAGAAGACTGCTAAAATTATCTACCACTATCTTTAAAATGTTGCTATTATGATTAGCCATCTTCTTAATCATCTTTTCAATATCACCCATTCTAGCCTCCAGGCTATCCATCCTCTTTTGAGTATCACTATTAGCCTTCTCCAAAACCTTTTTTTTAGCTTCAACCATTGGGACCTTTTTCATTAATTTTTTTACCTCTTTAGCATTACCTATTACTTTAGAAAGCCAGTCAATATGTTGACCCAAAGTGTGTTCCCCTCTAATCATCTTGCTGAGCTGCTCAAATTCCTTTAAAATAATATGCATTTATTTTTTTAGGTTCCCAAATTCCTTTAGAATGGTCCCAGGATTACCCATTAGCCCTTTTGTAAAACCCATCTCCCCCTTGTCCTTGTTATGATCAGGGGGGTTATTCTCACCCACCATAATCCTCTTTGTCCAGATCCACATCCTTGAAAAAATTCTCAACCCCCTCCTCTTGAGCCATCATCATTTTTCTTTTCCTTTCCATTTTGTGAATAAGAAATTCATCATCTGAGGGAACCAAAACACTATCCTCATTTTGGCCCCTATTACCTGAACCCTTTCCTCCACTTCCTTTCTTCTAAGAGCCTCTCCTTAGTCCCTCATCTAAGTCACTATCTTGGTCAGAATCACTCCCCTTAGCTTTATTATTCTTCTTCTGAGAGCTGCACCCAATACCCCCTTTAATACTCACATTCCCTCCCTCCACTTCATCCTCAGTGTCCATATCATAGCGTTTCTCTGAGACACTACCCTCCTATCATACTCAATTACCTTCAAACTATGCTTGGGCTTGTTCAAATTTTTTTGATTTCAATAAATTCATTATGATTACCATTAAACCCTCATGACACACATGTTCACCATCTGGGTCATTTTGAATTGCCTGGATGGAATTACCCAACAATTGTTGACACAACTTTATTTTCTAATTTTGGATCTCTGCTCTAGCTTGAGTACTTGATCTTCCTTGATCAAAATGTTTTGTGCAGCTTGATCAATTCAAAAAATCTAATATCCTTCCAATTCGCTTCCTTAATTTATCTTTTTCAATCCCATGCTTGTTACAATTCAATCCTCAAATTGACATTATATTTAGATGATTTACCTTGTCAAGTTGGCTTCAATACACTTTCAAAAAAAAAAATATCCCTTGAGTTGGCTAGAACTAACTAACAAAACTATTAGATCCAATATATTGATATAGGAAAATCCTCCGTTAGTTGACCCAACTTGGTTAACACTAACCTAGAAAAAAATTTCCTTCAGCCTTCCTTTGGTAATTAAGTGATCTTGGTTAACACTGGTTCTATGCCAACTTTCCTTTGGTAACCGAGTGAACTCAATTAACATTGGTTCTATGCTATCTTTCTTAGAACACTTGACATACACAAGAAAATTCCTTCAATACTTGAGTGAGCTCAGCTAATTGATTTATCAGTTAAGACTTGACAAACATCAAAGACAACATATAATTAAATAATTATATTCAACAATCTCCCTCTTTGGCATTGATGGCAATACAACATGTCATGATACAAAGACATTTTTAGAGCAAAAAGTAGAAGTAAGGATAATATCCTTAGTTTCATTTGATTCTCATCCATGATAACTCCCTCTATCAATGTGAACTCCCTTTGACATCAATCTCTGTAATTTCTTTGACTACTTTTGACAAAAAACTCTCCTATTTGAAATCTGAATCAAAATTTTTGAATTTTGATATGAAAAACTCCCCCTTTGACATCTTATGCTAAAGACAAAAATCAATGTATTTTCCATGTACTTGATGTATTGATTCATATGCAATCTACTTTGTCAATACTGCATCAAACTGATCTTCAAAATTCTTTGTTGATGCAACACTAAATTTTATTTAGTGAGATTTAGATAGGGGAATGACCCCTATCTTACCTCTTAGATATAAAAATACATCCTTAGGTAGTGGATTCATGAATATGTTTGCAATCTATTCTTTTGTATTCACATATTCCAATCTCACCTCCTTGTCTTGCACCAATTCTCTCAAGAAATAATATTTTATGTCAATGTGGTTGGTCTTGGTATGCATCACTAGATTTTTGGATATGTTGATTGTATGGTGTTATCATAGAAGATAAAAAATGGGTCCTTGATCTCCTCCTTCATACTTGATAATAATTGTTTAAACCAAACAATGTTGGAACAATTGACTACTAGTGCAACATATTTTGCTTTAGCTGTAGACTGAGAGATACAATTCTACTTCTTGATCATCTAAGATACTATCTTATTTCCAAGAAAGAATTCTCCATTACTAGTGCTCTTCCTATCATCAATACTTTCTTCCCAATCAGCATCAGTGAATGCTTTCAATTCAAAGTTGCCTCCTTTCTTTTCCCACAAACCATACTCTCTAGTACCTTTCAGATATCTCATGATTCTTTTTATTGCCATCATATGATTTTCTTTAGGATTAGTAGAGAACCTATCCACAATACCAACTGCTAATGCAATATCAAGTCTTGTGTGCACTACACATTGAAGTTTTCTAATCATTAATCTATATATAGTCTAGTCTACCTCCTTGGAATCATACTTTTTGGAAAGCTTATGTCCATTAGACATAGGTGTTCCAGCTGGCATAGAATCCTCCATTCCAATTTTTTTCATAATTTCCTCTATCTGAAACTTGTCTTCTTCTGATTGATGCTCAGTTAGAACTATTTCTAACTTGGATTGTATTGGCTGAGCTAGCAAATATGTAGTTTTAGTGAAGTCCAGGTAAAAGAAATTAACTTTTGTCTGATTACTAGTCCCAACTAGATTTTCTTTCCCATTGAATAGCTTGGCCTTTCCATTGATGGATTCTACCTTGAATCCAATGTTATTCAACTGTGCCACACTAAGTAGATTATGTTATAGTCCTTCTGATGGGACTCAAAATTGCATCCTCCTTTTGAGTACCATTCTAAATTTTAAGCCCTTATAAGCACATTTAATGTGTGCATACCCGACTATCATTTTGAGGGCTATGAGGTGTTTTCTATTTCTAACACCTTGCTTTCAGTCCATCCATGCATCCCATATTGATAAATTTTTATTTTGAACCATTTCATGAAGTGTCATTTTGAGCATTGTTTAGATCTGCATTTTGTCCAAGTGTCAAACAAGGATATGAGGCCTAGTTTGAAATTGAATATCTTGCACCTGATTATGTTTCATGACTCACCACTTTGGGAGTTCTTTTTATGCATATCAAATAACCTATGTTTTAGATTTCAATTCATTCTGATATGATTTGACTAGGTTTTGAATCACTCAAAGTTGGTTGTTTACTGTTGTCATGCTGATGGATATTTGTTCAGAATTCTGGGAGGCCCTGTTTGACCAATTATAAATTTGACCTAGTTGACCCTAATGAGAAAATCCATTTTGTATTATATTCTATAAGTCAGCACTTGTTATGTTTTAGATTTGAACGTATAACAAATTCGTTTGTCTAGTTTTCAAACACGATTCCAAATGCAATTTATAAAGTTTTACTAGTGTCAAAAAGTGTAGATTGATTAGTACCCTTGTTCAGAATGTCATAACTTTGAATCTATGATATATGAAATAAATGGATTGTCCCACTGTATTATACTCTAAAAAATATTTAAGTGTTCCAATTTTCAAGTCTTGATGAATACATTTTCACATTTTCCCAGGTCCTTTCTATTTGTGAAAAATGTTATTCTGCCACTGTTCCCAGTTATGCAAATCTCATCACCCACTTTGAAATTTTGCCAAATTTTCCTAGTTATTCATCATGAAATCAAATCATAGACTTATATTTTGCTCATGATAGTGAACTAATGCCCCAATTTTTGAGCTCCCAAGTGTCCGTTTGACGTGTTTTTGAAACCAAAACTAAACACATTTTATTATTTTATAACTCATTTGTTTGCAAGCAGTTTAGAGAAGACAAATTTTATGGTAAATATCTTTTGAACTAGATGTCTTCATGACAAAAAATTTGATAGGTTACAAGAATGTAGAACAAAGAATTAGTATGTGAGATCTCAGGGCTTGGTCATTGGTTTTGGTCAGTTTTTAAAGCTAGTCATAGAGGCCTGCTAATAGAGAGTCACATCTTGCAAAAAGTGGTAAAATAAATTTTTAATGATGCATCACTCATTGATCCTAAATTTGATTAATGAAATGAATTCATTTGATCAATTTGAGATTTTAGGTGTTTCAATTCAATTTTTTTTTGCTAGATCCACTTTGGGGCATGACTAACCTCATTAGATTGCTGAGATATGGAAGGGATTGGATATGTTTTTAAGAAGTCAATATGGTTATGATTGATTATATACCCTAGTATATACAACTTGTTCTTTAGATTTGAAAGGACATGTGAGTAGTAAACACATTAGAAAATAAAAGATGAAAATGAGCTTGTCATAAGGGTCCAAGGGTTCACACTTGTTGAGAACCAATTCAATATTGAACTTTCTAATGAAAATAAAGTTTGGATTTTTCACATGAGGGAGTATGCTAGGAGATCTTTCATAATTAAGGCTTGAATTATTAAGGATCTCTCATTCAACTAATTCAAAGAACCAATTGATTGATTAGAGGGGTTCCTCACTATTTTGGAAATACTGCCTTTAGCATGGGGGTGGACGTATGAAGAAAGGTAAATGGCATGTTTTGGTCATTTTAGGAGAAGAGACAGGATGCTTCTTGGCCTAGTAGCATTACCCTGAGTTGAACCATCTTGTGAAAGAAGTAGAAATGCCAATTCTACTTCAAAAGCCACATCATTCGGAGTGGGTGGATTTGACACATCTATTGACATCATAGAAAGAGGCTGCAACTACACAGAGTGTGAGCATCAAGTCCTAGACCATGAAGAGGAGAATATGGATCCTATGCAATATCTCAAAAGTAGATTGAAAGCTTTGGCCTTACTAAAAAGCACTGGAAAAAATCCTTATCTATACAAGTTTTCTTCCACTTTTTTAGGCTTTATAGTAGGATTCATCCTTTAGCACTAATGGGGAAAAATTTATGGACTAATAGAGCTCATAGATAGGAAATAATTATGGAGACACACAACTAAAAGATGAGCATCAGATGAATTCTTTACTAGTTAGATGGAGCTTATCTGGGCAAGGCATATGTGCAAATTATTGAACCACCTTTAATATAGAGCTTTCAACCTGCTACATGCATCAAAATATGCATATGCTTATGCTTATTTGATTGGGAGTGAATCAAACCTACATGTAGCACTAGCCAGGATATGGTGATAAAAAGAAGCCCCATCTTGAATTAGGTGCTTTGTCTGCCCTTTCCATGTTATTTTCTTCACTCTCCCTAAAACAACACATGTGACTGATCCTAAGCAATATATAGTAAGAAAAGGGGGACATGGTATACTTACTGTCGGTCTTCACTAGTTTCCTCATTGAGATCTATTGTTCTACTCACCCCTACATGGAGTAAGATTCCTCCATTTCAAATGGTAAAGTAGTAAAATGCAAAGTTTGAAATACATGTTTTGATTAATGGGTGTGGTGTATTTGAAGGGAATGGTTATGGAGAGCTACAACAAGAAAGGAATGAAATAATACAAGAGAGGTGGTTGATGTACCATAACAAAGTATTAGGAGGAAGTAAGAAATGGACAATAGCCAGATGTAGAGCCATTCCTTTTTCCTATAAGAAGGCACTGTAATTTCCACTAGTTTGGATATCCATAAGAGAGGCTGCACATCAACAAGAGCATTGTCATTGACCCAAATGAGTAAGGAGCATGGGCAATTCTGTTATCTTGTGCTAAGTGAGTAAGAACCCAAGCAACTAGACTTTGAACTGCCCAAATAGTATGTAAGAAAAATGTTAATCACACATTCCATTTCTTGTCCATTCTCCCTCTAATTTGTAGAGCTCAAATTACCTATGAGTGTTTGCCATTGAACTATGGAGTGGAGATGTATATGTACAAGTTTACCCTTCGAGCTTGAAGCATGTCAAATAGGTAATGAAATAACATACCAAAATGCATGAGGATCACCATCAGTTGAAAGAGGGAGTTTTTCTTGAAATAGAACTCAGTCATTTTATCCCACATTCACTAGGCTAGAGAACTTTATGATGTTTAAATATCCCACTACACAATACAAGTATATCTTAAAGGCACAAGACTTTTGAAGACAAAAGGCTGACATGAGGGGCCAACCTAGCTATGGACAATTGGCAACACATGAAGACAAAATTTTGAACAATGACATGCATGACTTGAAAATGACAAGGTGGACCCATGGTAGTTAGGCATGCATTTGCGAGGTTAATTGTACAGTTTGGAGATAACCACATGATGATGCAAAAATGCTAGAGATAACTACATCATAATTTTGGGGTGGTTAGTGTTAAGTCAAAGAAAATTTCCTTGAAGCCATGAAAAGACTTATTTTGCATGGTCGTATTGCTAAACCACAGTTAAGGAAGATGAGTTCTGATGATGTAAAATGGAGTAAATTGCATTGTCACTTAGTTTAGATGATGGTTAATAGTTAAGGCTCTGATGATACAAAAATGTGACATGTGGAAAGAACTTGCTGATAGAGAAGTGAGGTGGTGATAATTTCATAGAGGACAACCAATCATGCAACAAAACATGTCATCTAGTTGGAGGTCAACACTAGGTTTGACCCAGATCCAAAAATAGAATGAAAATGTAAAGTCATAAAAATCAAATTTTATTATTTTTCCTTCTTTTGAATGTGCACCTCTAGATTTTAAAAAGATGAAAATGGATTTAAAGATGCTGTATAGCTTTGACTATGTGATTAAAAAAAAACTTTCATCCATTTAAGTGCCTGTTCATGGACTAGGCATTAATTTTTCAAATGAGCACTACATAGGTGTTTTTTTATAAAAAATATAGAGTTCAGTATGCCACTAGAATTGGCAGAAGATGAGCTTTCCAAATATGTAGTCAAGATATGCACAAGTATTTAGTGGTAAGAGATACATGCAATTTTGTAACTTTTGGGGTATTCTTAGTAGAATGAGTGATTTTCATGATTGAGCATTAGAATCAGTTGGAGAGAAGATATGGGAATTCGTTGGTCTAGATTTGGGGGAAAATGATTATGAGAACTTTTTATTTTGCCTCTAAAATAATTTCGCTGGTGTTTTAGCATGTGTTTTAAAATTAGATTTGGTATCTTCTTGCAAATTAGTTGTATATTTCCATCTTTTGAAGATATTTTGATCAGTTAGTAGAGGCAACAAGGATAAGATTTGATTTTTAGTTATAGAAAGAAGGTAGAGAGAAGTTCTTCATCAATAGGTGGAAGAGTTTCAAGTAGACAAATGGCAACATTAGATTTGATCTGGAAATTCTTCTTGTCTTTATATTCTCTTCTCTTTTCTTTCTTTAGAGTTGATGGTTGACTGTTTCCAAACTATTGAGCAAAGCTTTAGTTGTGATCCCACCATTCATGCACAACATTTCTCTTGTAATGAACAACAGTTAATGAATTACAAACATAGTCCTAGTTTATTTAGCATGTTTATGAGTTATTTTCATGCATCTTAGTGTAATTGTTTCAAGAAAATAAATAAAATGCAGCAAAAAGTTTATCTTCAATCTAAATCTTGTCTCCTATTCATGTTGTTTCTAATCTTTTGTGGTTTGTGAACAAAGAGCACAAAACTCAATTGCAATCTATTTTAGGTTGTATGTGTTGATATCTTTTTCTTGTGATTTAAGGAGTCATGTAAATGCTTAGTTTATCATCATAGGGTTTCATATTTCATGAAGGGATAGGTCAATTATGAGACTTAGAAAATGATGTAGATTTTTGATTCACAAGCTGAATGGATAGATCTGGAAGTCTTGGTATATGAGATGTATCAATGATTTCCAAGGATGTGTGTTTGTGATTTGTGGAATTTCCCAATAGATAATGTACTGATCAACTACAAGGTTTATGTATTTTGTTGTTCATGTCTTGGTGATGCTAAAATCAATATTACAATCAAAATCCTTTTTCCTTTATGTTGAAGAGTTGAAAAGAGTTTTCCCTCACTTAGCTTATCTAGTTCATAGGTCATGTTACTAGCTATTTCATGTCTATGTTGTTTGCATAAGCATAGAATATTTAGGCATTTTTATTTTCTTTATGAGATTCAATTGTATGCTTTGAAATTGGTACCATATGAAGAATATGAGGTTCACTCACCTAGGTCTTGTAGAGCCTGAAGGAGTATAGCCTTATAGTTGGCCCCAGTGTCTAAGTGGGTATGTTGTAGATGGGAATTAGCTACCCCTAGATCTATTTGTTCCTATTATTGGGTTATTAGAAAACTATTAATTTAGGAGCCAAAAAAAGAGACTCTACTAGGGGTATTGAATTTAAAAAGAGATTCAATATAGTTGGAAGAAAGGCATGTGAAAAGTTTGCTACAACAATAGGGTTGTGAGTTGTTTTCCTTCTCTTTGTTGAAGATTCATGTCTCTCAGTAATGTTTTATCCAGGATAGCAATATTTTGAGAGTTGAATGTAAATTGCATTATTACTAATGAGTTCATCTTCAATCAATTCAACTGGGTAATGTTTCAAGGTGCTATTGTAAAAGTTCAGAGTCAAGAATGAATAAAAGTTTTTGTTCTCTTTTTCAAGTTTTTAAATCTCCAAGAGTGGGTTGATGATTTTCATTTTTCCCACAAATAGAAAGTCTGGTTTAGATTTTTCAAGTGATAAATTATGTTTTATTTCTCACAACTGTGAGTGGAATCTCTAAATATATGTACTAGTATCCTAGTTGATTTCATATTAATTTTTTTGAAGGACTTTCAGCTTGTGTGGATAGATCTAAAACTCTTGATAGTATTTCTTGGATAAGAAGTTATCAGTTCTTGATTGATAAGTTTAAGTGTCAAACACATCTACTATTATAAATTTAAGTGTTACAAAGTAAATCAAAAAAATGATTTCTTTGTCCTCTCTTAAGAAGGTGGCAGCTCTACATGGTTTTTATAAATGGTGTGAAGAAGTTAAGTCTAGAACTGTGCCAAATCAGTAGATGAAGTTTTAGCATCAACACTTAAGGTATTTTGATTTTCATGTGTTATCATTAGAATTCATGCTTCCAACAATAGATGAAAAAATCTAGTTCCAATAATAGCAACTATAAAATATTGTTATCCTTTCTTTTCAAATCCTCTTCATCAATCATTCTCCCGCATTGATACACCTCAATGTGCTCTATATCAAACTATTTTTCATCTTGTAATCTCTCTCTTCTCAATGTACTCTATATCAAATTATTTTTCATGTTGTAATCTCTCCCCCATTGACATCAATGTCAAAGGTTTCAACAACCATCTATCTCTACAATAACTATCTTTGACTTGCTCAAGTGTCCAAAGACACTATTCAAAACAACATTCATCAAGAGTCCTGAATGAATTTATTCATCATATATAATACCCCATATAGGAAGCATCAAAATTCAGTCTAGATAAAAAATAGTGCTCTGTATCACTGGACTGATGCACTCTTGTATCATCTACTTTGATGCAGGTAGTGGTATAACCCCTAGCATATGTCACAAATACTCAAAAGTCTCTTTGGGAAGAGGCTTGGTGAAAATATCTACAATTTTTTCTTTGGTGCTTACATACTCCAATTTGATTTCCTCTTCTACAAGTTTCTCTCTCAACATGTGATACTTGATAGAAATGTGCTTAGTCTTAGAATGCAACATTGGATTCTTAGACATATTTAATGTGCTGGTGTTATCACAATGTATGATAACAAGTTCACTAAATTCTATCCTTATATCCTTCAACATTTGCTTCACCCAAACAACTTGATTACAATTGTTTGTTGCTGCAACATATTCTTCCTTTTCTATATTCTATGAGATACAATTCTACTTCTTGCTTACCCAAGAAATCAATCTTCCTCCAAGAAAGAAGGCTCCACCATTGGTGCTCTTTCTATCATCCATACTGCCTATCCAATCAACATTACTATAAGCATATAAAGTGAAAGCATTAGGTCTATTATACCACAATTTGAGTTTTGGTGTTCCCTTTAGATATCTAAAAATTCTTTTAATTGCTGCATAATGTGTTTCTTTGGGATCAGCTTGAAATCTTGCAACAATTCCAACTACATTTTCTATATCTAACCTTATGTGAGTTAGATATTGCAATCCTCCAATTATAGATCTATACTTCTTTTTCTCAACAATAGGTGCCTCATCCTTTGTAGATAACTTGTATCTAGTTACTATAGGTGTTGCAATTAGTTTACATGTTTCCAAACCAAAACTTTTCAATAGATCTTTCAACTACTTAGTCTGAGAAATAAAGATTCCTTCTTTATCTTGCACAATCTATAATCCTAGGAAGTATTTCATCTCTCCTATCATACTCATTTCAAATTCCTTCTTCATTTCTTTTGCAAACTTGTCACTTTAATTATCATCTCCTTCAAATATGATATCATCAACAAATATTATCAAAATCATCAATGCATCATCTATTTATTTCTAGTATAGATTACTATCTACCATATCTTTGCTAAATCCAAGTTTTGTCAAATGCTTGTCAAACCTTGCACACTAGGTTTTGGGTACTTATTTTAAGCCATACAATACTTTCTTTAATTTGCATACCATGTCATTGTCATCTGTTAAAGGAAAACCTTTAGGTTATTCTATATATACCTCTTCTTCAAGTTCTCCATTTAGAAATGCTAACTTGATATACATTTGATACACTTTTAATTTCTTATATTTTGCATAGGCTAAGAATGACCTTACTACTTCAATTCTTTCATAGGAGCATAGGTTTTGTCATATTCTATTCCTTCTTGCTATGAGTAACCTTTACATACTAATCTTGCTTTGTTCCTTACAACTTCACCTTGTTCATTCATCTTGTTCCTGAATACCCATATTGTTCCTATCACATTCTTGTTTTCTGGTCTAGGGACCAATTCCCATGTATCATTCTTCACTATTTGATCCAATTCTTCTTTCATAGCTTGCTTCCAATAGTCATCTTTACGTGCCTCATCTACATTCTTTGGTTCTACTTGAGATATCAGACATAATTCTTCATTGATTTTGCTTCTTGTCATCGCACCTTTATCTCTGCTGTCAATGATCTACTCTGGTGGATGATTCTTTATCATATTCTTACTGGAAGTAGGAGTTGTGATCTCAACTCTTAACTCAATTCTAGGTTCCAAAGTTTGTTCCTACCTTAGCTCTCCTTCATTCTTCAAATCATTGTTAGTCTCAAAGAATGCTTCACCATTCCTTGGTTTAGTAACAACAATATTCTCATCATCATAATTGTAGTAAACTATTATTTCTTGTAACCTTAATTTATCATCAACTCTTACATTTGCACTCTCAACTATAGTTTTTGTTCTAATATTATAACATATACAAGCTCTATTTTTCAACAAATAACCAAGAAACATACCTTCATCAATTATAGCATCAAATTTACCAACATCATCATCTCTCTTGATATAACATTTTCTGCCAAAAATTTTGAAATACTTAACTGTAGGTGAGTGACCAAGCCATAGTTCATACGGGGCAAGTCAGGAAAGAGTGCATGTTAGGAAAGACACAAACAAGACCCCTTATGAACTATGGCTTAGTCACTCACCTACAGTTAAGTATTTCAAAATTTTTGGCAGCGAATGTTATATCAAAAGAGATGATGATGTTGGTAAATTTGATGCTATAAGTCATGAAGGTATGTTTCTTGGTTATTCATTGAAAAATATAGCTTGTAGATGTTATAATCTGAGAACTAAAACTATAGTTGAGAGTCCAAATGTAAGAGTTGATGAGAAATTAAGGTTACAAGAAATAATAGTTTACTACAATTTTGATGATAAGAATGTTGTTGTTACTAAACCAAGGAATGATGAAGTATTCTTTGAGACTAACAACATTTTGCATAATGAAGGAGAGCTAAAGTAGGAACAAACTTTGGAACCTAGAACTGAGTTAAGAGTTGAGATCAAGAACTGATAACTTGATACATCATTCCTTGATACATCAATCAAGAACTGATAACTTGATACATCAATCAAGAATTGATAACTTGATACATCATTCTCAGCTAACATAGCTCTTACTACTTCTGTTACTAACCTATTTCTTCTTTCTACAATGCCATTTTGTTCAGGAGTCTTCAATTCAACTCTTTCTTCTTCTCTAGGATCAGATCTCTGCTCTTCAATTTGATTCTCATTTTGCAAATCATTGCTAATGATAAATTCCATATTTTCATGGTTAGTCTTTGGATCAAAAAAAATTACCAAAGCCATCTCTTCTAATACTTTCTCTTTCTTAATTAATTTAGGTTTATTATCGTTATCATCACAAACATTTAAGAATCTTTCCATACTTGCTTTAAATTCTTCATCTTCATCAGAAAGTGAACTCTATCTAGTTTTCCTTACTCTTTTAGGGCATGCAGATGAAAAATGACCAAACTCATCACATATCCAACAAGTAAAAACTTCCATACCTTCTGGTTCTCTTTTCATGAGGAGATTAATACCTTCCTTGATCTTCATGTCTTCTTTAGATCTTGATTTATCTTTACTTGTGCCTCTATCCAGAAACTCAATGCTTAAATTTGTACACAATTTTGATCTCTTACCAAGAAGCTCCATCTTCTATGTATCAAAATTTCCTCCATCAGACTTAGGATTATCCTTTTTGAAATAACTTACCACTAATCCCCCAAAGCTATTAAACTTATCCTTTAAGGACCTAATGCTTTGATACAAATTGTTATAAACAATATTCCACCAAAATAACTGGAGGGGGGGTGGGGGGTGGGTAAATCAATTATCCAATTAAAACATATATCAACCTTAATTAATCTTAACAATTCAAGCAAAGTAAACAACAACCATAACAAGATGCACATACACAATTACACCATATTTGTTAACTAGGGAAACCCTTGATCAAAGGGAAAACCCCAGTGGTAATGATGCCTACAAATATATACTAATATATATATATATATATATAATGATGCCTACAAATATATATATATATATATATATATATATATATATATATATATATATATATATATATATATATATATATATATATATATATATATATATATATATATATATTCTTTGTTAGAGGATGGACCTTGCTAGGAGTCTATAAACATGTTCAATACATAAGAGTCCTTGTTAGGAGACTTTGAATCCATGTTAGGAGATTCCAACCCTATTAAGAGTTGTGCCAACCATGTTAGGAGTTGTAGAAGATAGAAGGACCCACTGTCCAAATAGCTTTTGGGGAAAGATCATTAAACTCACTATCCAACTGATCTCTCAACTATCTCTTGTAGAATAATTATTTGTACTATGCTTTAATGTCAAAAAAATCAATCATTTTAAAACCTTTTAGACTAAGTCATGAGCCTCAATCTAAATATCAAACCTTGGATATCAGAATAAAACCTTTGCAATAAAGTTCTCTCCAACTTCGCTATGCTCTTCTTATCTTTGCATATCAACTATTTCTCTTCTATTCCACTCTTCATACTTCTTGAAATAATTCATACATTAATTTCATACATAAAAAAGGAAAATTTCCTTCCTTTATACCAAATCCATAAAATAATTCCCTGAGTCCATTATTACACCTTCTCAATTAATTATTATAGAACCTCATTAAGAACATGCTATACTTAGTGATAACATTAATTAGTCACCTTGTAACTTGAATGACTTTTTGTACATGTAATATTATGATGAGTGAGCTTAGCCTCATCAGCATCAACATGTATTCTACATGCCTTTAACCTTGCTTCTTAGAATAACAACTCTGCTAAGAGATATAACAAGTTTACCAGAATATGCTTCTGTAAACTTTATCTCAGAATAATCATCACCAAAACTTGCATAACTTCTTCTAGAATTAGTAGTATCTCCCTTTAACCTCACTTAGTGAAAATACTCAATGATCTATGCATGCCAACTTGATCTTTACCGCTGTTCTTCTATCATATACCATAGAAAACTACTATGTTGAAATCAATGAAAAATACAATCACAAATGTAACATATCATCATGATAATGATCTAATCATGATTCTACAATAATCTCCTATAGAAGTATAATAAAAATTCTTGCTTCCAATAGTCTATACCCATGCCAAATCAGTAGATGAAGTTTTAGCATCAGCACTTAAGGTATTTTTATTTTCATTTGTTATCTTTTCATGGAAGTCAAGTGTTAGAAATCAGTGTCTCTATTTAGTGACTTTCAACACTAGGAGAAAGAGGTAGAAGTTTTGTTTCAAAAAGAAATCAAATCTCAGATCTAAAGTTAGTCTACCAAGTTATGAAAGTGTAGTTGAAAATGTTGCTATGTTGAAAAAGGAAATCCACAATAAGATTGTCAGTTTCATAAGGAATATGGTAGGAAGTATTCAATGTCTGGGAGGTTATCAAGTTTATATAAAGTTTAGATCAATGCTCATGGAGTTTCATTTTTCTTTAAGACCTAAGGAATCTTCATTATCTATTGTTTTCCTAGATGTTTTTATGCTTGATTTAGTTAACTGATCAACACATTTAAGATTATAAAAACTTTTTCAAGTTGAAGAATACGTCAAGAAGATGGAAAGTATTTTGTATAACAATAGAATTCATGTTGAGTCTTCTAATGATAATAGTGACTGCACTGAAAGTTAGAATGAATATATTGAATCCGTAGATAATGATATGTTGTCTTTCAAGTGTGAAGAGAAGAATTAAACTTTGAGTGAATTAGATGATTATAGTCAGCATGAGGAAGATGGATATGTAATTGAAAATGAATCATATGATAGTATCTATGAGAATGAAGAAAGTTCTAATAGTAGTATGGATAAATTTTCTTTTGATGAAAATGAACATGACACACCTAGTAAAGAGGTATTGTAAAAAGAAGAGGTAATATGTTTTAGTAATGATTATTCTTTTTCAGATTGTTATACTAATGGTACTGCTGCTATAAGTTTTCTAGATCAACCAGATTATGATCATAGCCAAGGAGAACAAATTTGTGATGAAGTCTTCTTAAGTGTTGATGAAATTTCAAAACTAGTGGCTCATGACCTTGAAAGGTATAAAAATGTTTCTCCAAATGCTCATGCTATCCCTTGTTATGTGTCTTCTCAAGAGAAAGTCCTTTCCCCAAGGTTTGATGCTGAAAGTGATATAAATCAGAATATTCTCTATCAAGTTTTGGAGGTGAATGTGATAATGTAGGTGAATGTGATAATGTTTTAAGTGTCAATAGACATGATGAATTTTCTTATGTGGAGAATGCCATTAGGGAGAAATTTCATATTATTTTAGATTCTTCTCATGTTGAGCATATTGAAGTTGGTTTTGATTGTTTATATGACCAAGAGGAAAAGGTCAAAAGTCATAAATATGATTTTGAGTTTTCCTTATGTGCTGATGAATCTTACAATGATGAGTTCAAAGTTCACTCTAATGAGTTGTTTGATGAAGATTATGATCAACATATTTTATGTGAGCACTTTCATGAGGATTTTTCAAACTTAGTGACTAATCCATTATTGGAGTGTGAAGGAGTTTTAGTGTGTGATAAATCTGATTGGATGAGTACCAAGATTGCAAGAGTGAAGAAATTAGATTTTGTATATTCTTCACACCCGATTACACAAGGTGAGTTGCAAGTTTTAGACATATGCAACCCTTTGAATGAAGTAGAATATGAATCCTTCATATTTCTAGTTGATAGCATGCATCAATCATATGTGGATGATGGTTTTCAATTTGATGCTAGTTTATATGAGCATGCTGATTCATTTTCTCATAGTGAGCATGTTGTTGAAGTAGATTCTAATTCGTATATGTACTATGAGAGTGAAGGAAATGATTTTATTTTGCCAAAAGAGTTGTTTTAGAATACTATTTTGATTGGTAAAATTGATGAGAATTATGTTCTTAGCTTACCTTATGAAAATGGAGATGATAATTAGGTATATGACAGAGGTAAGAAATTTTGTTCAGTTTGATGGCCCGAGGCCATCATTTGTACAATTTAGGAGTAGCTTTCTTGCTTTCAATCAAGAAGTTTGAGAGATTTGTTGCATGGTATTCTTCCTCTAGAGATTTGAATCCTTTCCATGCCCACAAGGGACATGTATCCCTAGATAGAGCCACTGATGGGACTCAAAATTGCATCCTTGTTTTGAGTACCATTCTAAATTTTTAGCCCCTATAAGCACATTTAATGCATGTGTACCCGAATGTCATTTTGAGGCCTATGAGGTGTTTTATGTTTCTAACACCTTGCATTCAGTCTATCCACATGTCTCATATTGATAACTTGTCATTTAGAACCATTTTGTGAAGCATCATTGTGAGCATTGTTTAGATCTGCATTTTACCTAATTATCAAATAACGACAAGAGGCCTAGTTTGCAATTGAATATCTTGCACCTGGTTACATTTCATGACTCACTACTTTAGGAGTGTTTTTTATGCATATCAAAGAACCTATGATTTATTTTTCAAATAATTTTGATATGTTTTGACTAGGTTTTGAATCACTCGAAGTTGGTTGTTTATTGTTGTCATATTGATGCATATTTCTTTAGAATTCTAGGAGGCCCTATTTGACTAGTTATAACTTTGACCCAGTTGACCCTAATGAGAGAATTTATTTTGCATTATATTCTAGAGATTAGAGACTTGTTATGTTTTAGATTTGAGCCTATGAAGAATCCGTTTGACTATTTTTCGAATGTGATTCCAAATGCAATTTATAAAGTTTTATTGGTGTCAAAAAGTGTAAATTGATTAGTACCCTTGTTCGTAATGCCATAACTCTGAATTTGTGATAGATGAGATCAAATGGATTCTCCCACTATGTTCTACTCTAAAAATATTTTAAGTGTGCAAATTTTCAAGTCTTGAAAAATCTGTCTGCACATTTCCCTAGGTTCTTTCTATTTGTGAAAATTGTTATTCTACCATTGTTCCTAGTTTTGCAAATTTGAGCGCCCCACTTTGAACGTTCACCAAATTTTCCTAGCTATTCATCATGAGCCCAAATGATAGACTTCTTTATCCTCATGACAGTGAACTAATACCCTAGTTTTTGTGCCTCCAAGTGTCCATTTGACCTATTTTTGAAGCCAAAACCGAACACATATTATTGTTTTTTGACTCATTTATTTGTAGGTAGTTCAGAGAAGGCAACTTTGATGGTCAATATCTGTTGAACTAGATGTCATCATGGCATGAAATTTGATAGGGTACAAGATCATGGAATAGAGAAATAGTATTTTAGATCTTAGGGCATGGTCATTGGTTTTGGTCAATTTTTAAAGGCAGTCTTAGAGGCTTCCTAATAGAGAGTCATAGGTTGCAGAATGTGGTAAAATGACTTTTTAATGATGCATCAGTCATTGATCTAAATTTGATTAACTAAATGAATTCATTTGATCAATTTGAGATTTTAGGTGTGTCAATTTAATTTTTTTTATAGCCAGACCCACTTTGGGGCTCGACTTATCTCATCAGATTGCTGAGATATGGAAGGGATTGAATATGTTTTTAAGAAGTCAATATGATTATGATTGATTATATATCCTATTATGTACAACTTGTTCTTTAGATTTGAAAATACATGTGATTCTTAAACAGATTAGCAAATAAAAGATGAAAATGAGCTTGTCATAACGGTCCTAGGGTTTACACTTGTTGAAAACCAATTCAATATTAAATTTTCTAATGAAAATAAAGTTTGAATTTTTCACATGAGGGAAAATGCTAGGAGATCTTTCATAATTAAGGCTTGAATTATTAAGGAGCTCTCATTCAACTAATCTAAAAGACTAATTGACTAATTAGAGGGATTCCTTACTAATTTGAAAATATTGCCTTCAACATAGGGGTGGACCTATGAAGAGAGGTAAATGGTGTGTGTTGGTCATTCTAAGAGGAGAGATACGCTACTTCTTGGCTTGATAGCATTACCTTGACTTGGACCATCTTGTGAAAGAAGTGGAAATGCCAATTCTGCTTCAAAAACCACATCCTTTGGAGTGAGTGGATTTGACACATTCATTGACCTCTGTGAATGTACATAAGCATCAAGCCATGTACCATGAAGATGAGAATATGGATCCTAACCAATATCTCAAAAGAAGATTGAAAGCTTTGGCCATACTAAAAAGAACTGGAAAAAATCTTTATCCATACAAGTTTTTTGCCACTTTTTTAGGCTTTATAGCAAGATTCATCATTTAGCATAGATGGGGAAAGTTTTTTGGACTAATGGAGCTCATAGACATGATATAGTTGTGGAGACACATAGCTAAAAGATGAGTGTTAGATGAATTCTTTATTAGTCAGATGGAGCTTACGTGGGCAAAAACAAATGTATGAATGATTGAACTATCTTTAATGTAGAGCTTTCAACCCTCTACATGTGTCACAATATGCATATTCTTATGCTTGTTCAATTGGGAGTGAATCAAATGTACATGTAGCACCAACCATGATATGGTGATAAAAATAAGCCCCATCTCAAATTAGGTGCTTTGTCTACCTTTTCTATGATATTTTCTTTGCTCTCCTCGAACCAACTTATGTGAATGATCCCAAACAAGTATAGTAAGAAAGGGGGGCATAGTCTACTGCCATTAGTCTTCACTAGTTTTCACATAAAGATCTATTATTCTACTCACCCTTTCATGGAGTAAGCTTCCTCCATTTCAAATGGTAAAGTAGTAGAATGTGAAGTTTGAAATACATGTTTTGATTAATGGGTGCAGTGCATTTGAAGGGAATGGTTATGGAGAGCTGTGGCAAGAAAGGAATGGAATAAAATAGGAGAGGTGGATGATGAACTAAAATAGAGCATTAGGAGCAAGTAAGCAATGCATAGTACCCAGATGCAGAGCCATCCCCTTTTATTATAAGAAGCCACTATAGTTTCCATTAATTTGGATCTCCATAAGAGAGCTCATGCATTAACAGGAGCATTTTCATTAACCCAAATACATAAGGAGCACAAAAAACTTTTTTGTCTTGTGCTAAGTGAGCAAGGACCCAAGCAACTAGACTTTGAACCACCCAAAATGGTATGTAATAAAATGTTAACCACACATTCTATTTCTCATCCATTCTCCCTTCAATTTGCTGAGCTGAGATTACTTGCAAGTGTTTTCCATTGAAGTGTGGAGTGGAGATGGATATGGAAAAGTTCACCCTTCGAGCTTGAAGCATGTCAAATGGGTAATGAAATGGCATACCAAAATGTGTGAGGATTAACATCAGTTGTAGGAGAGAGTTTTGTGTGAGATATAACTTATTCGCTTTATCCCACATTTGTTGGGCTGGAGAACTTTATGATGTTTAACTATCCCATTTCACAATACAAGTATGTCTTAAAGGCATGAGCCTTTTAAAGACACAAGGACTGCATGAGGGGCCCACCTAGTTGTGGATAGCTGGCAATGCATGAAGACAAAATTTTGAATAGTAACACACATGACCTAGAGATGACAAGGTGGATATGTGGTAGTTAGGTGCACCTTTACAAGGTTAACCACATAGTTAGGAGATAACTATGTGATGGGGTGAAAATGCAAGAGATAACCACATTATAGTTTTGGGATAGTTAATGTTAAGTTAGAGAAAACTACCCCAAAGCCATGAAAAGACTTATTTTGCATGGTTTCATGGTTTAATTATAGTTAAGGAAGATGAGGTCCAATGACAGGATATGGAGTAAATCACATGGTCACTCAGGTTAAAAGGCGATTAAGAGTTAAGGCTCTAATGATGCAAAAATGTGACATGTGGCTAGAACCTACTGACAAGGTAGTGAGGCGGTGATGATTGTGCAAAGGACAACCAATCATGCGGTGACACATGGTGCCTAGTTGGAGGTCAATACCAAGTTTGACCTAGATCTAGAAATAGAAGGAAAACATAAATTCATAAAAATTAAATTTTATTATTTTTCCTTCATTTGAACGTACACCTCTAGATTTTAAAAAAATGAAAATGAATTTAAAGATGTTGTATAGTTTTGACTATATGATTAATTTTTTTTCATCCATTTAAGTGCCTATTCATGGACTGGGGATTAATTTTTCAAATGAGTACTAGAGAGGCATTTTTAAATCCAAAATGTAGAGTGCAGTATACCATTGGAATTGAGAGAAGACAAACTTTACAAATATGCAATCCAAATTTTCACAGGTATTCAGCAGTAAGAGATACATGCAATTTTGTAAATTCTGAAGCATTCTTAGTAGAATGAGTGATTTTCACAATTGAGCATCAAAATTATTTGGAGAGTAGATATAGGAGTTTGTTAGCTCCAAATTTGGGGGAACATTTTTCTGAGTGTTTCATTTTGCCTCTACAATCATTTGGCTATTGTTTTACCATATGTTTTAAAATTAGACCTGATATCTTCTTGCAAATTAGTTGCATGTTTTCATCTTCTAAAGATATTTTGATCAGTTAGTAGAGGAAGTAAGGATAAGATATGATTTTAAATTATAGAAAGAAGTTAGAGAGAAGTTCTTCATTAGTAGTTGGAAGAGTTTCAAGTGGACAAATGGCAACATTAAATTTGATCCAAGCATTCTTCCCATCTTTATATTCTCTTCTCTTCTCTTTCTCTCAGGTTGATGGTTTGCTATTTCCAGACTATTGAGAAGAGCTCTAGCTATGATCCCACCATTCATGCCCAACATTTATTTTGTAATGAACAATAGTTAATGAATTACAGAGATATTCTTAGTTTTTTTAGCAGCTTTATGAGTTATTTTCATGCATCCTAGTGTATTTGTTTCAAGGAAATAAATAAAATGTAGCAACAATTTTATCTTCAATATGAATCTTGTCTCCTATTCATGATTTTTGTAATCTTTTGTGGTTTGTGAACAAAGAGCACAAAAATTAGTTGTAATCTATTTTAGGTTGTATGTGTTGATATGTTTTTCTTGTGATTCAAGTAGTCATGTAAATGCTTAGTTTATCATCACAAGCTTGCAGATTTAATGAAGGGATAGGTTGAGTATGAGACTCATAAATGATGTAGATGTCTAATTCACAAGGTGAATGGATAGATCTAGAAGTCTTGATATATGACATGTATATATGATTTCCAAGGATGTGTGTTTGAGATTTGTGGAATTTCCCAATAGATAAGGCATTGATCAGCTACAAGATGTATGTGTTTTGTTGTTCATGTCTTGGTGATGTTGAAATCAATATTATAATCAAAATCCTTTTCCCTTTATGTTGAAGAGCTGAAAAGAGTTTCCCTCACTTAGTTTATCTAGTTCATAGGTCATGTTACAAGATATTTTATGTCTATGTTATTTACATAAGCATAGAAGATTCAGGGGTTTTTATTTTCTTTATAAGATTCAATTGTATGATTCTAAACTAGTATCATATGAAGAATCATAGGTTCACCTACCTAAGTATAGCCTTATAGTTGGCCTCGATGTTTGAATGGGTATGTTGTAGATGGGAATCAGCTACACCTAGATGTTTTTGTTCTTATCATTGGGTTATTAAAAAATGTTAATTCAAGAGCCAACAAATTTTACCCAATAAGTATTGTCATAGCTCAATTCATTGGTTACTGTAATATGACCTTTTCCTTTCACATAACAAGGTTAATCATTTCCAAATCTAACACTCCCACAATCATAGTATTCCAAGTGCTCAAATTTAGATTTATCATGAGTCATGTGGTGAGAACAACCAATATCTATGATCCATGTATCATTCTTACTAACATGAGAAATGAGGGCCATCTTATCATTTTCATCATCTAATTCATCCTTAACAACAATGTAAACCATTTCATCTTCATCACTAGTATTAGAATCTTTAGCCATGTAAAAAGATTTCTTACCTTTATCTTTGTAGTATTTGTAGATTTTGAAATATTTCTTGCCTTTATACTTGTCATGCTTCTTTTCTTCTTTTCCTTCTTTGTTTGAACACCTTGCAATAATGTGACCAAATTATTTACAAGAAAAATAGATCAATGGTATTTTGACTTTGTACTTTTCTTTTCCTTTGGGAAATCTTCTTGCAAGAAATGCTTCAATGACTTCAAGATCATTATCAAAACCATCTTCATCTTTAGTGTCAGACTTTTTGATTTTATATTTTGTAGCTTTCTTCTTGAGTGATAACTTAGCTTGAAATGCAGACTCAATGTTACCAGAGTTAGGAACATAGTTATCAAAGTTATCTAACTCAAAGGATGTCAACCTTCCCACCAGTGCATCCAAAGTTATATCATTTTTAGGATCACATCTCATTTCTTGAATAGCTAAAACTCTAATTGCATAAATAGGAACAAGAGTTCTGATTACCTTGTTGAACACTATTACATCATCAATTTTCCCACCTAATGCTTTGATTGCACTTACACTAGCTTTGATTCTTTCATTGTACTATGCAATGTTCTTAGCTTCTTTCATCTTCATTTGATCAAACTGACCTCTAAGACTTTCTGCCTTAGCTCTCCTTACATTGTCATAACCTCCATAGATATCTTCCAACTTGTTCCATATTTCATGAGTAGTAGCACAATCTTTGACTTCACCAATTCAACATAATTGAGAGTAGAAGCAATGTCAATCATCATTATGTTATGATTCTTCTTTTCCATAATCTAATCCATAGTCAAAGTTCTTGCAAGTGCCACACATTTGTTCTCCAAATATTTTAGGCCTATGTCACCAATGATTTCCAAATGGAGCTTCATGAGTTCCTACCATGCTTGGAAGTTATCTTTGTTCAACTTAGGAATCTCCCTTCTGTAAGACATCTTGATCTTTAGCATAAGTCCTTGAAACCTTCTCTGCAAGCACCAAAACCTCTGGTACCAAATGTTGGAAATATAAGATGAGTAATTGAGATGGGAGGGGTGAATTAGTTACCACAAAAAATAAATCCAAGATTTGTCAAGATATCAATACAATACAAAACCAAAACTCTATTGAAACTGAAATACTATTGTAACTTGGTTAATATAGGAACACTCAGTTTACACTAAGAATTAATGTCATTCAATAAACACTGAAATGATCACTTCTTAAGATGTTTAGTATGTTTAACCTTGATTAAATTAATTATAGAAACATAAATAAAATAACATAAACACAAGAGATACCAAGATTTAACGTGGAAACCCAATGTGGGAAAACCACCAATTGCAACTAGTTACTATTTTTCACTATTTTGAAGTGAGCCCTATTAGGAGCCAACCCTATTAAAGGTTACAAACCACATTTTTAGGTGTGGCTCTATTAAAATATTTAGTTCACCCTATTAGAAGTGGCCTTGTTAGAGGTCTTTAGTCACTTCAATCTAGAAATGTCACTTTGTTAGAGGATTTGGCAAATAGCTATTAGGATAACTCTATTAGGAGATTTGATTTACTGCTACAATTATTAGAGAGTAAAAATTACTTGACTTTATAGCTTAATTTAGATCTATGTTTTGAATTTAATACTTGATCCTCCTCGAGTAGAATGTTCTTTGCAGCTTGGTCAACTCAGATACTTTGATATCCTTCCAATTTGCTTCCTTAATTTATCTTTTCCAATTCCACGATTCTTACAATAAAATCCTCAACTTGACCTAATATTTATATGATTTACCTTTTCAAGTCAGCTTGAATAAACTTTAAAAAAAATAATATTTATCCCTTGAGTTGGCTAGAACTAACCAAAAAAACTGTCAGATCCAATATGTTGATATAGGAAAATCCTTCATTAGCCAACCCACCTTAGTCAACACTAACTTAGAAAAGAATTTCCTTCATAATTCCTTTGGTAACCAAGTGAGATCAATTAAAACTAGTTCCATTCCAACTTTCCTTCAGTAAGTGAGTGAACTTGGTTAACGCTGGTTATATGCTATCTTTCTTGGAATGCTTGACATATACAGGAAAATTCCTTCAATGCTCGAGTGAGCTCGACTAACGCTGATTACTTGATAAAGACTTGAAATTTGTGTAACATCAAAGATAACATATAGTTAAATAATTGTATTCAATAGAATGATGGTAGGTTGCTGAGGTGTTGTGTGGACCAATGAATATTGAATGGTCGGTTGGTTACTTTGTGGGATGGGAGAACCAAGTTGGGTGGAAGGTATATACGGGTCCATGATTTTTGGTATTAATATTTGATGTCCTCTTCTAGGTATGAAAAAGGGGTCACTGGGTTCAAAGGGACCAATGGTTGGTGGAAGTCTTTCAAATAATAGATGTATAGAATCTAATATGTCCAAAGGTGGTGGCCTTCCAAAGCCAAAGGCAACAACATTATCTTTTTGAAAATTCTCCATGATGGTTTCTCTATTTTTGTCTATGATAGCATTAACAAGGGTCACATGGTTGGGTTGATTCATAAAGACATCTATGTGTGATAGTGAGGGAACAGAATCTTTTTATATTGTATGGTGTTGGGTCATGTGTGATCACAAATATCATTGGGCCTGGCTATGTGCTAGCCAAGCCACCACTAAGACTAGGGTCCATGTCATTCTTCCTTTTGTTCTTGCCTAAATGTGTTATTGGTGGCATGAAATTATAATGCTCCTAAGGATGAGATTCAAGATGGTATGATGATGAGTGAAAATATGAAAGGTGGTGATTTCTAAGCTTCCTAAGGATGTGACAACTATGATGCAAGGATTTTCTAGGATGGAGAGATGTATGATAGATGAAAAGGATGATGATGGAGGATCTTACTTCTAATGATATGATATCTAGGGGACCTAAAGGATTAGTGATGGTGATGTCAGAGTAAATTAGTTGTTTTTATTATGTGTAAGCTCAAGATATGATGATAATGCCAACTTTAGGATAAAATTATGACCCATTGGAAGACAAGTGATGATTAGAGCCCAACCTCTAGCTCAAGGTGATGAGGGACACAAGTGACAAATATAGGCTACCCTAGAAAATACTTAGTCAAAGGGATAATCTTGATAGTATGATGGATGTAGGATGTAGGATAGATAACTCTAACAAAGTGACACCAAATGCTTAAGGATGATGGAGGATTTGGATCTATGATATGATTGGGATGGGGATTGATTTCTAAAGCATGATCTAAGGATGATGGATCTAAAAATGCCTAAGGGGGATAATGACCTATATGATTGTTATAATATATAGTCCACCTGTAGACACCTAAATTTGATTACACTGCTTTGGTAATCTAATTTAGCCATCTCTAAAGGCATCATTAATTAAATTCTTATTTAATTAATCCTTTTCCATCCCTGGTTGATTAACTTAATTAATCATCTATAGTCCTAATTGATAAATCAAATAATCTATTATTTATCAATTAAATCCTTTTCTCCTATCTAATTCCAAAAATCCCCATTTATTAAATAAATCTATTTGATAAATGAAATCCTCAAATTCAAAAACCCCTAACCTATCTCTAATCCTCCATTTAGCCTAATCCACCCCATCCACCCATACTAACCAAGCTTAGCCACTAACTCACCCACCCTCATTAATGCCATCCACTTGCACATGTCTAACATCCCTAATCTAATCCTAAACCCAAGCCTAATCCACCCCCTAATGTTGTCACATTCCTTAAACAAGTTTAAGACTTTCCTAATCCAAACCAAAGTCTCCCCTCAAAAAACCCAACCACTAAGTCATGAGTGCTCTTACAAAACATAAAAGACTCTTACAAGCCCACTCATGACTCTTACACCCATCTTCCACACTCTTCCCTCTTCCACACTCATTCCTCTTACATCCCTCTTACATACTCAACCCCACTCATCATGCCTTTAACCAACCCTTTACCCTACCCTCTCACACTCATCCTCCTTGTGACAAGTGTCACCTTCCCATTGGTGCTAAAAAAGCACAATCCATGTGCTCCCCTTTGAGTGCATCCTAGCCCTCCTTAAGCCTTCATCCATCCTTGCATCTAAGCCCTCCATCCCTCTACTCCTTAGCCTATAAATTGAATCCCATCCCAAGCCATTTCATCAACAATCTTTGAGCTAAAGTTACTATGCCCTTTTGAGAGCCAAAAGCCATACCCATACCCTTATAATGCCAAATTGAGAGCTCACAAAGCTACCAATTTGCCATTACCCATCTCCATTGAAGCAGCTTTTGAGCATCTTGAGCATACATCCACAACAAAAGGACACATCTACAGAATCAAGAAAGCATGGAGTGTTTTCTCTTGTGAGGTTTGCACTTCTTGTTTGCTTTCTTTGTCTAAGCATATATGTGAATTTAGTTTTTGGTTTGTGAATGTTTACTTTATTTGTTAATGTTCTTTGCATACTAAATCTTGTTCTACACCACCAATGTAATTGGGGGGGGGGGAGGGTGAATCAGTTATGCAACTAATATCAAAATTACCAACTACAAAATTAACCATATGAGTAATATAATCAGAAATGACAATAAGATAGTCATATATGATAACACTAGATATGTTAACTAGGGAAACCCTTCATCAAAGGGAAAACCCTAGTAGGGATGGTATCCACAAGATGATGTATTAATATAAATATTCCTTCTTAGGGGATGGACCTATTAGGAGTCTATGACAACATTCAATACATATCAGTCTTTATTAGGATATTCCAACCCTTTTAGGAGTTGTGGAAGATAGCTAGACCCATTGCCCAAACAACTTCAAGGGAAAGACCAATGAACCCACTATCCAAATGATCTCTATATTATTCCTTGTAGAATAATAGAATTGAGTAGTACTTCCTTTCTTTGTCCTATCAATTGGACCTCTACTCTTTCTAATCTTGTAACCAAATCAAAAATCTCACATTCAATAATCCCTTGGATCACTTAATCACATTTAGTAAACACTTTACTCCTTTTTGCACTTTGTACTTTATACAATCGATCAAAACGCATTACAAATAAGGAAAACATCTTTCCTTTATATCATATCTTCAAAATAATTCCTTGAGTCAACCTTGAAGCTTTCCTAATTAATTATAATAAAATAATTAATTAATTACAATCACAATAGCACTGTCAGCTCACAATCTATACAAAGCTTCACACATGCTATATTAGGGCTTGCACACTTGCTAACATCACCACTATACTATCCTCTATCACCAAATGACCATGAATCTATTCATTGTATCTTAGATGTAAGATAGAAAAAACATCAAGAACTACTTTCTTAATACTCTATTTCTGTACCACTCTTTATAAATCAAGTACAATTTCCATACATTTTTGAATCATGTGCTACAATCATGACACTTTATTGAACATGTCCATATCTAAAAATAACCAAACAAGAAAAACCTTGTCCATACAACTATAATCTCTTTGTGTTACTCTGCCAATCTTCACAGACTTATTGCTATTTTGACATCAATGAAAAACATAGTCATGAATGCAACATGTCAATACTCTCCAATGCTTAGGATTCTCCCTCAAAGTAGTATCATCAACATTCATGCTAAAAATGATAACCCTAAGGGAAAAATCTATAATATGATAAGTGCAAAGTGTGTGTGGAAGAAAATGGACCTAATCAAAGTGGTTATAGCTAGTGTAGTTGATGAGGCTTTGGTTGACTCCATGTCTTAAGGTCATGTTTTTCAATTTTTGATCCCACTCGATTGTAGGGAAACCTCAATACCTTCTTTTACAATGTGATCTAGTTTGGAAATTCTTGGATTGGGTGTGTGTTTCTTTCATTCAATGTCAATCTCTCTATAGACTGTTGGTTGCTTGATTTTAACCTTTTTGAACTTGGGTTTTGGTTGGTCTCATATGAGGTGTTCATTGATTTGGCCCTATGTTTATCTCAACTTTGGTTCAAGGTAGTGACTATGCTAAGTATTTTCTTTCACTTGGGTTAGAAAACATGAATCTTTGGATAAAAAATGAGTTTAAGTGGGCAATAAATGATTTACCAATGGATGATATAAGATATAAAGTGGAGAAAACTAGACTTAGGGTTGTTGTTAATGGACTTGGTAACAACCATTTTAGAACAACAAGGATAAGAATATTTTGAAAATAGATATGGTGTATTGTGAGAAAACAATCTCTCAAAGGACAAATAAACTTTGAGAGAGACAAACAAGTGGTCTCTTTAGAAAAAGGATTTGATAGCAACCAATGTGTATATTTTATAATTTTTTTCATGAGGTCATTTCACAAATAGGACAATTTAAGCATTCTTTCAACCCTGTGGTCAATTTGGTTTTAATGTGTTACTCATTAGGCCTACCAAGAGCAGACCAAATTGATTTTTTCTAGATCTAGTGCGATATTTCCCTCTAATCAAATAGGTGAGTTAATGCAAGATTTGATTGACAAACTTACACATCAATGACCCTTCAAGGTATGATAGATAGAATTCCCTCTTATACAGGGACAATGACTCTTGGGGATGAAGTCCAAGTAGCCTTATGCCTCTACTAGGGAAACCACATATGTTAGGTAACTTTGGAGAAGCCTTATATTCTCTTGCACCATGAGTAACACACCAAGAATAAAAGGGTAACTAGTAAATTGGTTCATAATTATATCCATGGAGTCAAGTCAAATGATTTTTATGTACGTGATTCTCTTAAGAATCTATTTTGACCATACTGAAATCATAGGAAAGTTTTCCCACCTTAGGCTACCACTAGAAACACATTGCCCAAACTTGTCTAGATGGAGAAATAAGTTTACCTTTCTTCTTATTTATATACCGACTGAAGGGGTTTATTAGTTTGAGCTTCTATCCAAAGGGGATGCACTTCCCAGAGGATGATGAACTAGCTAGAAGCTCACTCCTAGGTTATTGTAAATGATCTTGCTAACAAATTTTGGTATATGCATCATGTATTTAAAGGGTTCTACTTTGAAAAAAGGAAAGATATCTCAAAGATGTGTTCAAAAACACATCTTAAAACACATGAGACACACGATTCATTCCACTTAAAGGTTTTAAGTTTTCTAACTTATGACTTGAAGACACCCATGATTAGCATGCAAGATTCTTTCAAACTTAACAATGTGTCGTCAACATAAGAAATTGAGTCAACATAATAAATTATGCATGAAATATTTGAAAAAGAGGGAATAAGAACAATTTTCATTTAGAGCATTCACGATTGGATGAATTCTTTGTAAGCACCAAAATTGAAGTGTGTCAATTTGTAATGTTCATTGATTTTTAAGCATTCGAGATTGAGTCAAAGTGTTTTATGCCCAAATTTGAAGTGTGAATTATAGTAATAGTTCTTTGATCCTTGGCATTCAAGATCATGTTTGTTGCTTAGTCATTCGTTCCACTGAAAATTTTGTTTGTTGATTTTATTTAAGCATTCAAGAGTGAATTTGATTAAATTATTAAGCCCAAATTAAGATGTGAGTTTTTTCCATGATTAAACATACAAGTTCATTCCTTAAACAAACCTAAAAACTTAACCCAAAGACTTACAACCAAAATGTTAGTGCAAATGCTCCTCCTCAACCTAAAAATAAGACAACCCTTGGTTAGCCAATGAAAATAGATGCGTAGATAGACAAAATAAATGTGATGTAGGATAAAAGATATGAAATGAAACAAAGAACAAAAGCTTGACAATATAGAATGGATGTGCAAGAATACTTCAGAAAAGCATGGAATTACTGCATGGATGCATGGAATTACTACATGGATGTGCAGAAGTAGTGAAAAATGTGTGGAATTAGTTAATAGATGTATATAATTAAGGAATGAATGTGTGGAATTAGTGAACAATTGTGCAACAATAATGAATGGATGCATGAAATGAGTGAATAGATGCATGATAATAAGGAATGGATGTGTGGAATTAGTGAACAGATGTGCAAAAATAAGGAACAGATGCACAAAATTAGTAAACAAATATGGAGAATTAAGGAATGGATGCACAAAATTAAGGAATAGATGCACAAGAGTAGTAGATGGATACATTAGTGTAAGGAATGTACGTTTGATAGTAAGGAATGGATGCATAGGTATAGGGGATAAAAGCCTGGGAAGAAAGATATGAGAAATTGGTGGAGGTATAATGAGATGTTAGGATGGAATGTGAAATGTATGCAGTGACAACTTGAATAGATTCACAACAAGAAGTGACGTATGCACAGAAAGAGTGGACAAAAGTGTAGGAATGACTTAGAATGTGCTCTCCTAAGTGTTAGAAGGAGTTTGAAGGTATTAAATGTTTTAACTTGATATGTCTTCTTCCTAAACACTTCTTCTAACCTACACAAACAACCAAAAAAATTTGCAACACATTCAAACAAAAAAATACATGAGATTATTAGTAAGCAAGAAAACTAGATTGAAATAGATGAATTAATGACCCATTGTGGGATCCCACTAGACATGCCAAAATGCAAAACCAAATATTGTAATTGCCAATGGAATACCAAGATTTAAAAAAATAATTCAATAAGACAAACAAGGTTAACACCTATGAGAGGACCTTCAACAAGAAACCAAGACAAAAAAAAAAGGAATACAAACCTCACTCCTCTAAGTAGTTCCAATTTGAAGAGGATTTGTCCAAGTAATGGAGATGTATGCTCAAATGGTGCTCAAGATTCAATGGATGAGAGATTCATGAGCGTAAGTGGATGGATTTTTCCATTACAAGGGTATTCTGGTAGTTTTGAGGCTCTCAAAATAGAATCACAACATTATCATAAAAGTGGATATGAATTGTGAGGGGAGAGGGTTTTATTTATAGGAAAAGGATGTGAGGATGGAGGCTCAAGATGAAAAGATGAGGGATGGCTAGATGCAAGGAGAGGGAAGCACATGGATTTTTCTTTCTCCAACCCATAGCCTTGTGACAAGTGTCACAAGGAGAGAGGATGGAAAAAATGGAGGTAAAGTGGGGGGACAAAGGAGTTATGAGGGGGATGGTGTGTGTAAGAGTAATGTAAGAGAGTGTAAGGGATGTGTAAGAGGCCATTAAGTCTCTGTAAGAGCATTTAATGCATGTGGGTGGGGGTGTAAGAGGGGTTTGACTTTGGTTTGGCTTAGGAGTTCTTAATCTAGGATTAAAGTTGTGTAAATGATTATGGCGAAGCGTAGGCTTGTATTAGAGGGGGGTTAGGATGAAGGTGGGTTTAATTAGTCTATTAAATAGGATTAGTATGGGTGAATGGGTTGGATTTAGAAAATGACAGGGATGAATGAGCCTATTAACCCCAAAGCATCATATTTTGGTACATATGATGAAGCCAAAACTAGGATATCTCTAGAAATAGAGATTCCTCAGGCTTTGAAGAGAGATAAGAAGAGGATGCAAACCATAAAGAAGAAATTGGAAAACAAAGATGACCCTCTTATGCTTATTGAGGGAAAAGGTGAAGATGAGAAAGAAGAAGAAGATGAAGATGAAGAAGAAGAAGAAGAAGAGGAAGAAGAACCTCCAAAGAAAAAGGAGAAAGTGATCATAACAACACCAAAGAAAGTAACACCTAAAAAGTGAGGTACCCCTATAATCACTATTGCAAGGAATTCCAAAAGGAAATTGAAGCTTTAGGGTGATGATGATGAAGTGGAAAAGACTCCTACCATTCAATTGAAGAAGCCCCCTCTAACCTTTGTGAATAAATTAACGAGATTGAGGGAAGGGATTGGTATGACAGGATTCAAGTACATCAAATATGAATCCTGAGGCAAGGAGGAACAACAAAAAATAGAGGATGCTTTGGTGGAAAATATAGCTAAATGGAAGTATGATCCAAATGAGCTAAAGAGCCAAGCTCCTGATGTCTTACTAAAGGCAATTACAAAAAGATAGACCAATGTTGTGAAAATAGAGAGGGGCATTAGAGAGAAAAACTTGAAGAGAATCATTCCTAACTTCACAAATCAATTAAATGAGGAGGCCATGGAAAAACATGAAAACATGTAGACTCCTAGGTTCAAGGCATTTCAAGTTTTTGTCTAATAATATTGAAGAGGTTGTTCACTCCACAACAAAGTTGTCAAAACTATTTTTGAGGAACAATATAAGATAGATAAAGTTTAAGAGAAAGATGTAGAGACTATAGAAGAGTTAGATATAGAAATGATGGTAGTTACTATGATTTCCTCTCTACCCTCCACTCTGAGCCAAGTCATTTCTACATCAAGCATAGAGAAGATAGAGAAGGAGAAACAAAGTCTTGCATCCACCCAAGTAGTAATTGATCAATAGTCTCTGACTACCTATGGGACATGTTCAACCAAGCTACACTTAGATAAGGATGAGGAAAATATTGATAAATAAAGTAAAGAAGAATCCAAGAATCAACTGAGTGGAGAAGAGAAGAAGGATGAAAATAAAGGAAAAGAAATTATAGTGTCCCCTAGTGCCAAAGGAAAGGAAAATGAAAGGATCTTTGATGAGATTGACCTTGATACTAAGATTGTGATTCCAAATTGGGATCAATCCAATCTCACTACTGATTAGATGGAAATTCTAAGTGGTCTATGGAGGAAAATAGCACAATAGAGAAAGTTGAGAGTAGAAAGGGACAAAGAAAAGGTTATTGAAGACATCAAGGAATTTTTTTGGATATAATGTGAATAAAGGTAAATAATAAGGCCCCTATTATTGAGAAATTAGTTTATATTGTAGATAAATTCAATAAAGATATAGATGTATATGATAAAATTTTGCAAAGGGTAGAGAGAAAATTTGAAAATAAAGTTTTATAGAATGTAGCAAAGAAGATTGCTATTGATCAAGTGGAATTGTCCACTCTCATTGGTACATTAGAGGAAGTTGTAAATAATTTTGTTTATTTATTTATAAAATTGTGTGATACTTCAATTTTCACCAATGAAATAAAGGATGACAATGAAGACTTGAAGAATAATGCTAGTTAGTTAGCACTTGATCCAAGTTCCATCTCCAATCATTTTGTAAAAGTCAAAATTTTGACACATGTGTGAGCAAAATTATTGAGGGAGGAAGCCAAAATTATGAAAATAGTATTGGACATTCAAAGTATGATGTTTCCTCACATGGATGTGATGTAGAAACATCTTGCACATGTAAAGACATTAGTTCATGATACAAACTTCTTAGTTGCAGATCTCATGATGGAGTTATTAGCTAAACTTCAGATTAAATTACATATTTTGAAGGTATTGCAAGAAAATTGGGATAAAACTATGTCTTTAATTTTGAAAGTGCATACTGATTTCCTCACACATTTTGGTATTACCTTGTAAATATATGTTATGAAATTTGTAACAAAAAAGGGGGAAAATACAATACATAAAAACGGGGGAAATATGTATAAAGGAGAAATATAAAGAGGAAAATTTATATGTATATATAAAATAGATGATTAGATGTACAGAAAAACAAAAATAATTTTAAAAAGTCCAAATTTAGATTAGTTATGACCAAGCCATAGTTTTTAGTTCAAACCTAGTTGCAAAACCAAACATATGGAAAGGGGGAGTTTGATAGAAACTTTTGTTCAAGAGATTTTTGATTTTTGATAGAACTACTCAAGATAAGTGTTTTTGTCACTAATGTCAAAGGGGGAGTTTGTTGACCCTTTTACAAGACATATTGTCAATTAGTGATAAACCACTTAACTTATCTAGGAAGGTTGGTTAATACTACAACCAAGATTTCCCTTAGCCAATAAGTTTTAATGTATCTTGAGTAGATCAAGGATATTGAGTGCAAATCGAGCTCCACTGTATAACCCAAGTTATTATGTGTTAATAGTGGAAACCAAGTTCTTAGTGTGAACCAAGTTCACAATTCTTGCCAAGTTCTCTGTATGAATTGAGTATCAAGTTCAAATTTGTATGCTCCAATATCACCTAAGTGATAAAGTGTTACCCAAGCATCTAGTGCTACTCGAGTGCTAGAAGATCACCTGAGCTCACTGTATTGCTTGAGCATCAACATAGCTCTAGAATGCACAACGTTTCTCGAGCATTAGCATTTGACCAACTTAAAGGTATAATTTGGTTATTATGAAGTTTTATCTTGTATGAGCTGACTTGGGCATATGAAGTTATTGTTTGAGGGATATTAGGAAGGAAAATTCATTTTTCTAAGAAGTGGATATACATGAATATTTTGAAGACAAGAAGCAAATATGGAGACGTTTGAGTAAGCAAGCTACAAAGTAGTATAAAGGGCAAAGAAAAGACCTATCTATCACAACTAGGTGATCATATTATTCAAAGGATCTATTTTAGTAAAAAGAGTTGCAAATCAAAGATCAATCTATTGATTCATCCTAATAGGTACATCAATCAAATCCTTTAACTAGCTGGACCTAATAGTCCTTTGTTGAATCTCTTAACATAGTACTTACTTCATTATATTGTAAAATCCTTTCAAAAGGTGGAACCAATAGTCCTTCATACTCCTAATAGAATAGATCACCATAAGTGATCAATTGTAAGCCCTATCATGCCAAATTTATTACTACAGTAGTGAAGTATTGTGAGTGTCATCTCGATTCCAATTTTACCTTCTCCTTGAAGGGTTTTTGGGTTACCAAATCTTGTGTCAAAGTTTAATGGTGTTTATTTATTTATGTTCATGCATGCCAGTAGATTAGATAATATAGATGAAGTAGAAGAAGAAGTATTCTAAGTGTGAAAAGTTAAAATGGTTCTTGATTCATCCCCCACCTCTCAGTCAGTTGTTTGTCATTATATTTCTAACAAACTATGACCCCCACCCAAAAATCATAGAGTCCCTTTCCCAACACTAGGTCAAACTATTATCAACCCCTAAAATTAACTATCATAAGGGATATTTGGGGTACACTAGAATAAGAAACTCTATTTGAGTGGGTAGGGTGGGAGGGGATGAGACAATGAACATGGACCAACTATTAATTAAAGGCAAAAAAATAACCTAATTTTACTCACCCACTTTCAATATGTCCTTACTAACTATAGTTTTCCACCCTACCTAGCCATAGAATTGTAGGAACCTCACATCCAACTATATCCTTCCATTGCACTGGGTTGTGTGGTAACTATAGTAGACGTGGCCTCATCATAGAATTTTAGGTCATCAATCCCATTGTTTCTTTAGGCCACTCAATCTAAAATTATATAATGGCATTGCCCTTAGAATAGTAGGCCTATGGGCATGCCACCAAATTCTACATGTAGCATGCCCCCTTTTCCCTTCTACATGCATGCATGTATGCACTAGTGTATGTAGAGGTAGCTTTTTATAGTGAAATTAATCATGGGTGACCCATCTCACACCCCTTCTTAATGGAATGAACTTGCTAACATAAGGTGGAATGATCCATAAAATGATAGAGAAAGGTAGATTATTATAATGGGATAGAATAACCATTTGTTGCATTGTGGAAAATAGAATTGGCCTGGAGCCTCTGCCAACCCAAAGATAGGAAGGTAGCATTTATTAGGGAGGGCACTAAAATTCTATGCAAAGAGGCATGCACAATTCCTTGTAGAATAGTATGGCATAGTCATACTAAGATCTCCTACTATTATGCCAACATGAGTGTTCTATTCTACATGTTACGTATAGAATCGAGCCATAAAACATCTTTGGTTCTATTTCTAATTCCAATCCTAGTAGTATAGATAAAATCTAACCTAATGTAATCTCTTATTCTAGGTATATAACAACTTCCCCACTAGTGCATGCATATGTAGAATTGTGCATGTTTTGTAGTTGCACCACCCCTCTTTTTCATTCTTCTAGATGTCGTATCTATTCTATATGAACCAACAAATTTTCAAGCCATTAGTGGCAAAGTCCCCTATAGAAGATCTATATATAGAGGTAAAGAAACATACACTAGTGGAAATAGAATGAACTAGATAATAGGTAGCTGATCTTGAACTAGTAGGGGAGAAAATAGATCATGTAGTTAAAGAAGAAGAAAACATAAATGCATTGGCATAGGTTGAGATTATAATTTCATAAAATTGAATGTGTTAATCAATCTATTAAGTAAGAAAGATTAGCTAGTTCTGGATTGATTGGATGTTCTACAATTGGATTTATTCAAATTGCTACTAATTTTGCTGGGTCTTGATCTTGATCTACTTTTGGTTGGTGGATTTTCTCATGCTCCTACCTTTCCATTGTCTGCCCCTATCTTTCTAATTTCCCCACCTGCATGTTGGATATCCTTTTATCTAGACCTATGGTACTACTTCTTCTAGGACTGGTTGATGCCTTTTCTATTTTATACATTGGTGCTTCGACTTGGCCAACTAAAACTAGGTAAGATACTATGCAAGATGCATGGGCCCTATTCTGGTTGCTTCTAGGTTTCAATCTGAGAAAAATAGTAGAAGGTAAGCTATTGGATCAATAGGAAGTGAAAAAATTCTCATCCCCCTATCTTATCCTATAAAATTCCAGGCTAGGCTATTTCTCCTTGTACCATAACAAACCCTTACCATTTATGTAGTCCCCCTCTAAGTCCCCCTCTATGATAAGTTATAAGGCCCAATTTAGGATGGTCAAATGCCCTAAGATTTTATAGGAATACTAGAGCTAGTAAGGGCCATACTATTATATTACCCCCCCACCCCCCCTATTATTTATGGGCTCAAATAGAAACTTTGGATATTTTGGAGGGCTAGCCCTACTATTCTATTGTGAACCTGGGAACTTATAGTGCTAGAGGGGTTCCCTATTTTTTGAGTTTAGAAACATCCTTATTTATTCTATTCCATCCATCCTTTACAGTTCAAATAAAGTCTATTGTTTCTTGCTAACAAATATATCCTACCCCATCCTACACCATAGCAAAGGAATATAGGTTGGTGGGATTGGGATCAACATATAGGCCTTGGATGGGGGTGAAAACTAGAGTTGTACCTATCTCATATCTATTATCCACACACTATAGTGACTAATTTAAAACCTTGAACAAACAAATAGGGTAAAGTTTCTCAAAGAAAATAGTAAGGGTATGCAGGGGCCCTTTTCATTTGAGCTATAGAAGGGAAATTATAGATTCAACATGTAGGTTCAATTAGAAGATAGATCATTTCATGCAGTTTGTTCTCATCCAAATATTTTGATGTAGATTCTATTGGTTCATTTAATTTAGTTTGTTCATATCTAGTCTAGTTCCATATTCATCTTAAGAAGTTTCATTAAATGCATATCCAAATTTAGTAGGAAGGTTCCATAAGAAGATTCTCTGACTAATTGGTAGGTTCAATTAGAAGGAAGGTGAAAAGCCCATTCAATTTCTCATATTCCTATAACTTACTATTTTTGGGCCATGAAACCTTTCTTGCAAAGGGATAATTGGGTCAATTTTGTTTTGGGAATCAAATGGAATATTTTATGTGGATTCAATAAAGTTGTATGGATCACATAGTATAATTCTTTCTAAAAACCACACTAATGGATTAGCCCTCCTAGCTCTATTAGCCCCTTGTTCATTATAGCTCTATGATGAAATAACCTACTAAAAGTCCCTATGTCCTTGGATTATATCTCCTTGGTTGTAGGTCCCTAGTTAATATTGCCATTTTAGTCACCCACTATGAAAACTAAATTATAGAAAGGTGGGTGGGGGGGGGGGGGGGGGGGGGGGGCACTACATTTGCACCATCATTCATTAAATGATTCTTTCCAATGAACTTTAATTTTATAATAGTAGATGTAGAGGTATGTAGGGGAATGATATAAGAAATTGTGGGAGGAAATAAATAATAAGAAAAATATAATAAAGAGAAGGTTCCCTTCTTACATATCCACCTTGCATCCTTTTCTTCATGGCTTGCTGAGTGTTCTAATAGAAACTATTAGAATGGGAATTCTCATTAGGGATCTTGCTTGCCTAAATATATCTAAAGTTCCTAGAGGTAGGGCCACCATTTACTTACTACTACCCAACCATATAATCTATATTCAATTTATATCAGTCCTATCCTCTAAATTCTTGACTTATAGTAGTGGGGTGGTTGGGTGGAACCTTTTAGAATAGTCGTAGTTACTGAAACTTCCCTTTATTGGGGTGGGAGGACTTAATTGTGGGAGGAAATTATGCTTATGTGGTAATAATATACCCTCCTAGAATATACATCCTCAGGAGGGAGGGCAGAGGGTAGAGGGTATGGCTATTTCCCAGGGGTTAGACGTAAGTCGCTATAGGTTGTGGATGTTGGATACAAGGTGGGCATAAATTTGAGGTCTGCCCTTATCCTATTGATCTAGATATTTAGGGCTCTTTCCCTAAGTATTTATCTAATATTTCTTTAGGGTCTTGTATGGTACATTCTCATGTGGACTTTGCATGTTATTATTCATAGTTCATCATGGGATAGGATCCCATAGACTCAATTTGCTTATAAATTAGCCTCAAAGGTTTCAACGTGCTAATTTATATTCCTAGTTGAGTGCATTCCTTCATTATATGAGGGAATTTTTTGAGTCAAGGTAAGTTTGTGAAATTTTCACTCAGTTGTTTGCTTCAAGTCTAGCTAAGCACTGGTGGCCCATTGACATACAATTTGTTGTCCCTTGTGATAACATTCTGAGGTCTTCTTCCAACATCTTTCTAAGTGGTTCTTCATCTTACAACATATTATCATGCACCACCTCTTCAAATATGTTGAACATTTGAATTTGAAGGGCTATTACATCATATACTCTCAGACAATACACATAATGTTAAATTAGCCTACATGTCACACATGCAATCATTTAATAACCACCCTTTTTGTGATGTTTTTTTTTGATCAATAAGACATAAATAAAAATTACATACAAATATAAGCAATATTAGAAAATAATAAATCACATAGAAGAGGATACAAGACAAAAATATTTAACATACTTCACCCAATCCCTGGACTACATCCACCAAACAACGAGTCTAATATTCTTACTATCCAATGATTACAACTTGATTACAGTCCATAATCCCTTATAGGTCAATACCATCACAAGAAGTCACAATCTCATCATACATCATAAAATCCCTAACCCTAAGCCTTTTTATATTAGATTTTTATGTTGACAAATTTAGAGCTAGAATAAGTCAACCAATAGAAAAATATAACTTTCAACACCTTTTACAATATTAAATTTATTTTTGGTTTCAAGGGTGCTAACCCCAAGACCATGCAAGGGGCATTTCCCCTTGACCTTTCCTAGGGAACTTCCCTAGGAACCCACAAGGGGAGTTTCCCCTTAACTCCTAGAGCTTGGGGGCACTTCCCCAAAACTCCTATAGTAAAATATGGGGGAAAACCATGCTTAATAAAATGGGGATAAATTAACCTCCAAGTATGATTTATATAGGCTCCACATCACAACAATATCTCACTTGGAGACTAATAAGACTCCAAAATAATAACCTGTCAATAGAGATTGACCATAGCACTACTAAACATGTAGTTCCCACTAGAATGTAAGACAATTCTTGACTTTACTGTTCTTTTATTTTATTTAGTCTAGAAGACCAACTGAAGCTGAAGAGGAGTTCAATTTTTCCCTTGTCATTGCCTTTGTAAACATATCTACTAGATTATCATATGTATGTATCTTTTTGATATTTAATTGACCATCAGATAAAATTGACCAAATGAAATGGTACCACAACTGTATGTTCTTTGTCTTTGAATGTAGAGCAAAATTATTTGCAAGAGGAATGACACTCTAGTTATTTGTAAAAAAAATTGTGCCTCTATGGCTGTCCCAATTATTCCATGAAGAATATAATCCATATCATCTCCTTATATTCCTCTATAGTAGGAACATACTCTACCTCTATTGTGGATAAATCATTGACCTTCTGTAACCAAGAAATCTAATTCATTGCTGACTCATCAATAGTATATACATATCCTATAGTACTATCTCTGATATCAAAATCCCCTACCAAATCTGAGTCAATATAGCCTTGTAAATCAGTAGTAGATCCCTTTAAATGTGAACATTTATTAGATGTTCCTCTCAAATAACTAAGAATCCATTTGACTATATTCCAAATCTCAATCCGAAGATGACACATATACCTACTAACGACTCCCATTGCATGTGCAATATCTAGCCTAGTACATACCATAAAATACATTAAACTTCCTACAACAAAGCATAAGTTACCTTGGACGTATTATCCTCCTCTTCTTGTATCTATGGAAATATTTCCTTAGTCAATTTCAAATGACTACGAAAAAGTGTGCTAACAGCTTGGTATTCTCCATAAAGAAATGTTGCAACACCTTCTCAATATAATCAACCTAAGATAATATCAATTTTATGTTCTTCCTATCTTTTCAAATCTTTATACCAAGGATTTCTTTTCTACCCCCAAATCCTTCATAGAAAATGAATGTGCTAACTATTGTTTCAACCCCTTGATGTGATCCATGTTAGACCCTGTTGGCTTGATTTTCTACTTGTCTACAATCTTGTTAAAATTTGTGAAAATTAGGAAGAACTATGTCTAAAATTCTTAGGGTTTCTAAAATTTATGCTATCCCTCATGAAAAAACTCTAGGTCAAATTTTTGTCTTGTTATGTCATTTGAGTTCATTCGAAATACATTTTCCTTTTAAAAGAGGGATATGTCAAAAACCTTGTTATACCTTTATATCCCTAAGTTTTAAGCTAATGTTTTATCTTTTTATTTCATGATCTCTTATCTTTTTAAAGTTGTGCTATTGTGAAGTCTCTATGATCATAACATCACTTCGCTTTGCTCACTAACCATTTCTAGGGTTGTGAATGAGTGAGACAATCTATTTTATGCTTAGTGTGGCTTCACAGTGGCTAATGATAACATCTATGTTGGAGGTGCAAATGAGTGAAACAAGGAAGAGAACATGAATGCAAGTCATTTCTAACTTGAGGCAATTCAAGTGGTGATGCTGCGATAAAAGGCAAAGGGTTAAGTCTAAATAGTCATTGCAAGGTCACAAGTCATAAAGTATTAAGGATATCTTAAGTTTCTACCATGTGAGTTGAAGGAAATAGTTAGAAGAGATATCAATGCAACATCATGGGGGATTAGATAAACTATGAATGTTAAGTTGCAAGGATGCAAGAAGACATGACGGTTAAGAATTATAAGCAAGCACATCTTCGCAAGTGAGTTAAAGAAACCTCATGTTAATGGAGCAAGGCTGCAAAAGCTTATAATTATGTCTTCATAGGGTCACTTGATGAGTTAAGGGTTTAAGCCATAAAAAAATAGAGAAAGAAGGTAGTAAAGTAAAATCTTATTCACATGATCGCACCATTAAGTTATGAAGGTGATTTACAAGTTGCAAAATCATGAAGGATGGCCAATAGTTAGAAGAAATGGTTATCTCTAGCTCATAAAGGTCTAATGAAAATTGATAAATTAAGCCATGATGGAGTGATCAAGTGGCCATGTAGTTAATATTTATACTATCAAAATGTCACTTGAGTTAATGAATGACTAAGAGTAAAGACCACAAAGTGGTGAATGCTTTGGATAGTGCTATGGAAAGGTTTAGCTCCAGTTACCAAATTGATGCTACGAACATGTGAAGATAGTTCAAGATGGCTAAGGTTAAGGACTAGCACAAGCTCACAAGGGTTTACATAATTGTTAAAATTCAAGTGGAAAAGCTAGAAAAAGAGATAACGGTCAAATAAAATAGTGAAGCGCATCTTCGCAAGTCAAGAGTAAAGGTAAAAAAAATAATGATGCAAACTTGTGAACAAAGGAATTTTTGTAGTTAAAAATGCTTGTCGCATTATTGCATGTTTGGAATGAGCATCTTCTTTGATGGTTGTGAAGGGGTGATAAGGTAAGAGCATAAATCATCACAAAATTGCAAGGATAAAAAATGTTAGGGTAAAAACAATAGCAAAAGTGCAAAGTCGTAAATAAAGCATTCATTGCTAGATCACAATGATTTGAAGGGTAAAGTAAAATGAAGCTGTAAAGGAGTGAACAAATGTAATCACAAAATCACAAGCTAGAATAAATAGTTGAAGAGATAAGATGCAAGGTTGTGAAGCATCAAAAAGGTACCCTTGTTTGCATAGTGACAACTATTAGTTTTAAGGCATGAAAGCAGTTTTAATGAGCACATATAAGCTAGATAAAAAGAATATGAGTTGGAAGTATGAAATATGAAAGAAAAAGTGTAGATTTTGCTAGCTTTTCAAGAATTCATAGGTTTTCAAGTGTGCTGATCTTAAATGCCATTAATTCTATGCTCCCATTATTGAAGCAAATAAAGTATGAAAGATAGAGAATTTTTCATTACCAATTTCATAATTGATTAATTTTTTTGAGAAATTTTTGAGTTGTAGAGTGATTTCTAGTGAGTTTTCAGCATTTAATATATAGAGTTGATCAAATTGCTTGGAGAAATGGCTCAGAGAGAAGGATGACTAATTGCACAAGTAGCCATTGAAGACTCAGTTGCATAGCTAAAGGTTTTGAGCATGTTTGTAGAAGAATGGATACATTTCTTACCTAGTTCATCCAATGCCCAAAATGAAGATGACCACACTTTCAAGGAGCCATATGTAATTTGTAGAGATGTAGAGGTTATTGACATAAATGGGTATGAGTTGTTCTAGTATTTCTACAAGAATAGAACATCAAATATTCTAGTTTGTAATCTTTGGGTAAGGAACTTGGGCAAGTTAATTATGCCATAAGTGTTTGTAGATATGGACCTAGTGAAAGCATTAATCAAGTGATATAATCCTATTAACAAGTCATTTCATAGAAGGGATAGAAGTATTTTCTTATCCTTGAATAAAGAAACATTCATATAAGCATTTGACTCAGAGGACCTATGTCACTACTAATTGAGATAGAGAAATTTAATGAGAATTTCAAGAACCACAAGAGCTTCTACATGGGTAGGGTGATGACTAGAAACATTCCTTCATCAAAGAAGGACATTGGAGACATTCCAAAGAAGAAAGAGATTGAAAAGGTTATGCCCCTTGTATTCTTCCAAAGATACTTTTAGAATACTGTATTTGGAATCAACAAAGCCTTGGGTTCAAATGGAACCATGAATGCTATGGGAGCACATTATGTCATGGCTTTGAATAGCCAAGACCCAATTCATAATGTTGGGTACGATTTTGTGGAGTATATCATTGATAGAATCCATGAGCAGATCATTGCTTCTCAGCAAGGATAATGGGAGAATTTTAAATTCGATCACTACTCCTTAATCATGCATATGATCCTATTCAAGAATGTTAATATATTTGATCAGAGCTTCTTTGAGTCTACGTAAGAATGGGGAGAAAGGTTACCAGTACAACGATGGACAAGTGTATGGAAAATGTTCTACCCATATTCAAATGTCATTTCTTTTTATAATGATTTTATTTATCTAGTTTTGAAAATGATAGGGTTATTAATTGAAAGAATCCATAAGAGTGTCAGAAAGGTTGTTAAACCTAAAATGCATTTTGATAATGAAAAGAAATTAACACATGACTGGGGAAGTGTTTTCTTGTTTGAATAATATACTATTATAAGGATTTTTGGATGGCCTCAGTCACCCCATATCTTATCCAAGTATGTCCCTGAGAGACTAGGGTTTATAGAAGTATTTTGGCAATTGATTTCTTTGAATAGAGAATACTTAGGCAAAGGTATCAAGAAAGGAACCTTTTTGTGTAGGTGCACCAAATTAGGAGACTTTGAAATAGGTAAAAATTCCATTGAGGAAACCAATGCATTTAAAATATATTATAAACTGCCAACTAGGCCAGCCAGAACTTATGATCCATTCAATGTAGTCAGCATGCCCTAAAGAACATGAGAGGGTACAATTTGCCTCCCAAAAAACCTATGTAGGAAGAAGATGCTATTGCTGATAGGTTAAATGAGGACATCTACAGGGAAAGGATGATAAAGTATAGGGACATTGTTATCTTTGAATAGGAGATGAGAAAAGAAAATCCATCCTTCTGTGAGGCCTTACTTAATCTGACCTAGCATAGATGAAATATTTGCATTGTGATACTTCTAATTCAACATTTTGATACACTTTTGAGACTATAGGGTTATGTCATTTTAATATCTTCATTTTGATGATCCACACTTATGTCTGCACATTAGGACCTTATTGATATATTTAATGATTCAAATTCATGTTCTAAATTATTTCAATTACTTTAATAAAACTAAATTGTAGAAATACTTGAAATGTCAAATTATAATGTTCAAATAGAAATTAGTGTTAAATAATAGATTGTGATATGCAATAGGACCTAATTCACATGCCTAGTGACTTAATAGTCATGGATTTAGTATTTTATCACTATGATAGAAAATAGATTATGAGGTTGTTTAGAATGTTATTCAGATCATGTTAAGTAAAAATCAACATTGATATGCAGGGATTGACATTTTAATTTTTTGAATATTTTACATGAAAATGATTAGAAAAGGGAAAATTAATTTGAAATGATGAAATATGCAAGCCTAATGTTGAATAATGATTTATTGCACATAATTACTTATTGCTTACATGATTTTCTTGGACTACTAATGCTCAAGTTTAGAGTGTAGGAATTTGACCATGGGATTTAATGGGGGACCAAGGCTCAAGCCCATGTGAACATAACATAGCCAAGGTGAATGTTTGGAAGATTCAAAGCCTCATTATGATGTATTTATTTTGTAAATGTGAGTTTGCATTTGTAGTAAATTTAAATTCATGAATACATTAGAGACATGTCATTGTGAATTGTGATGTGTTTTAATGTGTCACTTGACACTTGTGTTGTCCATATGGAGATGGCATGTCATTTAGGGTTTGGCAAGAAGTAACCTAACCTAAACCTAACTCCAATGTAGTACCCAAGTTGACCTTATGTGGAAAAATGTTATGAGAAGTCTCCATCAAGGGAAATTATAATTCCAACTTCCTGATAGCTTTTCGAGATCAAAAATTGGTTCAAGGGGGTTATTTTGGTGAAAAATAAGTTCTCATGTGATAGTAGGATGGTTGGGGGGTCTAAATTTAACCTTTAGTAGGCCTAGATGACCCTTGGAACCCTCCAAACAAGTCACTATCTGAGCAATTCGAAATTTGAGAGTTACATGAGTTCTTCCACACTCTCTTAGTTGGTCAATGCTACATTTTTTTAAGGGGACAAGGTGTAAGAAAAAGGCAGCTCATGTTATGACCATTTTTTGATAGTGGGGGTTTTGGGATCCCTTTTAGAGGACTTGGGATGAAATTAGTGGGTTGTCTGCCCACTCCCTAACTTTAGAGACTCTTAGGGTTTGGAACCTTGGAGGGAACTCTTCTAAAACCATTCATTACCATTTTGTAAAAGTATTTAAGGTTGGTTTCTTCTTGCCCATGTAGTATTTTTCTTCAAACTTTCATAATGGTGTTCCACTCTTGAGCATGAAGGAGTGTGGGATTCATATTGTATGTAGATTGCATGGTGTTTTATTGTGATGTAGCATTCATATAAATTTTTGAATGGTAATCCATGTTGTGGGAAGATTGTGATATTGTTGTGTTGAGATGAAATGTGTTGTTGCTTTGATTTTCTCTTTATTTCCTCTATTCTGTTAAATATGTTGTTTATGGGTGTGAGGACTTCACTCACCCTTTGAGAAGGGAAGAGAAGTCTAGGGTGAAGGGGTTAGTTGGGCTTGAAATGTATTTGAGAACCTTGGAGTATGGTCTCCATTATATTCCATAATCATTCATATCTTGGTAGGGGTGATAAGGGAAGTATGGTGTAGAAAGGAAGTTTATGGAGTATGGGCTCCAAGGAAGCTACAGGTGATGGTAGTGTGTTTGGAGGATGATTGTGAAAGCCGTGAAAGGGCATGAATTTTTTTGATTTGTGATAGCCCCAAAAGGGAATGAAAATTATTTATTGTAGGTATTGTTTGATATGGAAAGTTTCCATTTGAAAAGCACACCTTCACCTTATGTTTATGGTTCTATTGGTGAACAATTGTGAAATATCCTTGGGATGGAATTGTTCAAGTTTTGAAATGTAATGTATATGCATTTGTAAGATTATATGTGAAACCTGGTTTGAGCCTTGTTTCCCTAGCTTGGGGGTGGTCTCTTTGGAGGCCTATGGTTGGGTGGAGAGTACCCATGGTCCTTGTTGTTTTGTTGTAATGTTTTACAAATTTTGTGCTCAGTGATTTCATGGGAAAAGCTTGGATGTTTCTTGAAGAAGAACTTGTCAATTGTGCATTGCATTATATAGAGGAATCTCCATCTTGTATTACTAAAGTGTTACTTCATATTAGCAATGTAAGGATTGTGAAGGTGTAGATTGGATCATTTTGTCTAGAGTTAAGAATTCATATGTAATGATATGAAGAGATGGATGTTTTTAATGATATAATTGGGTTGTACAAAAATTCATTTCAAATAGATAGTTTAGTGTTCTTAACCCTCATAGGAATTGTTAAACATTGTTTAAGACATGTTCAATTTGGAATCATAGATGGAAAATACATTAAATTATGATTGGTCATGTAAAAGAGCTCCTTAATGTAATTAGTTTGATAGGTAATTTCATTTAAAGTTTGATTATAAGGATTGTGATAGTAGATGTTTTAAATTGATCTTGTTCAAATGTAATAGATGAAAATAATGTAGTTTAGCAAGTAACTTGTATAAACAAACTTTAGGATGCAAGCTTGTATCCCAATGTTTTCAAGTGAATTTAACAACATTGTAAATCTTGCATACTCATTAGAGTGGTAGATAATGATACCAAACTAATCATCAAAACTAGATTCAAGTCATTATAAAGAAGAGAGAAAGTAAACTAAGTAGAAAATATAGCACCAAGAAAAAAAATGCGTAAGTAAATAAGCCTATAGGTGGGTATCAAACTCTCTGGATTTTGTACGAGGGGTAGTGAAATCCACTTTTAATACAAACCAATAAAAAAATGAAGGAAGAACATACCTTGGAATCCAGTGCATAGAATATTAATAAAATAATATATCAAATAAGAGATAAGACTCAAAAGTAATAAATAACTACCTCATAAATATATGTAACAGAAGATTCATATGAGTCCCATGACCCTTGTGTCACCATTTCATAAATTAACAAGGAGAAAAAAAGAATTAAATAAAAGTTCTATCAAGTCAAGGACCTAGGAATTCATCCCCCTTAGACCAAAGTGAAAAAGGAGAAGTACTCTATAGTTAACATTAAATAAAAGAAAGGGAAATATTATTCCAATGGAGGAAGTCAACCCTTTTGAAAAGAGAGAGGGAGGAAACCTTGATAAAAGCACTACACATGTTAATGGGATGGGAAGGCATGTACATCTCCGCAAACTGTCCTCCCCCACTTGCAAAATCAAACACCTTCTAAGGCATGTGACCCCATCCTTTTGATGTGGTCTTATCCTAGCCAGGGTGCCTAGGATTAGGGAGGCCTAGGTAGATAGGCCTGGGGTAGCGCATATGCTTAGGAGTTGAGGGAGGGAATGTGTAAGGAGTATAAGCATGGAAATGGGATTAATGGATAGTATTAAGGAAGGTTAGTGGTTTTAGTGGTATTAGTAGGTGGTAAAGAACTAGGGTGTTGGTTTGATGAAATATTAGTAAGTTAGAAAGGGATGGGAATGTAGGTTAGTAATTATTTGGGTTTGTTTTGTTTTATTTTATTTATGTTTATTAAATAGTAATGGTATGATTCTTAGTTGGAATATGGGGTTAGTTAGGGTACCATTAGATAGTGGTAATTTTGGAAATTATCGTAGTTTAGCAATTAAATATAAATATATTCAACATGACCCTTTTTATGTGGGTTGAGTATTATGTTGGACATGTGTTAGTAAGTAGGTATTTAATAATAATATGAACTTAAGATATATAAAAATATATAAAATAACATATATACCTCTTGTGGCTATGTAAATCTATAGATTTAGAACATATGAACATAATCACTTTAAAATAGTTTAAGATATCCTTCAATTAGTAAAAGTGTAGGAAGTTGTCGATAAATTTTATGTTAGGTAATACATTGTAGGAGTTTGGAAATAATAAATAAATAATTATTGATTTAAAAAAAAAAAGGGTTGTATGTTAGAGATTTGTATGAAGTATGATTAGTATTTAGTGGATTAAAGACTCCTTGAAAGTGGGGTAAAGATAGTTGTTACCTAATAGTTAAGTTGTGTAATACAAGACTAACAACAATTTAATAATTTAGTAATAGGTGATGGTAGGAAGTAGTTAATAGATTAGTTTGGCGATATTTGATAGTTAAGACAATTGAACTTAGTCATTACAAATAATTAAATGATTAGTAGGTACTTAAAAATGGTTACTTGATAAATTCATTTAGTTCATAGGAAATGTTTTAGAATTTGGTTAGTAAACGGGAGAACAAAAGATGGATAGCTTGGAAATTAAAATAAACCTATTAATCTAAGTGTTTAGCTATAAAAGTGAGTATTAGTAAGGGGCAGTTTGATGGTAGTTAGTTGGTTATTTGAAGAAATGGATAGTTAAAGGTGGATAATATAGTACATATTTTTATAGATGGAGTAGCTTGAGTATTATGTGTTGTTCCATATATATATAGATATGTCATAATGAAAGCTTAAAAATAAAAGATATATGTGGTTTATATTCATCAATACATCCATTTCTATATATGTATACTTATCATTAGTATTTAAAGTGCTCTAGATCTTATGAGGGACATCTCCATATATATATATATATATATATATATATATATTGAAAACTTGAAGATTTTATTTTCTTTTAATAGGGTAGTATCCACCCGAAGTCTCTCCTAACTTTTGATACCATTTCAAGGTGCATCTTCAACCAACTTAGTATGGATCACTTTGGTTAGGGATTTGATAGTATGTTGCAACACTAGAAGCATAACATATATACATTCATATCTTCAATAAGAGCACCCCTTCATTGTAACCCTACCCTTGATGCAAGTTCAAGTTCATAGCGAGTGTACACCATGACATGATAGCTAGTAAAACCTAATATATATAGTAACATAGAGAGCATAGAGGAGATTGATTTTATTTCATATAACTATGATGATGTATCTATAAAACTACTCCCTTTTTCGAAGAAAAGTAGAGATGAACCTTCTTTCTACCTAGCAAGGATCACTTCAGATAGGAAATGGTAAGTATGTCACAACCCTATAAACATGAATGTTAGGTATTTTTTACTCTTGGTCAATCACTAACCTAGTTGAAAATGTATAGTCCTTGTGAGAGATTCTTAAGAATTACCTTTCAATTTTTTTTTGTAGTTGTCTTTTGCCTTGAATTCTAGGCATGACACGTTCAAGGGACTATATCCTAAAGAAGACTATTTTGAAATATGATTGAAAAAGAGGGAGATTGTTGAAGACAACTATGTGTTTCAATCATTTTTTTGTCACTGATGTCAAACCTACTATTTGCTAGTGAGACAATTGCTTATAAGATTCAAGTACTATCACTTAGTTGATTGATGAGGAGGATTTGATCAATAATATGTAACAAAAGCACCTAGAGAAAAGGTTGTTTTGTGATTATGTAATGAAGTATAAGAATTAGTTAAGATAGTGATGAAATGATGAATTGATGATCTACTTAGGGTTACAAAATGGTTGGCTACACTTAGAAAGTTTAGAAGAATAAGTTAAAGAAAGTTTCTCTACGAAGAAAAGTTAGTGCAAGTTGAGTAGAAAGTCAGTTGGAGCTGAGTGAAAGAAAATTCTAGTGGATGCCAAGCAAGACAGTTGATACTGAGTAAAGTCTAGTTAATGCTGAGCACTAATAAACTTTAGTTGATGCTGAGTGATTTTACAGTTGATGCCAAGTAACACAGTATGTACTGAGCATTAGAAGGTTGATAATGCTGACCTACTGCATTATGATAAAGATCAAAGATTCATCGAATCTAAGGTGACAAGTTTATTTTCTTGGAACTTTTAAACTAGGAGGAAGATAAGGTTGATGAGCTAGTGGCACAGAATTTGATGTGAACCATTTTAGGCAAATTCAAATGAATTCTAGAAGAAGTTTCTAGAATTGACAAGATATAGGGTAGATATATTTTATCCTACCTAATCTATCCAAAACCCTAATTTGGATGATGGATAATGAGTGAGAAAGGCTAGTGTCATGTGTGAGAACCTAAGAATGAGAAGGAATTAAGGGTTTTGCTTCATCAAGTGACATAAGAGAAGAGTCTACAATGGCATGTTAAGAAAGAAGGCTTAAGGAGATGAATGCTTGAAGGGTAAACAAACTGTCAAAGTTGTGAAGAATGAAAGCCAAGCATAATTGAGGACTAAATAGAGATTTGTAATCTGCAAGTGAAGTTGTAAGTTGTATCAGATCAATGCTCTACTATTACTCTCTAACAATTGTAACAGTCTATGGTAAATCCTTTGGAGTAAGATTTGACCTAATAGTCATTGGAAAATAGTTTAATAGGGTGGAACTCCAAGTGAATGGCCTAAAGTCCTCTAACAAGGCTCACTTTTAATAGTGTGATTGAAATCCCTTAACAAGGTCACATTTAATAGTGTGTATTGTAACCTTTAATAGGGTTTTCCTTTCATAAGGCATCACTTTAGAAGAGTGAAAAGGAGTAGCATGTTACTAGTGGTTTTTCCCAAATTGAGTTTCCACATAAATCATTGTGTCAAATGTGCTGATGAATGTGTTATGTTTCATGCTTTACATTTCTACAAATTGATTTGATAGTAACAAAAAAGTTTTAGTAAATACACAATGGATGCATGCATGGGTATGAATGTCTTATATGTTCACTAATCATGAAAAGTTTTATTTATACATCTAGACCTTGAATAACTGATTCACCCCCCCTAGTTATTCTAAAGTAATTCCAACAATTGGTATCAAAGCCATCTACTTAAGAGGACTAGTTTTAAGGTACTAGAAGCACAAAGATCAAGATGTCTAAAAGAGAAGTACCCAAGCTCAACAGAGATAACTTTCTTGCATGGAAAATTTTGATGAAGCTACACCTTGGAGGACTTGAAGATCATGCACAATCTACCATTATAGTGGAACATGTTGATCCATTTGGAGCCCTAAATGTTGAAGATATGAAGAAGAAAAAGGAACACAATCAGGTGATGTTGGAGATTGCTTTTGCCCTAAGCTAGGCCCTATTTGATGATATCAAAGGTTGAGACATAGTAAAGAAAATTTGGGATTCCCTGACCACCATCTATGGAGGAGACAAAAATGTTCAAAGAGCCAAATTTGAGAGCCTTGTAGGTAAATTTGATGATATGAGAATGGAAGAAGGTAAAAATATTGCTCAATATGTTGTTAGGATAAAAGAAGTTATTAGTGCAATAAGAGGAGCTACTGGTCATATAGATGATGATACTGTGTTAAGTAAAGTCTTAAGAACATTACTGCCTATTTATGCTATTAGAGTCTCTGAAATCCAAGAGTTGAGATGTATTCTAGGAAATGATCTAACCCTTGAAGGCCTAGTGGATAGACTCACTATTTTTGAGCTAACTTTGACAATTATAAACTAGAGAGTCTTGAATCTTCTTTTAAAGCTAAGTTGTTATTGAAGGATTCTAATGAGGTGAAGCAGAAGAAGAAGAAAAGAAAGATAAAGTATGCATCCAATGAAAGTGATATAGATGAGGAAGATATGGAACAAATGGAAGCACTAATGGCAAGAAGATATCACAAAGGTAAAGGCAAGTTCAAAGGTAAGTTACCCACCATTTGTTTCAATTGCAATGAAGTTGATCATATGGCTACAACATGTACATAGAAGAAGAACTAAAAAGAAGGAAACAAGTAAAAAAATTGAAGAGAAGATGACAAAAAAGATTACAAAGACAAAGGTAAGAAGTCATGCTACATTGTTGATGAACATGATGATGAAGTGGTACTTATTGCAATGAAAGATAAATCTGATGAAGATGAGGTAATTGCACTTGTGACTTGTGTGAACAAGAATAATAGATGGATCATTGGAAATGGATGCTCACATCACATGACTGGAGACAAAAGTAAGTTCATTATCTTAACCTATTATGATAAAAATAGTGTAAGATTTGGTAATGATGCACCATGTTTGATAAAAGGAAAAGGTTCTATCAAATTCATAGACAAGATTTCATGCGACAATGCTTACTATGTTGAAGGATTGAATTATAACTTGTTAAGTGTGTCACAATTGAATAATATGGGATGCAAGGTTGAATTTGGAAATAGAACTGCCAAGATATATAACACAAATGGGAAATTGATTGGAAAAGGTGATTAAACTAGATGTAATTTATTCTATTTAGCTATAGAGGATGCTACTTGTCTTGCTGCAAAATTTGATGATGTATGGCTTTGGAAAAAGAGATTATGTCATGTTAATTTTGATAACTTGGTTAGTATCAGTAACATAAAGAGAGTTAGAGGATTGCCTAAGTTGAAGAAACCTAATAATATAGTGTGCAAACAATGTTAGCTAGGAAAAATGTCAAAGTCAAGCTTTAAGCGTAAAGCTTATACCTCTAAAGAAATACTAGAGATTGTTCATATTGACTTATGTGGACCAATTGAAGTGCAATGCTATAGAGGAGATAAGTACATAATGCTATTTGTTGATAATTACTCTAGGATGATGAAATTCATGTTTTTGAAACAAAAATGTGATGTTTTTCATATGTTTAAGTGGTATTCGAGAAGAGTTGAGAAAGAGATAGGTAAGAGTCTAAAATGCTTGAGATCAAATAGAGGAGGAGAATTCACTTCAAATGAGTTTGAGATGTTCTGTAATGATAGAGGAATCAAAAGATAGACATCTATCGATAGGACCCCTGCACAAAATGGAATTGCTAAAAGGAGAAACAAGTTTATAATGGACTATGCCAAAACACTTATGATGGAGAAGAGTGTTGCTCAGAAATACTAGAGAGACACTGTAAGTATTTTTGTGTATACCTTGAACCATGTGCAAGTCAAGAAAGGTACCCATTCAACACCTTTTGAACTATGGTATAGATATCCACCTAGTGTAAAATACTTTAAGGTATTTGGAAGTAAATGATACATTCTTAAAGATGTTAGGAATGGAAGGTTCAATGCAAAAAGTGAAAAAGGTATATTCCTTGGATACTCCACAAGAAGCAAAGCTTATAAGTGTTTAAATACTAACACTAACAAAATTTTGGAAAGTGCAAATGTGAATTTTGATGAATTTACAGAAGTGCATGTGGCTAAGCCTACGAAAGAAAAAGAAGAATACAAATCATTTGTATACTTTTATGAAGGAATGCTTGCTAAAGAAGATGCTACAAATAAAGTTACAAATCAACAACAAGTTTCAGTAACTGCCGAGTCACATCCTATGAATGCCGAGTTGCATTTAGGAACTGAGTTGCATTTAGATGTCGAGTTGCAAAATGAAGAAAATGCACATTCTAATTCTAAAATTAGTAGACATGAAAGTGAAATTGAGATACCTGATAGTAACACATTAAGATTGTCTAAATATGGAAAAAGACATCATCTTGTTAATCAAATCATTGGAAACAAAGATGCTAGGCCAATGACAAGAAATAGATTGAGAAGTGAATCATGTTTCTTAAACATGAAGGAGCCCAAAATAGTACAAGATGCATTAGAAGATGATGACTGGTTCAAAGCCATGGAAGAAGAGATTCAACAGATAAAGAAGAACAAAACACGGAGTCTAGTTCCTAGACTAGAAGACAAGAATGTGATAGGCACCAAGTGGGTATTCAGAAACAAGTTAGATGAGAATGGTGAAGTCATAAGGAACAAATAAAGATTAGTTTGAAAGGGATATGCATAAGAAGAAGGAATTGACTATGGGGAGACATTTACTCCTATTGCAAGAATGGAAGGAGTAAGAAATTTACTTGCTTATGCTACATACAAAGGTTTCAAAGTTTATTAGATGGATGTTAAATCTGCATTTCTGAATGGCATACTAGAAGAGGAAGTCTACATAGAATAACTAGAAGGATTTGTTGATGATAACAATAAGTGCATGGTATGTAGACTGTACAAAGCCCTATATGGATTGAAGCAAGCACCAAGAGCATGGTATGAGATACTTCAGACTTATCTTGTGAAGATTAGATTTGAAAGGACTAATGATAACAATAATTTGTACATAAAGGTAGAAAAGGCAAAGGTATTTTGCTATTTGAAATATTTGTTGATGATATCATATTTGGAGGACAAGATGCTTTATGTAAAGACTTTGCAAATCAGATGAAGCAAGAATTTGAAATGTTTGTATTTGGAGAAATCAAATTTTTTGTGGGATTACAAGTATATCAGATGAAGCATGGTATATACATCACTCAGTCAAAGTATGTCAAAGAGATATTGAAGAAATTTGGACTAGAGGATTCCAAACCAGTAAGTACACCTATGGTGACAAGACAAAAGTTGTCAAAGAATGATTATTCAACTGAGGTGAATCAAACATTATACAATTCTATGATTGGCAAGTTGCAATATGTAGTACATAGTAGACTTGATATTGCCTTATCTGTAGGGATAGTTGTAAGATTATCTACTCATCCTAGAGAGAATCACTAGATGGCTATAAAAATACTAATGAGATATTTGAAAGGAATAGAAGTTTGGTCTATACTATAATAAGAATGAAAGGTTTGACTTAGGAGCCTACACTGATGCTGACTGGACTGGAAACATTGATGATAGAAAGAGCACCAGTGATGAAGCATTTTTCTTAGGCAAGAGATTGGTTACATGGACAAGAAAGAAATAGAGTTGTACTTCACAATCTACTGCTGAAGCAGATTATGTTGCTGCTGCTATAAACTACACAAACATTGTGTGGATCAAACAACTACTCAAAGGAATGAAGGAAGAAATCACAAAACTAATGATATTTTATTGTGATAATACAAGTGCTATCAATATAGAAAAGAATCTAGTGATGCACACAAAGACAAAGCACATTGCAATCAAATACCATTAAGTAAGAGAATTAGTTCAAGACAAAGAGGTGAAGATGGAATATGTTAACTCAAAGGAGAAAATTGCTAATATCTTCACAAAACCATTACCTAAGGATGCTCATGAGTATCTAAGAGGTAAACTAGGGGTGATACCCCTATCAAAGGCTATTTAAGAAATAGGTGGAGTGCCTTGTATCAAACAAGCTGATGTTCATATAATACAAATTGATGTAGTGGATCTTACTTTAGGAACTACCTGAAGTAATCGTAGAGCTAAGAAATCAAAACAGTTGCAAGCAAGGTGACAGAGGGAGAAATTGAGGAAACTACAAAGCTTATATCTACATATTTTAACGATGACAAGTTTTTGGTATGGGTCTTTGGAATTTTTGTCAAAAAGGGAGAAAGTACATTAAATTGATCATCATCAAAAGAAGTGTTTTACAGATCAAGTGCAAGAGATAAGTGGGAGAAAGTCCTAAATTGATCTGTTGATCAGAGAGGGAGAAAGATATCAAGAATTGAGTTAGAAGTAAGAGGGAGACATTGATCAGAGAGCCAAAAAGATCACATCATAGGGAGATACTCTGATGATCAATCTAATATAAAAGAAAGAGGGAGAAGTCCTAATCTACCTAGTAGGAGGGAGATACAATATGTTAGGATAAACCACAGACATAAATAAAAACTACATGCAAATATAACCAATACAGAAAATAATAGAACACACAGAAATGAACACAAGGCACCAAGATTTAACATGGTTCACCCAATCCCTGGGCTATGTCCACCAAACAGCAAGTCCGATCTTATTACAATCCAGTGATTACAACCTGATTACAATCCATAATCCCTTACAGCTCAATACCGCCGCAAGAACCAATTTCATATCACTACACATAAAAATTACCCAACCCTAAGCCATTTTTATACAAGTATTAAACCGCTTTAGGGTTATAACATGTCGGCCATAATATGTCGGCTACCATGTCAACTACTTCCCAAAAAAATGCCCGAACCCCACTATTTATGAAGTATGTACAGTACTTTCCTGATCAGTCACCACAATCTAACAATCTCCCACTTGGAGACTGATCAGGCTCCACACTAAACAACAATATCCCACTTGGAGACTGATCCTGTAGCAATACAACTACCGCATGGGGCTCCCACTGGATCAAACCACCCTGGACTCTCCTGTTCTTTTATTCACATTTAGTCTAAAAGACCAACTGAAGCTGAAGAGGAGTTTAGCTTCTCCCTTGTTACAACCTTTGTCAACATATCTGCTGGATTTTCATTGGTATGTATCTTCTCCAGCTTTAACTGTCCATCCTCCAAAACTGACCGAATGAAATGGTACTGCAACTGTATGTGTTTGGTCTTAGAATACAGAGCTGAATTCTTAGCAAGATGAATGGCACTCTGACTATCTGTGAACAAATAATTATCCTTCTGAGGATGTCCCAATTCTTCCAAGAAGAATTGAAGCCATATCATCTCTTTGGCTGCCTCTGTAGCAGCAACATACTCTGCCTCTGTAGTGGAGAGAGCATTAATCTTCTGTAGCCTAGAAACCCAACTCACAGCTGCCCCACCAACAGTAAAGACATAACCTGTAGTACTCCGCCTGGTATCAATATCCCCAGCCAAATCTGAGTCAACATAGCCCTGTAAATCAGTAGTAGAGCACCCAAAGTGTAAACACTTATTGGATGTTCCTCTCAAATATCTGAGAATCCACTTGACAACATTCCAATGCTCAAATCCTGGATGACTCATATACCTGCTAACGACTCCTGCTGCATGTGCAATATCTGGCCTAGTGCATACCATAGCATACATCAAACTTCCTACAGCTGAAGCATAGGGTACCTTGGACATCTTATCCTCCTCTTCCTATGTCTTGGGACACATCTCCTTAGTCAATTTCAAATGACCAGGTAAAGGTGTGCTGACAGCTTTAGCATTCTCCATAGAGAAACGTTGCAACACCTTCTCAACATAATCAGCTTGAGATAGCATCAATGTTCTGTTCTTCCTATCTCTATAAATCTTCATACCAAGGATTTGTTTTGCTGCCCCCAAATCCTTCATAGCAAATGCATGTGCTAATTGGCGTTTTAGCCCCTTAATATGATCCATGTTAGACCCAACTATAAGCATATCATCAACATATAAACATAAAATAATGTAGCTATCATCATCTAACCTCTTAAAATAAACACAATAATCTGAATGACACCTATTATATCCATGCTCATGCATAAAACTATCAAATTTCAGATACCATTGCCGAGGTGCTTGCTTCAAGCCATATAAACTTTTCTTCAATTTGCACACTAAGTTCTCCTTATCTTTGACCTCAAAACCCTGTGGCTGAGCCATATATATTTCTTCATCCAAATCACCATGAAGAAAGGCTATTTTAACATCCATCTGCTCTAAATGTAAATCTTCAGTAGCCACAAGACTTAAAATAGTATGAATAGAAGTCATTTTAACAACAAGAGAAAATATCTCATCAAAATCAATTCCCTTTTTCTGTGCAAATCCTTTTACAACTAACTTGGCCTTAAATCTTTTCTTACCTCCTTCCTCTTCTTTCAACCTGTAAACCCATTTATTCTGTAAAGCCTTTTTACCTGCAGGCAACTTGCACAAATCCCATGTCTTATTTTTCAGCAAAGAGTCCATTTCATCTTTCATTGCAGACTCCCACTGAATCTTAGTATCCACCTGCACAACTTCATCATAACTTTTAGGTTCACCAGCATCAGTAAGTAAAATAGAATACAAAGAGGGAGAAAACCTTTGTGGAGGTCTAATTGGCGTTGTTGACCATCTAACATTCACTAGTGTGTGTGGTATTTGTTGTTGCAGTTGTTGCACATCATGAGGAATGGCTGGAACATCAGCTTTTGGAGTATCATCCAACACTACATAATCATCTTATTTCTTCTCATGTTGCTGCAACAGATCTTTGTACAACACTTTTTCATTGAATATGACATCTCGGCTTCTTATAATTTTATGATTTTCAAAATTCCAAAGCCTATAGCCAAATTCATTAATGCCATATCCAACAAAGACACATTTCTTTGATTTAGCTTCTAGCTTGGTTCTATTTTCAGAGTCTATATGAGCAAAAGCTTCACAACCGAAGGTCTTGAGAAAATAATAACTCACCTTCTTACCAGTCCATGCTTCCTCTAGAATACCACAGCCCAAAGGAGTAGAGGGACCTCTATTAATCAAATATACTGCAGTATTGACAGCCTCTGCCCACATGTGTAAGGGCAACCCAGCATGCAACCTCATGCTCCTTGCGTGCTCCATTATAGTCCTGTTCATGCGTTCAGCCACTCCATTTTCCTGTGGAGTCCTTGGAACAATTTTTTGTCTATGAATACCATTAGTGGAGCAATAATCTTCAAATTCATGACTGCAATACTCACCACCATTATCAGATCCGAGACATTTTAATTTCTTACCAGTCTCATTTTCAACCAAGCATTTCCATTTCTTAAAAGTTTGAAATACATCAGATTTTTGTCTAAGGAAATAAACCCATACTTTTCTAGTTGCATCATCAATAAATGTAACATAATAATGAGAGCCACCAAGGGAAGATACCTAATCTGGTCCCCATACATCTGTATGCACAAGCTCTAATTTCTCCTTTTTGTTTTCCTTCCCAGTCTTTACAAAACTCACTCTCTTTTGTTTTCCATACACACAACTTTCACAAAAATCCATATTCACACATTTTAGACCTGGTAAAACTTTCCTTGAATGAAGTACTTTCATACCTTTCTCACTCATGTGCCCAAGTCTATTGTGCCACAGCGCTGTATCAGAATCTACAGCAGCTATTTGTTCTCCCTGCTCAACTGCAGTAATTGTTCCTGAATATTCATTTTTCTCTGAAACAATCAATGTAGAAGGAACAATATGACCTATACAAAGATATAAGGTGCCTACTTTCACACCTTTTTCTACTACAAGGGAACCTTTTGAAACCTTCCAATTTTTATCATTAAAAGTAACTACACAACCCTCATCACCGAGTTGCCCTGCTGAAATTAAATTCCTACTCAGCTTTGGAACATGTCTTACCTCATGTAGTAGCCAATGATTCCCATTCTGCAACTTAATCTTAATTTTTCCCTTTCCAACAATCTGACAGGGTTCATTATCCCCCAAATAAACAAGCCCAAAATCCCCTTGGACATAATCAATGAAATAACCTATATGAGGTGTAGCATGAAAAGAAGCACCAGAATCTAAAACCCATGAATCATCAACACTCTCTAAAGACAGAAGCAAAGCATCCTCTTCGGATTTGTTACTTACCACATTTGCCTCTTTGTCTCCATTTGATTTATCTCCTTCATTTTTCTTTCGAGTCCAACAATCTTTCTTTTTGTGCCCTGGTTTCCCACAGTACCAACAATCATTTGGTCCTCTCGATTGAGACCTCCTCCCCTTTGACTTTCCTCTTGATTTCCCACAATTTCCAGAGTTACTTCCTCTTTTAGTCATCTGCCCTTGCTTTGTGCATTTAAAGCACTTCCTAATGTAGATCCACCTAAGGATTTTCTATGAGTTTCCTCACTTAAAATAACACTGATCACATCATCATATTTTAGGGTACTAGATCCAGGAACAAAATTACTCACCGCCATTACCAAGCCATTCCAGCTTTCAGGCAAAGAACACAAAATCAAGAGAGCCCTAATTTCTTCATCAAAATTGATACCCATAGAAGATAATTGACTAGTAATAGTATTAAACTCATTTAAATAATCTGCAACAGATCTACCTTCTGCCATTTTCATATTAAATAAACGCTTCATGAGAAATACCTTATTTGAAGCGGAGGGCTTTTCATACAGTGTCGCTAGGGTTTTCATCAAATCTTCTGTCGTCTTTGCTTTTGTAATATTAAATGCCACCGATGGTGCCAAGCATAACCGAATGCTTCCAAGTGCCTTTCTGTCCAAAAGATCCCATTCAACCTCTGACATAGTTCCCTAATTCTTGGATTTTCCTTCCAACGGCTTCCATAAATCCTTCTGATATAAATAGTCTTCCATTTGCATCTTCCATAACTAGAAGTTCTGCCCATTAAACCTGTCAACCCTCAACTTACCCTCATCTACCATTGCTCCCACTCAACTGTGAGACTCCCACTTAACCGTGAGACTTTCCTACAGAGGATAACTGAAAGACAACCTTGCTCTGATACCACTTGTTAGGATAAACCACAGACAGAAATAAAAACTACATGCAAATATAACCAATAACAAAAAATAATAGAACACACAGAAATGAACACAAGGCACCAAGATTTAACGTGGTTTACCCAATCCTTGGGCTACGTCCACCAAATAGCAAGTCCGATCTTATTACAATCCAGTGATTACAACCTGATTACAATCCGTAATCCCTTACAGCTCAATACCACCGCAAGAACCAATTTCGTATCACCACACATAAAAATTACCCAACCCTAAGCCATTTTTATACAAGTATTAAACCACTTTAGGGTTATAACATGTCGGCCATATGTCGGATATAATATGTCGGCTACTTCCCAAAATTTTTTTTTTCGAGGCGATGCCCCGAACCCCACTATTTATGAAGTATCTACAGTACTTTCCTGATCAGTCACCACAATCTAACAATCTCCCACTTGGGGACTGATCAGGCTCCACACTAAACAACACAATAAGGAACTCAAAGGGAGTTTTAAGAAAGAGTTTTGTAACCTAATCAAAAGATGGAAGTTGTTGATAGAGGAATACAAGTTCTTTCTTTCATATTACCTTACTATTTTGAGCTAGTCAGATTGGTTGAACAAGATGTTCATTAGTTTGGTTTTCCATCAATGCCAAAGAGGGAGATTGTTGAAATCTGATTGAAAAAGAGCAAGATTGTTGAAGAAGACTATGTGTTTCAATCATTGTTTTGTCATTGATGTCAACCTACTATTTTTTGGTGAGACAATTTCTTATAAGATTCAAGTACTATCACTTAGTTGATTGATGAGGAGGATTTGATCAATAAGATGTAACAAAAGCACCTAGAGGAAAGGTTGAGTTATGGTTATGTAATGAAGTACAAGAATCAATTAAGAGAGTGATCACATGATGAATTAATGATCTACTTAAGGTTACAAAATGGCTGACTACACTTATAAAGTTTAGAAGAATAAGTTAAACAAAGTTTGTCTCCCAAGCTTGATTGAGTGGATAGTAGGTGCCAAGAAAAGTTAGTGCAAGCCGAGCAGATTATTAGTTGGAGCTGAGTGAAAGAAAATTCTAGTGGATGCTGAGTAAGATAGTTAATACCAAGTAAAGTCTAGTTGATGCCCAACACCAATAAACTTTAGTTGATGCTGAGTAACACAGTATGTGCCAAGCATCAGAAGGTTGATAATGCTAAGCTGTTGCATTATGATAAAGATCGAAGATTCGTTGAATCTAAGCCAAAAAGTTTATTTTATTGAAACTTGTGAACTAGGAGGAAGATAAGGTTGATGAGCTGGTGGCATAGAATTTGATGTAAACTAGTTTTAGGAAAATTCAAATTTATTCTAGGAGAAGTTTCTAGAATAGACAATATATGGGGTAGATACATTGTATCCTACCTAATCCATCCAAAACCCTAATTTAGACAATGGATAATGAGAAGGGAAATATTCTAATTTCTTATTTATAGGAATGTATGGTCATGAAGCAAAGAGGTTGGAGAGGCTGGTGTCATGTGCAAGAACCTAAGGATGAGAAAGAATTAAGGGTTTTTCTTCATCAAGTGACCCAAGAGAAGAGTTTACAATGTCATATTAAGTAAGAAGGCTTAAGGAGATGAATTCTTGAAGGGTGAACAAATAGACATAGCTACAAAGAATGAAAGCCAAGCAAAATTGAGGATTGAATAGAGATCTATAATCTGCAAGTCAAGTTATAAGTTGTATTAGATCAAAGCTCTACTGTTACTCTCTAACAATTGTATCAGTATAGGGTAAGTTCTTTGGAGTAAGGTTGACCTAACAATCATTGGAAAATCCTTTAACAAGGTGACATTCCAAGTGAATGGCTTAACAAGGCTCATTGTTAACAGGGTGATTAAAATCCCTTAACCAAGTCACATTTATTAGTGTGTATTGTAACCTTTAACAGGGTTGGGCTTTCAAAGGGATCACTTCAAAAGAGTGAAAAGGAGTAGCATGTTACTGGTGGTTTTTCCTAAATTGGGTTTCCACATAAATCATTGTGTCAAATGTGCTGATGAATGTGTTGTGTTTCATGCTTTACATTCTTGCAAATTGATTTGATAGTAACATACAAGTTTTAGTAAATACACAATGGATGCATGCATGGGTATGAATGTTTATGGGTTCACTAAATTGTGAAAAGTTTTATTTATACATCTAGACCTTGAATAACTGATTCACCCCCCTCTAAGTTATTCTAAAGTAATTCCACCAGACTATTTATCCAAATTGAATGAATGTGTGAATAATTTTGATGAATTCGCATCACAAGTCCCTAAGGAAATCAAAAGGAAAATTGACCCTAAGTATTTAAATGATGAGTTTTTTGTTGAGGTCACTGATGATGAAGATCAACCTAAAGAAGACTAGCCTAAATAGGACATTCTTGAGAGTTCTAAGTGGGCAGAATAGAGAAATAAAAGACAAAATATGGTGGAAGTCCTAGAAAAGGCTCAACAAAAGGCCCTCCAAATTCTACCAAGGGGTAGTAAATAATTTGATGATATTAGAAGGAGGTTCTTAGTATCTTAGGCATTAGAAGATAAGTAAAGAGCAAAGAAGCAAAAATTGGAAGCTTAAATGATTGATGACAAGATTATTGAAGCTTGAGCATTTATGAGTGATGAAAACTTCATTAGATCTAATGAATTTAAAAATTTATTATCTAAAATAAAGAATAATGAATTAGCTTTGCAGATGAAGCTAGATTATTCTAATGAAGTGGTTGCTATACTAGTGTAGAAACTACAAGAATATGATCCTCCAAGTGAACCGCTCACTATTTAAGAAGCAAGAGACTTGGTGACAAGGAGTGATTTGATTATTTTTCCAAGATGGGATATCAACTCATATTTTCTACTAGACCAAATAAGAAGACAAGAGGGGTCAATCTCATTTGAAAATGAGAATCGATATGGAGAGATAAGAGGGTTAGGATATAATATAGTTACTCAAACAATGAAAATATAGTGTTTAGCTCCAAAGCATGACAAACCTACATGAAGGGGATCAAAGGATCCCCTAGAGGGAATGCTATCTTTTGGAATGTACACTCTACTTCTAGAAATTTGATATATGGGATGCACACTTTAGTAGCATTAATGGGAAATAAAAAATGGATACTTTGAAGGCTCAACTATAAGGAGATTATGAAAATTCATTAAAACCAAAAGAAGCTATGAAGAAAAAATACATCTTGGAACATAAGACTATCAAACTAGAAATGGATGTAGCATCATTGAAGAAAATTGTTAGAATTGCTATAAAAATCCATGACAAAGGTGTGTAGATAGAAGGCCAAGCACCTAAAATAGGGGAGACATTAGGCCATGTAATGGAGATTGATGAAGGAGATTTTGGGGCAAGCAATGATACTAAAATAAAAACAATCAAATTCTTGTTGATCCACAAAATAGATGCATTAAAGGTAGTTTCTCAAAATGTGCATAGTAGTTATCTTGCACTACAAGGAGTTGAATAAAGGTGTTCAAAGGCTATTGCTCTATTATCTCTACTTTTTACTACATGGGGCCCCTATACTCCATTTTTTGATAGCTTGGTACATATGTTGGCATAGAAGGAATATTTGCCAAAGATAACCATTGTAAACACCAAAAAAATGATTAATAAACTAAAGGATCTAAATGGTTTCTTTGGTGGAAAAATGTAGCTGATCTAGAATAATATTAAGACAATTGTTGTAGGTACACTTGGTTTGGTGCCTACAATTCTAGATAATGATGAAAAAATGAAAGACTGGGTAGAGTGGTTAACTTTTTTTGATGATATCCTTGATCATCCTAGGTTTTTAGCCTACTGCAACAATGAGGCAAGTGTTGCAATAGTTTATGATATGATTAACATGCTTTACAAAATAGAGGTAGATATGCACAAGGTAATTGCTAAAGTCAAGGCAATAATAGATGTCAATTAGTACAAATGCCTAGATGAGTTGGATTTAGTTAGAAATTCCACCGAGCCGTATGTAGACACAAATATAGCTATATGGGAAGTCATTGTAGACATCAAAGCTCTATCATCTGGTGACAATGATTAGTATAATTAAAGGTGTAGTTAAAGGAATAAATAATAGAGAAAAGACATGGATGGTGACATGAGATGAAGACAAACCAAATTTGTTAAAGAGATACTTGTTGATAATGCCACCTGCCAATTTTGCAATTGCATCTAAAGTTTTGATCCAAGTATAGAGAACATTTTTTATTATAACCAAAGGAAAAAGATCTTTATATTTGCTTTCCTATTAAATTTTGACAAGTGTCCTCCTGTCTGAACCTTGTTGCAATCCTTCCTATAAAAGGACTTCCAAGATGTGGAGTTGAGGTTCAAAATCTATGTAATTTTTTAGTATTATGCTATTTACATTCGATCTAGTTACTCTTTGTGTCAATTTTGTGATGTATTCATCTACATGTGAACATTAAATGATAAGTTGTCATATTTTGAAGTATTTCTGAGTTTACATTAGCATTGTATGATTTTCAAGGAGAATTAATACAAAATGAGTGTTCTACCATATTTGTTTTCTCTAAATTCTGTCTCCATCATTATGTGCTAGTTATGTTGGGATTGTATGAACAAGATTTATGCAATTTAATTCAACTAGGATAGATTGTATATCATTTTTTTGTTAGTATTAGTTCAAGGAATTAAGTAAATTTTTCATCATATAAGAAGGATATTCATAAGCATGGGGTTTAGGATTAATTGCTGATATAATTGATTGAAAGCAAATTAATTAGGTCAAATTTTACTATGTAGACTTTGAATACCAATGGATAGGGCACTGATCATATATTCAATTTCATATTAAAGAGCTCATGGAGTTACATGAAGCATAATTTTTAAAATCAAATCAATTTTACTTTGTTGTATGAAGTGTTTAATTGCTAGTCATCACTTGTTTGTAATAAATCTTTGTGTGTTGTACTTAGCTTTTGTAACCAAGAGTTATTTGTAAAACCAAAAAGAATTATGACCATTGTTTGCTATAGGGGATAAATAGGAAGAAATAATATTAGTGTATGAGTGAAGTGTGAAGAAATTATGAAGTATCATAACCATTACATCCCTAAGGTGCACCTGCCTTGGTCTTGCAGAGCCAAAATAGTAGAGAATCCTTGATGTTCTATTCATGTGGGGTCTAGATCTAAAGAAATATATTTTGATCATAGGAACTAGCTAACCCTTAGGTTTGTATTTTTCTTCTAAACCCTGGTGTCAGTTATTTTGTTGCTTGGTAGTTTTAAAACCCCAACAGGCCCAACTACAAACATATCATCAACATATAAGCATAACATAATGTAGTTTTCATCATCCAACCTCTTAAAATAAATAAAATGATCTAAATGACACCTAGATTATCCATGCTCATGCATAAAAATATCAAATTTAAGATACCATTACTGAGTTTCTTTCTTTAAGCCATATAAATTTTTTGTTGATCCAATAAATAAGATTGAAAAATGAGTGTCAACACACTTAACCATTTTCACCATACATGTTGAGTACACAATGGGAGCTGAGCAAAAATTTCTTTATGAGCTGAGCAAACTACAGTAGATGCCGAGTAGAACACATTTCAATATATGCTGAGCTATACAAAATTCAACATGTGCCAAGTAGATCAGAAGACAGTGTGTGCCAAGCATTGTGAAGTTAATAGGAGCCAAGTAACTCAGGAATCAGTAGGAGCCGAGTAACACAAGAAACACAGTGGATGCCAAGCAATCCAAAATAGATGGTGCTGAGCATCAGTATTACTTTATGAACCGAGCAATGCATAATTAGCATAAGATTTTGTGCCAATACAAGCCAAGATGTAAAATGGTTATGCATGACTCATGACAGGATAAGGAGATAAGATCAAATCCTTTCATTTACATTACGATCCTCATGCAACCAATCAAAAAATTGGAATTGCATGCAACCAATGGGTGAATTTCTAGGGTTCAAGTGGGAACACTTTATCTAAGGATGCATAACGATCCACTAATCTTTATAAGAGAGTCCTGACGCCATTGAAAGAGAGTTGGAGACAAGAAAGAATAGTAGAGGCTTTTATTAAGGTTGTTGCAAAGCTCTGGTGTCAAAGATTAAGTGGAAAGGACAACAGTTAGACATTCAGTTGATAAGAACAAAGCAAGGGATACAAATGTATATCAGATCTCATGAGATCAAGATCAAGGAAAGTAGATCAAGTGCCTATATTCAGCAATCAATGATTGTAAGCTGTCAATTTTATTATACCTAATACTCTTTAGCCATTGTATTAGTAAGGAAACCCTATGTTGATAGGTTAGCTTAACAACTATCTTGTAGATCCTTTAAAAAGTTGATTAAATCCTTTAACAGGGTAACACTTCATGTAAAGTGTTTGTAAATCCTTTAACGAGGTCACTATTGACATCGTGTAAAGCCTTTAACAAGATAGACCTTTAATAGGGAAAACCATTAGAAGTGGTTGAAATTAACTACTGTAGTAATTTCGTGGGTATCATCCCCACCCTAGTTTTACCTTCTTATTCTTGGAAGGTTTCTGGGTCACAAAAATCTCAAGTGTTATGTGGTGATGCATGTTTGTTTCACATGATTGGTTAATGTTTATATGCATGAATGAAAATTTTAGTTATATGTTATTAAGGGTATAAAAAGTGGTTAAAAGGCCAATACTTCTGATTCACCACCCCCCCCCCCCCCCCCCCCCTCTCAAAAGATCTCTTCCCATTAAGACATTCCAACAATTGGTATCAGAGCTAAGTTCTCTCAAGGAGAAGCCTAACAACTTGGAGGAAAAGATATGAAGATGGAAGTCTTCAAACTTGGGAAGATCATTGAAAACTAGGTGATAGATGTGAATCTCACTCTACAAAAGGTAGAGGAAGCTAGAGAGAAATTAAGTAAATCCTTAAAAAGAGTGAAGGAAATAGCTATAGCCAAAAATGATATTCACTACAAGGAGATTGACACCACACAAGTATTTGCCAAAGGAGATTCCAAATAATTTGATACAACAATAGTAGAACTGATGGAGAAAAATAGAGCTCAAGTAGAAGAGATAAAAACTCTTAAGATAGAGTATGAATCATAGGCCATGATGCTATGTGGAATCACTGAACAAAAGAAAAGAGTAGTTGAGGATAGAGTTATGATGGAAGATGAAAAAAGAAATCTTGCAAATAGACTTGAAGAAAAGTGTACTGAATTAACAAGGACCTCTAACATGTAGATGGATACACTTGCCCAAATGATGAACCTTCATCATGAACTCAATATGAAGGATATTGAGATCTCTACTTTGAGGATGCAGAATGAACAACTGTAGAATGAATTGAACAGAGAAAAAGAAATAGTAGAGAGTCTCAACAAGTCAAGTGAAGCCATCAAGTACTTTGAACAGTTGTTGAAATCCCCAAGATTAGCCCATGATACATCAGGACTTGGATACAACAACATTGAAGTTGGTGAATCATCAAAGAGTGCTGAGAAAAGAAGTGAAAAAGATAAAGATTCTAAACCCACTTGTCATTACTGTAATAAAAAGGGGCATACTGCTAATGTTTGCAGGAGTAGGAGGATCAATCAGCCTGACACACCCAAAAGAAAGGGTTACTGTCACAAGTGCAACATTTAAGGACATATGACATAAGATTGCAGGTCCAAAGTCACAAGGACACAAAGATTTAATGGACATTGCCATAATTGCAAAAAGTATGGACATAGAGCCTTTGAATGCAAATCAAAGTCTATGTGGACACCAAATCAGCATGTAAGAAGGGACAACTATGAACACCATTACAATTGGGACTACAATACAAGGCAAAGTTGTCACTATTGTCAAGAGTATGGACATATACCCTAGAACTGCATGAGAACACATTTCAAGGGGAACTATAAAATATGGTTGAACCAAACTACTTGCTTTAGTTGCTTGAAAACTAGACATGTCAGCAAAAATTGTCCAACAAAGGCCAAGGCACCCAAGACTGAAGTAAATAAGGGAAAAGAAAAGATTGATGTGGAACACATCAGAATAGACATGAAGAAGACATGGCAGAAAAAGGATGGATCAAGCACATCTAATGAAAGGGTCACGTCACGCATGAGGGCAGTTATCATTTCTCATCCAACTAATCACAAGATAAGCCTATAGGGCTGATACATATAAGGAAGTATCACACATCAGCCCTAAACTATGAAGAAGCACTGCAAAGTATAAATCTGCATGAGATAAGATGCTAAGACTAAACTTGAATGATGATGCCAAGCTGTCTTTGGGTGCCAAGTGAAACTACTTTGGATGCTGAGTTAAGAAGTGAAGAGGAGGCCGAGTTATTAACAAAGTATGTAGATGTTGAGTAAGTACAACTATCAAGTGGATGCCAAGTTGAAAAACCTTTGGAAGCTGAGTGACTGGTGTAAGTACAAAAGTGCATTAAATGCAAGGTTTTTGTGTCGCTTAAAGGTGAAAATTGATTCATTTTTGAGCCATTCAAATGAAGAGTGATTACCAAGAGCACGACTGAGCAATTTTCAAGCTTTCAACCAGTGTTTTGTAGCAATTCAACATCTACCCAAGTGATCTAAGCATTTATCCAGGTATTTCCTTTAGGTGCCGAGTTTTACAGTTTTTGAAGTTTGCTTTAATTGTCAAACCCTAGTTCAGATATAAATGACGTCTAGTTCAAATACAACCCAAGGGAAAGTGAGCCATGAGATTCAACTTGTCAGCAACGAGGTTAAGTAACCTGAGTTTAGACCTAAACTAGAAGTTGCATATAAAAGCGATCCCACTGGTGCCCTATCCGCTATCCCTAAAAAAGTTGTTATGGTTTAGGATGTGTGAAAGTGTTATAACTATAAAATAGGAGCCATCGGAGACTTGGAAATATTTAATGCCTTTGACAAACTCTGTAATAATGGTATCTTGAAAGATGAGTTTTCTATAATAGAGAAGAAGGGTTTAACCAAAGCCCTAGTTTTTCCAATCATATTCAAAATTGAATGGATATGCATAATACTTAGCAGAATCCATTATGGATCATTCTGGTTAGAACAAGGACTGGTTAAGACTACCAAGAAAATAGTTCATAGGGTTACAGGTTTTCCAACCCTAGATCAGCCCAAGAAATTGAGAAGAGAAAAGAAGGAAATAATTGAGAAGAACACAGGTGCAAAATGGAACAATAGAGGCATGACTATAGATACCATAACTAATCCCCTTCTAGACTTTGTTGTAAGGATCATATCACATAAGTTTTATCAATCCAGTAGGTTGAATAGTGTACCCTGCATAGTAGTGGATGTGGCATATAAGCTTGTAAAGAAAGACCACACCTATGACCTTGCAGAGCTCATGTTGCAATAGATCAATGAAAATCTTGGAGCTATTAGAAAGTCCAAGGGAGCACAGTGTAAATTTAGTTCAGTGTTGGTTTGTATGTTCTTTTATGTGATAAATGAATTCCCTTCATTTGGAAAAGTCAACTGGAGTCAGAATAGAACCATTATTGATCAAATAAATGATTTCATTGCACAAATGGGAGATAACTTTGATGATCAAATGTCTATCTATTTTGATGATTTCAAAAATGCAATGAAGAAAAGAATGAGGATACCAGTTTCACTGGTTGAAAAGCATGTAAATGACATATTCTTTTTGATTGACATTGATTATACTTACATTCAAGCAGTTCTTCCAAGAGCAAGATGGCTTAGACCATTGGGATATGAGCTTGATGTTGACCAAGCTTTTGCAGCCATCACAACATTACTTGTCGAGAAAATGGAAAAATCTCAAAGGCATTTGGAACATTTGACACTGTCAAATGAAGAGTTATTATAGAACTCAAGACAGCCTCAATAGTAAAGAAGAAGGACAAGCTGGTGAAGAAGATAAAGAAGAAATTTGGTGTTAAAGAAACAAGTGCAGCAGGCGAAGCAGAGGAGATTAGTGAAGGAGAAGAAGAAGATGATGAAGAGAAAGATGAGGATGAGCCAGAACAAGGGCCACTTGAATTGTCACAAGGCCAAGGTGAAGACAAAGATGAGAGTGCCAAGGAAGAAGAAACCAAGGAAGCACCCATCAAAGGCATAGTCATCAAAAGGAAGGCAAGGAAACCTCCTACTTCTTAGCCTTCACCAAAGAAAGCTGCCATGCAAACACCTAAGAAGCCAATAACCAAAGCTACAACAAGAGCCTCTACACAAAAGGCCAAAGAGGAAGCAAAAAAGAAGAAGAAGTCAGTCAAGAAGGCATAGAAAGAGCCAAGGAAAAGGAAAAGATATGTAACTCAACCTGATACTGATGAAGAAGATAAAACTGAAAAGGTAAGTCATCCTCCTAAGTCTTTAGTTGATATATTATGTGAGAAGATTAGGAATGGAGACTTAAGTGAAATAAAAGGGATTGATTTCAATAAGTTAAGTAGAGAGGAACAAAATAGCATTGAAGAATCAGTCTATGCATTAATGGCACAGTTCAAGTATACACCTCTTGAACTAGATGGACAATTGCTAAAGGAATTGTCTAAAATTGTAGAAGACAGATGGGATTTCTATCTAACGATGGAGAAAGAGATGAGGGAATCAACCCTAGCAAACATACTGCCTAATTTGACAAAGGAACAGGTAACTCAAGTAGTCAAACAACATAATAAAAGGTTTACACCTAAATATAGGGCATTCTCCATCTTACAAAATAAAATTGAAGAAGTTGTTCAAAGGACTACAAGAGCATGGAAGAATTTATATAAGAAGATTGAAGATGTTCTTGAAGAGGAGTAGAAAGAAGAAGCTGCTGCTAAACTTGAGGAAAGAAGGAAGAGGAGAGAAGAGAAGACAGAAGAAGAGAAAAAGGTTGAAGAAGAGGAAAACAAGAAAGAAAGAGAGGAGGAAGGAAAAGATGTAGACAAAGGTACTGATGTGCAGCAAAGTATGCAAGACACACAACTTTCACCTCCTAGTCCTCCTCACTCTACTACCACACCTGCAGAAATCATAAAGATTAAGGATGTTTTTGACACTTCATGTCAAAACATCAATCCATTAACTGTAGAGGAACTTACTAAGATCCTTGAACAAACAAATCTACAAGCACAATTGTGTACAAGTCCCATATTGGTCAGTGTAGATGATCTCCAAAAGTCATTAGAAAAACTCAAAGAAGCCAAGGTGTCACCACAAGAACCACCTCAAATAATTCAAACTAATAGGTTTACATTTCTACCACCTCCACCACCACCAAGAATAGCCATTCAAGCTCATTAGGAGCTGAGTGTAACAACAGAGGAAGTTACATGTACAATATTATAGACAACAAGTATACCTCCAGCAGTAGTGACACAAGAAGAAGAAGAAGCAAACAAGAAGAAGATGACAAAGAAGAAACACAAGATAAGGAGGAGTCTACAATACAAACTTTGGTTGAATTGCCAAAAATAGGAACTCCTACCAAACCTATTCAGGAGTTGAGTACTAAAAAGATGACCTTACATGTCAGTACACCAAGCTCAAGTTCTACTAGGGTAGCTAGGACCATTCATTATGGCATTCCTTAGCTTGATGAAGAAATTAAAATACCCTATTATGATTCAAACACTCTAAATGATGAAAAGATGAATGAAATACAGAGTGCATTGGATAAGAGAAGGAGGCAAGAGGCAATGATGAAAGACTACAAATACAAGTAGGAAATGAATGAGATCAAAGATATATTCATGGATGCCTTCAGCCTACAACCTCCAGATGCAAACAGGCCAATTCTTGAGCAACTATCTGATATAGTTGACCAAGTGAATAATGAAGACCTTGATACCAATGTAAAACTAATGGAATGGTTAGAAAAGAAGTTTTTAGGTAAGGTCAACCAAAAGATAGCTAATAATATAATTTTGGGATAGGTTGACCTAGCTAAGAAATTGGATAATGTAAAGATTGTCTTAGGGAACATCTTTTCCCTTTATAGAAAATTGTGTGATTTTTCCAAGTTCACACAAGAAATAAATCCAAAAATTTTGAACCTTGAGAGTAAATTAAAGCTCTCCAGCATGCAACTACCCTCAGATCCTATACAGAGTGAAAAGCAATTTTCTCAAACACTTCACACTTAGAGGGAATTAGCTGCATTATCAGTAGAAGAAGCCACTATTAAAGAAAAGCTGATGCAAATACAAGCCTCTATCACTCCTCACTTGGAAGTATTACACAAGGAGAAAATGTATGCATAAATAGTCTTGAAGAAGGATCCAAATATTTCTACACATGAAGGACTTGTTGATCTAGCAGCAGAGCTTGCAATCCAACAAAAGTCATTGGATATTGCCCTGAATAATTGGGATACAGCTCTCAAAATACTCCTTGAGGTAAATAAGACATTTTTGGCCAAGCATGGCATTACCATTTAGGACCCTTTGACATCAGTGTCAAAAAGGGGGAGATAATATCTAAGGGGGAGATATGATTAGAAAGATATATTAAAAGAGAAGACAAGCACAATGGCACAAGACATCAGAATTCATGACATGATAAGACATAATCAACTCAGGGGGAGCTATAAGGTGTAATATATATATTTTTTGACATTTTGTAAGTAAAGAGTGTACACATAAGGTTTAGATCATGAATGATCAATTAAGTGTTTTTGACACTCATGTCAAAGGGGGAGATTGTTGATCCAATAAATAAGATTGACAAATGAGTGTCAACACACAACCATTTTCACCATACATGCCGAGTACACAATGGAAGCTGAGCCAAAATTTCTTTATGTGCCAAGCAAACTATAGTTGATGCCGAGCATAACACATAATAGTAAATGCTGAGCTATACAAAATTCAACATGTGCTGAGTAGATCAAAAGATAGTGTGTGTCAAGCATTATGAAGTTAATAGGAGTCGAGTAACTCAGGAATCAGTAGGAGTCAAGTAACATAGGAAACATAGTGGATGCCGAGCAATCCACAATAGATGGTGCCGAGCATCAGTATTACTTTATGAGCCAAGCAATGCAAGATTAGCATAAGATTTTGTGCCAATACAAGCCAATATGTAAAATGGTTATGCATGACTCATGACAGGATAAGGAGATAAGATCAAATCCTTTCATTTATCTATGCGATCCTCATGCAACCAATCATAAAATTGGAATTGCATGCAGCCAATGGGTGAATTTCTAGGGTTTGAGCAGGAACACATTATCCAAGGATGCAAAATGATCCACTAATATTTATAAGAGAGTCTTGACACCATTGAAAGAGAGTTAGAGACAAGAAGGAATAGCAGAGGCTTTTATTAAGGTCATTGCAAAGCTTTGGTGTCAAAGATTAAGTGGAAAGGACAACAATTAGACATTCAGTTGATAAGAAAAAAGCAAGGGATATGAATGTATATAAGATCTCAGGAGATCAAGATCAAGGAAAGTAGATCAAGTGCCTATATTCAACAATCAAGGATTGTAAGCTATCAGGTTTGTTATACCTAATACTCTTTAGCCATTGTATTAGAAAGGAAACCCTATGTTGATAGGTTAGCTTAACAACTATCTTGTAGATCCTTTAAAAAGTTGATTAAATCCTTTAACAGGGTAACACTTCATGTAAAGTGTTTGTAAATCCTTTAACAAGGTCACTATTGACACAGTGTAAAGCCTTTAACAGGGCAGGCCTTTAATAGGGCAAACCATCAAAAGTGGTTGAAATTAATTGCTGCAGTAATTTCGTGGGTATCATCCCCACCCCAATTTTACCTTCTTATTCTTAGAGGGTTTCTAGGTCACTAAAATCTGAAGTGTTATGTGGTGATGCATGTTTGTTTCACATGATTGCTTAATGTTTATATGCATGCATGACAATTTTAGTTATATGTTATTAAGGGTATAAAAAGTGGTTAAAAGGCCAGTACTTCTAATTCACCCCCCCTCTTAGAAGATCTCTTCCCATTAAGACATTCCAACACTTTTCTTCAATCTGCACACTAAATTCTCCTTACCTTTGATCTCAAATCCCTGTGTTTGTGCCATACATATTTTCTTCATCCAAATCATCATGAAGAAAATCTATTTTAACATCAAGCTAGTTCAAATGAAAATCATTAGTAGCCACAATATTTCAAACAATGTGAATAGAAGTCATTTTAACAACATGAGAAACCTAGATTTAAATATTTTCTTACCTCCATCCCTTCTTTCAATTTGTAAACCCATTTATTCTATAAAAACCTCTTACCTACAGGTAACCTACAGAAATCCCAAGTCTAATTTTTTAGCAAATAGTTCATTTCTCCCATCAGTGTAGACTCCCACTGAGGCTTTGTGTCCACCTACACAACTTCATCATAATATTAAGGTTCACCAACATCTAATAATAAAATAGAATACAAAAAGGAAAAAATCTTTCTAGAGGCATAATTAGACTTGTTGACCATCTAACATTCACTAAAGTGTGTGGTGTTTTTTGTTGTAGTTATTGCAGAGCATGAGGGATTGCTAGACTATCATCCTTTTGAGTATTATCCAACACTACATAATCATTTTCTTTCTTCTCATGCTATTGCAATAGATCTTTGTACAACACTTTCTCATTGAATATGACATCCCCACTTCTTACTTATTATTTTTAAAATCCCAAAGCCTATAACCAAATTCATCAATTTCATATCCAATAAATACACATTTCTTTGACTTATATTCTATCTTGGTTCTATTTTAATAATATATATGTGCAAATGCTTCACAACCAAAGGTTTTGAGAAAAGAATAGCTCACCTTCTTACTAGTCCATGCTTCCTCTGGAATACCACAACCCAAAGCAGTAGAGGAACCTTTATTAATTAAATATATAATTGTATTAATAGCCTCTGTATATGATCAATGTTAGTATGCTAATAGAAACCAAATTTTAATAAAGCTTCTACAAACTAAAAAAAATTCATAAACTTCAAGATAGACTAAGATGAGCTCTCAAGTGAGAATATGAGCCATTAATGGGCTCTCTCAATAAGAAGCTCTCTTGTTGAGTAGCTTTGTCTAAATAGATAGGATGTATGCTCAATATGCTTCCAAAGGCTTCAATGGATGATTGTGGATTTTTGGTGTGGATAGATGGCTTTAGTATGGATTTGGCTCTCAAAATAGCATTATAACTTTATTTCATGGATTGTGTTATTTTGCAAAGGGGAAGGATCCAATTTATAGGCAAGAGGCTTGAGATGCAAGGATGGGAAAAAGCTCATGGAGGGCTCAGATTGCATGAGAGGAGAGCACATGGATTGTGCTTCCTTACAGCCAATCAAGGAGTGACACATGTCACATGGTGAGAGGATGGAGGAAAGAGGAAGGATGAGTCAAAAAAGGAGGCTCAAGGGATAAAATCTTCATAAAGACCCTCATAATGACTTGTAAGAGCAATAAAAGGGCTTGGAAGAGTCATTTATGGCCTAGTGGGCTTCATAAAGTTTTATGGTTGAGATATTTTGAGGGTGATGAGAGCAATTTCGACTTGGACTTGATTAGGAGGGTTTTAAGCTTGCTTAGGCTTGTGCAAATGATTAGAGGATGGATTAGGATGGTTTAGGATTAGCTTAGGGATTGGCAAGTGGATTGCAAGTGGATTGCAATTAATGATGGTGGGTGAAGGAGGAGATATTTGTTAACTTTGGCTTGAGTTAGCAAGTCTTAACCCATGTTTAGGGAATGTGACAAGGTTAGGAGGGGATTAGGATTAGGGTTAAAGAAATCTTCTAGAAGAGTCTAGACTTTGGATGAGGATAAAGACTTTCTAGAATAGTCTAGAATTTCCTAGGATGAGGATGAAGACTTTCTAGAAGAGTCTAGAACTTCTTAGGATAAGGATAAATTAGATTTTTAGAAAATAAATAAAGTTTTATTTATTTCAAGGGTTTGGGTTGAGGAGCTATTTATTAAAACTTTTTAAATAAACATGAGGATTAATATTTAATCTTAATTAAATATTTTGAGTTGGGATTAGGGGTAGGAAATGATGGGATTAGCCTTTAATTAAAATTAAAGAAGGATTAGAAGATTTTGGAAGAGGTTAGTGGTCTTAAGGAAATTGGCCAAGTTTTGGGCAAAAAATAAATTGTTTATTTATTTTAGGATTTTTGGTCAATTTATTAATTAAATAATTAATAAATAAAGAAATAATGTTTAAATAAGATTTAAACATTTTTGGGAGGGATTCCTTAATTAAATATTTTTAATTAAGATAAAGGGATTTAATGGCATAAAAATTAATTAATTAATTAATTAAATAATAAATTAATAAATGATGATGTCATTAGGACTTTTTCAGAAAATAAAAATACTTTATTTTCTAAAGGTTTTTAGGTGTCTACATTTTGCCCCTCTTTGATGTGATGCCGCAAGTGGCATGGCATTAAAGATAAGAAAATAAGATGCCCAAAGCTAGAGTAGAAGAGGAGAGAATGGACTGTGAGATGCCCCCTCAAGAAGGCAGCAGGGAGAGAAAGCGAGGCTTGGTGGCTTCTTGAAAAATACAAGAATCTAGGATGAGCAAGGAGACTCAGATTGGCAAAGAGAAGGGGCTGAATTAGCTGAAACTCTCACTATGGGAGAATGATAAAGGATAATCAGATGCACAAGAGGAAGCAAGCTTAAGACTTTAGGGAAGGTGGAGGATGAAGGAGCAGAGTGCTATAAAAAGGAATCCAGGATAGGGAGATGGATGAGGGGATTATAAAGCTGATGCAACAGGATTTCAAAGAGTCAGATTGGTGGAAGATGGGTTTCGGAGATCCCTAGGACTAGGATTGTGGATCTCGAAAGATGAGGCTTGGTGGATTGATTTGGATTGGTGGATCCCTAAGACTAGGATTGTGGATCCCTAAAGCTAAGAGTGATGAGTGATTCAAAGAGATACTGATTCATAAGCTGGGGTAGGAGAGACGGATGCTGGATATGGATGGGGGATAATGGAGATGAAGGAAAACCATTGAAGCTTTTTGAACAGGGAGGATACTTCAAAGAGAAGTACCGCCACGTAGTTGAGTACTAGATTTGCTATAGGACTGTTGGCTAATTGCCATGGTTACCAAGAACATCAAGGCCTTTTCACCAACTGTCTAGAGGACTGACGGACTGACTCAAATCAAACATGCAAGGATTGCCCTAGCATCACACATGAGTCCAAGAGGAAGCAGTGTGGAACCGACATTGGGTAACCCACAAGCAGAAAAGAAAACAAGCAAAAGACATGATCAAGACCTTATGCTCTGATTGCCCCATTCGCAGTATACCATGATATGGAAGATCGTGGCAACCTTGAGGAGGGAACAAGGAGATGGCTTGGAAAAGATATTTATAGACCCAACAGGGAAGAGTCCAAATCAAAAGAAAGCGAAAATCCAAAAGAGAACCATTTGCCAATGAGATGGGTAGGACGAGGTACTAACGGACCAAGATCAGACATGAGGAAAGCTATATCCTACAAGGATCTATCGGAGAGCACCTAAGCTGGTGGATCTAGATGAGTGATGCATCTGGAAAGCTGAACTAAGAAGGATAATACTTTGGTGATAGGAGATCTAGCTAAAGGATGCATTGGAATAGCTAACCAAGGGTTGTACGATGTGTGCAAGATGCTGATCAAGGAGGAACTGACACAAAAGCTGGATAGATACAATTGTACTAAGCTAAAGAGGATGTACAAGCTAATAGACCAAGATATTTACAAGCTGAAGCTGACCAAGATAGTTACAAGCAGGTAAAAGCTCAGGATGATAGGATAGTGAGATGGTTCAATGTTGTGCAAGATGTGAAAGCTAAGGGTGGGGTGATAGTGAAAGATATGGATTTGGCAGGATGCATCCAATGATGATGAGAGATTTTGTGACCAAGGATAGCTAGAGGAGCAGGATGAGATGGCTAGATAGGATGGTAGATAGCTAGGATTATGATGGATATAAAGAGATGACATTGGGTTTGCATGAGGATAACCTAGAGCTAGATACCAATGACAAGGGAGGATGGAAAAGACAAGATCTCCAAAGAATATAGTGCCCCCAATCAGAAGATAACATGCGGAAGGAGGTCTTATGATGGATGTGATAGGATTGAAGCTAGGATGGAAAAAGCTGAAGGGGCTAGGGAGATGGATGATAGCTGGGATGATTGGCTAAAGCTGCATGAGATAAGTGGATGGTGTGAGATGGAAGATGGAGGGTGGAGGATAGGTGGATAGATTGGAAGATGGAGTTGGATGTCAAGAGATGACCAAAAGCATGAGGATGATAGGCTAAGCTGGGGATGGCGGGATTACGCATGACGCTTGTTTGCCAAGTTTTCATCATGGTACTTTGTCCAAGGCGCTTGAATTGCCAAGTTTTCACCAGTGGACGCTTTATTTTTCTTTTCTTTTTTGACTTTTTTGACTTTGGACTTAGCTGGAATGATTTTGGCTTTCTTCAGCTATTTTGGCTTTTTTGAGATTTTTCACTGGCTGTTGGAATGTTCAATTTTGTTGCTAGTTGTTGGTACACCAGATGTGTGATTTATGCAATAGATCGGATTAGATGGGATTGATGGTAAGAGATGGAGGGATGAAAAGGTTGGAAAGGAGCATGAGATGGGGATGCTTGCAAGAGCAACATTGGCACATGTTGGGACGGGTGTGAAAAGAGCATATGGGGGATAAATGGTAGATGCAGGCGCGATGGAGGATTTGTTGAAGCGTGCTTGGGGATATAGGCACCCAAGATGGAGTTAGGAGATGGGGGACATGAGTCACTAGATGGGGGATTAGCAGTGGTGGATGCCATTATGCATTGGGTTTCAACTTTTTTCTTGGGGATCCACATGGTTTTGGATTTTATTTTCATAGGATTTTGCATTGTTTTGCATTCTTTGATTGGATTTTTCCTTTTTGGAGTATGTCTTTTAGAATAGACATATGATTGCCTAGGATGTGGATTTTTAGCTTTATGCATTTTGAAGTTGGCATTTACATTGTTGTGGTAAGCTTTGGGAAGATGGTTAGGAGAAGCTTTGTGAGATGGAGAGGATATGAAATAGCATGTAGGGGGATGATGATGGATGATGTGCCCTGATATGTGCCTTTGTTGATCTTGCATAGAAATGGATGGAATAGGATTTTTGTGATGGTTGATAGCAGGATGGAGGATGGTAGATTTTGGGACATAGGGACCCAAAATGGATTTAGCAGATGAAGGGGGGATATGGTAGGTTGTTTTGAGTTGCAAAGATGGTGGAGGGGAGATGACATAAGATCTCTTGAAGGAGTGATGGGAGGCTGGCATGGTGGGCTTGGAGATAGGCTTTGTTTGGGGGTGTGGTGTACCAACACCTTTAGATGGTGAGCCTTTGGATACATATCCAAGACCATGAAATCCTAGATTTTTTTGTGCAATAATAGGCTCTCTGATTCCTTGCTCTTGTGGTCCTAAACCTTGACCTTGATAATGCCATCGATTGAGCATTTGAACAAGCTGAGGAAACTTTTTGCTTGCAGAAAATGGTAGAAGTGATTTATTAGGTGTATTGCAATGGGGAGATACTATTCTTAATTCTTCCGCTGAGAGAGGGCCACCGTGGATGAATGTAAGTGAACCAAGAGGGTAGATTATAGATGGTGGAATAACTTGGATAGGTGGTAAGATGGAAGCATGGAGCGGGGGAGATGAAAGGATAGGATCTTGATGTAGTTGGTGGGATGACAAGATATCTTGTAGTGGAGGAGATATGACTTGAGGTTTTGGAGATGGAGGAGATGGTGACTGCACTATGGATGGAAGACATGGTACTATGATATCTTCATTTATGCTTTGGGGGATGTCAACATGCTTTTGGGCAGGATCTTGATAGGATTGGTTTGGAGTGGATGGTGCGATAGGAGGTGAAGGGATAGATTCTCCAAAGGCAGTGGATGGATAGATGGGAGATTCAGTAGTGGAGATGGGTGAGTAGAAGATGGATGCATAAGGGTCATTATGAGAGATTTGGGAAATGCTTGGAGGCAATGTGGATAGGATTTGGAGGGATTTGATAGGTGGTGGGATTTTGATGCTTGCGGGAAGTGGAAGGATTTTAAGCAATTTGATGGATGGTATGGGGATGATAGCTATGGGAGATGGAGGTGATATTATAGATGGGGAAGCTTCATCACTGACTACTTCACATGTTTGGATTAGATGACATGGCTTATCGACTGTTGGAGGCAACTTTTCTTGTATTTCCTCTAGGAGATTCCTTGGAGACTCGTGTGTCGAAGGTGGAGGTGGATTGACAGGAATAGCTAGTGTGATGGGGTTGGAAGATTGGAAGCTTGGTTGATGGGGTGATGGAGGGGAAGCTGGAATATCAGATGGCATGACTAGATAGTTTGGAATAACTCTTGGATTTTGGGGGATGCTTGGGGGAATGTTTCTAAGGCTTTCAATATACCCGTCATAGTCAACAAGATTTTCATCATCATTGGAATAGGAGGTGGCGGGAGCAAGGACAATGCGACCAAACACATCATGATAGGATTGGTACTTCATGCTTTGATGGTGAGTTTGATGGGGATGGGGTCTTGCATATGGATGAACATGGAAGCTCATGGTTGGATTTGGATTAAGCGCAGATTTTGGATTGGCTGATGAAGGATTTCCTAGGGAGAGTCAAAGCTGTATGACAGACCTAAGGAGGATTGGCTGGAGATTTGTGGCTTTCCTGTGGATGAAGGACTTCAAGGGCATGCTATCAAAAAGTGAGAGTTTTGCTTTCCTATGCGCAGGATTCATGGTGATTGTGTCAACTTAAGGATAGACTAGTGATCCTATGGCATGACATGAGATTGACCACTTGTGGATCCCAACCTTTAGCTCAAGGTGATGAGGGATACAAGTGACAAAGCTGGATTACCCTAGACAATGCTCTGTCAAAGGGATAACCTTGGTGAGATTGGTTGATTGGTAGGATTGATTGGATAGCAAAATCTAGCAAAGTGACAACAACTCTTTAAAGGCTTGGGTGATTTTGGATTAGGTTGCTAGCTGGCTGGGGGGATGATTTGGATGGACTTTAGATTTGGGATTTTTCTAAAGCAAGGAACTAGATAGATTTGGTTGCAGCGGGGGAGCTTGGATGATTTTCTGATGAGGCAGTGACTACGCTAAGCATGCCTTGGGCTGGGAGATTTCTGATTTTTTGGGATTTTGACCAAAGTTGGCAAACATTCATTCAAAAGCTATGAACAAACAAGCAGACAAAAGTTTTGAGCAAGCACGCCAAACACACCAACATCCTAGGAAGCTTTCTACAAGGATAAAATTTGTTATAGCTAAGGAGTCCTCGATATATGCAAGGTACGTGAGGCCCAAATCCGTAGATGAAACCAAAAAGATGTCACACAGCCGAGAGGAGCGGTAACCCACTTCTCCTCTTTCACTTCTCAAGGGTATAAAGTTCTTTGAGGCATAGCCCAAGTGACAAAATTTTGATCCCAAGAGAGGTGTCTTTGGATTCACCTCCTGATCTTTATACTCCGCCGGAACGCTGGAGTTGAGGTCATTCCAAGGGGTGATGAAATCCCCAATCAAGCCTCCTAAAAAGTGTAAAACAAGACCACATACATGATCTTGGGCTTTAAAAGACACATGTTCATTCCAATTGATGATTTAAATTTTGTAAGCTATGATTGAAGACACTTGTGATTATGGCATACAATGTTCATTCCAATTTGACAGCGTCATTAGCATAATGAAAGTTGAGAGATTGTCAACATAAGAAATGCGAGCGCCATTGAAAATGCGTCAAAACCATGCAATGTTCATTGATTTTTAGGCATTCAAGATTGAGTGTGAGTTTATTTTAAGCCCAAAACAAAGGTGTGTGAGATTCGATTTCAAGCGCGTGCCCAGAGGCCCTCCACGTCAATAGTTGTTCAATTTTAGTACCCAAACTTGAAGTGTGATCGATTTAATCTAGAGTTTTGGTCATTTAAAATTTTTGATAAAGTTAAAGAAAAAGTTCAAAAACCAAGTGAGTGAGTTAGATTGTGGAACATTTAACACCTTTTTCAAGTAGACCCATCCCCATGAATGGCGCTGAGATTGCAACCAATGGTTAATATTTGATGGGTGATTAGAAAAGAAGTGAGTCCAAGGAACTACTCAAATTGATTTTTGCAAATTTGTGTTTAACTTAACGAAGTTTCTTAAATATCCAAAAATCAAACTTTGCCTAAATTGCATGTGGAAAAGAGATTTGTTTTGTTCAATTTTAAAAGCTCCAAATGAAGTGTTTGATATTGCAATGGTTAATTGATCCTTGGCATTCAAGAGTGATTTTAGCAACATGCATTCAAAAACAAGTGGTTAAACATTCAAGTTTTTTCCTTTGAGCATTCAAGATTGAGATTTTGTGTGTTGTTTTAAGAACTTTGAAGTGCTTTGTTTTAACCTTAGATCATTCAAGATTGTTTTGGACTCAAAAGTGAAAATGAATCTTTGGACTTTGGTTTTCATTCAAGATTTTGTGCTATAGTTTGCATATTTTAAGCCCCAAAAATGATATTTCTAGATTGTTTTGATGCATGAAAAACCTAAGAAACATTCAAGATTTTGCAACAAGACTTTGGTTTGGAACAAATAACAAAGCTTTTAGGACAATTTTTGGCAACCATTTAGGACTCTTAGTTTTCATGAGATTTTTAAAAGAACTTTAAAATATTTGCAAATGAGGTTCATTTTATCCTTGATTGATGCTTTGAGTTTGATTTAGATTTTAGTGTGCACTTAGTGTTGATTTTGAACCTTTTGAAATGGAAACTTGAAGTTCTTTTTAAATTCCCAAAAATGAAGTGTTCCTAACTTTGCATGAATGCATCTAAAACCTTGATGTTGCAAGGATGCAAATGATTAGATTGGTTTAGTTTCACTTGTTAAAAGATTTTTTCTTTTTTGCAAATTTTTTAATTTTTCAATGGATTTAAGTATGATTTGGGGGTTCATTTTAAGCACTAAAAAGAAGTGTGTATGATTTTGCTTCCTTAAAAAAAAAAATGGCCAAGATCTCCCACAAGAAGAAAAAGAAGAAGTAGATGGAATAAGAAGAATATAGACAAGAAGAGGAAGAAGAATTCCAAGTGCTTTGTCCACCTATAAGCTTGAAAAATCTCCAAATACTATGAGATAGACTATGAGTTCCTTTGTCTTCTTCATGCTCATGTGGACCTACAAAACCAATTTATACAATCTTACCAATCACAAAAACAAGTAAAATTAGCCAAAATCAGCAAATGACATACAAAACTTGACTAAAAAAGCTAATGAAGATGACCCATGCGGGGTCCCACCGGGCGTGCCAAAATGTATATGAGCAATGTTAGTATGCTAATAGAAACCAAATTTAAATAAAGCTTCTACAAACTAAACAAAATTAATAAAATTCAAGATAGACTAAGATGAGCTCTCAAGTGAGAATATGAGCCATTAATGGGCTCTCTCAATAAGAAGCTCTCTTGTTGAGTAGCTTTGTCTAAATAGATAGGATGTATGCTCAATATGCTTCCAAAGGCTTCAATGGATGATTGTGGATTTTTGGTGTGGATAGATGGCTTTAGTATGGATTTGGCTCTCAAAATAGCATTATAACTTTACTTCATGGATTGTGTTATTTTGCAAAGGGGAAGGATCCAATTTATAGGCAAGAGGCTTGAGATGCAAGGATGGGAAAAAGCTCATGGAGGGCTCAGATTGCATGAGAGGAGAGCACATGGATTGTGCTTCCTTACAGCCAATCAAGGAGTGACACATGTCACAGGTGAGAGGATGGAGGAAAGAGGAAGGATGAGTTAACAAAGGAGGCTCAAGGGATAAAATCTTCATAAAGACCCTCATAATGACTTGTAAGAGCAATAAAAGGGCTTGGAAGAGTCATTTATGGCCTAGTGGGCTTCATAAAGTTTTATGGTTGAGATATTTTGAGGGTGATGAGAGCAATTTCAACTTAGACTTGATTAAGAGGGTTTTAAGCTTGCTTAGGCTTGTGCAAATGATTAGAGGATGGATTAGGATGGTTTAGGATTAGCTTAGGGATAGGCAAGTGGATTGCAAGTGGATTGCAATTAATGAGGGTGGGTGAAGGAGGAGATATTTGTTAACTTTGGCTTGAGTTAGCAAGTCTTAACCCATGTTTAGGGAATGTGACAAGGTTAGGAGGGGATTAGGATTAAGGTTAAAGACATCTTTTAGAAGAGTCTAGACTTTGGATGAGGATAAAGACTTTTTAGAATAGTTTAGAATTTCCTAGGATGAGGATGAAGACTTTCTAGAAGAGTCTAGAACTTCTTAGGATAAGGATAAATTAGATTTTTAGAAAATAAATAAAGTTTTATTTATTTCAAGGGTTTGGGTTGAGGAGCTATTTATTAAAATTTTTTTAATAAACATGAGGATTAATATTTAATCTTAATTAAATATTTTGAGTTGGGATTAGGGGTAGGAAATGATGGGATTAGCCTTTAATAAAATTAAAGAAGGATTAGAAGATTTTGGAAGAGGTTAGTGGTCTTAAGGAAATTGGCCAAGTTTTGGGCAAAAAAAAATTGTTTATTTATTTTAGAATTTTTGGTCAATTTATTAATTAAATAATTAATAAATAAAGAAATAATGTTTAAATAAGATTTAAACATTTTTGGGAGGGATTCCTTAATTAAATATTTTTAATTAAGATAAAGGGATTTAATGACATAAAAATTAATTAATTAATTAATTAAATAATTAATTAATAAATGATGATGTCATCAGGACTTTTTAAGAAAATAAAAATACTTTATTTTCTAAAGGTTTTTAGGTGTCTACAGCCTCCACCCACATGTTTAAGGGTAGTCCAACATGCAACCTCATGCTCCTTTCACACTCCATTATTATCATGTTCATGCATTCAACCACTCCATTTTCTTGTGAAGTCCTTGGAATAGTTTTCTATCTATGAATGCCATTAGTAAAACAATAATATTCAAATTATTTTCTGCAATACTCACCACCATTATCATACCTAAGAAATTTTAGCCTTTTAATAGTCTGATTCTCAACCAAAAAATTTATAAATATGTCAAATTTTAGTCTAAGAAAATAAACCCATACTTTTCTAGTTACATCATCAATACCTATAACATAATAATTATAACTAGTAAGGGAAGATACCTGAGCTGTTCCCCTTACATTTGTATGCAGTAGATCTAATTTCTCATCTTTCTTTCCCTTCCCACTCTTCACAAAACTAACTCTCTTTTGTTTTCCATAAAGACAACTTTCACATAAATCCATATTAACACATTTAAGACCTAGTAAAAATTTATTTGAATGAATTAATTTCATACCTTCCTCACACATGTGCCCAAGTATATTAGGGCATAACATTATTTGAGAATCTACAACAACATTTTGTTATCCATGCTCAACTAAATCAACTATTCCTGAAGATTCATTTTCTTTGAAAAAATTAAAGTAGAAGGAATGGTATGGCCTATACAAAGATATAAAGTGCCCACTTTCATACCCTTTGCTACTAATAAGGATCCTTTTGAAACCTTCCAATTTTTATCATTAAAAGTAATTGTGCAACCCTCATCACCCAATTGCCTTGTTGAAATAAAATTCCTAGTCAGCCTTGGAACATGTCTTACCTCTTATAGTAGCCAATGTTTCCCATTCTACAAGTTAATCTCAACTCTTCCCTTACCAAAAATTTGATACAGTTCATTATCCCCCAAACAAATGAGCCTCAAATTCCCTTGGACATAATCAAATAAATAGCCTCTATGGGATGTAGCATGAAATGAGGCCCTTGAATCTAGAACCCATGAATCATCAATGTTTTCTAAGGAAATAAACAAAGTATCCTCTTTGAATTTGTTACATAGCATGTTTGCCTCCTTGTTTCCATCTTGTTTGTCTCCTTCATTATTCTTTTGAGTCCAACAATATTTCTTCTTGTGTCTTGGTTTCCCACAGTACCAAAAATCTCGTAGCAATTTGGATTAAGATCTATTTCCATTTGATTTTTCTCTTGATTTCCCACAATTTCTAAAAAAAGTTCCTCTCTCATTCATTTTGCCTATTCTTTGTGTGTTCAAAACACTTCCTGATGTAGATTTACCTAAGGTTTTCCTACAAGTTTCCTCACTCAAAATAACACCAATCACATTATCAAATTCTAGGGTATTAGATCCCAAAACATAAATACTCACAACTATTACCAAGTTATTCCAACTTTTAGGCAAAGAGCACAAAATCAAGAGAGCCTTGATTTCTTCATAAATTAACATTTACAATAGATAATTGACTGGTAATTGTATTAAACTAATTCAAATGATCTACAAAAAATCCATATTCTTCCAATTTCATATTAAATAAAAACTTCATAAGAAATACCTTGTTTGAAGCAGAGGGTTTTTCATACAACCTTGCTAGGGTTTGCATCAACTCTTCTATCATCTTTACTTTTATAATATTAAATACCACCAATTGTACTAAGCATAAACAAATACTTACAAGTGATTTTCCTTGCAATGGTCACCATTAATCCTTTTGATAAAGATAATTCTCCATTTGAAAATTCCATAACTGAAAAATTCTTCCCATTAAACTTCTCAACCTTTAGCTTACCCTCATCTTCCATCTCTCCCACTCAACCATGAGACTCTGACTCAATTGTGAGACCTTTCTTATAGAGGATAACTAAAAATAACTATGCTTTGATACTACTTATTAGGATTAATAAGAAAAAAACAACAATAACATGCAAATATAACCAATATCAAAAAATAATAAATCATACAAAAGAGAACAAAAACACAAAGATTTAACATGGTTCACCCAATCCCTAGGCTACGTCCACCAAACAATGAGTCCAATATTATTATTATCTAATGTTTGCAATGTGATTACAATTTGTAATCTCTTACAACTTAATAACACTACAAGAATCTACAATCTCATCACACATCATTAAATCCCTAACTCTAAGTATGTTTATACAAGATTTTATCACTTACAAATTTAGGGATAAAATAAGCCAACCAATAGAAAAATATAACTCTCTACCCTGTAAGGGGCACTGCTCTTTGACCTTGCCTAAGGTTCTACCCTAGGATCTTGTAAGGGGGGTTGTCCTTTGTGTTGGAAATATAAGAGGAGTAACTGAGGGGGGAGGTGTGAATCAATTACTATAAAAATAAATCCCAAAACACTTAGAAGTCAGCACAAAATAATCTCTAAAAAATAAATTCTACTCGATAAACAAACTAAAAATGCTGTAACTCAATAAATACTAAATATGCTTAGAAAACACTTAACATGAAAATCTTAAGATGTTATCTGTGATTAATTATTACTTTAAGTTAGTTGCAAACATATAAAATAAATAGCATGAACACATTTGACACCAAGATTTAACATGAAAACCCAATTTGGGAAAACCCACCAATTGCATCTAGTTACTATTTTTCACTCTTTTGAAGTGAGCCTTGTTACGAGCCAACCCTGTTAAAGGTTACAAAACACATTGCTAGGTTTGACTATGTTAAAGAATTTAATCACCCTGTTAGGAGTGGCCTTGTTAGAGGTCTTTAGACACTTTAATAGAAATGCCCCATTGTTAGATGATTTATAAATATTTGTTAAGACAACTCTGTTAAGAGATTTAGATCACTGCTAAAATGGTTAGAGAGCAACAATGAAATGACTTGATTTGGATGCAACTAAATTACTAATTACAGATCTCAATTCTAGCTTGTATGATTGATACTTCTTGATCAAATATATCTTTTCAGCTTGTCAAGGATATTATGCTTATCCTTCTGATTCACTTCTTCTTAGCATCATTCAATCTTCAATTATCTTCCAGACATTCTCACACTTCTAATCCTCAACTTGACCTTATATTTATATCTTTTATATTGTCAAGTTGGCTAGAATACAATTTAGAATAATTAATATTCATCTTCTCAGTTAGATAGAACCAACAGATAAATCAATTGAACTCAATATGCCAAAATAGGAAAATCTTTCATTAGCCAACCCTGCTTGGTAGACACTAACTCAGAAATAATTTTCTTGTGTTAACCAAGTAAACTCAATCAACACTACATATTCTCATAGTTCCTTTGGTAACTAAGTGAGCTCAGTTAACACCAGTTCCATCGAATATTTCCTTCATTAACTAAGTGAGTACATAGTTAACACTCAACTTCTAAAAAATTTCTTTTGGTACCTGAGTGAACTTAGTAGACACCGCCTTCTGAACTAAACAAAGTCTAGAATGCTTCATGGCCACATAAAACTATCTTCAATGCCTAAGTGAGCTCAGTATATACTGACTTGAAATAATATGAGATTTATTGTGACATCAAAGACAATACACAATTAATCAACTATTTCAACAATCTCCCTCTTTGGCATTGATGGCAACACAACATGTCATAATACAATAAAATTTTGGAGCAAGAATAAAGTAAGGAGCATATCCTTAGTTTCATTCTAATTCTTATCCATGAGAACTCCCTCTATCAGCATGAACTCTTTCTATCTTCAGTTTCTTCCTCTATCAAAAAGCTTCTGTTTGCTAGAACTTGTACCAAGTTCATTCTCCCTCTATGAAAACTCTTTCTATGAGAAAAAACTTCTCCACAAAATTTCTATGAGATATGATAGTAAACTTCTCCCTCTTTGACATCTCATGCCAAAGACAATAATTAGTTATTATCAATTTACCTAAAGTACTGATTCATTTGTAATATGCCTTTGTCAATATTGCACCAATTTATTGATCTTCAATAATGCTTTGGTTGATACATCACTAAACTTTAGTTAGTGAACTTTAGATAGGGGAATGACCCCTAATTATCTTACCTCTTAGATGTAGAAATGCATTCTTAGGTAATGACTTGGTGAATATGTCTATAATTTATTCTTTTGTATTTAAATATCTAGTTTGACTTCTTTATCTTGTACCAATTCTCTCAAGAAATGATATTTTATAGCACTGTGCTTTGTTTTGGTATGCATCACTAGATTCTTTGATATACTGATTGCATTGGTGTTATCACATTATATAACTACTAGATCCCTGATCTCCATCTTCATACCTATCATTAATTATTTGAACCAAGTAATATTAGAACAATTAACTGCTGCTACCACATATTCTACCTCTACTATGAACTGAGAGATACAATTCTATTTCTTGCTTGTTCAAGACACTAGTCTTTTACCAAGAAAGAATGCTCCACCACTAGTGCTTTTCATGTCATCAATATTTCCTGCCTAGTCTACATCTGTGTATACTTTTAAATCTAAATTATCTCCTATTTTGTCCTATATACCATATTCTTTAGTACCTTTTAGATATCTCATGATTCTTTTGACTGCCATCATGTGATTTTCTTTGGGATTTGTTGAGATTCTTGCCACCATACCGACTACTAATGTAATATTAGACCTTTATGTAGTACATACTAAAATTTTCCAATCATTGATCTGTATGTGGTTTGATCTACCTCTTCAGAATCATAATTTTTGGAAAGCTTATGTCCAGTAGACATAGTGGTTCCAACTAGTCTAGAGTCTTCCATTCCAAATTTTTTTAGTATCTCTTTGATATACTTAGATTGAGTAATGTAGATACCATCTTTTTTCTTTTGAATCTACAATCCAAAAAAGAATTTTATTTCACCAAACATAGACATCTAAAATTCTTGACTCATTTCTTTTGAAAATACCTTGCACAAGTCATCATTTCCTATGAATAAAGTGTCACCCACAAATATTTATGCCAACATAATCTTTTTGTCTGGTCCTTCTTTGATATATAAACTGTTCTTATCATTAGTTCTTTGAAAAACCAATCTATATCAAGTAGTTATGAAGTATTTCATACCAAGCTCTGGGAACTTTCTTGAGACCATATAATGCCTTGTGTAATTTGCAAACCATGTCCTTTTTTCTAGGATCTACAAAGCCTTCAGGCTGTTCAATGCAGACTTCCTCATCAAGAATGCAAATTTTACATCCATTTGATAAACTTTAAATCCTCTGTGAGTTGCATATGCTAGTAAAGTTCCAACACCTTCTAATCTTGCAATAGGAGAAAATGTTTCACCATAATCAGTACCTTCTTCTTGAGAATATCCTTTACATACCAACCTTGCTTTGTTTTTGGAAACTTTTCCATCTTCATTCAACTTGTTTGAAAACACCCACTTTGTGCTAATTACATTTTTATCTTTGGGTCTAGGAACAAGAGTCCAAATTTTGTTCTTCTCTATCTATTCTATTTCTTCATTCATTACTTCAATCCAAATTTCATTATCCAATGCATCTTTAACATTTATAGGTTTAAATTCAACAAGTAAACATGTACTTTTCAATTTGCTTCTTATCATTTTTCCATTTGATTTATCTCCAATGATTTGATTATGTGCATGATTCCTTCTAACATATTTTGTTAACATAGGTTATTTGGAATGAGTTTCACTAATTTCATCATGAACTTTAGTACCAAGCTCAGGTCCTATTATTTATGACTCAGGTCCATCTAACTTAGGTCCTTTAGACTGTGACTCAGGTTGCAATATTTGCAACTTGGCAGTTGTTAGAGATTTTGAGGACTCACAAGGTGAAACCTCCTTTCTTTTAGATATATTTGGTAGGGTATTAAGTTCATAGTAAAAAAATCTTCTATAATCCTTAAGTTCTTTGTTGCTTTCCTCTTCACTCCTTTCTACAAACTCATCAATTCTTACATGTCCACTTTCTATGATTTTATGAGTAGACAAATTCAAACATTTGTATGCTTTACTTCTGTAGGAATATCTTAGAAATATTCCTTCATCACCTTTGACATCAAATTTTCTTTTTCTATATTATTTTAAGATATAACATTTGCTACCAAATACTTTCAAGTAACTTACATTAGGTTTGTAGCCATAGCATAGTTCAGAGAGAGTTTGATTTGAGTTTTTCTTTAGTTGTACTCTATTCAAGGTATGAACTATAGTGTGTTAGTTTGTGGTGACTGATCAGGGAAGTATTGTACATACTTCATAAATTCTTTGGTTAACATATGGTTGACATATGACCAACTTGTTATAACCCTAAAGCAACATAAAATTACTTGTATAAAAGGGCTTAGGGTTAGGCATTTTTCATAAGGTGTGATATAAAAATTAGTTCTTGCAGTAGTATTGAGCTATAAGGGATTATAGATTGTAATCAGGCTGTAATCATTAGATCATAATAATATTGCGCTTGCTATTTGGTGGGCATAGCCCATGGATTGGGTGAACCACATTAAATCTTGGTGTCTTGTGTTATTTTCTGTGTGATCTATTATTTTCTAATATTATTTATATTTGCATGTAATTTTTGTTTTTGTCTGTGGTTAAATCCTAACAAGTGGTATCAGAGCAAGGTTGTTTTTTAGTTATCCTCTGTAGAAAAGTCTCATGTTTGAGTGGGAGTCTTGCAGTTGAGTGGGAGTGATGGCAGATGAGGGTTGACAAGTTTAATGGGAAAAATTTTTGGTTATGGAAGATGCAAATGGAAGATTATCTTTATCAGAAGTATTTATGGAAGCCATTGAAAGGAAAGATCAAGAATTAGGGATTTATGACAAATGATGACTGGGATCTTTTAGACAAAAAGGCACTTGGAAGCATTCAATTATTCCTATTACCATCAATGGCATTTAATATTACAAAAGTGAAGATGATGAAAGAGTTGATGGAAACCCTAAAGAAATTGTATGAAAAGCCCTCTGCTTCAAATAAGGTATTTCTCATGAAGCATTTATTTAATATGAAAATGACAAAAGGTGGATTTTTTGCAGATTATTCAAATGAGCTTAATACTATTACTAGTCAATTATCTTCTTTGGGTATTCATTTTTATAAAGAAAGTAGGGCTCTATTGATTTTGTGTTCTTTGCCTGAAAGATGGAATGGTTTGGTAATGGCTATGAGTAATTATATTCCTAGATCTAGTAACCTTAAATATGATGATGTGATTAGTGTTATTTTGAGTGAGGAAACTTGTAAGAAATCTTTAGGTGGATCTACATAAGAAAGTGCTTTGAACACACAAAGTAGAGGTAGAATGACTGATAGAGGAAACAATTCTCAAAATCATGAGAAATCAAGGGGAAAGTCAAAGGGGAGGAGGTCTCAATCAAGAGGACCAAATGACTATTGGTATTGTGGTAAAACATGGCATAAAAAGAAAGACTACTAGACTTGAAAGAAAAATGAAGGAGAAAAGCAAGATGGAGACAAGGAGGAAAATGTGGTAAGTAACAAATCTGAAGATGATGCTTTGCTTTTTTCTTTAGAAAGTATTGATGATTCATGGGTTTTAGATTCTAGTGCTTCATTTCATGCTACACCTCATAGAGGTTATTTCATCGATTATGTCCATGGGCATTTTGGGCTTGTTTATTTGGGGGATAATGAACCTTGTCAAATTGTTGGGAAGGGAAAAGTTAAGATTAAGTTGCAAAATGAGAATCATTGGCTACTACATGAGATAAGATATGTTTCAAGGCTAAGTAAGAATTTAATTTTAATAGGGAAACTTGGTGATGAGGGTTGTGTAGTTACTTTTAATGATAAAAATTGGAAGGTTTAAAAAGGTTTTCTTGCAAAGATTACTTTAGTGGTGAATATTCACCTTTTGGTGATCTTGTCTCATGGGTTGATCATCATTTGGTGAATAGCACATGCAACGTAGGCCAACTACATCACTAGATATTTATCAAATTTGGGTTCAACGCCTGTGGTAGTCACCCATTAGTTATCACATGATTGGTGAAAAATATCGGTCCAATCGCCAATGCAATATACATTTATTTTAAACATTTCACCAGCCTTTGCATGTTTGTTTCTTATTGGCCCATGTTATTTTTCCATTACTACAACCAAATAATTTTTCCTTGGGTTGGGCATTGTCTACCATTTTCTTGACATGTGTCGATCACCAACCCCATTTAGCCAACTATTTCCTACTATGGGCTTACATAGGAAGGTGTGATTCACCTATGTTTGCCATTCTTTCTTGTTAATCCCACATATTTTTCCAACCTAGATTGGACTATAAGATATTATTATTCTACACAATTCACTCTTTTCTAGTCTAGAGACTGACATTTCTTATTGCCACTAAAGTTTTAGAGTGATGAGTGCATTGCTCATTGACTCGTGGACCCTGGTTTTCATAAAAGGCAAGTGATTTTTAATTTTTTTAATGTTGATAGTGGTACTAATGTACTAGTATAGTGGTAATGGTTATTTTTTAGTTTTACTATCTAGTGTCCACTAGTGACTAGACATCTCACTTGCTAAGATAGCCTATAGGTTTGCGAATTATATTGGGTAGTACCATAGACTATAGTACCATAGCAGTAATACCATTTTTTGGAGAATGAATCATATTATTATTATTATACGTAGTCTAAGTAGTCTACTATCATTGTTCATAGTCTTTGAGTCATCACTATTTGAGTCTTTTGTTCAACAACTAAGTTGATTTATTTTTTGCAGCCTTTATTGATTTGTAATGTCAAACAAGAGGAGTAACAGGGGTTTTGGTAGGATCCTTGAAAGCCAAGAGAGGCCACCATTACTAAAAATTAGAAGCATACCAATATATTTTGGTGGTGGAAATGTTGCAACCTACAAGATTCACAAGTTAGATCTCCAATGCTTATTGAAAAAGGAGATTCATCACAAGTTGGAGACTAAGGCCGTCTTGAAGTTCAAGTAGGTGAACTTGATATCTCAGTCAAGGAAAAACTTGAACATGATTTGGAGGCACTTCCCTTAAGTAGGGAGTCAGAAACTAATATTATATAGTTGGAGTTAGTCCTAGACCAATCGGGTGAGAAAACCAAAAGTGATTCCATAAATCATGTTCATGCACAAAAGGGGAAAAGAAAATTGGAATCAAAGAAAGATCAATCTTGCTGGGATCTATCTAAAAGGAATTTTTAGTTAGAATGGATGGAAAAGTACTAGTTCATTAAACTAGTGGCCAATTGAATTGATGGTGAGCCTCCTGTAAAATGCAAATGTTGTAGACACCTAAAAACCTTTAGAAAATCTCCTAGCTCAAGGCATACTTAGCGTAGTCACTGTCTCATCAGAAAATCATCCAAGCTCCCCCACTGCAACCGAATCTATCTAGTTCCTTGCTTTAGAACAATCCCAAATCCAAAGTCTCTCCAAATCATCCCCCCCTAGCCAGCTAGAAACCCAATCCAAAATCACACCCAAGCCTTTAAAGAGTTGTTGTTACTCTACCAGAGTTTTCTATCCAATCAATCCTACCAATCAACCAATCTCACCAAGGTTATCCCTCTGACAGAGCATTGTCTAGGGTAATCTAGCTTTGTCACTTGCATCCCTCATCACCTTGAGCTAAAGGTTGGGATCCACAAGTGGTCAATCTCATGTCATGCCCATAGGATCATTAGTCTATCCTCAAGTTGACACAATCACCACGAATCCTACACATAGAAAAGAAAAACTCTCACTTTTTGATAGCATACCCTTGAAGTCTTCCACCCACAAGAAAGCCAAAAATCTCTAGCCAATCCTCCTTAGGTCTGTCATACAGCTTTGACTCTCCCTAGGAAATCTTTCATCAGCCAATCCAAAATCTGTGCTTAATCCAAATCCAACCATGAGCTTCCGTGTTCATCCATATGCAAGACCCCATCCCCATCAAACTCATCATCAAAGCATGAAGTACCAATCCTATCATGATGTGTTTGGTCGCATTGTCTTTGCTCCCGCCACCTCCTATTCCAATGATGATGAAAATCTTGTTGACTATGACGGGTATATTGAAAGCCTTAGAAACATTCCCCCAAGCATCCCCCAAAATCCAAGAGTTATTCCAAACTATCTAGTCATGCCATCTGATATTCCAGCTTCCCCTCCATCACCCCATCAACCAAGCTTCCAATCTTCCACCCCCATCACACTAGCTATTCCTGTCAATCTACCTCCACCTCTGACACACAAGTCTCCAAGGAATCTCCTAGAGGAAATACAAGAAAAGTTGCCTCCAACAGTCGATAAGCCATGTCATCTAATCCAACCATGTGAAGTAGTCAATGATGAAGCTTCCCCATCTATAATATCACCTCCATCTCCCATAGCTATCATCCCCATACCATCCATCAAATTTCTTAAAATCCTTCCACTTCCCACAAGCATCAAAATCCCACCACCTGTCAAATCCCTCCAAATCCTATCCACATCGCCTCCAAGAATTTCCCAAATCTCTCGTAATGACCCTTATGCATCCATCTTCTACTCACCCATCTCCACTACTGAATCTCCCATCTATCCATCCACTGCCTTTGAAGAATCCATCCCTTCACCTCCTATCGCACCATCCACTCCAAACCAATCCTATCAAGATCCTACCCAAAAGCATGTTGACATCCCCCAAAGCATAAATGAAGATATCATCGTACCATGTCTTCCATCCATAGTGCAGTCACCATCTCCTCCATCTCCAAAACCTCGAGCCATATCTCCTCCACTACAAGATCTCTTGTCATCCCACTAGCTACATCAAGATCCTATCCTTCCATCTCCCCCGCCCCATGCTTCCATCTTACCACCTATCCAAGCTATTCCACCATCTATAATCTACCCTCTTGGTTCACTTACATTCATCCATGGTGGCCCTCTCTCAGCAGAAGAATTAAGAACAATATCTCCCCATTGCAATACACCTAATAAATCACTTCTACCATTTTCTGCAAGTAAAAAGTTTCCTCGGCTTGTTCAAATGCTCAATCGATGGCATTATCAAGGTCAAGGTTTAGGACCACAAGAGCAAGGAATCAGAGAGCCTATTATTGCACAAAAAAATCTAGGATTTCATGGTCTTGGATATGTATCCAAAGGCTCACCATCTAAAGGTGTTGGTACACCACACCCCCAAACCAAGCCTATCTCCAAGCCCACCATGCCAGCCTCCCATCACTCCTTCAAGAAATCTTATGTCATCCCCCCTCCACCATCTTTGCAACCCAAAACAACCTACCATATCCCCCCTTCATCCGCTAAATCCATTTTGGGTCCCTATGTCCCAAAATCTATCATCCTCCATCCTCCTATTAGCCATCATAAAAATCCTATTCCATCCATTCCTATGCAAGATCAACAAAGGCACATATCAGGGCACATCATCCATCATCATCCCCCTACATGCTCTTTCATATCCTCTCCATCTCACAAAGCTTCTCCTAACCATCTTCCCAAAGCTTACCACAGCAATGTGAATGCCAACTTCAAAATCCATAAAGCTAAAAATCCACATCCTAGGCAATCATATGTCTATTCTAAAAGACATACTCCAAAAACGAAAAATCCAGTCAAAGAATGCAAAACAATGCAAAAGCCTATGAAAAGAAAATCCAAAACCATGTGGATCCCCAAGAAAAAAGTTGAAACCCAATGCATAATGGCATCCACCATTGCTAATCCCCCATCTAGTGACTCATGTCCCCCATCTCCTAACTCCATCTTGGGTGCCTATATCCCCAAGCACGCTTCCACAAATCCTCCATCACACCCGCATCTACCATCTATCCCCCATATGCTCTTTTCACACCCATTCCAACATGTTCCAATGTTGCTCTTGCAAGCATCCCCATCTCATGCTCCTTTCCAACATTTTCATCCCTCCATCTCCTACCATCAATCCCATCTAATCCGATCTATTGCATAAATCACACATCCAGTGTACCAACAGCTAGCAACAAAATTGAACATTCCAACAGCTAGTGAAAAATCCAAAAAAAGCCAAAATAGCTGAAGAAAGCCAAAATCATTCCAGCTAAGTCCAAAGTCAAAAAGTCAAAAAAGAAAGGAAAAATAAAGTGTCCACTAGTGAAAACTTGGCAATTCAAGCGCCTTGGACAAGTACCATGATGAAAACCTGGCAAACAAGCATCATGCCTAATCCCGCCATCCCCAGCTTAGCCTATCACCCTCATGCTTTTGGTCATCTCTTAACATTCAACTCCATCTTCCAATCTATCCACCTATCCTCCATCCTCCAGCTTCCATCTCACACCATCCACTAATCTTATGCAGCTTCAGCCAATCATCTCAGCTATCATCCATCTCCCTAGCCCCTTCAGCTTTTTCCATCCTAGCTTCAATCCTATCACATCCATCATAAGACCTCCTTCCATATGTTATCTTCTAATTGGGAGCACTATATTCCTTGGAGATCTTGTCTTGTCCATCCTCCCTTGTCATTGGTATCTAGCTCTAGGCTATCCTCATGCAAACCCAATGTCATCTCTTTATATCCATCATAATCCTAGCTATCTACCATCCTATCCAGCCATCTCATCCTGCTCCTCTAGCTATCCTTGGTCACAAAATCTCTCATCATCATTGGATGCATCCTGCCAAATCCATATCTTTTTCTATCACCCCACCCTTAGCTTTCGCATCTTGCACAACATCGAACCATCTCGCTATCCTATCATCCTGAGATTTTGCCTGCTTGTAACTATCTTGGTTCGTTAGCTTGTACCATATCTTGATTAGCCCGATTGTAAATATCTTGGTCCGTCAGCTTGTACATCTTCTTTAGCTTAGTACCATTGTATCTATCCAGCTTTTGTGTCAGTTCCTCCTTGATCAACATCTTGCACACATCGCACAACCCTTGGTTAGCTATCCCAATGCATCCTTTAGCTAGATTTCTTGTCACCAAAGTGTTATCTTTCTTAGTTCAGCTTGCTAGATGCATCACTCATCCAAATCCACCAGCTTCAGTGCTCTCCGATAGGTCCTTGCAGGATATAGCTTTCCTCATGTTTGATCTTGGTTCGTTAGTACCTTGTCCTACCCATCTCGTTGGCAAACGGCTCTCTTTTGGATTTTCACTTTCTTTTGATTTGGGATCTTCCCTTTTGGGTCTTGAAGTATCTTTTCCAAGCAATATCCTTGTTCCCTCCTCAAGGTTGCCACGATCTTCCATATCATGGTATGCTGCGAATGGGGCAATTAGAGCGTAAGGTCTTGATCAGGTCTTTCATTTGTTTTTCTTTTCTTCTTGTGGGTTCTTTAGTGTCGTTTCCACGCTGCTTCCTCTGGGATTCATGTGTGATGCTGGGGCAATCCTTGCGTGTTTGTTTTGAGTTAGTTTGTCAGTCCTTTGGACAGTTGGTGAAAAGGCATTGATGTTCTTGGTAACCTTGGAAATTAACCAACAGTCCTATAGCAAATCTAGTGCTCAACTACATGGTGGTACTTCTCTTTGAAGTATCCCCCCCACTCAAAAAGCTTCAATGGTTTTCCTTCATCTCCATTATCCCCCATCCATATCTAGCATCCGACTCTCCTACCCCAGTTTATGCGTTAGTATCTCTTTGAATCACTCCTCACCTTTAGCTTTAGGGATCCACAATCCTAGTCTTAGGGATCCACCAATCCAAATCAATCCACCAAGCCTCATCTTTCAAGATCCACAATCCTAGTCCTAGGGATCTCCGAAACCCATCTTCCACCAATCTAACTCTTTGAAATCCTGTTGCATCAGCTTTTTTAATCCCCTCATCCATCTCCCCATCCTGGATTCCTTTTATAGCGCTCTGCTCCTTCATCCTCTGCAATCCGTGAGATCTTAAGCTTGCTTCCTCTTGCGCCTCTGATTCTCCTTTATCATTCTCCCATAGTGAGAGTTTGAGTTAACTAAACCTCTTCTCTTAAGCCAATCTGAGTCTCCTTGCTCATCCCAGATTCTTGTATTTTTCAAGAAGCCACCGAGCCTCGCTTTCTCTCCCCGCTGCCTTCTTGAGGGGGCATCTCACAGTCCATTCTCTCCTCTTCTGCTCTAGCCTTGGGCATCTTATTTTCTTATCTTTGATGCCATGCCACTTGCGGCATCACAACAAAGAGGGGCAAAATGTAGACACCTAAAAACCTTTAGAAAATAAAGTATTTTTATTTTCTGAAAAAGTCCTGATGACATCATCATTTATTAATTAATTAATTATTTAATTAATTAATTAACTTTTATGCCATTAAATCCCTTTATCTTAATTAAAAATATTTAATTAAAGAATCCCTCCCAAAAATGTTTAAATCTTATTTAAATATTATTTCCTTATTTATTAATTATTTAATTAATAAATTGACCAAAAATCCTAAAATAAATAAAAAATTTATTTTTTGACCAAAACTTGGCCAATTTCCTTATGACCAATAACCTCTTCCAAAATCTTCTAATCCTTCTTTAATTTTGATTAAAGGCTAATCCCATCATTTCCTACCCCTAATCCCAACTCAAAATATTTAATTAAGATTAAATATTAATCCTCATGTTTATTAAAAAAGTTTTAATAAATATCTCCTCAACCCAAACCCTTGAAATAAATAAAACTTTATTTATTTCCTAAAAATCTAATTTATCCTCATCCTAAGAAGTTCTAGACTCTTCTAGAAAGTCTTTATCCTCATCCAAAGTCTAGACTCTTCTAGAAGATGTCTTTAAAACTAATCCTAATCCCCTCCTAACCTTGTCACATTCCCTAAACATGAGTTAAAACTTCCTAACCCAAGCCAAAGTTAACAAATATCTCCTCCTTCACCCACCCTCATTAAATGCCATCCACTTGCTGATGACGGGCCACACCACCCGTACCAACTCACAACCAAAAATACAACAATATGGAGATAGAGAGATGACAAAAAAAATGCTTCACAAAGCATCCATTAGAAGAGCTTCCATTTCTCGAACTCCCTTTAGAAGAGCTTCCATTCCTTGAACTTCTTGAACTTCTTGAACTTCTTGAACTTGATTACAAACGATTATAAGCCTTGCTTAAATAGGCACTTCTAACCCAAGACATTACAAACACAACCAATGTGGGATAAAAGGTAAATACAACTACCTTTAAATAAATATTAAATTCCCACCCAAATACAACTAAGCACCCAACAAATATTAAATGCATGATTTAAGGAAATTTCCTCAAACTTCTAAGATACCACCTACACACCTCGATTAATGGAATAACAACTATTTTTATTATTTTTCTATTTACGCCACCTATGCACCTCGAAAATAGAAATCTCCTTTTCCTTTCTTTTCTCCTTTTTATTTTTTTATTATTTCTCCTCTAATTTTCGTCACTTTCTCTCTCCTCCACAATTTTTTTTGTTTTTTTTTTTTTTTTTTTTTTTTTTTTCCTTTTTTATTTTTTTTTTATTTTTTTTTTTCTAATAATTTAATTTTCCCATGCAAGATGCTCCTGCATCAGACTCCCCCGGTAAATAGAAAAGTGTGTCCCACATTTTGCATCACTTGCCTATCCCTAAGCTAATCCTAAACCATCCTAATCCATCCTCTAATCATTTGCACAAGCCTAAGCAAGCTTAAAACCTTCCTAATCAAGTCCAAGTCGAAATTTCTCTCATCACCCTCAAAATATCTCAACCATAAAACTTTATGAAGTCCACTAGGTCATAAATGACTCTTACAAGCCCTTTTATGGCTCTTACAAGTCATTATGAGGGTCTTTATGAAGATTTTATCCCTTGAGCCTCCTTTGTTGACTCATCCTTCCCCTTTCCTCCATCCTCTCACCATGTGACATGTGTCACTCCTTGATTGGCTATAAAGAAGCACAATCCATGTGCTCTCCTCTCATGCAATCTGAGCCCTCCATAAGCTTTTTCCCATCCTTGCATCTTAGCCCTCAATCCCTCAAGCCTCTTGCCTATAAATTGGATCCTTCCCCTTTGCAAAATAACACAATCCATGAAGTAAAGTTATAATTCTATTTTGAGAGCCAAATCCATACTAAAGCCATCTATCCACACCAAAAATCCACAATCATCCATTGAAGCCTTTGGAAGCATATTGAGCATACATGCTATCTATTTAGACAAAGCTACTCAACAAGAGAGCTTCTCATTGAGAGAGCCCATTAATGGCTCATATTCTCAATTGAGAGTTCATCTTAGTCTATCTTGAAGTTTATGAATTTTGTTTAGTTTTTAGAAGCTTTATTTAAATTTGGTTTCTATTAGCATACTAACATTTCTCATATAAAAATGTAAGATTTGCACAGAGGTAACAAAGAAGGAGAAGAGGTTGCAGCTTAAACTTGATACCATAGAAAAGTATGTCAGTAAAGTTTACAAAAAGGAAACTATAGATGGAGTTGAAAAATTCATGCTAACTTAGAAAATAAAGAACAACTGTCTACATATTAGAAATGCCGAAATATATGAGTTACACTAGAAAATATGGGAGAAGTATTCTATAGTAAAAGGTTCCATCGAAGATTTCATTGGGAAAGCAATGAAAGTGCAAAATATGGGAAAATTAGTTTAATTAAGTGTGGTATTTTATATTTTGAGTAGAGGACATCCTATGATGGAATACCCTTCAATTACTATCTTATTGCACTTTTTCAAATTTTGAAACTATCCAAACAGTCACTGGTCAATAAACAACAACTGAGAATGAGCTAGATGTCTTGCATGGGTTGAAAAAGAAGACATGAAAGAAAAAATAAAACACTCAAATTTAATTTCACTACCTCTAGATGAAGTTACATCAATTGATAATACTTTTTGGGTGTGTATGCATGTTTATATTGTAAACAACCTTTGTCATCAACCCTTTCTACTATCTGTTGCTATATTAAATTGTAGTGCAACAACTAAAAAATTATATGATTTATTAAAGAGTACTCTAATTGAATGTGAAGGTTTAGATAAAATGGAGATTTCCAAAAATTTGGTGTGTGTTGAAGTGGGTGGAGCTTGGGTTATGCAAGGTCATAAAGGTGGTATTTGCAAAAAGATCAAGAATGATTTGGCACCCTACGCTATTCCCATTCATTGCATGGCCCATTGAATGAATCTACCTTTTGGAATTGTCAACAATTTTGGTTGTGTAAGTAAAGTGGAATCTCTAATCAAAGAGATTTACCAATAGTTTTGTCAAAGTCTAAAACAAGTCTGATAATTTCAACACTTTGCTCAAGGACTTACTGATGGGAGGAAGCTTCTTAAAGACAATGATACTACATGGATTTCTTTGGTTGGACTAGTGTATCGAGTAATCTCTAAATATCCATCATTGCTTGGACTAATCCACTTTGTGCAAGATAGATTCCCTTGGCTATATTCAAGTCTAACTAATATTAAGACACTCTTAGCTTTAGTAGCTATTCTCCCCATGCTACAAGACATGAGAAATATTATAAAAAAGGTTCAAAAAAAAGCTATTTACATTCCAAAATATAATAAGCTATAGCTTGGATACTCTATATTGATTACTACCATTAGATAAATCAAAGTTTGCAAAGTGGATAGAAATCACAGATTTGAACAATCTTGGAAACTTTTTACATATTGGTGCAAATGATGAGGTTTGTGCCAGGGTACATGACATCGACATACCAATGTAGTACTAGGCTTGTGTCAACCTTGACTCCAACCCCAACGAAGTAGGAAGCAAAGTTGAATTAGAACTAGAGAAGGTACTTTCACATGTTATAAGCAAAGACTTCAAGAAGATCAAAGACTCTATGCTTGAATCTATCAAGCAAGTTTGCTACAATCTTTCGTCAGAAATCAGATTCAGATTCCCCCCAGAGAAATTGCTCAAAGCAATGTCAATTTTTTTTCCACAATATTGGTCTCTAAACTGTTTGACTAATTTTTGAAGAAGGATGATGACTTTGATTCAACATTTTTGCAAACCTAAAGTAATCAATGGAGTAACTATAAATAGAATTTTAGGTGAATATCAACTAAGAGATCAATCATATTCTTTTGTGAACATAATGAGGGAACAATATAATCTTATGGAGAAACCAAATGAAGAGGGAGCGGTAACAAAAATTTGAAAAAACCTTGGTGAGATCAATTAGTTGAGAGTGTCAATTCTAGAATATTTAAAGCTTACCAATTTATGTTTGACAATGATATTGGGTTTAGTAGAGGATGAGAGAGTTTTTAATACTTTGGGCTTCCTAAAGTCAAAGGTTAGAAAAAAATTAGACAAAAAATTGGATAATTGTTTGAGGCTCTATAATTCTAGGTATGAGGTAGATAGTTTCCCTTATGATAGGGATCTTAGTACTTGGAGAAACCAATATCAAAGAAGAGGGATTGCCAACATTCTAGACCCAAGTGGCAGTGGTGGTGGTAGTGGTTCATGTCCTAATATTAGAAGCAATGAAGATGATGTTGACTTTGGCATACATACTGATGTTGATAGTGAATGTGAAGAAAACACAATGAATGATGAAATGTTATATGCAATAAATGAGGAGGATTCTAATGATAGTGAAGCCGAGCTGGTCTAGGTGGATTGGCAACTATAGTAGCTTCTCAACCTCAAGTTCTAACTTCTGCGTGAGTCAAGTAGTAGGCTAGTAGTAGTAGCTCTATTCTAAGACTCTATTTACTAATTAATTATGTTTGTAGAAGTCAATTTATAGTCTTCATTCACTGTCCTTTTATAGATGGTTAAATTTTTTTTTGAACATGTTGATGTTACAAACTTACATTTTGAGATTTTCATTGATTTTATTTTTTTAACATGTTGAGATTTTCATTGATTCTAGTTTTTTAAAGAAATTGTAACATAATGCATTTAACAGAATAAGCTCTATTCAAAAAAAATTATATTATAATTTATAATTATAAATCAACCTATAACATAATACATTTAACAATTACAAACAATTACAACCCTTTGCAAATGACTTGATGTCAAATTCAAATGACCTTGAATTTCCTTTTGCAGATATAAGGGAGCAACCATAGCTATAGGTCAGTTTGTAATTGTATATATAATTAGATTATTACTACATAATACATTATGTGTGTACAATCACATTGCCAATTGCCACATTGCCAATTGTACAATTTTTTCAAGTAGTAGGGAAATTTTTTCCATCTGCTCTGTGTAGTAATAGTATGCCAGTGCCAGGCTACCCAACTATCTTGATATGTTGGCTCTTGATTTCTATAAAAATTAACATTAAACAAAGTTGAAATTAAATCCAAAATCTGAAATTAAAGAGCAATAAATAACAAAACAATTATAGTACTATCACTTACTAAGTTGTTACTTCTTAGTGCTATCAGCTATGACACTCACTAACAACAACAATAATAATTTGAGAAGATGATCCAACTCTAATGAATTTCTTTAGGGCGCTCCATTTGTTTGAGGTTGTAGCTAAATAGTTGTAACCTCATCAACAATGAATACTTTAGAGAGATAGTTTTACATGAATCAAGGAATTTATCTATAAATTTATTCATTTTTGATAGTGGTTTGATGCAACTTGTGATTCTTTTTGGAGTGGTTTCCTTAGGCAAGTTTCCTATATCAGAATTCATGTTGTCCTACAACTTTTTCATGTAATCTTCTTTTCCAATGAATTTACCATCTAAGTTAGCTAGATTTGGTAATCCAACATTTAGTAAGTTTAGTATGATGTGATTCATATTCATCAAGTCTTTGGAAGTATATTTGAGAGTTTCATCTATTTCCACTACTTGTTCACAATTATGACAGACATCAATGGTCATTACAAAGGCATCCAAGTGGTTGTTTATTCCATGGTTTGTCAAATACCTATCATTGGATTTTTGTACATTAGTCAAAATTTGGTTAGCAAGATTTTTTAAGGAATTGGTGAAGATTCATCTTTTACCTTGAACATAATTTTTTATATTTTCAAAGAGAAGTCTGAGATTGCTATTTAAATCAAGCCATTCAAACAAACTATCACTATTCTTCATTATTTTGTCCCAATTTTCTTGTTTGATAAGATTAACTATGTTTATTATAGTATCCTTCACATGATGGTCTTCAAAAGAGGTCATTCTATTTTGTGCAATTACATTCTCCATCTTTTTCTTCATTTCAGACATCTCTTTTTTACTCTTTTTTAGTATTTCCTCTAGTTGCCCTTGCCAATTAGTTGCTCTCTTCCTCTCATCCTCCAATTTTTTCTTCAAATCTTAGATTGTATTTGTAGTAGTTACCTCTTTTTTTTTTTCTCATCCTCAAGTTCCCTTTTCAAATAATGGATTGTCTTTGTAGTGGACTCCACCTTTTTCTTTGCATTGTCCAATTCCTTCTTTAAATCATGGAGTCTTTGAGTAGACTCCTCTTTCTTCACGTTCTACAATTCCTTTGTCAAATTGAGGATTTTCTTTGCACTTGACTCCTCTTTTTTCTTTGCATTCTCCAATTCCCTCCTCATATGATGGATTGTGTTAGTGCTTGCAGTGGCACTAGACTTCATTTTCTTCACATTTTCCAATTCCTTCTTCAAATCAAGGATTATTTTTACAGTTGACTCCTTTTTTAAAAAAAAATTCTCCAATTGCTTATTCAAATTGTGGGTTGTGTTTGTACTAGACTCCTCTTTTTTCTTCTAATTCCCCAATTCCTTTTGAAAATTATAAATCATCCTTGCCTCAGACTCCTCTTTCTTCTTTGAAATCTCCAATTCAATCTTCAAATTATTATTTTCCTTAATAGAAGAGTCCAGGTTAGTTTTCAATTTATTGTTGACCTGTGCACTACTCTCTAAAAACTTGAACAACTGTGCGATAGAGGCCTTTTCATGCTGAAGTCTTTTTTGGCACTCATCCAATTCTTTAGTCAAATATTGCACTTGTTCATTCACCTTTTCTTGCTGGACAATTGCCTCTGTATGAGAAGAATTCTTTATCCTATTTTGCAATTCTTTGAACCTATTGTCTGCTACTTTCTCCTTGGCCTTCACATTATCAAGGTATATCTATAAATTTTCTATTTGCTTTGTAAGCCTTTTGTTTTCCCTCTCTACTTTCAAAAGTGTAGAGTAGACCATTTTGTTGCTCTTTTTTGATATATTAATTTTGTCAATATTTCAGTTTTGACAAATCTATTTGAAGATTGGTAACTTGTATATCATTATGATTTATTACATTTTCTAGTGAATTATTATCTCTACCTAGGGGCATAATAGCCATGAAGTTCATAATTTAATTATTTGGATCATATGTTGAAAATATTCTATTAGTAGATCCCTAACATTCAACAACTGCATCACTTTTCAAAGTTTTCATAATTTGCCTATTTCTTTTGCTTGTCTATTCAAACTTTGATGTAAACTAGTTCAAACTAAAATTTGAGTTTGTCGACACAATTAAGTGTTTGAAAGGTGAATTATTAGTTGTATCATTGTATGCTCCTCCAACTCTAGTTAAACTTACTCCACCTACAATTGTATTTTGAGAATTGTTAATAGATTGAAGATGGACTATTCCAAATCTTGGTGTTTTATGACTATTTTCTAAGTTTTGTACAGGAGCTACTGGTGCATACATTGGTGAAATAACCACTAACATTGCTTGGGGTGTAATTTTCATAACTTTTTTCTTTTTTATACAAGGTTAGTGCCAGTGCCAGTGGGTTCAACTACAAATAGATTTGAAGATTTAACAAATAATGTGTTGGAATGACCTTCATAAGTAGAAGTATAATGTTTTTTGCCCTTTTTAGATGAATCATCTTCAATCTTAGAGAGTCTAATGATTGGTTTACATCCTCTTTTGGGTGGGTCTGGTATTGAAATTGGATTCCAAATCCCTTCACCACTTACACCAATGGGCCCTATACCTGCATAACCCATTTTTTGTATCATAGTTTCCCCTTTACTATATGTTTTTTTAATAGAATCACTCATTTTAAGTTTAAAAATATCTCTACCCATGGTTGACTTAGAATCATGAATACTTTGAATTTCAGCATTAGACTTGAGGTCTTTCTATCTTTCATTATCATTGTCACTTCTAAAATCATATAGTACGGTTCGATGCTCTTTATTCCAATAATCGTTGAAAAGTTCATCCTCCTCAATTTTCTCAAAACCTACTAATGTCCTTGGTTCACCAAAATTTTGCCTCATTTTTCAAAAATTGGTCATCTTGGTTTGACACCACAAAGAGATGCACATACCTATTTAATTTCTTTTGGCATAGACCTCTTAGAAGGTTCAAATGCTTTCTCATAGAAATTTAAGTATGTTAGAGACTCTAATTTGTGTGACTCTGATATTTGCAATGTCGTAATTTGGGATGATAATTCTTGCTTTGAAATATTATTCTCTATTGCATGTTTCTCCATCTCTTTCTTAACCTCATCCCATGAATCCTTTTTTTAAACTTTTCTATCAATGACATCTTCTAATATTGATATTTTCTCATAGAGTTTCCATTGGCAATAAGTCTCATTTTTATTATGTTCAATGGATCATAATTCCAATGACTGACAAAATCAAAGCCAAAAAAAGTTACCAATTCATTTTTCACTTTGAAAGCCTTTCTCTCAAATGTGAGGCCTCCAATTGCGAAAGGAAAGGAAGGAAATATCATTTTCTTTTGTTGTCAACTAAAAAGTTCATCTGCACTCTCCATCTACTATATATATTCCAGTGCAAAAACCTTTTTTGTAAAATGCATTGGAAGTTTGCAGGGTTCAACTACTGAAACATAAAACCTTAAGATAATGTACTCTTCCATGAAGAACTAGTTAGCCAATTGAATCTGACTTCCTAGTTGAATGCAATCTTTACAAGACATAGGCAATCTATGATTTTTTGGTAAATAGGTGCCAAAAATAAGTCTACAAAATAGTTGTAGTTTTTATTTATAGCAGTCATCTTCATCTTATGTGTCCACTCATATACTAGACTTGGAGTCTCTAATTTCTTCTGGGTTTTCTCATCAAACTTATAAACCTCAATATCAAGCTTGTTGTTCTCTGTCTCAAATATTGGGTGATGCTTTGCTAAAATAAGGTAGCACAAGTAATTTGTGAACCTAAATGTCTTCGTCTTACCTATAGTTGTACTTTATTTAATCATTAGTAATTGTTGTTGCATAGATTCAACAATGTGCTAAATTTTTTTTATATCTTACATCTACCTTCTTAATTGATTGACCTCAACAATGGATATTATAAATCATTTCAAGAACACTGACCCCCACTTCCTTGTTACTATCCAATCCTAGACAAAATGATAAAAAAGAGATAGTATTATGAGCCCATGGCACAAAAATATCATACTTATGTTCTATGTCTAGTGTAACACTAGTAGAGGACTCTAAGTTTATTAAACCCTTAATAAATTAATCTTGAAAAACTCTTTCTAGTTTTTCATAAGCCTGTGCTAGTTTATCCAAGTCAATGCACTCATTAAAGCTTTCTGGTTTAAACCCAAGCCCTAGGTCTAACATATTGAAAAATTCACTCTTAGTTATGGATAAAATTTCCTCTTGAGTGTTTTGATTTATAATTGCCTTTCTATTTTCATCATAATTCTGAGCACATAGCATTACAATTTTAGGGCAAGAAAATACTTTGGATACAACGAGGTTTGCTAATCCAGTAACCAGAGCAGCTAGTTTATTTGTATGTGCATGAATACTATTGCTATATTTGTAATAGTTTCTCCCCTTCTGTGGATCTTTCCACTTATTAAATAATAAATGTCTAATTCTCATGATTCCAAAATCTCCATGGATAATAGGATAAAAAATATCATGACATTCATTGGTGAAACCTGGGGTTTGTAGCACTTGCCTTAGTTCTATAATGTGTTTCTTTTCCTTTATGCTTGCACTCGTACAAGAGGTTTTTGACTTTATTTTTCCCATGCATGCTACTGGTTATTACACAAAATTCTTCTTCAAGTCCTATATAAAATAATTGTAAAGTATAAACCTAAGACAATTAAAATCAAGATTTCTATTGCTGCAAATAGCAATGAAAAAAATTAAAAAAAATTAAATACCCAGAATCAAGATTGGATAATTGGTGTTGTTGTCTGGTACTCAAAAGTTTCACACTTTTAGTCTTCAGAACACAAAATAGAATTTTGCCAGTCTTTGAAAATTTGAAAATTGAAAACCCTATCATATCGGACTCAACTTGGAGAGCTTTCAACTTCATACTCTAAAATCATAGAAGGTTAATAGTTAAAAGTTAAAACAAAAGTATTAAGTAATTAATGGTTTTAGGTACTTTACTAATAGTATGTACAACGTACATGTAAATGACATAAAGAGTCAAGACTCAATAATGTAGTAACTCAATAATGTAGTAATGTACATAACAATAATTAAAAAAAGTCAAAATTTATTACATTAATATGCATTTGAATAAATTTTTTAATTTTAAATAAATAAATATATAAAAATTGAACTTAATTATCGATATGATTTTCAGGTTAGTTTGTGAAATGCTATCACTATTGTCAAGAGTCATCTGGAATCATGACACATGTCAACCATGATAGTTGTCAAGGACATGTGTCACAATTCTAGATATTTTTGACAACAACAATAGTGGACCCAAAATTTACCCGAAATTCATCCTGGGTCATTGCCGTTGGTGTTGATCTACCTTTTACTTAACAATCGTGACATCATCGAGTCGGGATTAAGTAATAATTTTTTAAAAAGACTTAACATAATTATTAATAAATTAATCGAGTCTTGACACTAATTGAGCTTTGCAATAACCAGACACGTGTCACAATTTTGGATGAATCTAGGCACACGGGAAAACATTCCCCAAATCGGCCTGTAATTCATCTCGAGCCGTCGATCTTTCTTTTAGTCAATGGTCAAGATTTTAGGTAGAATCTTGGAGTACACGTGTCCCAATTTTGGGTTAATTTAATTATTATATATATTTTAATATATAAAAATATAATTTATAATAATTATTAGAATAGTTATAATGTAATATAAATAAAGGAGATTTTCTTTTCTATTATAGAAATGATTTTCTTTTCTATCATAAACTTTTTATTATAAAGATGATATGAAAAATTCAATGAAGATATATTAAATTTTATAAAATAAAATTGGAGCAAGATATGAAACAAGTGCCATTAGTACTTGCCTTTAGTTTTTATATAAATCTAATTTAAATTTAATAAATTTATTATAATATATAAAATATTTTAATTAATAAAAATGCTATATAATTATATTTTTCTGTAATGATGTTAATTTAAATTTATATTTTATTCATAAACATAATCATTGATATATATGTTCTATTACATATATATATATATATACATATACATATACATATATATACATATATACATATATATACATATATATATATACATATACATATACATATATACATATATATATACATATATATATGTATATATATGTATATATATGTATATGTATATGTATATATATATATGTATATATATGTATATATGTATATATATGTATATGTATATGTATATATGTATATGTATATGTATATGTATATGTATATGTATATGTATATGTATATGTATATGTATATGTATATGTATATGTATATGTATATGTATATGTATATATGTATACATATACATATACATATACATATACATATACATATACATATACATATACATATACATATACATATACATATACATATACATATATATATATATATATATATATATATATGGCGAAAGGTGGCAAGCCACCATAAATATATTTATATTAATAAAGCTGGTTCAAGAGCTCATAAATAATAAATATGAATAAAAATATAACATTTGTAATTATATTGATAAGAAATGCAAATGGTGATAATATGAGTAGTATGGCTATACCAATTGGAAATCAAACAAATCACGTTGCTGAAGCCTTTGCTGTTCTTCATGGTCTTACTTTTGCTAAGAAAATGAATATGAAAAAAATATGGGTGGAAGGGGATTCATGCAATATTATTAATTGCCTAAACAAAATCTCTCAATTAGTAATATTATCAATAAGGCTATTAACATTGTAAATTCCTTTGAAACTTGTGTTATTACTCATATTTTTAGAGAAGCTAATGGTACTGCTGATTGGGCAGCTAATATGGCATTTAGTAGTGATCATATTATCATTTGGGGAATTAATGATCCCTTACCTATGGATGGACGCCAATTTTTTCATCATGAAAAATGGAGGTCATTTCAAAAAGAATTTAAAATATGATGGTGTCAGTACAGTGTTATTATGTGGAGATAAGTGGCCGCGAGTGTTAGGCTTGCATTATCAATGATTTTAGATTTTTTTTGCATGGATTTTGGGTCATTTTTTTCACTCTCCTCTTGTTTTTCTGTGAGACTCTTTTTGTCCCTTTCATTTGGAGGTTTTAGGCAAAGAAGAACTGGGTTTTTGGAGACAGGAAAATGGGAGGTAAGAGGAAAAGGGTGTAGCTAGTAAGCTTTTCGGAGTGGATGAAGAAGGAGGATGTGTGGGATATTTTGAGGCAGGGGAATTTCACTGAGTATATGGAAAGGCTTAATGGTAATAACTCGACCATTACATAGCAGTTTATCAAAACCTAGAAGGAGGGCTTAGTTATGGTGGGTAATCAACGAATGGAGATTTCAGAGGATGTGATTGCTGAGGCCACGAGCTTGGAGTTGGATGACATTAACTTCTATAGGGAGAAAAAACTCTCAGACAGAGCTGTCAAGGAATTTGTGGAATTTGAGCAGGAGAAGAGTCGTCTGATCAAAGTAGGTAATTCCTATATCAATCTGACTTGTTTTCTGCCCATGACATTTTATTTTGTTTGTAATAATGGAGTACTTAACTCTTGATGGGAGATTCATGAAATGTTATGGGTATCATTTCATGCTGGCCAAACATTTTAGGCACAATGTTAAGATCAATTTTCCTTACTATTTGAAGCAGTCTCTTAGCATTTCTATTCAAGCTATAAAAAAAGACCTGAATGGCAAACATGTTTGCCATGAGTGTCTCCTAGTTCTCATCATGAATATTTTAAAATCTAAGAAGATTGTGAGGACTACAGGCCATTTGAAGGATGCTGATAATGATACAAAAGGGAGCATTCCAGAGAAGGGTTATGATTCTAAAACCCAAGATTACGCTAAGGGGGGTGATGATGTAGTGCCTACCCTCGTTCACATCTTTTCTGGACATTGTTATTATCTTCAGACTATGATAGACTAGTTTTATGTTGATGGATTAGTGGTATTATTTTGACACTATCAGACATTATGTTATGGATTCAGTGGTTATATGATGAGATCATTTAGATTTTACATTTCATGCATACATGATGATCATTATACTATTTTCAGTTATTATCGATGATTAGATGGATGGTTTATTATCTTATGTGTTTTATTATGGATACTTACCCCATACTTGCATGTGTATGGTGTGCATGTTTTCTTATTGTATGGCATTTCTGATGTGGTTAAGGAAGGCAGTTGTAGTCACCTGCTTAGTCGAGATCTACACGGTGCACCACTTCCTGCCATTGTCTATATTGTATGTACATGCATGGTTTTTCTACAGGTTGCAGGTACTGGGTATCGACTTCCCCGAATTGCCAGGATGAGCGTACCCTATTATACTATCTCAATGATAAGAGAAGGGAGATAAATTCTGAAGTCCAAATCCCAAACCTTTAACCAATTTTCCTAATGAGGTAGGACAAGTATCTGGATATTTTACCCACCGAATGTGTCAGATGACATGATTCATGATTTTTAACCCTTTAGACTGATTTTGAGTGATTTGCTCTATGATGGGTTTTCATATTTTATCTTGGAGGTCTATGGTGAATTTTCTATTAATTAAGTCTTAATAAATGGATTTAATTAATAAATTAATTATTTGAAAAAATTAATATAAAATATCATGTTATTTGATATTTTGATTATAATTAATTGAATGGAATTAATTGAGAAAAAATGAATTAAATAAAAGAAAATTAGAAATTAAAATTAATAATAATAATAAAATAATAATAATGTAATAAATAAATAATAATAATAAAAGTTATAAAGTTAAAATGAAAGTTATAAATATTTAAATAAAAAATTATATAAAAAGTGAATTGGAGTTATAAGCTTGCATGGGAATTAACGCACTTCTCTATTTCTCATGTGTCAACAACATGGGGGTTTGTGCATCAATTAAGCACATGGTGTCTACAACCCTATGGCTCATCTTGAAGGTTGGAAAGGACCCATGCTTAGTTGGTGACACCTTCCAGCTATTTCTAGAAGCATTCTAGATGTTTCCTGAAAGCTCTTTATATTGAGGCATTCATAGAAGCTTAGATATAGCGTTGGGAGAGCAACTGGACATTGGAGGACTCCAGAATTCTAAAGAAGGGAGGAGATTGCTCTGCAAATTTTCTAAGGAAGAGCGATTTAGCATCAGAATCCGAGTAGATTCTTGTGATTTTACTTATGCTATTTTTGCATCACGCATTCCTTGTCTTCTTCGTGTCTTCCATATGTCTTCTGAGAAGTTTCATATTTATATGCATTCTATAATGCAAATATCTTACTCTTAATTGTAGATATAATCTTTGTGAAAAAAAAAAATATATATATATATACATGGTTATATGTTCAGATATGCATCCATATACATATATATAAATATATATTTATATACATGCATATGTATACATTTATTATGGATCTATTATAAAATCTAAATATATATACATACATACATATATATATATATACTGATATATATATATATATATATATATACACACACACACCTATGTATATTTATATATATTGCACCGAATTGAGCGATTAATAAAATCGCAGTGGGAGAATTTATTTATTTGCATCGCAATTTATATCGCATGAAACAAAGTATAGTATATATCATATGTCGTGGGCATGTTTCGTTCCCCGCACTGGCGGATGGTAGAGACTTGCCGTCGCAGGTCTGCGGTGACAGGGGTACTACATACCCACTGTCGGCGCAGTGCCTGCGACCGCAGGTATTGCATACCGCAGTATGAGTTGGGGGGGGGGGGGGGGTGTTTATTGATGTTTATGTTATACAAAAAAAATAAAAAAATATAAGTAACGTTTATGTTAGAAACGTTTGTATACAGTCGATTTCTCATTACTATGTAATATGAAGTCAATCGAAAATAGTTAATTCAATTTTATGAAAACGTATATATATATATATATATATATATATATATATATATATACATATATATATATATGTATATATATATATATATGTATATATATGTATATATATATATGTATATATATATATATACATATATATATATATATATACATATATATATATACATATATATATACATATATATATATATATGTATATATATATATACATATATATATATATATGTATATATACATATATATATATATATATATATATATATATATATATATGTAATGTGTAAATAGGTTATTTAAGTTATTGTTTGATAATGACTTATATTGAAGGTTATTTTCATAAAGGTGACTCTTTAATAATTTTCAACTATTTAATAATTTAAATGTTTTAAATTATTAAATAAGGAATTGATAGTTGAGTAGGGGATGTATCAAACAAATGTTATAAATTGGAAAATGGATTTTTAGTTCTAATAGGAAAAATTTTATTTATCCAAAAACAATATATGTGTTCCTCCATTCATTCTTCAGATTTGGAAACTTAAACTGAGATCTCTACATTTAAATTCAAGTTGTAAAACCAAAACATGTGTTTACATTGTGTATTCTTTATGCTATTGTTTTGGATTTTGGGTTGACTAGTGTTGACCAGTATAGGACGTCTACCAGAGGCTTGGGGGTTATGTGATTGTGGTGACATGATGATGTTTTAATCTCGATCTTTATAAACCCAACCATGGTTATGTGATGGAATGCTCTATGTATTGGTTGTGATTACTGATTGTTATAGTTGAGATTCTTATGTATGAGACACTTGATTTAACCATTATTTTTGGTCATTGATCAGTTATCCTTGGTTATTTTTCTAGTCACCATGATGGGACTGAAATATGGATTTATTTTTGATGATGTCATGATGTGACATGTTTGACTCAACCATTTTTGGAGTCTTCGATCAGTATGACGAAGATATATATTTTGGTTATTGAGAACCATTGGATATTTGATTATCAGTGATACTTCAGTTGCCAATAGAGAGCTGTTGTGTTCATGATTTTCTATGGATGTTTGCTCATGGAGATTTGATGCTTTTATGCATATTTGATGATTTTATGGATTATCTTTTGTAATTTTGAGATTTATGGGTCCATGAGCATTAGGGTAGGATATCTGCATGTAGTGATGGGAAGTGGCTTGCAATGGGGGCCGAGGCCCTAAGAGGCTGCCAGGGTAACTCATTGTATGTTGGATTAATAAGTGATAACATTCACACCTAATACTAACTGAATGAACCTAAAAAGATAAGAGTTTTGTTCTCACCCATGCCTTGAGCGCTTGTACAGGCTAGGATGGTTGCGACCTTGCATTCTGTTGTATGCCTTGTCAGTATGAGAGGATACTAGTGGCCGCATGAAATCAGTATGGACCTGTGGAGTTTAGCTAACTGCCAGGGTAACTTGTATGTGATAATTGCGATGACACTTTCCCGCTTGCATAGTAGGTTCCTACATGTCATTGTGTGCCTCTAGGATTAGATGTCAGATTTTGTGTTTGGAACCTTTGAGTTAGTATACTTTTAGGATTCCTGGACTTATAGAGATATGTGCTATGTGATTTTGATAGCCTGTTTGGGACTTGAGATTATCTCCTTAGCACGGTGGGAGTGGACCACCTAGGTACCACGGGGTCGGGTGGTAGTGTATTTTCCACTCTTATCATTTTGAGACTTATTAAGACATTGTGGCTGATGCGTCCTTCATGATGGTGGATATGTATCCTTTTTCATTGATGATTAGCATATGTTAGATGATGTTATCTTATGCTTTTATTTGCATGTTAGATTACTTCTACATATGATGTTGTATTTATTAGGAGTGACATTCCTACTATGTAATACCGATGATCTCTTCGGTGATTTGGAATATTACGCACGTAGGGATGGCTAGGATCCACGATGGTCTAATGATGCTATTGACGGTTGGGAGGAACCGTGCACTTAGTTTATTATGTTTGATCTTTATGATAGATGTATATGTTCTCTATGATCTTGTATCATGTGATTATCTCTACTTTGATGTATCATGGATTAGAATAGGATGATGTGCCTTATTCTAGGTATATATATTCTTTGAGCTTGTCATACCCTATGACATGTACAGCAGATGAATGAACATTTGAAATCTAATGTATAAACATTAGACTTATCATTATTATTTCATGTGGATGTTGTACTAGATGGATTCATGTATGTAATTCAACGTTAAGGGATCTTAAAGAATGTAATCTGTTATTTATGTTGTGTTTACTCTCAGATGGACAATTCTATTTCTTCCTTTATTGTGCATAAGTTATATGTGATGTTTACTATCATGAAAATTTTTTTTTTACTAAACTTAGTGAAATTCTAGGTTAATTCTTATGATCCCTTGGCGGGGCATTATAGATGGACAATGCTATTTCTTTCGTTATTGAGCATAAGTTATATGTGATGTTTACTATCATGAAAAAAAAAAAAATGTTACTAAACTTAGTGAAATTCTAGGTTAATTCTTTGGATCCCTTGGCGGGGCATTACATTTGGTATCAGAGCCAGGTTTCTACATTGGGAGCTCTGGGTATTTTGGAACAACTAGAACTTTGAACTTTGAACTATTAAGGGTAACTTTCCAAACTTGATCTAGGTGAATTGAAAACAGGACTCAAACTGTTACTTGAATATTTTTCATACTTCAACACTTAGTTTCAAAATTGGAAATTTTACTTAAACCTAGACATAGAACTGAACTTAGTACATTGTACTATTGTAGGATGGTATCTAGGACTAAGTCTTCTGTTAGAGGCCGTGGTAGAGGCTGTGGTCATGGCAGAACTATCAGTGTCCATGAATCTGCCTATGAGGGATCAGCTCATGTAGAGAGCAGGGAAGAGCACTCTAGTAGGCAGTAGGAAGAAAGCCATAGAGAGGACCAAGTTGAGTCTGAAGAGGTTGGTTTGAGGTAGATGATGCAGACTATTCTAGAACGTCTACCTCCTATTCAAGAACAACCTAAAGTACATCAGACAGAACAAGAGCATAGACCCAGATGTAGAAGTCCTCGGAAGGAACGTCAGAGGTCCATTGTGTCCACTCAGATGAAGGATCTTTCAAGATCCAAGGTTAAGCCATTCAATGGGCAAGGTTTTGGTTATGTGGCCGAGCACTAGCTTATTTCTCTCAATAGGATTTTTGCCTTGCAGGAGTTCGACAACAATGTTAAGGCAAGGTTTGAGATCACTAATCTAGAGAATTTTGGGGCCACTTGGTGGACGATAGAGGAGAAGAAGTTGGGAATCGATATGAGCAGTGTTACATGTGAGTTATTCCTAGAGAGTTTTCGTGAACGATTCCTACCAGAGGAATGGAAACAACAAAGGGATGATGAATTTCATAATCTCAGATAGTACACTTTGTCAGTGACCAAGTATGAGCGTAATTTTTATGAGCTTATGCCTTTTTCAGGGTTCAGTGAAAATTCAGCTCAGTTGACACAACATTTTATTAGGGGTTTGAATAATCGTATTATTGGGGGAGTTAAGGTATTTGAACCAAAAACCCTCAAGGATGTGGTGCATCGAGCTATCCTTGTTGAGAAAAGTGTCAACCTTGGTCAAGGTGGTTTTGTAGGAGCGCCAGCGGCATCAGGATCTAAAAGCAACTACAATTCAGGTGGTAATAAGAAGTTATCTTTCTCTAAGGGAAAATAGTATCAGCAGCAATCTCAACAGAAATTGCAACAGAAGGGCTCAAATTCTCAAGATCAAGGTGGTGGTAAAGGTTCTAACACCAAGAACAACTGCAATGCTCAACACAATAGACAGAAACAGACCAATCAGCCAGCTTAGAGTAGCCAGTCTTTTGTGAGCAGGAACAATTGTCAGCAATCAAATATACCACCTATGGGAAGAGGTTCTGGCAAAAATATAGAATGTTTTTCATGTGGTCAGATTGGACATTATGCAGCTCAGTTTCCTCAGTGAGCACCTCAATTTTTAGGACCTAGACCTACCATTTCAGAGCCTATAGTTGGTGATGCAGGTAGAGCTCATAGAGTCTTTGCAACAATTGATCAACATCAGGCAGATCATCAGGGAACAGTGGTTGAGACCACAGGTGCTATTAGAGGTATATCTCTTTCAGTATTGTTTGATTCAGGAGCTACAGATTCATTTATTTCACCATCTATAGTTTCTAAGTGTAAGCTAGATGTGGTGAAGCAAGATCATGGTTGGCAAGAGGAACTAGCCTCAGGCATTAAGGTTTCCACAAATTCTATAGTTCATAAGTGTGGGCTTAGCTTAGGAAGCTTCGATACAGTAGTGGATCTTCGAGTCATACCCCTTGGTTCCTATGATGTGGTTCTAGGCATGGACTGGTTCGGATCTCATAGAGCTAGTATAGATTGTAGGAAGAAGATTATTATGTACCAAGATGACCAGGGGAATGATGTGTAGATAGTTGGGATACTGAGGCCTATATCTCTACGGATGATTTCTGCTATGCAATTGAAGCGAAGTTTCCGTAAGGGATGTCAGATATTTGCTATTATGGTAAATGATTTTGATGAGGAAGATTCCATGAGGGAGACTTTAGATCACTTGATTTTGCAGGAGTATGCAAATGTTTTTCCAAGTGAGATTCCAGGCATGCCTCCGAAGAGGGACATTGATTTTAGTATTGATCTGATTCCTGGAGCGGAGCCTATTTCTAAAGCTCCTTATCACATGACTACTCAGGAATTGGGTGAGCTACATCTTTAGCTAGAAGAAATTCTGGCCAAAGGGAGCATTTGACCTAGTGTATCACCATGGGGAGCTCCAATGCTCTTTGTGAAGAAGAAAGATGATTCTTTACGCCTTTGTATTGACTATAGATAGTTGAATAAGGTGACTATTAAGAACAAGTATCCTTTACCTAGGATTGATGACTTATTCGATTAGATCAAGGGAGCGACAGTATTCTCCAAGATTGACCTTAAGTTAAGATACCACCAGCTTTGCATTAAGGAAGTAGATATTCACAAGACTGCTTTTCGAACTCATTATGGGCATTATGAGTTCACAGTGGTACCTTTTGGATTGACTAATGCTCCATCAATTTTCATGAGTTTGATGAATGGTGTGTTTCGATCTTATCTGGATAGGTTTTTACTCATGTTTCTTGATGACATATTGATATATTCTAAGACTCAAAAGGAGCATGAGGAACACCTGCTGTTGGTATTGCAGTGTTTGAGGGACAATCAGCTTTATGCTAATGCAGCTAAGTGTGAATTCTTCAAAACAGAGATTCAATATTTAGGGCATGTTATTTCAGGTGATGTTATTTCAATAGATCCTACAAAGATTCAGGCGATAATAGATTGGCCGACATCGACTAATGTGTTAGAGATTCATAGTTTCATGGGTTTAGCTGGTTATTATCGCAAATTTGTCTAGAACTTCTCTAGGATAGCACATCCTATCACTTCTCTTCAAAGGAAAGGAAAGAAGTTTGTATGGACAGAGAAATGCGAGGAAGCTTTCCAGAAGCTCAAGGAGCTTTTGACCAGTGCACCGATATTGGCTGTGCTAGATCCAGAAGGTGATTTCATGGTATGTACAGATGCTTCTCTTGAAGGGATTGGGGCAGTATTGATGCAAAATGGATGGGTGATTGCGTATGAATCACACAAGCTCAAGGATCATGAGTTAAATTACCCTACACATGATCTTGAGTTAGCAGCAGTAGTACATGCCTTAACAAGGTGGAGACATTTCTTGTTGGGGGACAGATTTGAACTACATAGTGATCATCGTAGTCTTCAGTACATTTTTACTCAGCCTAATTTGAATGCTCGCCAGAGGCGATGGATGGAGTTTCTATGCGAGTATGATTTTGAGGTTAAGTATATTCAGGGTAAAGAGAATGTGGTGGCAGATGCTTTGAGTCGTAGGAGACATGTGTTATCATCGATGACTCTTAGTGTGGATTTGAGGAGTTGGATTCTTCAAGCACTTCCTATGGATTCCTGGTATCAGGAAGTGTGTAGAGAGATTGATTCAGGAAGATCTTTGGAAGGTAAGTTTGCAGGTTACGTTTGAGAGTCAGATGGTCTTTTGAGATAGTTGGGGAGGATTTATGTGCCATTTTCAGATGAGCTTCGCACCTTGATATTAGCAGAAGCCCATCGTCCACCTTACTCAGCACACCTAGGTGTTAAGAAGATGCATGCTGATTTGAGACATTTGTTCTTTTGGTCTAGGATGAAGTGAGATATTGCTAATTTTGTGGCTAGGTGCCTTGAGTGTCAGAGAGTTAAGGCAGAACATCAGCACCCAACTAGACTTTTGTAGCCTAATCTCATTCCTTCTTGGAAGTGGGATATCATCTCCATGGATTTCATTGTGGGATTACCTATGACAGTTCGATGTCATGATGCTATCATGGTCACCATTGATCGATTGACTAAGGTGGCACATTTTTCACCGATTAGGTCTTCCTACACAGTAGCTTCTATAGCTAATATTTTTATGCGTGATATTGTGAGATTACATGGTATTCCTAGAAAGATCATTTCTGACAGGGATCCTGTGTTCACATCTGCATTCTAGACATCGCTGCAGCATGAGCTTGGAGCATAGTTAAACTTAAGTTTGGCATATCATCGAGAGACTGATGGTCAGATAGAGAGGGTGAATCAAGTTTTGGAGGATATGTTATAGATGTATGTAATGGATAGGCAGACACATTGGGAGGATTATCTCTATCTAGTGGAGTTTGCTTACAACAACAGGTATCATAGTTCTATTGGTATGGTGCCATTTTGAGCGTTATATGGGTATCCTTGTCATACACCATTGAGTTGGGACAATCTTGAGGATCGCATCCTATTGGGTCCTGAGATGCTTTGTGATATGGAGCAACAGGTAGTGCATATCCGTGAGCATTTGACTACAGCTCAAGATAGACAGAAGAAGTATGCCGATGCTCATAGGACTGATAAGCAGTTTGCTATGGGAGATAAGGTTTTCTTGAGAGTGCGACCGTGAAAGAGTCTGATCTGATATGGAAAGGGTTCTAAGCTAGCACCTCATTTTGTGGGACCATTCAAGATTCTAGAGAGGATTGGCTCGGTTGCTTACCGTCTTGCTCTACTACCCAGCCTAGCTCGCATTCATGATGTTTTCCATGTTTTAGTACTTCGGCAGTATATTTTTGATATTGTACATGTTCTTGATTGGAATGCGTTGCAAGTAGAGGACAGGCAGCTGGCTTTGGAGCCGGTTCATATTCTGGAGCAGCGGGAGTTGACCCTCAAGGGTCGAACCATCGAGCAGGTAAGGGTCTAGTGGGACCCTACTGATGATTCTTCAGCTACTTGGGAGGATGCAGCTAGATTGAGGGAGTTATATCCCTACTTGTTTGTAGGCTTCTAGGAGTAAGCCTAACCCAAGGGGGGGTGGATGTAGTGCCTACCCTTGTTCACATCTTTTTTGGACATTGTTATTATCTTCAGACTATGATAGACTAGTTTTATGTTGATGGATTAGTGGTATTATTTTGACACTATCAGACATTATGTTATGGATTCAGTGGTTATATGATGAGATCATTTAGATTTTACATTTCATGCATACATGATGATAATTATACTGTTTTTCAGTTATTATCGATGATTAGATGGATGGTTTATTATCTTATGTGTTTTATTATGGATACTTACCCCATACTTGCATGTGTATGGTGTGCATGTTTTCTTATTGTATGGCATTTTTGATGTGGTTAAGGGAGTCGTAGTCAGCTGCTTAGTTGAGATCTACACGATGCACCACTTCCTGCCATTGTCTGTTTAGCTTAGCATTATATATATATTGTATGTATATGCATAGTTTTTCTGTAGGTGCAGGTACAATGTATCGACTTCCCTAAATTGTCAGGATGAGCATACCCTATTATACTATCTCAATGATAAGAGAAGGGAGATAAATTCTCAAGTCCAAATCCCAAACCTTTAACCAATTGTCCTAATGAGGTAGGACAAGTATCTGGATATTTTACCCACTGAATGTGTCGGATGACATGATTCGTGATTTTTAACCCTTTAGACTAATTTTGAATGATTTTCTCTATGATGGGTTTTCATATTTTATCTTGGAGGTCTATGGTGAATTTTCTATTAACTAAGTCTTAATAAATGGATTTAATTAATAAATTAATTATTTGAGAAAATTAATATAAAATATCATGTTATTTGATATTTTGATTATAATTAATTGAGAAAAAAATGAATTAAATAAAAGAAAATTAGAAATTAAAATTAATAATAATAATAAAATAATAATAATGTAATAAATAAATAATAATAATAAAAGTTATAAAGTTAAAATGAAAGTTATAAATATTTAAATAAAAAATTATATAAAAAGTGAATTGGAGTTATAAGCTTGCATGGGAATTAACACACTTCTCTATTTCTCACGTGTCAACAACATGGGGGTTTGTGCATCAATTAAGCACATGGTGTCTACAACCCTATGGCTCATCTTGAAGGTTGGAAAGGACCCATGCTTAGTTGGTGACACCTTCCAACTGTTTCTAGAAGCATTCTAGATGTTTCCTGAAAGCTCTTTATATTGAGGCATTCATAGAAGCTTAGATATAGCGTTGGGAGAGCAATTGGGCATTGGAGGACTTCAAAATTCTGAAGAAGGGAGGAGCTTGCTCTGCGGATTTTCTGAGGAAGAGTGATTTAGCATCAGAATCCAGGTAGATTCTTGTGATTTTAATTATGCTATTTTTGCATCATGCATTCCCTGTCTTCTTTGTGTCTTCCATATGTCTTCTGAGAAGTTTCATATTTATATGCATTCTATAATGCAAATATCTTACTCTTAATTGTAGATATAATCTTTGTGGAAAAACAGAAAAAAAAAATACATAGTTATATGTTCAGATATGCATCCATATACATATATATAAATATATATTTATATATATGCATATGTATACATTTATTATGGATCTATTATAAAATCAAAATATATATGTATGTATATATATATATATATATATATATATATATATATATATATATATATATATATATATATATATATATATATATATATATATATATATATATATATATATATATATACCTATGTATATTTATATATATTGCACCGAATTGAGCGATTAATAAAATCACAGTGGGAGAATTTATTTATTTGCATCGTGATTTATATCGCATGAAAAAAAGTATAGTATATATCATATGTTGTGGGCATGTTTCGTTCTCTACGCTGGCGGATGGCAGAGACCTGCCGTCGCAGGTCTGCGGTGACAGGGGTACTACGTACTCGCTGTCGGCGCAGTGCCTGCGATCGCAGATACTGTGTACCGCAACATGAGTTGCAGGGGGGGGGGGGGGGTTTATTGATGTTTATGTTATGCAAAAAAAAAAGAAAAAAAAGTAACGTTTATGTTAGAAACGTTTGTATACAGTTGATTTCTCATTACTATGTAATATGAAGTCAATCGAAAATTGTTAATTCAATTTTATGAAAACGTATTTACATATGTATGTATGTATATATATATATATATATGTAATGTGTAAATATGTTATTTAAGTTATTATTTGATAATGACTTATATTGAAGGTTATTTTCATAAAGGTGACTCTTTAATAATTTTCAACTATTTAATAATTTAAATGTTTTAAATTATTAAATAAGGAATTGATAGTTGAGTAGGGGATGTATCAAACAAATGTTATAAATTGGAAAATGGATTTTTAGTTCTAATAGGAAAACTTTTATTTATCCAAAAGAAATATATGTGTTCCTCCATTCATTCTTCAGATTTGGAAACTTAAACTGAGATCTCTACATTTAAATTCAAGTTGTAAAACCAAAACATGTGTATTCTTTATGCTATTATTTTGGGTTTTGGGTTGACTAGTGTTGACCAGTATAGGACGTCTACCAGAGGCTTGGGGGTTATGTGATTGTGGTGACATGATGATGTTTTAATCTTGATATTTATAAACCCAACCATGGTTATGTGATGGAATGCTCTATGTATTGGTTGTGATTACTAATTGTTATAGTTGAGATTCTTATGTATGAGACACTTGACTTAACCATTATTTTTGGTCATTGATCAGTTATCCTTGGTTATTTTTCTAGTCGCCATGATGGGACTGAAATATGGATTTATTTTTGATGATGTCATGATGTGACATGTTTGACTCAACCATTTTTGGAGTCTTTGATCAGTATGATTGAGATATATATTTTGGTTATTGAGAACCATTGGATATTTGATTATCAGTGATACTTCAGTTGCCAATAGAGAGCTGTTGTGTTCATGATTTTCTATGGATGTTTGCTCATGGAGATTTGATGCTTTTATGCATATTTGATGATTTTATGGATTATCTTTTGTAATTTTGAGATTTATGGGTCCATGAGCATTAGGGTAGGATATCTGCATGTAGTGACGGGAAGTGGCTTGCAATGGGGGCCGAGGCCCTAAGAGGTTGCCAGGGTAACTCATTGTAAGTTGGATTAATAAGTGATAACATTCACACCTAATACTAATTGAATAAACCTAAAAAGATAAGAGTTTTGTTCTCACCCATGCCTTGAGCGCTTGTACATGCTAGGATGGGAGTAGTGAGATGCATGGTTGCAACCTTGCATTTTGTAGTATGCCTCATCAGTATGAGAGGATACTAGTGGCCACATGAAATCAATATGGACCCGTGGAGTTTAGCTAACTACCAGGGTAACTTGTATGTGATAATTGCGATGACACTTTCTCGCTTGCATAGTAGGTTCCTACATGTCATTGTGTGCCTCTGGGATTAGATGTCAGATTTTGTGTTTGGAACCTTTGAGTTAGTATACTTTTAGGATTCCTGGACTTATAGAGATATGTGCTATGTGATTTTGATAGCCTGTTTAGGACTTGAGATTATCTCCTTAGCATGGTGGGAGCGGACCACCTAGGTACCAGGCGGTCGGGTGGTAGTGTATTTTCCACTCTTATCATTTTGAGACTTATTGAGACATCATGGCTGATGCGTCCTTCATGATGGTGGATATGCATCCTTTTTCATTGATGATTAGCATATGTTAGATGATGTTATCTTATGCTTTTATTTGCATGTTAGATTACTTCTACATATGATGTTGTATTTATTAGGAGTGACATTCCTACTATGTAATACTGATGATCTCTTCGGTGATTTGGAATGTTACGCACGGAGGGATGGCTAGGATCCACGATGGTCTAATGATGCTATTGACGGTTGGGAGGAACCGTGCACCTAGTTTATTATGTTTGATCTTTATGATGGATGTATATGTTCTCTATGATGTTGTATCATGTGATTATCTCTACTTTGATGTATCATAGATTAGAATAGGATGATGTACCTTATTCTATGTATATATATTCTTTGAGCTTGTCATACCCTGTGACATGTATAGTGGATGAATGAGCATTTGAAATGTAATGTATAAACATTGGACTTATCATTATTATTTCATGTGGATGTTGTACTAGATGGATTCATGTATGTAATTCAACGTTAAGGGATCTTAAAGAATGTAATCTGTTATTTATGTTGTGTTTACTTTTAGATGGACAATGCTATTGCTTCCGTTATTGTGCATAAGTTATATGTGATGTTTACTATCATGAAAAAAAAAATGTTACTAAACTTAGTGAAATTCTAGGTTAATTCTTATGATCCCTTGGTGGGGTATTACAGATAAGAATTTGATCAAGGGCATTGGGGTAGTTCAAAGAAGAAGGAAAAAGTGTTGGTTCAATCTAATTCAGACAAAGATATTGATTTTATGGAGGATTTGGTGAGGGATTACAAAAAGAAGAGTGAGGGTAATGGAAAGAGGAACAAGGGCATCCCTGTTGTGAGGACTTCTTCCCTGTTGGATGATGAGACCCTAGCCTTTAGGTTGGAAAGGAAAATATATCCCTCAAGATGTTAGGAGAAGCATTTAAGATATAAAGGGGAGTCAGATTATGAGGAATATGAGGAATAAGGGATACACCCTGATTTTGGTGAAATGTTTGAAGGTTTGCCAGGGTCTACTAAAGGTATGCATGGTAATCCATGCACAATTATTAAAGAAATTGGGGTAATGAAAAATCAAATACAAATACTAGGAAGGGATATGCAAGCAGTGAGGAAAGAAGTTGGGCATGTTAGCAAAATTGCTCGTGGTGAATGCACACTTGGACAACACATTGATAGATTAATGGAGGTGGTCAGGAGTGCAAAAGATGTTAAAAACTTAATGCAAAAGATTTTGTAGTTGGAGGAAAAAAATAGGGCAATGGACAAAGTTGAATGCCAACCAAGGGAAGATAACAAAACTGGAAACCAAAATGAGCAATCTGTAAAAGTTGGTTAAAAAAATTGTTGAGAATGTGAGTACTCTACTGAAAAAAGTGGAGATTGGGAAAGGTTATGGTCCCAACAAGCATACTCAGGCTCACTCAAAGAGGATCGAGGACATGGGCAAAAAGGATGAGGTGAAGGCAGTGGCTGAAAATATGCACATCCTTGCGAAGCAGGTGGTAGACCTGATCAAGTCTCCTTAGCTGGTTTTTTGTTGTCTCTTTGCTATTTTTTTCAGCAGTTCTCTCATTGACCTCTTCAGTGCTCTTTTTGGAGGTCTATTTTATGTATGCTCTATGTTGCTCTCTATGTTGTTTTATTCTCTATTTCTCTCTAGACTTTTTGTAAAAAGGTTTTGGGTCCTTTAAAACCTGCTTTTGCTTAATCAAAATATTTGTAATTATAGTTTTAAATTTTAATTATTTTATTTAAATTAAACTATTGTCATTATAATTTATTATTAGTACTTGACGGTAGGCTTAGGGCTAAGAGCTAAATATTTCATTTTCAATGTGATTCATTAACATGAATATTTTTATTTTTTTAATGTAAGTGCATTGGTTTATATTTTATATTTTAATAATGTATATTTTATAAATTATAATATGTTTTTTGTCATTCAATTAAAAATAATATTACTTATATAATATAATCATTTAAGATTTATTATTATTATAAAAATATTATTATTTTTATATTATAATTATTTATTATATAATATAACATAACATATTAATTTTGAAACTAAATAATAAATATGAATAAAAATATAACATTTGTAATTATATGTGAGGTCTCACTTGATCTGTCATAGTACCAATGAGATGATTGTATTACGATGATTTTAATCCTTTGTATTGATACACTTTTGAGACTGTAGGGTTATGTTATTTTGATATCTGCATTTTGATGATCCGCAATTACTTATGCATATTATGACCTAATTGATGCATTTAATGATTCTATTCATGTTTTAAGCTATTGACATTTCTTTAACAGAAATTGAATGGTAGAAATGCTTGTAATGTAAGAATGTAATGTTTAAAGTGGAAATTAGAGTAAAAAGATAAATTTTGTTATGCATTGAGACCTAACCCGCATATCTAGGGATTCAATAGTTGTGGATTCAACATCTTGTCGCAATGATAAAAATAGACTATGAAGCTATTCAAAATATTAAATTGACCATGTTATGATAAGTAAAGTGTGATGTTATAGTATTTTGAGCATTTTAAATGGAAATTATTAGAAAAAGTAATTTAATTAAAAAGAATGAAGTATGGAACTCAAATGTCAAATGTGATATGTAAGTTTTGATATTTTAATATTTTGAAGGTTATATTTGAAATGATTAAGAAAGGGAAAGTTAATTTGAGATGATGAAATATATGCAAGTCTAATGTTGAATGAGATAGTGATTATTTCACTTATGTACTTATTGTTTACATGATTTTCTTGGACTACTGATGCTTGAGTTTAGTGTGCAGGAATTTGACCATGGGTTTAAAGGGGAATTAAGGCTCAAACTACTACAAACATGACATAGCCAAGGTTGAATCAGTGGAAAAGATTCAAACCTCATTGTAATGCGTTTTATTTTGTATATGTGAATTTATATGTGTGTAATAGCTTAGTTCATGCATTATTGGAGTTAAGTCACTTTTAATGTAATGTGTTGTTTTGTGTGTGTCATTTGACACTTGTGTTGTCCATGTAGAGATGCCATGTCATTCAAGGTTTGAAAAGAAGTAACCTAACCTAAACCTAACCCCAATGTTGTACCCAAGTTAACCTCACATAGAAAAAAAATGCCATGAGGAGTCTCAATCAAAGGAAATTCGGATTTGGACTTGGCTAGGGTTTTTAAGGGGTCATTAGGTGGTCCCTAAGTGTCTTTTAGGTGAAAATAAGTTACCCGTATGATAGTACATCATGTCAAGGACCTATTTTTGATCATGTGAGTGCCTAGATAGCCTAGGGAGCCCCTTTACCCATGCATTCTTCCATCAATTCGAATTTGGAGTTGTCATATCCATGTTACCGCTTAGTCAAAAATAGAAAAGTTGGAGGAGACAAGTTTGTAAGAAGTAGTGGCTTAGTGTTTTTGCTAAAATAAGTAAGTGAGAAGGCTTTATTAGAGGGTCTTGGCCAAACTAGTGGGGTGTCTACCCACTCTATAATTTTAGAGACTGTTAGGTTTTGGAGGGAGACTAAGGGAGCTATACTACAACTATCCTCACCATAGCTTGGACCAAGGTTGGTGTCTCAAAACTTGTTTCTTTCTCATTTCTTGCTTTTAGTATGGTTAAACAAATCTGCAAGTGTGAGAGTTCATTAATAGAGTACGCATTTGCATTATAAATCTTGTGATATGGATTTTTGGGTATTCTGTGAAAGTGTGGTGTTCTTGTTGCATTATGAGCATTGATTATGTATTGTGACAATGTGAGAATGTGTGATGTTCTTGTAAATTTCTTGGTTCACCTTCTTGGTTTTGTTTTGTTGGAATGGAAAGTGAATGTGTTTTGTGCTTTTGGAGATCCTTTCTTGGTTTTGTTTTGTTTTTCATCATTTGTTTTGCTGTTGTTCTTGTTTGAATGTGAGTGTTGATTGTGATTATGGGTGTGAAGGCTTCACTCACCCTTGGGAGGGCAGAGAAGCCTTGGGTGAAGGGCATAAGTTGGGCTTGACATTGCAGGTGAGAAAGAAAATTTAGTTTTTACCTCATGATGAGGTTGTTATTATGGAGCATGGGCTCCTTCATGGCCATGAATCTTGTTGTTTTTGAGGTACAAGGAGGTTTGGTGGATGAGGAGAAGATGGTTGTTTTGAAGGCGTTGAGAGGCAATGCAGTGGTAATATGTTGTTTATGTTGTGGTGGCCTTGAGAGGAAAAATGTATTGGCAATATGATATTTATGAATTTATCCTCCTTGAAGAGCCCACCTTCACCCAACATTTTATGATTCCAATGGTGAATCATTGTGCAAGCCATGGGAGGGTGTTGATTGTGTTTTGTGTTGTGTCTTCATGCAAAATTTTGTGATGTATGTCTAAAACCCGATTTGAGCCTTGTTCCCCTAGCGCGGGGGTGGTCTCTTTGGAGGCCTATGGTTGGGTGGAAAGCACCCATGGTCCTTGTTGTTTTCTTTGTGATGCATTTGCAAATTTGTGCCCAAGGGAGCAATGGAGATGGCTTGGAATGATCACCTTGCAGATTGATGTTTGGATGAGAAAACTTGACATTTTGCTCCTCCCTTGTGAAGGAGGATTCACTAGCTTGTTCATGTTCTCAATGATCATGATGATCAGTGTTCATGTTACTCATTGTTCATGTCTTTCAATGATCATGTTTCATATGATTTCGAAAGGTCTCGTGTTGTCTCATTGTGATGAAAGGAGATTATGTCATTGTTACCTAATGTATATGTAGAGGAAGTAATGGAAAATGTTGTATATGTATGGTCCTTGTTAAGATATGATCATGAGTTATGGAAGAATAGAATACCTTGGCATCATTGTTCCATTGGATAATTGTAGAAGGAATATGTCAGTTGGTAATGTTGTTAAAAGAAAAGAAAGCTACTTCCTATTGTATTTAGTTGTGATTGTGGAATCAATTAGAAAATTGTATACTGTTGTTCTTGTATGGAAACATTGATTGTGATGGAAGACATGTTGAAATCTGATGCACAAGTTTCTGCACATATGAACTTTTCTTGTTAGTTAAAGCCAAACCTCACAAGGACTTTACATAGGATAATCCTTGTAACATTATGCAAGGTAGATTTAGCAAAAGTCATTGTAAGTTTCACAATTAGAGATTGATGTAATTCTGGAGAAGATTAAGTAATGAGACATTCTTTCTTATTAGAAACATTTCATAGATTATTGTGAGGAAGTTTTCTTTTCTATTGATATAATTGTGTCTCAATTTGAAGCATAAGTGATGGGCTTGTAAGATCCTATGTTATCACAAGAAAGAATTATATTGTTAATGGAACATTGTATATGCATGGTAGATAATGACATTAAGCAAATTATCAGATTATGATTTAAATGGGAAGAAAAAAAATAAATCTAATAACTTTATGATGAAACTCACCACTAGAACTCTAAACCTTAATGTGCACATTTTCTCTCTGGAAAATGTATGGAAGGAAGAAATAAAGTGTTGCCAAGAATACAGAGCAATATTATAATAGAAAGAATATCCCTAGGATCATGTACCCAAATCAATAATAAGAGAATAACTTGACATGGGGAAATCCCCACACTAGCTAGCTCTTAATCATGTAAGAGAGCTTCTCAGTGTACCTGTGACCCTTGTGTCACCATCCTAGAAAAGAAAATACAAAGAAATATATATTTATAAATTTATAGGCTCACTAACTAAGACCACTTAACTTTCAAGACTCAAAGAAATAAATTAAATAAGTTAAATAAAGGACATAATAATGAGGGGACTCCCCAAGGTCGACCACCTTGGGAGCCTCCCCATCACGTATTCCCACCATCTCACATGGAAACTAGGCGCCAAGCATAGTTTAGTGGGAAAATCCAAAAAGGACGCTGATTTGACTAAGGGATCAAATGTATCCTACATCATCCAACTACCAAAAAAAAAATGATTACAACTATGTGTCCTAGGTAGTCATGTGGACCTAGGAAGGATAAGCAGTGAAGAAAAATTCAAATCAAAGCCTTGAACTATTTTAGACGCTAGCTATGGGAAAGTAAGGTAGGTGCCAGTTTTAGAGGTAGGAATCATTAAAGGGGATAAGTATTAATGCTTGGATTGTAGTATTGTTTAGGGTCCAGTATTATTGGATGAATAAGCATGCCAAATAGGATTGTTTCATTTTTATATATATTATGAAAAGTTTGATATTAGGCTAGGTTGGAAATGTTTTTTTTTAATGTTGAGTTAATGATTATAATGCTTTATTTTAGTTGGGTTTGGTGAAAAGGGTATGTAGAAATTTGGTAATGATAGGATTAATTGGACATATAGAAAACATTAATATCCTTTTAATGAGATTTGAAATTATAAATAATTAAATATATTGAAAATGTAATCATAACTCCCTAAATGATTATGGGTACTCTTCAAGTATTAAGTTCGTAGAAGGAAGTTGATATACTTGTTAGTATGAAAAGAACATTAGACGCATGCATGCCTAGCCAGTTTTAGAATTAGATAATTAAGTAAATAAAATTAAAATGCTAGAATGAATAGAAAGTAATACATTATAGTAATTGGGAGTATGAGTTATTTTCAATTGAATTAAACACCTAGTCCAAGGACACTAATTTAGTTAACAAAGGATAAATATAAGAAATTCAGTAAATAGCTATACCTATATCCTATTAAAATGGATCAAAATCGGACATAGGTTGTAACAAGTAAGGTCACATATATACATATAGTAAGACGACTTGAGATAAGGGCATCTAGAACAATTAGAGACATATTTTCAATTCACAAACTATTATAGCAACTACATGGATACAAAATTGATAGGGATAAGATGTGAAATCAAAAAGATAATATTTTCTAGTTATAGCTTGGACTTCCAATGAAGGTTAGAAAACTAACCAAATTTCCCTAGAAACTTGAGGTACTAAATGAAAGCAAATTCTTTGTCATAACTATATTAATTATCTCCCATTCAATGATTGAATAAAGTAACATTTTGATAATATCAAAGGATATAAGTTATTCCTGACATCCCATTGTTTGATAGAATACTCATAATAGAGTATGGGTCTTCTTATGTGCTATCCTTAATTCATCTTTCAAAAAAAATTGGTTGTGTTTTATCTCATAAATTTTGGGCATGACATTATATTTTTAAGTTCTAATTATTTTATTTAAATTAAACTATTGTCATTATAATTTATTATTAGTACTTGATGGTAGGCTTAGGGCTAAGAGCTAAATATTTCATTTTCAATGTGATTCATTAACATTAATATTTTTATTTTTTTAATGTAAGTGCATTATTTATATTTTATATTTTAAATAATTTATATTTTATAAATTATAATATGTTTTTTTGTCATTCAATTAAAAGTAATATTACTTATATTATATAATCATTTAAGATTTATTATTATTATAAAAATATTATTATTTTTATATTATAATTATTTATTATATAATAGAACATATAATATAATTATTTATATAGTGCTAAAGAAATTGTTATTAATTATTATTTTACTTTTAAGCTTGAGCATGTCAAAATCATTATGTTAATTTAATTATTTATATAAAATATTATATATATAATATAATTTATAATTATTATTATAATAGTTTTAATATAATATAAATAAAAGATTTTCTTTTCTATTATAATATAAATAAAAGATTTTCTTTTCTATTATAGAAATGATTTTCTTTTCTATCATAACTTTTTATTATAAAGATGATATGAAAAATTCAATGAAGATATATTAAATTTTACAAAATAAAATTGGTGCAAGATATGAGATAATAATGACAATAGTTTAATGTAAATAAAATAATTACAATTTAAAAATATAATTACAATGCTATATTTTTATTCATATTTATTATTTAGTTTCAAAATTAAAATGTAATATAGTTTAATTATCTATAAATTATTAACATATATTGAACAATGAAAATTGTGATAATTGTTTATAAACTATTCTTCATCATTTAAAAGATTTCATAATGAAAAAATGTTAGCAATAAGCGACAAGATAGGTATGAAATAAAAATTTGACACATAAATTATCAAAATTATATTTAACTTGTTAACGATATAATCTTTAGTTTTCCTTGAAATCCACTCTTAATATCTTATCACTCCATTTGTTTTAACCAATCACATAATAGATTAAAGAAAAATAGTTTTAGAAATTACAAAACTTTTAATTGGATAATTTTTGATTAAATAATTTTTTACTATAAATTGTTAATCAAATATATTATATGAAACCATAAAGGGAATCAGGATTGTTGAAACCCTTTTTTTTGTTTCTAATTCTAAGTTCTAACTTTATAACTATTAACAATTAATTATTTTTAACAAAGTCGTAGACTAACATTTCAACAGTGCATTGAGAATCGAGATGCCAAAAACAAAGTTGTAGACTAACAAGAACAACAATTTGAGAAGCCAAATACTATTGTTTTCATTGATAATATTTTAGACTATACAATGCACATAATATTGATTCATAGCATAGATATTCAAAATAGCTAATTAAATCAGTTTGATTTTACTATTTCGTAATTTGCAAAAAAGGGCTAGGCCCAATCCAAAGAAAAATACAGATATCTTAAAAATATTTTTTTGCCCAAAGGGCAACGGTTAAGGAAACAATATTCAAGAAATAGGGAGTAGGGAACTAGGGAACCAGGGAGGCTGGAAGCATCAATGGGCTGAGGGGCTGAGGGCTTGAAGCCTTCAATCATAAAGGTCTTCAAATTCCTCCACAAGGAATCTGTTGGAGAAGATGATGTCACTGAAATTGTCCAGCCATGTGAAGTCAGTCTCATTGACATCGTCTAACAACAACCACTTTTGTAGAAAATTCCTTTCGAGCAGCACCCATTTCCGATTGCAAGTCAATTATCATTCGTTCATGCCAAGTAGGAAAGGATACTTATGTATAATACACCCTATGCCTTCCTCCCAACACTTTCTTGCTACGTCTGCAAAAGGGATGCCAATGCCTAGCCCTGGTACCTGCTCAATCAATACAAGAATTTTGACATCATCTTGTAAAAAAATTTCCTTAAAAATGTTATTTAGAAGCATCAAAATGTCTATTTTACTGGCACCAAAGTTAAAAAGAGACGTGAGGAAGTTGGAGATAATATCCGTGGACACACAATACCTCTTGTCATTTGTCAAGAATTCATGGCCGAGGATCATGAATATAGCATGGTGGATAAAAGGACTTCAGGCATCTAGCTTGCAAACCATGGCAAGGACATCATCAGGAATCTTGCCCAAAAAGGGCTTTTGTAGAGCCATTGTAGTGCATTTTAGTCTAATTGGCGTATCCATACTAAGATTCAAGAAGCTTTACAAAGTGCAACTACAAACCAAATTTAGATTGAAGAATATGAGAAATGATAATGAAAGATGATTTGAAGAGGCTATTTAATGACAGTTGCATTAAATTCTTTGACATTTGCGATCTTTCATATCTTATTTTTTCATATTTCTATTAATTTTCAAGTGTGCAAAACACCGAAATGTATTGGCATTAATGTCAGATAGTTGATAGTGCCTAACATTGAGTAATGATTTCCATGCAAACCTTTCCACATGTCTCCATTCTAGAGAATTTCATGCAACTTCAGATTTTTTCAAGTATGTGGCCCCAAAATGAATCTTCTGTCATTGATCTTTAATTAATCAACAATCAATAAAACTATTATATTTACTATTAACAATACGAAAGTGATGGTAGCCAACTTAGTAATAGTGACACTAACGTAACGATGTTACAACATTATTAATAATAGACCTAAGACAATACACAAGTTGAAACTTCAAGTGATTTCTTAGTAGTTAGTACAGTCACTAGCCAATACATGTGCAAATTTTGCTTTCAAATTAAACAATCTTTCAGTTTACCATTGAAGATTAGCCAAGACCATTATTATTCATTTTCTTACAAAACAAGTAATTCGCCTTTGACATTATTAATTCATTTTTGGCACGCCACATTTAAAATAAGTTTTGCAAGGGCAAACATTTTTTTACCAATATATAATATTTTATTTCCCTATATGCAACAAAAAATCACCCTCGATCACCCTCGACATTAAAATTTTCTTGCCCACAAACTATTGGATTCTCTAGCATTTTAGGCACTTTTTTCAGGAGGGGTTTCTTAAAGTTATCCCTGTTCACTTGTAGTAGCAAGAGGTGTGAGAGTGGGTACCTTATATCTTTATACAAGTCATATTGTTCCTTCTACTTTGATTATTTTAGAGAAAAATGATTGTTCAGGAGTAGCTGCTACATTTGAGTAGGGAGACCAAATAGCTGCTGTAGATTTTGATATAACGCTGTGGCATAATAGACTTGGGCACACAAGTGAGAAAGGTATAAAAGAAATTCATTCAAAGAAAGTTTTACTAGGTTTGAAATATGTTAATATGGATTTTTGTGAAATTTGTATGTATAAAAAACAAAAGAGAGTGAGTTTTGTGAAGACTAGTAAGGAAAATAAAAGGGCAAAATTAGAGCCTGTGCATTTAGATGTATGGGGACCAGCTCAAGTATCTTCACTCAATGGCTCTCACTATTATGTTATATTTATTGATGATGCAACTAGAAAAGCATGAGTTTATTTCCCTAGACATAAATCTAATGTTCAAACTTTTATGAAATGGAAATGCTTGGTTGAAAATGAGACTGGTAAGAAATTAAAATGGTGGTGAGTATTGCAGTCATGAATTTGAAGATTATTGCTCCACTCATGGTATTCATAGATATAAAATTGTTCCAAGGACTCCACACAAAAATGGAGTGGCTGAATGCATGAACATGAATATAATGGAGCATGCAAAGATCATGAGGTTGCATGCTGGGTTTCCCTTACACATGTGGGTAGAGGCTATCAATACTGCTATATATTTGATTAATAGAGGTTCCTCTACTCCTTTGGGCTATGGTATTCTAGAGGAAGCATGGACTGGTAAGAAGGCGAGATATTATTTTCTCAAAACCTTCGATTGTGAAGCATTTGCTCATATAGATTCTAAAAATAGAACTAAGCTGGAAGTTAAGTCAAAGAAATATGTATTTATTGGATATGGCATTAATGAATTTGGTTATAGGCTTTGTGATTTTGAAAATTGTAAAATTGTAAGAAGTAGGGATGTCATATTCAATGAGAAAGTATTCTACAAAGATCTGTTGGAGCAACATGAGAAGAAAGAAGATGATGACGTAGTGTTGGATGATACTCCAAAAGATGATGTTCCAACAATTCCTCATGATGTGCAACAACCACAACAAAAAATACCACACAACCCCATGAATGTTAGATGGTCAACAAGGTTAAGTACACCTCAAATTTTTTTTCTCATTCCTTGTATTCTATTTTACTTGTTGATGCTGGTGAACCTGAATGTTATGATGAAGCTCTACAGGTGGATACTAAGATTCAGTGGGAGTTTTTCATGAAAAATAAAATGGACTTTTTGCTGAAAAATAACAAATGAGATTTATGTAAGCTGCCTACAGGTAAAAGGGCTTTATAGAATAAATGGGTTTATAGATTTAAAAAATATGATGGAGGTAAGAAAAGATTTAAATCCATGTTAGTTGTAAAAGGATTTGCACAGAAAAAGGGTATTGATTTTAATGAGATATTTTATCCTATTGTTAAAATGACTTTTATTTGCACTATTTTGAGTATTGTGGCTACTGGAGATTTGCATTCGAAGTAGCTTGATGTTAAAACAACTTTCCTTCATGGTGATTTGGATATATATATATATATATATATATATATATATATATATATATATATATATATGGCTTAGCCATAGGGTTTTGAGGTCAAAGGTAAGGAGAACTTAGTGTGCAAATTGAAAAAAAGTTTATAAGGCTTGAAGAAAGCACCTTGTCAATGACATATGAAATTTGATAGTTTTATGCATGAGCATGGATATAGTAGGTGTCATTCAGATCATTGTGTTTATTTTAAGAGGTTGGATGATGATAGCTACATTATTTTATATTTATATGTTGATGATATCCTTGTAGCTGGGTCTAACATGGATCACATTAAGGGGCTGAAATGCTAGTTAGCACATGCATTTTCCATGAAGGATTTGGGGGAAACAAAAAAAATTTTTGGTATGAAGATTTGTAGAGATGGGAACAATAGAAAATTGACACTATCTCAGGCTAATTATGTTGAGAAGGTGTTGAAACATTTTTTTATGAAGAATGCACAAGCTATCAACATACCTTTACTTGGTCATTTGAAGCTGACTAAGGAGATGTGTCTCAGGATACAAGAAGATGAGGATAAGATGTCCAAGGTACCCTATGATTTAGATATAGGAAGTTTTATGTATGCTATGGTATGTAGAAGGCTAGATATTGCACATGCAGTGGGAGTTGTTAGCAAGTATATGAGTCATCCAAAAATTAAGCATTGGAATGCAGTCAAATAGATTCTCAGACATTTGAGAGGAACATCCAGTAAGTATTTACACTTTAGCGGCTCTACTATTTATTTATAGGGCTATATTGACTCAAATTTGGTAGGGGATATTGATACCAGGTGGAGAACTATAGGTTATGTATTTACTGTTGGTGGGGCAGCAGTGAGTTGGGTTTCTAGGTTACAAAATGTTAATGCTTTATCCACTATAGAGGCAGAGTATGTTGCTACTACAGAGGTAACCAAGGAGATGATATGGATTCAATTCTTCTTGGAAGAATTGGGACACCCTCAGAGGGATAATTATTTGTTTATAGATAGCCAGAGTGCCATTCATCTTGCAAAGAGTTCAGATCTACATTCAAAGACAAAAAACATTTAGTTGCGGTACCATTTCATTCAGTTAGTTTTGGATGATGGACAGTTAAAGCTGGATAAGATACATACATATGACAATCCAACATATATTTTTACAAAGGTAGTTCCAACAGAGAAGCTAACTTCCTCTTTAGCTTTATTTAATCTTCTAGACTAAATAGGAATAAATGAACAGTAGAGTCCAAGGTGGTTTGATCCAATGGGAGCTCTATGTGGTAGCAATATTGATATAGGATCAATCTCCAAGTGGGAGATTGTTGTCTAGTGTGAAGTTTGATCAATCCCCAAGTGGAAGATTGTTAGTTTGTGGTGTCTGATCAGGGAAGTACCGTACATACTTTATAAATTCTTTGATTTTTTTGAACTATGTCCAATGTTATGGTTGACATATGGCCGACCTATTGTAACCTTAAAGCAGCATAAAATTAATTGTATAAAAGGGCTTAGGGTTAGGCATTTTTCATAAGGTGTGATGCAAAAATTGGTTCTTGCAATTGGTTAGGATTATGGATTGTAATCAGGTTTTAGTCACTGGATTGTAATAATATTGGACTTGCTATTTGGTGGACATAGCCCAAGGATTGGGTGAACCATGTTAAGTCTTGGTGTCTTGTGTTCTTTTCTATGTGATCTATTATTTTCTAATATTGTTTATATTTGCATGTAATTGTTATTTTTGTCTATGGTTAAATCCTAACATAGTGTTGATAGCTTCCTTCTAGTATTTTATTGCAACATTCTTTTCTATCATCAATGTTCTTGCACAATCCATTATGGATCTGTTCCTTCTTTCAGCTATACCATTATGTTGAGGTGTATCAGGAGCTGATAATTGTATTTTAATTTATTTTTCAATGTAGAATTCATTGAATTCATTTGAGTTGAATTCACCACCTCTATTTGATCTCAAATATTTTAACTTCTTTCTAGTTTCTTTTTCTACTCTTGCCAAATACCACTTGGATTTTTGAAAAGCTGCTAATTTTTCTTTTAGATACATTATAGTTATCATTTTAGAATAGTCATCAACAAAAAGAATGAATTTTTTTTTCCACTGTAACTCTCTATTCCAATAGGTCCACATAAGTCTATATGCACAAGCTCTAATACTTCTTCAGAAGATAGTTTTTGCTTTTGAAACTAGTCTTTCCCATCTTACCAATTTGGCAATTTTTGCATAGACCCATATCAGGTTTGTTCAAACTAGGAATACCTTTTGTGTTTTCTTATCTTGACTAGGTTATCAAAGTTTACATGACATAATATTTTGTGTCATAACCAACTATCTTCTACTTGAGCAATAAAACATGAACTTTCATTGAGTTCAACATAGAATATATTTACTTTTCTATCCAATAGTTTGGCCTTCCCATTCATAAATTCTACCTTTAATCCAATGTTGTTCAACTGTGCCACACTCAGTAGATTTTACTTTAGTCCTTCAATCCAATAAACATTATCACATATAAGTTCATTGGTCAAAGAGATACATCCTCTTCCTTTTATGAAACAAGGTTCATTGTTTCTAAATCTCACACTACCACCATCATAATATTCCATGTGCTCAAATTTTGTTTTATCTTCAGTTATATGATGTGAGTAGTCATTGTCAATAATCCAAGTATCATTTTTTCTAACATGAGGGATAAGTTTCATCTAATCTCCTTCATCATTAGATTCATCTTTTACAACAATATATACCATTTCATCCTCACTATTATCCAAATCTTTAGCCATAAAACAAGATTTCTTACCTTTTTCCTTGTAGTTCTTGAATTAATTCTTGCCTTTGCACTTATTGCTCTTCTTCTCATCCTTGTTTTATTTGTTTGGGCACATAGCAGCAATATGACCATTTTCTTCACAAGAAAAATAGATTAAAGGGATTTTACCTTTGTACTTTCCTTTGCCTTTGGAATATTTTCTTGCAAGTAGGGCTTCAACAACTTCAAGATAATTATCAAAACTTTCTTCAGTTTCTCCTTCACTTTCTGATTGATTGGCCTTCAATTTCTTACTCTTTTTCTTGAGTCATAGTTTAGTTTCAAATGTAGACTCAATAATTTTAGAACTAGGAACATAGTAATCATAGTTATCTAACTCAAAAGTTGTCAATCTTCTAACTAGAGAATCCAAAGTTATTTTTCTATTTAGATCACATCTCATCTATTGAATAATAGACACTCTAATTGCATAAATATGAAGGAGGGTTTTGAGTACCTTTCTTACAACTATTTTTTCATCAATGTCTCCTCCAGATGCTTTGATTGTGCTCACACTTTCTTTGATTCTTTCCACATATTTTGCAATATTTTTATCTTCTCTCATTTTCATCTGATCAAATTGACCTATGTGACTTTCTACATTAGTTCTTCTTACATTTTCATCTCCTCCATAAATTTCTTTTAGTTTGATCCACATTGAATGAGCTGATTTATAGTCTTTTACTTCATCAAATTCAACATAACTAAGAGTAGATGCAATATCAATCATCATGATGTTATGATTTGTCTTTTCAACAATAGCTTCAATTGATAATTTTCTAGAAGGAGTCTTCTATTCAATACCAAGATACTACTTACAACCTAAATCATGTATAGTTGCTAGATGTAACCTCATCAATCCTTGACATGTTGCAAAGTTTCCTCTATTCAACTTGTGAATCTCTCTTTTATAAGACATCCTGATCTTTAACTTTGGTCCTTAAAACCTTCACTACAAGCACCAAAAGCTCTAATACCAATCGTTGAAAATATGAGAGGAGTAACTAAGAGAGGAGGGATGAATTAGTCACTACAAAAATAAATCCCAGATCCCTTAGATGTAAGTACAAAATAATCTCTAAAAACTAAATTCTGTTGTTGCTCGGTAAACACATTGAAAATGTTGTAACTTGGTAATTACTGAATATGCTTAGAAAAAACTTAACATGAAAATATTAAGATGTTATCTATGATTACTTATTACCTTAACTTAGTTGTAAAAATATAAAAGAAATATCATGAACACATTTGACACTAAGATTTAATGTGGATACTCAATTTTGGAAAAACCACCAATTATAACTAGTTACTATTTTTCACTCTTATGAAGTGAGCCCTATCAGGAGCTAACCCTATTAAAAGTTACAAAAAAAACTATTAGGTATGAACCTATTAGATGATTTAATCACCCCATTAGGAGTGGCCTTGTTAGAGGTCTTTAGATACTTCAATAGAAATGCCACCTTGTTAGAAGATTTATAAATAACTGTTAAACCAATTTTGTTAAGAGATTTAGATCACTGTTATAATGGTTAAAGAGGAACAATGACATGACCTGATTTGGATGCAAATAAATTGCTGATTACATATCTTAATTGTGGCTTGTATGATTGATCCTTCTTGATCAAATATATCTTATCAACTTATCAAAAATATTCTTCTTACCCTTCTATTTCACTTCTTCTTAGCATCATTAATTCTTCAATTATCTTCCATACATTCTCACACTTCTAATCCTCAACTTGACCTTATATTTCTATCTTTCATCTTGTCAAGTTAGCTAGAATATAATTTAAAATAATTAATATTCATCTTCTCATTTGGCTAGAATCAACAGATAAATCAATTGAACTCAATATGCCAAAATAAGAAAATCTTTCATTAGCCAACCCTGCTTGGTATATAGTAACTCAAAAACAATTTTCCTATGCTAACCAAGTGAACTTGGTTAACACTGCATATTCACATAGTTCCTTTGGTAACCAAGTGAGGTTAGTTAGCACTAGTTCTATCCAACATTTCCTTCATTAACTTAGTGAGCTTGGTTAACACTCAACTTTCACAGACTTTCCTTTGGTGCCCAAGTGAACTCATAAGACACACTAGTAAATTTAGGGCTAAATTGTGATGCAAAAAGGTCTCAATTTTGACAAGAGTAGGTCGCTAAAGCCACCAAAGTTGTTGTCGGACAAATTTGGTCAATTTCTCGCCACATTCATTGCGAGTCACAATTTTGACTTCATAAACATGGACTTATCGACATGAATTTCGTCAATTTCTCTAGCCAACTTGAACTGTTATTTTCTCATTTGCGAGCGCAAGTCGTCTCAATTCTGACGTAAACCTACCCAATTTTGCGTCTAAATTTTGACCACAAACCCTTAGTTATCTATGCCAGTTCCATACTTGCGATGTAAAATTTGCCAGTTTGGTGTTGCAATTGAGGTGAAGATATGTCGCAATTGAGATGCGCTGTCCCATTTTTTTTTGAAAGCTTTGCTCTCATAGGAGCATTCAAAATTGCAAAAAACTTGATTATAAAGCATAATTGCTTGATTCATGAGAGTCAAGGTATCATGCACATTTCTACCTCCACACCATTGTTTCGTTCATCAAATGATTTATTTTATACAAAACAATGGGAAGGAGGAAGAAATGTGCACGATATCCTGTTTCCACTGAGCAATTATGCTTTACAACTCAAATTTTGTGGAGTTTAGAAGGCTCCTATGAGAGCAAAGCCTTTGCAATAATTTGCATAGCGTCTAAATTTTGGTTCTTGTAGGGAAGAATAAAATTAGGAAATAATTATTTATCAGGAATGAAAGCCAATAATTTCATCTATTTTTTAAACAGATAAACGTGACAAAAAAACTTACAGTCCCAATCACATCATCATAAGAGCGCATATATAACTATAACTATAATTGTCTAAAACCAACATAATTTACAAATATCCACAATTCAAATATTATCCCTTGATGTTTTCTTTAATAATGCTCCAATGCTTTAGGGCATTCAGTTAGAAACTTCAAAATTAATGCTATCAAGTTAGATGTCGTTTCATAGCCACCAAGGATAAGGTCCATAATAAGATTCAATATCTCTTCATCCAAAAGATTTGTAGTTTTGATGAGTGAATCTAGAAAATCTCCACTCTCATCATCATTTTTGTTTCTCCTTTGGTTTATAATAACTCTTAGAGTAGCATGAATTCTGGACCTTGACTGTCATGAAACAAGAACATTCTAATCATAATCTAATCCAAAAATTTGAAATTATTAGCATGGATTGTGGAAATCTAATAGATCTCACAAGAACATTCATTATAACACTTGACTAACCTTGCAAATTGAAAAACATTGATAATTTAATGCATTTAAATCCACACCAAGCTTGCTAATTGAAAAACATTAATTTGACCTAATGCATTTAACACTCTAAAAAGAGCATTTGCACATTACCTTGAGATCTTTTGTATAATCTGTACTAGGGATGTTGAGAGGAAATGCAACTAGCCCATTCATGAATGTCATTAAATCGCTAAAAATTTGAGATGATTATAGACTCCCTGGCATTAAACTTACCAGCTGCTTCAGCATTAGATTGAGTGTAAACTGCATTAAGCAACAAAGGTTACCTTTCTTAAAATTATAATATTAGAATTTAGAAATAAATAGAAATATTCTACTTAATATTAAAGGTTAAAATGCTTATAAATTATAATCTTAATATCAGAATATAACTAGTAGTTTTTGAGAGAATTTTATTGATGCATGTTTTATTAGTAGTCATTCATAAAAATTCATCTCTTATGAGAATAAATGGTACAAAAGTTGATAGATTAGGTATTGGGTTTTTTTGGGGGAGATCACCAATCTGAATACAACTCCAATAAAAGCATGTGTAACTATAGAGTTCCTTAAGATTAAGCCCACTAATTACATATAGGTCTATAGATGTTGATAGTGGAATGGGTTAGTCCATGTTTCAATAATCTTGCACTCCTTGTGTGAGGCCTTATTGGTACTAGGAAAGTAAAGACGTTTGTGCTTGTGTATTGAGTGTATTGATAACAGTTGTTAGAAGAAAATGTATTGAATATTAGAAAAATATGTATTGTACACACCTTCAAGATAGTTATAGTGAACTATTGTTGAGACAACCTAAAGTAATTATCTAATATTAGAAAAATATGTATTGTACAGACTTTTGAAATCTGAAAGCACAAATTGGAAGTCTGAAAAACATACCTTTTTAGCCTCCTTAGAGAAAAGTATGTCCTGTTGATGGTTCCATTGATCAAAGACATAGAGTGCATGCCAGTCAATATCTTCTAAAAAACTGGCACTTTTCTTAGTAGTATTGATCATATTAACTGCCAGAGATCACATTCTCTTGTGTGCATCACCCACAGTGATGAGCACTGAAAACTCGCCAAGAATACTATTTACTGACTTGGGATAGCTGCTCTGAAACAACCGATCCTCATTCTATAGAACATACAAATTGAAATTGAAATCACAAGATACAATTGTGGGCTGTCCAAACACATGCGATGCAAAAATCTTGCCAAACCTACCAAAAACACCACATTTTTAAAAACTCTATAACCCAAATCATCCTGGCATAGATAATCATTTATAATAAAATAGAGTGTAATGAAACAATTTGTACAAATGAAGAAGATAAGAAGATGCTACCAAATATTAGCAGTGAGTAATAAGACATTTTAGAATGACAAAATTTTAATATCTCATACTTTTCAATATGTTGATCATATAAGCTTTACTATTTGAATTCAAGAGTTGTCTCTAAAAATCTAATTTTGAAGTTTCTAACTGAATGTCCTAAGGCATTGGATAAGTTAGTAAAGAAGACCCAATTTTTCATTCTTTTTTATGAAAAACAAGAGATCTCAAAATCTTTTTCCAATATTGAGTGTATAGTTCTAATCTTTCAAAACATCTGTTTGAGAAAAAATGTTTTTATGAAAGTTATAAAATGTACGAAATCATAAGTCTAGTTAATGTGTTGAATTCTGTAAAACTCTTCAACACTTTTTTTCCTCTTGCTTTCCTTTTCATAATCTCTATAAGGATCAAAGATTATAGTGCAATATGAATAATGTTTTTGATATTTATGATTAATCCAAAATGAAGTAGCCATGGAAATTGCAAAAAAATATATCACCTGAAAGCATGGCTGAATGTGTTGCTTTCTGGTGTCACAAAACCGCCATCCAAAACCAAGTCATTAAGAGTGTCTTCAATAACCAACTTGTCATTATGAATGCTGGTTTCATCTCCAAGAAGGGGCTCTGCAATATAATGTAAAGATTAAAGAAAGGAAGTAAAAATAGGGGAAAAAAAACACCTTGGGTTTCAAGAACAAATCCAGAAAGAATGTTGTGAATGCACAAAGAGTTTGTCTGACCTGCTATAGTAATTGTCATGTTTTTTAATACGTACAACCCTTATTGCTTGTCACATCTTGCAAGACAACAAATTTGTTCATGGAGCAAAATTTTTATTGTTTTCTCAACATTCCTATTAAAATTCAATTGTATGAGGAGGGACTATCATTTCTTATTTTTGAATTTGACTATTCTTAAACTATTGAATTTGACTAAGGAAAGTGCAATTTCACACCATTTGCCATGTTGGTGTTGAGATATAGACATGTACAATCTAATCTCCCAAGGAATAGACAGCACCACGTATCACCATCTTTGCCAAAATAGGATTTGTCATAAAGCGATGTTAGAATAGTTACTAAAATGGTCATAAATTATGTTGTTATAGTAAAAGAATACTTTAACTTAAGAGAAAAAAACTATACAATATTAAAACATGATATCGTGCTTTAAAAACTAAAAAGGTACCAGCAACAAAGAACTTCATTTCAACTTGCTAATTGGTTGTCACTATTAACTATAAGCTTATCTTTAAAGTTTGAGCTTCTCTTGGTTTCGAGAATAGTTAAATATTCTCTACTTAACAGGGCCAACCACATGAAGGTGGAAGCTCATTTGGCCCCTCCCCCCCCCTAACATCACTCTAAATTCCCCATTAACATTTAATAACATTCAATTCATCCATTTTTGAAATACAACATTCAACCATTTTAATCACATGATAACATTCATTAACACATAAAATTCATAAACACACAACATTCATGAATAATTCATTTACACGCAACATTCAAGAGTAAGTCATTCATGAATAATTCATTAACACGATATTCATTAACACCCAACGTTAATGAATAATATTCATTAACACAATATTCATTAACAATATTCAAGAGTAAGTCATTCATGAATAATCATATCTTTTTTTCTTTCTTGCCATTTCTTTTTTTCATAAAATTTCTAAGAGGAATATCAATGTCCTCGTCATCCCCATTAACATTTAATAACATTCAATTCATCCATTTTTGAAATATAAGATTTAATCATTATAATCACATGATAACATTCATTAACACATAAAATTCATAAACACACAACATTCACGAATAATTCATTAACACAAAATTCATTAACACGCAACATTCAAGAGTAAGTCATTCATGAATAATTCATTAACATAATATTCATTAACAATATTCAAGAGTAAGTCATTCATGAATAATCATGTCTTTTTTTCTTTCTTGCCATTTCTTTTTTTCATATAATTTCTAAGAGGAATATCAATGTCCTCGTCAGGATCCCTCTCCTCTACTAGTTCTAACACATGTCTCCTCCTCATCCGTTCAGGAACATCATGAGGCCGTTGCACCAAAGGGCAGTCCGCTGCAATAAAAAGTACTTCATGAGGTTAAATTCCCACCATTTTATATTAGTGAATTACGAGTTTTTATTTAATTAAAAGAACTATAAATCAAAAAATTAATTTAAAAGAACCAAACATAGATTTTCTTTACCTGAATGTGCCACATGATCTACTTGCTAATCAGTCTGAACATCCTCCGGCACTCATTCAGCACGACATGATTCTATATCCTCAACACAAAAAGATTACACCAAGTTCAATTAAAGATGTTAAATTGTATTAATAATTACATAATTAGTTTTAAAAAACAAATGAGCACCTCCATTGATATTACGATGCACATCAGGGGCTTCATGATGTTGCGTATGATCTGTGTTAGGATTAACAGGCTGCATTGCAATGTCATGTACATTATTATCAAATAAATTGTTGCTCAAGTATTCAATTTCTAATATATTTTTTGGCATATTTACTTGTGCACATGATGTAGGAGATTTCTCGGTTGGGGCAATGGAAGCTTGCCGTAGGCATTCAGCCACCACTGCATAGCCTTGCTTAAAGGCAATTTTTTTGTGTTCTTCTATGGCCTCCAAATTAAAATCAATGCCCTAAATTTTTTTATTAATTAACAAAATTATTTGCATTTTATAAATAATTTTTCTTTGCAATTCATTTATTGCTACTTACAACGCGTGCTTTGATTTTTGAATATCCCCTAGAGCGAAGTCTGTGCTACCCAACCTTTTCCAGCCTTGCCGTTGTTGCCTTTGATGTGTCCTACAACCGATGAAAAGTTTGAAATATGTTAGATGATATAGATATAAAGATTAGTACTAAATAGTGGATTATTATATATTGGTATGAAGGTTTTAGCATAAAGTAGCATGTTCCACCAAAAATATGAAAAAGGGGAAGAAAGTATACCATCATACCTTTAATTGACATGTGTAATCATGCTATTTATCCATGGAGTTCATGCTATTTATCATACTAGAGTCTAGACATGTTCTGCTTTGCATCGCCATTTATTGAAATTGTCTAAGTTTTAATGCATTTATTTTTTGTACTTTTGAAGGTATTCTCATTTGGTTACTAATGTTGTATATTGTGATGCAGATTGCAATTGAGACTGCATCGTTCTCCAAATATGTTGGCTTTATAGGTGTCCATCTTGGATGGACAATTGTTCCTGATGAGCTTCGATTCTTTGATGGATTCCTTGTTGTAAATGATTTCAATCGTATCATGTGTACTTGTTTCAATGGTGCATCTAATATTGCACAAGCTGGTGAATTAGCTTGCCTTTCTCCAAAAGGGTTAAAGGTAAGAAGTGCTCTTCAAAATGGTTGTTTTGATAGATATGTAATATCCAAGTTTTTGTTGTGTCATATTTAATCATTTTCAAGTTATGTTTTTTGATAAGAGACATTGATAAGGTAGCAAAAGGCAAATAAAGCACTCATTGATAATTTACCTTATCTATTCTTTATCAATGATTAATTAGCTTACCTAATTTGTATGAATCATACTTTTTCTTGCTGATATGAAAAGAAAAAACAATATGTCAAAAAAGAGTCATTGATAAGGTAGTTGTTGTCAAATTTTCTTTGACCTTTCCTCTGTTGGATTGAGATTGCTTATTATAAGAAAGCATGGTTTTGGTCACAGAGATCTGCAAAGCTGTAGGGAGATCTTTCATATGATGATTATTAATGTGGGATGCTCAATTTTGTTGTAGGCCATGCATGGAGTTGTTGAATTTTATAAAGAGAATACTAGAATCATTGTGGAAATATTTACTTCACTTGGGTTTGATATCTTTGGAGGAAAAAATGCGCCACATGTATGGGTTCGATTTCCTAGTCAAAATTCATGGGATATTTTTACTAAGATCCTTGAGAAAGCACATATAGTTACAACTCCAGGAAGTGGGTTTGGACCCGCAGGTGAAGGTTTTATAAGGGTAAGTGCCTTTGGTCACAGAGAGAACATATTAGAAGCATCATTTGTCAATATATCTTCATTTGTCAATATATCTTATGTAGGATTTATGCCCAGATTGAGATTGAGATTTATAAGCAATTGTGTCAGCATATGAATTACATACCTTTCATATTTACAATAACAACATTTAAATAGCAAAATTGAGGATTATGCATGGTAGTATGTTGGAGAAATAACTCCTATTTTAGGGATTTTGACAAAACAACATAGTGAGAAATATTGAATTCAAAAGGATGAGAATGTGAAGGAACAAGAGGTGTAGGTGAAGGTTCAAATCACATGAAAATTCATTTGTACAAACTATGAATTTTGTTGTACATTATGTTGTATTTTAAGAGTGCTCCCCAAGGTAGATGTGTTAGGCTTGGTACTTTGTCTCTTTACTTCATTGATATATGTGTTTGAATGAGTCTACACACAAATAATTAACATGTTACCAAAGCTGATACACTTTTTGTGAGCTTGCAAGGAGCTAAGGAACAGAAGAGAAAGATTGGAAGCAGGGTGATATCAGGAAAAATCTCTTAATGAGTTTCCATCTTTAGAGTTTCCACAGGAGAAAAAGCAGGGATTCCCTAAAAAAGATAATCTATTGGTTGGGTATAGACACATAATCCATGTGATCAAAGCTTCAGTAGCAACGGAAAATACTAAAAAAGAAGAATGGATTTTAGATGTGGTGGAAACGCTCAGCTTTAAATTCTTTAGGATTCTCAGACTACATTGTTATCTGAAGATAGAGATTAGATTTTGTGATGCTTCACACTTAAATCTGATGTATAGTGTTTATGCACTTCTTTTTTGATATGCAACAAAGCACAAAATGGAATTGATGACAGTATAAAATAACAATCACTAATGACAACATTATATACTGTTATCATAGTTAATAGAATACTATAGAATATGGGATTTGATATCTTCAATGATGGATTTCATCAGGATTTACATGCAGATTAAGTGCAAATTTGATGCACACATGAGCCAAAAGAAAATAGGGGATAGGAAACTTAAGATAGTGAGCAATTATTGTAAAAGAAAGGGAAAGTCAACAAGTATAGTGGTCAAGGCGTTGCTTATTTTTATGACTCAAAATCTAACATGGTACATCATATCACAAGATTCGATTGTCACAACTTTGAGTAGGAATTTCTTAGTTGAATTCAAGTTTGAGTTTAGCGAAGATAAAATTTGAGAAAAGAACCCATAGGAGACATAGGCTCTAAAATTTGTCACTAAATATGAATAAAGGGCTTCATTTTGTCAATATATCTTATGTAGGATTTATGCCTAGATTGAGATTGAGATTTATAAGCAATTGTGTCAGCATATGAATTACATACCTTTCACCAATAGATAGATTAAATTGAGCTAGTTGAAATTGTTGATACTGAAGTTGAACCCTAAATTTGCTCATTAATGTACTAGTAGTTAATACTATTGCATACCTTTTTGGATTTGCTGGTGTACTTTCTTTTGGACATTGCCCTTTCTCCTTTGCATCCAAAATGAACTCATTCCAGTCCCTCACTGAAACAAAGGGAGGATGCTTGTACTTCAGGTTTTAGACGAGGCTCTTTCTATATATGTCCCTCACAACCTTAAGATGTCTAGCAGCTTTTTGTAACAATTTCTTACGATAAAAAATATTACTACCAAACTCATGCTCTATATCTTTGATGAGATCATCTTTTAATTTTTGAGATTGGTAGTTCCACCTTTTAAGAAAAAACACAAAATTGTTAGCTATAGGTAGTATAAGAAAAGACCCAAATGAAAGGAAAAATGTTGCACCAATTAATGATATGAAAAAAAATAGTGGGATAAAATTAGTTTAGTAATGATGTACAACAACCTAGTATGTATGGTGGGCTTGAATCTTCGCAGTGTGAGGTCATAAAGCCTCCTATAAAATGTATCATTTCTTGCAAAAAATGTCATGGGATAATTAATAGTAAAAACCATTAAAATGAATCATATGAAAGAAGACTCCCACTTTTGGTTCTCTATAGAAAAATTGGTTAGTATCTTCTACTGAAAGCATGAAATTGCAATGTACCAAATTACTAAACTAGAGAATTACTGGTATAGACAAAAGGTCATTGATAATTTAGATGATCCTACCAAACCCCTAATAAAAAGGAATTCCAGAATAATTAAACAACTTGCACAATACGACACACTAAAGAAGGTCATGAGGCATCACTCCACATCAAAAGCCCTTGCATTCGCCACTTCCTATCATGTTTACATCTTGCAAGAAAATCCTTATTACAATATAAAAAATAATTATTTAAAGTACCTGGAATCTTAAGACATTTCAAAGGCATTAATTCATTAGTGTCTATCAACAATGATGTCTCCATAGATCCCGTGCTAGAAACATGGGTAGCTCCAAGAAATGATGATGAATTATCACCAATAGATGCACTATGATCCGCATTTGGTGGCATACCAGACGGTGCATCTCCTACCACAAAAAAAATAATACACTATGTGATGCATCCCAAGATTAAAGTATATATTATCAACTCATAATTAACACAAAACCAAATATAGAAAAATAAGGATTTACCAGCTAGATGTCCCCTTGTTGCCAACATTGCAGTCGGCAATCTCGTACGGGCGTCCGTCAACCTCGTAGGAGTCTCCTGCACTAGATGACTTGAACAATACATTGTTAGCAAAGACATTCTAAAATAATAAAAGTAAGAGTTAAGAAGTTTTGAATGTTCGAAATAAAAAATTCATTCTAACTTGTCAACTAAAAGATTATTTTACTAGTGGCAGCCGGAGCTCTGCTACTACCAGTCTCATCGCATTGTCCTTGACCAGGTTGTGGATCAATTGCCAAAAATTCCTGTATAACAAGAATTTAGTAGTTAAAGTTTCTTACAACTCTTTAAAAAAATTGCATTAATAAAGTATTTTTGCACATATTACATATTTTACTTCACAAAATAAAAGATTATAAAATATAAATCTTTATTGAACTTTTGTTATAACTAAATATTCATTGGAGCTTACTTCATAACGCTGAGCTTGCACTTTCAAATCTGATAGCTTCTTCATCATCTCCCTGGGTTCCATATTCGCCTCATCCAAAATTTTCATTGCTTCTATATTAATTTTTCTAATTTTTTTCTTCAACATTTTTATGAAATTGGGAGTATCAGCAATATCCTCATCAGAATGCATAGCTAGTGGCTCGGTGCTTACTGCTGCTGCTTTACCCTTATCCTAAACATCAAATTGTGAGAGGAATATCAGTAAAACTATCATAAAAACTCAAAAACTGTAAATAAAATAACGTAATAATATAACATTTTTCAACTATCTAATTTGTACAATTTCAAAAAGGTTTACCCTCGCCGAAGAAGGGGTGGGAGTAGCATCCTGGTGACCTCTATCATCTGTCAGATCCATATCATTTTGTCAAAGAGATTAAACATAAAAAATTTAGCTAACTGAAAGCAATAGACAGCAAAAAAAACTTATTAACAAAATGGTAAATAGTACTTACAGCCCTCATGATAATAACTTTGTTTGTATCTATGCAATTTAAATGGTAATCAATTAGTAGTTCTTCCCCTACACTTATTGATTTTATTGCATAAACAAAAAATTCATTCCCCTCACACGCCTCAAATATGTAATTGGGTTGCTTACTAGTTGAAGAAGGTCACGTACTATTTATAAAACCTGCAATATTACCTATTGCTTTTGGTCTCCCATCAATGTACATAGAAAATCTTTTACTTTGATCATTTTCTTTCCATTGTATATAATTAGCTGATACCCCATACCTATGCATACTTTTTTTATATCGAACGATCCACATCCAATCATTGTAATTGTAACATGGACCGACATACTTGAACAATTCGACAACTTTGTTGTAACATACCTTTATCCCATCCATGGAAAATAGGCCCAAACCATGTAATGAGGATGGAGCAATGTGATATATACTCTCATTAACACAAAAATTTGTGTTAATTGGAGGTAGCTCATTGGGTATCCATTCTTTCTCAATGTGTGAGTATTGAAAGGGCACCTTGATGTTGCCTTTGGTCTCATCATCATAAGATCATGAACCCCCATTAGCAAGGAAAAATTGCATGCGTTTATCAAATTTTTTTCTATTCTTTTGACCTCTAGTTGATCTCCCTCTTTTAATACATGTAGAGCTTTCATCTACCATTTCCTCATTTCCCTCATTCGATGTAGATAGATCTGACAAGTACCTATTTGGTAGGTCCTGCAATCCATCAAATGGAAAGTAAAAGTGACATATATAAAATGTAGTAAGTTGAAAGTGATTATACAATTATATTTCTATAATTATATTTCTATACAGACCTTCTTTGTCTATATATACATTATATGATTATATAATATGTCTATTTATAACATACATGCTCAATGATAAATAAGAATAATAAAAGAAAATTATGTCTATTTATTGACTTATACCTGCTGATCCATGTCACTGTGCACAATCCACGTCAAACGAGTCAAATCTCTTGTAGTCAATTGACTGTTTGCAAAAAGGGTGACAATCAGACACAATATAAACATTGGTAATTATAAATAACATATGTTGTAATCATTAGAAATGAACACAATAAATATGTAATCAAATTTCCTGAATATGTTAATCATTTACCTTAAGTTAGCTAAAAATTACATGATACACATTTGCTACAAATAACTTAGAAGACAATATGAACAATAGGCAACATCGCAAACATGAACAAATTTCCCTTATATATGGAATGCAAGATCGTGAATAGAAGGGGTGACAATGTACTTGTAGTCAATTGACTATTTGCAAAAAGGGTCATAATCAGACACAACATAAACATTGGTAACTATAAATAACATATTTTGTAATCATTAGAAATGAACACAATAAATATGTAATCAAATTTCTTGCATATGTTAATCATTTATCTTAAGTTCGCTAAAAATAACATGATACGTGTATGCTACAAATAACTTAGAAGACGACATGAACAATATGCAACATCGTAAACATGAACAAATTTACCTTATATATGGAATGCAAGATTGTCAACAGAAGGGGTGACGATGTTTGTAGTCATTGATTATCTTCATCATCATCATCATCATCATCATCGCCATCATCACCATCATCATCGCCATCATCATCACCATCATCATCGCCATCATCACCATCATCATCACCATCATCACCATCGCCATCATTATCATCATCATCATCATCATCACCATCATCATCATCATCATCACCATCACCATCATTGTCATCACCATCATCTTGATCTTCATCATCTGCTTCTTCATCATCTTCAATATCTTCTTCTTCCATAACATTATACTTTATCAGCCTTCCTCTTGGATCATGTCTAACAAAAAATGACCAACCCTGTTTATTTGGAACCTCTGAGTAAAAAACTTGCTCAAATTGGCTTGGAAGAACATAGGGCTCATCTCCAACTAGCTCAAATGACCTTGTATTGATCATTGTAAATCCATTATCATGTTGAATAACCGTTCTATCTGGATCATTTTGATTTAGTTGTAACCTGTACCATTTGACGACGAATAGAACTACTTTGAAGGTGTTAAATTCACACTCAATTATATCATCCAAGATGCCATAGTATTTGATTTGAGATTGTTGAGGATGTATGTCATTTCTAGATGATATATTGGTGACCTCAAAAATTGCAATTATCCCAAAATCACAAGTATTCTTTGTGTCATCCAACCTTTTTATGCAAAATTTGTGGCCATGATAGTACATAGCTTTGCGGTTCTTGACCTAAATTTTTTGAAGTGTGTGTAAATTATTTGCATCGTGAGTTGATACGAAACATACATCGAGTTATGATCATTAATAAATTTATACGTACCTCTCCACCTCTTAAACCCTTTACTAGATCAACTACCATCGGCATAACATTGGAATCTCCATTATGATGAGCTTTTGTAACCAATGAAGCAAAACCTTCCCGTGTTAATGAGCAACCATTTTTTTGACATTGTTCAATCCATTCTGTCATCCAATCAAGATTGTTTGCAATATACAAATGTATTGCATCCCACTCTCAACCACCTGTTTCAAAAAAATACAGCAATTAAAAATAACTTATATTGAAGATTTATATGAATTAATTAACTACAATAACATCTTAGATTTACCTCTCACTTTCCTTGATCTCCCATCAAGTACTCCCCTTCAAATTTGTTAATTGAGTTGGGATCCCAAATATGATCTACATGGATGTTTGCTGCAAACTTAGAAAGATATTCAGTAACGTACACCATGGTCTGGTATACCATATATCCCTCCACCATAAAACCCTTGAGATGTGCTCTCTGTCGAACCAAGCCTTTCAAAAATTTCAAGTGCCTCTCAACCATCCACATTGACCTGGTTAGTACAGGTCCACACAATTCAATCTTCTGAACTTGATGTATGAGGTAGTGTTCTTGTGCATTGAAAAAACTTGGAGGTAGACACTTTTGCATTTCACACATTAGAAGAGGAATTTTTCTCTTCCAATATTTTATATCTTCTTTATTGATTTCTTTAGATGACAACCACCTCATGTATTTTCCAAGATCATATATAACCTGTTTGACATTATTGGCAAAGTGGTGTGGGAGAGATAGAGGTAGAACGTACTGCAATATTTGTAAAATGATCTTGTCAATATTTTATAAAAGAATGCAATTGAAACTACATGCAGTATATAAATATATAGTCAATACAAAATAACATGAATTACCTTAATAAATGTATGCATATCGTGTGTTTTCAACCCTAGCCCAAATTCACTTTTATTTGATATGACATTGTTTATGTTTGCAATAAATCCTGTGGGAAATTGTATTTTTTTTTATGACTTCTTTTATAGCATTGCTCTGCTGCTCTGACAATAACCAACTAAGGGCACTTGTATCAATCTGATCTCCATTTTTATTTGGTCGAATACCATTTTTAATTGCATGGTTGGATTCTTCAATGTCACTACAAGTTTTGACAATTTGATCTTTGTCATTCCTTCCATCCAAGATTTTCCATAATGTCTCTGCTACATTCTTTCCAATATGCATAGGATCAAACAAATGAACAATTGGGAGTTGCTCATAGTATGACAACCTAGTAAATTGTGTAGGATAAATTTTTAGTCCTTTTGGAAGTTGGAAATTTATGTCTTGATGACCTTCACAATCATCAATCACATCATTAGTAAATAAAACACAATATCATAATATAAATTTGAAACAAAAAGCATCAAATGGAATGACATTACCTCGACGATTTATTTCATTGTATGCCAACTTCCATAGGTGAGGTGTCATTCTCTGTGGCTTTGACGTAGTCTCTTCTAAACCATTGAAAAGATGTTTTTCGATAATTCGGTACTTATGATTTCTGTGCAGAAAGTGTCTATTCTCATCAAACACCTGCTTTCTTAAACTTTTTGAATGATGAGATTTCATCTTTGGACCACAAACTAGACATGGAAATTTACCCTTTGTCTGAAGACCTACAAGATCGTGTATAATTGGATTAAATGTGTTAACTTTGACATACCAAAAAAGAGGTGTCAAGAAGAGAACATACCACAAAAATGTGTTAGCCCAGGGGCATCTTGTATTGTCCATACAAGCATTGCATGAAGTTGAAATTTTCTTTGTCCTATTGGTCTACAAATGTCATACATAGTAACCCCATTCCATAACACCACCAACTTGTCGATAAGGGGTTCAATATATATGTTGATATCTTTGACTTGGTACTTACCTAGTTGAATGAGCAAAAACATTACATAATTATTTTGACCGTTTGATGGACTAGTAATAATAAATTAATTTAGATGACCACTAAATCAAAAAATACCTAGAACAATCAGTGTCAACATTATGTGCTCTCTCTTTATGGACAACCAAGGAGGTATGTTATTGTTGATAATAAAAATAGGCCACACTGAGTAAGTAGATCTCATCTCTCCATAAGGATTGACATCGTCTGCTGCCAATGAAAGCTTGAGATTACGAGGTTGTTCTTTAAAGTGTGGCCATTTTTCCTCTATTTCCTTAAATGCCAAACCATCTATAGGCATTTGCATAATGTCATCTTGAATTCTATTGCGTGCATGGTAATCCATAAATTGTGCGAAGCTATTGCACTTGAATAATCATTGCAAATGTGGAATAATGGGAATATGCTGAAGAACCTTGCGAGGCACCTTTTTTGTTAATCGATCTGATTGATATCTACTAATATGACAAGTAGGGCATTGTGTTGCAAATTCATGCTGTTTATGATGTATAATATGATCGTTCGAACATGCATCTATTATTTGATACTCCATTCCAATATCTTTCATGATGGCAGATAATTCTCGGTACAAGCAAGGTAGAATGTTTGATGGTGGTAACAAACACTCACCTATTAACCTACGACCAAAAATATAATTTCTTAATTTAAAGAATATTAATTGCTACATGAACCCAATGTTAATTGTAAGGGAACTATGAGTAAAATAATGAAAGAAGATGACATACCTTAACATATGTGTCATTGCTACATTAGATAAACCATTCATAACCTTCAAGTTCACCAAAAGCAATACAACGGCAAGAAGAGTTGTTTTGGAGCCTTCATATAGGGACTGGTGTGCCTTCTCAAGTAAAGGTACATCAAACTCTGCATCATCATCACCATCATCATCATCATCATTATCATCTTGATCATCGTGATCTTCATCATCCTGATCTTCTTCCATGGTATCATTACCTTCTACTTCAATATTCACACCTCCATGTTCCCTCATTTGGAAATCCACATTCTTTGAATTATCATGGTCCATAACATGAAACTCAGGGATGTTGACCTATATGAAAATGATGACCTTATATTAACCATGACCATGATGTCATCATCAAATCATGTCTTATGTAATTTATAAACTATTAAAATACATACCAATGGGTGGTACTCATTTCCCCCTTCAATGTGACCATGTTGCCTACAATGTTGCTCAGCTGTTGTGATTAGATATCTTCGAGTCTTTAAGCCCTTACACATTTTGCAAGGACAATAAAATTTTCCATCACCTTTTCTTTTTAAGTTAGACCACAATCTAGCAATTGTCTCCCTATTTTTTTGTGCGTTGATATCATCAAACATAGTCTTTCTTGAATGGAATGAAAAATTGGTGGAAGAAGGATGATTTGTTTGCAACCTGCAGATGGAGTAGTAAGAGGAAGACACATATAAAAAGGAGTTAGGTCTCTGAACCAAGTAGGAGTTAGGACATGTTGGAGTGGGGTTAGCCCAAGATATTTTGGAATCTTGAAGAACCTGGTAAAGGGTATCTAGAAAGGTGAAAATAAACAAGTATTTTTATAGCTACAAAGGAGGAATCAAGAGCATTATAAATAATGAAGAAGAAACTTAAATCCATACAACTTCACCTCTATTTACAATTTGACCTTTCTGCAAGTGAAATATGACAATATACAAAATTTACAATCACATTTTCACTTAAAAAAGAACACCAAATATACCTTTTCTACAATATCTTCTTCAAATTCTTCGCTATCAGATTCTTTAGAATTACAAGCTCCTGTGCAGAAAAAAGATGAGATGTACTAAGTAATTTTTGATGGGCAATATTTAAACAAATCAACTATCAAAAAAACAATTTATGAAATTTAGTTTCTTTATTATGTACTGAAGACTTGGCAAGATGTTCCCAAGTCTATCTATAGAATGCCTATCTGCATGGTTGTTTGCAAATAGTCTAGTATGGTGCCGCTTTTGAACAACAAAAAATGTCACTGGCTAGTAATTTGGCTCAAGAGATGCACAAGCTTGTTGACACCACAAAACTTTTAGTTCATCATATAGCATTCAGCTATCTTCTTTAAAAAAATCCAAAGAGAATACAAACAAACTAATGAGCCATGTCTATCTTAATTGAATAGCAAGTACTATAGTGAGTATTAGGAAATTGACCTTGCAAATAGCATCCAATTCATAAAGTATTAGGAAAGTGACCTTGCTAATTAGTTTAACATAGATTGGTGAATAGAAAATTCATAATAAAAATCTGATTTTTTTCCACACTTGTTCAAACCATATAATGAAATGACAAAAAATGAATTGTATACAAAGACCATATTGTAGGCTATCCAAGTTGAAAGTGAATAGATGACCTTTATGGGGTGCTATACCAAGTGGAGCAAGTATGTGAGAGCTTGAAGATGAAGGGCTCCTATTTTGGGGCCAATATTTGGTGGTTTCGAGGTGCCTAGGGAGAACCTTTGATGCTAAGTCTTAGTTATGTAGAATTTGGCAAATTTGGTGAGCATTCTACGAGTTTGTACCTATTGTATCAGTAACCACTATGCCCTATTCCAGACCTTCAGTATTCTAATTGACATGAATTATAAGTGTGCATCCAGATGTTAGCTACAATTGATTGGGGTGGCTTTTAGTGTGTATCAGTCTAATTTGACATGTGTGATGGTAGTATCAATGTGTTATCGACATCTTACATTATTTAGAAGAGGTGTAGTTCAGTGGATAAATGTTCGATCATTGTGGGAATGGTATTCTATGCTTTCTGTTAGGTTAATTTGTGTTGTTGTAGTAGTCTAATTTTATAATCTGAATGTTGTATCAGTTTGTTTCAATAATGTTCTTGTTATTTTGCTATATTGTAATGCATCTCACTATAATGTCCCCTTTTTAACATGACATTCAATAATAAAAATAAAAAGTAAAAATATAAAAAATTAAAATAACATGTAATATAATTATAATTTAATTAAGTTTAGTGAATGATCAAAATGAATGCAATAAAGAGTTATGAGTATTGAAGGATTAATATATAAAGGAGAGACCATTCTATGAGAAGAGAACATGAAGGAAGCAAACAATCATTTGGAAATAAATTATTATTCTGTGAGGCAACAATGAAGGGTGGTGACTCAATTCCTTTTGAAGGGTGGCAATTCTTTTATAAATAAAATATAAAGGGAAGATCAATAGAAATTCACCATCAAATGTCATTTCATTCAACTAGATACAAAATCAAAAATCCATTCAAGAATCAATTTATGAAATCATTACACACCAATATATCAAATCAGCATTCATTCAATCATCACTATCAACATTTGTTAAATCATCAATCCTAAATCCATCAAAGTAAACCATTAAATTGTCCACCTATCATCAATTGGGAATAAAATATCAAAATAACCAAACAATTAGACTAGCAAGCAAACAATCAGTCACTTATACAGACAAATATCAACTATTCGAGTATCAACCATTCTAGCATCCAATCATTTAAATATTTATAATTAAGACATCAATTGGTTAAGCATCCACCAATCAATCCTTCAAGAAACAATAATAAAGAGAAGTCAAACAATTGACAATGATCTATCAAATACATCAAGATATCGATTTTGAATTCTAGTTAGTACTTGCAAACTGGACAGGGTTTGGGCCCATAGGGTAGGCTAAGGATTTGAGGCAATATTTATGATGCATATTCCACAAAAATTAGCATAATTGGTATAAATACTAGGTCATTACTACAGAGCGTAAAAACTAGTTGATTAGGACATTTACCAATTCTCGATTTGGGTACTCCATTTCAATTTGTTTAAATTGTTTTGTCCAATGTAGGTTGATGCTTTTTAGTTTCAACATTGAAACCCAAAGTGTCATATTTGGTAGGCATGTTTGTTCTTATAGCCTTAAATTCATTGACTGTGATTTTAAGAAAAATCTACCGTGAGACTTATTTTTCAGATGCATGATGAGAAATGATTTCCACATTGAAAAGTTTTATGAGAATTCCTAGGTTCAATAGCTATGTCTTTTCTAGGGCTTATAGCATCTCTTCTTTTGAGCTTATGCAAGTGACAAAGTATGAGAAGGGTAGACTTTAGCAATGGCTATTTCTTTTGTTATTATTCCATTGTTTATTATTTTTCTTATCTCATATCTATGTTTATTTTACATTTTTTCATTTCCACATAAATTGTGGCCTGAGGAGCCACACCTTTTTATATTGGTTTAAGAAAAAAGATCACAGATAAGGGTGCATCTATAGCTAAGTAATTAACATCTAGAATCATATTAACAAAAAGGTTCATATTCATTCTCAAACATATTAAATTGTACATCAACATAGCCACTAGGGCTAGCCTCTAAGAGAAATCTAGAAAATTTCCACTATTCAGAAGGGTGACAAGAACCATAGTCCATCTTGCGAAATTCATTTTCCAAACTGATACATAGGCTTTCTCAAGAGTATAGAGAATAGCCCAAGCTTCCATCTAATTTTTAGAACGAGTACTTAAGGAAGTAGAAAAGAAAAACTAAACAGGGCTTAAAGTTCCACTACTAGTACCACCCATTCCTGTTGGACGTGGATTAATCCTTGAAAACCCATCTATATTGATTTTGAGGAAATCATTTGGGAGGGGAGACACTAACCTAAATGGTTCACTTTCTTGACTTGCTGAACTCTGGGACCAAACCTATTTTGTGAAGAAAGAGAAAAGCATTGATCCAAGTGATTAGCAATGTGGAGATCCAAATGAACAGTTGACTGAGATAGCTCTTGTTTCGACAGACCACCCTCTCATGAAATCTCATTCATATTATAATCTTGCATGATCTTATCATAGAAAAGGTGATTATGAAATTTCTGGCCGCTACTACATGGCATCAGTCAAGGAAAGCTAGAAGCCACAGGATTTTGTGTTGCCATACTTTGGGTTGGGATAGGTTAAATGAAATTGAGAGATCTTAAGAGTTCTCTCTCAAATTTTGAAAAGATTCTGGAGGTTCACCTTGAGAACTGTGAGAGCTTGCAAGCTATAGGCCATATATATGCTCAACAAGGGTAGCGAGATAAGGCTTTGGAAATTATAAGAAAGGAAACTCGCATAGATCCACGTGATGCTCATTCCTTTATTAAGATGGGTGATTTATTGATATCATCAGACCCTAATGTAGCCTTAGATTCTCTTAACACATCAAAGTCTCTTCTGAAGAAGAGCAGAGAAGATGTATCCATTGAATTGTTAAACAACATTGGGGTTCTTCATTTTGAGTGTGATGAACTAGAGTTGGCTCAGCAAACTTTCATGGAGGCATTAGGAAATGGCGTTTGGGTTGAATTCATCAATAAAAGCCCCAGTATCAATTCTGAAGTTTTTCTTGTGTGTTTAAAGGATATGGAATTCTTCCATTGACTAGAAGAAGAAGGTGTTTCACTTGAGTTTCCGTGGGATAAAGTGACAACACTATTTAAATTGAGTTGCTTTTTAAATACTATTTAAATATAATTTAAAATATGAATTTATCCATGAGAAATCCAATGAATAGGTGCTCCTGCATCATAGACGGAGATGCTGATGCAAGATATGATGTTACTAACTTCTCTCTTAGTGCCCTACTCCACCAACTCATACATGAAACCATGGGACAAAAAAGAAAATATGTTGGATTTAAAAGATTTTTCGATCAGTTATTAGGAGTATGAACGAGGTCTACATGTCAAATTCGAATGAAGCCCTAAGATTCATTCAAAGCCCCCACACCAATATCGGCATGAAGGCTTCGAGTGAAGCCCCTTGGAACCTTCATTCAAAGATTTGGCTTCATTTGAAGCCCCTAAAATTTAGCTTCCCCACTTTCCATCTGATTTCTTCACTATGGAAAGTGGGAACCATTATTGTAGCCCTACCCAAGAACAAAATTTTATCACCTAATTTACCTTTTGTTAACTTCATGATCTTTCTATGAAGCAAATAAAATAATAACTAACATTTTATATGTTTCAAACTTCTATGTTGACTAAAAAACATCTGCTGAAATATTTTTATTTGACAAATTCCATTAAAAAATTGTAACCTTTTTCAACCTAGACTTATATTAGACATTTTATAAGTTACACTAGATTAACATGTTTAAAAGTAACTACACATATCTAAATGTGTGCACTACATAAGTATGCGATAAAAATATATATTTATATTTCAATCTATCTTGACATATGTTCATAATCACTCGTATGAAAAGGAATGTATTCAAATATTTCAAGCTCATCTTTGTCATTTGGCTCCCCAAAGATGTGCATACAAGTAACAAAATATTATAGAAAGTCAAGTATTCAAACTATTTGCTAAATGTTACAAGAGAACGATAGATCGTTCATTGTTGAATATATAAAATATTTCATATACCACAGAATAACTACTTTATAAATGAAAACTTTCATAAATGGGATGAAGCATTCTAGTTTTTTGAAAGTCTATTGGACATTGTGAGCTTGCATAAAAAATATCACAATAGTCCTTGAATGCTTGAATGTTCTTTTTCCACCTATAAGTAGTGGTGAATATAGAAATAATGAGGCATTTTATTTAATCTACTATATGGATTTGAAGCAAACAAAATTATTATAGCAACTCAATGCAAAGGAAAATCAATATATTTAATTTAAAATAGTCTAAATGTGTTCATACAAAAACTATAAATGATTATCCCTATTTAATTGATCTTTATATATTCCTAGTTTTTTAGCTAATGACCAGCCAAATGAAGCCCATAAAGACAACAATTAGCATTTTAGAATATTATGAGTGAACCACTTTTCTTTCTTTGTAGCCTATTTTATCTTGGAAATAGGATACCAAATCATGTTGTTATCCTTGATTTATAATCTTATCCTAGTTGATATTTTCTAAGAAAAAATTCAATAATCTATTTAGATAACTTGTCTTTTATAGTGTTAACCATTCTCCAAAAATACATATTTTTTTTCTAAAAATATCTTCAAACTCAATGGAAAGATCATGATTCAACTACCTCTTGTCTCCTATTGAGGTATTTTGGGGATGATATAATAAATAATTCATTCCATCCTACATTGGTAATACTTCTTATTTGGTGAATACATCATTTCATCAAAAAGACTCTTTGTGTGGTGAACCTTTAGTATTCTACCTATACAATAGATAGATCAGAAGCAACAACATATTTAAATAAACTAAATATCTCTAGAAACATATATGTATATATGTAACAATGTAAATCAAATCAATCTGGAATATTTTCAAGATATAAGTTAAATTCTCATGGATCATTTAGAAGTCATATGTCACAAAAATCTTCAAGTGGGTTACAATTTCTTATTTTTGAAAAATAAATCAAATATTGAATAAATTTGAACCTAAGATTTATTTAAAATAATTTTAAGATATATATTCAATAAAAAAAAAAAAGAAAAAAGATAATAGTACTATATCATTGAACATAAGAGGAACAAAATTTCATCACTTGATTTTCCTTTTGTTGACTTCAAAACCTTTCTGTGAAACAAATAAAAAACAAATAACATTTTCTATGTTTCAAATTTCTATATTGACTAAAAAACATATTCTCAAATAATTTTATTTGGTGAATTCAATTTAAAAGATTAAAACCATTTTCAACATAAACTTATACTAGATTTTCAACAATTTTCAAACTTCTACTTTGACTACAAAAGATCTCTTGGAATATAGATCATCCATTGTTGAATATGTAAAATATTTCATATACCATAATATTTAAACTTGCCAGGCTGTTTGAACAACTACATGACACTAAAAAATCAAATCTTTTGTACATGCTAATATTGTTCAAGTTTCCTGATTATGTGGATGCATATCTACGACTTGCAACCATGGCCCAGGCTCAAAATGAGATCCAACTAAGCATAGAATTGATTGGGGAGGAACTTAAGGTGGATAAAACCTTAGTACATGTGATTACCATGCTTGGCAACCTGGAACTAAAAATAGATGACCGGCTTAAAGTAAAAGAAACAATTAAAATTGCACAAAGTGTATCAGATGGTAAGGATGCTTATGCCAACATTTCTCTTGGAAACAAGAATTATTTTGTAGCTTCACGCAATGAGAAGAAGGATCCAGATGCAGAGGGAATACATCTTGATAAGGCTAGGGAATTGTATTGTAAAGTGTTGGCTTAGAGACCTGGAAATGTCTATGCTGCAAATGGGGCAGGCATTGTGCTAGCCAAAAGGGGTAATTTTGATATTGCAAAGGAAATTTTCACACAGGTTCAAGAAGTTGCAACAGGAAACATCTTTGTTCAGATGCCTGATGTGTGGGTAAATCTAGCACATGTTTACTTTGCACAAGGATAGTTTGGGCTTGCAGTGAAAATGTATCAAAATTGTTTGAGGAAATTCTATTTTGGCACTGACACCCAAATTTTATTATATTTAGCTCAATCACATTATGAAGTAGAACAGTGGAAAGATTGTAAAAGAATAGTATTAAGAGCAGTACATTTGGCACCCTCAAATTAAATGTTACGCTTTGATGTTGGTGTTGCCATGCAGAAGTTTTCAACTTCAACACTTCAAAAGCAAAAACTTACTGCTGATGAGGTTCATCAAGCAGTGTCTGAATTAAAGAATGTGCTCCATATGTTTAGCCAACTGTTAGTAGTGCCAAGCCCTCATACACATGGCAGGTTTCAAGGATTAATAGAGGCTGCCCACGTTGCAGCCCTATATGATTGCTTTCACAACCTACCATCTCTATGCATTTTTTCTATATGTATGCTAATTTGATTTAAGGAACTGTCAGGCTATGTAATTGTATGATTTGATCATGAGAAAAACTTTGTGGAATAATGAAATATGATACAAGAAAAAAGGAATATGCACTATGTTTCAATGAATTTTAAAGAATGTCAAGGTTGATTTTGCAAGATGAGCATCATAGAACTTTACAAAATTATGAAGACAAGGCAGATTTTGTGTTGCTGAACAAGAAAGCACATTTCTAACCGAAGTATTGACATAAAAAGTTTAGTAACTATCCTAGAAAGTAATCTTGACGAAAGAGAGCATATTCTTAAAGTAGTGGCTTGGTAGAAAGTGTCCATTAAAAAACACAATACAGCCTGAATATGTCAGTATATGGCAGCGAGTTTTACATGGCATTCCTAGGATAAATAGAATAGTAGTCAAGCCCTATTCAAGAATGAAAAGGCTTATTATTTTTGAAAGAGAGGACTTCTATCAAGACAAATCATTAATTGTGGAGTGTACTTTGTAATAGACACAAAAGATTGCATGAAAGTTGTGAAAGGGGTGCAGAAGATGCTCACTTTTTCGTTGCAGAGTAACAAGTAGTTGGTGTTATTGTTTCTATTAGTGTGAATTATGCAAAGTAGCCAATTGCATTTGATAAGAAACTCAGTGTTAATTCAGACGATATCCATTTCAAAGGAAGAAGACCTAATAAAGATAAGGCTCTTCAAGCCCTAAGGAGATCAAAAGCGTTCAAAACTCTAGAACCCTACATGGTCGAGAGAAGACAGAGTGTGCAGAGTTTCCCCTAATAGTTGAGATCATGAACATAATCCAAATAGGAAGTTTGTGGAAAGTCGCATAGTATGAGTGAAGAATCTAATGAGATGATACACTGCATATCATAAAAAGTGGAAAAAAAAACCCCAAAAAAAACTTTAAAATACCATGTGATCGAAGCATGAAGGAGGTGGCAAGAACAAGAGCTAAAAAAAAAGGGTGATGACATTCAAGAAAGCACAAATGGAAGTCTAAAATCATAGCAATAAGTTGCAAAAAAGTTTTATTACAATGTTCTACAATCAAACGCACCCGTCAATGATCTGTAGCAGACGTGCCCTTGTGCCCTTTTCGATGGAGATCAAACTTTTTTGCTTCCCTCACACCAATGTTGATGGAGACCAAACTCGCAGCTTCCCTCACACCAATGTTGATGGAGACCGGACTCGCAGCTTCACCAAACAAAATGTAAATTACATTTTTGCCCTTTTTTTTTTGTTTTATGCTGCCATGTGTGTCACAATTCGAACAAAATTAATTTGTCACAATTGTGACCAACACAAGCATGTTATTAAAAAAAAACAAAAATTTTCTTTATAACGCAACCAACCAACTCATTAAAAAAAATTGGTCACAATTTTTGGTCACCATTTAGGGTGAAATGCACTAGTGACACTACCTTCTAAACTAAGCTAACTTTGGAACACTCAGTGGCCAAAAAATACTATCTTCAATACCTAAGTGAGCTTGATAGACATTGATTTGAAATGACATTACATTTTGTGTAACATCAAAGACAATATACCTAATTAATCAATTGCTTCAGCACCTTGAACCCTAGAGATTGGGGGTGTTGCCCCCAAACCACCATAGTAAAATATGGGAAAAAACCACACCAAATGAAGTAAGAAAAAATTAATCTCCGAGTTTGATTAGGCTCCACATTACAACAATAATAAGATTACTCAACATAGCAATTTACATCTCTAAATTCTTTACGTCAATGATGCAATCTTGTCTTTTTGGTAAAGTAGGAGATTAAATTTATAGGTATAATAATATATTTTATGCTTAATAGTGTGATAATTTTATAAGTTCTTGGACTATAGAGATGTTTTACTCCTTTCTTATAAAGGCAGTACTTCACTTATTAGACATGACCTTTTTGAATCATATCTTTGTACTTTGCTAAGTCATTACTTTAATTTACTTTTGGGTTTCAAGATTTTGAGTACTCGAATATGATTCTTCATCTTTTGGATATGATGGTATGCTTAGAACCCCAAACTCACAAAACTATTTGTACTTAATAAAATTTATTATTGGATAATATTGACTTGTGTATGGAATTCAAAATAACCATGTCTTCATCTACCAAATTTGTGGGTGTTCCAGACATGGGCCATTCCACCAAGAAGTCCAAGGTGGAGAAGGAATTCAAGAAGCTCCCATTGGTTCTCAAGTATAGGAAGGACATATTCATTAACCATTCCAAGGTAGACATGACCCTTTGGAGGATCATACAAATATGTGTTAGAGAGTGGATAAAGCTCTAAGCATTGGAGGAAGGACTACAATGACCCTCTGCCCTAGCATATTCTCACATTTGGGACTATGCAGGCATGTACTTCCCCCACTCCATTTCATATCCATAACTCATCATTTGATTTTCTAAGAATTATGAATAGAACCAATGTATGGTCATTAGGATTTGTGATGATCCTCTTATTGATGTTGATGTAGAGGGCATGAAAGTCTATCTTAGGTGCCATGAGTTAGAAATAAGGAAGATGATCCTACTAGATTTGACATAGTTAAGAAATTTTAGATAGTGGAAAACGTAGTCTAAGAGCACTTAAATGAAAACTAGCTCAAGAAACCAAGAAATGAGTGAATAAATATGTCCCTTACATTTCCCAAGACAATTCTATCAAGACAGTATAGTTATGCATCTAATTCCTCTACCATTTATTTTAGGATCCCTATGTTAGAGAGTTCTCCTTGTAGATGTACTGCTTCATAGTGATGATTGTGTCTGGTAATAAATTTTTTAACTAGGTTAAGCTCACCACACACCTTCTCTATGGCTAGCTAAAGGGCCTACAAGATGACAAAATAAAAAGAGAGAAGAGAAGAGGACTTTCATGGTGACCTCTTAAGTAATATGACTCATGATGTGGCATAATCTAGGCCTTCCATATCTCACAAATAGAGGTGTAATGAAAATTACACTGGGCCCCAATAACTATACTCTATGACAATACTATCTATAATTTCCAATTGAAAATTTCTTCAACCATTTCTCTGGGGTGAATGATACTTAGTTGACATAAAAATCCTATTGTCTAAGGATGTCAGATATGACCTCTCTAATGATTCAAGGACATTGGAAGGAGAATAGGGACATGCTTTATCAAAAACCACAAATGTACATACATCAAGATTGTAATATATAATCTCAAGCCCTATCTGCTTCCCTGAGTCTATTCTGATTAGGTAATCCTGTTTGAGTTTTGCATTAAGGGATATTTTTCCTATACCCCTATACCTCATTAAGACATTAAATTAGACATATGATTTACAACTTCCAAAATAAGCATAATCACACAGTTGAATACCAGTGATCATTTCACACATTTAACTTTAGTGACCTCACAAAAATGATCCTCAAAACACACTAAGAAAAAAATAGCACAAAAATTATATTCAAACACAATTCAAGCTTATAAATGTTAATTATATCTCATTCACATGATATAGACAAAATATCAGTAACCTATTTCTTGCACACTACTCTACTACCGATCTTTACATAATTAATTGTAACTCATACTATACTGATCCAAAAGATATGCAAACAAAAATATAGTATTAAAAAAAACATGATCCTTATCTTTCATATCTTAACCTATTATATTCCAACTTCACTAAAAAAACCCAACATTATGATGTATAAAAATACTATCTTCCATAATCACAAATATACATATATTGACATCAATGAAAAACTTGTCATTAATACAAAACATAACCTCCAATAATGATAATGTGATGAAGTATCAAAGGAGTTTGTGAGAGGAGATATGGTAATGTTAGAGACATCTAGAATAATACACCCAAAGGATAAAGTGTTGGAGCTTTCACTTCTAGTGCTACTAGAAGGGGTGGTAGAGGAAAGACAATGAAAGAGACATAAAAGTCCATTACCCATCCCATCACTGAGAATTATGATGGAAGCAATGAGCCTCCAGGATGGGAAAATAAGAAAGAAGGTATGAGCTATATATATATTTGAATATAGGACTAGAGGAGAAGTGACAACTAATATGGAAATTCTACCCAAGGTTGGTATGAGGTTGATGTACAACTTGCCAAGTACAATATCATGGAAATACCATTAGGTTGGCGAACCCCAACTATGAATATAGTAGATCTAGATAGGATAAATGAAAATGTCTTGGATTAATATAATAAATATTAGTAGAATATTGGATAATTGAAGAAGGAGAATGCCGGTCTCATAGCCCTATTTCATGAATTAGTAATAGCAATTACAATGGAAATACTGACACCCTCATAGTTGGAGACTCCTATACCATATGAGGATCTTGAGGAGTTATGAGAAAATATAGGAAGGTGGTAATAGTAGATGGATGGATCTCCATGTAGTAAAAATAAATAAGGAACTTCTTGGCCATGTCTTTAAGGATATATTATAGAGGGGTGGAGCTAGGATCAAAACTTGGTAGAACATTGGTCAAGTGGGAGAGGAACAAGAAGGTCATCTTGAGAAAAAAGAGACATCCTTGTAAAGATGAAAAGAATGGTCATGAAAAAGGATTTCAACATCACATAGATGATTCAAGACCTCACTACAAGATTTAAGTATGGCATCAACCTTTAAGGTGACTATGCCTCCATATAAACTCTCCTTTTTGATACTCAGTGAAAGGTATGTTGTGAGGACAATTTTGAGTTGGAATGAACACCCTACCTAGACATTGTATTTGTTTGTCTCTTAAATGAACTAAAGATAAAACATCAAGAAAACATTCCTATATTGATGAGCCCACCTATGAACATATCTTAAGGTCTTCTTGTTGAGGGAACCCTTGTGGTGTTTCCTACAGAGGTAAGCCTGACCCTTATTTCTTCTATTTTGGAGGATATGTTAGTGATGCATGAGCATCCTAGATTGCATTGCTATCCTAAATGTTTTTTTGTTTCTCTATTGCTACCAAGTTCCTTGTTGCTACCAAGCTCTTAGTTGTTGCTAAGTTCTCTATTGCTACTAAGTTTGTAGTTGTTGCTAAGTTTATAGTTACTATCAAGTTTGTAGTTGTGCCAAGTTTGTAGTATATGCTGAGTTTGTGTATGTGTCAAACATTTCCGAGTGCTAGTATTTTCCTTGATCCTTCTTTGACTTAAATTTTTTGTGTCTAGTTCTAGTTTGATCTAACCTTGCACATATTTAATTTCATGATTAGTATTTAATATTTTTTGAGAGACAAATTGTGGCTTTGTTATGTATTTAATGTAAGGGTTTATTTAGTTATTAATTTGTAATAGGTCAACTTGTGGTCATGAAAGTATTTAAAGGGGTCTTGGGTAGAGTCTTGGAAAGGTAGTTCAATTAGGAAGTGTAAGAAGGAGGGTTAGAACGTGAAGATCAAAGTTTGAATTGTAATATTGGTCGTAACTTGAAAGGCCTCATAGTCAAGCATGCATTTTGACAATCTAATGAATCAATAAGTATTATTATCTTCTATCACCTTTGGTTTCTATTCTTTGTGTTGTATTTATGCCGTGTTTACTCTTGTAGGTGTCCTTGGTAGTTGGGTGTGCCTTTGGCCCTAGTTTCCTTGGTCTCCTTGCATTAGGTGGTATCAGAGATTGAGATTTTTCCTTATGGAGATTACACCACGTAGAACCTTAAGTTGATTTGGTTTTAGGGTAGTAGCTATGAGGATTTGACCTACAACTTATAGATAGTTCAAGGTAGAGGAAATATTGATAATTCTATATTGGATTCATTCAGAAAAATTGCAACTAGATTAGATGCTATAAAGACAACCCAAAGGAAAGGAGTACATCTTGATGATGTGAGCGATGATGAATTAGTAGCACCAAACCCTAATCCAAAACTTGAAGAAGATCAATATGAGGCAAGATTATTGAGAGTATTGTTTAGGGCACATTCAAAGTCTACTATAGAAGTTGTTCCTTATGATGGAAAATTGGACACCAATGCTACGTTGGATTGGATCTCTGATAGGGAGAAGTTCTTTGAGTATGAAAATAATCCTAATAATAGGAAGGTGAAAGTTGTAGTTACTAGGTTTAAGGGTTATGCCTTATTATGATGGGAGCATTTGCAAACTAATAGAAAAAGGAGAGGAAATGAAAAGATCAAGACCTAGCTAAAAATGTGAACAAGGTGAAGCACAAGTTCCTTCCTTCTAATTATCAAGTTAGCTCATTAAGAAAGATTTAAAAATTTGAGACAAAAAGAAATTACTCTGAAGGAGTATACTGAGGAATTCTATAGATTAGACATCAGATTTGGACATGTGGATGATGATGTTGAAAAAATTGCAAGGTACATAAATGGATTGAGATTTGGGATTCAAGATGAGATAAATTTTTTGAAATTTGAAAGCATGGAGGAAGTTGTTGGCAATAAGGTCATATAGATGTCTTGATGGTTTTCATTAATGTCAACATACATTCAACATTTCATTTATGCATTTAGAGGTAGAAAATTATCTAAGTGTTAGTCAGTTTACAATAAAACAAACAAAAAATGATTAGTGTATGGACAACTTGTTGAAAGTTAGCTCATGCGCAATTGAGGAAAGCCTCATGACAATATCATGATGACATGTGCTAGTTTGCAGATGTGTATGGATAGTATGACATGAGTTATGATTAAAATACAAGTACAATCATTTAACAATGTAGAATAAAACATAGTAGAGAATTGGATTGTATAGTCTTAGGAATTATTTTGGTTATGAAATAATTAATAAGTTATGATGATTTGACTATATGGATATTTTTCTATAAGCTATATTATGTCAAGCGTGTTAACACATGAAGGTTGATTAAGAAGAATTTTGTAATTATGTAAGGTATAAGTAAAGATCTTATCTTGCATAGATAAGTGTGCTATTTATGATAGATGAGAAAGTGTTATGTGATGCAAACTATTGTATAGAGAGTTTGAAATATTTGTGAGCCTTATGTAATGTGAGATTTGATGTATGATTACAGAAAGTGTGAGTTACAACAATAAGAAATTATTGTATGTATACCTATCTTGTGAAGAACTAAATTGTATAATTGCATGTCAGGCCAGTGGGCTGTTCTTGCATACATTGTATTTGTTCTACCAAATCCTAATAGGGTTGAAGTAATTCCTAATAGGGACTCGAGACACTATATGTACTTCACCTACCAAGGTGAATATCCTTAATAGGATCCTATTGTTTAGTGAATCATCTAGTGGGTATTATCCCCACTGGGGTTTTCCCTTTGCCAAGGTTTCCCTAGTTAACAAATAATGGTGTTATGAGTTATCTATGTGCATGATTATATTACTATTCAACATTTTTGGTCTACTTTCATATGGAAGTCATAAAGTAATTAACAAAATTTAGTTGAGGGAAAAGGTTTGTAGAATATTGATTCACCCCCTCTTAGTATTATCTATTTCTAACAATTGGTATCAGAGCCTAGTTACTTTAAAGAAGTATAATAGCTTAAGTAAGATCCTTGAAGATATGGAACAATTGAATAAAAACATAGAAGAAGCTCTTGAGTAGATTGACCTTCTTATTGAAGAAAGAAATAACCTGAAAGATAGGTACCAAGATGCCAAAGTTTACATTAGAAAGTTAAAAGACAAGATTGATGATCTAAAAGTTGGCAAAGAATAAATTGCATAGACTAGTGATAATGATGAAGTAGGAGATCTTCAAAAGGAAAATGAGATCTTGAAACATGAACTAAAAATTGTTGAACTTAAGTTGATTCTTAAGAAAAATAACAACAAGAATGAACTAGAACTAAAAACTAAGAATGCAAACCTTAGATTCCACTTAAGTCAAGTTACATCTAAAATAGATATTATCAAGATTGAACATGTAGAATTACAAAAGTGCAATATCATTGTGAAAAGAGAATTGACACAAGCTAAGAAACAATTAGAGAAACTTTATTCCAGTATTGAAAAGATAGATCAACAAATATCTCACCAGAGACTTTCTTATGACAAGACAAGAATTGGATATCTAATTGGAGAGAAATCAGCCAAGAGAATCAAATATAGTTATTGAATCCCCTAACGAATCTGATTTGAGTAAGGTAGAATCAAGTACAATTACTTAAGTATCAAATGAAGTTGACTTAATTGATATGTTAGCTAAACCTAATGAACTTAAGAAAATATAGCAAGTTGATAAACCTAAGCAAGATGAACCACCCAAAAAAGTAAGACATGACTTCAGAGGTAGATGCTTCATATGTAATGAGGTTGGACACATGAAAAGAGATTGCATAGGTAATTATTTTAAACCCATTACTAATTTCTATTTTTATAATTTTTGTAGTTATGGACATAAGGTAGTAGAATATAAGAAACCTAAGTTTGATGGTGTTAAGCTTTTTTTTTGCACGACGCTTTAATGATAGGAATTCTTTCAAATTTCTCTCTTGAAAAGCTAATATAGGATTAATTCCAAGGTTTTAGGAAATCTTGTGACGTACTGAAATCCACTCAATTGAAGACAAATGTTTTTGTTCATAGGGAGGCCTTTGTTGGTTCTAACTAGTTTTGGATAAGATGTTTAATGTTCTTTCTATTTCAAAAGGTAACCACAAAAGAGATATATTTTTGGTATTTTTTGTTTTATGATGAATGCAATCTAACAATGTAATTATATGAATTCCTAATTTAACCAAGTGTTAGAAAAGAAAATAATGAAGATAAGGTAATGAGAGATTAAAGCAAATAAATTGAAAGGAAAATTCCTAACAGACATAAACCGTGGTAACAACACGTCTGTGAGTTAAATCATCAAAAAAATTGGGTAGTGAACCAATGAAAATAGGAGCAGTGTTTCCTCAAATCCACTGATGCAATCATCGATGGGAACTTAGTATAAACTAAAAGATGTTTCACTTCTTATCAAATTGCAAGGCCATGAAAGGTGCACTCATGTGAGACAAGAAGCTATGTAGGAACAATAGGGTGATCTCTTTTCCAACTTGGTATGTCAACAAAATTTGTCAACATGTGATAAACACTAGAACTAAAAGATCACACAATCAAATTAACACAATAAAACCATTGGCTCTATTATTATTCATGAACAAGAATTTAGAAAAATAACACACTCTAGCAAGAATAACTAAACATAGAATGAGGGCACCAATAGCATATATTATTGCATCAAAATAATATCTTGGAATACATGTTACATTTATAAAAAATAATCTCCTCAATTTGTGTTGAGAGTGAGAGATCTCTTCATGCAAACATATGCTTGTAAACTAATAAAACAAATCTAATTATATACAAACTAATTCTCTAAATTGCGCTTGTGTGCTAAAATGTTGACACACTTCTATGAGTCATTATATTCGAGATTTCTCAAGAATGAGGTCTCAAATGATGACTCATAGCACTCTATTCATGGAATGTAAGAGTTTGTAATAAAGGCTCTCAATTTGACCTAGTTTGTGCCCATGCAAGTACACCATAAAATGAGAGATTCAAAGAGGAAAAGTAAGACTGCTAGTCTCCATGATCATCAAATATGTATCCAAAGGAAGATGCAAGATAATCTAAATGATAACAATGCAAAATAATGCAAGAAAGAAAATCTAATCCATGAAAGTAAATATGACTCTAAGTTGATATGAAAATACAAGGATGAAGCATGATGATGGAAGCCATGGATGCATGAGAGAAGAAGACAAGAAGAGAGAATTTGCAATGGAGCTCCAATGTCCAAACCCTAATGCTCAAACTCCTCCAAAATTGCTCTCTAAACCTATAGAATAAAAATACTATAGCAACTAACATCTATCCAAATGAGAAGGAAAGGGCTCCTTATAAAGGAAAGTGTGGAGGTGGGAGGCTTCACACAAGAGCAATGTGGGATAAATCCCTAAAAAAGCAAGTAAGAGGAAAAAGCCCACCACTTAGAGATATGTGCAAGAAAAAGAAATCTTTATAAGATTTTATTTGATTTATTCATTTTTCATCAAAAAGAGAGTTTTAACTGGGGATTTATTTATTTAATTAAAGGAGGGATTTTATTTTAATTAAATAAGATAAGATTATTTAATTAAAAGAGAGATTTTAATTAAATAAGATAAAATTATTTAATTAAAAGAGAGATTTTCTTTTAATTAAATAAAATTATTTTATTTATTTAAAAGATATTTTTCCTTTTAATTAAATAAGATAAGATTATTTAATTTAAAAAGAGATTTTAATCAAATAAGATAAAATTATTTAATTAAAAGAGAGATTTTCTTTTAATTAACTAAGATTATTTTATTTATTTAAAAAGGATATTTTATTTTAATTAAATAATATTATTGATGAAATGATAAAACATTAGAAAATATTGAAATAATTAAATTAATTACAATTTGATCAAGGAAAATGATTTGAATTGTTTCAATAAAATATTGCGATGCATTGATTTAGGAAATTAATAGATTGATTTAGGAATTTGATAAATTGAAGAATGGAGGTCCTTAGTCTAAGAGACCATTTTAGGGTGCATACATTTTCCCTTCTTTGACTAATGTGTGATCATTTCGGAAACACATGTAGTCAAAGAGTGCAGTTGAAGTGTAAGGTCAATTTAGGATCACAAAACAACACAAATGTGTGGTCAACTTAGGAACACATTAGAACAAAGATTATAATTTTTGATAAAAATTTTGTCTTGACAAAGATAAGGCTACCCCAGGTGGAAAAAAGATTGGTAAAGATGAATCAAGGATTAAAGTTTGATAAGTACTGCCCCCTTATGATCCAAATTGAAATGAAATAGAGGAGAAACAACAAATTGATAAATTTGATCAAATCAAACTAAAGATAAGGTTCTTGATGTACAATGAAAAATATAAGGATCATAGAACCAAGGTAGATCATCAAGCATGAAAGGTTATGCCTCAAAGTTGAATTAGAATAAAAGAAGTGGGGTGAAATAAAATGGAAGATAGATGTTTGGAAGAGGTCAAAAGAAATGGAAAGAAGAAAGAGATTTTGCCTCAAGAAAGAGAATGCCTCAAAATCAATCAACTATTTAAGATAGAACATTTTGATTGAAACAACAAAAGAAGATAAAGAAATGAAGATCAATACATCATCATAGTTGTTTAAAAGTCCAAAAGAAAGATGAAGGAAAACCTTCTCAAACTCATAATGCAGCCTAAAAATGCAAAGTAACATGAAGTCTAACAATGCAGGCTACATAAAAATGCAAAGGTGTGCTTGCAATAGAGAAATTGTAACATAGGATTTTGTGTTCATCATTCATGAAAGAATGAAAAGGAACTTATTTTCATCATTGGGCGATTATTAATGGACATTAAAAATCCACATAATCATCACTAGTCACAAGCACAACTATGAAGATATGAATGTGATTTATATTAGATTGGAATGTGTAAAGATTCTAACATAAGCATCAAACACATAAAGGTGAAGATGAATTTTATGTTAGCTTACCCAATTTAATATAGCAAAACTAGGCTTACATCAAGGCATAGATGCTAGGAGGACCATAAGAATATTTGTGCAAAAACAATCAAGGATGATGCCTCAAATATCCTAAGTGTTTCAAGGGGACAACAAGAGACACTCTAGAGTTTTAAGACCACACCCACAAGAAGAAAATAAAAATAAAAATGCCCCATGCCCAAAGTCCTCTAGCTATGCATACTAGAGAGACTTATTAGACAAGGACACTTAAAAAAACTTAATAATAGTCAACACACAAAGAAAAGATCATGACATAGCTCAAGAATTAAGTATTTATGTTTTAAAAATTTAAGTGTGTTAATTGATACTAATTTTACAAGATAAGGATAAAATAATTGCAAGTAGGTAAGATCACATGACATAACTAGGTAAGAACAAACCAATAAGTGTTGAAAAATACAGTTGGGGTGGTGTTAAAAAACACCATTTGTGAGGTGTCCTAAAGACTAACGCATCCAAGAGACCAAAGCTAACATAGTTATGCCCCCTAGACAAAGACAAAGACCAATTCCAAACCAAGGAACCAAGGATAAGGAATGATGGATAAAGGCTAAGTGTCGAGGAAAAACACTTAAAAATAGGGGTGCAAAGGCCTCAAGTAGTGCCCATTTCCAGGCTTACACCACTTAGATCTTATTGTAATTTTTTTTTAAAATTTAAAATTTTTATTTTTTGGAATATATACTTTTTTTGGAGATACATTAAAACACCTATTGCTAGGTTCTCACTAAGATGATAATTTTTTAGGATATTTTCAAATTTTTAGAATTTTTGACAATATATTATTTTTTTGGATTTTTTTGAAATATATCATTTTTTTTGGATTTTTGAAATATATCACTTTTTTGGATTTTTTCAAGATCAATAAATATATACAAAGGATGCCTCTAGGCATCAACCTCCCAAGCAAGATCACATCATGTAGTCCCAATGTCTAGCAAGGTGGAGGACAAGAGGGATTAACCAACTGGTGGAAGAGATGGAAGACAAGAGAATGAAGGAGAATAAAGAGAAGAAATCCTCAAGAGTACCCAAGCTAGAGAATTTTTTTCATGCAAAACACATTTGGACAATTAATGAAAGGCTAGCATAGGATAAGTCATGAAAGTGTAATGCAAAAGTAGGAAAGGATGTAGTCCAAAGGAGTAGAAATGTCAAGAGACTTCATAGCATTGCATTTTGCTCTTTTGTATTAGATGAAGACCAAATGAGAAAAGGATAGTGAAAGACTAGAATGAATGGAGGAAAATAGATATGAAGGCTAAACATGAAAGGAATAAAAGCAAGATCATCATAAGATAGCCAAATGTTCCTGTATACATCAACATTATCAAGATCAAAACGAGATGATAGAATGGATGAAAGATGTAGAAGAACTATGCATGATGCTTGATTTCCAAGTTTTTATCATGATACTTATTTTAGGTACCACAAGGGAGTGGTTTTCACCATAGGATGAATTTATTTTTCTTTTATTTTGCTACCAAGGCCCCTATTTCTAGGTTTTCACCAAGGTGCACTTTCAATTTTTTCAATTTTTTTTTCAATTTTTTTTCTTTTTTTGTAAGAAGGAAAGATGTTTAGATAATTCTCCTTGAAAGGATAAGCCATGATATGCCAAGGACTCAAAATCATATTCTCAAAGATGCTGATAGGGAAAGGAAGATGGAAGAGAAAAATGGAGGATAAGGTTTTGTGCAAACTAAGTGAGGTTGGAAGATAGGAGGAATAAGAAAATGAGGAAAAAGAATAGAAGGTATAAGGATAGTAAATGTAAGGATTGTGAAAGGGTAGATGGAAAGGAAGGAAAGATCAACATCAACATGATATGCATCTACATTGATCTTGAGGAAAGATAGGAGATGGAGGGACATAAGGACCCAAGATGGATGATAGATTAGGAGAGTTAGGAGGGGAAATGAAGGGACATAAGGACCCAAGAAGGAAGGAAGATGTGAAGTCCTTGTTATTGGTGGAGGAAGTCCAAGGATGGATGTGAAAGATAAGAAAGGATAATCAATAAGTCCATTAACGTCTATATGACAACCAAGGACATCGACATCTTTAGAGTGAGTATTAGGATTTTTGATAGAATCATGAGCATCTTGAATAGGAGAAAATTATTTTATAGGATTTATTGGAGCTTAGAAAGACTTAGGAAGAGTAGAAAGTGGAAGTGAACATGGAGTGGTAGAACAAGAAGATGGAATACTTTGATCTTGACAAGTTTCTTTGGATAGAATAGGCATATAACTTTGTTCACAATTTTCAATAAGCTCAAGGGAAATAATGGAAGTAGTGTCTTCATCATAATTAGGAGGTGGATAAGACCTAGGTTATGGAAGAGTGACATCTTGAAGGATATGAAGGGGTAATGAAGGACTATCTGAAGTGAACATAGTAGGCATAACATCACATGAAGGTTGAGCATCTTTAGTCTTAGTAGCATGAAAAAGGTTTGTAGCCAAGTGTAGATTATCTTGAATTTCTTTTAGAGGCAGCCCTTGAAGATACACATAATCAGTGTGGAAAGCATTAGGCTCTTTGTTTAATGGAGGTATGTTGGATAGCTTTGAAGTTTTAGGAAGTTCATGAGTGTTAGAAGAAGTGGAGGTATCAAGGAAAACATCACTTGGCATAGGTTCATCAACATGATCTTGCTCAAGAGAAGTATCTTCATCATATAAGTCTTTAGGAATTTCAACATCAATAAGATCTTGAATTTTACATTTCAACATAATACAATCTTCAATTTTATGACCTTTATTTCTATGTTAATCACAATAGTGATCGTCTCTCCACCATGGAGGTTTTACCTCAGGTTCATAAGGTATAGATTTGTATGGTAAATTAATTATCTTGTTTGAAACTCAGGTCTCAAGCACCATGTCATATGAAAATCCCAAAGGAGTAAAAGTTCTCTCAAAAGTATGTCTAGGACCATTTTTGTCATTCTCATCTTGGTCAAAGATAGGTCCATCATGAAATATTACCATTTGCTCAAAGGAGTTATTATTCACTTTCTCTCTCAAGAGGTCTTTGGATGTAGAAGATGAAGATAATTGATGTCTTGGAGTAGAAGATGTAGACCTTAAAGAAGATGATTCATGTAATGATGTAATATTCTCCTCTAATAATTTTTCAAATTCAGATTACATTCCTATTATGCACTTAGTGAGATGAAGGTAAGTAGGATTATTTGTCTCTTCTATCTCCAACAAGGCTTTTCTCTCCAACTCTAGGAGTCCATATTTATCTTTGTTTGTAACTTGTTTATCTGGGAAGGCTTTTTCTTCATGTTTGATTCTCTTAAGTCTTTCACTCATGTATCTTGAAGGTGTCTTGAGGGGTGAACTTGGTCTTGAATATCTAAACAACTTATTGGTTTATGTTGCATTCACACAATTTCCATGAGGTTCATCATCTTGGTTTTCATGTTGTGATTATTCTTCTTGATATGCTTGCCTCTTATCTCTTTCAACCCTTTGGTGTGCATCTAGATATCTAGTTGAGATAAGGGGTGAGATTGGTCAATATTCACAAGAGGAACTGCCAAACAAAATGACATCTTGATGTTTTTCAAATATGTCATCAAGGCATTCATCCATTTCTTTCCTCTTTCGTTGAGTCATCATATAACCCATATCCATATCCAAGCAAGAAGGTGCTAAGGGTGTACTCAAATCACTCAGGTTACTCTTGGGATCAAACTAAACTTTTGAGTTATTCCTAGGTGATTGATCAAATATAGGTTCTTTTCCCTTATGTCTTTGGCAAGTTTGAACTAAGGGTAATTGGTTAAAGACTACTTGAGGTTGTTTTTCTTGATCTACTTGATATCTTTTAATAAAAATGAAATAAAATGTACTAGTTAATAGGATGACCCTAAGAAAAATCAATACCAAACTAGGATAGAGGGATGGCTATATGTTCAAATAGTCCTAATCTTGGTTCTCCATTATGAAGGCCAATGTTTGTACATCACCCATAGGTGGCTTGGGATTCTTGATGGATTTCACTAGATCATCCATTCCCTGCTCTGCACTCACATTTAGCTACCTCTTTTTCTAGACCATAACCTCCCTTTTCAACTAGGTTGGTGTAGTGCCCATGAGAGACATGTATTTGGCTGAAGAGGAGGTTTGCACTAGTGGCCCTTTCCTCTTATCACTCCTTTTTGGAGTCTTCTCCTTTTGAGAGAGATCTATGTTGGGAGTTCCTATATCTATTGCATCCAAAGTCCTTGCCTCTATATCTTAAGAATATTGTTAAGGTTCTTCAGGTATCTATCCCTCCTCTAATACTTCATCAATTGGCATCTATCTAAGCTCTTCTTTCTCCACTACTTGTTCTTGTTATTTAGTGATAGGAGGGAGAGGAGTGGCTGATTCTTCATCCAAGAAAGAAAAGTTCTAAAATATTGGTGGTGGTGTACCTAGAGATTCTTGTGGTATATGTGACATTTGGTTCTAGTCCTCTCCCAAAGGTTGATTCATAGGTGTATCTCGTATCTAATCACCCACCATTTTTGTGTCCATAGGCATAAAATAGAAATTAGAAATGTTAAAGATATCTATTTCTTTCCCTTCTTGTTCTTTGATCCACTATTATTGCTCATCTTCTAAAGTCATAACTTGAATAGGTTGCCTGGGAATAGATGGTGACATCATAGTGGAGCTCCTTCTTCTCTCTTCTTTTATAGCCCTAGCTAAATGAGTCCTTTGACTCAAAGGGAGATTATCCTCTTCATCTTCATATTCTTTTACATCTAACTCAAGGATGGTCTCTTGAATTTGAGGGATGGGAATGAATTTCTTCTATAAATTCCCTCTTCTTGTCTTTTTCATTGTAGGCTCAACCCTAGCCTTGTTGGTAACTAAAGGGGAGGCTTCTTCCTCTGGACTAGATGGTACTTCCTATGCTTTTTCTTCTAGCTCCTATTCTTATCTAGGTGGGGCAACTTTTTTAGTGTCTTGAGCTTAAGCCACCTCTTCATTTTGAGGCTCTTCAGTCTCGGGCTCAACTTGCTCTAGGAAATCTCTTTTCCTCTTATTCTTCCCTTTATCTACCCTAAAGTACACAACATCCCTCTCATGTTGATATACCATTTTTGGCCTAATTGGGGATTGAGTAGGGAAAGTTGGTACTATAAATTTTGCACCTTTACCCTTAATCAGATGTGTTGTGGCTTGAAAGGTAGCAACTTGTGGAACTGGGTTAAGGTTAAAAGGCTTCTTGATCCATTCCCTCATTTACTAAATTTTGTCATGGTTGTACAATGGATCCAAAACATCTTGAGTGTCTTGCTAAACAACCTTGAGTGGGATATTTATTTTGAAGGCCTTTCCTACTAGATATAGATTCATCCTACAATAATCCCTTATTCAGATATCATAGTCATCTATTGCATTCATCCAATAGTCTTTTATAGAATCTTCATGCACAAACTTCTTCCCTGCTAAATGCTAAACTCTGCCAATATTATCAAAATAAGGGCGAGGGGAGTTGTAATCTTCCAAGGAATATTAAGTGCACTCTAAATCAAAGGTCATAATATCTTGTTTCTACTTGACCTCAAATGCACCTATAGTAATAGGCCATACCCATTTCTTCTTATGTTGTTTTCTTCCTCTGTCATATGTAGAAGTGAGCTATCTAGCAATCTCCAATAAGATGAGCCTATCTGATGGATATCTTAAGAGTTTCTTTAGATTCACCACCATACTAGCTACCCTTAGGTAAGTAAATGTTTTGAACTAGATGTAGTAGGCACCGATCTTTGTGAGCCTTTTTGCTACCTCTTTTGACATTTGTTTAGCATAATGACCCTCTATTAATCAAATGATTCCAAATATAAAAGAATAATAAATTTAGTACTCCTTGCTCTAATCTGAGAGCTTCTTCTTTACCAATTAAGGATATACCACATAGGGCTAGGCATTGGCATCTTGCATGCTTCCCTTCTTATATAGTCTTGGGTAGTCAGCTTTCCTTGCTGCCAATAAGTAAAAAAAATATGATATCATGTAAAACTTGGGGTCAACTTTAACTCCTACCAACTATTCATCTAAATTTTCACTCAAAATTGTGGCCTAGTCAACTAATATTTTGGCTATTTTGATAGTCTCTATGAAATGGACCATCTAGATATGAAGATGCCCTACTACCAATAGACCCTTAATTTTTCTCAAAAGTACAATGGTATATCTAATTTCATCCTTTATATACCCCCTAGTCATGTCTACCTTTCTAGCTCTGCATCCCACTAGTCTTCTATCAATAAAAAATGATGATTGTATGATCTCTATGGTTTTCTTTCAATTCTCCCTATATCATCTTTCTACTTGATGATAAGTTATCTTCACATACCACTTAGTTCTAGGGAGATGGAATACTTTCTCAATATTCCTAGGTCTATGGTCCAGGACTATCTCCCCTGTGACACTTTTAACAACTCTTTCTTCTGACACAATTTTCTACCAATGCAATGATTAGCTTAGAAGACTACACTAAGGTAGGATGAGAAGTTTCATTGAACAACCTAGATCGGGTAAGTGTAGAGACCATTACAAACCTCTCTTTAGGCTTAATACATAGTACAAGGTATGCATTCTAGTCTATGTGTCCCAACTGAATATCTCTAATTTTTGAATGTCCATCCTAAAAATGTAATTTCTTTGGTGCACCTTGCAACTTGAAGACAATAACTTTTGGAATAGTCTTTTTAGCAAGTAAGGATGATGAGGAAGCCATTTTATCTAGACAAAATAGAAAATCATTAGTCCAGAGAGGTGAAAATTAAACACTAAATAAAGACTAATTGCCAAATCAAACCCAAAACACTGAAATAGTAGAAAACCAACTCAGTCCCCCCTAATAACCCTAAAAAGAAGAATAGTGCACCTCAAACACCTTTATAGGTGCACTAGGTGTCCCAAAAGGGTATTCCAAGAGTCTTTTGGGTGTAGTTGCACACCTATGCACCTATGCAACTTAGTAGGGTATGCACATGTGCATAGTGGGGGGGATTTACTTTTTTTCACTTTGCTTTGTGCTAATGGTGTGCACATGCACACCTTGATGGGGTACACATGTGTGCACCCTTATGAGTTTAAGAAAAATCCATTTGTTTCATTATTGGATGATCTATTGGGTGTATTTAAAAAGTTTTAGAAAATGTGTTACATGTTGAGGATATAAGAAGTTATATTCACCATAAATAGAGAGTATAGGCAATAAAAAATTCATCAAGACCTAGAAACCATGTGCCACAATGAATTCTCCTTGAAGTCTAAGTATGCACACTTAGAAGATTTAAATTTGGTAATGTATCTATTTTATATGGAGTTTGACAATCACGATTGGAACCAAATCATTTTGAGTAGGAGATATGATGATATGTTTTGGTTATGTAATGAGACAATTGTTATTGATAATGAACTTATTCACAAGGTTGCATGATTGAGTAATGAAGATTGCAATCTTATTAATGAGAAGAATTCTAGAAAGATGGTTGAGATAAACCTAAACACAAGGTTTGATGGAAGAAACATGAAGGATGACTCCATTCAAGACAAAGGAGTAAAATTACTAAGAAAGATATTAGGGTACAAGTTAAACCATGGATCGAGAATGAAATTAGTACCAGCTAGATTTCTACATGCATCTTATGTAATGGTTATGCAAGGAAGGAAAGTTAATTTTTGTGAGATCATTAGATTACAACTATTGGACAACATTTCAAAGATTAAGAAAACTAAGAACATGAGTTTTAGATTTGAGTCCCTGTTGACTCATATATTCTTCTATGCTACAAGGAAGTTTCCTAGATTGATAAGTTGGGATAGTAGCAAGTGCACAATGAAGATGGTGACTCAATGCTACATATTTAAGCCAAAAAATGTTAGAGATGATGACATTGATAGGACGATGGGAGTTTCTAGTTAGAAATGAAACTGAGGTATAGAATACCTCCCTCAATGGAAGAAAAGTAAAAATAATAATTATGCTTCCTAGTGGAAATAGATAAAACTTGCATGGAAGCAGTGATACCAAGAGCAAAATTTATAGAGCCTATGGGATATGAGATGAGCGCTAAGCTCATAAAAGGGCATGCACAAATCATACTCTAGTAAAAAAAGGACACATAATTCCCTAGATGGGGTACTTATGAAGAAAAGATAAGAATAGTTCAATCATAACTCTACAACAAGGACATTAAGAAAAATGTAGAGAAAGAGATAGATTCTATTCTTACGAAATTTGCCATGACCAAAAAAAGTTTGATAAGATTAAAGACATTGTGATGGAGATGAAAGCCAGTGGATAGAATAAAGTGTTTTCAAAAACTTCCATTGCTATTACAAGACCTTTAGAAGGAGTGACAGTAGTACAACATTGTGTGCAAGCCCCTATTACACTTATGTAGTTGTTGTACAAGTGCAATAGTCAAAACAAGGGATGACCAACCTAGGAGAAAAAGAGAGGTGGAAGCACCCATTGCACAAATAAAGTTTGAAAGATTGGTAAGGGTAAAGCAAGCACCTATACCATCAACCAAGAAAAGGGTCAAGCAGACCACCGGCATACTAGGAAAAAAGAGAAAGTCAATGCAAGAAAGTAGTTTAGAGAGTTCAAAGGATGATGCTGGAGATAAATCTAATGAAAATGATGTGCAAGAAGCCAAAATAATAGCTAGAAAAAGAGCTTGGGAACCCAAGGTAGAGAATTTGAACATGTAGGTAATTAATAATGATAATTTTGTATAGTTAAATAAGTATTATAGTATGTATTGAAGTATGGATAGAAGGTAGTTAGAGAATGCTATTATAAGGAATATGATTTTGATGAACAAGAACTTTGAGAATATACAAAATAAGATGCTTGAAGACCTACACAATAGGTTAATTAATAGGAAGAAGAGAGTGTTAGAAGAGGATCTAAGTAAGAGGATTGTTGATACAAAATCTTGCACTTTGCTTGAGGGAATGCATCTTAGAAAGTATTGTGTAACATGGAAACAACCTCCAAGCCATGGGACTTGATCTATGAGGTTAAGTCTCTGGAGAAGGCTAGTTTCCTTTGCTATCCCAGTGCACCTAACTAAAATTGGAGAGGAAAAGGGAGAAGGAATGCATGAAATAAAATCTACCTATTCTAACCTAAGGGGTGATGCACCAAATAGATTGTTCAATCCTATCTCTTCCCATACATGCACACTTGAACTATTATGACATCAAAGATATACAGATTCAAACTTATTTAATCTATCAATCACATGCAGATCAAATGACCAAAATGGATGACACAAGGAAGAAGAGAGCTCACTTATAAATCATTCATAGGCCAAAAGAGATACAATCATACAGAATGAAAGATACAAAAAAAAATTGAAGAGAGGAAAATACAGCTTGTATAGTACATCAATGGCTGAAGGAGATAAGGCAAAAAATCATGAATTTGAAATGTGCATGCCAAAACATGCCAAGGAAAATAGAGAATAATCAACAGTATGAAGGGTTATAAACCCTACTTTTATAGTTCAAGCATAACTCAGATAACTTCAACTAGAAGTCTCATTTCAAAAACTACATTTAAGATTGTATAGATCAATCATGCAAATCTAAGGAATATCTAATCTTGATACACATTCAAATGCATGAAAATCAATATTTCACCAAAATAGAGCCCTAAGAAGATAGAAATAATGCCATTAATCATTTTGACTAGGTAGATGGATAACCAAACAATGGAAGGGAATGCATTTATCATTAAATAGGCATGGAGATTGATAAAGAGTGGTTGTAGTGACCTAGAAGATCAGATTTTCTTTTGGAGACTATCTTTCTTCATTATCGATGTGCCAAATCAAATAAGTCAGCAAGTCAACTAGAGTCTACCCTTAGAATCCTCCACATGGACCAATAATGATGTTATTTCTTTTTTTCAACTTGTGAAGTCTTCATGAGTTTGACTGCCTCTAACCCTCACAACCCTTTAAAACTTAGCTGCAACTATTTCACAAAATCATGAAACTAACCATGATGGTTTACCTTTTAACTAGGCCTACAAGGACACATGTACACATGTCATATTCTTGCAAAAGATAAAGCTCTTGCATCTTAAAAATGTGATAATATGATAGTTGTGGATCTTTATTCATCTAATGGCCTTGAAGATGCATCAAACCATGTCAACACATCAACCAATTAGACTGCATTTGTATGCCAAATCACCCTGAAAAATTTCCACCAGCCATAAAGGAATATTGCCTACCGAACCATGTGTCACACTATCACTTTCTCACAAAAACTAAATTTCATGCTTTTCTACAAAGTGAGAAAGTGATGGTCATTGATTGTGGAAGATTGGATGATGGCCAAGAAACCTTGCTAATGACTACATAGAACCAAAGAGAAAGGGGCCCATAATGTTATGTGGTGAGTTTTCACTTTATTGCTATGACAAAAAGTCCTATAGTCTATGACAATGAAAAAGAGACAACCGTGGATTCTTTTGCATCAAATAGTGATCAAGATCTAAGCCCATAAAATATTAAATCATGCAATCACTTAGGAAATAAGGTATAACCTAAGGTCAGGCATATTTTATATTTTTTAAATGTTTGAATTTTTAATAGTATGATTATTGGTCTAGTTTTAATAGTAAAATTCAAATTTGGTTGGGGGGGGGGGAATATAGCTAATAATGATCACATCAGTAAATAAATTATGTGATGTTGACTCCAAGGATGACTCAAATTTTTTTTAAAGGATATTGAGCCTTTTCCGAGGAACAAAAAGAAGAGAAATACTTTTGATGGGAGACAATTATGAGGATGTAAGGAAATAAATAGAGGAGGCAATTTTAAAGTATATAGCTACAATGCCTGAGGTGAGTGTGCAGTCAAATCCTGATAGCCTAGTATATTTGCAAGTACATAAACCCATTAGACACCTTCACCACATCACATTGTAATGGTTATTGAATCCATGCAAGTGGATAGTATACACATAACTATAGACTCAAAGGAAAATCCTTTTTGGCCAATCCATTGATGGCAATAACACTGCATACACTAGCTTTGATGATGATGAGGAAGAAGAAAAGAAGAAAGAAGAAGAAGAAAAGAAAAAGGAAAGTAGAAGTGGAAAAAAAAGGGAGAAGAAGAAAGGAGGAAGATAGAAGAGGAAGAATAGAAAAATTAAAAAGAAGACGAAAAGAAGAAGAAAAGAAGCTGAAGATAAGAAGAAAGTTGAGGAAGAGAAGAAAAAGGTAGTTGTACATATGCCTATGGTAACTTTAGTAGTAATAGTAGATGGAGCATCATCAATAGTATCAACTCCATCAGATGATGAAGATCAGAAAGGACTAATGGGCACTTTAAACAAGCCTTGGATTGAATGCAAAAGACATTTACCACAACTATAGTTAATATAGATTTGTAGGTAAAGGCCAAAGAGTTGGTGAAGATCTTTGATGTGGAATTCACAACTCTAGAAGAAGTAGCTTCAGTGCAAGCTCATGCAAAGCACGATGCATCACAGTTTCATACAATATTCACAAATGTCATAAATGATCTCACAAGTAGATTTTGGAAAATATGTGACATTGTGACTAAAATATTTAGTCACATGACTAAAATTGATCACATTCCACTATTTCTTAGCAATTTACATGTGTAGGTGACTAAATAAGTGACTAAATTGGTTATTGGGTAAAATCACAATATCAACCAAATAGAAATGACTGAATAAACTATCAAATAAATGACTAAATAAATGATTAGATTATTAATCACTAATAATTAGTCACCTAAATAAAAGTGGCTAAATATACTACCAAATAAATGACTAAATAAGTGACTAGATAATTAGTCCTTTAATATTTATATTTAGTCTCGTAACCAACCATATCCCCTTAAGCTATCATCATAACTAAGCATGCTTATGGAGTGTGTCCCACCCACATGAATAATTTTCCAAACCAGTCTACCATATTATATATCTATATGGAAATAGTTGAAGAAGTACAATACATAAATTCCTTTGTTCATTTTGAAGCTTGATGTAATCTGAGATCCATTTTGGCACATACTTGCAATTCATGTTCTTAATATAATCTAAGATTTTTTTGGTACACACTTGTAATATTAGTAACATCCAATTATAATATTTTAACAAGCCAATAATGTTGATATCAATAAGGTTAATATGTTGTCCTTAGATAACATTATCAAGAATAACCTTTCATACTATTGGATCTCATAATCACCATAACCCATCATACAAACACTATTCCAAATAATTTCACCATAAGAATAATCATATCATTTGCATATTCTTAGGATTAATGCACCATTTCTATTAATAATAGCCTTATGTCCTAACTATCACTGTCCTATTAGGATAGTAAAAAATCTACTCTAGAAAATAGAATGAACATATAATTTTCATCTAATTTCTTGGTTCCTAGTTCATTTTCATTGTAAAGATCTAAACAACCTATTCCAAAAACCTATGTTAAGGGTTGAAGAAAACTTACGATGTTTATGATATGCATTATCATTCCATTGACAGATTTAACTATTATTTGTTATTATCAAAGGGTTTGGATTAATTATTGATATTGTTGGTGTAAATAAGTATTTAATTATTACACTTACTTAAGTTTACTTACGTTAATGCATTATTTAATTATTATTTTAGGTGAGACACTTAGGAGTTTGTGAACTCTCATTGAGTTATGCAACTCTAATTGTGCACATGGTGTCTACAACATAGGAGTATGCATCATTCACTAAGTTGTCATGATGACAACATAGTTATCCACACTCCTCATTTAGCACATGTTGTCTACACCACTGATTTGTGTGCTACACCATTGTAGGCTTATCCTCACATCATCACACTTAATCCTGTGCTTAATGGAGGATAACCCATATCTAGTGGACATGTGCTTGGTTGTATGAAATATCATGATGCTAACTTCTATGCATTCTAGAAGCTCTCTTAAGGCCTTTATATTCATGCACTCCTAGTGTACTCTTATGTAGTTATTGAATGAATATCGTCATTTTGATCATACTCTATCTATTTTGGTCTACTCTGTACTTGTGTTGAGTTCTTTAGTTCTTGGGTGAATTCTAGCCTAAGCCAAATTCTTACATGGTATCAGAGCTAAGGGAGATTCTCTACACATAGCTGTTCGAGACCATTCATGCTTCAACACCTCGACATGAATCTAGAGGATCTACAAAAATTGGGAGCATCTAGAGCTAGATTTGACCTCATCGTTGCATTTGGAGTGTCAATTCGATGAAGATCGACTATAAATTTTCCTATATTGGGTGAAAGTTGATCATGAGGCAATTTTTTTTTGCAAACCGGCACCCGAAGGCACCGATTTGCAAATTGGGTATGGTCATTTTCATATCTAATTAATTTGATTTTCGGATGTGAATTTATTTCTTGTAATTTCTAGATTTTTTAATCAGTCAGTCGGGCAGGGAAATTTTTTTGCTGAACTAGGAAATGACACCCCAGCTCGGCTCTGTAAATTTGGTGTGGAGGATTATTATTATTTTTTGCAGGATATATTATTTATTATTTATAGGGGCTAATAATTTTAAACTCTATGGGTACCATACAACACACTACACATTACACATTATTCGGTGGCTTTCCACATCTCGGCCCCAATAATCTCTAGTGTCTTTGCCCTTTCCTTTTATCAGTAGAGTGTTGTTCAAATATTTCCTTGTAAGCCAAAATCCCATGCATGTGGGATATCATGCTAAACCCCCATTGCTTGTAAAAAAACTTTGTGCCATTGCATGAATTTCCCAGTGACTAGAAACAAGATTCTGGTAAAGCTACGGGTGTTTAATCTAGGAGCTAAACCTCCAGACATGCATCTGTCGTAGAGCGTAGACCATGCAACAAAGGTTAATTAGCTTGCACAGAGTACACATGGACATCCTCAAGGGACCACATGGCACTACCATGACTACACATGTGGAAAATTTTTATTAGGTCACTGAAATATAGTTAGCCCTACTGACTCATCACCCTAGAAATAGTTAGCCAACACAGTCATCATCTACGTCAACAGTGACCAGTTGGCATTCCATACATACACACAGACAGAGTACTAACACATAGGATCTGCCAAATTAGTAGCTAAGTCAACAGGCTATATGCCAAGCTGGAGGGTTGCTGTTTTGTCCATACAATTCATACATTGTTGATGTCATCCACACATCATGTTGAACTCATTGTAGGGCTTGAAGATAGCTGACATCATCATTTTAATGTGCTAAATTTGATGCCCATCCACACATCATTCTAGGGAAAATTACAATTGCTGTGACAGCCATATGACTATCAAATTTAACCCCATGATTTGCTGATGCAACCCCTCTTCAAATTGATTTTGGTTTTTGCAGTCTAACTTCAAGAGACCATAACTTTCTTATCTGAACTCCAAATTGTTAGATTTAGGATCTCTGCAAATGTAATAACATTGTTGTAATTCTATGTGTTTCAATTGCAGATTTTGAAGATATATAAATATATCTTCAAGAGGCATGTCTTGTGAAGAGCCATGTCTCTATGGTTATATATATTAATTATTCATTAATTAAAACATTATTAATTATAACATATCTATATTATATAGAAATATATTATATATAATATATAGCATACAATATATAATATATAATATATATAGCATACGATATATATATCTATTAGAGTATATAATTAATGATTAACAATAACCATAGAAAGGATTAACTCTAAGACAGTTCAATCCGATAGAAGCTACAATTTAAGATTCCCTCTTAGCTCAGGAGGATTGTAATAGAATAAAATATCACAATAATCTTAAAATGACATATTAAAGACCTTAATATATATATCACACTAAATACATTATCCTTTGATAATATAAGTCTCAACAAGAAGTCTATATCATAGGTGAGATCTTTTTATAGTAGGCACCGCTTCATGAAATGTGTCAGAACAAACATGCCAACAATATCTAATTCTAACAATGATATGTATATCAATTTTTTTCTACCATAGCTATGACTTAGATACAATCGAAGCTATCTCAACACTCCCTCTTTATTTGGGAAGATTGATATATAACATATCATGTTCTTGAGTATAAGGAGATATCATCTCATTATGATATCCCTAAATTGGCATATCAATATGAATTCATGAACACACATATGTAAATTAAGATATGGAATTTACTTCAACACACTAAGAGGCTAGAATCCTCAATACTCCCTCTTAAGCAACTAGAAATTAAAATAAGTTTAACTTAAACAATAAGGTTTAATCATCATTATGTTTTAAACTAAGAGAGAGAAAGAAAACATAATGGATTTTCATGGTGTCCAGCTATCGCCCAAAAGACCCATGAAGGTTATCAATGTGTCCGGAAAAATCTAGCCCAAAGAACAAAAATAACCCAAACTTTCAAAACAATGGGTTTTCATGGTGTCCGGCTATTGCCCAAAAGACCCATGAAGGTTATCAATGTGTCTGAAAAAATTTGGCCTAAAAGATAACACCAAATTCAACCATTGTTTGAAAACAGATCAACTAAAAATAAAGTTGTCACTTTATAATAGGATTAGAACACATGAAAGGTCATCACCTTTCACAAGAAAAGTCATCACTTTTCACAATACAAGCTTGCAAGAAAAAAATAATTTTATATTCATGAATATATAGTTTAATAAATGCATTTACAACAAGATCATATCAATTTTACCTTTGAAGTACACAATTTCAACTTTGCAAGAGGTTGGGTAAAAATATCAACACTTTGCTCATCTGTACTAATATGACTCATCCTTGTGATAAATGCACCAATATCACAAGGTCACATGACATTAGGTCATGGAGCATTTTTTATCACTATATGCATATAATCATCAACCATATGATGTTAATTAATAAGTGCATAAGAAACAATAATCATTAATCATGTCAAGTTTACCTCTAAAGTGATGTGATCTACTCCCTCTGAATACAAAATTTGATAGAATCATGTTCTTATTTGCTCCCTCTTAATCTAAGTAATGTTAGATTTCCTCTTCATAATCTTAATCATAAAAGATGTTCACTTCCAGAGCCTACACAATAATCCTAGTAGCAAACATACCAACTTTCTTTTTCTACAAGAACATCTGTAGATATAAATGAAAAGATCAATGCAATTTAACTCTTATAGTATGTATAAGTTTATAATCAAGAAAGAGAGAGACTATAGTAAGTAGATAACTATAATACTCAAGAGTAAGAATTACTTATCTTTTTATGACAATCCACTAAATGTCAAATCATTAAATCTCCTCTCTAAAGATGGTTTAAAGTAGGAATTTGAACATTATTTATTAATTTTACCCCCCACAATGTGAAATTCCAACTTTTATATCATCGAACAATTTTACGTACTCAGTACTTGGTGTATGATCATGCAAGTTATTTAAGGATATTTTCATTTTATGTATATGTTTATAAATGCTTCAAGATCCTCATTTTATCCAACTTGATCATCATAAGATTAATGAATTCTAAATCACAACTTCTTGGAGCTAATTTATTGGATTTGAGCTTGTACAATATGCCTAATGTACCATTCTTCTTTTCCTGCAAGATCATCTTTAGATACAAAGGAAATAGCTCATATAGTACATATAAAATTACAAATAAGAGAGGGACTGTAAAAGATAAGAATACTTATCTACACATTAACATTCTTGATACAGGTTGCTCCAATGAAGGTTCATATGCATGAAACAAGAAAATGCCTCCAATAGAGAATGAAACATTGGTTAAGGTAATCATTCACCCCCAACAATGTAAAATTCTCACATACTTCATTCTAAGAGAGTTTTCAATTTATATCAAGTCTACTATGAGACAATCATCCATGAATGATATCAACCTTTATCTACATTAGTAACTTCTTCATCCTTTTTCTAGATTATTAATCTTTTTCTAGTTTGGCCTTTTGATCTAATGAAGATCCAAACATTCATTAATCTTAAGAGTATTGACATTTCCCTATACCCATCCACCATATACCACTTTCTTGATTTAGAATGTTTGTGCCACATGAATGAATATCCTATAATCTATGCATTCCTATCATTTGTGAATCCAACACAATGTGGTTTACTCCCTCTCTTTCAAGGTTATCTCAAATTAAATGTTAGGCTCCCACCGAATCTTTATCTTCCTCTGAATCTCAATCTCCCTCTTAGAAGAAAAAAAATCAAGGTAAACAATACTTATAACTTAAATAAGAATGTTAGTAGTTTGAGTCATGTCAGTTATTAAAAAACATAAATATATTTACTATCATACTTCACAAATTATAATCCTCAATAGTAAATATTCAATAATATATAGTCGTGAGAAAAGATTTCATATATATAAAATATCAAATTATCTTAAGATGTTATATATCTATATATAACAAATCAAAATAATAATAATTATGAACTGATCTTGTTCCTTCTTACTTTAATGATTGAAATTTATTGCATATTGAACTCAATGTAATATTTTAAAAGAAAATTAATTAAATTCAATAACTATTATCTCACTAAGAAGAAGTCCCCTTTAAATATAGAACTATTCAATTCTACAACAAGAATTATGCTACTAATAATATTCATACACTAATAATATTTATTATTAGAAATAATTCTATAGTGAAGAAAATTAGAAACTTACCTCCTTTTTTCTTTGGCATGTGTCAACTATTCTAATTTGGTAGTTTGTCACTTTTATAATTGACTAGCCACGCTATGCATTTCAGTCTCCATTCAATGTGATAGTTTACCCAAGGTGGGCCCATGAGTACTCATTACTTTTATTTGATGGCATGGTGATCAAGAGTATGAGGTAATCTTCATCTCCACTTCCCAATGCAATGCCTCATACTTTCCTGTGACATGCCTCATACTTTCCCAATGCATGTGATATGAATTTGGTAGGGCACCCTCAATATGCACACTATCTTTAGTCCAACTTACTTTCCTCCCCATCACTTCCTTGCTGGTGGCATTCACTAAAAATGGCGGGTCTCTTACCTATGTGGCATACCACATATTGAGTTTGGATGTGGGTTTTATTAATCATGTTCCTCTTTCTTGTTCGGCAGTGTCATTCATATGTCCTTTCTTTTTTTTTGATGTTCAGAATATCCTTTAAATGTTTAGACTACTTCCATATATTCATCCTCCTTTGATCATTTGAGACTTTATTTTCTTTCATCTCCTGTATTTGTTAGATTATCTTAATATATTTTCTTCTATCCCATTCAATTCATCCCATGGGGTACCGCACATTATCCGTCTTTGTCAATTTAGTACATGTAAATACACATGGTCACTCTCTCCACACGGTTGATGTTTCCTCTTAGATGGAGTGATGAGATTCAATGTTTGTGTATGAAGTCATTCTTGATAAAAATGAGATTGTAATGATAAGGAACAATGAACAATTTGTGCAGATCATTAGATGGTGCTACTATTGTAGCAATATAGATTTCTTACAACTCGTGACTCCATGATTCATGAATTGACAAGATTATGTGTATATATATAATATCAAATACACTAATCAATATCTCTCCTTTTAACTATTGGTCTAGGTAAGGGAGATATTTATTTGTCTTTGAAAGTCATGTACAGTATAATATCAGACCTCTTATTTTCTCATTTCAGCACATCCTGCAGACACTTTATATCTGCATTTCATAGACCAACTTATCTCTGCGGTAATTCTCATTGAGTGTATTGTCTGAAGATATCAACATTGTATTTCATCATAGTGAATGTTGGCCCATGTCTCACATTTTGTTCTATTTTTAGACTGACAAGTTTGTGCTGCAGGAGATTTGTTGAAGCTCTTGTTGTGTCATCTCGACATGCTTCTATGTTTTCTCTATTGTATTGACTTACTACTTTCATGGTGGCTTATTAGATAGATTCTTACATTTGCATCCTGGCTCTGATACCATGTTATATTTAGGATCTCTACAAATGTAATAACATTGTTATAATTCTGTGTTTCAATTGCAGATTTCCAAGATATATAAATATAACTTCAAGAGGCATATCTTGTGAAGAGACATGTCTCTATGGTTATATATATTAATTAATCATTAATTAAAAAAATATTAATTATAACATATCTATATTATATAGAAATATATTATATATAATATATAGCATAAAATATATAATATATAATATATATAGCATACAATATATATATATATATATATATATATATATATATATATATATATATATATATAGTTCAATCCGACAGAAGCTACAATTTAACACAAATCAGGTGCAATTTTTTTGAAATTGGGTAGAATTTTCTAAATTTTTCGATGGTGTAGCTATTTTCTAGTTTTGGTGTATAGATTGTTTAGAATTTGCATTTTTTGGTGATTGTACCTGCATAATCTTGCATTTTGCAACTTCAAACCCTCAGTACGGGAACATCTAGAGTTGAAAACAGGTTTCATTTTTTTTGAAAGTACTTATTTTTTTTTGTCTACTTTCCAAATTTGGCATCAAATTGTAGGGTTGTGTGGAAAAAATTGTCACTTTCAGCAATAAGGCCTTTCTTTGCATTGTAATGCTTTAGAATTGTAGCACTTTGTAAAGTTTCAAATTTGTTCTCCATTAAGAGGTTGTAACAAGAAAAATTAGAAGTCCACAAAGGCCAAAATTGGCAAGTGGTCCATTGTAATTGCACTACCAATAAAGTGCCCAAAGCATCTATTTTGGGGGGGTTTCTTGATTTAGTGAAAAGAGGGGGTGTTCTTGGTGTTGTGTTCTCTCTTTTATGCACTTTTCTTTCATTTTCTACATTATGGGAAACTTTAAGTTTCCTAAATTAACTCCTCATAACTATGCTTTGTGGTCAATCAAAATTTTGTATCACTTAATGCATGATGGAGTTTCACAATATGTAGATGGTACTATTCCTAAACTAGAAAGTGATAATGTTTTTGCAAGGGATATTTCAAATTGGGTAGCAATGGATAGGAAAGCCCTAGGTGATATATGTTTGGGGGTAGATGATAAGATCATGTATCAAATGAAGAAATGTACTACATCCAAGGAAGCTTGGGATACCCTCGAAAGTCTTTATGGTAAAGTGTTTGAAGAGGATGTTTTCAAAATTGAAGATGAGCTTGTATCCTTAGATTCTAGGTCATATGACTCCATCTAGGACTTCATCATCAAGGTGAATGAATTAAAGACAAAGCTTACTAATTGTGGGAGTTCTATCAAAGATGACAGACTAATCTATCTCATACATAACAAGATGCCATCAAAATATTCCACATTTGGATCTTCTTTTAACACCTCTAAGACTACCTTAGGGTCTTCCTACAAGAAAGTCATTTTTGATGAATATGCTAAATTGTTGGATGATGAAGAAAAGAAGTTGAAATCAATGGGGATTCTAAAATCACCTCAGTCCAAAGCATTGGTGGCCAACAATGAGGGTTCTCAAAATTCAGCTACACAATCTTCAAATAAAGGAAAGGGTAAGAAGAAGTGGAAGAAAGACAAATTTGAGGATGCAGAAAAGACAACACCACAATCCAATCAACAAGGCAAGTCCTTGAATTCCAAAAAGAAGGGGGACAATAATAAGGAGAAGAAGAAGTGCACTTATTGCAAGAAATTGGGTCATGAAGAGCATGAGTGTTATCTTAAAAATATTGATGAGTTAACCAAAATCATGAAGAAACATAATGTTCCATTTCCTAATGCTTACAAGGAGACATGCTCATCTTCAGATTCAAAGTGCAAAGGGCAAGCACTAATGGAAAATTCAAACTCTTCAAAGGAATGGATATTTGATTCAAGTGCCTCATATCACATGGGTTCTTCAAAGGAGGATTTTTTTTCATTGAATCATTCAAAGGTACCACACATCTTCATGGGGAATGATAGGAAAATGGAAGTTGAAGGAAAAGGAAATGTGGAGATGGAAAATGGAGAGTTTCACTTGAGGTTCTCTATGTTCTAAACCTAAGTTCAAATCTCCTCTCAATCTACCAAATCACTCACCTTGGAGATGGACATAGAGTTGAGTTCCTTCCAGACTTGGTTAAGGTGCACAGTCTTAAAGATGATTCCTTGGTTGTAGTAGGGAAAGTGGATCATAAAAAAAGGTTGTACTATTTCTCTCATTTTGTACCCAAGTCTCCTTCAAAGGCCTTGTTATCTCAATCCAATTTGAACATGCAATTATGGCATGAGCAATATGGTCATCTTGACTACTGCTATATTCAACAACTTTGTGCATACCAAATGGTGAAAGGTCTACCTCAAATCAACTTTTCTAAGGGTGAATGTTCAACAGATTCAGTGGCTATGCATTTAGAGGGGAAGTTACAAAGAGGGAAGTCTTCTAGAGCAACTAGTGTTCTATAGATGGTTTACATAGTATTAGCAAGTCCTTTTGCATTTAGCCAGGGTCACTACATACTTACTTTTGTTGATGACTTTTCAAGGTTCACTTGGGTCTACTTTCTGCATAACAAGAATGAAGTGTTGGGTACATTTCTAGCCTTCAAGACTCATGTTGAACGAAAATATAGAAAGACCATCAAAGTACTCCAAATGGACAATGGAAACATGGATGTGAACAGAAGACTTAAGGACTTTTGCAGACATGAGGGAATTGATCTTCAGACTCCACCAACATTTAGTCCGCATAAGACAGATGTTGTAGCTTTGAGGATCCACACTCTTAAGTCTATGGCAAGTTTCATGATTCATGCCAAGTCTCTCACTCCATCATTAGAAGTCAAAGAAATCTCCAGTGCCACTCACATTCTTAATTGTTCTACTCATTCAGCCTTAGATGGAAAAAATCCTTTTGAGGCATGGTGTGACAGAAAACCTATTATGACACACTTTAGAGTCTTTGGTTGTCTTGCATGGGCAAAGATATATTCTAGGGGTTGCAAGGCATAGTCACCTTGGCCTTGTACCTTCATTGGTTATGAAGATAGTGTGAAGGCATACAGGCTTCTAGATCCTTAGACACATCAGATTTTTGTGGAGAAGGATGTATATTTTGAGGAAAGTTCACTAGCTTGTCCTCTACTCCTCTTCACACATCATACAGCGTGGAAACTGATAGTGATTTCAGTGATAGTGCTTCAATAGATTTAGACACGTGGGGTTCTATCGACAGTTCCAGTGAGAGGTCACTTCATTAGTTCAGTCCACATGCATACATCACTATAGTTATAGGTCCAGAACAATAGAGTACATTTAGTCTTCCAGATATAGGTTCATTGACAGATTTGGGGGATAGTATTCATGATCTTCCTCTTCTTCTTGATGCAAAATTACCTTCTTCAGTTGTCATGAGGGTTCCATCCAACTCTCTTTTTCATTCTCTACATGATCAATCCTCACAAGTTGAAGTGATTGTGGATACTTATGATCAGTAGTTGCAGTAGGGTTCTTCATCAGTTGTAGAGACATGCAGTTCTTTGGGATAGGTTCTTCAGCCAGTTGAGTAGGTTTTAGAGACATCACTTATCCATGGGATTCTTTTCACACACAATGGAAGTGTCTCATTTGTACCCTTGGCATTGTTTCTTCCTAAGGGGAGGAACACCATTTTGTAGTCTTGGATCAGCTTCTTCATTGGAGCATTCACTGTTCGACATTATTCTTTTTTGGGTGGAGCCTATTCTGTTTCTCTTCCTCTTCTCATCATTCTCGTATGTATATACTGGATGTATGTCATAATGGGGGGGTCTTGATTACTCCATCCATCAATGCATCCCTATTTATCTCTCTTTTTAGGGGAGGGTTTTTCCCATGAGGTTTTCCCTCTATCCCCTCTTTATGGGAGATTGCATATCATTATGTACATGGGTACCTCACATGGCCTAGTAGCCAGGACCCATATTGCATTGCATCTTAGATTTCGTAAGCTTAAGGGCATTCCCCTAAGTTGCACTTAAGGGGAGGTGTTGGTGTAATAAGTATTTAGTTATTACACTTAATTAAGTTTACTTATGTTAATGCATTATTTAATTATTATTTTAGGTGAGACACTTAGGAGTTTGTGTAGTCTCATTGAGTTATGCAACTCTAATTATGCACATGGTGTCTACAACATAGGAGTATGCATCATTCACTGAGTTCTCATGATAACAACACAGTTATCTGCACTCCTCATTTAGCACATGTTGTCTACACCACTGATTTGTGTGCTACACCATTGTAGGCTTTTCCTCATTTAATCACACTTAATCCTATGCTTAATGGAGGATAACCCATATCTGGTGGACATGTGCTTGGTTGTATGACATATCATGATGCTGACTTCTATGCATTCTAGAAGCTCTCCTGAGGCTTTTATATTCAAGCACTCCTAGTGTACTCTTATGCTGTTATTGAATGAATATAGTCATTCTAATCATACTCTGTCCATTTTGGTCTACTGTGTGCTTGTGTTGAGTTGTTTAGTTCTTGGGTGAATTCTGGCCTAAGCCAAATTCTTACAGTTATCATTTTTGATAAATGTGTAGGGAAATAATATCATTAAATAAAAAAAAGCACATTAAGAAAAGGTTATAATTCAATTTTTCTTATACAATTATGGTGGTTTTAGATGGATCAATGGGCTTTACTTCATGTGTAATGTTGTTTGTAACAATAATTAGTAGTTATGCATGTGTGATTAGGCAGTTATATGACATATTTTTTTTTCTCAAAAATAAAAATTGAATTGAATTGATATCTAACAGATTATCCAAAAAATTTAATCTTGTAAAAAATAATTCAATGCATAATTAGAAACTATAAATAATATCTTATAAATTATTATCTTTTTAATATCACATTTTAAAAGTATTTATTACCTTTATGTTCTATAAATCATATAGTAATTTAATAATAAGACAAAAACTAGATCTAAATAAATATTTATATTAAAATAACAAAAAAATGGAAAAAAAAACACTAATAGTTTTAGGTGCCAAAATAAAATGAGAAAAAAGTGCCAAAAATATTATGTGGAAAGGGGGGAAATTATCTACTTTTGTTAGAAAATAGAGTGTCCATGGAAACTCAAGGTCACATAAGCCACCAATGGTGTAAGGATGAGGTTGTAGAGATTTTACTAAACCATTTTCCAGAGCTTGTAAATTTGCATAGTACAACTAATGTAATAGTTGTATTCAAAGCTTTCTTGGCCAATCACACAGACATCATTTATACGTTTGAACATTTTTTGTGCCCTATGCCCTTGGAGATGGATGGGAGGAAATCCAATGGGAAAATATATTTACACTATGTCATCTTCAACAAATAGATGGGTATATCAAGACTACAAACCCTATTGATATTTTCCTTGTTTATCGTTAATCTACAAAATGATCTGGACTAGATAATTTCAGCACTTCATAACATATTTTTTGTAATTGAAATTTTTAGTTTCTCTTTTTATTTGACACTTTTTTGTTTTCAATTTTCTTCAATCTTTAGATATGGTATTTCAAAAGAATGAACATCATTTCATAGCTGCAGGACCAAGTTGTTCTAATTGCAAGAATTACCTTCAATACTGTTGGTACACTACACCAAGATGCTCCATCAATGCATTTATCTCCAAATTATCCTAAGCCATAGTCCAACTCAACATAAGATCCAACTATAGTGGCAGATCAACCAATATCCCTGGCTGTTACTTTAATAGATGTGGTTAAATAGGTAAACTTTGGTTATGATTTTTGAATATATAAAATAATATGATTGATATGGGGAAGTAAAAGTCTGAACCTTGAAGTTTACTATTATGTCATTTGGGATTTTAAATATCTTTTTCTTTCTTAAAATAAAAATCATGACATTTGCTGCTATTTTCCATCATTGTTTGTTTACTGTTCTCTACTAGGCATTACTAAAGAATCAGGGTAAACTTTTTAGTGCAAAATATTTCTCTTGAATGTCTTCAAAAAAAATTGATGCATGCTATCATGCAAATTGTGTATACAAGAGGGAGTTTATGTATTTCAAATAATTTCCATATCTATTTATTATGTTTTCTTAAGAAAATGAGAAATTTTCTTCATTTATCACACTATTTTTTTGTGGCTATACTTGAACAAACATTGTAGTGAGAAGTTTCTGCATCCAAATATCTTTGTAGTTTATTTTCATATAATTTCTCCATGAAGTTTGAAGCATGGTGTTTAATTCCAATATTTTGTTTGTCAGTTATATAGACTAGTGCATTGGATTGATTTTTCTCATTGAGTCATCTTTTCTATTGTACTTGTTATATTAGTCACATGTCATTCCTCTCTTTTAATTTCAACAACCTTTGCACCCCTCAGTCCTTTCCTCCCTCTAAAGTTCTCTTGTCTTTCTAACCAGAAGAGTTTGAAGTTTCATCCCTTTGTACATGTTTTCAACAATGCATTTTAAGTCCCAATTATCTTTCTACTTTTGACATTTTTAATTTCAATCTGTTAGGCTTTTCAGACATTTTCACCCCCTTCACAAGCATCATCAAATATATCTATTTCTAAACTAATCTAATTATTTTATTTAAAGTGGCCCTTTTGTATAACAAGTCAAACTTACTACCCCTCTTTACACCTTTTGCACTCGTACAACATTGAAAATGATAGTGGATCCTAGGACTAGGTTTTCACTTTTTACTTTATAATTTTTTCTCTGTTACTGGGTCTTGTAAGAACCAAGACTGAGTATGGATCCTAGTCCTAGTTTGCCATGGATTTTCTTAGGCATACCTGGGGTGAATCCACAAGACTTGAGCAAAACCTATCTAGGACCAAAAATTCTTCAAAATTTTAATGGAAAAAGAAAAATATAAAAAGAACTTGACCAATATCTTTCCTTAGAATTAGTTGAGTAGGGACACAATGCCACTATCCAGTACTTGCCTATTTTTAATGTCCCCTACTATGGACTATCTATTTAAATGCATCAATATACACTATGAAACAATATTATGCCTTAATTAAATTATTAAGCTATAGATATTTAATTTTCCATAATAAAAACCATAATTGTTATATTTAGACCTCATCCTTACAATTTACAAACCCTAGAAGAGGGTGGTGGAATTACTATGCTAGGGTGTGTGAAACAATCTACAAGCTAGCTCCCTAAAGGCTATCACCCACCTTGGGACCTTCTTGTCACATGACTAAATTACTCTCTCTTCTCACACAAACACCTTATCTCAATTTAGGCATTAGAGAGCTTGATATAATATTGTATAAATCAATATTGAACTCATAGATACATTTCAACATAATTTTTTGTCACACAATGCTTGCCAATAATGTTAAGGATTCATTTCCTTCCTTATTTATTCATTACAAAGAGTAATAAATATGTATTTTTATATTCCATGATCCCATTTCATTCTTGATCCTTCCATCCGATGAGTAACCCATACATATTTAAGAATTGATGTCATCAATACCAAATATATTTAATTATTGTTGCCTTTTTTGTCTCCTGCCAAAAATTCAAATTTGTATGCCAAGCCTATCCAACGACCACTCCCAGTTTAATATTATTTAATGCCCTGGAGATATCAAAAAATCAATGATAAAAAACTTAGGTTATTTTCCTAAGTGATCGCATTTTACATATTCTTGTGAGCCCACAAGTCTCCATCGTCGGATCAAGATCGATCAACGGCTGGCGCTTTGTCGCTATGAAAAGTTGCACGATGTTTTGCATTAGTGACACAGTGCATTTTTTCCACATGTCAGGTGGATCCTACTTTCCCTTGTTGTTTCTTCAATGCCAAATTTTTATAGACCCATGGTGGGTGCTATGGCACTATCAAAAAATCTTTGCTCCTCGCTGATAGTGACATAGTGCCTAGACAGAAAATTGCACTGCGATGACATTAGTGGAAGGTGGGTCCCAGGCATGCCTTGTCGGATATTAGAGGTGAAGGTCAGACACGCTAGTGGTTGATCAGTCTTCTCATTGGTCAAGATATGACTATGTCAGGTGGGTCCTATTTCACTTGGTGGGTTGCTAACGAGGATTGTCAAACAAGGTTGACGCATGGCCGGTTCTTATTAGGTGGTGTATTGGTAGGACAGACCCATCTTGCTTGCCATCAGATCTCAAGAAATCAACGCTGGGTGCTATCTCGCTATGGGAAGATTCTTGATGAATACCCATGGTGACATAGCACCCTAGTGACACCTATCCCAGATAACATCATGGGCCTGCCCCCCTCACAGGAAGATACTTGATGAGTTCTCACCATCCGATGTAGACTAATCTACAATTGAGGCTTTCCCGCATTAAAAAGTTACACAAAGATTAAAAATTATGGGAATTCACTTTGCTACCATGTGTCCCTATGGGGCCTATCTCTTCGAGGGTTTCTAGTTATGGTACGGTTTCTAAGGTGTGCTGAGTTGGTTCGTGGGCCCAAAAGTTAAGGGTAGAGCATAGTAAGATGGTGAGTCTTCACAATCGTCAGATCAATTGAGATCTGTAGTGGGTGCTATCTCACTATGGGAAAGTGCCCGAAGGATACCCATAACGACATAGTGCCTCGGTGACATGTGTCCCAGTGGGTTCGATAGAGGTAGTAAACGGTTAGATGTCGACAGTTCATGAGATCGTCATAGTTGGAGACTGAGTTATTGGCACAGTTAGTCATGAAAAGAGGTGGTCAACCATGTAAGACCTTGCGAGGTGGTAGAAATGAAAGAGGTTATTGGTCCACGTGGCTTGTCTTGGATGCAGAGTGTAGTTGACTTGCTGACCTTATTGATTTAGTGCTCAAGAAGGAAAAGAGTCAGGAATTTTCATGTGAATCCGATCTTATGATTGATTCTAACCACCTTGGAGTAAATACGAAACAAAGAAGAGCACTCCACCACCTCTGGTTGATCTATCTACTTGGTCAGAGCAAAGTTATGGCACCATTTTCTGTCTTTTCAAGGCCTTGTTCCAACGAAGATAAGATATCATCGCATTCAGATCTATACCCAGCTCAGATTTTCCCCATGATTATTCTTTGGAGGACTTAATGGCAAGTTGTTGCAAAGTAATTGTAGGGAGAGAACATCCTAGTTATGCCTGAGCTATAAAGGCAATTTTTGTGAATTTTGTAAGGGTCAAACCTTATTTGTTTCTCTATTACTGCTCTGTAAATTTTTAGTGTAAATTCCCCTGTGCCTCTGAACTGCATGATTCTCTATCTTATCTCTTTCAACCATCAGCATAGAAGTGCAAGAACTCTTTGCCTCTTATTGGTGTTTTGTGAAGATCTATGATCTGCATGACTAAATCTTTTATGGCCTATGAATGATAATATAAGTGAATATCTCCTTCCTTGTGTCATTCATCTTGGTTTTCTAATCTGCATGTGATTATTAGGTTAAAGAAAGTCTAAAGTTGTATATCCTTGGTTTCATTCTGGTTCAATAGTGCATATATGGGCAGAGTTTGGTTTGAACACACTATTTTGGTGCATCACCTCTTTAAATTAGATTAGGTAGATTTTCTTTCATGCTCTCCTTCTCCCTTTTCCTCTCCAAGAGTAGTTAGGTGCATCCTAATAGTAAGAGGAACCCAACCTTCTTCGGAGACTCAACCTCATAGTTCAAGTCCCATAGCTTGGAGGTTGTTTCCATGTTTCACTAGGTTGTCCTCATGCATAGGCTTTGGACAAGGGTGCAAACCTAAGTGAAAATTTTTTTTGGCATGCCCAGTGGGACAAATTTTTCAAAAAATTTCAAACCTACTGGTGTCAAAAGGGAAGATTTCAAGATCAATACCAAGGAGATAGTACTGGCTTTAGTAATTAAGCCTTCAAGAGGCTCATTCTTCAAAGTACTTGGTGACTCTGAGCTTCAAATACATATCTAGTTCCAGACCAAAGTTGTAGTGATTCATGCCCAGAGCTGAAACAAGGGTGTCTTCTAGAGGTAAGTTTCATCATCAAGAGCTTTCATTTGTATGTCCTAGAAGAAGGAATACTATAATATCTTTATCACTAGTTAGGAGTGCAATAGTAACAAATATACCTACAATGTCTACCTCTACTCTTCCTGTTGTTAGATATCAGCCTAGACTACCATCAATACATATCAATAGATCACTTATCTATATGGCGTTGCCTAGAGCTCATACTTTTGCCACCTTTAATGGTGAGAGCCCTCTCATGTTAGCCCAAAGACATGACATACTAGTAGCTTCCCTTAAAAGTATACCAGAGTTTACTGGTGAAACCTCTATCTCTCCCTCAGAACATATTCAAGAGGTTGCAAATGTCTGCAATATTCATGGTATTACAGAGGATGATGTTACAGTTAGGCTCCTAGCCTCATCCTTGAAAGGAAAAGCACTACAATGGTATAGAGGTTTGGCTCATGGTTCTATAATAGATTGGGATGAATTAGGAGTAGGATTGTGCAAACATTTTGAGGATAAGAGTGACTATTTGTCACTTTTAGAGCAGTTGACTACTATAAAAATAGCCCTCCATGAATGTATGACTAACTTTAATTATAGATTTCAAAAGACATGGGATAGAATACCTGCTTTAGCGAATCCTACCCTTGGTAATGCCTTCTTGCATTACCTTAGAGTTTGTAATAGTGATATTGCCACTACAATCTAAACTATGGGAGGAGATACCTTGCCTAATGCTTATAATATAGTGATAAGGGTAGAAAACATATTAATACAAGGAGGTAAACTAGCTCCAAGGCCTCCTATGCCCTTCTTTCCCGATGTTCTAAATCATCAACCAACAATGGCTCCCCTTCCCACAACTTCTATATCACAATCCCTTACTCTAGTCCCTCAAGCTTCCACATCCTCAAATGGGATAGATGAAATCAAAGAGATGATGTAATCTCTGATACAGAACATGGATAAAAGAGACAAGAACCTTGATAAAAGATTGCAAGATCAAGGGAAGAAGTTAGAAGATCAAGGAAAGTGGTTGGAGGATAATTTCTCTATGATGTAGAAAGTAAGCAACAAGGTGGTGACTTTAGAGAGATAGCAAGCTTAAGGTAGTAAGCCTCATAAATTGCAATATCAAACTCCAAATAGTGGTAGGCCTCCAAATCCTAATCATTGGAACAATTCTTTTGATCAGAGTAGGCAGGGTGGCCATTTTCAACCTCAAATGTAAATCAAAATAGGGCCTTAGCCCCTCAAAATAATATGGCTCAAGATCAAGATTTTTGTCCCTCCTATAACTACTCCTATGCCTATTTTATGTGTTAGAAGGCTGAATATTTTATGGCTTTGACAATCCAAGAACCTGCAACAAAATAATCATACAAAGGGGACCAATTTAAAGATGCCTCAAATATGCAAAGATAGGGTGATTGCTCTTTTATGAATCATCAGGTGGAGGAGCATTGTAATGTAAATCAGGATTCCATTGCTCATAACACTAGAGGCAAAAGAAGAGCTATGGAAGATACTATTCTCCCTCCTCCCAATCAGGCCTCAACTTCAAATGCGATATCTCATGAGCAAGCAACAAATAATCAATCAGGTACCTTTCAACAGCAAAGACAAAATCATGGTAGAAAAGTTACAAGTGATCCTTAGGTTATTCCATCTCAACATCATATAATTGTAGCTCCCAAGGCTTCTACCAAAACAACTGCAATGCCATTTAGTGTGGTAGAACAAATGAAGAAGACAAATGTGAATATCTCTACGTGGGATGCTATTACTACTATAACCATGCAAAAGAGGTTACTGCAGCAAGAATTGGAAAAGATTGAACCAAAGGATCAGACACTCAGCATGGAAAGTGCCACAAGCCTAGTACAACCATCAAGGGAGGTAGAAACAAGTAAAAAGGTTAGACCTCATCCATTCTATGTTTCTCTAATTATAGGGGGAAAACTAGTCCATAATGGCATGATTGATTCAGGGGCTAGTAGTTCAGTGATGCCTAGGTGTGTTGCTGATGCTTTGGGAATGAAATATGAGCCCATTGTTAAGGATGTATTATAGTTGGATGGTAGTAATATCAAGATTGTAGGGATCCTTAGGAATGTGGAGATGGCCTTGCATGCATGCCTTGGTTGTACTATAACCCAAGTTATCTCTATTGCTGAGGTCAAACCATATTTTGCCATCTATCTATCAAGAGACTTTACAACCCAAATAGGTGGTTACATATCTTTTAATTGGTCATATATGTCTTTTAAGATGAGATATGGAGCCAATGCTTCAATCAGAGTAGAGCCCCAAGCCCTCCATCATATTGAATCTTACACCCCCAACCCCATCAACATGAATTGCTCTATTCTAGAAATAAATGAAAGTGACATAGTGAATGAGCCTACCACTCCCCTAATAGAGATACCTAATTTTTCCTTGGATGAATGGGCTAATTCATATCAATTTGACCCTATGTCAGAAACCCTTGAGACAAGCCTCAACACATATTGTATATTGGAGAAAGATGCTCTAGTTCCCAATCTTGTGGAGACTAATAAAGATATGAATAGGAAATGGAGTATGTACTTTGATGGATCAAGAAATAAAAATGGATTAGGGGCTGGTGTGATGTTGATTTCTCCTACACAAGTAAGGTACTACTTCTCCTTTAGGCTCCAATTCAATTGCACTAATAATGTAGCTGAGTATGAATCCTTGATTCAAGGTCTCCTACTTGCTCAAAAAAGAGGGATCCAAACCTTAAGGGTGTATGGAGATAGTGATTTGGTGGTTAATAAAGTGAGAAATCAGAATATCACCAACAATGGTTTGCTCAAGTCTTATAAAAATAGGGTATGGGATTTTTTTGAGGGTTTTGATGCATTTAATATTCAAAGCATCCCTAGAAAGGAAAATAGACATGCTGATAGGCTTGCAGCAATAGATGCATCTTATGATGTGCCAGGGAATCTTGAGGAGGAAAAGAAGAAACAAATCAGAGTGGTAGTTAGGCCTGCCATCCCTAATAACAACGTCCATTGGTAAGTGTTGCTTCTTGCAGAATGAGGTAGAATTTTTAGAGAGAAATCAATCAAGACTACATGACCAGTATGGTGATAAGATCATTCATCTCAGTTCTAACAAATTGCCTAATGGCCTCATTACCTTAGAAAGTGTTTTCAATCCTAATGACCAAACAAGAGGCAGTGACATGAACCTAGCTACTGGTAAAGGTGATCATATTCCAGTCATGGTTGCTGATGGAAAATCCTTGAACACGGGTAAGTTTTGTTCTGAATTTGAGCAGGAGAGTTTTATTCATCTATGTCAAGAATTTAATGATATATTTGCTTGGACATATGATGATTTAAAAGGTTTTGACCCAAGGTTATTTCAACATACCATATATTTAATTAATGATGTAAAACCAGTAAGGCAAAAGCAGAGGCTAGTGAATCCTAAAATTGAACCCTTAATGAGAAAGGAGCTATCCAAATTGATTGAGGCCCACATAATTTTCCCTATCAAGCACTCATAATGGGTAGCAAATCTTGTCCCTGTTAGGAAGAAGAACGAAGAAATTAGATTGTGTGTGGACTTTAGGGACCTTAACCAAGCTTCCCTTAAAGACCACTACCCTCTCCCTTCTATGGAGCAGATTTTGTCCAAGGTTAGTGGTTCAAAGAGATTTTCATTTCTTGATGGATTTTTTGGCTACAATCAAGTGCTAGTTAAAGAGTCTGATAGGTACAAGACTGCATTCACCACTAAATGGGGTACCTATGCTTATTGTAAGATGCCATTTGGGCTAACCAATGCAAGTGCTACATTTTAGAAGGTAATGGAGATGGCCTTCAAAAGATTGATTAATAAGTTTGTCTTGGTTTTACCTTGATGATATCACTGTGTATTCAAAGGATGTAGAAGATCATTTTGATCATCTAAGACATGTATTCTTAAGATGTAGAGAGTTTGGAGTTTCCCCGAGCAAGTGTGTCTTTGCTACTAACCAAGGAAAATTATTAGGACATATTGTATCTAAGGATGGCTTAACCATTGATCCAGAGAGAACAAAAGAAATACTTTCCCTTCCTCTTCCTAAACACAAGAAAGGGCTGCAAAGTTTCTTAGGTAGGATAAATTTTGTGAGAAGATTTATCCCTAATATTGCTACCATGGTGAAACCTCTTACAGCTATGTTCAAGAAAGGTATGGTCTTTGCATGGACCAAGGAAGGGAAGGAAAGTTTTGAAGAGATCAAGACAGCCATAGCCTCAAACCCTACTCTCATGAACCCAAATTTTGAAAAAGATTTCATCCTTTATACCCTAGGTGGTGAGTCAAGCATTTCTGCTGTCCTGACTCAAAGAAATGATAAAGGTGATGAGCAGCCCATAGCCTTCTTTAGTGAAGGGCTTAAAGAATATGAAGATAAATATAGCTTTGTAGAGAACCAAGCCCTTGTAGTCATCAAAGTTTTAAAGAAATTTAGGCACCTCCTATCTCATAATAAGATTCATTTGTTAGTACCCCATGCTAGTGTAAAGGATTTCCTTTTGAGAAAAGACATTAGTGAGAAAAGGGCTGGCTAGATAACTAAAGTGATGGAATATGATATTGAAATTCAGATTACCAAGCTAGTAAGAGGGAGGGGGTTGTGTAAATAGATGTTATCATCTCAAGAACCTGACGAGGAAGCTACTATGATGCTAACAAAGCAACAAGAGGTAAGAAATAGCAACCCACGGAGTTGGATGGATGATATGATGCATTTCTTATTAGGCAATGGATACCCTCAAGGATTAGATAGGACTAAAAGGAGATAGTATAGATTACAGTAATTTCCTTTTGTCATAGCTGACAGTGTCATCTTTAGAAAGGATTTTAATGGAGTCCTATTAAGATGCCTTGATATAGACCAGGCTAAAAGAATGATCAAAGAACTTCATGATGGTCTTGATGGTGGTCACTTCTCAGCAAGGACAACTATAATGAAGATCATGAGGGTTGGTTATTATTGGTCGTCCTTGTTCCATGACTATCATAGGTATGTAAGGAAGTGTGAAAAATATGCCTTTTTCTCTCGCAAACAAAGAATTGTAGCTCTTCCCCTTCATCCTATCCAGGTGGATCAACCTTTTGCTTAGTGGGGATTGGATTTCATAGGCCCTATCAATCCTTCTTCCAGTTTAGGTCACAAGTGGATTTTAACTGCTACAGATTACTTCACTAGATGGATAGAGGCAGTTGCATTAAAGGATTCCATATAATCTTTAGTTGTGGAATTCCTTGATGGAATTGTGACCAGGTTTGGTGCCCCTTCAACCATTATTTTAGATAATGCAAACTCTTTTGTTGGAGCTTAGATTTGTGCATGGGCAGTGGATCATAATATCTATTTGAGCACATCCTCAAATTACTATCCTCAGGGTAATGGTTTGGCTAAGTCCTCCAACAAGAACCTAATTAGGATCATGAAAAGGACAATAGAAGATAACTAGATGTGTTAGCATAAAAAAATGAAGACTGCACTGTGGGCTGATAGAATAACACCTAAAAGGTCAATAGAGAATTCACCATTTGTGTTAATCTATGGTAAAGAAGCAAGGCTTCCAATTTCATTGGAGTTCCCATCCCTAGAACTAGCTCATCAGCTAGAGTTGATTGAAGATGATGCCATGCTAGTAAGAATGTCAGAGCTGATGGAGCTAGAAGAGAAGAGAAGTAAAGCCATGCAAACCTTAGAGACACACCAGTAGCAGGTAAAAAAGAGTTTTGACAAGAAGGCTAAAGTTAGAATATTTTGAGAGGGAGATTTGGTTCTAAAATGGGATGTAGATAGGGAAAAACTAGGAAGACACTCAAAGTTTGATGCATTATGGAGTGGTCCCTATCTGATTGTCAGTACAAGTACGCCAGTGCTTTCTAGCTAAGCAAGCCTGGTGGTGAAATTTAGCCTATCCTAGTCAATGGGATCTATCTCAAGCCATGTTTCTGAGGGTTTGAGCTTTCATGTACATAGTTAGCTTAGTTTTGTTTCTTGTTAGTTCCCTACTTTTCCAAGAAGTGCACAAGCACAGGATTGTCTTCGTGAGACACCAAGTGTTGAAATTTTGAAGGTTGCAAAAGGAGTTTTGGTCTTTGGTTCCAGTTGTAGAGACAGGGGTTTTAGGGTTTTCCTCCCAGAGGTAGGGTTAGGGTTTCATAGTGCTCAAAATCTACATATCTTCTTCACTCTATATCCCAATGGATGCTTTAGGCCTCTAGTCTTACACATGGCTGGCTTGCGTCCCCTGTGAGTAGCCAAAAATGTTGCCATTTTTTGTCTCCTGCCAAAAATTCAAATTTGTATGCCTAGCCTGACCAACGGCCACTCCCAATTTAATATTATTTAATGCCTTGGAGATATCAAAAAATAACAATAAAAACCTTAGGTTATTTTACTAAGTGACTACATTTTACATAATCCTGTGGGCCCGCAAGTCTCCATCGTTGGATCAGGATCGATCAACGGTTGGCACTTTGTCGCTATGGAAAGTTGCACGATGTTTTGCATTAGCAAAACAATGCCTTTTTGTCATGTGTTAAGTGGGTCCTAATTTCCCTTGTTGTTTCTCTAGTGTTGAATTTTTCTAGACCCACGACAGGCACTATGGCGCTATCAAAAAATCTTTGCTCCTTGCCAATAGAAACATAGCACCCAGATGAAAAATTGCACTGCGGCGACATCAGTGGAAGCTGGGTCTGAGGCATGCCCTGTTAGATATCAAAGGTGAAGGTTAGACATGTTGGCAGTTGATCAGTCTTCTCATTGGTCAAGATATGACTGTGTCAGGTGGGTCCTATTTCACATGGCGGGCCGCTAATGAGGATTGTCAGATAAGGTTGATGCATGGCCAGTTCTTATTGGGTGGTGTATAGGTAGGACAGACCCATCTTGCTCATCGTCAAATCTCAAGAAATTGATGCTAGGTGCTATCTCGCTATGGGAAGATGCTCGATGGATACCCATGGTGACCTAGCACCCTGGCAATACTTGTCCCAGATGACATTATGGCCCACCCTCCTTGTAGGAAGATACTTGATGAGTTCTCACCATCCGATGCAGATTGATCTACGACTGAAGCTTTCCCACATTATGAAGTTTCCTAGAGATTAAAAATTGTGGGAATGCACTTTGCTGCTGCGTGTCCCTGTGGGGCCTATCTCTTCAAGGGTTGCTAGTTGTGGTATGGTTGCTGAGTTGGTTCATGGGCCCAGAAGTTAAGGGTAGAGCATAGTAAGATGATGAGTCTTCACGATCGTCAGATTATTTAAGATCTGTGATGGGTGCTATCTCACTATGGGAAAGTGCCTGGAGGATACCCATAGTGACATAGCACCCCGGTGACACATGTCCTAGTGGGTCCAGTAGAGGCAATAAATGGTTAGACACCGACAGTTAATGAGACCGTCATAGTTGGAGACTGAGTTATTGGCACAATTAGTCATGAAAAGAGGTGGTCAACTATGCAAGACCTTGCAAGGTAGTAGAAATAAAAGAGGTTATTGGTCTACATGGCTCATCTTGGATGCAAAGTGTAGTTGATTTGTTGAGCCTGCTGATTTAGTGCTTAGGAAGGAAAAGAGTCACAAATTTTTATGCGAATCCGATCTTATGATCAATTCCAACCATACTGGAGTAAATACGAAACAAAGAAGAGCACTCCACCACCTCCAGTTGATCCATCTACCTGGTTAGAGAAAAGTTATGGCACCATTTTCTATCTTGTCAAGGCCTTGTTCCAATGAAGATTAGATATCATCACATTTGGATTTGTACCCAGATCAGATTTTCCCCATGATTATTCTTTGTAGGACTTAATGGCAGGTTGTTGCAAAGTAATTGCAGGGAGAGAACATCCTAGTTATGCCTAAGCTATAAAGGAAATTTTTGTGAATTTTGTAAGGGTTAGACCTTCTCTATTTCTCTGTTACTACTCTGAAAATTCTTAGTATAAATTCCCCTGTGCCTCTAAACTACATGATTCTCTATCTCATCTCTTTCATCCATCAGCATAGAAGTGTAAGAACTCTTTGCCTCTTACTGGTGTTTTGTGAAGATCTATGATCTGCATGACTGAATCTTTTATGGCCTATGAATGATAATATAAGTGAATCTCTCCTTCCTTGTGTCATTCATCTTGGTTTTCTAATTTGCATGTGATTATTAGGTTAAAGCAAGTTTGAAGGTGTATATCCTTGGTTTCATTCTGGTTCAATAGTGCATATATGGGCAGAGTTTGGTTTGAACACTCTATTTTGGTGCATTACCTCTTTAAATTAGATTAGGTAGATTTTCTTTCATGCTCTCCTTCTCCCTTTTCCTCTCCAAGAGTAGTTAGGTGCATCTTGATAGTAAGAGGAAGCCAGCCTTCTCCACAGACTCAACCTCACAGTTCAAGTCCCATAGCTTGGAGGTTGTTTCCATGTTTCACTAGGTTGTCCTCATGCATAGGCTTTGGACAAGGGTGCAAACCTAAGTGACAACAACTATCTATGATTACTTCCATATAGATTCCAATTAATCCCTTAGATGCATATTGTAGATAGATTAATAGTCTTATTATATCTTATGAAATAGAGGGAGAAATATCTTCTAAAGAGTCATGTCTTATCATTATTCACTGAGTCCTCTTTTCCTTTACCAATCACATCCCCTCCATATTGTAAATGATCTATTAAGCTTAATCGTTGTAGTTATTGCATCCTTTATGTAATCATTGATGATTGAATCATCATCATATCCCTTCATAATAATTCCAATTTTTCATTTGCCAGTGCTTATCAGGTATGCAGTTATGTAATCTTCATTTTTATTAACTAATGATGGCCTTTATGGTCAATCTTTAACCACACTTCCCCTCATGAATGAGTCTTGAGTTTGTGGGATATGAAAGGCATGAGTTTCTTGCCATTAAACATAGAAACTTGGATGCTTGGCTTGGAGGTCATTGGGTGCTCACTTGAAGTTTAGAATTTGAGGCTTAAGTGTAGAGATTAATGCCAATCCTTCTAATTGCTAGGAGTTGATTGTTACCATCAAACAAAATCCTTGAACTAACTCCAGTAGTTGATGAAATTATTTGTTTGTCAATATCCCAAGGGTAGGTTTCTCAAAGTCCACAATATGAACTACAAGGTTCTCTTAAATCATAAGACTATATGATTTATATCTTCATCACTTACCATTCCCAATTGGTCAATGTTATAATAATTGTCATGTGTGTAATGATTGCTCAATGTTTGACCTTGTTTAGAAATTGTCTCCTATTAATATTTTGATAAATTTTAATTATGATATATTATAATTAATTTATTATTATTTACTATTAGTTAATGGGACATAACACTATTGAACCTACTTGAAGTAGCATTAGCACTACTTTTTCCATCAACTAAGATGATGATTTTGATGCTCTCAATGAAGAGCATTATGATTATTTGAATTAATTTTAATATTTCCTTACCCAGTTGCATTCGTATGAACATTTTTTTATTCTAAAAATGGACATTGGTTATCAAATATGGTATTATCAATTGTGTTTTGTATTAAATTATGTCCAAATAATGTTTGTGTATGTAAAAATTGGCAAGTGACTAAGCCCCAACTTGAACTTGCAATACAAAATGTTTGTTTTGGGGGTTGATGGTAATTATTATACTACTTGCTTTTGTGTAAAATATATAGAGATACTAGAAACCTTTATTCATCCATTCAAAAATATTTTCTTTTGTATTTGGTTGGGTTGGTGGATCTTTCTGTTGTCTGGTAAAATGGGTAGTTAGGTAATTACTAGTGCAGACATGGTTGTGTCATTTCATTGGCACCATATTGAACATTATAAATGTTGTGAACATGATGTTTTCATACAATGATAATGATCCCAAAATACATAAGTGTTCACAACATTTATAATATCTGATACAATGCCAATGAAATGACACAATCGTGTCTGCATCGGTAATTGCCTAACTATCTATTTTTTCAGACAACACTTTCCACATAGTTTACATCCCAATAAAAGATATAGATACTAGAGATACCTAATTTTCTTGACTAATTTCTTGTTCCAGCCTATTTGAAGAAAATAATTTTAAAATGCTTTCTTTGTTCCATGAAAAGAGGAAAAAAGATGACTTTCCTTGTTCGTAGTATATGACATTCCCAATATATGCCTAGTTACAAGCATTCTTGTTCTTAGGCCTTAGAAGAATTAACACTCAACTTCCTTACCCAAATTTAAAAATACTAACTTTAGTTAGACTAGCAAGAGGGTCAGTCTCATTTTAAATGTTGATGGTGTTCACCTTTTACACCATTAAACTAGTGCATTGGATAAAGGTCTCAATAAGTTAATTCTAGAGTAAGAAACACATTTAATTAATGAGTGGGTTTACTAAGTGACTAGATTTTTACCTTTACTTACATAAGATTGTATCTCAATAATTGTTAGTATCAATTCCCTAGATATGCCAATTTATGTGATTTTCTTTTCCTAGGAAACAAGTTCATTTTGAGTTTATCTTCATCAATCCACATTTCACGAGTATTGGTTCATAAGAACCAATCTCTTATGAAAAGTAATGGTCCACTAAGTGTTCTTGATCTTGGAGATTATTCTATGGCCAACAATGCTTAAGTTCTACTATTGAGGTGAGTGAAATCTTGGGATGTCTAGATTCTTAAAAGTCAGAGTTCTATGCACCAAGTATTCTCTCTATGCAGTATTAATTTCATAGAATTTATAGTAGGAGAGGAATTAGATTAAGTTATAATAACTCATAAACAAAAGTTAATTATTAGTTCATAACATCACATATTTGATGAAAGATGATTTGTGACTAATTTTTGGCATTACAATCAAGATTTCATTAAAGAAGGAGGAGATAAATTGTATATCTATTGTTGAGTTAAATATTGCAAAATAATTAATTTTCGTTATTATAGACCATTTTTGGGAACCAAAGATGTATTTAATTTTGTGTTAACAAGGGACATACCTTTGAAAGGTGCAACCTAACTTGCATTGCAATAAGATTAAATGAGAATCATTTTTCTTGTTGTTGAGGCCCCTTCATTGGAGTGCCCACTTTGATCAAGAAAAAAAATTTAAATATAATATTTAAATGCTGCCTTGGCCAGCTAACTTGGAGAGTTGCATTCATTGGGTTAAGGTGTGCACCTACATGTACAAAATGGAGATCATTTCAACAATGCTAGATTATTGGAATAAGGCAATACATTAGCCCTTAGTGTTAGGGATAAATTTTAAACTCATTAAAATTGATTAAAGTTAATGTCTCTGATAATTTCTTTAGAGGACCAATAAGGGTTGGCTTTGGAATATAATATGTCCATAACAATTGGGATACCCCCTTCAGTCATTAACTTTTTGAAACCTTTCTAATAGCTAAAAGGACAACATGGAGGGAAATAAAAATGTCAACAAGGTAATTGGTAGTAGTACAAATATGATGCATGAACACCTATTAGATTTTGATGGATTTTACATTTTATCATGAAACAAATCTCCTAAACAAGTCTTGAAACTTGATGAATTCATTCAATGAAATAGAAGTTCTTATTTTTAAAGTTCTAGTAGCAGCTATAGAAATTATTCATGCCCATGTTCTATGTTATTGTATTTATTGGAAGCTAATTCATGTCTTCTTCTAAGGCTCTATTGAATTCATGGATGTTGTTTATTTTTTATTCATTGTAGCTGTGTATTCTCCTAAAGTTGAACTAACTTTCTTTAGGAACCATCATCGTATGTTGAGGTGCTCAATGCTTGTTGTATTTCTCTATTATTATTGAAATTCATATATTTTAGTCTTTTCCTAATTAACATTGTCTATGCTAGAAATGGATAACTTAGCTCCTTGCATGAGATTACTCAGCTCCTTGCATGAGATTACTCAAAATCAAAGATGACTTGGCATTGTTTCTTGTCCCTATCTTGAGTATTGTTAATTCATGGTTTATTACATCAATGGTTTATGTTCTATTGCCTTTAATGAAAGGGAGGGTGCTATTGATGGTTGTAATGCTCGATAGAATGTCCTTTTAGTTCCTAGGGGCTCTATGTTGCATTAGCTTTAGTGGAGTAAAAGACTTGTGTTTGGTCTATCGTGAGCTGCTTCAATTCTGAGTGCAGTGTCTGGTTTTTTCTTTGAAGTTTCCACATGCTTGAGAAACAAGCTATAGTAGGTTGAATTTCTATATAACATATATGTTTGTTTTGCATATTTGATCTGTGTAAGATTGACACATACATTTTTGCAAAGAATTAAAAGTGTTTGTGAGATGTTTGTGCTTATTTGTTTATTTTGAAGTGATTGATTTGTGTTCAAAGTTGAGTAAGGCTTATTGATTGACTAGTTAATGTCTTCAATCATAAGAAAGAGATTATTGTACTGATTTGGGAATTCAATAAAGGATCATTTTTGTGGTCTAGGTTCTTCAATCTCAAGTGGAGGGTTTTCTCAGGACAAGTCTTTTGTGTTCACTATTCTTTGTGTTTTGAATTTTAGTTTACTACAATTTGCATTATAATAGATTCTGGTTCATAAATTTAACACTTACCACCATTCAACTCAATATTCTAATCTCTCTGACTTAGATATCAATGCTATTTGAAAAAAGGAATAGTTTATAAATGTAAATTGTAAAGCTTTGATCCTGTTGTGAAGATTGACAATTCTTGTTAATCAACAAACCATACACCCAAATTAATGTTTTATTTGAACATAAGAGCATGAAAACCATTTCTAGGTGTTTCATGTTTTATATGTGCTTACCATTGAAGATTTTCTCAACACCTAAACTTGCATTGTTCTTAACAAACAACATTCAAATGTGTGTGCCTTGTATTTGGAGAGATTTTTTAAATGTGATTTTTACATGTTCGACCATCTATATTACATGTTGTTTCATACTAGTTTGTAAAGTTGACAAACAAGATTTTGTTTTCAAATTCTCACCTAGAACTTGATGAAATTTACCTTATGGTGCTAATTAAACATTCAAAGAAAATCAGTGGAGCAATAAACATACAAGATGTGAAAGGAAACATCCTGTTAGCAATGCAAAACCCATACCAAATTTCAAAAAGCATATACAATGTAAATGAATGGAAGATTCTATGATAAGAAATAAAATCATGTGTGCTAATTAATTTTTAGGCTTGCTATCCTCATCATTCTAACTCTTTGCTTAGTTAAGAGCCTAAAACAACTCCTTTTCCTTTTAAAGTTATTTTTAGAAAGAATTCATTACATTTGTTTAAAGTGTCATTCTCTATTTCTTGGGACAAAAAATTACTATTATATTTTCATTTTCATTCCAATTATATAATATATTTCATTCTTAAGATTATGAAATACTCTTTTTGTAAGAATCCATTTGTCTAGTGATATTTATCTTACTAATGTTAGAAACAATAGTCCACCAAGATAAGTGAGAGTTGGGGGGGGGTGGGTGTTGAATCCATTATCCAACAATTAAAACATTAATCTTATTTTAAAAAACTTAACCATTTGACCAAAGTAAACATCAACCATAATAAGATGTACATAGAAAATGACACTAGATATGTTGACTAGGGAAACCCTTAATAAGAGGGAAAACCCTGGTGGGAATGATGCCCACAAGATGATGTACTAATATAAATATTCCTTGTTAGAGGATGGACCTTATTAGGAGTCTTTTACAACATTTAGTAAAATGAGTCCTTATTAGGAGACTTTGAATCCCTATCAGGAGATTCCAACCCTATTAGGAGTTGTGCCAACCCTGTTAGGAGTTGTGGTATAATGTATTCAAGAAGAGCCCACTGCCCAAACATGCAATTTCAACTACAAGAAGTGCTCACTGCTCAAACAAGTAATTTATTGTTATCTTCTTCTTTCCTCTATCCTTTCCTCTATCTAGTCAAATGAACCAATATCTGTTAGACCTTGTAGACTAGGTCACAAACCTTGGATCCAAATACCAAACCTTAGTTTTCCTTCACTTTTGTACTACTCTGCTGAATTTTTCATTCCATACTTTATTGTTGCTTTCCAATAATTCCAATCCATACCATGATAAAGGAAATTTCCTTCCTTTATACCAAGTCCATAAGACAATTCCCTAAGTTGGATGTTAGACCTTCTCAATTAATTATTATAGGACCACATTAAGAACACATTACACTTAGTAATAACCTTAATTTTCCAACTTACAACTTGAATAAATTTTTGTACATACAATATTATGACAAGAAAGCTTAACCACGTCATCCTCAATCTATATCCTTCATGTTCTCAACCTCAATCCTCAAGATATCAAATCTAGTAAGAGATATAACAAGTTTATTAGAACATGCCTCTATAAACTCTATCTTAGAATAGACATCACCAAAACTTACATAACTTCTTCTAGACTTTTCCTTTCTTCTTCTAACATTAACTAAATATACTAGATACTCAAAAGTATCTCCCATAACCTCGCGTGGTTATCATGCTCAACTAGCCATCCTTACCAACTTGAGTTTTCCCCTATTCTTCTATCAAATACCATAGAAAATTGTTATGTAGACATCAAACATGCTATGTTGACATCAATGACAAACTTAGTCATGAATGTAACATATCATCATAGTAGTACTCCCCCATAGGAATATCATTAGCATTCATGCTTCCAACTAATCTTCCAACAATCTCCCCAATCTTCCAATGATCTCCCCCTTTGGCATTGATGGAAACATAGATGAAAAAAATATAGTTCCAAGAATACCAAAAAAAGATTGTCAGTCTTCAAATCCTCTTCATCAATCATACTCCCCCATTAATATACCTCAATGTGCTTGATACCACAGTTTCATTCCACATATTGCACTTATGCCAAACATCTTCCTTAGAATACTACCAAACTTCTCCCCTTTTAGAATAATGTTTTTCATGCCAAACTTCTCCCCCATTGACATCAATATCAAAGGTTTCTACAACCAATATCTCTACATCAAACTTAGCAACAAATTTCTAGCTCAAGTGTTAAAAGACACTATTCAAAACAATATCAACAAGAGTCCTAGATGACTCTATCCATCTCAAATACTCCCCCATATAGGAAGCATCAACATTCAGTCCAAACAAACAATGGTGCTCTATTACCATTGACTAATGTACTCTCACATATTCTATTCTAATGTAAGAAGGGGAATAACCCCAAGCATACCTCACAAATGCTCAAAATTCTCTTTAGGAAGAGACTTAGTGAATACATCTATAATTTTCTCTTTAGTGCTCACATACTCCAATCTGATTTCCTTTTTTGCAACTTTTTCTCTCAATATATGATACTTAATAGAAATGTGCTTAGTCCTTGAATGCAATACTAGATTCTTAGACATATTTACCATGCTTGTGTTGTCACAATGTATAACAACAGGTTCACTAATTTCTATACTTATATCCTTCAGCAACTACTTCATCAAAATTACTTGATTGCAATTATTTGTTACTACAACATACTTTACCTCTACTATAGTTTGAGATGTACAATCCTACTTCTTGCTTAACCAAGAAACTAATATTCCTCCAAGAAAGAAAGCTTATCCACTAGTGCTCTTTCTATTATCTATACTGCTTGCCCAATCTACATCATTATAAGTACTTAGAGTAAAATCATTAGATCTATCATACCATAATCCAAACTCAAATGATTCCTGTAGATATCTAAATATCTTTTTCACTACTGCATAATGTGCTTCTCTAGGATTATCCTAGAATCTTGCAACAATTCCAACTACGTTTGCTATATCTGGCCTTGTGTGAGTCAGATATTGCAATCCTCTGATCATATATCTATAATTCTTCTGCTCAATAGTAGGTGTCTCATCCTTAGTAGATAACTTGTGTCCTATTACCATAGGTGTTCTAATGGGTTTTCATGTTTCCAAACCAAACCTTTTTAGTAAATCCTTCAAGTACATAGTTTGAGAAGTAAAGATTCCTTCTTTATTCTATACAATCTGAAATCCTAGGAAATATTTCATATCTCCTATCATTCATTTCAAATTCTTTCTTCATCTCTTCTAAAAACTTCTCACTTTCTTCTTCATTTCCTCCAAATATAATTTCATCAACAAATATTACCAAAATCATCAAATCATCACCAGTTTCTTTCCAATACAGATTACTATCTACCATACCTTTGCTATATCCAAGCTTTGTTAAATTCTTGTCTAACCTCACATACTAGGTTCTTGGTTCTTACTTTAATCCATACAATGCTTTCCTTAGTCTACATACTATGTCCTTGTCATTTATCAAAGGACATCCTTCAAGCTACTCAATGTATACCTCTTCTATTGGAAATAAAGATGGAGTAAATGAGAGGGGAGGGGTGAATTAGTTACCACAAAAATAAATCCACAGATCTTTGGATGTCTTAAAATAAATTTGCTGTTGACACTCGATAACCACACAAATAAATGCTGAAACTTGATAGATGTTCTGTTAACTTATTAAGCATATAAAGTGGTTAACATGCATGCATAAAGAAATAATCATGAACACAAGAGACACCAGATTTAACGTGGAAACCCAATTTGGGAAAAACCACCAAGTAACTAGTTACCAATTTTCACTCTTCTCAAGTGAGCCTTGTTAGGAGCCAACCCTATTAAAGGTTACAAAACACACTGTTAGGTGTGACCCTATTAGAAGATTTAATCACCCTGTTAGAAGTGGCCTTTTCAGAAGTCTTTAAAACAATTCAACTGAATTGTCACCTTGTTAGAGGATTTACAAAATGGCTATCAAACCAACTCTGTTAAGAGGTTTTGAATCACTATTAAAATGATTAGAAAGCAACAATGAAGTGATCTAAAATATATGCAACTTATCTTTGCTGAATACAGATCTCTAATCTACTTCACTAGATCCTCACTAATTGAACACAACTTTGCAACTTCATAAGGATATCTAATCCTTCCTCAACATTCGCTCATATATCTGCTCATTCATACATTCACACTCTTATGCATCTACACTCTTACATCTTATGAATTCACAACTTGACCTTTCATATATACCTTTCAGATTGTCAAGTCAGCTCAATTACAAGTTACAACAACTGAAAAACATTATATCAGTCGGCTCCACAAGACAATTAAACTTAATTCTTTATAACAATAAAATTATTTGCTGCCTAACCCATCTCGATGACCATTGCTCCAGAATTGTATCCCCAGTGTTAACCAAGTAAAGCTCGGTAAACATTGCAAACCCTACAACTTTCTTCAGAGACTAAGTTAACTCAGTAAACACTGACCTTCCTTCATTTACCGTGTGAGCTTGGTAAAAGCTAACCTTCCTTTTCTTACCAAGTGAGCTTGATAAAAGCTAACTTTCTCTTTGATGACTGAGTGAACTCGGTAGACATTGAAATTTCCCTTTGGTAACCTTGGGAGCTTGGTTAACATTAACTTTTTGCTACAAGATCCTTTGATGCCCAAGTGAGCTCGATAAGAGCTAACTTACTGTGTAATATTCAAGAACATTTGGTAGACACTGTAAATTGCTTTGCCAACCGTCTGAGCTTGGTAGACTCTGTCTGATGGCTGATATGACATTTGTGTAATATCAAAGACAATACACAATTAACAATTGTATCCAACATCTTCTTCAAGTTCTCCCTTTAGAAATGATGACTTGATATCCATCTAATATACTTTGAATTTCTTCTATGCTGCACAGACACAAAATAATATTATTGCTTCTATTCTAGCCACTGGAGCATAGGTCTCTTCATATTCTATTCCTTCTTTCTATGAGTAACATTTACATACCATTCTTGCTTTGTTTATTTCAACTTCACCTTGTTGATTCATTTTGTTCCTAAATACCCATTTGGTTCCTATCACATTCTTGTCTACTAGTTGGGGGACTGATTCCCATGTCTCATTCTTTTCTATTTGATCCAATTCCTCTTTCATAGCTTGATTCTAATAGTCATATTTGCATGCTTAATATATATTCTTAGGCTCAACTTGAGATATCAATCATAGTTCTTCATTACTTTACTTCTTGTCATTACACCTTTGTCTTTGCTTCCAATGATCTATTCAAATGGGTGATTCTTTATCATGTTCCTTCCTGAAGTAGGAGTTACTATCTCAACTCTTGGCTCTACTGAAGGTTCTAATCTTTGTTCCTTCCTTGGTTCTCCTTCATTGTGAAAATCATTGTTAGTCTCAAGAAATACCTCATCATTCCTTGGCTTAGTAAAAACATCATCATCTAAATTGTAATCAACTATTCTCTCTTATATTCTAAACTTCTCATCAATTCTCACATTTGCACTTTCCATAATAGTCTTAGTTCTCTGATTATAATATCTATAAGCCTTTCTTTTCAATGAATAACCAAGAAACATACCTTCATCACTTATGTCATCATCTCTCTTTATGTAACACTTACTTCCAAATATTCTGAAATACTTAACTATAGGTGAGTGATCAAACCATAGTTCATAAGGTGTCTTGTTTATGTCTTTCCTAACTTGCACTCTATTCATAGTGTAGAGTATTGTATTCATAGCTTCTCTCTATAATGTCTTGGATACAACATTCTTTGCTAACATATCTCTTGTAGAGCTTCTATAACTGACTTGTTCCTTCTCTCACCAGTGTCATTCTGTTCAGGGGTTCTTGGAGCTGATAGTTGTCTTTTAATTCCATTTTCTTCACAAAACATGCTAAACTTATTTAAAGTAAATTCTCCTCCTCTATCTAATCATAAAAATTTAATCTTCATACCAGATTCATTCTCAACTCTATTCTCAAATATCTTGAACTTTTCAAATTTCTCAGATTTATCTTTAAGAAATGAAACCCACATCATTTTAGACTAATCATCAGCTAGAATCATAAAATACCTTTCACCATAGAATCCTCTAGAGTTTTTAGGACCATTGAGATCTATGTGTATAATCTCTGAATTTGTTGTAGTAGTAAACTTCTTGCTAGGAAAATAAGTTTAGTTATGCTTTTCCAAAACACATTCCTTGCAAATTGTGTTAGTAGGCTTTACAATCTTTGGAAAATCCATAACAATAAACATTCTACTAGTCCTCACAATACTATCAAAGTTTATATGATAGAATCTTTTATGCCATAACCAACTATCATCTACCTTTGCAACCAAACATGTCATTTCAGTAGGATTCAACTAAAATACATTACCTCTAGATTTAGTTCCTGTTCCAATTAGCTTTCCATCTTTATCTTTGATCATGCATGTCTTTTATGTGAACTACAACTAATAATCTTTGTCTACTAGTTGTATAACACTCAAAATATTGTGTTTTAAACCATTGAAAAAGTATACATCCTTAGTATTAGATTTACCATAAAGAGTTATAGATCTAATACCTTTTACTTGGCATGCTGGATTGTTTCCAACTTTGACAATTCCTCCATCCTGACTTTTGAAGTCAACAAACTTGTTCATGACACTAGTCATATGATGTGAACAATCACTGTCAATTATCCAATTATATTTCTTCTCAACTTGTGATACCAAAGCTACATTCTTTGGACTTTCTTCTTTAATTGCCACAAATCCAATTTCATCATCACTAGCACTTAATGCTTGTTCATTAGAATCATTATCTTCATTTGCATACAAATAATCTCTATCTTTTCTAAGTTTATGATTTCCCTTATACTTTTTCTCCCTTTTAGGACACTTGATGCATAATGACCATATTCATTACAGGGCCAACATTTAATGATTTTCTACCTCCTTTTTCTCTTCATACCAAAAAGGGCTACTTCTTCTTCAATCTTTCTATCTTCCTTAGATTTGCTATTGCTAGCAAGATCTCCTCTAGCCCTTGTGCTCCTTGATAAGTTAGGTTGAATATTTAAGGCATTGAAATCTATGTCTATTTTGGTCAATTCTCTAGATTGTCTAAGTTCATTCTCAATTGCTTCAAGTCTTCCAAGCAATGTTTCCTTTGTGAAATCTTTGGTACATGATATCAACAACTATATCATCTAAACTACTGACTTAAATGGTGGTGTTAGAGTCTTCAATATCTTCCATATAACCTCATCATCTTCTTTAGTTCCTCCTTGAGCTTTAATACCTACAGTATTTTCTGATATCCTGCCTATATATGTTCTTATAGATTCATCTTCCATCATTTGAGCATCTTGAAACACACAAATCCAACTTTGTAGCCTAAAATTCTTAGAGTGTTCATCACCTTCAAAACTATTTTCCAAAGCTTTCCAAAAAAAAATGTGTAGCAAGGGATTTTACCTAATTGTACTCAATTTCAAGAAGTATAGTCAATAGTGCTTCTCTAGCTCTCATGTCACACATGAAAAGATCTCTTTTTGCCTCAATGCAAATCTCCAAATCCTTTTCTTCAATGATTATCTTTACTGATTTTGTCAAGATCCAATATCCTGTACCCATGGACAACAAATGTCTCTTCATCTTTTCTTTCTAGCTATCATAATTTGTTCCATCAAACTTTAGACTATCTTTCTTGAACATGTTTGCCATGGATCTAGTGAACCTGTTAAACTTTTTCTTTAAGGACCTAATGCTTTCATACCAATTGTTAGAAATAATATTCCACCAAGATAAATGAGAATGGGTAGGGGGGGGGGAGGGGGTGAATCAATTATCTAACAATTAAAACATTTATCTTCTTTAAACAAACTTAACCATTCAACCAAAGTAAAAAACAACCATAATAAGATGCACATAGACGATTACACTAGATATGTTGACTAGGGAAACCCTTGATCAGAGGGAAAACCCTAGTGGGAATGATGCCCACAAGATGATGTACTAATATAAGTATTCCTTATTAGAGGATGGACCCTATTAGGAGTCTGTTACAATATTTAATACAATGAGTCCCTATTAGGAGACTTTGAATCCCTGTTAGGAGATTCCAACCCTATTAGGAGTTGTGGTATAATGTATGCAAGAAGAGCCCACTACCCAAACATGCAATTTCAATTGCAAGAAGAGATCACTACTCAAACAAGTAATTTACTATTATGTTCTTCTTTCCTCTATCCTATCAATTGGACAAACCATTCTTAGAGCTTGTAGACTAGGTCAGAAACATTAGATCCAAATACCAAACCTTAGATCACTCAGCAAAACCTCAGAAATGAAGTTTCCTTGACTTTCACACTATTCTACTTAACTTCACATTCAATACTTTATTGCTACTTTCCAATAATTCCAATGTATAACATGATAAAGGAATATATTATTCCTTTATACCAAGTCCATAAAACAATTCCCTGAGTTAGCTATTAGACCTTCTCAATTAATTATTATAGGACTACATTAAGAACATGTTATACTTAGCGATAACCTTAATCTTCTTCCTTACAATTTGAATAACTTTCCATACACACAATATTATGATGAGTGAGCTTAGCCACATTATCCTCAATATGTCTTCTTCATTTCCTCAACCTTGATCTTTAAGATATCAACTTTGGTAAGAGATATAACAAGTTTACTAGAACATGCCTCTATAAACCCTATCTCAGAACATAAATCACCAAAACTTACATAATTTCTTCTAGACTTGTTATTTCTTCTTTTGATGTTAACTACATATACCAGATTCTCAAAAGTATCTCCCATAACCTTGAGTAGTTATCATGCTCAACTAGCCACCCTTACCAGCTTGATCTTTCCACTATTCTTCTATCAGAAACCATAGAAAATAGTTATGTAGACATCAAACACATTATGTTGACATCAATGACAAACTCAGTCATGAATGTAATATATCATCATAGTAGTAATCCCCCATAGGAATATCATCAGCATTCATGCTTCCAACTAATCTTCCAACAAATAACACTTGGGGATACTGTCATTATAGTTTGATGTCTTGTTAGTAGCACTTCCTTTATCAGAGGGAGGAAAGGAAGCACAACTTAGATAGATTTAACAACTTCAAGTGAGTATCACCAATCAATTCTTTTATTCAAAGTCAATAGATAACTTGTGGCAAAGTGTTTCTTCTAGTGTAAACTAGAGTTGGAAATTTATAAGGAGTACTATTAGAGAATAAATCTATAAATGTTTTTCCCAACAATAAAGGTAAACAACAAGTAACAAAAGAAAGAACATCGATACACAAAAGGCACAACATTTTATCCTAGGAAAACTATCCAACTTGAGGGAAAAAACCTAGCCACACCAAAAATATATCTTGTTTATTAAAGAATAGGAGTTTGAGTACAATTCTTCTAATTGAATACAATACTTATCACACAAAACAACCATATATCTCTTGAATGAGACTCTCCTTATCATAATAGAAAGTCTTCATTTTCCAAAAGAAAGACTCTTCATATTTACAAATGCATTTCTCTCTACATGTCATGTGTCTTTGCATATTTCAAAACACATGTATATGAAAGACAATAATGCAAGTAATTAGGATATTACATGTAGCTACAAAAATCAATGCTTCCTCGTAGTAAAGGAGATAACATTTGCAAATTTCATGACATCTTGACAAACACAAATGCTATACCCATGTCTGTCAACAACAAATCTTTATAATGATATAAACATCTCATCATAATATTCACCATGTCTACGCCCAAAGATATTACATGGGTCATTGGGGATCAAAAGTAAGGGACTTTGTTGGTTGCATGACTAAACAAAGAAATTACTTAGCCAAGAAAGACAACATAGGGTCAAAGAGCACTGCAATAAGCTAGATCACACAAGTGAACAAAGGGAATTAAATCTTAAATATTTTAATTCTGCTAAGGGAAGAAGTGGATAGTGAAGACATCTCGAAGAAGTTGAGTATAATCATAATTTTTTGAGCTTGATTAGAAATTATCTTTCATGTCATGAGTGAAAATTTTAACCTTGGGTTGGAAACATTTTGGTTGGGATGATCAAGTGTGAAATTGATCCTTCCTTACCCATATTTTGATGAGATATTTAATTTTGTACATAATGTACTAGCCACAAAAGGCTTGACTTTGTGAAAAATATGAACATATCCCATTCATTAGTAGACTTTTCACTTCTTTCATATGATAGGGCCATAATGTACTAATTGATTAGAGATTATCTTTTTAAATATTAAATGGGACTTTGAGGACCAAAAGGAAAGGGACTTTGTTGGTTTCATGACTAAACAAAGAAATTACTTTGCAAGCTTTAATGAAGGCACACTAATTTTTGGAGAAATATATAATTTTATAGAAGTTTTTTAGAGTTCTTATATATACTTTCCTTTCTAGAGATTGGCTCATTTCATGAATTCCTAATAATATTGGTTATTGGGGGTAATTGTGGCTTCCTTTAGAGTGAAGGATCCCAACCTTACATAAATTATTGACTTTAGTATTGCACAACTTAGCTTCCAAAATACCTACAAGAAAATAACCTCTAAACACTTCCCCCTAAGACCAAATAAAACTATACTAGCCTAGATTTCTTGAACACAACAACATTCTTCTATCATTCTAGTCATTACTAATATCTCACTTAAGATAATCACTCATGACCTCTTCAAGTTGAAATGTATATCCTTCTTAGACACCCTCTTCCCCTCAAGGTTTTTCCACACTTCAAAATAATCTCTAGGTCCTTTATACAACAACCTTGAACTTCAAAACATAGATAACTTAACATGCTACTATCATGAATTGGTAGCAAACTAGTTGTACTGTAGTCTTTTGGATAGACCCACACATTGAGGTGAATAATTTTAAAACCAAAATTTATTTCCTTAATAAAACCATCAAATATTGGCACAATTTTCCCCCCCAAAAAAATCCAAAGATGGGAAAGATCCAACAGTTGATTTGGAAGATATGGATCCTACACCAAGATTGAAATTTTTGGGGCAATTTCTCTTTATGGTGATAGTTTACATTTACTTTCTTCCTTTCAAAAACCTCAAATATTTGGCTCTCTCTTTTTCAAATTCCTTAGTCATATTATTTCACATTGTATTTCATCATTCTTGTCCATTATGAGGCTTATTACATATTTCAATGAAGGGAAACCAGATTCTACTTGATCTCTAGATACCCTAGGCAAGGATTTAACTAGTTAGAAAGAAACCTCTTGTATCTACCTTGAAACTCAATCAAATGACATTTCTCCAAAGACAAAATGAATGCAATTCAATTCTTGTATTTCTTATAATGAAGAATCTTCAAATGAATATCATGAAGGTTTTGAAAACAATGCTGCAAACTATCTTTTATATCTATTCAAATAAGAGAATAAGTATGAAAACTAACTTTATTAATTGCTATGTTTGTTGCATTGAATTCATCTACCTCCTTTTAGGAATTAGAAATATTTATATGTTTGTTCCAAACTTGGGAACTGCACAAACTCCTATACCTACATTTCAAGTCTTCCATAATCACATTGGATTGGTTTGATATCCTTAATAACCAAGTTATCAATGTGGAAAAATTCAATTCTTTTGTACGTCATTATTCTACATTGTTGTATTACATCACATTATTTATTATTGAACATGAAACATAACTATATCCCTTAATATACTCATGGACCCACTTATTAGCACTTATAAGCTCTTGACACAAATTTAACCTTATTGCATTAAAATATTCTATTGGACATGAAAACATCATGAAAAGACCTTGATGGACTTATTACAATGCCAATTGACCATGAATGGTCTTTATTAAATCTTCAAATGCTTAGGATCCTTTAGTGACCCTAGTGTATCTTCTCAGTCTCCTGGTGGTCCTATACTAGTTGATACACTCTTATGTTATTTAAATCTCCTATGTAGAAACAAAACTTATATTTCCTCTCTATTCTCTAACTGTAAATTTTGAACCTTTTCTTTAATTTATCTTGTCACGGTCAAGTTTCTAATATTTTCATTTACCTTCACCAATCAATTTCTCCCAACTATCATAGGCTCAAACTTCAATGTTTCTTGTTTGAGGGAATAATAGCACAACCACAAGCTACCTCAAAATGAAAAAATTCAAGATAAACATTCTCTCTTGTAGCACAAAACAATATCTCTTTAGTTATCATACCTTATTTTCCATAAAAAATTTGTGTGAAGTGACAATAATTATATCTTTTATAGATTTCAATCCATTCATTTCTAATATTAGGAAGACCTATGCATTTAATGACAAACAAACTCTTATGATAACTAGCTAAGAAGACAACCTTAACAAAAAGAATATCTAGTAAATCCACTTAGAATATAAAAGTCATTAGACTAAATGATTTTAGTCTCATTATTATGAGTGCTTATATTTTGAGGACCACTTGTTTCATATGCATCAAAAAAGGCTCATCTTTATACAAGTGTATGAGATGAGACATAACATGCATGACCAAACCATTTGGCTTATGCAAAACATCCCTAGAACTCATATAGGAAAACATTATTCATTACTATAGGGCATTTAACATTTCCTTTTCTTGATCTAGATTATGATTTTGCTGATAATAGGTTCTATAATCCACAATCATATTTGTAGAGGTAATAGTCAAGACATTAGGAAAGGTGATAATATAAGAGAAGTCTTAGTACAATAGATACATGAGTGCATGTATACAATAGACTTTTAATATTGGATATATTTAATAGAGAAAGAGAAAAATGCTTGTAGGAAATGTATCTCACCTTCTTATCCATTCATTGCATTGAGATGACTTCATTCTATGTAAATTTGTTGTCTCCCTACTCAAATGTGAAGCTTTAGAATATTCCTAGTTTCTTTGAGTGGGCAGGGTCTGATTTATTGGCAATAACTTCATAGATATTTCATCACATTGTAAATTGGACACAGATGAAAATCATGCATGGATAAAACCCTAGCAAAGACAAGCTCCTAAGGGCTTTAGTAATTATGAAGCATCTCTAGATCATAAAATATTTCTTCTACTAGAATTAATAAATCACCAGTACACAGTAAATCAAAATTTGAAGTTCTAGTACATTTAATTGTAATATTTCTTTAGTTTATGATAACTACTAATATCATTGATGAATTCTCAACTCTAGATTGGATTTTAAATTTTAACATAAAAAATTGGTATTCAAAAATACAGTTGTGTCTACAAGATTTTTGTAGCTTGGATATTGAGAACTAGGAGTAGCAACTAGAGTAAATGAGTGTGTTCTATTTATTTAGAACTCCAATTCTATCATTGATTGATTTACTCATGCAATTTGTAAGAAGAAAATTGGTAGAATATTTTTGAGTTTAATGTGAAGAAGAAAATCCCAAAGCCTTATATATAAACCTTCTAAAGATGATTTCCTTTGAATATTCAAGTAATCAACTCACCATCTTTGTAAAGAATGGCCAACTAGACTCACTGGCAATAACTTGTCTTGAAAGAGTAAAAAGTAGGATTAACATTTGGCTAAAATCTACATGAAATATTTGTGGCAAACTTTGTTAAATAATGTGTATCATATTGAAATGTTTATCAAAATAAAAAAATCAAGAGCATTGACAAAGATAATTGTCATGAAAAGTGAAAACTAAGACAATTGGGCTCATTTGGGACCAAGTTAAATAGGGGTTACAAGTATTAATAAGTCTAAGCTAAGTCCTATCACATGAAGTTATTTTTAGTTTTTAGTTTTGCACATTTGATACAATGTTTAGATCATTGGCTCATCCAACTAGATATCATTGTCAAATAATAAAAACCTAAAAATTGCTAATTTAGATTTGAGAATATGTGGCCATGCAATCTAGTTAAGAAGGAGCATTATAAATGATCTCCTTGGAGCATTAGAAATCTCTCCTTGGAGCATTAGAACAAGAAATAAATAAATTATAATTAAGTTCAAGATAACAGTTAAGAAGGAGTTGTGACTCTTTTTTTTAATCCAAAATATTGTTGTCAATTTTTCTAGAATTACAATGCATGGCCATGAAAAAACAATAGTTCTTTCATAGTGTGCTGTCCTCAATACCCTCAAATGACATCGAAGAAAATCATCCAACATAAGGTGAATTTTTTTTTTCACATTCAAGGTACCATTACATAGTTTATTGCAACTATCATAATGCCTATATAAAAATAAGGTATTTTCTTGGGAATAATATTAAGTTGAGAAACTAGAATAATTTGGAACTTGTGACTCTTAATCATCAATGTGAACAAGATGAGACAATTCCTCAAAATCACACATGGTTTTTGCATCAAACAAACTGATGAGCTTTGAAAGAAAAACACACACCTTGAAGCAACAAGAATTCCTATGTAGGCTACTTTTCTAAGTCTACCATTGACTCCAACTCTATAGATATTTGATTCATGTATCTCTTTGATAGCTTAAAAAAACTTAGCTTTATCTCATGAACAAGGCCATCATTAAGCATCCAATCAATTGGAATCTAAAACTCTTTGTAAAGGACCATTGTCCTTTCTCTTATTTACAACAGGTTATAGACAATTTGCTCCAAATTTTTGAGCAACATTTTCATCCTCTTTAAAGTAACATCATAGGGTTGATGATCATCATAATCATATGAAAAAACTTTAGATTTCAATTTTTCCATATCCCAACATGTAAATGTAGCTTCTTGCATAGTATCATCTTTCTTCTTTGGCCAACCAAAATGCTTTAAAATTTCTCTCTCATCAACAAGAAAAGAAAGCTCCTCATAAAGACACTAAAAAAAAGCTAACACACCTTTAATATTAACATAAGATGAAACCATTAATTCTTTTATTAGATCTAGACAAAGTCACCTTGGGTTTCAATGTCTTCTTTGATTGCTAGCAAGTGTGTAGAATAGTTTTCAAGTTCTCCAATCATGTTGTTATGAGTTGTTGCTATATCTAGATTTTCAAAATTCCTAATTGTAGAGGAATATTTTGAATCTTTTTAAATGGTAAAATTGTACTACTTCTAGAGTTTTTTGCATTGTGTCTTTTCCTATTATTTTCTTAGAATGAAGGGGTTGAAAAGGAGATAAGGGTTTTCAAGGAATTAGAGGTGGTGGTGGAATGTTGTTGGAACATTTTGGAGCTAGAGATGGAGGTGGAGGTGGAGGTGGTGGCATGCATCTTGGATATTTTGGATTCAAAGAGGTTGAGATAGTAGAAGATACTGATGAAGGTTTTGGAGAAAGTTTTGGTATTCTTGATTGTCTTTTTGTACCTTCTAGGCCCATATATTTAGTCAAAAAAGTTGTTTGGAACTCAATGTTTAGAGGAGTTATGACTCTTACAAAAGGCATAAAATATTGAAGGGATAAATTATACCTCATATTGGAGGGTATAAAAGTTGTATAGCTTTTCTAATTTTCCTCGGTTTTAGTTGGCAACTTTGCAAGCTTTCTTCTCTTTGTTTTAGTAGAAATGAATTGTTATGGATGTTAGGTGTGAAGTCTTTTAATCAGAAAAGTTTACGCCATCTTGAAGAAAATCCAAATCCTTATGAATAAGCAATTTAAATTATTGGATGGAACTTGTTTTCTTTTGATGAGGACAACTTAATCCTGTGTTTTGGTTTTGGGGATGGTAAGTTTCAAACTTCTTTTCATATTATCTTGCCAATTCATTTTCATATGACACTTTACAGAGTTCACAAGAGAGAAAGTGAAATGCCTATCACTAAAATTACATTTTTGTTGCATCATACAACTTCAACTCATGAACAAGTGATTAGTTTCTATCCATATGGTAACATATGCAATAGATTTGAAGAAGCACTAAGATGATACAGGGAAATAGTCCCCAACTATGACTTGTTGGTTAGTAAGGATTTTTATTTGATTAAGCTTTGATATTTATGATTAAATATTGAAGTCTTGGACTTAGAAAGTATGTCTTTCTAGAATGATTGATTGGGTTCATATTTATATTGTTCATATATGTAGTAGGTATTGAATATAGTTATGTCATTTACTAATGTATTTCATATTTTTCTATTTATATTAGGGACAACATCTTTTTCACCAATAATCAAAGCAATGATTTGCATTGTGGAGAAAAGTGGGGGGAAATACCATGTTCTTTTGATAATTGTAGATGGATGGGTTGTATATCATTAATTTATGCTTCTTTTCAAATGTATTATTAATTTAACAAACTAAAACTTCTTTCATCTTGTTGGATAAAAAGTATTTACTTACTAGAATTCTTGAATTATATGTAATATACACTTACACTGCACACATTATCCTTATTGTTTATGCTTGTACCCATCCTTAGACTGATCTAATGTAGGTTAAATATTTATAGGTACCAAGAAGTGTTGACACTGAATATTGTAACTTGAGCCCACAAGAACAAAATAGTCAATGCAATACTACAAGCAAGGTAATCCCATGTACATGATTTTGTCATATTTTCAATGCTAATAACTATTGTATAAAATTGTATCTATAATGTAAGAGTTTTTATGACTCATGTATTGAATATTTGCAATTCTATATTGATTTATACCATATAGTTTTATTCCAAATAAAGTTGAAGCCTTTCCTACCAGTACTCATAAACATCCTTTTCATCATCTGTATCCATGTTGTTACCTCAAATACCATTTTCTTCATCTTTATCCATGCAATCATACAAAATTGTAGCCAATACATTTCTAATACTAATGCTCTTACAATGCTCTCCCAACTTCAAAATATCTATCATTGGCTACCATGTAGAAACCAATCTAATATTTACATTTATACATCCTTTATGTAGTTTGTATATACAAAGTTCTCATCTTTTCTATGTGGCTTCCATTACATTTGTGGGTGTTAAGCCTTGCTTTTGGTCCCCAATCATAGCAACATGATGTTGAGAAATATATTTTTGTGCATCTCCTTCCATTTTTGGTTGTGGAGGCTCATTCAAAAATGCCCAGTTGCTTCTTGTCCTAGCTTAAAGGTTATGATGGTACATATTTCTAATGGGCATTTACCTAGTTTTGGGGCTCACCCGTGATTGGGTAACCATGCGTGCATTTTGTTGGTTTATTCTATTACTCTGATCAGACATAAACCCCTCTTGTTTAAGTATAATTAGTATTAATTAATAAAATTACAAATGCTTGGAGAAAAATAAAAATATTTGTATCATGGTCCTCCTATACCAAGTGATGGAAGTGAGGATTTGATGGTGGTTAGGGGCACATCAAAAAAAGGGCTACAATAATCATGATAGAATTGAGAAGATAGTGAAAATAAGAATAAAAGGACAATATCACCTGAGAAGATTGAAAAGACAAGGAGATGAGAGTTTGAAGAAGAATATGTTAGGAGAAGCCAATACAAATCAAGAGCTTTTGCAAGCTACAAAGTGGCCAAAGATAGCTTAAGGTTCTAAAGTTGCTAGAAGAGAGTGATGGAGTCTAAAGAGAACCAGGAGATTCTCCAAATTGAAAAATATTGATTTAAAAAATGAGAGGAGGCAAGAGTAAGAGATTAATGAGACACTTGAATTTGCATGAGACCTGTTGGTGTTTTTCAACTATTGAACAATAAAAGTTTAATATGAAGATAATAATACTCACAAATCTAAGGAATAGCTACTTCCCATTTACAGTTGTTTGTGCATATTATTTGGTTCCAACTTCAATAAAACTAGGAACAATTTTCTACTCTTTAGGCTCTGCAGAACCAAGGTACCACCTAAGGGATAATTCAAAATGAATGCTATTGCATGAGAATTTTATTAGTTTCATTTCGATTCTCATCTTCTATCTCTGACATATATATATAGCATATCCATTCCTTGACACTTTCAAATGATATACATCCCTTATAAGTATATTTGGTCACAATTCTTCTCAGATTTACAAGTGCTTCTAGCAATAGTAGCCAACTAAAGCTTAAAGGTCACATCCAAACAAGTGTTGACCACCCTTGAAACTCTTCATACAATAAAATAAAGTTGATTTTTATTTTAGACTTGATGCTTATTCATGATCTACCTACCTATAGACTGGATTAATTAGATCAATGCCTATTCCATTGGGATTCAAAGTCTACTCCAATTTATAGATTTGATTTGTTGCATTACAAAAAATATTATCAGAAATGCTTATTGGAATTCATTCTTATAGACATCCTTTCTATTACCATAGCAATCCCATCAAATTCACTAAAGCATTTACTTAATTCATTGAATTAATAACAATAATGAATTGACATACAACCTAAGAGAATTTCCTTCAAGTGGACAAGCTTTGCTCACACAATATTAGAATAACCAGGTAATAACAAAGGAGACAAAATTCAGTAAGAATAGATATGGGGATAGTTCAATTTTGTATTAATCTCCTTTTGAAGATTTGCATACAATTATAATAGAACTCTGAATGACTCTAGACAAGACATTAGACCCATGTAATGTCAATATATTCCAAGTATTTTTAGAAAGAATACACCATAAGTTTTGCATACTTTTAACTGGACCAAACCATACTCAATATGAACTAAAATTGTATTAGAAATTGGACCCTTCTCTAGCCTTGGAATCTCACTTATATAGTGTAAGATGCAACAAGCTTTAAGCATAGAGAACTAATAGCTATCCTATAGATAAAAGATTTTTTACAAGTGTTTATTGTCATAAAAGACAAAAAGGTATGTAACAACAATAATTTTACATCAAAATATTCTTTTGGACAAACTACTTTTCTATTACACCTCAAAATTGTGAAATCAATGATTGGTTCCCAAGTTATTCTGATTCTTTGGAGTACGTGGCCATTAGGCTTGAGAGTGATGTGTCCTGTGTTAGGATTAAACCACAGATAGAAATAATAATTACATGCAAATATAGCCAATAAAAAATAATAATAGATCACATAGAAAAGAATGCAAGACACCAAGATTTAATGTGGTTCACCCAATCCCTAGGCTATGTCCACCAAACAACAAGTACGATATTATTATGATCTAGTGATTACAACCTGATAATAATCCATAATCTCTTATAGCTCAATACTACTACAAGAACCAATTTCACATCACAACTTAATGAAAGTACCTAACCATAAGCCCTTTTATACAAGTAATTTTATGCCGCTTTAGGGTTACAACATGTCGGCCATATGTCGGGCATATGTCAGCCACTACGTCAACCAGGACCCTAAATTTTTTTTTGAGGCAATGCCTCAAATTCCAAAGAATTTATGAAGTATGTACAATACTTTCCTAATAAATCACCACAAATTAACAATCTCCCTCTTGGAGACTGATCTTGTAGCAATACCACTACCACATGGGGCTCCCAATGGATCAAACCACCTTGGATTCTACTATTTTTTTAATCATATTCAGTCTAGAAGGCCAACTGAAGCTGAAGAGGAGTTTAGCTTCTCCCTTGTTATTACCTTTATCAACATATCTACTAGATTGTCATTTGTATGTATCTTATCTAGCTTTAACTATCCATCCTCCAAAATTGATCGAATGAAATGGTACCACAACTATATGTGTTTGGTCTTTGAATGTAGAGCTGAATTCTTGGTAAGATGAATGGCACTTTGAGTATCTATAAACAAATAATTATCTGTCTAAGGATGTCCCAATTCTTTTAAGAAAAACTAAAGCCATATCATGTCCTTGGATGTCTCTATATCAGCTACATACTTTGCCTCTATAGTGGATAAAGCATTAACCTTTTGTAACCTAGAAACCTAGCTCATGACTGCCTCACCAACAATAAAGACATAACCTATAGTACTCCACTTGGTATCAATATCACCTACCAAATCTGAGTCAACATAGCCCTATAAATCAGTATCAAAGCCCCCAAAGTGTAAACACTTATTAGATATTCCTCTCAAATATCTAAGAATCCATTTGATGGCTTTCCAATGCTTAATTATTGGATGACTCATACACCTACTAATGACTCCCACTGCATGTGCAATATTTGGCCTAGTACATAGCATAGCATACATTAAGCTTCCTACAACTAAAGCATAGGGTACCTTGGACATCTTATCCTCCTCTTCTTGTGTCTTAGGACACATCTCCTTAGTCAACTTCAAATGACTAGGTAAATGTGTGCTAATAGCTTTAACATTCTCAATAGAGAAATGTTGCAACACCTTCTCAACATAATCAGCCTGAGATAGCATCAATTTTCTATTTTCCTATCTCTACAAATCTTCATACCAAGGATTTGTTTTTCTACCCCCAAATCTTTCATAGCAAATGCATGTGGTAATTGGTGTTTTAGCCTCTTAATGTGATCCATGTTAGACCTAACTACAAGCATATCATCAATATATAAACATAAAATAATGTAGCTGTCATCATCTGACCTCTCAAAATAAAAACAATAATCTAAATGACACCTATTATATCCATGCTCATGCATGAAACTATCAAATTTTAGATACCATTGCCGAGGTGCTTGCTTCAAGCCATATAAACTTTTCTTCAATTTGCACACTAAGTTCTCCTTACCTTTGACCACAAATCCCTATGGCTAAGCCATATATCTCTTCATCCAAATCAACATGAAGGAAGGCTATTTTAACATCAAACTACTCTAAATGCAAATCTTCAATAGCCACAAGACTTACAATAGTACAAATAGAAGTCATCTTAACAATAAGAGAAAATATCTCATCAAAATCAATGCCCTTTTTCTGTGCAAATCCTTTCACAACTAACTTGGCTTTAAATATTTTTTTACATCAATCCTCTTCTTTTAACCTATAAACCCACTTTTTCTATAAAGCCTTTTTACCTGTAGGCAATTTTCGTAAATCCCAAGCCTTATTCTTTAGCAAAGAGTCCATTTCATCTTTCACTATAGACTCCCACTAAATCTTAGTATCCACTTGCACAACTTCATCATAACATTCAAGTTCACCAGCATTAGTAAGTAAAATTGATTACAAAGAGGGAGAGAATTGTTCTGGAGGTCTAATTGTCCTTGTTGACTATCTAAAATTCATTGGTGTGTGTGGTATTTGTTGTTGCAGTTGTTGCACAACATGAGGAATGGCTCGAACATCAATTTTTGGAGTATCATCCAACACTACATAACCATCTTCTTTCTTCTCATGGTGTTGCAACATACATTTGTAGAACACTTTCTCATTGACTATGAAATCCTTGCTTAAAATTTTATGATTTTCAAAATCCCAAAGCCTATAACCAAATTTATTAATGCCATATCCAAAAAATACACATTTCTTTGACTTAGCTTCTAGCTTGGTTTTATTTTTAGAATCTATGTGAGCAAATGGTTCATAGCCGAAGGTTTTGAGAAAAGAATAACTCACCTTCTTACCAGTCCATGCTTCCTCTAGAATACCATAGCCCAAAGGAGTAGATGGACATCTATTAATCAAATATACAATAGTATTGACAACCTTTTCCCACATGTGTAAGGGCAACCCAACTTGCAACCTCATGCTCCTTACACACTCCATTATAGTCCTGTTCATGCATTCAACCACTACATTTTCTCATGGAGTCATTAGAATAGTTTTTTGTCTATGAATACCATTAGTGGAGAAATAATATTCAAATTCACAACTACAATAATCACCACCATTATCAGATCTGAGACATTTTAATTTCTTACTAGTCTCATTTTGAACCAAGCATTTCCATTTCTTAAAAGTTTGAAATACATCATATTTTTGTCTAAGGAAATAAACCCATACTTTTCTAGTTGCATCATCAATAAATGTAACATAATAATGAAAACCACTAAGGGAAGATACCTGAGCTGGTCCCCATACATCTGTATGCACAAGCTCTAATTTCTCCTTTTTGTTTTCCTTCCCAGTCTTTACAAAACTCACTCTCTTTTGCTTTTCATAGACACAACTTTCACAAAAATCCATATTCACACATTTCAGACCTAGTAAAACTTTCTTTGAATGAAGTACTTTCATACCTTTCTCACTCATCTGCCTAAGTCTATTGTGCCACAAATTTGTATCAAAATCTATAGCAGTTGTTTTTTCTCCCTGCTCAACTACAAAAATTGTTCCTGAACATTCATTTTTCTCTAAAACAATTAAAGTAGAAGGAACAATATGACCTATACAAAGATATAAGGTGCCTACTTTCAAACCTTTTGCTACTACAAGAGAACCTTTTGAAACCTTCCAATTTTTATCATTAAAAGTAACTACACAACCCTCATCACCAAGTTGCCTTGCTGAAATTAAATTCCTACTCAGCCTTGGAACATGTCTTACCTCATGTAGTAGCCAATGATTCCCATTCTGTGACTTAATCTTAATTTTTCCCTTTCTAACAATCTGAGAGGGTTCATTATCCCCCAAATAAATAAGCCCAAAATCCCTTTGGACATAATCATTGAAATAACCTCTATGAGGTGTAGCATGAAATGAAGCATCAAAATCTAAAACTCATGAATCATCAACACTTTCTAAAGATAGAAGCAAAGCGTCCTCTTCAGATTTGTTACTTACCACATTTTTCTCCTTGTCTCCATCTAGTTTATCTCCTTCATTTTTCTTTTGATTCTAGAAATATTTCTTTTTATGACCTAGTTTCCCATGGTACCAATAGTCATTCAATCCTCTAGACCTCCTCCCCTTTGACTTTCCTCTTGATTTCCCATGATTTCTAGAATTACTTCCTCTCTTAGTCAGTCTACCCTTGCTTTGTGCATTCAAAGAACTTCTTGATGTAGATCCACTTGAGGACTTCCTATGACCTCACTCAAAATAACACCAATCACATCATCATATTTTAGGGTACTAGATCTAGGAACAAAATTACTCACAACCATTACCAAGCCATTCTAGCTTTCAAACAAAGAACACAAAATTAAGAGAGCCCTAATTTATTCTTCAAAATTGATACCCACAAAAGATAACTAACTAGTAATAGTATTAAAATCATTTAAATTATCTGCAATAGATTCATCTTTTTCCATTTTCACATTAAATAAACACTTCATGAGAAATACCTTGTTTGAAGTGGAGGGCTTTTCATACAATGTTGCTAAGGTTTTCATCAACTCTTCTATTGTCTTCACTTTTGTAATATTAAATGCCACTAATTGTGCTAGGCATAATCAAATGCTTCCAAGTGCCTTTCTATCTAAAATATCCCATTCATCATTTGACATAGATCCTTGATTCTTGTCTTTTCCTTCTAATGACTTCCATAAATGCTTCTGATAAAGATAGTCTTCCATTTGCATCTTCCATAACTAGAAGTTCTTCCCATTAAACTTGTCAACCCTCAACTTACCCTTGTCTGCCATTGCTCCCACTCAACCATGAGATTTTTCTGTATAGAATAATTGAAAAATGACCTCGCTCTGATAATGCTTGGTAGGATTAAATCATAGACAAAAATAATAATTACATGCAAATATAACTAATAATAGAAAATAATAGATCACACAGAAAAGAACATAAGACACCAAGATTTAATGTGGTTCACCCAATCTCTAGGCTACATCCTCTAAATAGAATGTCTGATATTATTATGATCTAGTGATTACAACTTGATTACAATCCATAATCCCTTACATCTCAATACCACCACAAGAACCAATTTCACATCACAACTTAATAAAAATACCTAATCCTAAGCCCTTTTATACAATTAATTTTATTCCACTTTAGGGTTACAACATGTTAGCCATACGTCGGTCATATGTTAGCCACAATGTTGGCCATGACCCAAATTTTTTTGTTGAGCTGATGCCGTGAACCCCAAAGAATTTATGAAATATGTACAGTACTTTCCTGATCAGTCACACAAACTAACATCCTGCCCTATTATCTACAAGCTGACTTCAACTTAGGGGTTCTCAATGTCTTCATCATGAACTATTAAAGTAATAGTTACCTTTGCATCTTTTTCTACCCCATCATATTCTACCATCTATTTTTCAGACATAAATTTCTCTTTCCATTCATTAAAAATCGTGTCATTAGGCCAATCAAAGTTTATGATTTCCCTTTGCACTTTTATTACAAAATTTCTAGCTGCTTCTATTTTAATGAGATCTTTCCTTATAATATTGTAAAATAACTACACTTTGACCAACTCTTCATTGGTCATTGCCCATAGTAGATGCCCATTTTCATTTACAACATTATTCATTCTTTGACAGAATATTTCATCTAATTCCTTTTCCCATTCTTTCTTTTCTTTTATTCTATCAACTTTTTTGAGAGCACTAGGAAAAAGATCAAATTTCTCAGTCATATACTTGGAGAAGAAAATTGTTATTCTTTTCTTAATAGAGTCTCATTTTTCATCAAAATCCTCCATCTTATTAAGCAAACAAAAAATCTTTTCTATTTGGTGACATGGCAACTGGATGATTGATATGCATATAGTAGTAATATCATTATTCCTTTCGCTCCACTTCTATACAATGGGTATTAATTTACCCTCATCTCTTTTTATTTCATCCCAAATAGCTACAATTCTTGCCAACTAATCATAAAATGTTGGCCATTCAATTCTATCTATTAAGTACATTATAGCTTGCCTTATTTTTTCTTCATATTGATTATTCAATTCTACATGCATTGCATATAATTTATTCTTTTCTTCTTCAAACTCCTCTGTATTGTAGAATTTTAGCCTCTATGGGGTGTCTTGTATTTCAATAATGGGAGTGGATTTGAATGGATCAACTAGTGGCTAGGGATATACAATTCTTGGCCTGCTAGATTCTCCCATTTTTCTCTTCCCAAGTTGCTTGTCCATTTGAGATATCTGATTTTCCAACAATTGTATCTATTTTCCCCTTTCCTCATAGGCCTTTAGAACTTGTTCAAATTTAGCATTAAGTTCTAAGAACTTATCCTGTTCTTTTCGAAACACCACATTCCCAAATTTTACCATTTCTGAAGCCATTCCAAAATTTTGTTGGCTACTCACTTCATCAACCCTATATAATATAATAGTACCAGTATGCTCTAAACTAGAAATTTCTTGCATTCTAGTTTTATCTCTTTTCTCAATTGACTAAATTTCCAGGGCTCGATGATCATCACTAAATCTAATTCCCCTATGTGCCTGTAGTATTTCTTTCTCAGTTTTATATTGCACATTTTTCTCTTTTCTAATTGAATAAAAAATAATAGCATTAACTATATCCCACTCAGGTAAAATTAGGACCCCTGATTCCTTAATTAATTGTCTCCTAGCCTTAGGTGTTAACTAGAAAAAATCACTCAAAAATTTGGACTTTACCTCTTCTCCAATAACAGAGTTTGGTTTGCCAGGTTGTTCTATCTTTATTTTCTTACATACTTTCTCAAAATTTCCTATATTCCTTCTCCATAAAAATTGTGCAAAAGCCCTAGATTTAACAAAATTTTCATCTTTTATAAACTTTTGAGAAGCTTGAGAAATGATTGGATCTATCTCCTTACCTTGATAATCAACAACTGTGAGGTCTAAGGAGGGCACATGAGGCTCTTGAGGCACTTCTCTTTTCATGTCTGCAAAAGTAACAATTACATCCCCTTCTCCACCCATTTTTCTTAGTTTCTCTCTTAAGGATGCTTCATCCTCTATTTTGATTGGGGTTTGAGTTGGGGAATACTCTTCTACATGAGAAGATGATCATTGTTCTAGTTTTTTCCTCATTGGGGCACTAGCTGAAGGTGGACTCTCTGGCCTTGGTCTTCTGTGAGGGGGAACTTGCTATATGTTCTGAACTACTATGTACCCTACCCTCTTCAGCAATGTATACTAACCTGGAGAAACTATCATTCTACTATTTATCCTTCTCTCCACCTCTACTGCTCTATCAAGATAGGATTTGACATATGTAGCCTTCTTCTCATTCATGGCTTGCATTATTGTAGTAAAATTATTCATCAATAAATGCATTTTGGCTCCCCAATATTTCTTGCCTTTCAATGGATCATAATTAGAGTCAAATACATTAATAAATTCTAAAACTTTGCTGAATAATATCCATCTCTCTTTCCTTACCTCTTGTTCTTGTAAGGAGAATATATTCCTAATAATATCTTTAGGGAAATACACCTGCTATATGATACTAGTGGCTCTTTTCCTTTCTCTCAAAAGATCAAAGAATCCCTCTAGGTCAATGTACCTAGCATGGGATTTTTCCATAGTGTACTTATTCAAAAATAGGCCAAAGATGTTAGATTATGCTGACTGATCAGGAAAGTACTGTAAATACTTCATAAATAGTGGGGTTCGGGGCATCGACCCAAAATTTTTTTTGGGCTGTAGCTGACATGGTAGCCAACATATGGCCAACATGTTATAACCCTAAAGTGGTTTAATACTTGTATAAAAGGGTTTAGGGTTGAGTATTTTTCATTATGTTGTGATGCAAAATTGGTTCTTGCAGTGGTATTGACCTGTAAGGGATTAAGGATTGTAATCAGGTTGTAATCACTGGATTGTAATAAGATCAGACTTGCTATTTTGGTGGATGTAGCCTAGGGATTGGGTGAACCACATTAAATCTTGGTGCCTTGTGTTCATTTTTGTGTGATCTATTATTTTCTATTATTGGTTATATTTGCATGTAGTTTTTATTTTTGTCCGTGGTTTATCCTAACAAGTGGTATCAGAGTGAGATTTTCTTTCAGTTATCCTCTGTAGGAAAGTCTCACAGTTAAGTGGGAGTCTCATGGTTGAGTGGGAGCGATGGTAGATGAGGGAAAGCTAAGGGTTGATAGGTTTAATGGGCAAAACTTCCAGTAATGGAAGATGCAAATGGAAGACTATCTATATCAGAAGGATTTATGGAAGCCATTGGAAGGCAAAGCCAACAATCAAGGAACTATGTTAGAGGTTGAATGGGATCTTTTGGACAGAAAGGCACTCAGAAGCATTCGGTTATGCATGGCACCATTGGTGGCATTTAATATTACAAAAGAAAAGATGACAAAAGATTTGATGAAAACCCTAGCGACACTGTATGAAAAGCCCTCCACTTAAAACAAGGTATTTCTCATGAAGCATTTATTTAATATGAAAATGGTAGAAGGTGGATCTATTGTAGATCATTTAAATGAGTTTAATACTATTACTAGTCAGTTATCTTCTATCGGTATCAATTTTGATGAAGAAATTAGGGCTCTCTTGATTTTGTGTTCTTTTTCTGAAAGCTGGAATGGATTAGCAATGGTGGTGAGTAATTTTTTTTTTGGATCTAGTACCCTAAAATATGATGATGTGATTGGTGTTGTTTTGAGTGAGGAAACTCATAGGAAATCCTCAGGTGGATCTACATCAGGAAGTGCTTTGAATGAACAAAGTAGGGGCAGAATGACTGAAAGAGGAAGTAACTCTAGAAATTGTGGAAAATAAAGAGGAAAGTCAAAGGGGAGGAGGTCTCAATCGAGATGACCAAATGATTGCTAGTACTGTGGGAAACCAGGGCACAAAAAGAAAGATTGCTGGAATCAAAAGAAAAATGAAGGAGATAAATCAGATGGAGACAAGGAGGCAAATGTGGTAAGTAACAAATCTGAAGAGGATGCTTTGCTTCTATCTTTAGAGAGTGTTGATGATTCATGGGTTTTAAATTCTAGTGCTTCATTTCATGCTACACCTCATAGAGGTTATTTCATTGATTATGTCCAAGGGGATTTTGGGCTTGTTTATTTGGGGGATAATGAATCCTATCATATTGTTGGAAAGGGAAAAATTAAGATTAAGTTACAGAATGGGAATCATTGGCTACTACATGAGGTAAGACATGTTCCAAGGCTGAGTAGAAATTTAATTTCAGTAGGGCAACTTGGTGATGAGGGTTGTGTAGTTACTTTTAATGATAAAAATTGGAAGGTTTCAAAAGGTTCCCTTGTAGTAGAAAAAGGTCTAAAAGTAGGCACCTTATATCTTTGTACAGGTCATATTGTTCCTACTACTTTGATTGTTTCAGAGAAAAATGAATGTTCAGGAACAATTACTGCAGTTGAGCAGGGAGAACAAATAGCTGTTGTAGATTTTGATACAACACTGTGGCACAATAGACTTGGGCACATGAGTGAGAAAGTTATGAAAGTACTTCATTCAAAGAAAGTTTTACCAGGTTTGAAATGTATTAATATGGATTTCTATGAAAGTTGTGTGTATGGAAAACAAAAGAGAGTGAGTTTTGTAAAGACTGGGAAGGAAAAAGAGAGAGGAGAAATTAGAGCTTGTGCATACAGATGTATGGGGACCAGCTCAGGTATCTTCCCTTGGTGGCTCTCATTATTATGTTACATTTATTTATGATGCAACTAAAAAAGTATGGGTTTATTTCCTTAGATAGAAATTTGATGTATTTAAAACTTTTAAAAATGGAAATGCTTGGTTGAAAATTGGACTGGTAAAAAATTAAAATGTCTCAGATTTGATAATGGTGGTGAGTATTGCAATCATGAATTTGAAGATTATAGCTCCACTAATGGTATTCATAGATAGAAAACTGTTTCAAGGACTCTACAGGAAAATGGAGTGGTTGAATGGATGAACAGGACTATAATGGAGCGTGCAAGGAGCATGAGGTTGCATGCTGGGTTGCCCTTACACATGTGGGTGGAGGCTATCAATACTGCTATATATTTGATTAATAGAGGTCCCTCTACTCCTTTGAGCTCTGGTATTCCAGAGGAAGCATGGGCTGGTAAGAAGGTGAGTTATTCTTTTCTCAAGACCTTTGCTTGCGGATCTTTTGCTCATATAGACTCTGAAAATAGAACCAAGCTAGTGTATACACTAATCTAATATGCTAGAAATACTAATCTAATGAAAGAATTTACACATTAAAATAACATAACATATAAGAGATGCAAAGCAAAGACAAACTCAAATGAGAATGTGAGCCATGGATAGGCTCTCTTAATGAGATTTTTTCTCTTGCTTTTGGGATGTGTCTATTTATGGATTGGGGATGTATGCTCAAGTGCTCAAAATGGCTTCAATGGAGATGGGTAATAGCAAATTGGTAGCTTTGTGAGCTCTCAATTTGGCATTATAAGGGTATGGGTATGGATTTTGGCTCTCAAAAGGGCATGATAACTTTAGCTCAAGGATTGTGATTGAAATGGCTTGGGAGGGGATTCAATTTATAGGCTAAGGGCTTGAAGGATGGAGGGCTAAGATGCAAGGAGAGATGAAGGCTTAAGGAGGGCTAAGATGCACTCAAAGGAGAGCACATGGATTGTACTTGTTTAGCACCAATGGGAAGGTGACACTTGTCACAAGGAGGATGAGTGTGAGAGGGTAGGGTAAAGGGTTGATTAAAGGCATGATGAGTGGGGTTGAGTATGTAAGAGAGATGTAAGAGGAATGAGTGTGGAAGAGGGAAGAGTGTGGAAGATGGATGTAAGAGTCATGAGGGGGCTTGTAAGAGTCTTTTATGGTTTGTAAGAGCACTCATGACTTGGTGGTTGGGATTTTTGAGGGGGGACTTTGATTTGGTTTAGGAAAGTCTTAAACTTGTTTAGGGAATGTGACAACATTAGGGGGTGGATTAGGCTTGGGTTTAGGATTAGATTAGGGATGTTAAAGATGTGCAAGTGGATGGCATTAACGAGGGTGGGTGAGTTAGTAGCTAAGCTTGGTTAGTATGGGTGGATGGGGTGGATTAGGCTAAATGGAGGATTAGGGATAAGTTAGAGGTTTTTGGTTTTGAGGATTTTATTTATCAAATAGATTTATTTAATAAATGGGGATTTTTGGAATTATATAGAAGAATAGGATTTAATTGATAAATAATAAGATATTTGATTTATCAATTACGACTATAGATGATTAATTAAATTAATCAGCTAGGGGATGGCAAAGGATTAATTAAATAGGAATTTAATTAATGATGCCTTTAGAGATGGCTAAATTAGATTACCAAAGCAGTGTAATCAAATTTAGGTGTCTACATTTTGCCCCTCTTTGACATAGTGTTGAGACAACACTATTTTAAAGAAGTTCGAATGAAGACAACATGAGGAAGATGTTTTAGCAACAAGGTTGCCCTAGTCTCGGATAAGAAGAGGATAGACTAGACTTAGATGATGCCCCCTCAAGAAGGTGACAGAGAGAGAAATGAGGCTTGACGGCTTCTTGAAAAGTACAAGAAATTGAGACAAGCAGAGACACAGATTGGCAAAGAGGAGGGGCTGAATTAGCTCAAATTCTCACTACGGGAGAATGATAAAGAGAAATCAGATGCACAAGTTTAAGAATTTCTAGGATTGGGGGGGGATGAAGGAGCGAAGCACTATAAAAAGGAATCCAAGATAGGGGGATGGATGATGGGGATGATAAAGCTGATGCAACATGATTTCAAAGAGTCAGATTGGCGAAAGATGGGTTTCGGAGATCCCTAGGACTAGGATTGTGGATCTCGAAAGATGAGGCTTGGTGGATTGATTTGATTGTTGGATCCCTAAGACTAGGATTATGGATACCTAAAGCTAAGTGTGAGGAGTGATCCAAAGAGATACTGATGCATAAGCTGGGATAGGTGCTGGATATGGATGGGGGATAATGGAGATGAAGGGAATCCATTGAAGCTTTTTGAGTGGGGGGATACTTCAAAGAGAAGTACCACCATGTAGTTGAGCACTAGATTTGCTATAGGACTATTGGTTAATTGCCAAGGTTACCAAGAACATCAAGGCCTTTTCACCAACCATCCAGAGGACTGATGAACTGACTCGAAACAAACACACAAAGTTTTCCCTAGTATCACACATGAATCCCTGAGGAAGTAGCGTGGAAATGATACTGGGTAACCCACAAGCAGAAAAAGAAAACAAGCAAAAGACATGATCAAGACCTTACGCTTTGATTGCCCCATTTGCAACATACCATGATATAGAAGATCGTGGCAACCTTGAGGAGGGAACAAGGAGATTGGTTGGAAAAGATATTTTCAAGACCCAAAAGGGAAGATCCGAAATCAAAAGAAAGCAAAAATCCAAAAGAGAGCCATTTTCCAATGAGATGGGTAGAACGAGGTACTAACAGACCAAGATCAAACATGAGGAAAGCTATATCCTGCAAGGACCTATCGGAGAGCACCTAAGCTAGTGGATTTGGATGAGGGATGTGTCTGGCAAGCTGAACTAAGAAGGATAACACTTTGGTGATAGGAAATCTAGCTAAAAGATGCATTGGAATAACTAACCAACATGTGCAATGTGTGCAATGTGCTAATCAAGGAAAAATTGACATGAAAGATGGATAGATACAATGGTACTAAGCTAAAGAGGATGTACAAGTTGACAGACCAAGATATGTTACAAATGTACAAGTTTGTTCATGTTTTGTTTTTTTTGTGAGATAGAAATGTTTGTGAAGGATGGGATGTCTATAATAGGTGATAGGTGGATAGGTAGATGGTTTATGAAAAGCTTAAGTGAAAATGGGGTTCTTTGTGTGCATGTGATAGGATACAAGCTAGGATACAAGATTATTTACAAGCTGGAATATGGTACAAGCTTTGGACAAGATTTAGATATACAAGGTATGGTACAAGATTTACAAGGTATAATAAAAGCTTTGGTACTAGATTTACAAATTGAGGTACATGATTTACAAGCTGAGGTTCAAGATTTACAAGTTGAGGTACAAGATTTACAAGCTGTATAGGAGGTATTTACAAGCTTCATTAGATTTTGGATATTTGGTTGGAACACCAAGGGAATAAGCAGGTTTTTTATGGCGATGGTGGATGGATGGATGAGGGATAGGATAGTGATAGATAATGGATTAGTCTTGGTACACAAGGTGCCTGAATTACCAAGTTTTCACCAAAGTACCTATCTAAGGTGCCTGAATTGCCAAGTTTTCACCATTGGACGCTTATTTCTCTTTACTATTTTTTTTAATTTTTCAAAAGCTAGGTATACCAAGGATCTTCAAGCATAGAACTTCTTGAGATGAATGATGTTAGTGGAATCATTCAAGAGTTCTCCTTCTGGTGTAGATAACTGATAGGCTCCAGAGCCAAAGGATGCAATGACAACATAAGGATCGAGCCATGTGGGCTAAAACTTGCCTTTCTTTTCTCGATTTTCTTGGACTTTCATGTTTTCTTTGAGGACCATGTCACCTGGCTGAAAGTGTCATGGGAGCACCTTCTTATTGAAATTCCTTTTGAGACGAGTTTGGTAGACTATGAGATGGTTATAAGCTTGTTGTCTCTTCTCATCTAAGAGATCTAGCTAGGTGAGCCGAGCTACTCTGTATTCTTCATCTAATATTTTCCCTCGCAAAGATATGCGTAGTGAGGGAAGTTCAAATTCTATAGGTAATACCACTTCAGCACCATAGACTAAGGAGTATCGAGTTGTTCCTTTAGATGTATGGAAGGAGGTTTGATAGGCCCATAGAGCCAGATTTATTTGTAGGTGCCAATCACGACTGAAATCATTGACAACTTTCTTTAGGATTTTGAGGAGGGTTTTGTTAGTTGCCTCTGCCTGGCCGTTACCTTGTGGGAAATATGGGCTAGAAAAGTGGTAATGGATGTGGAGGGAAGTGCATAATTCTTCCATGTTAAGATTTTCAAAGTTACCTCCGTGGTCAGTGAAGATGGTGGATGGGATGCCGAAGCGGCAAACAATGTGGTACAAGATGAACTTGGAGACTTGAACTCCTGTAGCTGAGACTAGGGGGACTGCTTCCACCCATTTAGTGAAATATTCTATAGCTGTTACTATCCATTTATGTCCATCAGATGAGAGAGGTGTGATAGTTCCAACTAGATGAAGGCCCCAACAAGAGAAAGGCCAAGGTGGTGCAATAGGCTGTAGATCCTGTGCTGGAGCATGCACAAGATTTGCATGCTGCTGACATGGGAGACACTTCTTGATGAAGTCACATGAGTCTTCTTCAATGGTAGGCCAATAGTAGCCTGCTCTAAGGATTTGTCATGCTAGGACAATACCACTCGTGTGGGCACCACAAAGTCTGAAGTTTACTTCTTTTAATGCCATCGCAGCCTCATTTTCATCTAAACATCGAGAGAGAGTATCGTGATAACCCCGATGATATAGGGTATTGGATATAATAACATAGCGGGATGATTTTTGGATGAGGTTCTGGCGTTGGGTACGTGTGAAGTGAGGGGATATAATACCATCGTTAAGGTAAGCATGAATTTCATGGTACCAAGGGGATTGGGGACCAACCAAGATACAAACACAGTTTGAATCCTCATTCGCATAGGCGGGTGTGAGGAGCTGATTGACTAAAAACTCATACTGCGTGGCTTCTTGGGGAATTTCCAAGAGCGAGCTGATAGTGGCGATGGCATCTGCTACCTTGTTCTACATTTGAGGCACTTGTGTAAATTGAAGCTTTGTAAAATGTTGGGTCAGCTTTTCATCTTTGGTTTGATATTCATTTAGGACTTGCTTGATGATGAACTAAGAATTGCCAAAGATTTGCAACTCAGTGATGTTCCATTCGGTTGCTATCTTTAATCCTACTATGAGAGCCTCATATTCTGCTATATTGTTGGTACTAGGGAATTATAGCTTGAAGGCTTTTGGAATATAATCTCCTTGAGGTGTGACCAGCAATATTCCTACCCCTGATCCATTAGATATGTATGAGCCATCAAAATAAAGCTTCTATGGGGGTTGTTCTTCAATTAGGTAGATATGCTCATTTAGAAATTTGGCGAGCAAAGGATATGCATCTACTAGAGGTGCATCAGCTAGGTGATCTATTATAGCTTGCCCTTTGATTGCCTTTTTGTCCACATACTGGATGTCAAACTCACTTAGTAGCATAACCCATTTTGCTAGCCGACTTGTGAGTGTTGTTCTAGAGAGCATATACTTGAGAGGATCAATTTTGGATATTAGTTGGATGGTATGACTTAACATGTAGTGGCGAAGCTTTTGAGTTGAGAAAAAAACTGCCAAACAAGCTTTTTCCATAGGAGTGTAATTGAGTTCATAACCAACTAGGGTTCTACTGATATAGTAGATGACTCTTTCTTTTCTATAATAATCAAGCTATGCTAGAAGTGCCCCTAGAGTAGTAGGCATTGCTGATATGTAAAAAATCAAGGGATGACTAGGAACTGGTGGAACCAAGATAGGGGGATTGGTGAGATACTGCTTGAGCTGGTTGAAGCTGCGCTGACATAAAGGATCCCACTTGAAGTTCTCATCCTTCTTTACTAAATGTGAAAATGGTGTACACTTATTTGCAAGCTAGGAGATGAAGCACTGGACAGATTGAAGCTATCCCTGAAGAGATCGAAGCTGTCGCAGTGTCTGTGGAGGAGGCATGTCTAAGATAGCCTTGACCTTTTTGGGGTCGATCTCTGTACCTTATTTAGAAACTACGAAGCCTAGAAGCTTGCCAGATGTGACCCCAAAGACACACTTCTTGGGATTCAACATGAGATGATATTGGGCTAACCTATCAAAGACTTTCTCTAGGTCAGCGAGATTATCCATGAAGGTGTGAGATTTGACTAGGATATCATCCACATAATCCTCCAAAATGCTATGGATAAGATCATGGAAAATGGCTATCATAGCTCTTTGATAGGTAGCCCCAACATTCTTTAGGCCAAAAGGCATCATGGTTCAGCAAAAGGTTCCCCAAGGGGTAGTGAATGCTGTCTTATGCTAATCCTCTTTTGCAATCTTGATCTGATTATACCCAAAAAATCCATCCATAAGGGACAAAATTTCATGTCCAACTGTAAGATCTACAATCATATCTATGTTGGACAAGGGAAAATAATCCTTTGGACAAGCTTTGTTAAGATCTCTGAAATAAGTGCAGATTCTGATGTCACTAGAAGGCTTAGTGATAGGGACCATGTTAGAGATCCACTCTGAGTAGTTGATAGGTTAGATAACCTTAGCAGCTAACATTCTTTCTAATTTAGCTTTGACCAGAAATGCCACCTTGGGGTGCATTTTTCTAAGCTTTTGTCTGACGGGCTTGATCTTTGGATCAACTGCAAGATGATGAGCTACAAGCTTTGGATCAAGTCCTGGCATGTCCTGATATGACCATGCAAATCAGCCAATATTCTCTTTTAAGACCTCAAAGAGGAGGTCAGCTTGGTCTTGTGATAGGGATGCAACAATGTGAACAAGTCTAGAGATCTCTAAAGAAATAATGTTGACTTCTCTAGTATCCTCTATTAGAATAGAAGACACCTCTGGTCGATTATCTTGAGGAGGCAATACTAAATCCTCATGTTCTGCTTGTGGCTCTGGATTTTCTTGCTGAGGGGTTCTCTTCGCTACCTTAGCTAGTCTCGGATTTACCTTAGTTCCAGTTTTGGGTGTATCGAAACTAGGTCAAGGATTTTCTCCAAAATACCCCTTGGGATCTAGCTTATAGATATAGGCAGAATCTAGCTTTGTCTGCTTGTGAGGTGTTTTAGCTCCCATGAATCTTAGAAGTGCTTCCTCTGATGAGACCTCATCAATGTGTATGATGCTTGGTTGGTCCCAATCTATGAGTTGTGGATGAGCGAGTGGTAGGTCAATGAGATGGATGGATAGTTCTCGGAGAACAGAGTCTCCTAGGAAGATTTGGTCTAGCATATCATCGTAGGCTCTCTTTTCAACTTCCTCAGGAATGTCTTCAATTTCAACAAGGTCACGATGGATGTTTGAAAAAGTGTGACTGTTCTCGTTGGTGCCCCCAGTTGTGGATATGCCAAAGCCAAGACCTAACTTTGTTTCCCACTTATGTGCTTCGATGGGACATTGCATGCCCCTTTCTTCTAGTCCTAGTCCACCTCCTTGATAGTTCCATTTTTTAGTGATGAGCTTATGTTCTTGGGGATACTTCTGGCTGAAGTGGTCAAGGCATGCTTGATTTCTTGGAGGTGCATCCTTATGTAACCAATTATTGATATCTGGAGTGAGCTCCTCATGAAGAGGGGTTTTTGAGGATACAAAGGTTGTTGGGCAAAACTGTTTGTATCAAGGAGGTGAAATCTCCTTAGCTTTGTGATATGTCGGCCGTCCATGGGTATGTGGATCAAGTGGGATTGCTCTGATAGCAAATGCATCTGATAGACTATACTCTCCACAACCTTTGTTGTTGATCTTTACGACAGATAGGGTGGAGGCAAGGATGGTTTCTGCATCATTATAAGTGTGGGATGAGCTGGCGATGGCTGTGCCGATATCAATTCCAGGGCAATGGTTTGTATATGAGGCTTCAACTGCATTACAGTAAGCAAAGGGTTCTGGATCAACATGGATGGTCACCTCAGTGCCTTGATGCAGAAATTTGATGCATTGATGGTAGGTGGATGGAATGGCTTTCATAGCATGAATCCATGGGCGATCGAGGAGAATGTTAAAAGGTAGGTTTAGATCAACAACATGGAAAACTGTCTCTTGGATGATTGGCCCAACCTTGATGGGCAGCAAAATAGTTCTTTCTGTGGTTCTTTTCAAGTTTTCACAAGCTTTGATGGTGATAACCTCACTGATCATATCTGCCTCAGTATACCCAGCTTATTTTATGAATTTTAGGGTGCAAATGTTCAAGGCTGATCATTTATCTATCATTACTCTTTTCACGACAAAATTGGATACCATGATGGCTATGCAAAGTAGAAGGGTGTGATCTAGCTCGACCATGGGTATGTTAGTGGGTTTGAAAGATAGGGCACATGAGGATGAAAGGTTTCCAACAAGATTATGAAAATTAGTAGCATTAATATCAGAAGGGACACAAGATTCTATGAGACCACTGTCAAGGATGTCTTTGTACATAGGACTAGTGTAGAGAAGGTCTAAAATGGAGATTTGGGCTAGCATGTTCCCAAGGTGTTCCAAGATATTGTACCAGCTTTTTGATGGAGCTGATGGTGCTGATGAAACTGGTGGGCCTGTGATGTTAAATCATGCTCTTCGAGTGGTGACTACACACTCATTGTCTGGTCCTCAGATATTGATAACATTGATAGAAGGCTCTTTCTTGGATATACAACCTATAAGGCTACCATAGTCTATATAGGATGAAGTGTGGTCATTGTTCTTCCCATGCTGTTGGTTTGGCTGGTGGTTGTTGGTGTTGTTGTTATTTTGGATAGGTGCTTTTCCAAGATTTTGGTTGTTGTGTGGAGGAAAAACATTTTGATAAATCTATAAGCCTGCATTGGGATAGGTTTGGGCACCTACAATGATTTCTTTCCAATCAATGAGGTCATGCACATAATATTTTAGTTTCATGCATCTGAGGGTGGTGTGACCGTTTACCCTATGGAACTTGCAATACTCATTTTCTTTGTACCATGCAACTTTGGATTGGCTTGGATCAATTTGCTGGGTAGGAGGAAATTTGATGAGGTTTTCCTTAGCCAATTTCTCAAAAAAAACATCCAATGGCTCACCAAAGGGTGTATAGTTTCTAGGTGTGGGTTGGAATCTGGGTTTTTTCCCTACAGCTACATTGATGGCATTAGCTTGATTGTTAGACCCTTGAAAGTTGGGTCTTGTATTGTGGTTTTGATAGCTTTGGTTATTTTTCTGTTGGTAATTGATAGCTTGTTGGTTGTTTGGTTGATATGGTGGGTTGGACTAATTTTGAGAAGGACCAACAATATTCACATGTCTGGTGTCAGTGACACCATCTGTTGTAACGTGCTTGTTTTTGTTCCAATACCTAGACTTGTCATTGGAATGTGATTGATTTTGGTTAGTTTCCTTGTAAATCTTGACCACACCATCTTTAATGAGTCCTTGCTCAAGGATCATTCCTTTCTCTTTGATATCCTTATAGGTCTGCAAACAGTTCATGGTCATGTGGTGAGCCAAGCTGGGGTGGGCATTATCGATAAACATTTTCACCACATGGCATTCTGGAAAGGTGTAGGATATGTGGGTGGTAAGGGTTTGCCATCTTTGTAGGTATTCAGCAAGGCTTTCTCCACCTTTTTTCTTGGTATGGACAAGATCAACTATTGATAGCTCTATTTCAACAAGATGGGCATATTGGATTACAAATGCCTCAGATAATTCAGCAAAGTTTTTGATTGTGCCATAGAGGATTCTGTAAAACATTTCAAGAGCTAGTCCAACCAAGCTTTTGGGAAAAAGGCACAAGAGGAAGACATCATTGTATGCCACGTCCTGGCAGTGCATGTAAAATTCTTTGATATGTGTGATAGGGTCTCCTTTTCCTCTAAATTTGTCAAATTTGGGTACCTCAAAGTGTTTGGAAAATGGTGTCAAGGTAATGGCTCTGTCAAATGGGTAAGGACACACATTCTCAAACTTGAATGTCTTTGGATCATTCCATTCTTGGATGGCTTTCAACACTGTCTTCATTTGCTCCCATTCTGAATTGATAGGTGATGGCTGGGGTGCCCCCAATGTAGGAGTGCCTTGAGGTAGGTATGCACTAGATGGGGCCACTGAATATGGATGGATATGAGGGATTTGATGATAGGGATTGTACATTTTTTGGGCAGCTGCATGGTGGATGATGGGTTGTTGAGGGGGAGGTGGCGCATATTGCTGCATGTGCTGCGAGGCTTGCTGTTGATATGGGATTTGAGGTTGGGATTGAGGAACATAAGCTGGCTATGGGATAAATGACTGGCTTTGTGGAGGTAAGGTATAAGATGGTTGTGAAGCTTGGTGAAAGGATCAGGGGGCTTGTGGGGTTTGACCAATATATGTGGGTTGTGCCCCCATTTGGGATGGTACCTGTAAATAATTGGTGGTTGGCTGGATTGGTCGATTACCTCCTAGAAGTGGCATTGAAAAGTAGTTGGTAATAGGAGGTAATGGATTAGTTGGTGGTGGAGGTGGTGGGAATTGAAAGCTTGGGAATGGAACTGATGAGGTTTGATAGCTTTGTGGCTGGATTTGGAAGCTTGGTAGAGTGGTGGTGGGAGCTGGGGTCACTTGGGAGCTCGACAAAAAATTGGTAGTAGCTTGTGGGATTTGATAGCTTTGTGGAGTGAAGGTAGTAGCTTGTGGATTTGTGGCTGATGGTATTGAGCTCCCACGACCTAATGGAAATGATGGGATTGTGCTTTGGGTTGTGGTGAACAAGCTAGGGGTGATGAAAGGTTGATTACTTGGCCCCATGGGTGGCATCCCTATTGTATATTGCTGAGGTTGCCCAAAGATGCTAGCACTGATTTGGGAGATGGGTGGATTTGGAAGGCTGGGTTGGGGAGCAACAACAACAATAGTGAAGGGGGTGAACAATGAGTTGTTTTGGGTAAAGGGGGTTTGGAGTAGAGAGGTATGAACCAAGGATGGAGTGGTGGTGGCTGGGTTGGCTTGCGGCATGGAGATTTCAACTTGGGTGGATGATGGTATGTTTGGGTCTGTGGGATCATATGGATTGGCTGGAGGCTCTTCTTTTGGCATATATTGAGGATAATTTGGATCATAAGAGCCTATGGGTGGTGGTAGCTACCCAAACAATGGGTGAGATGGATCTGATAATGGAGGGGGTCTTCCAAAGTCAAAGGTTCCTACATTGTCCCTCCGAAAATTAGCCATGATTGTCTCTTTGTTCTTGTCTATAATGGCATTTACCAATACTACATTTCCTGGTTGGTTCATGAAAGCTTCAATGTCAGTAGGTGATGGCATAGCTTTCTCTGGGCTGAAGGATTGCTAAGTGCTCAAGTTGGGTGAGGCTGTTCGATCCAAATGATAGGGCTCCATTGTTTCTTTCTTCTTGGCTAAGCGAGTGACAGGTAGCATGAAAAATGCTCCTAGGGATTAGATGCAACAAATGCTGGTGTATGCAAAAGGGGGGAGGCTTTTCTATGCAAATGATTTCCTATGTTGAGACAAAGCTATATGACAAAACCTAAGGAGGATTGGGTTGGGGATTCTAACTTCAAAGCTATGTTTCCAAAGCATGAAAGGTCCGCTTTCCTATGTGCAAGCTTGGTGGTGATTGTGTCAACTTAAGGATAGGCTAATGATCCTTTAGGAAGAACACGAGATTGACCACTTGTGGATCCCAAACTTTAGCTCAAGGTGATGAGGGATAACAAGTGACAAAGCTAGATTACCCTAGACAAAGCTCTGTCAAAGGGATAACCTTGGTGAGATGGGTGGATTTGGAAGATTTTAGGAATGGAAAACTTTTGGCAAGGTGACAACAAATTTTGAAGGCTTGGATGCGAATGTTTTTGGATTGCTGGCTAGATGGTTTGATTCTAAATGAGATGGATGAGCTAATAATGCTTAAGGGGATAACCTAAGATGGCTGGCTTTTCTACAAAGATGACTCTAAAGTGAAGCTTATCCAAGAAGATGTGGAGAAACAAGGGTGTCTAATCATAGAAATCATGTCTAGTTGGTAAGGCATAAGTAGGATTAACTCCTGGATGTTGGCTAAACTTGATGGTGCGCTCTAACTAGGCCTCTTGAAGTGCTTTGTTGGCAGCTTTGTCCTCTGTTTTGTGGAGTTTGGAAATTTGTGGGCTTGGTGTTATTTCTTTTCTCTTGGCTGAAAGTTCTTGGTATGCCAGAGATGGCTTGATTTTGACTTTGTGAAACTTCTATTTGGGTTTGGGTTGTTCTGACATAAATTCTTGAATTTGCTTGGCTTTGAGAGATCTCAGTTGTTTTGCTTCAACTTGTTCAACTTCTAAAATAGGCAGTGACTACGCTAAGTGTGCCCTAAGCTAGGATTGACCAAGTTTGGCAAACATTCATTCAACAAGTAAAATAAAATCAAGCAATAGATAGGAACACCCAGATAGAAGTTTGTGGTTCTCAGAATGTGATACTTGCGCCGAGGAGTGTGTATGTTCTACAAATGTTTCGATCAGTCACTTCAAACACATTAACACCCTAAATGGTTTTCTGCAAGGTTGACAGTTGGTTTAGCTAGGGAGTCCTCGATATACGCAAGGTACATGAGGCCCAAATTCGTAGATGAGACCAAAAAGATGTCACACAGTCGAGAGGAGCGGTAACCCACTTCTCCTCTTTCACTTCTCAAGGGTATAAAGTTCCTTGAGGCTTAGCCTAAGTGACAAAATCTTGATCCCAAGAGAGGTGTCTTTTGATTCACCTCTCGATTCTTATACTCCACTGGAACGCTGGAGTTGAGGTCATCCAAGGGGTGATGAAATCTCCAAGCAGGCCTCCTTAAAAGAAACAAGGTTTTGGATCCTAATCTTATGCACCCAAGATGGCCTTGAAAGACGACAAGGGGAGAGAAGACTTGGATGACCTTGGGCTAAAAAACACGCTTGTTCTTTTACCAACTGACTCTTATGTGTGCTAATCTATACTTTGCAAGCACTCATGTTTAAGAGACAATGTTCAATTCCAATTTGAAGCACCAACAAAAGTAAATCGATCGAAGAATGCAAACAAGAAGAAGAGTTAGGGTCAACAAAAGCAAATTTGCACGCCCAGAGGTCCTCTACGTCAAGTATTGATTAATTTTTTTTAAGGCATTCAAGATTGAGTGTGAGTTTATTTTAAGCCCAATACAAAAGTGTGTGAGATTCAATTTCAAGCGCGTGCTCGGAGGCTCTCCACATCAATTGTTGTTCAATTTTAGTGCCCAAACTTGAAGTGTGATCGATTTAATCTAGAGTTTTGGTCATTTAAATTTTTTGATAAAGTTAAAGCAAACATTCAAAGACCAAGTGAGTTAGTTAGATTGTGGAACATTTAACACTTTTTTCAAGTAGACCCATCCCCATAAATGGCGCTAAGATTGCAACCAATGGTTAAATTGATGGGTGATTAGAAAAGAGGTGAGTCCAAGGAACTACTCAAATTGATTTTTGCAAATTTGTATTTAACTTAACAAAGTTTCTTAAATGTCCAAAAGTCTAACTTTGCCTAAATTGCATGTGGAAAAGAGATTTGTTTTGTCCAATTTTAAAAGCTCCAAAAATTGAAGTGTGAGATATTGCATTGATTCATTGATCCTTTGCATTCAAGATTGAGTTTTTTTGTTTTAAGCATGCATTTCAAAGAAAATTGATTTTAATCCATGGCATTCAAGAGTGTGTTTTGAGCAACATTCATTCAATGAAAAATGTGTTTAACCATTCAAGTTCATTTTAGCAACATGTATTCAAAGACAAATGATTAAACATTCAAGTTTATTTTTTAGCAAGATGAGAACCTACAAGAAACATGGTTAGTGATTTCATATGTGCTCCATCCTACAATGAGACAAAAAAAAGCAATTTAGTCAGTCACCTAAAATCTTCAAAAATGAAAGCTTAACTATGGAAAAATTTTTTCAAACTTTTTTTGCTGTTTTTCCTACGTGTAAAAATGCTTAGAATGGTCTAAATCCTTCAAAGTGTAGGAATTGATATGCAAAAATGAAAATGCAACATCAACAGGCAGAGACGACAGTTTATTAGATAGAGACACCAAACTGCAGAGATGTCGAAACTCACAAACGCTGAAACTTGCAGACGATAGTTTGATGAAGAAGGTAGTTGGCGACGTCGGAGACGATAGTTGACTGCTGGCGGTGACAGTTGCTAGGTAGAGACAATAATTGACTTTTGGCAGTGGTAGAGATGAGAGTTTAAGCTTTTGATGGTGGCACAGATGACAAAAGTCAGGCAGAGACGCTAAAACTTGCAAACGCTAATCTGCGCAGACGATAAAATTTGAAGATGATAGTTCAGGTTTCGACATAGACTACCAGAAAATAGGTAGAGATGCCAAAACTCATAGACGACATTTTGAGTGTGCGGAGATGATAGTTGAGCTTTCGAAGATGATGTTCTGCGTAGACGACAGGCGAAGACGCTAGTTTGCAGAGACGACACTACACGTAATGAACCGACAGGCACGAGTTTTTTATAGATTTTTTTTTTTCTTGGTTGTTTTTAAATTTTAAAGGGTGTATCTTTCTCTCTAGTGCGTTCTTCAACCTACAAAAACAAATAAAAACAACTTGCACCCACTCAAACAACAATAAACTATTAGATTGTTAGTTTGTAAAAGCACAATGTAGATTGAAATGGATGAAAAAAATGACCCATAGTGAGATCCCACCGAGCGTGCCAAAATGTATACACTAATCTAATATGCTAGAAATACTAATCTAATGAAAGAATTTACATATTAAACTAACATAACATATAAGAGAGACAAAGAGAAGACAAACTCAAATGAGAATGTGAGCCATGGATAGGCTCTCTCAATGAGATTTTTTCTCTTGCTTTTGGGATGTGTCTATTTATGGATTGGGGATGTATGCTCAAGTGCTCAAAATGGCTTCAATGGAGATGGGTAATAGCAAATTGGTAGCTTTGTGAGCTCTCAATTTGGCATTATAAGGGTATGGGTATGGATTTTGGCTCTCAAAAGGGCATGATAACTTTAGCTCAAGGATTGTGATTGAAATGGCTTGGGAGGGGATTCAATTTATAGGCTAAGGGCTTGAGGGATGGAGGGCTAAGATGCAAGGAGAGATGAAGGCTTAAAGAGGGCTAGGATGCACTCAAAGGAGAGGACATGGATTGTGCTTGTTTAACACCAATGGGAAGGTGACACTTGTCACAAGGAGGATGAGTGTGAGAGGGTAGGGTAAAAGGTTGGTTAAAGGCATGATGAGTGGGGTTCAGTATGTAAGAGAGATGTAAGAGGAATAAGTGTGGAAGAGGGAAGAGTGTGGAAGATGGATGTAAGAGTCATGAGTGAGCTTGTAAGAGTCTTTTATGGTTTGTAAGAGCACTCATGACTTGGTGGTTGGGATTTTTGAGGGGGGACTTTGATTTGGTTTAGGAAAGTCTTAAACTTGTTTAGGGAATGTGACAACATTAGGGGGTGGATTAGGCTTGGGTTTAGGATTAGATTAGGGATGTTAAAAATGTGCAAGTGGATGGCATTAATGAGGGTGGGTGAGTTAGTGGCTAAGCTTGGTTAGTATGGGCGGATGGGGTGGATTAGGCTAAATGGAAGATTAGGGATAAGTTAGGGGTTTTTGGTTTTGAGGATTTTATTTATCAAATAGATTTATTTAATAAATGGGGATTTTTGGAATTAGATAGAAGAATAGGATTTAATTGATAAATAATAGGATATTTGATTTATCAATTAGGACTATAGATGATTAATTAAATTAATCAGCTAGGGGATGGCAAAGGATTAATTAAATAGGAATTTAATTAATGATGCCTTTAGAGATGGCTAAATTAGATTACCAAAGCAGTGTAATCAAATTTTGGTGTCTACAGCTAAAAGCTAAATCAAAGAAATGTGTCTTTGTTGGATATGGCATTAATGAATTTTTTATAGGCTTTGGGATATTGAAAATCTTAAAATTGTTAAAAGTCAGGATGTCATATTCAATGAGAAAGTGTTTTACAAAGATCTGTTGCAGCAACATGAGAAGAAAGAAGATGATTATGTAGTGCTAGATGATACTCCAAAAGCTAATGTTCCAGCCATTCCTCATGATGTGAAACAAATGCAACAACAAATACCACACACACCAATCAATTTTAGACGGTCAATGAGGCAAATTAGACCTCCACAAAGGTTTTCTCCCTCTTTGTATTCTATTTTACTTACTGATGCTGGTGAACCTAAAAGTTATGATGAAGCTATGAAGATGGATACTAAGATTCAGTGGGAGTCTGCAATGAAAGATGAAATGGACTCTTTGCTGAAAAATAAGACATGAGATTTGTGCAAGTTGCCTACAGGTAAAAAGGCTTTACAAAATAAGTGGGTTTACAGTTTGAAAGAAGAGGAAGGAGGTAAGAAAAGATTTAAGGCCAGGTTAGTTGTAAAAGGATTTGCACAGAAAAAGGGAATTGATTTTGATGAGATATTTTCTCCTATTGTTAAAATGACTTCTATTCATACTATTTTAAGTCTTGTGGCTACTGAAGATTTACATTTAGAGTAGGTAGATGTTAAAATAGCCTTTCTTCATGGTGATTTGGATGAAGAAATATATATGGCTCAGCCACAGGGTTTTGAGGTCAAAGGTAAGGAGAACTTAGTGTGCAAATTGAAGAAAAGTTTATATGGCTTGAAGTAAGCACCTCGGCAATGGTATCTGAAATTTGACAATTTTATGCATGAGCATGGATATAACAGGTGTCATTCAGATTACTGTGTTTATTTTAAGAGGTTTGATGATGATAACTACATTATTTTATGTTTATATGTTGATGATATGCTTGTAGCTGGGTCTAACATGGATCATATTAAGGGGCTAAAATGCTAGTTAGCACATGCATTTGCTATGAAGGATTTGGGGGTAGAAAAAAAAATCCTTGGTATGAAGATTTTCTAAGATAGGAAGAACAAAACATTGATGCTATCTCAAGCTGATTATGTTGAGAAGGTGTTGCAATGTTTCTCTATGGAGAATGCTAAAGCTGTCAGCACACCTTTGCCTGGTCATTTGAAATTGACTAAGAAGATGTGTCCCAAGACATAGGAAGAGGAGGATAAGATGTCCAAGGTACCCTATGCTTTAGCTCTAGGAAGCTTGATGTATACTATGGTATGCACTAGGCCAGATATTGCACATACAGTGAGAGTTGTTAGCAGGTATATGGGTCATCCAGGATTTGAGCATTGGAATGTTGTCAAGTGGATTCTTAGATATTTGAGAGGAACATCCAATAAGTGTTTACACTTTGGGGGCTCTACTATTGATTTACAAGGCTATGTTGACTCAGATTTTTCTGGAGATATTGATACCAGGCAGAGTACTATAGGTTATGTCTTTACTATTGGTGGGGCAGCCGTGAGATGGGTTTCTAGGTTACAAAAGATTAATGCTCTATCCACTACAGAGGAAGAGTATGTTGCTGCTATAGAGGCAGCCAAGGAGATGATATGGCTTCAATTCTTCTTGGAAGAATTGGGACATCCTTAGAAGGATAATTATTTGTTCACCGATAGTTAGAGTGCCATTCATCTTACAAAGAATTTAGCTCTACATTCTAAGACCAAACACATACAGTTGTGGTACCATTTCATTTGGTCAATTTTGGAGGATGGACAGTTAAAGCTAGAGAAGATACATACCAAGGACAATCTAGCAGATATGTTGACAAAGGTTATAACACGGGATAAGCTAAACTCCTCTTCAACTTGGTTTGGTCTTTTAGACTGAATATGAATAAAAGAACAATAGAGTCCAGGGTGGTTTGATCTAGTGGGAGCCCCATGTGGTAGTGGTATTGATATAGGACCAGTTTCCAAGTGGGAGATTGTTGTTTAGTGTGGAGACTAATCAGGAAAGTACTGTACATACTTCATAAATAGTGGGGTTCAAAATTTTCTGGGCTATGGTTGACATGGTAGCTGACATATTATGGCCGACATATGGCTGACATGTTATAACCCTAAAGCAGTTTAATACTTGTATAAAAGGGTTTAGGGTTGGGTATTTTTCATTATGTTGTGATGTGAAATTGGTTCTTGCAGCGGTATTGAGTTGTAAGGGATTACAAATTGTAATCAGGTTGTAATCACTAGATTGTAATAAGATTGGACTTGTTGTTTCAGTGGATGTAGCCCAGGGATTGGGTGAACCACATTAAATCTTGGTGCCTTGTGTTCATTTCTGTGTGATCTATTATTTTCTGTTATTGGTTATATTTGCATGTAGTTTTTATTTTTGTCCGTGGTTTAGCCTAACACAAGATGTCTCCATCCCTTCCTCAAAAAAAAAAAATCATGTACTAGGGTAACAATTGGGAAGAAAGTGCCCTTACCCTTACCAATCATATCTCTCTTGTCAATAATCTCGATCTACCACAACAATTTTGCTATCCCTATCTTCAATGACACATGGAAAGGTAGGACATGAGACTTCCCCAAAAAACCATATACTCTAATTACTATAGAAACATTATATGGGATTATATCCCCCCAATTGTGACTAACCAAGAGCCCTTTTGCGTGATCTTTGGGTTTGATCAATTCTAACAATGACTATGGGATTCTAGGGCTATCCCCTCTAAAAAAAAATCTAAGCCTGGATGCAAAATACCTTTCAAATCTTACAAAACTAGCACAATTGGACTAGATTCTTTTCACCATCCCTTGTTAATTCTAGTTCCATACATTTAGAGAAAAAGGTAGCTCCCTTAAAAAGACATATATGCATGAGTAGGGAGTATCAACAAAAAGGTCTGTTTACCTCTCCTTTTGATATTCCTATCAAGCCATTGTGTATTTCTTCTGCTAGAAAAGAGGCAAAATCCAAAATACTACTCATTCCAAACTGTAATGTTTGAGCCATGATAAGAACAACAGGTCCTAGGATGTAATCCCCTTCATCCATTCCAAATATTTGGTAGAGGGAAAAGTACAAAGCCTAAGCCCTAGGATTAAAAAATTTCCTCATTAGTGGCTCTAGGGTATTGGGCATAACTAAATGTAATGTTCCAATTACAGTGAAATGTTTTTGGAGAGGCCCTACTCTTAGGTATACTCTTTGTGCATCATACCTTTCTTGAAGGTCATCCATATCAATAATCTCATGTACATTAAAATTAGGGTTGAGGTTGAAAACCTCATGAATTAGCTCAAGGGAAACCTTAAACAAATTATCACCAACATAATTCTTCACAAACCTGGTAATTGGATCATATTTCTTAGCCAAGTCAACCAATAAATCATTGTAGAAAAACACAGGGACTACTAATTTTCCAATATTGAACTCCTACACATTACTTAAAGGGTTATCTAGTTTTCTTTCCGCAAACCATTTCTTGAATAGTTCTAAACCTCCCATGGAAATTTGAACATCTCTGTAATTATTTTCCTTATCATAGGAACCCTTTGCAACCACTAACCTAGGGTTCTTTGGAATGAAATCCCTACCAATTTTTATTTCATGCATAGATGGGGGAAATTTCTCAAGAAAATCATCATGGATAGACCTCTTGTGATAGTCAGTGTTAGGATAAACCACAGACATAAATAAAAACTACATGTAAATATAATCAATAATAGAAAAATAATAGATCACACAGAAATGAACACAAGGCACCAAGATTTAACATGGTTCACCCAATCCCTGGGCTACGTCCACCAAAACAACAAGTTCAATCTTATTACAATCCAGTGATTACAACCTGATTACAATTCGTAATCCCTTACAGCTCCATACTGCCACAAGAACCAATTTTGCATCACAACATAATGAAAAATACCCAACCCTAAACCCTTTTATACAAGTATTAAACTGCTTTATGGTTATAACATGTCAGCCATATGTCAGCCATAATATGTCGGCTACCATGTTGGCCATGTCCTTGAACCCCACTATTTATGAAGTATGTACAGTACTTTCCTGATCAGTCACCATAATCTAACAATCTCCCACTTGGGGACTGATTAGGCTCCACACTAAACAACAATCTCCCACTTGGAGACTGGTCCCATACCAATACCACTACCACATGGGGCTCCCACTAGATCAAACCACCCTGGACTCTACTGTTCTTTTATTCATGTTCAGTCTAAAAGACCAACCAAAGCTGAAGAGGAGTTCAACTTCTCCTATGTTACAACTTTTGTCAACATATCTGCTGGATTGTCATTGGTATGTATCTTCTCCAACTTTAACTGTCCATCCTCCAAAACTGACCAAATGAAATGGTACTGCAACTGTATGTGTTTGGTCTTAGAATGCAAAGTTGAATTCTTTGCAAGATGAATGGCACTCTGACTATCAGTGAAGAAATAATTATCCTTTTGAGGATGTCCCAATTATTCCAAGAAGAATTGAAGCCATATCATCTCCTTGGCTGCCTCTGTAGCAGCAAGATACTCTGCCTCTGTAGTGGATAGAGCATTAATAATCTATAACCTAGAAACCTAGGTCATGGCTGCCCCACCAACAGTAAAGACATAACCTGTAGTACTCCACCTGGTATCAATATCCCCAACCAAATCTAAGTCAACATAGCCCTGTAAATCAGTAGTAGATCCCCCAAAGTGTAAACACTTATTGGATGTTCCTCTCAAATATATGAGAATCCACTTGATAGCATTCCAATGCTCAAATCCTAGATGACTCATATACCTGCTAACGACTCTCACTGCATGTGCAATATCTGGCCTAGTGCATACCATAGCATACATCAAGCTTCCTACAGCTGAAGCATAGGGTACCTTGGACATCTTATCCTCCTCTTCCTGTGTCTTGGGACACATATCTTTAGTCAATTTCAAATGACTAGGTAAAGGTGTGCTGACAGCTTTAGCATTCTCCATAGAGAAATGTTGCAACACCTTCTCAACATAATCAGCTTGAGATAGCATCAATGTTCTATTCTTCCTATCTCTGCAAATCCTCATACCAAGGATTTTTTTTGCTGCCCCCAAATCCTTCATAGCAAATGTATGTACTAACTGGCATTTTAGACCCTTAATATGATCCATTTTAGACCCAACTACAAGCATATCATCAACATATCAACATAAAATAATGTAGCTATCATCATCCAACCTCTTAAAATAAACACAGTAATCTGAATGACACCTATTATATCCATGCTCATGCATAAAATAGTCAAATTTCAGATACCATTGCTGAGGTGCTTGCTTCAAGCCATATAAACTTTTCTTCAATTTGCACAATAAGTTCCCCTTACCTTTGACCTCAAAACCTTGTGGCTGAGCCATATATATTTTTTCATCCAAATCACCATGAAGAAAGGCTATTTTAACATCCAGCTGCTCTAAATGCAAATCTTTAGTAGCCACAAGACTTAAAATAGTATGAATAGAAGTGATTTTAACAATAGGAGAAAATATCTCATCAAAATCAATTCCCTTTTTCTATTCAAATCCTTTTACAACTAACCTAGCCTTAAATCTTTTCTTACCTCCTTCCTCTTCTTTCAACTTGTAAAACCACTTATTCTGTAAAGCCTTTTTACCTGCAGGCAACTTGCACAAATCCCATGTCTTAATTTTCAGCAAAGAGTCCATTTCATCTTTTATTGCAGACTCCCACTGAATCTTAGTATCCACCTGCACAGCTTCATCATAACTTTTAGGTTCACCAGCATCAGTAAGTAAAATAGAATACAAAGAGGAAGAAAACCTTTGTGGAGGTATAATTTGCCTCATTGATTGTCTAACATTCACTGGTGTGTGTGGTATTTGTTGTTGCAGTTGTTGCACATCATGAGGAATGGCTGGAACATTAGCTTTTGGAGTATCATCTAGCACTACATAATCATCTTCTTTCTTCTCATGTTGCTGCAACAGATCTTTGTACAACACTTTCTCATTGAATATGAAATCTTGACTTCTAACAATTTTAAGATTTTCAAAATCCCAAAGCCTATAACCAAATTCATTAATTCCATATCCAACAAATACACATTTCTTTGATTTAACTTCTAGCTTGGTTTTATTTTCAGAGTCTATATGAGCAAAAGCTTCACAACCGAAGGTCTTGAGAAAAGAATAACTCACCTTCTTACTAGTCCATGCTTCCTCTAGAATACCATAGCTCAAAGGAGTAGAGGGACCTCTATTAATTAAATATGCTATTGTATTGATAGCCCATGCCCACATGTGTAAGGGCAACCTAGCATGCAACTTCAGTCTCCTTGTGCACTCCATTATAGTCTTGTTCATGCGTTCGACCACTACATTTTCTTGTGGAGTCCTTGGAATAGTTTTTTGTCTACGAATACCATTAGTGGAGCAATAATCTTGAAATTCATGACTGTAATACTCACCACCATTATCAGATCTAGGACATTTTAATTTCTTACCAGTCTCATTTTCAACCAAGCATTTCCATTTCCAAAAAGTTTGAAATACATCAGATTTCTGTCTAAGGAAATAAATGCATACTTTTCTAGTTGCTTCATCAATAAATGTAACATAATAATGAGAACCACCAAGGGAAGAATCCTGAGATAGTCCCCATACATCTATATGCACAAGCTCTAATTTCTCCTTTTTGTTTTCCTTCCCAGTCTTTGCAAAACTCACTCTCTTTTGTTTTCCATACACACAACTTTCATAGAAATCCATATTAACACATTTTAGACCTGGTAAAGCTTTCTTTGAATGAAGTACTTTCATACCTTTCTCACTCATGTGCCCAAGTCTATTGTGCCATAGTGCTGTATCAGAATCTACAATAGCTATTTGTTCTCCCTGCTCAACTACAACAATTGTTCCTAAACATTCATTTTTCTCTAAAACAATGAAAGTAGTAGGAACAATCTGACCTGTACAAAGATATAAGGTGCCTACTTTCACACCTTTTGTTACTACAAGGGAACCTTTTGAAACCTTCCAATTTTTATCATTAAAAGTAACTACACAACCCTCATCACTGAGTTGCCCGGCAGAAATTAAATTTTTACTTAGCCTTGGAACATGTCTTACCTCATGTAGTAGCCAATGATTCCCATTCTACAACTTAATCTTAATTTTTCCCTTTCCAATAATTTGACAGGGTTCATTATCCCCCAAATAAACAAGCCCAAAATCCCCTTGGACATAATCAATGAAATTCTCTCCCTCGATGCGCATACTAGGTGGTTACACGGGTTGGGAAGGCATCGGGGAGATTTGAACCCATGAAGAGGCCAAAACTAGGCTTTGATACCAATTGTGGGGCCCATTTTCCATTGCACCAGAATCTGAGACCCATGAATCATCAACACTCTCTAAAGATAGAAGCAAAGCATCCTCTTCAGATTTGTTACTTACCACATTTGCCTCCTTGTCTCCATCTAATTTATCTCCTTCATTTTTCTTTCGATTCAAGCAATATTTATTTTTGTGCCTTGGTTTCCCATAGTACCAGCAATAATTTGGTCCTCTTGATTGAGACCTCCTCCCCTTTGACTTTCCTCTTGATTTCCCACGATTTCCAAAGTTACTTCCTCTTTCAGTCGTTCTACCCCTGCTTTGTGCATTCAAAGCACTTCTTGATGTAGATCCACCTGAGGATTTCCTATGAGTTTCCTCACTCAAAACAACATCGATCACATCATCATATTTTAGGGTACTAGATCCAAGAACAAAATTACTCACCATCATTACCAAGCCATTCCAGCTTTCAGGCAAAGAACACAAAATCAAGAGAGCCCTAATTTCTTCATCAAAATTGATACCAACAGAAGATAACTAACTAGTAATTGTATTAAACTCATTTAAATGATTTGCAATAGATCCACCTTCTGCCATTTTCATATTAAATAAACACTTCATGAGAAATACCTTGTTTGAAGTGGAGGGCTTTTCATACAGTGTCGCTAGGCTTTTCATTAAATCTTTTGTCATCTTTGCTTTTGTAATATTAAATGCCACTGATGGTGCCAAGCATAACCTAATGCTTTTGAGTGCCTTTCTTTCCAAAAGATCCCATTCAGCCTCTGACATAGTTCCCTGATTGTTGGCTTTGCCTTCCAATGGCTTCCATAAATCCTTCTGATATAGATAGTCTTCCATTTGCATCTTCCATAACTGGAAGTTCTGTCCATTAAACCTGTCAATCCTCAGCTTACCCTCATTTTCCATTGCTCCCACTCAACCATGAGATTGCCACTTCACCGTGAGACTTTCCTGCAGAGGATAACTAAAAGACAACCTCGCTTTGATACCACTTGTTAGGATAAACCACAAATAGAAATAAAAACTATATGCAAATATAACCAATAACAAAAAAATAATAGATCACACAAAAATGAACACAAGACACCAAGATTTAATGTGGTTCACCCAATCCTTGGGCTACGTCCACCAAAATAGCATGTCCAATTTTATTACAATCTAGTGATTACAACCTGATTGCAATCCGTAATCCCTTATAGCTCAATACGACTGCAAGAACCAATTTTGCATCACAAAATAATGAAAAATACCCAACCCTAAACCCTTTTATACAAGTATTAAACCACTTTAGGGTTATAACATGTCGTCCATATGTTGGCCATAATATGTCAGCTACCATGTCGGCCATGGCCCAAATTTTTTTATGAAGTATGTATAGTACTTTCCTGATCAGTCACCATAATCTAACAATCAGTGTGTCTAGAGAATTCCTTTCGTGGAGCCATTTTTTTGAAAACTTCAAATTTCACTAGACATGAATTCCTTGACTTTAAGAGGATGTGAAGCACTTACCCACTGAATTGTATCTCTTTCTTGTTGAAATTCACTATAACTCACTAACCACCTAGTAAAATTCTATGCCCTAGCTCTAAAAATCCTTGTGCTTTGATAACCTTTTGTGATTTTATGATTCAATTATGTCAAATTTTCAAATTATACTCACGCATTAAGATCACATGAATGAGCTCTAATTGACATTAACTTTCATTACCCATTATTTCCATGTTGCACTCATATTTTAATCTTATCCATTGATCTCATAACATTGAATGATCCTATTTCAAAAAAAAAAACTTCTTTATGGCTTTAAAGATTTGGCCACATGTCAAACAGGTGCTTCCTCACATTTCTTAAAATTCTCGCATCTTCACTATGTAGGCAAGCACTAGCTATTGATCTTCCCTCAAATTAATGGTCAAGAAAATAAAACATCTTATAAGTACAAAATTTAATATTTGGATCCAACTAGCATTATGCTCTAGCATCTCTTTCTAGCCTAGCACAACTCAATACATATCGGTCACAGTTGGTCCTAACTTGTCATGCATCAGATCAACACTTCCTCACATTACTTAAATGACATGTAACTTCATAATGTGGGTAAGTTCTAACCTTTCATCTTGTATAGATTGATGATCACAAAATTTTGTATCCTTGTATCATCTAGTCAGCTAACTTGACCAATAAGATATCACCTTTCAAATAAACGTGCTCTAACAAGTCTGACTACAATATTAACTCTTAGAAATTCTTTGCCCATGCTATCATCATTTCCACTTCGCATATACATGTCTTGTTCCACCAATGAATGCACTCCAATTCATCACTTGGTGTGACTCAACAACCTTCTCAAAGGTTGGTCCCACTGTGCCATGCAATGCATTGGTGCTTGCCCACATTACTTAAACTTTGTTCATTTTCTTAATGCAGGGAAGTGCTTTTCGTTGGTCCTGTTAAGATCAATGGTGAATCAAAATCTTTTCCTTTTAGAATCAAGTCAGCCAAGTGCCCTAATTTTGTATTAGGGTTAGGGAAAACTTTTCCAAAAAGGAAATGAAATTAATGTGGGCCATGCTGACTCAAGTTGACCCTTTTGACACAAATTTTGAATACAACCATCTTTATCAATGGGTGTTACATTATTGAAACATTTCCTTTAAGCTCTAGCTCATCTAACAATCACTATAGAGAACATCACTACTATTTTCTACTAGGGTGGGTCCATAATTTCATCCTTTGCCACACATCAAACAGGTGCTTTCCTACTTTACTTATTATTCTATCATCTTCACAATGCGGGCAAGTGCCAGTTGTTGATATTTGAAAGATCAATGATAGAAAGAATCTAAGCATTTGGATAGTATGAAATAAAATAAATGACATCAACATGGACACATGTCCCTAAGGAACTTCCACACTTTGTCTAAAATTCATGCAACTTCATCAAGTAGGAAAGAGATGCCCATTGATCAATCCAAGATTGATGGTGGGACAATTTGATGTTATGGAAAACCATGCCAAAATATTGAACTAATAGAATTATGAAACCTATAGTATGAAAGGGTAGCAACTGTTAGCATTGATAGTTTATCTCACAAAGTGTGGTGTTGACATCATCGTGGACATGTGTCCACAAGGCACTTCCCTACTTTACTTAAAACTCATGCATCTTGATAATGTAGGTAAGCATTGGCCATTGATCAATCCAAGATCAATGGTGGATTAGAAATAGATTAAAATCCACTCATGGTACTTCACTTTCCATCACCAGATATAGGTGTCAACATAGTGCTTGCTTGCATTGTTTAAAACTCGATCAACTTTACCAAGCGAAAAAGTGATGATCATTGATCTAGAACAATCAATGGTGTAGTGAAACTACAAAAGAAATAGCCATGTTGCAAGGAAAAACCAATGAGATATCTAATAAGTGGAGAATGTTAAGATATTATGGTGTGATAGGGAAGTGACATCATTTGGGGACACGTGTCACAATAGTTCTTCCTTGCTTTACTTAAGTCTCTCGCATCTCTATAATGTGGTTAAGTGCTATTCCTTGATCTTTCTTTAGATCAAAGGCTGACAAAAACCATCATTTCAAACATAGAAAAAATGGCCCTAATTAAGGATTTCTTAGAAAATAAAGGGTTTAATTTCATAAAATGAAGTCACCTTTTATGAAAAAAGAAAGACCTAGAAAAAATATACTCCCACACCAATTTGCAAACATTAACCCTTTTGAAAACTAGGGCACAAAATGAGGGTTCTAACCTATCCTTTAGGAAATTGAACTGGGATTTTAATTTAGGATTATCAGATCAAAATAAAGGGCCTTGGTTTTTCTTTTATGGGAAATCATAAGGCACATACAAAAACTAGGCCAAAAAGACCATTCTCACCACTGACTCGGGACATGACTAATAGTTCAATGTCTGGTATCTATCATAAGACAATAGTTTGTATGAATGTCCATGCATTACATGGGAAAAAAAAGGCCATACCAAAAAAACACTAAAAGATGAACACCAAAATGAGCACAAAACATAGAGTGAATTTATAAGGGCTTGCAATTTTCATTATTATTGATTTGTCCATGCTTGATGTTTGTACTTGAGAGTGCTATATCCAACTTCAAAAAATAAAAATAATTCTTCAAAATTTGGCCCTACCTTTCATTTACACATATTCCTCCATGTAAACCAAACTATCATATAGATATTAAGATGCAACTAGGATTATACAAGGTCTTTCCACTAAGGAGTTTATAAATCTATCATAATATATGAATCAAACTAGTTATTTTCTTGTGTTCATTTCTGGGTTAGCTTCCTCCTATTCTAATTTAGTGAAATTGTGTTCTCATGATGCTAAGAAAGAAAAAATTACCATTATTGTAGTACAATTATATGTCTCTATCTAATTGCAAATGTGATAGACTAGGAATCAATATTTTGAAACAGTCTTTGCAAGGAGTTGTAGATCCCAATCTATATTAGGTTTGGGATGTCTGTAGCTTCAATAAGAAAGTTGTGAGTGTCAAAACTTAGCTAAATGTGAGTCATGACAACCAAGAGTAGAAAGTATTGTCTATCTAACTATATGAAGTCTATTAGACAATAGTTTTTTCCCAAACTATATGTATCTCAAGGTAGCTTCCTCTAGTTCTAATTCTATGGAATATTTTTCTCATGATGCTCAAAAAAGTGTCTTCAATATTGTCTAGTTTCCATTTATAAACCAATGTGCTAAAGTGAAACTTCATGAGGCATTACAAACCCAAATTCAATTTAGGCTCAGCTATTCTATGGTCTTAATTGTAGTCTCTTCAGAGCCTTGAGTCAAAATTAGCTATGTATGAGTGTATGTGGCCTCAATAAGAAATTTGTAAGTGTCAAAACTTAGCTAAGTGTGAGTCATGACAACTAAGGGTAGAAAGTATTGTCTTTTTGACTACGTGAAGTCTGTCAGACAAAAATCCTTTCCCAAACTATATGTATCTCAAGGTAGCTTCCTCTAGTTCATTTTATAAGTTTGGTGAAGATATGAATTTTATAAAGGAATTCTCCCTAGTTGCAAGTCATACACCTTTGTTTCTATGGGGTATTTTTTAGTATTGGATTAGTTGTATGACTAAAAATTATCCTCCTAGTAATAGTTTAATCACCAACCTTCAATGCAAAGTAACTCAATCAATTTACTCATAGAATGCTATTATTGTGTAATAGGTTGATGCTAAGATCACCTAAATAACTTTAATAGCTTGATCACACTACTTCAATAATGCTAAAATGAAGGTTCTTGAGAGTAGGAATAGAATATTTTTAAATATGTTCAGTTGTTAATGATTTCTTATTGTCTGTTATATCTTCTCCATTAAAAATCATTGTAAACAAGTTTATATGTGCATGTAAGTTAAAGAGGTTTGTATGTTTCACACATATATAAAATTGGTCTTCAAATGTTGCTAGTTTTCAAGATATTAGAGTAGTAATAGTAGTCTTGTGCACACATTGTCTACTGGTGAAACACCATGACTCTCCCTTTCCAACATCATAGAATTGGTGGAACTTTTTGTAGTGATAGAAACAAGGAACTAGTACCATTTTTGACCTCCATGGGAATAGCTTGGCCTCATAAATGAGAATTCAAATGGGTACATGTGTATGCATGTTTTCTTTTCTAATAGTGAAGCACTATGTAATTCATAGAGGAAGCACAAGTATGAATCCAAGTGAATGTTGTGTATTGTACCCAATATTTTGGGGTTTTATTTTTTTGGACTCATGGTCAAATCAAATGCATGTCTGTTGGAATCAATGTTTTCAAAAGTTTGTTGGATGAGGCTAGAAGAAGCTTGGCAAAGCTTGTCATAGGAATGGACCTAATGCTCTAGAATAGGTATATGCAGATTTTATCAAGGGTTTACAGATGAAAAGATGTTATCATGAATAAAACTGTTGCCTTGTATGGCTTGGAAGCATTGTTGACAATTTGACAAAGATGCTATATATTTTCTTAAATATGTTTCCAAAGTTGTGAAATTCACTTGCCAATTGCTTGTCACCATGGGTAAGACACTAATGATACCATATTAATTGGTTTTACATTTTACCTATATGAATCTGAAGATGATTTCTAATTGTGCATTTTGGTAGAACTCAAGCATTATTTTTGTTTCTTGATTTAATAAAAGTAGTAGATGATTCATTACTTATAATTAGCATTACTTAGGTTTTCTATTATCAAATTTCTATATTCTACCACATACTCATATTAGCAAGGTATGAATTTTTTTCTTGTTAACATTCCTTTCACTACTTGTTCTTTAGTTTTGATAATCATTCTTAGTTCTGCACTATTACTATATGAATCATTAAGTGGCAACTTCTTATAATGCCTCTTCAATTTGTTTTGCTAAATTCTCTTTCCTCTTACTAGGGTTATTAAGAGTTGCTTGTGATCTTCATCAAATTCATCCATCCCCATGTATTTGGTATACATCCTAATTATTTAATCTCATGGTATGAGTACCATGACAAATTTTCCATTCTCTAAATCCCTCTCTTTTTTCCCTTAATATTAAAGGTTTTTATGTTGGCTAGATATGTGGAAGAATTTTGAAATCCTTTACTTAGCATACCATGACAAAAAGGGAATAACTAGGTGCTTCATTAACCTATTCCTCCCATCCCCCATTTCTACACTAGAATAAAGAAGCATCAATTGTAAATATTGGGTTTTCTTTCTTTTCACTAGTCTCAATGGATACTTCTTGAGTTTTTCCCTTCCCACTTCTAATTCTTGGAATAATGTCAACTACTATTGTTCCAAATAGATGGAGTGGAATATAACTATTATCTATGATGGGTCATACAAAATCTTCCAACTCCTTGTGACTTTTATGATTATTGATACAAGCATAAGAGATATGCCTATTTCTTGAGTTATTTTGATTTTTTGTTGTAGCTTACACTAATTATATATAGAAACTAGATATAAATCACTAAAGAAATGATTGGGATGAACTCAAAAGATAAGAACCAAGAAAATATAGAGAAGTACACATTGTATGATCATTTTTAAAGGGTGCTAACTCAATGGAAGAGCACCCACTTTACAAGCAAATGGATGGTGGTTCGATTCTGTCATGCCCTATTATGACCAAATACACTATTAATTATGTTATTAAATATTTGATCAAATATAATACTATATATGATACTAAATATACCACTAAACATGTGATTAAATATACTAAATATGTGACAAAATATACAATTAAATATGCCACTAAATATACTACTAAATATTTGATTGAATATACTACTAAGTATGTTACTAGCCACATGATTAAATATATTACTTAATCAACTACTAAATTAATTACTAGATATACTACTAAATATGCCATTATATATACTACTACATATACCACTAAATCAATGATCAAAATTAGTGATCAAATGCATGACTAAAATTGCTTAGTAGTAAATTTAGTAGTGTTATAGATGACTGGATATTAACTACTATTAGTCTCACAACTAAGTTTAGTCACATGACTAAGTTTAGTCACCAAAGTTATCATTTTGCAGAGGTAGTCTGGGAGTGTCTTGTAGCTAAGACATCCTATGAAAAGTTTTCCTATACTGACTTGAGTGCAGTTGAAGTGACATCTTATGCACTCTGCACATCCTATGACTTGATTTTTTAGATTGCATTTCTAGAATGACAAACTAATCAATAGAAGGTAACAAATTTTTGTAGATATAGTTTTTGACACCTTTGCCATTGATATCAAAGGGAAAGTATTATGTAGAAGAAAAATGATATAGTTGTATATATTGTATATGTAAGGGAGAGTACACTTATGTACTTATGTATCAATGTAAAGGAGTGGCAATGAATTTAATGATACATCAAAACATGAATAAAATTTTTAGGTTTTGAAGGCAATTGTGTGTAGTAACTTTTATTTGTTTTGTTATGTATGACATCATTTTGGGACTTAGCCAATTTACTCAAATGTTGCCATGAATGCCTGATGTAGGAGAATCAAGCTTAGATTTTGGTGGATGTGTTGGAGACACATTGGAGAACCTTTCCTCATGATTTCATAAAGATTGGATGGATTGAGTTGAAGTTTGTGCCATTTTACCTTGTTGCTGGAACTATGTTTTCTAATTTCTAGGTGCCTATTGAGAGCCATGTAACTAATTTTATGCAATTATTTAGAGGTTAAAAATATTAGGGATGAAATAGGGCCTAGGGTAATATCTTTGGTTAAATTCACTATTCCTAATTCATTATACATTGGGAGATATGTCAATTCTCCTAGAGTATCAATTTGTGGTAGTTTGCACGATGGGTTTTTGTGCATGACTTTTGAGATTAATCTAAAGATATCCTTAATGAATAAGACTTAGTGAGATTAAGGGGTTGTAGAGGATCTAAAATAATACCTTTGGTTCAAAGCATGAGTTCTAATTCAATCAGAGCTAGGAGATATCATGATTTTTCTTAGGTATCAATTTTTGGATATTTAATTTCTATTGGAGGCCAACTTGTGGCTCTTCAAGTATTTAATGTTAGTTTTTGGAAATTTGGGCTGACTTGTGGCTTATATTGTTATAATTATGGGTTGTGGTGAAGTCTTTTAGTCATTGTTCATCCATCTTGGAGAATAGGAAGTGCTAGAGGAGCAAATTTTGAGAAGAGATAGTGGATGCAGCTTGGGAAACAAGGAAATTGCTTGGTGGGCTTGCAAGCACAAGTTGACATCTTCTTGGAGGTTTCTAATAGAGTGTAGATCTAGAATAGCTAGTATTTGGGTTGGATCTTGAGGGATCTTGTAGAACTATTATTACAATTAGTTTTATTTTGTCATAACCAAGAAGGCCTTACAGCCTGACACATTGAATGTAATAGTTATTTTATGAATAAATTACTGTAATTTGGTGTCAAATCTTCCATTTTTATTTTTTTTTCACTATGTGGTTATTTGCTAGAGGCTAGGACATCTCCTTTGAGGATTCTTCTACCTTGCACTACATCAAGTGGTATTAGAGCCAAGTTATCCTTGAGTGTGTCAACTGAGTGCCAAAGTTGAGGTAGTTTGCACCAGGGTTTTGTGAAGTGGATTTATTAGGGTTTGAAAAAATATTTAAAGATGTCTCCAAGAAGATTGGACCCTAGGATTATTGATGATCTTAGTGATTCTATGGAAGAAAGGATCTTAGATAGGGTTAAAGTAGATTTTAGATCTGGAACAAAGGAGGTTAAAGCCACTTTTAGATATGAGATGGCATTGATGAAGAGTGATATAATTGCTGAGGTCATAAGTGCTATAGGTGATGTACCTTGGCATATGGTTACTGAAGATGGTTATGAGGAAGCTACTAAAGACTTTGAATTTTCTAGATCAAGTAGTGAGGCCAAAACTAATCATGTGGAGAGACCTGTGGGAGATATGGTTGGTCAATTTGCTACACTTGGATCTTAGTTGAAGCTAAATCATAAGATGGAGGTTTCTAATTTCTCAGGTAATTTAAATCCTAAAGACTTGATTAATTGGATTGGTGAATTGAAAGACTACTTTGAGCTTGAGGATATTATGAATCCACTTAGAGTAAGGTTGACACAAACTAAGCTAATGGGGCACATGTTTCTTTTTGGTGGAAAGAACTACAAAGAGATATAGAAGAGGAAGGTGAAATGAAGATCACTAGATGGAGGTTCATGGTGACTAAGTTGAAGGCTAAGTTAATTCTAGCTAATTATGAACTTGAGTTGTTTGAGAGGTTGCAAAATCTAAAGCAGAAGGATATGAATATGAAAGATTATATTGAGGAGTTCTACAAGTTGACTATTTAGTCTAGGCATAGATAATTATTAAAGGAGAAGGTAGCATAGTACATTAATGGTTTGAGATTCAATATTTAGGATGAGATTGGTATGCTAAATATTTATTTAGCTAAGGATGCTTATGAGTATGCTTTGAGAGTAGAGGAGAAGTTAAAGAGGATGAATCAAGGTAGTTCTTGAGGGAAGGAGAAGTAGGATAGTTTAGCACAAGATAAAAAAAAAGTAGAAGGTAAAAAAAACTATTGAACAAAAAAGAAGGATAAGTGGAGATGGGTTCAGAGGTAATTATTTCAAGTGTGTTCAAGAATTGCATAGATCTTTTGAATTCTTGATTGGGAGGACAACGACTATTGTGAATGAGGTTGCAGTCTAGGATAGTCAGCCCAAGAAAGGATAATTTTTTCTGGCTTGACAAGTATTGGATGGTGAGAGGAAATTGGATTCCTCTCAAAGAACTAGTTTTTTTAGAACTTTTTGTAAGTTTTGTGGAAAATTTTGCAAGGTGATTATAGATGGTGGTAGTATGGATAACCTTGTTGTAGAAGAGATAGTTTAGATACTTGGTTTGAAGAGAATGAAACATCCTTATTCTTATAAGATTGGCTAGTCACAAGGTGAGCATGCTTTAGAAGTAAGGGATCAGTGCCTTATTGATTTCTAGATTGGATAGTATAAGGATCAAGTGTTGTGTGATATTGTGGACACACATAGTTGTCATGTGTTACTTGGTAGACCTTGGCAGTATGATTGCAAGGCTATGCATGATTGTGTTAAGAATGTATTTACAATTGAGAAAGGTGGTAGGAAGCATTCTCTGATTCCTTTGAAGAATGAAGAGGTTGGTAGAAGGAGCCTAAGTATTGGTAGTTGAGTTAAGTTGGTAGATTTTGAAAAGGTTAGCAATCAGTGTGGACATAAAACTTGTAGAACACCAAGGATGGAAAAGCATAAGAAAAGAAAGGGAAAGAGTGTACAAATTGAAGACTTAGAGTACATGTATGTGAAGAACTAGTTTGGGATTTATGTAATGAATCTTAGAAGATGTTCTTTTAGCTACTAAGAACATCTTTTCACATTTGGGGAGTCTAATGCAAGAGCACCCCAGGGTAGTTGGATATCCTTCATGATTAAGGGATTTTTTTAAAGCATTATGTTTAATTTATTCATGGGTGTGAGCATGCTGATTGGGTTGTTGATATGTATTTGACTCTAATGTTTCAATAGAAAAAGTATAGATGGTTGATTTTAGAGTTGGTCTATTCACTTTGATGAATTGGAAGCCTTTGGTAAAGATGAAGTTGGTTGCAAATCTTTCTTTGGGCATCAAAGTATGGGACATACTTTTCTATTTACTTGGGAGTCTGATGCAGGAGCATCAAGCTTTGATTTTTGTGGATTTATGATTTTCATGGTTAGGAATGTGTTGGATACACATTGGAGAACCTTTCCTCATGATTGCATAAAGATCAAATGGATTGAGTTAAAGTTTGAGCCATTTTATCTTGTTGCTGGAATTGTGTTTTTTGGGTGCCTATTGTGTGCCATGTAATTAATTTTGTACAATGAGTTAGAGGTTTCAAAGTTTAGGGATTAAAGAGGGCCTAGAGTAATATCTTTGGTTAAGGTCACAAGTCCTAATTTATTATAAGTTGGGAGGTATGGAAATTCTGTTGGAGTATCAATTTCTAGTAGTTTGTGTGATGGGTTTCTATGCATGACTTCTGAGATTAATACAAAGATATCCTTAATGAATCTGCTTTAGAGAGCTTAAAGGGTTGTAGATGACCTATAGTTCTATCTTTAGTTTGAAGCATGAGTTCTAACTCAATTGGAGCTAAGAGATATCATGATTTTTCTTGGGTATCAATTTTTGGACATTTAATTTCTATTGGAGGATGACTCTTGGCTCTTCAAGTATTTAATGTTAGTTTTTGGCATTTTGGGCCAACTTTTTCTATAGGTAGGGGTTGTGGTGAAGTATTTTAGCCATTATTCATCCATCTTGGAGAAGAGGAAGTGGTAGAGGAAATTTTTTTGAGAAGAGCTAGTGGCTGCGGATTGGGAAACTAGGAGATTGCTTGGTGGGCTTGCAATCACAAGTTGAGATCTTCCTTGGAGGTTTCTACCTGAATGTGGATCTAGACTAGCTAGTGTTTGGGATGGATCTTGAGGGATCTTGTAGAACTGTTATTGGAATTTTTTGTATTTGGCCATAACTAGGAAGGCCTTAAAGCTTGACACATTGCATGTAACAATTATTTTATGAATAAATTATTGTAATTTAGTATTAGATCTTCCATTTTTATTTTGTTTCTGCTATGTAGTTATTTGCTGGAGGCTAGGACATCTCATTTGGAGATTCTCCTACCTTGCATTGCATCAATATAAAAGGGGGAGATTGTTGGCAATATTTTCAAATAGATGTCTTGATGGTTATCATTTATGGCAACATACATTCAACATTTCATTTATGCATTTAGAGTTAGAAAATTATCTAAGTATTAAATAGTTTAAAATAACACAAAAAAAAAGTGATTAGTGCATGAATGAATCATTGAGAGTTAGCTCATGTGTAGTTGAGGAAATATTCATGATAGTATCATGGTGATGTGTGCCAATGTGAATATGTCTATGGATAATAGAACATGAGTTATGATTAAAATACCAGTACATGCATTTAATAGTGCATAACAGAGCATAGAAGAGAATTAGATTGTACATTCTTAGGAATTATTTTGGTTATGAAATAATTGCTAAGTTATGATGAGTTGACTATGTAGATATTATTTCATAAGCTATATTATGTCAAGCATGTGAACACATGAAGGCCAACTAAGTAGAGTTTTGTAATTATACAAGGTATAAGTAAAGATCTTATCTTGCACAAATAAGTGTGCTATCTATGATAGACAAGAAAGTGTTATGTGATGCAAACTATTATACAAAGAGATTGAAATATTTGAGAGCCTTATGTGTGCAAGATCTGATGTATGATTAGAGAAAGTGTGAGTTATAGTAGTAAGCAAGTATTGTATGTATACCTATCTTATGAAGAACTAAATTGTATAATTGCATGTTAGTATACTTGGCTCTTCTTGCATACATTATATTTATTCTACCAAATCCTAATAGGATTGAATCAACTCCTAATAGGGTAACAAGGTTGAGATTCTAAAAAGGCCTAGTCTCCTAATAGGTGTTGGAAATAATTGATTAATTATGTATTGTCTTTGATGTTACACAAAATGTCATATCATTTCTAGTCAGTGTATGCCAAGCTCACTCAAGCATTGAAGACAATTTTCTATGTCTATCAAGCATTCTAGAGTTTTCCTTGTTTAGAAGAAAATATCTACTGAGTTCACTCTAGTGACAAAGGAAAGTTTGCAAAACTTGAGTGTTAACCGAGCTCACTGAGTTAATGAAGGAAATGTTAGATAGAACTAGTGTTAACCAAGCTCACTTGGTTACTGAAGGAACTTTGTGAATATACAATGTTAACCAAGTTTACTTGGTTAACATAGGAAAATCATTTTGAGTTAGTATCTATAGAGTAGGGTTAGCTAATGAAGGTTTTATTATTTTGGCATATTGAGTTAAATAGTTATCTTTGTTGGTTCTAGCCAATTGAGAAGATGAATATTAATTATTCTAAGTTATATTCAAAATGACTTGACAATGTGTAAAATATAAATATAAGGTCAAGTTGAGGATTAAATGAAGAAGAACATAATTGAAGATTTGATGATTCTTAAAGGAAGAAAACTTGAAGGATAAGTAGAATATCCTTGTTGAGATGGAAAGATACATTCAATTAGGAAGGATCAAGTATACAATCTAGAATTGAGATTGGTAATTAGCAATTTAGTTGTATTAGAAATCATGTCATCTCATTGTTACTCTCTAACCATTGTAGCAGTGATCTAAATCTCTTAATAGAGTTTTCTTAATAGCTATTTGTAAATCCCCCAACAAGGTGGCATTTCTATTGAATTTTATAAAGACCTCTAACAAGGCCACTCTTAATAGGGTGATTAAATCCTCTAATAGGGTCACACTTGTAACCTTTTACAGGGTTGAATCCTAACAAGGCTCACTTTAGAAGAGTGAAAATTAGTAACTAGTTGCAATTGGTAGTTTTTTCCCAAATTGAGTTTCCACATTAAAATCTTGGTGTCAATTATGTTCATGCTATTTATTTTATGTGTTTGCAACTAAGTTAAAGTAACATCAATTTCATATAATATCTTAAAATTTCATGTTAAGAGTTTACCGAGTTACAACATTTTTCTTGTGTGTTTACCGAGTTACAACAAAATTATTTTTTATTTATATTGACATCTAAGGGACTTGGGATTTATTTTTGTGGTAACTAATTCACCCCTCCCCTCTTAGTTACTCCTCTTATATTTCCAACAATAGAGACTCAAGACACTATATGTACTTCATAGACTCCTAATAGGGTCAATATCCTTAACATGATCCTATTGTCTAGTGAATTATCTAGTGGGTATCATCCCCACCGAGGTTTTCTCTTGTCTAGAGTTTCCATAGTTAATAAAAAATAGTGTTATGAGTTATCTATGTGCATGGTTATATTTACTATTCAACATTGTTGGTTTACTTTCATATGCAAGTTATAAAGTACTTAACAATATTCAATTGTAGGAAAAATTTTGTAGAATATTGATTCACCTCCCCCCCCAACTCTTAGTATTATCTAATTCTAAGAGAAGCATATCAATATGCCTTGAACTTGAGGAGATCTTGACAAAGAAGCATAAAAAAAGACAAAGGGGTAGAGGTGGTAGATTCTAGAGAGGTAGAGGTTGATCTTATGGAGAAGGTGTTAGATATGATAGTTCTATTCAAAATAAGGGCAAATATGAATGGAAGAGTGATGAAAAAGGCAAGACTGAGTAGAAAGGTGGTGATTCTTACTAAGGAGGTACTAGTTCTTACTAAGGAAGAGGTAATTATTATTCTAGAGGTGGTTTTTGTGCTAATTATTTCAAATGTGGTAAAGAAGGGCATAAATCCTTTGAGTGTAGATCCTCTTAAAATAGGCAAGGTGAAAAAATATTGTGGGTGAAGGAGACACTGAGGGTTCACCAAGTGGATCTAAGGCTAGAGAAAATCTAATGGTGAGAAGAACCTTCTGTAATAAAGAAAGTGATGAAGAACCTTTTCTAAGGAGAAGTCTTTTCAAGACCAGATGTAAGATGGCTAGAAAATGTTGCAAGGTGATCTTTGAAAATGGAAGTTATACACATTTTTCATTAGAAGAGCTGGTTACAAAGTTGTATTTGCAAAGGCTAAAGCATCCTAAACCCTATCATGCTTTATGTAACAAAGATGAGCATACGATATTGTTAAGTGAAAAATGTATTGTGAATTTCAAGATTGGACATTATTTTGATGAAGTTATATGTTATATTATGCCTATGGATTGTTGTCATCTTTTCTTGGGTAGACCTTGGCAATATGATAGATATGCTATACATTATGGAAGATTGAATCAATATACCCTTCAAGTGAATGGGAGAAATCCAATATTGTTGCCTTTGATTGAAAGTTCAGATGAGGTTAATTGTATCGCAGTGAGAATTTGCATGGTTAATGGAAAGAAATTTGAAAAAGAAGAGAAGAAGAATCAAGTCTATTTTACTATAATTCCTAGGACATCAAGTTGTACTAGTAGTAGTCAAGTGATAGAAAATAGTGGTAACTAAGTCCTAGAAGAAATTGGTACAAGTTGAGTACTAGTAGAAATTAAAAATTTGTTGAATGAGTATAAAAATATTGGTGTAGAAGATATTCTTGATGGTTTAATCCTAGTAAGAAGTATAAGTCATTGTATAGATTTGATTCCTAGAGCTAGTTTACCAAATAAAACACCATATAGATTGACACCTACAGAGAATGAAGAACTCAATATACAAGTGCATGATTTGTTGCAAAAAGGTTTGATTAGAGGAAGTTTGAGTCAATGTGTTGTACCTGCTATATTAGAACCTAAGAAGAATAAAGAATGGAGAATGTCTACTAATTCTAGAGCTATTAACAAGATCACTATGAAATATAAGTTTCCTATGCTAAGGATGGATGGCATAATGGATTATTTGAGTGGAGAAAAGTATTTCACCATGATTGATTTGAAGATTGGTTATCATTAGATGGGAATAAAAGAAGGTGATGAATGGAATACTACTTTTAAGATAAAATATGGTTTGTATGAATGGTTGGTAATGACTTTTGGTTTGACTAATGCAACTAGTACTTTCATGTGGTTGATGAATGAGGTTCTCAAGAGATTTTTGGGTAAGTTTGTGACTATTTATTTGGATGATATCTTCATGTTCAATAAGACCAAGGAAGAACATCCTAGGCATGTTAGACAAGTATTGTAGAGATTGAAAGAGGAGAAATTGATGATTAACTTGAAAAAGTGTTATTTTATGCAAGAGGAGATTGAATATTTCATATTTTTGATTCATCTAATGGTTTGAGAATGGATCTTGAGAGGGTTGAAGAAATTTTGGAATGACATACACTTGAGAATGTGGGTGAGGTAAGATCGTTTCATGGTTTGGCTAGTTTTTACAAGAAATTTATAAAGAATTTCAGTTTTATTTGTAATGCTATGAATGAGACAATGAGAGGAGACAAAAAGAATTTCAAGTGGACACATGGAGTTGATAAGAGTTTTGAGACTTTGGAAAAAAAGGTTGTTGAGTTACCTATACTAGCTTTACTTATTTTCAATAAGGTATTTCAAGTTGAATGTGATGCAAGTAGTAGTGCAATAGGATTTGAATTGAGTCAAGAAGGTAAACCTATTAGTTTATTTAGTAAGAAGTTGAATGTTGCTAGAAGGAAATATTCTATGTATGATCAAGAGTTTTATGTAATTGTTCAAGCCTTGAAGAAGTGGATACATTATTTGATTTCTAAGAAATTTTTGTTGTATACTAATCATAAAGCTTTACAATACTTGGGAAGTCAACATAAATTGAATCAGAGACATATGAAGTGGGTTGAGTACTTGTAGAGTTTCATATTTGTGACTAATAACAAGAGTGGAGTCACCAACCAAGTTGCTAATGCATTGAGCAAAATATGTTCTTTGTTGACCATGATGAAGGTTGAAGTTCTTGGTTTTGATGATACAAAAGAGTTGTATAATATTGATCCTAATTTCTTTGAGGTGTGGAGAGAGTGTAGAGCACCAAATGTATCAGATCACATGAGTAAGTTTGATGAGTATTTCATTCAAGAAGGTATGTTGTTCAAAGGAATTTAGTTGTGTATCTATAGAAGTTCTATGAGAGTTAATTTGATCAAGGAAAAACATAGTGGTGGATTGGCTAGACATTTTGGAATTGATAAGACATTGAGTTTCCTGAAGGATAAGAATTATTGGCCATAGATGTATAAGGATGCTTAGAAATTTGTAAAGAGTCATGGAGTTTGTCAAGTTGAAAAAGGAGTAAGTTATAATAATGGTTTGTATACACCTATTTTTGTTTCTGAGAAACCTTGGAGTGACATCATTATGGATTTTGTTCTTGGATTACCTAAGATAGTAAAGGGGTATGATTCTATATTTTTTTTTGTGGATAGATTTTCTAAAATGACTTATTTCATACCATTTAAGAGCATGTTGCTGAAATTTTCTTCAAAGAGATTCTTAGATTACATGGATTACCAAGAAGTATTATTTTTGACAGAGATAGAAAACTTTTTGGTTACTTTTGGAGGACTTTGTGGTAGAAGATGGGTACTAAGTTGAAGTTTAGTTCTACATTCCATCCACAGACAGATGGATAGATAGAGCTTGTGAATAGAAGCTTGTGTAATTTTTTGAGATGTTTAGTTGGAGATAAACCATATAATTGGGAATTGGTGTTGACAAAAGCTGAGTTTGCATATAAGAATTTTGTGAATATGAGTACAGGGAAAACACCTTTTGAGATTATTACTAGAATGTTGCCTAGAGGAATATAAAATTTAAGGGATGTTTCTGGTGAAGGAAAGAGAAGTGATACAGGGGTAGAACTATTTGATTTTATGGATTCTTTGCATAAGGAAGTGAAGTTAAGTTTGGAATAAAGCAATCAAAAGCATAAGGAGAATATTGATAAGTCTAGAAGACATCATGATTTTGAATATGGTGATGAGGTGATGGTTCATTTGAAGAAAGACAAACTTCCTAGTGGAACATATAGTAAGTTGAAGATGAAGAAGTTTGAACCATGTAAGATATTGAGAAAGTTTGATAGTTGTAATGTTTATGAAGTTTAGCTACTTGATGACATGGATATATCTCCTATATTCAATGTTTTTGATTTGTATAAGTACCATAAGTTAGATGATGAAATTTCTATATCAGATGATTATCCTAAAAAGCAGATTAAAGAGTTTGAAAAAATATTGGAGCAAAGAATTGGTAAAAGCAAATGAGGAAAATATTATTATGAGTATTTGGTGAAGTGGAAGAACAAAGCGGTTGAAGATGCTACATGAATTTCCCCATTTGAGTTGGATTTAGCTCAGGTTGAAACACTTGCATGGTTTAGGAGAATCATTTCTTTTAACCTTAGTTGTCTGATGTAGGAGCATCATGGGTTGCATTTCTATCCTACATGTTTTCTTTTTTCTTTGTTGCTGCTAAGTTCCTTGTTGGTGCCGAGTTCTCTATTACTGTTGAGCTTGTAGTTGTTTTTGAGTTTGTAGTTGTTGCCAAGTTTGTAGTTATTTTTGAGTTCATAGTTGTTGCTGAGTTCATAGTTGTTGTCAAGTTCTTAGTATGTGCTAGGTTTTGTTGGTGTCAAGTTTGTGTATGTGCCGAGCATTGTCAAGTGCCACCATTTGCCTATTTTTTCTTTGGTTGAGTTTTTTATGTTTGGTTCTAGTTTGAGCCAACCTTGTGCATATTTAATATCATGATTAGTATTTAATATTTATTAAGAGCTAACTTATGGCTTGGTTATGCATTTAATGTAAGGGTTTATTTTGTTGGTAATTTGTAACAGGCTGACTTGTGGCTGTGCAAGTATTTAAAGGGATCTTGGGTAGAGTCTTAGGAATGTAATTCAATTGGGAAGAGTAAGAAGGAGGGTTAGAATGTGAAGATCATCATTGAAGATCAAAGTCTAAATTATAATATTGGTCATAACCCAAAAGGCCTCACAGTCAAGCATGTATGTTGATACTCAAATGAATCAATAAGTGTTTTTCTCTTCTATCTCCTTTGGTTTCTATTCTCCATGTTGTGTTTCCATTGTGTTTACTCTTGCAGGTAGCTTTGGTAGTTGGGTGTACTTTTGGCCATAGTTTCCTTGATCTCCTTGTGGTAGTTAGAGACTCCTACTACAAGGGAACTTGCAACAAAGAATATATTTGTTTCTACATAACCCATAATAAATCTGAATTAAATATGCAATTGAAATCCACATACAAGAGATAGAAAACATACCCACAAAAATTATGACACAAGATATACCCTGGAAAACTCTCACTAAGGGAAAAAAATACAGCCTCAAAAGCATCCATCACCTTGTATTATTTAACAAAAACACCATTGCAATACAATCATGAAAGCCTTCAAATATATAGCCAAAATCAAGCAATCCATGTGAATAAGCATGAATCCACACATCCCATGCCATGCTTCCAACCTTCAAAAATGCTTCCTTGGCTACCTGTCAAGCCTTGTCCCACCCAACTCTTTCCTTTTTTTCCTTCTTCATCTCATACGACAACTATCCTTGCGGCTACTTGTATAGTAGCAAGTCCCAAAAAACCACCAAGTGATATAACATAAACCATGTACCAAAACCACATACTACCTAACCCATTAGCCCCACATTTAATATTAGAAATTTAATTATTTTCCCCAATATTAAATAATTACATGAAATATTATTAAAATGTTACAATAAAATTCATCAAGTATATCCCATGGAAATTTTTACATGTTGCATGTCCATCTAGGTGCAACATTACATAATAAATTAAAAAATACAATATAACAATATTATGCAATGTGTGCAACAACCATTATCTCAACAATCTCCCACTTATTGTATAGATTGCATAGGGTAAATCTGTAGCCACATAAATGAATAAGGGAAAAATCCCTCCCAACATATCCACCATCATGGATCAAAGTACACCATGTGCTTCATCCTAGTACCCAAAAAAAATCAAAGTATCTAGCATCTCAAACATGAATGAAGCCACCTCATGTTATGCTACTGCCACTGGACATACATAGAAGCCATCTAAAGAGAAAGCCACCCAACCTATCACATTAGGAGATCATAAAATCCTATACCAACTGAAATACCAAGCACAAAAAACTTGAGCCAAAGGTGATCACATGTATTTGTAGTTGTCCAAATATCCATAGTTGAAATAGTACCCACAACAAGTGCTTACTCATCTAACTATCCATACCTCCAAAGGTATACCAAGTGAATCTCACATCATCAACATATCCAATCTGTAACCCCTAATCACAAGCTTCAAGAGTAATACCTACCACATATATACCAAGAATCTCCCATTGCAAAAGATAATGGAAAATCTATAAATAATTCACTCACAACATCTCAAACAAGTGAATCCATGTAGTAGCAGGGACATCCATAATACATAAACAATTAATTTGCAAGAAAACTCTCATAATAAATATCCAAAAATCTCCCAAACTCTCCACAACCAATAGAGGAAAGAGATAAAGGGATAACCATGCCATCTCTCACATGACATACATGAGCACAAACTAGTGATCACAATCTCCAACCAATCACAAATCCAATGTAAGCAAAATTGAACATCTAGGAAGATAACCAAGACCAAAGGGAAACATGCAAATCATAACCTATATCATGTCCTTCTATAGACACATCTAGATGTAAATTGTGTAAGTATGATCTCCTCCATAAAACCCCAAAAAGAAACCTCAAAAACACCCAAACCATACCATATAACTACTCATGGATGTAAACCTCTCACAAGAAGATCAAACTCATAAATTATTCCTAATCCAAAATTCCCAACATTAAACCATCTCCCAAACTTAGCCAACATAAAAAAATATGCAAATGGAGATAACCAATGGTTAACCATCTCTTAAATGAACCCTCTAGAACTAACTCATGTACCATAGCTCAAGATCCATATCCATGAAAGACAAGCATAAATAAAATGCACCTCAGAGAAACAATGGGCTATACCTCTCAAGTAGAAAACTACTGAGTAGACCAAGATTGGGGAATGAGAATTCTTATCAAGATATCAAAGTCTCCAACCAAGATTCATCTAAGAACAATCTCCTCTCAAGTCCATATTAGGTGAACATCCCTTAGACTTTCTACTAAATCCATTAGCTATCTCTGATGTAGGAGCATCCAATGGTGTAAAGGCAATCCTATATCACCAAAAAATATTCTTAATGTTAGTTTCCCTTTAAAGTATTTTCATTTATGGATACCCATTTGGGTCAAATAAAGATTCCAATTCTCATAGCTCCACTATTGGTTTTTTAGGTTAGAGTTTTTGAGCACCTTGGAATATGTGCTAATGTAGAAAATAGGTTATTTTGTAATTGAAACATAATTATTATGATTTAGAGGGTTTAAGTTGGAGAGATGATTATACTTTTAATTTAAAGCACTCTATAAAAATAATTAGGTCAAAAGGATTTACAATTTGAAAGTTATTATAGTTTTAAGTTGCTTGGAGACCTCTTAAGAGCAATTCAAAGTTAGATTTGAGGCACTAAATGGCCTTGTATAGGCCCAAAAAATGGGACATGAGAAGAAATGGTACATAGGGCTATAGAGTGATTGGAAAAATTTTCAGAAATGTAAACAATTTGCTAATTGGAGTCTAGGATCAAAAGTTATGTCTCCTAGAAAATGGACTACCATTTTTGGATTCTTCTAATTTAACACTAAATTTTGAAGTGTTTTCTAGAACCTTATATTTTGGAGGAAGATGCCAAATGGAATATTCTAAAATGCATTCCTAACCCTAAACCTTATTTGGTTTATGTAAGGACATTTCTGGTATTGTAAAGTCAGTTTTAGGTGGAGTTTGGGAGAAGGTACTGGAGAAGGGTTTTTCTCTAGGATCATACAACATTGTAAGCATATAGGGCATGTCCTTGGGCCTATTTTCATTATACTAAATGTATTATCAGATCACTTTTGATAATGATATTCCCCTTTTCCTATTGCATTCATTTTCTTCTTGGGTTGTGTCTTAATCAAGTGGTATCAGAGTGAGTTTTCTTGATTGTGTAGACGAAGCACTGACTACGAGGCAATTTGTACCAAGAATATGTGTTTGTGGGTTTTGATACAAGAAGATGCCTCCACAAAAGTAGTGTGGTGAAAGGGTCAAATTTTTTACTCCTAAGGTTAGAGCCCTCTAGAGACAAGTCCAAGCATTGCAATAGGAGATCTGTAGAGGGATGAATGTTGTCGTAGGTGATGAAAGTGAGGAAGAAAATGAAGAAGAAGGAAATATTGGGTAGTAAGGGGAAGGAGATAGAGAAGTTATAAACTAGGTAGAGGAGAAGCTTTTTAGGTCCATTTCTAAGCTTGGAAAAAGACCTAAAATTGAAATCGACATGTTTTTGGGAAATCTAAACTTGGATGAGTTGATCAACTGGATCAATGAGCTGGAGGAATATTTTTAGTATGAGGATATTAGGGACCCCAATAGGGGTAAGTTTGTGAAGACCAAAATGAAAGGCCATGCCAAAATATAGTGGCAAGAGATTTAGTTGGAAAGAAATAGAAAAGGGAAGGAGAAAATCACAAGATTGTATCACATGGTGGACAAACTAAGGAAGCAATTCATTCTTGTTGATTATGAGCTTGATTTGTTCAAAAATATGCAAGGGTTAAAGAAAGTGGAAAATTATATCTAGGAATACATAGAGGAATTTTATTAAGTCCTTATTAGGGTGGGGCATGCAAAAGAAAACAAGGAGAAGGTTGCCTATTACCTTAGTGGGTTAAGACCTAGTATTCAGGAGGAGTTAAGTCTAGTTAGAATGACTAGTAGTAAAGAGGCACACTAGTTTTCCTTGTGAGTTGAGTAGAAGCTAAATAAAATAATTGGTGAAAGGCAAATAGGGTGTAGTCAAGGAGGAAGGGGCAATGGCAAGTCATTTGGAAGCTGAAATGAGAACTAGAAAAAAATAAAGATGTGGGTATTGGCCAAAGTTAGATGAATGAGGGTTTCAACTACTCCTCTGATAAAAAATATGGAGATCAAAGAGGAAGATGAGGCTTTTTTGGTACCTATTTTCATTGTAATAAAGAAGGTCATCATGCCTTTGAATATCCTTAATGCTAAGGAGGGATAGATAGCAGAGCTAGTGGTCAAGAAAGGGTTTCTCATGTGGATGATGATGCACAATCATCACATTTAGAAGATGCAGAAAGAGGAAAGGTTTTAGTTATTGAAAGGGTCTTACTAAATGGTAAGACTGAACCTAGAAAAAGGAGGAATTTGTTTCATACCAATGCAAGTGTGAGGGTAAATGTTGTGATATGATTATTAATGGTGGAAGCAGTAATAACTTAGTGTCAGAGGAGATGGTCTCAAAGCTAAAGCTCAAAAGGGAGAAACACCCCTAGCCCCATCAGTTTCCTTGGGTGTAGGATGATCATAAGGTCCTAGTTAGTGAGCAATGTTTGGTTAAGTTCAAGATTGAGAGTTACCATGATGAGGCTCTCTGTGACATCATTCCAATGGATGTTTTCCATTTATTGTTGGGAAGGCTATGGTAGTTTGATAGGCATTCTATACATGATGTTTATGAAAATACATACTCTCTGACAAAGGATGGAATTTTCCACAAATTGAAGCCCTTGATAAAGAAGGGTAAAGAGGCATCCAGTAGTGCTAGGGTATGTCTTGTTGATGGAAGAATTTTTTTGGATGGCATGAAACATCAACATATGTGTTATGCTTTAATTCCTAAAAAAGATAAGGAAGGTAGTAGTGAAATTCCACTTGAAGTTTTAGGTCTATTAAGTGAGTATGGAGATTTCATCTTTGATAATGTTCTAGAAGGGGTGCCTCCAATAAGGCAAATTAGTCATCAAATAGATTTAGTCCTTGGAGCTAGTTTTCCTACAAAGATGCTTATAGGATGACTTCTAATAAGACTAAGGAGCTAAACAAACAAGTTCAGGAGCTATTGAGGAAAGGTTTGATTCAAGAGAGTCTGAATCCATGTGAAATACCTATACTACTAGCACCAAAGAAGGATGGAGAGTGGAGAATGTGTATAGAGTCTTGGGCCATAAATAGAATAACCATCAAGTATCGGTTCCTTTGCCAAGAATGGATGATGTTATGGACTATTTGAGTGGAGCTCGGTACTTCACAAAGATAGATCTTAGGAGTGGTTATCACCAGATACATATATGAGAGGTAGATGAGTGGAAGACTATATGCAAGACCAAGGAGGGTCTATATGAGTGGTTAGTCATGCCCTTTGGACTGACCAATGTGCTAAGTACCTTCATGTAGTTGACGAATGAGGTACTAAAGAAAATTTTGGGAAAATTTGTTATTGTCTATATGGATGATATTTTAATTTTTAGTAAGTCTTTGGATGAACATTTTTTGCACATTCATAGTGTCCTTGAAAGGTTGAGAGAAGAGAAATTGTTGATTAATTTGGAGAAGTGTAGCTTTGTTATAAGAGAGTTAATCTATTTGGGGTTTGTTGTATCAGTTGATGGTCTCAAAATAGACCCAAAGAAGGTGAAGGTAATCTTGGAATGGCCTACTCCAAGGTCTACCATTAAGGTGAGGTCATTCTATGGTTTGGCTAGTTTTATAGGAAGTTCATTAGAAATTTTAGTAGTATATGTGCACTCGTAATTGAAATAGTGAGGGGGGATAGAAAAGAGTTCAAGTGGACTACAAGAGCTGCAAGGAGTTTTGAACTACTAAAGAAGGTAATAGAGCAACCCGTCTTGGCAATTCCTAATTTCAAAAAAGTATTCCAAGTGGATTGTGATGCTAGTGGAAGTGCTATTGGGGCTATGTTGTGCCAAGACGGTAAACCTATTGCCTATTTTAGTGAAAAATTAAATGATGCAAAGAAGAAGTATTCTATTTATGATCAAGAGTTCTATGCAATAGTTTAGGCCTTAGAAAAATGGAGGCATTATTTGTTGCCAAAAGAATTTTTTTGTATACTAATCACTAGGCATTGCAGTACCTAAATAGCCAAGGTAAATTGAAACAGAGACATTTAAAATGGGTAGATTTCATGCAAAGCTATACATTTGTATTAAAACATAGAAGTAGAATGTCTAATAGGGTTCCAAATGCATTAAGTAGGAGAGAATTATTGCTGATAGTAATGTAGGTTGAAGTGGCTGGGTTTGATGAACTCAAGAATTTGTATCTTGAGGATCTTGACTTTGTAGAGACTTGGAAGGCTTGTAAAGAACCTATTACTCCAAATAGGACCAAGTGGCTAGATTACATGATTTAGGATGGAATTTTGTTCAAGGGAAGTCAATTATGTATTCCAAGGAGTTCTATAAGGGACAACTTGATCAAGGAGGAGCATAGTGGAGGGATGACAGGACACTTTGGTTGAGATAAGACCATTGCCATTATTAGAGAACATTATTTTTGGCCTCAATTGCCATAGGATGTGAAGAAGTTTGTGCAAAGTTTTCAAGTATGTCAAACAACCAAAGGATTTAGTCAAAATACTAGACTCTATCAGCCATTGCTTGTTTCATTAAAGCCTTGGGAGGACATAACTATGGATTTTTATCTTGGATTTCCAAGGACATAAAGGGGTAATCAATCAGTATTTGTGGTGGTTAATAGGTAATCAAAGATGGCACATTTCATTCTGTGCCACAAGATTTATGACATAGTGCATATTATAGATTTTTTTTTCAAAGAGGTGGTGAGGATACATGGTCTCCCAAAAAGTATTTTTTTTGACAGAGATACTAAATTTGTGGAGTATTTATGGAGGACTTTATGGAAGAAGTTGAAGATAGAATTGAAGTTCAGTTCTACACATCATCCACAGACTGATGGACAAACAAAAGTAGTAAATAGAAGTTTGGGTAATTTGCTGAGGTATTTAGTAGGAGATAAACCCAAGGGATGGGATTTGATTCTACCACAAGCAGAATTTGCTTACAATAATTCTATAAATAGGAGTACTGGTAGATCACCATTCCAAATTGTGTATGGGAGTATTCCAAGGATTGCACCAGAGTTGAGGAAGATGGAGCAAGGGGAGAAGACAAGTGCTGAGGTAGAAGACTTTGCTGAACATGTCAAGAACTTACACGAGGAGGTGTGAGCACATATTACCAAGATGAACCTATAATATAAGGCTAGGGTAGATCAAAAGAGGAGACATAAGGAGTTCCAAGTTGGAGATCATGTTATGGTATATTTGAAGAAGGAATAATTTCCAATGGGTACCTACAACAAGCTAAAGATGAAGAAATTTGGCCCCTACAAAATTTTGAAGAAACATGATGCAGGGAATGCATATGAGGTGGAGTTAATAGATGGGATTCATATTTCTCCTATTTTCAATATTGCAAACTTAATAGAATATCATGATGATGGTGTAGATGAGGAGTTGATGCTAGAGCCATGTCCAATTCCTAATTTTAAAAACAAAGAGATTGAAAAAATTATGGATAGTTGTGTGGGCTGGAGTACTAGAAACATGCAGTATGAAGAATACTTGGTGAACTAGAAAGGATGGCCAATAGAAGACTCAACTTGGATATCTACAATGGAGGTTGCCCATTTGGGTTTTCATCTACCAGCTATAAAGTGACAGGGCCACTTTTCAATATACTCTAGGTGTCTATGCAGGAGCATCCAGTGGGGTAAGGACAATCCTGTATCACCCAAAAATATGCTTAGTACTAGTTTCTATTTAAAGTTTTTTCATTTTTGGATACCCATTTGGGTCAAATAAAGATTCCAACTCTCATAACTCTACTATTGGTTTTTTGGGTTAGAGATTTTGAGCACCTTGGGATATGTGTCAATGTAGAAAATAGGTTATTTTATAATTGATCCATAATTATAGTGAGTTAGAGGGTGTAAGTTGGAGGGATAATTTTAATTTTAATTTAAAGTACTCCAGAAAAAGAGTCAGCTCAAAAGGCTTTATGGTTTGAAAGTTATTGCAATTTAAAGTTACGTAGAGACCTCTTAAGAGCACTTCATAGTCAGATTTAAGGAACTAAATGGATTTTTATAAGCTAGAAAAATGGAGGATGAGAAAATCTAGTCTATAATGCTATAGAGTTCTTGGAGAGATTTTAAAAAATGTAAACAGTTTGTCAATTGGAATCCCAAATCAAAAGTTATGCCTCTTGAAAGTTGGACTACCATTTTTGGATTCTTCTAATTTTACATCAACTTTTGATGCATTTTCTAGAACCTTTTGTTTTGGAGGTAGTTTCCAAATGGCATATTCTAAAATTTATTCCTAACCTAAACCTAATTTGGTTTACTTAAGGACATTTCTAGCATTGTAAAGAAAGTTTTTGGTGGAGTTCGGGAGACGGTACTACAGGAGGATTTTTCTCCAAGATCATACACCATTGTAAGCCTATAGGGAATGCCTTTGGGCCTATTTTCATTGTACTAAATATAATAGTAGATCACTTTGGATAATAATATTCCCCTTTCCTATTACATTCATTTTTGTCTTGGGTTATGTCTTCACAATTCTCAACAAATAATTTTCTAATCCAAGAGAAATCAACATCACAACCATCTCTAAGTATCCATGAGCACCTATAACCAATCAATACATGCCAACTCCAAATGAAACATAGCAATATCATGAAGTGTCTAGCTTATGATCAATGTACTCAATACCAAGAAACTAAACTAAGATCAATGTCAAAGTTTCAATAGTGGCCTTAGGAACATAAACGTGACAACATGATCTAACCATCTCAACCAAAAGAGATAACATGCTCCATATTAACATACTATAACATATCAAAATTCTAAACCCACATCTAAAGTATACTATGACATAATAATGAAACCATTCTAATGCCAATGATAATATGTCAAATGAAAGCAAAAACCATACCTTTACCAAGAACCTTGTAAGTCCTTAAGATGCAACCATATCCACACACCATGAAGAAAACCATATCCACATTCCATGAAGAACCATATACACACACCATGAAGGTAATCAAGAACCCCATGTGTCATCAAGATCTAACCATCTTCACACACCATGAAGATAATGTTGGTGTTTTTCACCTATTGAATAACAAAGGCTCAATACCAATATAATAATACTCACAAATATAAGGATTAGCTATGTCCTATTAACAATTATGCTTGCATATTATTTGGAACCAATTTCAACAAAACCATGATTGGCTTTCTACTCTTTAGGGTCTACAAAACTAAGGTGGGTATACCTAAGGGATAACTCAGAATGAATGTTGTTGTATGAGACTTTTATTTGTTTCATTCTGATTCTCATCTTATACCTCTAACATATATATATATTTTATTCATTTCTTGTCACCTTCAGATGATATGTATCCCTTGTAAGAAAATTTGGTCATAATTCTTCTTAGATTTGCAAGTATTTCTAACCATAGCAGCTAGCTAAAGATAAAATGTTACATGCAAAAAAGTGTTGACCAGCTTTGAAACTCTTCAAATAGTAAAATAGAGGTGATTTTGATTTTAGATTTGATGCTTATTCATGATCTACCTATCTGTATTCTAGATTAATTAGATCAGTGCTTATTGCATTGGGATTCAGAGTCTACTCCAATTTATAGATCTGATTTGTTGCATTACAACAAATAATATCAACAATTCTTATTGGACTTCATTCTTATAGACATCCTTTCTACTACCATAGCAATCTCATCAAATTCACTAAATAATTTACTTAATTCGTTGAATTAATAGCAATGACGAATTGAAATACAACCTAAGTGAATTGTATTCAATTGGACAAGCTTTGCTCATATAATATTAGAATAACCAGGTAATAAAAAAGGATAAAAAATCCAAAAAGAACAGATATGGGGATAACTCAATTTTGTATTAATTTTCCTTGAAAATTGTATACAATTGTAGTAACACTCTGAATGACTCTAAAAAGACACAAGGATCATATGATATCAATGTATTTTCAAAAAATTTATAGAGAACATACATCATGAATTTTTCTACCATAACTGGACCGAACTATACTCAATATAGACTCAAATTGTATTAGAAATCAAACCCTTTCTCTAGCCTTGGAATCTCACTTATATAATGTGAGATACAAAAAGCTTCAAGCACAAAGAATTGATAAGTGTCCTTTTACAAAAGGTATTTACAATTTGCTAACAAGCACAAAAAGACCAAAACTTTATGTAATAGAAAAGTAACATATCAAGTAACTCTTGGGTAGGCCCCTCTTCTGTTACATCTTTGAATGCTAAAAATGTCATGGTTGGCCTTTATTCACTCTGAATCCTCGACATATGTAGCTATCAAACTTACCAGTGATGTGTTATGCTCTAATTCCTGTAGCTTCACCTCTACTCTAGCATTTCCACTCATATCATCATGTACTACCAAGGTGACAATTACATTTGGTTTCATTTCTACCACATTCCACTGTATCTTCCACATGAGATGACTACCCTTCTTTTGTGCTCTTCTTTCTCAAGTGCTAATGGAAGTGAGTCGATGATCTACAGTTCATCTTCATGTGTTTCATCATCATCACTTTTAGCTTCTGCTAACTATTCATTAGAAGCAATATCTACCATCCACTTGTCATAAAGTGTGTCATCTAGCCAATCAAATTATATAATATCCCGTTGCTTCTTGATAACATATTCAACTTCATTGTCGATGTCAACAAAATATTGTTTCAAAGAATCAAAGAATATTTGGGCTTTCATCATTTCTTCTATTGTGGAGGCCCACCATGAATGTCCTATTTCATTGATGATTTTATTCATTCTTAGGAAAAATAAATCATCTTATTCTTTGGCCCATTCATCTTTGTTCTTTAGTTTATTCTTTCTATCTAGGGCATGAGGGAATAAATCAATTTTTTGGCTCTTATATTTATTCAAATAGCCAACTACCCTTCTTTGCAGATGAACTCTTTTATTATCAAACTTTGGAAGATCATTAAAGATATCATATGTTTTTTCAATCTGACCATGTGAAGACCTTATGACAGAGTAGCACAAAAATTTCATTTCTTTCCTCCTTTGTACCCATTTATTCACAATAGGCTTCAAGGCTTCATCATTGGTTTTTATTTCATCCCATATGTTTATTGTTCTTGCTAGTTGATCATAGAATAATGGCCATTCAATTTTATCTCCTAGATAGATAAGAGCTTTTCTTAATTTATCTTCATACTGTACATTTAGCTCTACATGTAATGCCCACAGTTTGCTCTTTTCTTCTTCAAAGTCTTTAGCTATGTAATACTGTGGCCTTTGTGGGGTATCTGGCATTTCTATAAGAGGAGTTGATTTAAAAGGCTCCACTGGAGGTCAAGGATATGTTATTCTTGGCCTGGATGACCTCCTCATTATGTTATTTTCAAGTTCAATTCTTCTTTGAACTTCTTTATTATAAGCCTCCAAAAAACTCTCATACTTACTTTGAAATTCAAACATTTTTTTTTCTTCTTTTTCTGTATTAACCAAAACAAATTGAGATTTCCCAAAACCCATGTGACCTACTTGCACATGGGAGATATCTTCTACTCTGCTTACAATAATGTTTCCCATCAATCCTGAGTCATCTAGTTGTGATGAAACAACCCTAGACCCTTTCCTTAATGACCATATAACTAGAGCAGCCTGGTCCTCACTGAAAGTAGTACCTATGAATTCCTTCTTGCTTGGATCTTATAGGTCCAATTTATTTGAAATAGAATTAAAAATTAAGGAATCTTCTATATCTCAATTGGGTAGCAATAGAATATTTGATGCTTTTACCATCTATCTCCCCTCCTTAGGGGTTATATTTTGGAACTCTTGCATCATATTTTCTTTTATCTAATTCTGCAAGGCTGCTTCCTCCAGCTTTGGATACTCTATTCTTAGCTTATTACATCTTTCTTCAAATTTTCCCATGTTGGTTCTCCATGCAAACTAGTGGAAGGCTCTAGATTTGACAACACTATCATCTAACAAAAAATGTTGACTAGCTTGTTCTGTTACAGGTTCGAATTTCCTTCCTCTAAAATTTTCTATTGTCAACTCTAAACTTGGAATAGGAGGCTCTTGGGGGTTTCCTTCATCTATTTTAGCTTGAGTAAAAACAACTTCTTCTTGGGACCCCAGTTGTTCAATTTTCTCCCCAGTAAGTTGTTCCTCTTCAATCCTCAAAGGGGTCTATGAAGGTGAATATTCCTCAATGTGAGGATCTTATTCCCTTATTATTTTCTACCTCTTAGGGGAGGGTTCAGGGGGTCTATCTTCCCAGACAACAATAGTAAATTCCAATTACTTGTTTTCCTTTGTCCACAATGATCTTTTTATTCTGAATGATAGTATACCCTAGCTTATTTTGGACAATCAATTGTCCTGCCCCTATATTGGGAGTGAATCCTTGTCTTCTCATCACCTCCTTTTCCTTATTTGGAAAAGAATTAATAAGAATTTTCTTCTTTTCATTCATAGTTTCCATTGTTTCAAGAAAATTAAGCATGAGCTTATTTATTCTATTTTCCTATGTAATAACATTACCTAGAGGGCTATAATCTACATCAAAATAATGAATGAAATCCAAAATTTTTGAGAATACTCTCCATTTTTTCTTCTTAGTTTCCTACTCTTGCAAGGAGTATTCATTTCTTACTATGTCTTCAAGAAAATAAGATTCATGATCAATTTTGCTAGGCTTAACTCTGTGTCTAAAGGAAAAGTTATAAAATCCCTCAGTGTCACAAAAATGAGGATGAGAAACAACTATCTTATAATAATCTAATATTTTATGTAGAGAAAGCCAACCCCCTTTGGTGATTACAAATTGATGGGCCACTGTGCAAGTGGGGAATATTGACCCTATCTATCTTTTCAACAAATAGGTTTCCTCTAATCCTCCTAGATGCCACAAAAATTCAGCTACTCCTACCTTTAAAGGCACCTAGTAAGGTAACACATGGGGAGTACCTCTAAAACCATAAATCCTAATGATAGTTGAGACTGAATATGGGATGATGTCTCCCCAATTGTGTGAAACTTTTAAAACAATAGGATTGTCTAGGGGCCTAATAAGATTTTCCAATGCCTTCGGTACTCTTGGATTGTCAATTAATAGTAAGCACCTCAATTTTGAAGCAAAATACCTATCGAACCTAACAAAACTAGCCTTTTCTACTTCATAGGTCATATCCGCACTCCATAATTGGATGGGCAGTGCTTCCCCATCCCGTTCCCTGTTCAATTTCATCTCTTTACCAAAATACATTACTCCCTTGAACAAAACCATATGCATTAACAAAGACTAGTGACCAAAAATCTTCTCCACCTTGCCTTTTGCAATCCCAAACAAGCCATTATGAATTTCTTCTGCTAAATAAGAGGCAAAATCAAAAATTATGTCCACACCAAAAGAGGAAATCTGAGTAATCATGTACATAAAACCCACAGGCATAAGCTCCTCTTTATCTTCTCCAAAAACTCTACATAGGGTCATGTATGCCTCGATAGCCCTGGTATTGAAATATGCCCTTTTGAAGAGTTCCTTGAAGGATGCTGTTATTGCTGGAAAAGTTCCAATTTTGCCTATATGTGCCCTTAGTACACCTTTCCTGACTGCATCCTTCTTTGACATGTATTCCTTTTCTAATTCCTTTAGGATAATGGACACATGATAGTCAGTGAGAGGCCCTAAACCAAATACCTACCAAATTTCCTGTGGGTTGATTTTGATCAAAATTTCACTATAAATTCTTCTCACCACTCTAATTTCTTTGTCATAATTTTTTGCAATAGCTTCAAGGAGGTCATAATCCATAAAAACACTTGGAACTACTAATTTTCCTAAATCAAAATTCCAAATATTGGCATGTGGGGCAAATAAATTTCTTTCTAAAAACCATTTCTTGAATAAAGAAAGACCAATTTGAGAAGTGTTGGCATCTTGAAACCAATTCCCCTTATCATATAACCCATCTGCAACTTTGAGCCTAGGGTTTAACAAAGTTAGTTTTTTAACTTGCATAGTTTTAGTGATGGACTTAGGTAGCAATTCAAGCAAGTCATCATGAATATTCCTAGCCAAATAATCCTCTTGCCCAAATAACACCTTCTTTGGAGGCATAGTGACTATAATTCGTAGAAAACTAAAGTACTACAGAGAAGATAGAACACAGGAACGTACATGACCTTTGCTTGTCTTTCTCTATAACTCTGCAATGTGTTGCGAAGAAAGGGGAAATTGCTTCACATTTCTTGATCAAGTTCAACACAAATTATTACTAATTGCTTTTGTTCAGAGAGCTTGAAATATGGTTCACGTGAGATGAAAATGGCAAGATCTTCTGCAATATACTCTATTTTCTATTCACATGTGAAGCTTTCATTCTTCATAAATTAACTATTAGGGAAATAGAGTGGCACCACCTTCTACATTTGAATGTAGACCATTGATCTCATAAAATCCTATGATCTAGGAGGGAAAATAGGAATGACCCATATTTCACTTGACATGATGGCAATCAAACCAATGAAAATTCTCCATGTGTACTTTTTGTTCATTGCTGACATTTGAAAATGGACCCACTAATTCTTGAGGACACATGTCACCCAGTCGCTATCTCACTATACATAAAGAGTGAGCATGTTACGTATGTGATTTACTGACTACCATTGATTTCATTTTGATCTGATGATAGGAATTTTAGGCAATTTTCAATATTAGAGTGGTGGGTCCCTCCATTTTCTATGTTTTCTATGTCGCTATACATAAAACTTGAACAACTTCTAATGGCAACAAAGTGATGATTTTTTATTCTATCTTGATTGAGCGGAGGATGTTTGATGCATCACTTGGTACAAATATGGTGGGGCCCTTTTCCATTTGCTTTACTTGCTATGTCACTATCCTTAACATTCAAGCAACTCACCATAGTGAGAAGGCAACAACCATAGATCTAAACTTAATTTAAGGGTGAGGAAACTACATGACATACATATAAAAATGGTGGTTCCACTAGTTGCCATGTTGTGTTGGTTAAATAGTGCACAACTTCTCATAGTGACTTGGCAATGATCATTGATCTAAACTTGATCCAATGATCAAAATCTTTTATCTAACTTCTAACTTGGGCATGGGTCCATGTTACTACTGACGTGGGAATATCTTGTCAAGCTAGCATGTAATTTAATATTCAAATCCTAGCTATAACACTATGTGGTTTGGGGTCCCACTGTATGCACATTTTTAGGTTAGGCATTATGTTGCTATCAGCAAAATGTAAAGATTTTTCGATCATGACATAGTGACCTTCAGTGTTCTCAGAACTTCTAGTGCATACTTGTCTCCAACTGGATGCCATCATGTCCCAAAGGTTGCATGATTCACATCTGACAAAGCATATGTCTAGGACCCACCTTTTGGAAGTATTGCTGCATTATTGTTTTCTATCAAGGTGCTATGTCACTAACAGTGGAAATATTTCATTTTTTGATCACGACATAGTGACCTCCTTAAGGCTTTAGAAATTTTGGTGCCAAGAAAATTCTTTAGTTCCACCATCATTACCAAAATCAATGCATTTGACCAAAAAAAAATCACATGACCAATATTTATGATAGGAATTTCAACGCTCGTCCATTTCATAATCTCCCATATTTCTCACTTTCTAGCAGGGTGCTATGTCACTACCAGAGAGATCCATTATTTTTCTGGTCATGACATAGCAACCTCATGGATATAGATGAAATCTAGCACTAGGAAAAACTTGCTAATCAATCATGATTATCATAATTAATACTTTTGACTCAGCAATAAAAGCACACATCCACAATGCCACTTGGGAGCTTTTATGGTCACCAATTTTTTTTAAAAGTCATCGTCTTCTATACTTTCCATGAAGGCACTATGTCACTAATGGTAGGATGTAAAATTTTTCCTATGTATACTAATATGTTAGACAGAAACACTAATCTATTAAGAGAACAAATCATTAACTAACAACACTAATATAACCTTTAAGAGAGACAAAGAGGAAAAAAACTCAAATGAGAATGTGAGCCATTAAGGGGCTCTCTCAATGAGATTATTCTCTTGATTTGGGGATGAGTCTATTATGTAGATTTGGGATATATGCTCAAGTTTCAAAATAGCTTCAATGGATTTGGAATTTTTGGTGTGGATGATGGCTTTAATATGGATTTGGCTTCTCAAACTAGCATTATAACTTTAGCTCAAGGATTGTGATGAAATGGCTTGGGAGGGGATCTAATTTATAGGCCAAGGGCTTGAGGGATGGAGGGTTATGATGCAAGGAGAGATGAAAGCTTATGGAGGGCTTAGATTGCATGAGAGGAGAGCACATGGATTGTGCTTCCTTACAACCAATCAGGGAGTGACACATGTCATAGGGTGAGTGGATGGAGGAAAGGGCAAGGATGAGTCAACAAAGGAGGCTAAAGGCCTTAAATGGCCCTCATAATGGATTGTAAGAGCTTTTAATGGCATGTAAGAGCATTGAAGGCTTTGTGGTTGGGATAAAGTTTTATGGTTGGGATATTTTGAGGGAGGAGATTTTGATTTGGCTTAGGAAAGTCTTAAGCCCACTTAGGGAATGTGACAAGGTTGGGGGGGGGGGGGATTAGGCTTGGTTTAGGATTAGATTAAGGATGTTAGAGATGTGCAAGTGGATGGCATTCATGAGGGTTGGTGAGTTAGTGGCTAAGATAGGTTAGTATGGGTGGATGGGGTGGATTAGGCTAAATGGAGGATTGGGGATAAGTTAGGGGCTATTAGATTTGAGGGTTTTATTTATTAAGTGATTTTAATAAATTTGGGATTTTGGAATTAGATAGGAGAATAGGATTTAATTTATAAATGATAAGTTATTTGATTTATCAATTAGGACTATAGATGATTAATTAAATTAATCAGCTAGGGGATGGAAAAGGATTAATTAAATAGGAATTTAATTAATGATGCCTTTAGAGATAGCTAAATAAGATTACTAAAGTGGTGTAATCAAATTTAGGTGTCTACATTTTTCCCCTCTTTGACATAATGTTGAGACAACACTATTTCAAAGAAGTTCGAACAGAGACAACACGAGGAAGATGTTTTAGCAACAAGGTTACCGCAGTCTCAGATAAGAAGAGGAGAGACTAGACATAGAGATGCCCCCTCAAGAAGGCGGTAGGGAGAGAAAATGAGGCTCGACGGCTTCTTGAAAAATACAAGAATCTGAGATAATCAAGGAGACTCAGAGTGGCAAAGAGAAGGGGCTGAATTAGCTCAAATGCTCACTATGGGAGAATGATAAAGGAGAATGAGATTCACAAAAGGAAGTAAGCTTAAGACTTTAGGGAAGGTGGAGGATGAAGGAGTGGAGTGCTATAAAAAGGAAACCAGGATAGGGAGATGGATGAGGGGTTTATAAAGCTGAGGCAATAGGATTTCAAAGAGTCAAATTGGTGGAAGATGGGTTGCGGAGATCCCTAGGACTAGGATTGTGGATCTCGAAAAATGAGGCATGGTGGTTTGATTGGATTGGTGGATCCCTAAGACTAGGATTGTGGATCCCTAAAGCTAAGAGTGATGATTGATTTAAAGAGATAATGATGCATAAGCTAGGGTAGGAGAGACAAATGCTGGATATGGATGGGGGATAATGGAGATGAAGGGAATCCATTGAAGCTTTTTGAGTAGGGGGATACTTCAAAGAGAAGTACCGCCATATATTTGAGAACTAGATTTTCTATAGGATTGTTGGTTAATTGCCAAGGTTACCAAGAACATCAAGGCTATGTCACCAACTATCTAGAGGACTGACGGACTGACTCAAAACAAACACACAAGGATTTCCCTAGCATTACACATGATTCCCAAAGGAAGCAACATGGAACTGACACTAGGTAACCCACAAGCAAAAAAAGAAAAACAAACAAAAGACCAGATCAAGACCTTATGCTCAGATTGCCCCATTCGTAGTATACCATGATATGGAAGATCATGGCAACCTTGAGGAGGGAACAAAAGGATTGCTTGGAAAATATATTTCAAGACCCAAAAGGGAAGATTTGAAATCAAAAGAAAGGAAAAATCAAAAAGAGAACTGTTTGCCAACGAGATGGGTAGGACGAGGTACTAATGGACCAAGATCAGACATGAGGAAAGCTATATCCTACAAGGATCTATTGGAGAGCACCTAAGCTGATGGATTTGGATGAATGATGTGTCTAGCAAGCTTAACTAAGAAGGATAACACTTTGGTGATAGGAGATCTAGCTAAAGGATGCATTGAAATAGCTAACCAAGGGTTGTACAATGTGTGCAAGATGCTGATCAAGGATGAACTGATGCGAAAGCTAGATAGATACAATGGTACTAAGCTAAAGAGGATGTACAAGCTAACAGACCAAGATATGTTACAAATGTACAAGGTTGTTCATGTTTTGATTTTTGTGAGATGGAAATGTTTTAAAGTGTGTTGGATGGCTACTTGGAGTTGATAGGCAGATAGGTAGATGGTTTGCAAAAAGCTTAAGTGAAAATGGGATTCTTGGTGTGCACGTGATAGGATACAAGCTAGGATATAAGCTTTGGCATATAATACAGGTTGGAATATGGTACAAGTTGTAGACAAGATTTGGATATACAAGCTATGATACAAGGGATGATACAAGATTTACAAGCTAGGGTACAAGATTTACAAGCTGAGGTAAAAGATTTACAAGCTGAGGTACAAGATTTACAAGCTGTATAGGAGCTCCAGATGATAAGATAGCAGGATGGCTCAAGTTGGTGCAAGATGCAAAAGCTAAGGATGAGGTGATAGTGAAAGATATGGATTTGGTAGGATGCATCCAATGATGATGATAGATGTGTGACCAAGGATGGGAAAAATGCTAAGGTTGGTGGTAGCTGAGCTGATAGATGGCACTAGAGTGAATGGCTAATGAGAGGATGACATTGGATTTGCATGAGGATAGCCTAGAGTGAGATACTAATGACAAGGGAGGATGGAAAAGACAAGATCTCCAAGGAATACAGTTACCCCAGTCAGAAGATGACATGCAGAAGGAGGGCTTACGATGGATGTGATAGGATTGAAGCTGGGATGGAAAAGCTGAAGGTGCTAGGGAGATGGATGATAGCTGGGATGATGGGGTGAGGTTGCAAAAGCTAAGTGGATAGTGATAGATAAAAGATGGAGGATGAAAGATAGGTGGATAAATTGGAAGATGGAGTTGGATGGCAAGATGTGACCAAAAGCATTAGGATGATAGGCTAAGCTGGGGATGGATGGATTACACATGATGCTTGTTTGCCAAGTTTTCATCATGGTACCTATCCAAGGCACTTGAATTGCCAAGTTTTCACCAGTGGATGCTTTATTTTCTTTATTTTTTTTTGACTTTTTGACTTTGTACTTAGTTGGGATGATTTTGGATTTCTTCAGCTATTTTTGGCTTTTTGGGGAATTTTCATTGGTTGTTGGAATGTTCCATTTTGTTGCTAGCTGTTGGTACACCAGATGTGTGATTTATGCAATAGATTGGATTAGATAGGATTGATGGTAGGAGATGGAGTGATGAAAAGGTGGGAAAGGAGCATGAGAAGGGGATGCTTATAGGATCAACATTGGCACATGTTGGGACGGGTGTGAAAAGAGCATATGGGGGATAGATGGTAGATGTGGGCTTGATGGAGGCTTTGTGGAAGCACGCTTGGGGATATAGCCACCCAAGATGGAGTTAGGAGATAGGGGACACAAGTCACTAGATGGGGGATTAGATATGGTGGATGCCATTATGCATTGGGTTTCAACTTTTTTCTTTGGGATCCACATGGTTTTGGATTTTCTTTTCATAAGCCTTTGCATTGTTTTGCATTCTTTGATTGGATTTTGCCTTTTTGGAGTATGTCTTTTAGAATAGACATATGATTGCCTAAGATGTGGATTTTTAGCTTTATGCATTTTGAAGTTGGAATTCACATTGCTATGGTAAGCTTTGGGAAGATGGTTAGGAGAAGCTTTGTGAGATGGAGAAGATATGGAAGAGAGTGTAGGGGGATGATGATGGATGATGTGCACTGATATGTGCCTTTGTTGATCTTACATAGGAATGGATGGAATAGGATTTTTATGATGGCTGATAGGAGGATGGAGGAAGGTAGATTTTGGGACATAGGGACCGAAAATGGATTTAGCAGATGAAGGGGGGATATGGTAGGTTGTTTTGGGTTGCAAATATGGTGGAGGGGGGATGACATAAGATTTCTTGAAGGAGTTATGGGAGGCTGGCATGGTGGGCCTGGAGATAGGCTTGGTTTGGGGATGGCGTGTACCAACACTTTTAGATGGTGAGCCTTTGGATACATATCTAGGACCATGAAATCCTAGATTCTTTTGTGCAATAATAGGCTTTCTGATTCCTTGCTCTTGTGGTCCTAAACCTTGACCTTGATAATGCCATTGGTTGAGCATTTGAACGAGCTGAGGAAACTTTTTGCTTGTTAAAAATGGTAGAAGTGCTTTATTAGATGTACTGCAATAGAGATATATTGTTCTTAATTCTTCTGCTGAGAGGGGGCCACCATGGATGAATGTAAGTGAACCAAGAGGGTAGATTATAGATGGTGGAATATCTTGGATAGGTGGTAAGATGGAAGCATGGAGTGGAGGAGATGGTAGGATAGGATATTGATTTAGCTGATGGGATGAAAAGATATCCTGTAGTAGAGGAGGTATGGCTTGAGGTTTTGGAGATGGAGGGGATGGTGACTGCACTATAGATGGAAGACATGGTATGATGATATCTTCGTTTATGCTTTGGGGGATGTCAACATTCTTTTGGATAGGATCTTGATAGGATTAGATTGGAGTGGATGGTGCGATAGGAGGTGAAGGGATGGATTCTTCAAAGGCAAAAGATGGATAGATGAGAGATTCGGTAGTGGAGATGGGTGAGTAGAAGATGGATGCATAAGGGTCATTATGGGAGATTTGGGAGGGTAAAAGCATAGATCTGTGTCACCGTTTGTGATACAAAAACCTGTTTTGGTTAAATCTCATTTCTCTATCAAAACTCAATTTTAGAAAAAAACTAAAAATACCCTTTTATAGATTTCAGATTCAATATCATCATTATATAAATTTTTGAGTGTTTTGATTAGTTATAATATGCTATAATCTAAAAATATTATAAGTCGATATTTCAACATTTCAGAAGATGCTCTCTCAAAAAATGAAAAAAATAGTAAATCATATCAAAAAAATAAAAAATATATATTTATCACTAGAGGAGAGAATTCTCTTCATGAATATGTAATTTTTTTTCAAGAAGGTATAGATTTGATAGGGAAGTTTTGACGGGAGGAAAAAACTATTGGATTCTGACAAGGTCGAACTTGAGTACTTATAACAAAGAAAATATACATCAAAAATAATTATTTCTTTTTTTGTGCACTAGCTATACATGTCATCTATAAAATATTTTCAAATCATAACAAAAAAAGATGATTTGCACATACTTGTTTGATAGGAACTACATCCTATATTTTTTACAGTTAAAAAAGGGACTTCAAAATAAAATAAAATGAATAAATTCTTAGTCAAAAATAATAAAAATTATAGGCATAAAATTCATACAATTCTACACATTTCATCAGTTTACATCATCTTCATATTTTAAACACAAATACCATTTTTTTGTCATTAATGTTGAACTGTCACATTCTGATATCACTTTTCTTTATAAAAGGTGACACAAGTTTGTGCTTTTACCCGAGAAATTCTTGGAGGTGATAAGGATAGGATTTGGAGGGATTTGATAGGTGGTGGGATTTTGATGCTTGCACGAAGTGGAAGGATTTTAAGAAATTTGATGGATGGTATGGGGATGATAGCTATGGGAGATGGAGGTGATATTATAGATGGGGAAGCTTCATCACTGACTACTTCACATTGGTGGATTAGATGACATGGCTTATCGACTGTTGGAGGTGACTTTTCTTTTATTTCCTCTAGGAGATTCTTGGGACACTCGTGTGTCGCAGGTGGAGGTGGTGGATTGATAGGAATAGCTGGTGTGATGGGGGTGGAAGATTGGAAGCTTGGTTGATTAGGTGATGGAGGAGAAGCGGGGATATGAGATGGCATGACTAGATAGTTTGGAGGAATGCTTGGATTTTGGGGGATGGTTGGTAGAAGGCATCTAAGGCTCTCAAGATACCCATCATAGTCAACAAGATTTTCATCATCATTGGAATAGGATGTAGCGGGAGAAAGGACAATGCAACCAAACTCATCATGATAGGGTTGGGATTTCATGTTTTGATGATGAGTTGGATGGGGATGGAGTCTTGCATATGGATGAACATGGAAGCTCATGGTTAGATTTGGATTAAGCACAGATTTTGGATTGGCCGATGAAAGATTTTCGAGGGAGAGTCAAAGCTGCATGACAGACCCAAGGAGGATTGGCTAGAGATTTTTGGCTTTCCTATGGATGGAAGACTTCAAGGATATGCTATCAAAAAGTAAGAGTTTTTCTTTCATATGTGCAGGATTGGTGGCTTTTGGTGTCAACTTGAGGATAGACAAATGATCCTATGGGCATGACACGAGATTGACCACTTGTGGATCCCAACCTTTAGCTTAATGTGATGAGGGATGACAAGTGACAAGGCTAGATTACCCTAGACAAAGCTTTGTCAAAGGGATAACCTTGGAGAGATTGAGGGATTTGGATAGATTGATTGGATAGCAAACTCTGGCAGAGTAACAACAATTCCTTAAAGGCTTGGGTGATTTTGGATTGTGGATTTTGGTGCTAGCTGGCTTGGGAGATTGATTTGGATGAACCTTGGATTTGGGATTGTTCTAAGGTGAACAACTAAGGGAGCTTGGATGATCTTCTGATGAGGCAGTGACTATGCTAAGTATGCCTTAAGCTGGGAGATTTTTTCTTTTCTAGGATTTTTGACCAAAGTTGGCAAACATTCATTCAAAAGCTATGAACAAACAAGCAGACAAAATTTTGGAGCAAGCACGTCAAACACACCAACATCCTAGGAAGCTTTTTACAAGGATGAAATTTGGTTTAGCTAGGGAGTCCTCAATATACGCAAGGTACGTGAGGCCCAAATCCATAGATGAAACCAAAAAGATGTCACACAGCCGAGAGGAGCGGTAACCCACTTCTCCTTTTTCACTTCTCAAGGGTATAAAGTTCCTTGAGGCTTAGCCCGAGTGACAAAATTTTGATCCCAAGAGAGGTGTCTTTGGATTCACCTCTCGATCTTTATAGTCTGCCAAAATGCTGGAGTTGAGGTCATCCCAAGGGGTGATGAAATCCCCAAGCAGGCCTCCTAAAACTTAAACAAGATTTTGGATCCTAATCTTATGCACCCAAGATGGCCTCAAAAGATGACAAGGGGAGAGAAGAATTGGATGATCTTGGGCTAAAAAACATGTTTGTTCTTTTACCAACTGACTCTTATGTGTGCTAATCTAGACTTTGCAAGCACTCATGTTTAAGATGCAAATGTTCAATTCCAACTTTGCAATGCGCCGACAAAGCAAAATTGATTGAAGAATGAAAACAAGAAGAAGAGTTAGGGTCAACAAGAAAGTAAACCCGCATGCCTAGAGGCCCTCAACATCAAGTATCGATTAATTTCCTTTAAAGCATTCAAGAGTTGGTATGATTTTTTTTAAGCCTAAAACAAAGATGTGTGAAACTCGATTGTCAAGCGTGCACCTGGAGGCCCTCCACATTAAGATTTGTTCAATTTTTTCTATGCCCAAATGAAGTGTTAGCGAGACTAATGCTCATTCAAGAGATTTTCTAACTTAGAAAAACCACTAAAAATCTAAGTGAGTGGAGTTTGATTTGTGTGGAGCACTTAACACCCTCTTAGGTAGAGCCATCCCCATAGATGGTGCTGAGATTGCAACCAATGGTTAAATTGATGGGTGATTAAAGAGGGTGAGTCCAACTACAAACTCATTCAAAGCGTCTTTAATTAGTTTTTGTAACTTAAGAAATTTCTAAAATGTGGATTCTTTTTATGCCCAAAATTGAAGTGTGAGATATTGCAATGGTTAATTGATCCTTTGCATTCAAGATTGAGTTTGTTTGTTTTAAGCATGCATTCCAAGAAAGGTTGATTTTAATCCATGGCATTCAAGATTATGTTTGAGAAAAATTCATTCAAATTTGAAAAATGTTTAAAAATTCAAGTTCATTTTAAGAAAAACTTGCAAAAAACATAATTAGTTTTATTGCTCCAACCTGCAATGCAACAAAAAACAATTCGATTAGTCACCCAAAATCTTTCAAAATGAAAGCTTAACTATGGAATTTTTTTTTAAAAATTTTTTTATTCTTTTTGATATGCATAAAAATGCTTAGAATGGTCTATATCCTACGGAACCACTAAAAGTCAAATTATGATGAATAAACCTGCCAAAAACAAGTTAGAATAAAAACATACACTAGAAAATATTAAAAAAATGAACCAAGTAGATATCAGAGCGAACCCACGGCTTAAGAACATGTTCCCACACTTGCAGGAATGTGAGAACTATCAGTGAGAATGTGACAAATGTGAAGTAAAGTTTTGGTCAGACAGACAAGGCGATCTCGCTAGAGTTCTTGTTCGCGGGAATGACAATCTTGCTTCTCTCAGGCATGTTCCTGCAAGTGGGAATGATGATCCCACTAGAGGTTGATTTTGTGGGGATGCATTATCGCAAGCCTCCCAAGGCATGGAAATGTCAGGAAAAACTAGTGAAAACTTAAAATAAAACCAGGGACCTCATTTTGAACAGAGCAATCCCATTGGTTTGTGTCTTTTACAACGATCTCGCAATGTGGGAATGACAATTTCATAGAAAAATTAATGATTACAGATGAAAAGAATATAGTTCACATTCCCACAAGCCGGAATGACAATCTCACTATTCTCAGGCACGTTCTCGAAAGTGAGAATGACGATCTCGCTGGAGGATTAGTCGGTGGGGATGTAGAGCCAAGTGCAAGATATGTGGCAGAGGCTGATTTGTGATGAAGTGCAAACTCGCAGTCGTGGGTTCGCATTTTTGTCGAAGAGTAGCAGCATTCTCGCGTCACGCGGATGCAAAAAAAGTATTTTTTCTTAAGGTTGACTGGGTCAAAACTGTAGAACCAGAATCAGTATGCAAAGAACATTAACAAATGAAGTAAACATTCACAAACCAAAAACTAAATTCACAAATATGCTTAGACTAAGAAAGAAAATAAGAAGTGCAAAACTCACAAGAGAAAACACTCCATGCTTTCTTGATTCTGTAGATGTGTCCTTTTGTTGTGGATGTATGCTCAAGATGCTCAAAAGCTGCTTCAATGGAGATGGGTAATGGCAAATCGGTAGCTTTGTGAGCTCTCAATTTGGCATTATAAGGGTATGGTTGATGGCTTTGGTTCTCAAAATAGCATGGTAGCTTTAGCTCAAAGATTGTTGATGAAATGGCTTGGGATGGGATTCAATTTATAGGCTAAGGGGTAGAGAGATGGAGGGCTTAGATGCAAGGATGGATGAAGGCTTAAGGAGGGCTAAGATGCACTCAAAGGGGAGCACATGGATTGTGCTTGTTTAGCACCAATGGGAAGGTGACACTTGTCACAAGGAGGATGAGTGTGAGAGGGTAGGGTTAAGGGTTGGTTAAAGTCATGATGAGTGGGGTTGAGTATGTAAGAGGGATGTAAGAGGAATGAGTGTGGAAGAGGGAAGAGTGTGGAAGATGGGTGTAAGAGTCATGAGTGGGCTTGTAAGAGTCTTTATGTTTTGTAAGAGCACTCATGACTTAGTCATTGGGTTTTTTGAGGGGAGACTTTGGTTTGGATTAGGAAAGTCTTAAACTTGTTTAAGGAATGTGACAACATTAGGGGATGGATTAGGCTTGGGTTTAGGATTAGATTAGGGATGTTAGAGATGTGCAAGTGGATGGCATTAATGAGGGTGGGTGAGTTAGTGGCTAATCTTGGTTAGTATGGGTGGATGGGGTGGATTAGGCTAAATGGAGGATTAGAGATAGGTTAGGGGTTTTTGAATTTGAGGATTTCATTTATCAAATAGATTTATTTAATAAATGGGGATTTTTTGAATTAGATAGAAGAATAGGATTTAATTGATAAATAATAGATTATTTGATTTATCAATTAGGACTATAGATGATTAATTAAATTAATCAACTAGGGGATGACAAAGGATTAATTAAATAGAAATTTAATTAATAATGCCTTTAGATAACTAAATAGGATTACTAAAATAGTGTAATCAAATTTAGGTGTCTACATTTTGCCCCTCTTTGACATAGTGTTGAGACAACACTATTTCAAAGAAGTTTGAATGAAGACGACACGAAGAAGATGTTTTAGCAACAAGGTTGCCCCAGTCTCGAATAAGAAGAGGAGAGACTAGACTTAGATGATGCCCCCTCAAGAAGGCGGTGGGGAGAGAAATGAGGCTCGATGACTTCTTGAAAAGTACAAGAAATTGAGACGAGCTGGCGAAGAGAAGGGGCTGAATTAGCTCAAACTCTCACTACGGGAGAATGATAAAGGGAAATTAGAGGCACAATAGTAAAGCAAGCTTAACACTTTCCAAGATTGGGGGGGGAGATGGACGAGCGGAGTGCTATAAAAGGAATCCATTGAAGCTTTTTGAGCAGGGGGATACTTCAAAGAGAAGTACCACCATGTAGTTGAGCACTAGATTTGCTATAGGACTGTTGGTTAATTGCCAAGGTTACCAAGAACATCAAGGCCTTTTCACCAACCATCTAGAGGACTGACGAACTGACTCAAAAAAAACACACAAGGATTGCCCCAGTATCACACATGAATCCCAGAGGAAGCAGCGTGGAAACAACACTAGGTAACCCACAAGCAGAAAAAGAAAACAAGCAAAAGACCTGATCAAGACCTTACGCTCTAATTGCCCCATTCGCAGCATACCATGATATGGAAGATCATGGCAACCTTGAGGAGAGAACAAGGAGATTGCTTGGAAAAGATATTTCAAGACCCAAAAGGGAAGATCCCAAATCAAAAGAAAGTGAAAATCCAAAAGAGAACTGTTTGCCAATGAGATGGGTAGGATGAGGTACTAACGGACCAAGATCAGACATGAGGAAAGCTATATCCTGCAAAAATCTATCAGAGAGCACCTAAGCTAATGGATTCGGATGAGTGATGCATCTGGCAAGCTGAACTAAGAAGGATAGCACTTTGGTGACATGAGACCTAGCTAAAGGATGCATTGGAATAGCTAACCAATGTGTGCGATGTGTGCAAGATGTTGATCAAGGACAAACTGACACGAACGCTGGATAGATAAAATGATACTAAGCTAAAGAGGATATACAAGCTGATAGACCAAGATATGTTACAAATGTACAAGTTTGTTCATGTTTTTTTTTTTTTTGTGAGATGGAAATGTTTGTGAAGGATGGGGTGTCTATAATAGTTGATAGGTGGATAGGTAGATGGTTTGTGAAAAGCTTAAGGAAAATGGGATTCTGTGTGTGCATGTGATAGGATACAAGCTAGGATACAAGATCATTTACAAGATGGAATATGGTACAAGCTTTGGACAAGATTTGAATATATACAAGGTATGGTACAAGATTTACAAGGTATAATACCAGCTTTGGTACAAGATTTACAAGCTGTACAAGAGGTATTGACAAGCTCCATCAGATTTTGGATATTTGATTGGAACACCAAGGGAACAAGCGGGTGTTTTATGGGATGGTGGGTGGATGTATGAGGGATAGGATAGTGATAGATAATGGATTAGTCTTTAGCACACAAGGCGCCTGAATTACCAGGTTTTCACCAAGGTACCTATCCAAGGCGCTTGAATTGCCAAGTTTTCACCATTGGACGCTTATTTCTCTTTACTATTTTTTTCTTGTATTTTTCAAAAGCTGGGTATACCAAGGATCTTCAAGCATAGAACTTCTTGAGATGAATGATGTTAGTGGGATCATTCAAGAGTTCTCCTTCTGGTGTAGATAATTGATAGGCTCCAGAGCCAAAGGAGGTGGTAACCACATAGGGACCAAGCCATGTAGGTTCAAACTTGCCTTTCTTTTCTCGATCTGTTTGGACTTTCATATTTTCTTTGAGGACCATGTCACCTGGCTGAAAGTGTCGTGGGAGCACCTTCTTGTTGAAATTCCTTTTGAGACGAGTTTGATAGACTGTGAGATGGTCATAGGCTTGTTGTCTCTTCTCGTCTAAGAGATCTAGCTGGGTGAGTCGAGCTACTCTGTATTCTTCATCTGAGATTTGCCCTCGCAAAGATATGCGTAGTGAGGGAAGTTCAACTTCTATAGGTAATACTGCTTCGGCACCATAGACTAGGGAGTATGGAGTTGTGCCTGTGGATGTACGGAAGGAAGTTCGATAGGCCCATAGAGCCAGATTTATTTGAAGGTGCCAATCACGGCCGGAATCATTGACAACTTTCTTTAGGATTTTGAGGAGGGTTTTATTAGTTGCCTCTGACTGGCCATTACCTTGTGGAAAATATGGGCTAGAAAAGCAGTGATGGATGCGGAGGGAAGTGCATAATTCTTCCATGTTGAGATTTTCAAAATTACCTCCGTGGTCAGTGAAAATGGTGGATGGGATGCCGAAGCGGCAAACAATGTGGTACAAGATGAACTTGGAGACTTGAACTCCTGTAGCTGAGACTAGGGGGACTGCTTCCACCCACTTAGTGAAATAGTTTGTAGCTGTTATTATCCATTTATGTCCATCAGATGAGAGAGGGGTGATAGTTCCAACTAGATCAAGGCCCCAACAAGCGAAAGGCCAAGGTGGTGCAATAGGTTGTAGATCCTGTGCTGGAGCGCGCACAAGATTTGCATGCTGCTGACATGGGAGACACTTTCTGACAAAGTCACAAGAGTCTTCTTCAATGGTAGGCCAATTGTAGCCTGCTCTAAGGATTTGTCATGCTAGGACAATACCACTCGTGTGGGCACTGCAAAGTCCGGAATGTACTTCTTTTAATGCCATCGCGGCCTCATTTTCATCTAAACATCAAGAGAGAGTATCGTGATAACCCCGACGATATAGGGTATTGGCTATGATAACATAGTGGGATGATTTTTGCATGAGGTTCTGGCGTTGGGTACGTGTGAGGTGAGGGGATATGATACCATCGTTAAGGTAAGCGTGAATTTCATGGTACCAAGGGGATTGGGGACCAACCAAGATACAAACACGGTTTGAATCCTCATTCGCATAGGTAGGTGTGAGGAGCTGCTCAACTAAAAACTCATACTGTGTAGCTTCTTGGGGAATTTCCAAGAGCGAGCCGATAGTGGCCATGGCATCTTCTGCCTTGTTCTGCATTTGAGGCACTTGTGTAAACTGAAGCTTTGTAAAATGCTGGGTCAGCTGATCAACTAGCTCTTTGTAGGGTAATAGCTTTTCATCTTTGGTTTGATATTCATTTAAGACTTGTTTGATGATGAGTTGGGAATCACCAAAGACTTGTAACTCGGTGATATTCCATTCTGCAGCTATCTTTAATCCTGCTACAAGAGCTTCATATTCTGCTATATTGTTGGTGCTAGGGAATTGTAGCTTGAAGGCTTTTGGAATGTAATCTCCTTGAGGTGTAACTAATAATATTCCTGCCCCTGATCCATGAGAGGTGTATGAGCCATCAAAATAAAGCTTCCATGGGGGATGTTCTTCAATTAGGCAAATATGCTCATCTGGAAATTCTGTGAGCAAAGGATATGCATCTACTAGAGGTGCATCAGCTAGGTGATCTGCTATAGCTTCCCCTTTGATTGCCTTTCTATCCACATACTGGATGTCAAATTCACTTAGTAGCATAACCCATTTGGCCAAACGACCTGTAAGTGCTGTTCTGGAGAACATATACTTGAGAGGGTCAATCTTGGAGACTAGTTGGATGGTATGACTTAGCATGTAGTGGCGAAGCTTTTGAGTTGAGAAAACAACTGCCAAACAAGCTTTTTCCATAGGAGTGTAATTGATTTCATAACCAACTAGGGTTCTAATGATATAGTAGATGGCTCTCTCTCTGCTATAATCATCATGTTGTGCTAGAAGTGCCCCTAGAGCAGTAGGTGTTGCTGATATATACAAGATCAAGGGACGACCAGGAATCGGTGGAACCAAGATAGGGGGATTGGTGAGATACTGCTTGAGCTGATCGAAGCTGTGCTGACATAAAAGATCCCACTTGAAGTTCTCATTCTTCTTTAGCAAGTGTGAAAATGGTGTACACTTATCTGCAAGTTGGGAGATGAAGCGCCGGACAGATTGAAGTTTTCCCTAAAGAGAGCGAAGCTGTCGCAGTGTCTGGGGAGGGGGCATGTCTAAGATAGCCTTGACCTTTTTGGGGTCGATCTCTATACCCCGTTTAGAAACTATGAAGCCTAGAAGCTTGCCAGATGTGACCCCAAAGACACACTTCTTGGGATTGAGCATGAGATGATATTGGGCCAACCTATCAAAGACTTTCTCCAGGTCAGCAAGATGATCCATGAAGGTGTGAGATTTGACTAGGATATCGTCCACATAATCCTCCAAAATGCTATGGATAAGATCATGGAAAATGGCTGTCATAGCTCTTTGATAGGTAGCCCCAGTATTTTTTAGGCCAAAAGGCATCATGGTGTAGCAAAAGGTTCCCCAAGGGGTAGTGAATGCAGTCTTATGCTGGTCCTCTTCTGCAACTTGATCTGATTATACCCAGAAAATCCATCCATAAGGGATAGGATTTCATGTCCAGCTGTAAGATCTACAATCATATCTATGTTGGGCAAGGGAAAATCATCCTTTGGACAAGCTTTGTTAAGATCTCTAAAATCAGTACAAATTCTGATGTCACCGGAGGGCTTAGTGACAGGGACCATGTTGGAGATCCATTCTGAGTAGTCGATAGGTCGGATGACCTTAGCAGCTAACATTCTTTCTAGTTCAGCTTTGACTAGTAATGCCACCTTGGGGTACATTTTCCTAAGCTTTTGTCTGACGGGCTTGATCTTTGGATCGACTGCAAGATGATGAACTACAAGCTTTGGATCAAGTCCTGGCATGTCCTGATATGACCATGCAAATCGGCCAATGTTCTCTCGTAAAACCTCAAAGAGGAGGTCAGCTTGGTCTTGTGATAGGGATGCAGCAATGTGAACAATTCTAGGGATCTCTGAAGAACCAATGTTGACTTCTCTAGTATCCTCTATTAGAATAGAAGACACCTCTGGTCGATTATCTTGAGGAGGCAATACTAAATCCTCATGTTCTGCTTGTGGCTCTGAATTTTCTTGCTGAGGGGTTCTCTTCGCTACCTTAGCTAGTCCCAGATTTACCTTAGTTCTAGTTTTGGGTGTATCAAAACTAGGTTGGGGATTTTCTCCAAAATACCCCTTGGGATCTAGCTTGTAGATGTAGGCAGAATCTGGCTTTGTCTTCTTATGAGGAGTTTCAGCTCCCATGAATCTTAGAAGCGCTTCCTCTGATGCGAACTCATCAATATGTATGACACTTGGTTGGTCCCAATCTATGAGTTGTGGATGAGCAAGTGGTAGGTCAATGAGATGGATGGATAGTTCTCGGAGAACAGAGTCTCCTAGGAAGATTTGGTCTGGGATATCGTCATAGGCTCTCTTTTCAACTTCCTCAGGAATGTCTTTGATTTCAACAAGGTCGCGGTGGATGTTCGAAAAAGCGTGACCATTCTCGTTGGTGCCCCCAGTTGTGGGTATGCCAAAGCCAAGACTTGACTTTATTTCCCAATCATGTGCTTCGATGGGACATTGCATGCCCCTTTCTTCTGGTCCTAGTCCACCTCCTTGATAGTTCCATTTTTCAGTGACGAGCTTATGTTGTTGGGGATACTTTTGGCTGAAGTGATCAAGGCGTGCTTGATTTCTTGGAGGTGCATCCTTATGTAGCCAATTGTTGATATCTGGAGTGAGCTCCTCATGAAGAGGGGTTTTTGAGGACACAAAGGTGGTTGGGCCAAACTGTTTGTATTGAGGAGGTGGAATCTCCTTAGCTTTGTGATATGTTGGCCATCCATGGGTATGTGGATCAAGTGGGATTGCTCCGACAGCAAATGCATCTAATAGACTATATTCTCCACATCCTTTGTTGTTGATCTTTACAGTAGATAGGGTAGAGGCAAGGATGGTTTCTGCATTATTACAAGTGTGGGATGAGCTGGCGATGGCTGTGCCGATGTCTATTCCAGGGAAATGGTTTGTATATGAAGCTTCAACTGCATTGTAGTAAGCAAAGGGTTCTGGATCGGCATGGATGGTTACCTCAGTGCCTTGATTCGGAAATTTGATGCAGTGATGGTAGGTGGATGGAACGGCCTTCATAGCATGAATCCATGGGCGACCAAGGAGGATGTTAAATGGTAGGTTTAGATCAACAACATGGCAAACTGTCTCTTGAATGACTGTCCCAACCTTGATTGGTAGCAAAATACTCCCCTCTGTGGCCCTTTCCAAGTTGTCATAAGCTTTGATGGTGATAACCTCACTGATCATATCTGCCTCAGTACACCCAGCTTTTTTTATGAATTTTAGGGTGCAAATGTTCAAGGCTGATCCATTATCTATCATTACTCTTTTCACGGAAAAATTGGATACCATGATGGATATGCGAAGTGGGAGGGTGTGATCTGGCTCAACCGTGGGTATGTCGGTGGGTTTGAAAGATAGGGCACATGAGGATGAAAGGTGTCCAACAAGATTACGAAAATCAGTAGCATTGATATCAGAAGGGACATGGGATTCTATGAGAGCACTGTCAAGGATGTCTTTGTACACAGGACTAGTGCGGAGAAGCTCTAAAATGGATATTTGGGCTGGCATGTTCCCAAGGTGTTCCAAGATATTGTACCGGCTTTTTGATGGAGCTGATGGTGTTGATGAAACTGGTGGGCCTGCGATGTTAAATCGCGCTCTTCGAGTGGTGACCGCACACTCATTGTCTGGTCCTCGAATATTGATAACATTGACTGAAGGCTCTTTCTCAGATATACAACCTATAAGGCTACCATAGTCTATATAGGATGAAGTGTGGTCATTGTTCTTCCCATGCTGTTGGTTTGGCTGGCGGTTGTTGGTGTTGTTTTGGATAGGTGCTTTTCCAAGATTTTGGTTGTTGTGTGGAGGAAAAGCATTTTGATAAATTTGTAAGCCTGCATTGGGAGAGTTTTGGGCACCAACAGTGATTTCATTCTGATCAATGAGGTCTTGCACATAGTCTTTCAATTTCATGCATCTGAGGGTGGTGTGACCATTTACCCTATGGAACTTGCAATACTCATTGTCCTTGTACCATGCAGCTTTGGATTGGCTTGGATCAATTTGCTGGGTAGGAGGAAATTTGATAAGGTTTTCCTTAGCCAATTTCTCAAAAATAACATCCAATGGCTCACCAAGGGGTGTATAGTTTCTAGGTGCAGGTTGGAATCTGGGCTTTTTCCCTGCAGCTACATTGATGGCATTAGCTTGATTGTTAGACCCTTGAAAGTTGGGTTTTGTATTGTGGTTTTGATAGCTTTGGTTATTTCGTTGTTGGTAATTGGTAGCTTGTTGGTTGTTTGTTTGAAATGGTGGGTTAGACTGGTTTCGAGAAGGACCAATGATATTCACATGTCTGGTGTCAGTAACCCCATCTGTTGCAACATGCTTGTTTTTGTTCCAATACCTAGACTTGTCATTGGAATGTGATTGATTTTGGTTGGCCTCTTTGTAAATATTTACCACACCATCTTTTATGAGTCCTTGCTCAAGGATCATTCCTTTCTCTTTGATATCCTTATAGGTCTGCAAATAGTTCATGGTCATGTGGTGAGCCAAGCTGGGATGTGCATTATCAATAAACATTTTCACCACATGGCGTTCTGGCAAGGTGCAGGATATGCGGGTGGTAAGGGTTTGCCATCTTTGCAGGTATTTGGCAAGGCTTTCTCCACCTTTTTGCTTGGTGTGGACAAGATCAACTATTGATAGCTCTGTTTCAACAAGATGGGAATATTGGGCTACAAATGCCTCAGATAATTCAGCAAAGTTTTTAATTGTGCCATAGGGGATTCTATAAAACCATTCAAGAGCTGGTCCAGCCAAGCTTTTGGGAAAAAGGCGCAAGAGGAAGACATCATTGTATGCCACGTCCTGGCAATGCATGTAAAATTCTTTGATATGTGTGACAGGGTCTCCTTTTCCTCTGAATTTGTCAAATTTAGGTACCTCAAAGTGTTTGGGAAATGGTGTCATGGTAATGGCTCTGTGAAATGGGTAAGGACACACATTCTCAAACTTGAATGTCTTTGGATCATTCCCTTCTTGGATGGCTTTCAGAGCTGTCTTCATTTGCTCCCACTCTGAATTGATAGGTGATGGTTGGGGTGCCCCCAATGTAGGAGTGCCTTGAGGTAGGTATGTGCTGGATGGGGCCACTGAATATGGATGGTTATGAGGGATTTGCCGATAGGGATTGTACATTGTTTGGGCAGCTGCATGGTGGATGACGGGTTGTTGAGGGGGAGGTGGCGCATATTGCTGCATGTGCTGCGAGGCTAGCTGTTGATATGGGATTTGAGGTTGGGATTGAGGAACATAAGCTGGCTGTGGGATAAATGGATTGCTTTGTGGAGGTAAGGTATAAGGTGGTTGTGAGGCTTGGGGAAAGGATCAGAGGGCTTGTGGGGTTTGACCAATGTATGTGGGTTGTGCCCCCATTTGGGATGGCATCTGCAAATAATTGGTGGTTGGCTGGGGTGGTGGATTACCTCCTAGAAGTGGCATTGAAAAGTAGTTGGTAAGTGGAGGTAATGGATTAGTTGGTGGTGGAGGTGGTGGAAATTGAAAGCTTGGGAATGGAATTGATGGGGTTTGATAGCTTGGTGGCTGGATTTGGAAGCTTGGTATAGTGGTGGCGGGAGCTGGGGTCACTTGGGAGCTTGGTAGAAGATTGGCAGTAGCTTGTGGGATTTGATAGCTTTGTGGAGTGAAGGTAGTAGCTTGTGGATTTGTGGCTGGTGGTATTGAGCTCCCAAGACCTAATGGAAATGATGGGATTGTGCTTTGGGCTATGGTGAACAAGCTGGGGGCGATGAAAGGTTGATTACTTGGCCCCATGGGTGGCATCCCTGTTGTATATTGCTGAGGTTGGCCAAAGCTGCTAGCACTAATTTGGGAGATGGGTGGATTTGGAAGGCTAGGTGTGGGAGCAGCAGCAATAGTGAAGGGGGTGAACGGTGAGATGTTTTGGGTAAAGGGGGTTTGGAGTGGAGAGGTATGAACCAAGGATGGAGTGGTGGTGGCTGGGTTGGCTTGCGGCATGGAGATTTCAACTTGGGTGGATGATGGTATGTTTGGGTCTATTGGGTCATATGGATTGGCTGGAGGCTCTTCTTTTGGAATAAATTGAGGATAATTTGGATCATAAGAGCCTATGGGTGGTGGCAGCTGCCCAAACAATGGGTGAGATGGATCTGATAATGGAGGGGGTCTTCCAAAGTCAAAGGTTCCTACATTTTCCCTTCGAAAATTAGCCATGATTGTCTCTTTGTTTTTGTCTATAATGGCGTTTACCAATACTGCATTTCCTGGTTGGTTCATGAAAGCTTCAATGTCAGTAGGTGATGGCATAGCTGGCTCTGGGCTGAAGGATGGCTGAGTGCTCAAGGGGGGTGAGGCTGTTCGATCTAAATGATAGGGCTCCATTGTTTCTTTCTTCTTGGCTAAGCGAGTGACGGGTGGCATGAAAAAATGCTCCTAGGGATGAGATGCAATAATGCTGATGGATGCAAAAGGGGGAAGGCTTTTCTATGCAAATGATTTCCTAGGTTGAGGCAAAGCTATATGACAAAAACCTAAGGAGGATTGGGTTGGGGATTCTAACTTCAAAGATATGTTGTCAAAGTACAAAAGGTCTGCTTTCCTATGTGGAAGCTTGGTGGTGATTGTGTCAACTTAAGGATAGACTGATGATCCTTTAGGAAGAACACAAGATTGACCACTTGCGAATCCCAACCTTTAGCTCAAGGTGATGAGGGATAACAAGTGACAAAGCTAGATTACCCTAGACAAAGCTCTGTCAAAGGGATAACCTTGGTGAGATTGGTGGATTTGGAAGATTTTAGGAATGGCAAACTTTTAGCAAGGTGACAACAATTTTGAAAGTTTAGATGTGCAGATTTTCAATTACTAGCTAGATGGTATGACTCTAAATGAGATGGATGAGCTAATAATGCTTAAGGGGATAAGCTAAGATGGCTGGCTTTTCTACAAAGATGACTCTAAAGTGAAGCTTATCCAAGAAGATGTGGAGAAACAAGGGTGTCTAATCATAGAAATCATGCCTAGTTGGTAAGGCATAAGCAGGATTAACTCCTGGACGTTGGCTAAATTTGATGGTGCGCTCTAACCAGGCCTCTTGAAGTGCTTCGTCGGTAGCTTTGTCCTCTGCTTTGTGGAGTTTAGAAATTCGTGGGCTTGGTGTTATTGCTTTTCTCTTGGCTGAAAGTTCTTGGTATGCTAGAGATGGCTTGAGTTTGAATTTGTGAAACTTCTGTTTGGGTTTGGGTTGTTCCGACATAAATTCCTGAATCTGCTTGGCTTTGGGAAAAATCTCAGTTGTTTTGCTTCAACTTGTTCAACTTCAAAAATAGGCAGTGACTACGCTAAGTGTGCCCTAAGCTAGGATTGACCAAGTTTGGCAACATTCATTCAACAAGTAAAATAAAAACAAGCAATAGATAGGAACACCCAGATAGAAGTTTGTGGTTCTCAGAATGTGGTACTTGCGCCAAGGAGTGTGTATGTTCTACAAATGTTTCGATCAGTCACTCCAAACACATTAACATCCTAGATGGTTTTCTGCAAGGCAGACAATTGGTTTAGCTAGGGAGTCCTCGATATATGCAAGGTACATGAGGCCCAAATCCGTAGATGATACCAAAAGGATTTCACACAGCCGAGAGGAGCGGTAACCCACTTCTCCTCTTTCACTTCTCAAGGGTATAAAGTTCCTTGAGGCTTAGCCCGAATGACAAAATTTTGATCCCAAGAGAGGTGTCTTTCGATTCACCTCCCGATTCTTATACTCCGCCGGAACGCTGGAGTTGAGGTCGTCCAAGGGGTGATGAAATCCCCAAGCACGCCCCCTAAAAAAAGAAACAAGGTTTTGGATCCTAATCTTATGCACCCAAGATGGCCTCGAAAGACGACAAGGGGAGAGAAGACTCAGATGACCTTGGGCTAAAAAACACGCTTGTTCTTTTACCAACTGACTCTTATGTGTGCTAATCTAGACTTTGCAAGCACTCATGTTTAAGAGACAATGTTCAATTCCAACTTGAAGCGTCAACAAAAGTAAATCGATCGAAGAATGCACACAATAAGAAGAGTTAGGGTCAACAAAAGCAAACTCGCGCGCCCGGAGGCCCTCCACGTCAAGTATCGATTAATTTTCTTTAAGGCATTCAAGATTGAGTGTGAGTTTGTTTTAAGCCCAAAACAAAAGTGTGTGGGATTCGATTTCAAGCGCGCGCCCGGAGGCTCTCCACGTCAGTTGTTGTTCAATTTTAGTGCCCAAACTCAAAGTGTGATCGATTTAATCTAGAGTTTTGACCATTTAAGAATTTTGATAAAGTTAAAGCAAACGTTCAAAGACCAAGTGAGTGAGTTAGATTGTGGAACATTTAACACCTTTTTCAAGTAGACCCATCCCCATAAATGGCGCTGAGATTGCAACCAATGGTTAATATTTGATGGGTGATTAGAAAAGAGGTGAGTCCAAGGAACTACTCAAATTGATTTTTGTAAATTTGTATTTTAACTTAACAAAGTTTCTTAAATGTCCAAAAATCCAACTTTACCTAGATTGCATGTGAAAAAGAGATTTGTAATAGTTAATTGATCCTTGGCATTCAAGATTGGATTTTTTTGTTTTAAGCATGCATTCCAAAGAAAGTTGATTTTAATCCATGACATTCAAGAGTGTGTTTTTGAGCAACATTCATTCAATGAAAAATGTGTTTAACCATTCAAGTTCATTTTTTTTTTAGCAACATGCATTCAAAGACAAATGGTTAAACATTCAAGTTCATTTTTTAGCAACATGCAAACCTGCAAGAAACATGGTTAGTGGTTCCATATGTGCTCCAACCTGCAATGAGACAAAAAAAAGCAATTTAGTTAGTTAGCCAAAATCTTCAAAAATGAGAGCTTAACTATGGGAAAATTTTTTTTAACTTTTTTCAGCTACAAAGTGCAGAAATAATATAGCAAAAATGGAACATAAGAAAACAGAGAACACAGTCTGCCAAAATACAAAGACGCTGAACTACAGAAGCGCCAAAATACGAAGAGGACAAAACAGAGATGTCGATTTTTGCAGACACGGATTTTCGCAGACGTCGATTTTCGCAGACGCGAATTTTCGCAGATGTCAATTTGCGCAGACGCGGATTTTCGCAGATGTCGATTTTCGCAGACGCGAATTTTTGCAGAAGTCGATTTTCGCAGACAGAACAGGTTGCAGACGCCAAAACTGCGCCAAAAAAAAGCTGAAAAAGCGAATTTCTTTTTTTTTAGATGGTATTTCTTCTTCCTAAGTGCGTTCTTTAACCTGCAAAAACAAGAAAAACACCCTCACAACACACTCAAACAATAGCAAACATTAGATGGTTAGAAAAATGACATATAGATGAAAATAGATGATTAAATGACCCGTAGTGGGGTCCCACCGGGCGTGCCAAAATGTAGAACCAGAATCAGTATGCAAAGAACATTAACAAATGAAGTAAACATTCACAAACCAAAAACTAAATTCACAAATATGCTTAGACTAAGAAAGAAAATAAGAAGTGCAAACCTCACAAGAGAAAACACTCCATGCTTTCTTGATTCTGTAGATGTGTCCTTTTGTTGTGGATGTATGCTCAAGATGCTCAAAAGCTGCTTCAATGGAGATGGGTAATGGAAAATTGGTAGCTTTGTGAGCTCTCAATTTGGCATTATAAGGGTATGGTTGATGGCTTTGGTTCTCAAAATAGCATGGTAACTTTAGCTCAAAGATTGTTGATGAAATGGCTTGGGATGGGATTCAATTTATAGGCTAAGGGGTAGAGAGATGGAGGGCTTAGATGCAAGGATGGATGAAGGCTTAAGGAGGGCTAAGATGCACTCAAAGGGGAGCACATGGATTGTGCTTGTTTAGCACCAATGGGAAGGTGACACTTGTCACAAGGAGGATGAGTGTGAGAGGGTAGGGTTAAGGGTTGGTTAAAGTCATGATGAGTGGGGTTGAGTATGTAAGAGGGATGTAAGAGGAATGAGTGTGGAAGAGGGAAGAGTGTGGAAGATGGGTGTAAGAGTCATGAGTGGGCTTGTAAGAGTCTTTATGTTTTGTAAGAGCACTCATGACTTAGTGGTTGGGTTTTTTGAGGGGAGACTTTGGTTTGGATTAGGAAAGTCTTAAACTTGTTTAAGGAATGTGACAACATTAGGGGGTGGATTAGGCTTGGGTTTAGGATTAGATTAGGGATGTTAGAGATGTGCAAGTGGATGGCATTAATGAGGGTGGGTGAGTTAGTGGCTAATCTTGGTTAGTATGGGTGGATGGGGTGGATTAGGCTAAATGGAGGATTAGAGATAGGTTAGGGGTTTTTGAATTTGAGGATTTCATTTATCAAATAGATTTATTTAATAAATGGGGATTTTTTGAATTTGATAGAAGAATAGGATTTAATTGATAAATAATAGATTATTTGATTTATCAATTAGGACTATAGATGATTAATTAAATTAATCAACTAGGGGATGAAAAAGGATTAATTAAATAGAAATTTAATTAATAATGCCTTTAGATAACTAAATAGGATTACTAAAATAGTGTAATCAAATTTAGGTGTCTACAAAAACCACTTATAGGGTTGTATGTGCATTCCTACAGCGGTCAATAATACCCTGCAAGAAAAAACCAAAAGGCAAAGACACAAAATTTAAAGCACAAAATGTTAGTTTCCCATGGTTAGTAAAAACATGAAAAAGTATGTGAAACTAACAAAATGGAGAATAAAATGACCCTTGCGGGGTCCTACTGGATATGCCAAAATGTGTATATTAATATGTTAGCAAGAAACACTAATCTATTAAGAGAACAAAAAATTAACTAACAACACTAATATAACCTTTAAGAGAGACAAAGAGGAAACAAACTCAAATGAGAATGTGAGCCATTAAGGGGCTCTCTCAATGAGATTATTCTCTTGATTTATGGATGAATCTATTATGTAAATTTGGGATATATACTCAAGTTTCAAAATAGTTTCAATGGATTTGAGATTTTTGGTGTGGATGATGGCTTTGATATGGATTTGGCTTCTCAAACTAGCATTATAACTTTAGCTCAAGGATTGTGATGAAATGGCTTGAGAGGGGATCTAATTTATAGGCCAAGGGCTTGAGGGATGGAGGGTTAAGATGCAAGGAGAGATGAAAGCTTATGGAGGGCTCAGATTGCAGGAGAGGAGAGCACATGGATTGTGCTTCCTTACAATCAATTAGGGAGTGACACATATCACAGGGTGAGTGGATGGAGGAAAGGGCAAGGATGAGTCAACAAAGGAGGCTAAAGGCCTTAAATGGCCCTCATAATGGCTTGTAAGAGCTTTTAAGCGCATGTAAGAGCATTGAAGGCTTTGTGGTTGGGATAAAGTTTTATGGTTGGGATATTTTGAGGGAGGAGATTTTGATTTGCCTTAGGAAAGTCTTAAGCCCACTTAGGGAATGTGACAAGGTTGGGGGGGGGGGGGGGGGGATTAGGCTTGGTTTAGGATTAGATTAAGGATGTTAGAGATGTGCAAGTGGATGGCATTCATGAGGGTGGGTGAGTTAGTGGCTAAGCTAGGTTAGTATGGGTGGATGGGGTGGATAAGGCTAAATGGAGGATTGGGGATAAGTTAGGGGCTATTAGATTTGAGGGTTTTATTTATTAAGTGATTTTAATAAATTTGTGATTTTGGAATTAGATAGGAGAATAGGATTTAATTGATAAATGATAAGTTATTTGATTTATCAATTAGGAATATAGATGATTAATTAAATTAATCAGCTAGGGGATGGCAAAGGATTAATTAAATAGGAATTTAATTAATGATGCTTTTAGAGATAGCTAAATAAGATTACTAAAGTGGTGTAATCAAATTTAGGTGTCTACATTTCCAATCGTGACATAGTGACTCATCAAAAAAATTGGATTCTGTTGACACCTTTTGCACTTCGTTACCCTTAGTTCCTTTTTAGTTCTAACAACTCTGACATGAAACATGTGACTGAAACCTTTTGAAATAATGCACTTTTTGGTTACCATGCCTCCAATTCATGACACTACCAATCTATTTTGTAGTAGTCACTATGTTTCTATGGTTAAAACACTTGCATCTTTCTATAGTGATGATGTGACTGTCATAGACCTTATAAGGATCAAACGGTGTGAAACAATAAAGGAAGAAGGCACTTGGGGCACAAAAAATTTGTACAGGTCAAGGAATATTCAAATTTCAAAAAGCTTCATACTTGAATAAATTCAAAAAGAAACAAGACTTAGAGCTTGGATAGGGTTTTTTAAGGGTTGTTAAAAATTGCAAAATCATAGGACCAAACCCTAGCAAGTAAGCAATACATTCAAATTTGATTTTTTTTTAAAACCAAGATTAGAAGAAATTTTATTTGTAAAAAATCAGACCAACAGATAATAAGTGCACCATGCAAATGTCAAAGATGCTTCTGCAACAACAAGATCTAAGAAAAACCTCCAATATCTACAAACACTCAATAAATATATCAATGCCAAAAGAATCCCACTCAACCATGGTACCAATTCACACATGCTATCATAAAATCCATCTCCTAAATGAAGATCCTCTAGGTCTATATAGACAACCAAAGTGTCAATACAAAGTGAAACTAAGATATCCAAACCAAGAAGATACAAACCAAACTAGGAACTAATCCTACACTATCATCTCATCATTATGACAAGCTCCCACTAAAATTTGTATCTAAGCTATCGATAACATCATGATGAAAAAAACCATCCTCTAACCATGAGAATCAACCAAGGCATCAAACCATCAAAGAACTCAAAGTGCACATCATGAGCTCCTCAAAAGAAATTAAATAACCATGATCCTCAACCAAGAAGGTATACCACCATAACCAAATTAGGAATAAAAAACAATGAACATCAAGGATGTACCTATATATCCAATAATTTCATTTAAAAATCCATGGCACCATGATCACATTCATGAACAGAGCAACTAACTTTCAAAGTGTCCAATATATTAGCATAAAATAGTCAACCACAATCCTCCACCATGACTATACTTGGTAAAAACATCTCATCCTTTCTATATGAAGAAAAATTAGAAAATCATGTGACTTAGGGCATAGAAAACCCAAATCCAAGCCAATAATATGAATATGCATTAGTAATGAAAGATCAATGGGAAAATACAACCCATATCCAAACTATAAATACAATTTGTGAGTATAGACTGCTTACAACATTGTACAACTTGTAGACCCAACAAGTCATCATACATATCCAAACCAAACGCTCATAACCATATCATTGTGAGACCAATTTTAATTATGAACTGAGTATACAATGACATCAAATCCAAATCTCAAAAATATACAGTCATAAACTCACAATGCTACCATAGTCAATATATATCATAAACTATTTAGATTAATATAACATCAAATAAACCATGTCAAACCTACACCAAATCTAAACCAATATGTGGAGCTCTCCAAGAGCTTTCCTTTGACTAGTTAAAGTTTAAAATTTGACTTCATATGCCCAAGTTATGCCCTAATTTGTGCTCAAAATAAACAACATCTGACTTTCAGGCTCTTAAAACTTGACCAAATCTCAAAATCATAGAACTTAACTTGGACCAAGTTGTAATACTTTGAATTATCTTTCCAATGCCTATAAGAAGTCTACAATCCAATATCTTGAGAGAAAGTTATGGCCATTTTGCTAAGACAATCTTTCTACCATTTTCACAATGATTTTTTTTGTGACGAAAATTCTTACGAGATTAAATTTTATAGCCATCATTAGCTAAAACTAAAAAACTATTTTATTTCCTCTGAATATGGTTAATTTAGGACATATTATATATCAAAATTTATGAAAATTTCAACCCAGATCCAATGGTGAGGTCTATTTTTTCCCAAGAGGTCATTTCTACAAGCTCCCCCCTAAAAAACCTCATTTGAATAAAACATCCAAAATATCCTTTTGTCCAAAAATTTCACATGCTCAAAATCTACCAATATCCCATCATAACAACAAACTCAAAACTCTCATATTTGCAATAAATAACCTACAAAGTCCATATATCTTGCCATTTCTTTTATCCTCTCATGCATTCCCATGGATTCAATGTAGGGTTACAGCAACACAACCATAACTTTGATACCACTTGTAAGGAAACTTGCAACAAACAATATATCCATTTCCACATAACCCATAATAGATATGAAATACATATGTAATTGAACTTCACATGAAAGAGAATAGACAACATACCCACAAAAAATATGACACAAGATATACCCTGGGAAACTCTCACTGAGGGAAAAAAAGTCGGCCTCCAAAAGTATCCATCACCATGTACTATTCAACAAAAACACCATTGCAATACAACCATGGAAGCCTTCAAAACCATAACCACAACCAAGCAATCCATGTGAACAAGCATGAATCCAAACATCTGATGCCATGTTTCCAACCTTGAAAAATGCTCCCTTCGCTAAGCTGTCAAGCCTTGTCTCACTCGACTCTTTCCCTTGTGGCTGCTTATATAGTAGCAAGTCTCACAAAACCACCAAGTGGTACTACATAAACCATGTGCTAAAACCACTATTCTACCTAACCCATTGACCCCACATTAAATATTAGAAATTTAATTCTTTCCCCCAATATTAAATAATTACATGAAATATTATCACAATTGTACAATAAAACTCATCAAGTATATACCATGGGAATATTTACATGTTGCATGCCCATTTAGGTGCAACATTACATAATACAATAAAATAATACAATATAACAATATCATGCAATGTGTGCAACAACCATTGTCTCAACACCTATTTCCTAAATAGTTTGATCCACTACTCTGTTCCAAAAGCCCCTTCTAATTGACAACAACTTGTGGATTTTGAATTTTGATGGATCTAGATCCTGCTCCTACATTGGACCCATTTTATGACACCATTTCATCATACTAGGAGATAAAAAAATGTTGGATGTCTAACTAAACATTTTTTCATTGAACATGCATCAAACTTTGTGATGGACTCGAAGTCATCATAATATCAATGCTAAATGTTGTCAGTGGGTCATGGTTAAGTAGTATGTATAGGAAGCATGACTATTAATATTATTGTCATCTATATGACATCATATTATCAATAGTGAGATGATATTGAGTTAAATTTACCAACAAGGAAACCATCAAATATATTGCATTCTCATCATACATTATGCCAAAAATTTCTTTGATGTACATCATGTTGGGACTGAAAATTGCATGGCCAATTTTTAGTCCAATATTGAAAATTTTGAAGAATCAATGCCCTATGGATGTTTTTTATGCATATGTAGCCAGTTGTCAGTTTGAGGCCTAGATGGTGTTTTAGTGGCTTAAAATCTTTAATTTTACATATTCATGTGATCCACAATGTTATTTTTCTATCTTGAATCATTCGGTGAAGTCCCATTTTGAGCTAGTGTCAAAATTCACAATTCTGCCCAGGTGTCAAAATGCGTATTGTAGCCCAGTTTGTCTTTGAATATCTTTTACCCAAGAATGTGTCATGACTTTCCAATTTTGGGATGTTTATTGTACATATTGAAGAACATTTATTTCTATTTTCAGCCCATTTTGTATCTGTTTGACTAGGTTTCAAATCCCTCAAATTTGGTCATTTATTGTTTTGTGCATGTGTAGTTGTTCACAATTCTGGGGAGCCCTGTTTGACCAATTATATATTTGACCTAGTAGACCCAAATAAAGAAATTATTTTTACATTGTGTTCTAGGGTTCAGATACTTCATATGTTCTAATTTTGAGATCATGATGAATCAGTTTGATCAGTTTTCCAACATGATTAAAAACCTAGTTTACATTATTTTGTTATATCTAGATTGATTCATACCCCTATTTGGCACATTATAAATTTGATCCCATGATTGGTAAGCATAAATGGATTATACCATTATGTTGTGTCATGGAAATCCTAGAAGTATGCCAATTCTCAAGTCATGACGAATCCATTTGCATACTTTCTTATGTCCATCCGTTTACCAAAAATTACTGACACATTTCCTAGTTAAAAATTTCGAAATGCCTATTTTTAGAAATTTGCCAAATTTTTCCTCTTATTTTTCATAAGCCCTAATTATGGATTCTTATCCTTTGAATGGAAAAGAACCTATACCTTGGTTTTTAGAACCCCAAGTGATCAATAACCTAGTTTATAATGCCGAACGCAAGCCTAGTTTATGTTTTTTACCACTATTTTCCTACAAGATAATTTAAGTATGGATGTTCGACAGTTAAAATCTTTTGATTGGGAATTCTTCATGGGTTGAGAATTTATAGTATGGTGGAGCATGTAGTATTGAAGACTCATGCTAATTTTTGTGGCCTGGTTACTTGATTGAATAAGTTTTTAAGGCTAGTTGGCGGGCCTCCAAACACAAATTCATAATTTGCAGAATTGATTAAAACCAAGATATGAGAGAAAGAGGCACAATGTGGGATTTTGTGATGATTAATTATATTTCTCAAGAAACTAATATCTATATTGATTTGGTTCATTTTAAGGCACTATGTGGAAAAGGCCATATTGGTGATATACTAGTTTTCCTTGCTAAACCCCAAACTTACATGGACCTAAGTGGAGAATCAGTTGGTTCACTTATAGAGTATCATCGAATACCTCTTCATAATGTTCTTCTAACATTTTTATGATATGAGCTTACCATGTGGTGTTTTACACCTTAGTCCACATAGGGGTCATGGATATCATAATGGGCATTGGTAAACCTCCTTGCAGTGTTGATCCCAAGGCTTATGTGCTAGAGCTGTTCAATTTAAGTACTCATGGAATGATCACACCTTGAAAGTGCATAGTCCATGTTGGGAATTGAGTAGGAGGAAGACCAAAATTTCCAAAGGGGGAGTTTTTTGACCTTATGGTCAAACTATTTGTCAATTAGTGCTAAAACACTTAATCATTTGGTTGGTTACATTGTTGTTGAGCTTCATAGTGTAAATCAAGTTGTTGCAGTGTCAACCTAGCTGAAAGTAAGTTTTAACCAAGCAAAAAATAAGGATAGGGTCAACTGAGATAGCTATATCAACTAAGTAGAGCCAAAGTGGTGTTGACTAAGCTATAGTGTCAACCGAGTTCTACAATGTCTATAGAGTCATCAGTGCTAACCAAGTTCATGCCTACTCTCGAGTGATTAGTGTGGATTGATCATCAGTGTCAACCAAGTGCCCAAATTTTTTGAGTTCATTATGTTTTTGAGTGTTATTATATCACCAGAGTGGTCTTCAAAATTGAAGTATCAGCATTGAGCCGAATGATGAAGATTTTGAATATGGTATTGTAGCTGACTCCAGAAGGTAATTATTTGGATTGACATAAATGTAAGATACCTTGTCATATTCAAATGAGTATGTAACAAGAAAGAAACATAATTATGAATGTGAATTATAAGACTAAAGGCTACAAGAATTATAAGGAAAAGTAGAGTCCCATCCATCACATTAAGGTGATCATTCTACATCAAGGAATCTCATTTAGAAAACCAAGTTGCAGAGAAAAGATCAACTACTAGTTCATCCTAATAGGTGCATCAGTCAAATCCTTTAACAAGGTGGACTTAACATTCTTATGTAGAATCTCCTAACGAAGTACATACTTCATTGTATTGTATAAATCCTTTTACAAGGTGGAGCTAACAGTGCTTATTACTCCTAATAGGGTAGATTACTAGAAGTGATCAATTATAAGCCTTAACATGCCAACTTTATATTGCAGTACTAAAGCTTATGGGTATCATCCCCACCCCAGTTTTACTTTCTATTTGGAAGGTTTCTAGGTTACCAATTATTGTGTCAAGTGTTATGAATGTTTTATTCCTTTTAGTCTTTCATGCATTGTTACCTATTTTTGCCTCTTGCCAAAATTTGAATTTGAATACCTAAGCCCACCCAACTGCCACTTACCATATTTTATATTATTTTAATGCCCTAGAAATATAGAAAAAATAAAAAATGATTAAACCTTATGCATTTCCTTATTTCTAAGTGACTGTGCACTTTAATGTTTCCATTGGCTTGTACTTTTCACATCGTCAGATCTTTCATGATCTACGGTGGGTGCTTTCCTACATTCTCAAGATGCACTACCTTTACCTGATGTGAGGGAGCCTCTTTGTGACATTTGATAGGTGGGTCCTGTAGACACCTAAATTTGATTACACTGCTTTGGTAATCTAATTTAGCCATATCTAAAGGCATCATTAATTAAATTCTTATTTAATTAATCCTTTGCCATCCCTAGTTGATTAATTTAATTAATCATCTATAGTCCTAATTGATAAATCAAATAATCTATTATTTATCAATTAAATCCTTTTCTCCTATCTAATTCCAAAAATCCCCATTTATTAAATAAATCTATTTGATAAATGAAATCCTCAAATTCAAAAACCCCTAACCTATCTCTAATCCTCCATTTAGCCTAATCCACCCCATCCACCCATACTAACCAAGCTTAGCCACTAACTCACCCACCCTCATTAATGCCATCCAATTGCACATCTCTAACATCCCTAATCTAATCCTAAACCCAAGCCTAATCCACCCCCTAATGTTGTCACATTCCTTAAACAAGTTTAAGACTTTCCTAATCCAAACCAAAGTCTCCCCTCAAAAAACCCAACCACTAAGTCATGAGTGCTCTTACAAAACATAAAAGACTCTTACAAGCCCACTCATGACTCTTACACCCATCTTCCACACTCTTCCCTCTTCCACACTCATTCCTCTTACATCCCTCTTACATACTCAACCTCACTCATCATGCCTTTAAACAACCCTTTACCCTACCCTCTCACACTCATCCTCCTTGTGACAAGTGTCACCTTCCCATTAGTGCTAAACAAGCACAATCCATGTGCTCTCCTTTGAGTGCATCCTAGCCCTCCTTAAGCCTTCATCCATCCTTGCATCTAAGCCCTCCATCCCTCTACCCCTTAGCCTATAAATTGAATCCTATCCCAAGCCATTTCATCAACAATCTTTGAGCTAAAGTTACCATGCTATTTTGAGAACCAAAGCCATCAATCTTACCCTTATAATGCCAAATTGAGAGCTCACAAAGCTACCGATTTGCCATTACCCATCTCCATTGAAGCAACTTTTGAGCATCTTGAGCATACATCCACAACAAAAGGACACATCTACAGAATCAAGAAAGCATGGAGTGTTTTCTCTTGTGAGGTTTGCACTTCTTGTTTGCTTTCTTTGTCTAAGCATATATGTGAATTTAGTTTTTGGTTTGTGAATTTTTACTTTATTTGTTAATGTTCTTTGCATACTAATTCTTGTTCTACATTTTGGCACGCCCGGTGGGACCCCACTATGGGTCATTTAATCATCTATTTTCATCTATATGTCATTTTTTCTAACCATCTAATGTTTGTTGTTGTTTGAGGGTGTTGTAAGGGTGTTTTGCTTGTTTTTTCAGGTTAAAGAACGCACTTAGGAAGAAGAAATACCATCTAAAAAAAAAAATTCATGTTTTTCAACTTTTTTCGCACAATTTTGGCATCTGCAACCTGTTCTGTCTATGAAAATCCGCGTCTGCGCAAATTGACATCTGCAAAAATCTGTGTCTGCACAAATCGACGTCTACAAAAATCCGTGTCTGCGCAAATCAACGTCTACGAAAATTTGTGTCTGCGCAAATCGACGTCTCTGCCACCACCAATCCAAATCGTCATCTGCAAAAATCCGCATCTGCGCAAATCGGTGTCTCTTCTTGTCACCTATTTTCTGTGCCGCAAATCTGTTTTGTCGTCTCTGAATACTAGCGCCTCTGAATTTTCGCGTCTTCGTATTTTGACGTCCCATAGTTAAGCTCTCATTTTTGAAAATTTTGGCTAACTAACTAAATTGCTTTTTTTTGTCTCATTGCAGGTTGGAGCACATATGGAACCACTAACCATGTTTCTTGCAGGTTTTCATGTTGCTAAAAAATGAACTTGAATGTTTAACCATTTGTCTTTGAATGCATGTTGCTAAAAAAATCAACTTGAATGGTTAAACACATTTTCCATTGAATGAATGTTGCTCAAAACACACTCTTGAATGTCATGGATTAAAATCAACTTTCCTTGGAATGCATGCTTAAAACAACAAATCCAATCTTGAATGCCAAGAATCAATTAACCATTGCAATATCAAACACTTCATTTGGAGCTTCTAAAATTGAACAAAACAAATCTCTTTTCCACATGCAATCTAGGTAAAGTTTGATTTTTGGACATTTAAGAAACTTTGTTAAGTTAAAATACAAATTTAAAAAAATCAATTTGAGTAGTTCCTTGGACTCACCTCTTTTCTAATCACCCATCAAATATTAACCATTGGTTGCAATCTCAGCACCATTTATGGGGATGGGTCTACTTGAAAAAGGTGTTAAATGTTCCACAATCTAACTCACTCACTTGGTCTTTGAACGTTTGCTTTAACTTTATCAAAATTCTTAAATGGCCAAAACTCTAGATTAAATTGATCACACTTCAAGTTTGGGCACTAAAATTGAACAACAACTGACGTGGAGAGCCTCCGGGCATGCGCTTGAAATCAAATCTCACACACTTTTGTTTTGGGCTTAAAACAAACTTACACTCAATCTTGAATGCCTCAAAGAAAATTAATCAATACTTGACGTGGAGGGCCTCGGGGCACGCGAGTTTGCTTTTGTTGACCCTAACTCTTCTTATTGTTTGCATTCTTCGATCGATTTACTTTTGTTGGCGCTTCAAGTTGGAATTAAACATTGTCTCTTAAACATGAGTGCTTGCAAAGTCTAGATTAGCACACATAAGAGTCAGTTGGTAAAAGAACAAGCATGTTTTTTAGCCCAAGGTCATCCAAGTCTTCTCTCCCCTTGTTGTCTTTCGAGGCCATCTTGGGTGCATAAGATTAGGATCCAAAACCTTGTTTCTTTTTAGGAGGCTTGCTTGGGGATTTCATCACCCCTTGGACGACCTCAACTCCAATGTTCCGGCGGAGTATAAGAATCGGGAGGTGAATCAAAAGACACCTCTCTTGGGATCAAGATTTTGTCATTCGGGCTAAGCCTCAAGAAACTTTATACCCTTGAGAAGTGAAAGAGGAGAAGTGGGTTACCACTCCTCTCGGCTGTGTGACATCCTTTTGGTCTCATCTACGGATTTGGTCCTCACGTACCTTGCATATATCAAGGACTCCCTAGCTAAACCAATTGTCATCCTTGCAAAAAACCATCTAGGATGTTAATGTGTTTGGAGTGACTGATCGAAACATTTGTAGAACATACACACTCCTTGGCGCAAGTATCACATTCTGAGAACCACAAACTTCTATCTGGGTGTTTCTATCTATTGCTTGTTTTTATTTTACTTGTTGAATGAATGTTTGCCAAACTTGGTCAATCCTAGCTTAGGGCACACTTAGCGTAGTCACTGCCTATTTTGGAAGTTGAACAAGTTGAAGCAAAACAACTGAGATTTTTCCCAAAGCCAAGCAAATTCAGGAATTTATGTCGGAACAACCCAAACCCAAACAGAAGTTTCACAAGCTCAAACTCAAGCCATCTCTAGCATACCAAGAACTTTCAGCCAAGAGAAAAGCAATAACACCAAGCCCACGAATTGCCAAACTCCACAAAGCAGAGGACAAAGCTACCGACGAAGCACTTCAAGAGGCCTGGTTAGAGTGCACCATCTAATTTAGCCAACATCTAGGAGTTAATCCTGCTTATGCCTTACCAACTAGGCATGATTTCGATGATTAGACACCCTTGTTTCTCCACATCTTCTTGGATAAGCTTCAATTTAGAGTCATCTTTGTAGAAAAGCCAGCCATCTTAGGTTATCCCCTTAAGCGTTATTAGCTCATCCATCTCATTTAGAATCATACCATCTAGCTAGTAATCAAAAATCTGCACATCTAAGCTTTCAAAATTGTTGTCACCTTGCTAAAAGTTTGCCATTCCTAAAATCTTCCAAATCCACCAATCTCACCAAGGTTATCCCTTTGAAAAAGCTTTGTCTAGGGTAATCTAGCTTTGTCACTTGTTATCCCTCATCACCTTGAGCTAAAGGTTGGGATCCACAAGTGGTCAATCTCATGTTCTTCCTAAAGGATCATCAGTCTATCCTTAAATTGACACAATCACCACCAAGCTTGCACATAGGAAAGCAGACCTTTTGTGCTTTGACAACATATCTTTGAAGTTAGAATCCCCAACCCAATCCTCCTTAAGTTTTGTCATATAGCTTTGCCTGAACCTAGGAAATCATTTGCATAGAAAAGCCTTCCCCCTTTTGCATCCATCGGCATTATTGCATCTCATCCCTAGGAGCATTTTTCATGCCACCCGTCACTCGCTTAGCCAAGAAGAAAGAAACAATGGAGCCCTATCATTTGGATCAAACAGCCTCAACCCCCTTGAGCACTCAGCCATCCTTCAGCCCAGAGCAAGCTATGCCATCACCTACTAACATTGAAGCTTTCATGAACCAACTAGGAAATGCAGTATTGGTAAACGCCATTATAGACAAAAAAAAAAGAGACAATCATGGCTATTTTTCGAAGGGACAATGTAGGAACCTTTGACTTTGGAAGACCCCCTCCATTATCAGATCCATCTCACCCATTTTTTGGGCAGCTGCCACCACCCATAGGCTATTATGATCCAAATTATCCTCAATATATTCCAAAAGAAGAGCCTCCAGCCAATTCATATGACCCAACAGACCCAAACATACCATCATCCACCCAAGTTGAAATCTCCATACCGCAAGCCAACCCAGCCACCACCACCCCATCCTTGGTTCATACCTCTCCACACCAAACCCCCTTTACTCAAAACACCTCACCGTTCACCCCCTTCACTATTACTGCTTCTCCCACACCTAGCCTTCCAAATCCACCCATCTCCCAAATTAGTGCTAGCATCTTTGGCCAACCTCAGCAATATACAACAGGGATGCCACCCATGGGGCCAAGTAATCAACCTTTCATTGCCCCTAGCTTGTTCACCACAGCCCAAAGTACAATCCCATCATTTCCATTAAGTCTTGGGAGCTCAATACCACCAGCCACAAATCCACAAGCTACTACCTTCACTCCACAAAGCTATCAAAACCCACAAGCTACTGCCAATCTTCTACCAAGCTCTCAAGTGACCCCAGCTCCCACCACCACTCTACCAAGCTTCCAAATTCAGCCACAAAGCTATCAAACCCCATCAGTTCCATTCCCAAGCTTTCAATTCCCACCACCTCCACCACCAACTAATCCATTACCTCCAATTACCAACTACTTTTCAATGCCACTTTTAGGAGGTAATCCACCACCCCAGCCAACCACCAATTATTTGCAGATACCATCCCAAATGGGGGCACAACCCACATATATTGGTCAAACCCCACAAGCCCTCCGATCCTTTCCCCAAGCCTCACAACCATCTTATACCTTACCTCCACAAAGCAATCCATTTATCCCATAGCCAGCTTATGTTCCTCAATCCCAACCTCAAATCCCATATCAAGAGCAAGCCTCACAGCACATGCAGCAATATGCGCCACCTCCCCCTCAACAACTCGTCATCCACCATGCAGCTGCCCAAACAATGCACAATCCCTATCAGCAAATCCCTCATAGCCATCCATATTCAGTGGCCCCATCTAGCACATACCTACCTCAAGGCACTCCTACATTGGGGGCACCCCAACCATCACCTATCAATTCAGAGTGGGAGAAAATGAAGACAGCTCTGAAAGCCATCCAAGAAGGGAATGATCCAAAGACATTCAAGTTTGAGAATGTGTGTCCTTACCCATTTGACAGAGCCATTACCATGACACCATTTCCCAAACACTTTGAGGTACCTAAATTTGACAAATTCAGAGGAAAAGGAGACCCTGTCACACATATCAAAGAATTTTACATGCATTGCCAGGACGTGGCATACAATGATGTCTTCTTCTTGCGCCTTTTTCCCAAAAGCTTGGCTGGACCAACTCTTGAATGGTTTTATAGAATCCCCTATGGCACAATAAAAAACTTTGCTGAATTATCTGAGGCATTTGTAGCCCAATATGCCCATCTTGTTGAAACAGAGCTATCAATAGTTGATCTTGTCCACACCAAGCAAAAAGGTGGAGAAAGCCTTGCCAAATACTTGCAAAGATGGCAAACTCTTACCACCCGCATATCCTGCACCTTGCCAGAATGCCATGTGGTGAAAATGTTTATTGATAATGCACATCCCAGCTTGGCTCACCACATGACCATGAACTGTTTGCAGAACTATAAGGATATCAAAGAGAAAGGAATGATTCTTGAGCAAGGACTCATCAAAGATGGTGTGGTAAAGATTTACAAAGAGGCCAACCAAAATCAATCACATTCCAATGACAAGTCTAGGTATTGGAACAAAAACAAGCATGTTGCAACAGATGGGGTTACTGACACCAGACATGTGAATATCATTGGTCCTTCTCATAACCAGTCTAACCCACCATATCAAACAAACAACGAACAAGCTATCAATTACCAACAACGAAATAACCAAAGCTATCAAAACCATAATACAAGACCCAACTTTCAAGGGTCTAACAATCAAGCTAATGCCATCAATGTAGCTGCAGGGCAAAAGCCTAGATTCCAACCTGCACCTAGAAAATATACACCCCTTGGTGAGCCATTGGATGTTATTTTTGAGAAATTGGCTAAGGAAAACCTCATCAAATTTCCTCCTACCCAGCAAATTGATCCAAGCCAATCCAAAGCTGCATGGTACAAGGACAATGAGTATTGCAAGTTCCATAGGGTAAATGGTCACACCACCCTCAGATGCATGAAACTAAAAGACTATGTGCAAGACCTCATTGATCGCAAGGAAATCACTGTTGGTGCCCAAACCTCTCCCAATGCAGGCTTACAGATTTATCAAAATGCTTTTTCTCCACACAACAACCAAAATCCTGGAAAAGCACCTATCCAAAACAACACCAACAACCGCCAGCCAAACCAACAGCATGGGAAGAACAATGACCACACTTCATCCTATATAGACTATGGTAGCCTTATAGGTTGTATATCTAAGAAAGAGCCTTCTGTCAATGTTATCAATATCCAAGGACCAGACAATGAGTGTGCGGTCACCACTCGAAGAGCGCAATTTAACATCGTAGGCCCACCAGTTTCATCAACACCATCAGCTCCATCAAAAAGCTGGTACAATATCTTGGAACACCTTGGGAACATGCCAGCCCAAATATCCATTTTAGACCTTCTCCGCACTAGTCCTGTGTATAAAGACATCCTTGACAGTGCTCTCATAGAATCCTGTGTCCCTTCTGATATCAATGCTACTGATTTTCGTAATCTTGTTGGACACCTTTCATCCTCATGTGCCCTATCTTTCAAACCCACCGACATACCTGCGGTTGAGCCAGATCACACCCTTTTGCTTCACATAGCCATCATGGTATCCAAATTTTCTATGAAAAGAGTAATGATAGATAATGGATCAGCTTTGAACATTTGCACCCTAAAATTCATAAAACAAGCTGGGTATACTGAGGCAGATATGATCAGTGAGGTTATCACCATCAAAGCTTATGACAACTTGGAAAGGACCACAGAAGGGACTATTTTGCTACCAATGAAGGTTGGGCCAGTCATCCAAGAGATAGTTTGCCATGTTGTTGATCTAAACCTACCATTTAACATCCTCCTCGGTCGCCCATGGATTCATGCTATGAAGGCCGTTCCATCCACCTACCATCAGTGCATCAAATTTCTGCATCAGGGCACTGAGGTAACCATCCATGCCGATCTAGAACCCTTTTCTTACTGCAATGCGGTTGAAGCTTTATATACAAACCATTGCCCTAGAATAGACATCGGCACATCCATCGCCAGCTCATCCCACACTTGTAATGATGCAGAAACCATCCTCGCCTCCACCCTATCTACCGTAAAGATCAACAACAAAGGTTGTGGAGAATATAGTATGTCAGATGCATTTGCTGTCGGAGCAATCCCACTTGATCCACATACCCATGGACAACCGACATATCACAAAGCTAGGGAGATTCCACCTCCTTGATACAAACAGTTTGGCCCAACCACCTTTGTGTCCTCAAAAACCCCTCTTCATGAAGAGCTCACTCTAGATATCAACAATTGGTTACATAAGGATGCACCTCCAAAAAATCAAGCACGCCTTGATCACTTCAGCCAAAAGTATCCCCAGCAACATAAGCTCATCACTAAAAAATGGAACTATCAAGGAGGTGGACTAGGACCAGAAGAAAGGGGCATGCAATGTCCCATCGAAGCACATAATTGGGAAACGAAGTCAGGACTTGGCTTTGGCATACCCAAAACTGGGGGCACCAATGAGAATGGTCACACTTTTTTGAACATCCATCGCGACCTTGTCAAAATCGAAGACATTCCTGAGGAAGTTGAAAAGAGAGCCTATGACGATATCCTAGACCAAATCTTCCTAGGAGACTCTGTTCTCCGAGAACTATCCATCCATCTCATTGACCTACCACTTACTCATCCACAACTCATAGATTGGGACCAACCAAGTGTCATACATATTGATGAGTTCACATTAGAGGAGGCACTTCTAAGATTCATGGGAGCCAAAACTCCTCATAAGAAGACAAAGCCAGATTCTGGCTACATCTACAAGCTAGATCCCAAGGGGTATTTTGGAAAAAATCCCCAACCTAGTTTTGATACACCCAAAACTGGAACTAAGGTAAATCTGGGACTAGCTAAGGTAGCGAAGAGAACCCCTCAGCAAGAAAATCCAGAGCCACAAGTAGAACATGAGGATTTAGTATTACCTCCTTAGGATAATCGACTAGAGGTGTCTTCTATTCTAATAGAGGATACTAGAGAAGTCAACATTGGTTCTTCAGAGATCCCTAAAATTGTTCACATTGTTGCCTCCCTATCACAAGACCAAGCTAACCTCCTCTTTGAGGTTTTACAAGAGAACATTGGCCAATTTGCATGGTCATATCAGGACATGCCAGGACTTGATCCAAAGCTTGTAGTTCATCATCTTGCAGTCGATCCAAAGATCAAGCCTGTAAGACAAAAGCTTAGAAAAATGCACCCCAAGGTGGCATTACTAGTCAAAGTTGAACTAGAAAGAATGTTAGCTGCTAAGGTTATCCGACCTATCGACTACTCAGAATGGATCTCCAACATGGTTCCTATCACTAAGCCTTCCGGTGACATCAGAATCTGCACTGATTTTAGAGATCTTAACAAAGCTTGTCCAAAGGATGATTTTCCCTTGCCCAACATAGATATGATTGTAGATCTTATAGCTGGACATGAAATTTTGTCCCTTATGGATGGATTTTCCAGGTATAATCAGATCAAGATTGCAGAAGAGGACCAGCATAAGACAACATTCACTACCCCTTGGGGAACCTTTTGCTACACCATGATGCCTTTTGGCCTAAAGAATGCTGGGGCTACCTATCAAAGAGCTATGACAACCATTTTCCATGATCTTATCCATAGCATTTTGGAAGATTATGTGGACGATATCCTAGTCAAATCTCACACCTTCATGGATCATCTTGCTGACCTGGAAAAAGTCTTTGATAGGTTGGCCCAATATCATCTCATGCTAAATCCAAAGAAGTGTGTCTTTAGGGTCACATCTGGCAAGCTTCTAGGCTTCATAGTTTCTAAACGGGGTATAGAGATCGACCCCAAAAAGGTCAAGGCTATCTTAGACATGCCTCCTCCCCAGACACTACGACAGCTTCGCTCTCTTCAGGGAAAACTTCAATCTGTCTGGCACTTCATCTCCCAACTTGCAGATAAGTGTACACCATTTTCACACTTGCTAAAGAAAAATGAGAACTTCAAGTGGGATCTTTTATGTCAGCGCAGCTTCGATCAGCTCAAGCAGTATCTCACTAATCCCCCTATCTTGGTTCCACCAGTTCCTGGTCGTCCCTTGATATTGTATATATCAGCAACACTTACTGCTCTAGGGGCACTTCTAGCACAACATGATGATTATAGCAGAGAGAGAGCCATCTACTATATTAGTAGAACCCTAGTTGGTTATGAACTCAATTACACTCCTATGGAAAAAGCTTGTTTGGCAGTTGTTTTCTCAACTCAAAAGCTTCGCCACTACATGCTAAGTCATACCATCCAACTAGTCTCTAAGATTGATCCTCTCAAGTATATGCTCTCTAGAACAGAACTCACAGGTCGGCTAGCAAAGTGGGTTATGCTACTAAGTGAGTTTGACATCCAGTATGTGGACAGAAAGGCAATCAAAGGGCAAGCTATAGCAGATCACCTAGCTGATGCACCTCTAGTAGATGCATATCCTTTGCTCACAGAATTTCCAGATGAGCATATCTGCCTAATTGAAGAACAACCCCCATGGAAGCTTTATTTTGATGGCTCATACACCTCTCATGGATCAGGGGTAGGAATATTATTAGTTACACCTCAAGGAGATTACATTCCAAAAGCCTTCAAGCTACAATTCCCTAGCACCAATAATATAGCAGAATATGAAGCTCTTGTAGCAGGATTAAAGATAGCTGCAGAATGGAATATCACAGAGTTAGAAATCTTTGGCGATTCCCAGCTCATCATCAAACAAGTCTTAAATGAATATCAAACCAAAGATGAAAAGCTATTACCCTACAAAGAGCTAGTTGATCAGCTGACCCAACATTTTACAAAGCTTCAGTTTACACAAGTGCCTCGAATGCAGAATAAGGCAGCAGATGCCATGGCCACTATCAGCTTGCTCTTGGAAATTCCCCAAGAGGCTATGCAGTATGAATTTTTAGTTGAACAGCTCCTCACACCCGCTTATGCGAATGAGGATTCAAACCGTGTTTGTATCTTGGTTGGTCCCCAATCCCCTTGGTACCATGAAATTCACGCTTACCTTAACGATGGTATCATATCCCCTCACCTCACACGTACCCAATGCCAGAACCTCATTCAAAAATCATCCCGCTATGTTTTCATAGCCAATACCCTATCATCGGGGTTATCACGATACTCTCTCTCGATGTTTAGATGAAAATGAGGCCGCGATGGCATTAAAAGAAGTACATTTCAGACTTTGCGATGCCCACATGAGTGGTATTGTCCTAGCACGACAAATCCTTAGAGCAGGCTACTATTGGCCTACCATTGAAGAAGACTCTTGTGACTTTGTCAGAAAGTGTGTCCCATGTCAGCAGCATGCAAATCTTGTGCACGCTCCAGCACAAGATCTACAACCTATTGCACCACTTTGGCCTTTCGCTTGTTGGGGCCTTGATCTAGTTGGAACTATCACCCCTCTCTCATCTGATGGACATAAATGGATAATAACAGCTATAGACTATTTCACTAAGTGGGTGGAAGCAGTCCCCCTAGTCTCAGCTACAGGAGTTCAAGTCTCCAAGTTCATCTTGTACCACATTGTTTGCCGCTTCGACATCCCATCCACCATCTTCACTGACCACGGAGGTAACTTTGAAAATCTCAACATGGAAGAATTATGCACTTCCCTCCGCATCCATCATCGCTTTTCTAGCCCATATTTCCCACAAGGTAACGGCCAGGCAGAGGCAACTAATAAAACCCTCCTCAAAATCCTAAAGAAAGTTGTCAATGATTCCAGCTGTGATTGGCACCTTCAAATAAATCCGGCTCTATGGGCCTATTGAACTTCCTTCCATACATCCACAGGCACAACTCCATACTCCCTAGTCTATGGTGCCGAAGTGGTATTACCTATAGAAGTTGAACTTCCCTCACTACACATATCTTTGCGAGGGAAAATCTCAGATGAAGAATACAGAGTAGCTCGACTCACCCAGCTAGATCTCTTAGATGAGAAGAGACAAAAAGCCTATGACCATCTCACAATCTATCAAAATTTTCTCAAAAGGAATTTCAACAAGAAGGTGCTCCCATGACACTTTCAGCCAGGTGACATGGTCCTCAAAGAAAATATGAAAGTCCAAGCAGATCGAGAAAAGAAAGGCAAGTTTGAACCTACATGGCTTGGTCCCTATGTGGTTACTACCTCCTTTGGCTCCGGAGCCTATCAATTATCTACACCAAAAGGAGAACTCTTGAATGATCCCACTAACATCATTCATCTCAAGAAGTTCTATGCTTGAAGATCCTTGGTATACCCAGCTTTTGAAAAAATACAAAAAAAAAATAGTAAAGAGAAATAAGCGTCCAATGGTGAAAACTTGGCAATTCAGGCACCTTGGATAGGTACCTTGGTGAAAACTTGGTAATTCAGGCGCCTTGTGTGCTAAAGACTAATCCATTATCTATCACTATCCTATCCCTCATCCATCCACCCACCATCATATAAAACACCTACTTGTTCACTTGGTGTTCCAATCAAATATCCAAAATCTGATGGAGCTTGTCAATACCTCCTATACAGCTTGTAAATCTTGTACCAAAGCTTGTATTATACCTTGTAAATCTTGTACCAAATCTTGTATTATACCTTGTAAATCTTGTACCATACATTGTATATATCTGAATCTTGTCCAAAGCTTGTACCATATTCCAGCTTGTAAATAATCTTGTATCCTAGCCTGTATCCTATCACATGCACACACAGAATCCCATTTTCCTTAAGCTTTTCACAAACCATCTAACTATCCACCTATCAACTATTATAGACATCCCATCCTTCACAAACATTTCCATCTCACAAAAAAAACAAAACATGAACAAACTTGTACATTTGTAACATATCTTGGTCTGTCAGCTTGTACATCCTCTTTAGCTTAGTATCATTGTATCTATCTGGCTTTTGTGTTAGTTCATGCTTGGTCAACATCTTGCACACATCACACACCTTGGTTAGATATTCCAATGCATCCTTTAGCTAGATCTCCTGTCACCAAAGTGTTATCCTTCTTAGTTCAGCTTGCCAGACGCATCACTCATCCAGATCCATCAGCTTAGGTGCTCTCTGATAGATCCTTGCAGGATATAGCTTTCCTCATGTCTGATCTTGGTCCGTTAGTACCTTGTCCTACCCATCTCGTTGGCAAATAGTTCTCTTTTGGATTTTCTCTTTATTTGGATTTGGGATCTTCCCTTTTGGGTCTTGAAATATCTTTTCCAAGCAATCTCCTTGTTCCCTCCTCAAGGTTGCCATGATCTTCCATATCATGGTATGCTGTGAATGGGGCAATTAGAGCATAAGGTCTTGATTAGGTCTTTTTCCTGTTTTCTTTTTCTACTTGTGGGTTACCTAGTGTCATTTCCACGCTGCTTCCTCTGGGATTCATGTGTGATACTGGGGCAATCCTTGTGTGTTTGTTTTGAGTCAGTTTGTCAGTCCTCTGGACAGTTGTTGAAAAGGCCTTGATGTTCTTGGTAACCTTGCAAATTAACCAACAGTCCTATAGCAAATCTAGTGCTCAACTACATGGTGGTACTTCTCTTTGAAGTATCCCCCCGCTCAAAAAGCTTCAATGGATTCCCTTCATCTCCATTATCCCCCATCCATATCCTACATCTGTCGCTCCTACCCCAGCTTATGCATCAGTATCTCTTTGAATCACTCCTCACGCTTAGCTTTAGGCATCCACAATCCTAGTCCTAGGGATCTCCGAAACCCATCTTTCGCCAGTTTGACTCTTTGAAATCCTGTTGCATCAGCTTTTATCATTCTATCATCCATCTCCCTACCATGGATTCCTTTTATAGCGCTCTGCTCCTCCATCTCCCCCCCCCAATCCTGGAAAGTCTTAAGCTTGCTTTACTATTGTGCCTCTGATTTCCTTTTATCATTCTCCCGCAGTGAGAGTTTGAGCTAATTTAGCCCCTTCTCTTTTCCAACCTATGTCTCAGCTCGTCTCAATTTCTTGTACTTTTCAAGAAGTCGTCGAGCATCATTTCTCTCCCTGCCGCCTTCTTGAGGGGGCATCATCTAAGTCTAGTCTCTCCTCTTCTTATCCGAGACTGGGGCAACCTTGTTGCTAAAACATCTTCCTCATGTCATCTTCATTCGAACTTCTTTGAAATAGTGTTGTCTCAACACTATGTCAAAGAGGGGAAAAATGTAGATACCTAAATTTGATTACACTACTTTGGTAATCTAATTTAGCCATCTCTAAAGGCATCATTAATTAAATTCTTATTTAATTAATCCTTTGCCATCCCTAGTTGATTAATTTAATTAATCATCTATAGTCCTAATTGATAAATCAAATAATCTATTATTTATCAATTAAATCCTTTTCTCCTATCTAATTCCAAAAATCCCCATTTATTAAATAAATCTATTTGATAAATGAAATCCTCAAATTCAAAAACCCCTAACCTATCTCTAATCCTCCATTTAGCCTAATCCACCCCATCCACCCATACTAACCAAGCTTAGCCACTAACTCACCCACCCTCATTAATGCCATCCACTTGCACATCTCTAACATCCCTAATCTAATCCTAAACCCAAGCCTAATCCACCCCCTAATGTTGTCACATTCCTTAAACAAGTTTAAGACTTTCCTAATCCAAACCAAAGTCTCCCCTCAAAAAACCCAACCACTAAGTCATGAGTGCTCTTACAAAACATAAAAGACTCTTACAAGCCCACTCATGACTCTTACACCCATCTTCCACACTCTTCCCTCTTCCACACTCATTCCTCTTACATCCCTCTTACATACTCAACCTCACTCATCATGCCTTTAACCAACCCTTTACCCTACCCTCTCACACTCATCTTCCTTGTGACAAGTGTCACCTTCCCATTAGTGCTAAACAAGCACAATCCATGTGCTCTCCTTTGAGTGTATCCTAGCCCTCCTTAAGCCTTCATCCATCCTTGCATCTAAGCCCTCCATCCCTCTACCCCTTAGCCTATAAATTGAATCCTATCCCAAGCCATTTCATCAACAATCTTTGAGCTAAAGTTACAATGCTATTTTGAGAACCAAAGCCATCAATCTTACCCTTATAATGCCAAATTGAGAGCTCAAAAAGCTACCAATTTTCCATTACCCATCTCCATTGAAGCAGCTTTTGAGCATCTTGAGCATACATCCACAGTAAAAGGACACATCTACAGAATCAAGAAAGCATGGAGTGTTTTCTCTTGTGAGGTTTGCACTTCTTGTTTGCTTTCTTTGTCTAAGCATATATGTGAATTTAGTTTTTGGTTTGTGAATGTTTACTTTATTTTTTAATGTTCTTTGCATACTAATTCTTGTTCTACAGGTCCATCTTCTTTTGTTGGATGCAAGGTTGGCAAGCTACTGGTGAGCTAGCAGTTTGATTGGCGCTTGCTTTCTCACATTTTATCTTTTGTCAGACTTTCTGACAATGTGGGCAAGCACCCTAGTGACACATGTCCTAACGACATCATGGAGGATGTTCACATGGGTTCAAGAAGAAAGGGTTATGAATGCCATCAGATCTCTCAAGATCAAGGGCTGGCACTTGCTTGCAATATGAAAGCACATGAGTCTTAAGCAATGCTGACAAGCCCCTTTGCGACACATAGCTAATAGTGACATCATGGGCCTGCCTTTCTCAAAAGGTAATAATAGCTCATCTTCTATGGTAGTTTTCAGGTGAGTTAAAGTAAAAAGAAAGAATCTCATTGGTCTATCCAACTGACTAGGTATGCAGTCATATAAGATTTTGATCACCATAGATTCAAATGAGATCGAGGGCTGGCACTTCCTCACATCATGAAGGTGCAAGGATATTAAAGAATGTAGGCATGTGCCTCACTTTTGTGTGTCCTTGTGGGGTTAGGTCTATTCCTTACACCATAGGGTGATGCCAGATGGGTCCAGGTTAGGCTGAGTCAAATGTTGAGTGTTCATGGGCCCATAAATTTTAAAGAGCAAGCACAGTATATGGAGGATCTTTCATGATCGTTGATCTCATAGAGATCAATGATTAGTGCTTTCCCACAATATGAAGATGCAAGGAAATTAAACATTGTAGGGAAGCACCTGAAGGACACATGTCTCAGTAGGCCTAACTAAGGCATTGGCAGTCAAGACTAGCAGTTGGGAGACTGCAATGGTTAGGATTTTGAAAAGATGGCACGATTAGTCAGTTAGATGTGGCCAACCATGTGGAGACTTTGCGGGGTGGCAAAATGAAATGAAATCATTGGTCCATGTGGCTCATCCTAGTGGTAGAATTCAGTTGACTATTTGACCTTGCTAATTCACAAGTTAGAAATGAAGGAAATTAGGTTTTCTTACACAATCCAATCTTCATGATCGATTCCAACCACTCTCAAGTGAATGCTACACTCCACCACCTCTGATCCTACCCATCTACTTGGTCCAAATGGTTTAATGGCACCATTTACTATCTTCTCGAGGCCCTATTTCGATAAAATATCAGATTTCATGGTATTTGAGTCTATGCCAAGGTTAAATTTTCCCTAGATCTGCATGATTATTCTTTGTAAGACTTAATGGTAGTGGTTGTGGAGTAACTTCAGTCAAAAAATATCTTAGCTATGCCTGAGCTATAAAGATAATTTTTGTAAATTTTTTTATGGCCGACTCTTCTCTGACTTCTGTGATATTGCTCTACAATTTCACTGTAAATTCCCTTTGCCTCTAAACAATATAACATTCTACCTTATCTCCTTTAACCATTGATGTAAAGTGCAAGAACTATTTTCCTCTCATTGGTGTATTGTAGAGATCTGCAATCTTGCATGACTGTATTTCTTTTTTCCTATGAATGGTATATAAGTGAATCCTCTCTTTCCTTGTGTCATTCATTTGGGTTTTTTGATTTGCATGTGATTCTGTATTCGCTTCTGGGTGTGATTGTGTATGTTTTTTTAACATCAACGTTTCGGATCATACTCTATGATCCATCATCAGGATGATAAAGAGAGCTAAGAAACAAAATGATATGTTAGATTAAAGCAAGTCTGGATGTGTATATATTTTGGTGTCATGATGGTTCAAAAGTGCATGTATGGGTAGAGATTGGTTTGAACACTCTCTTTTGGTGCATCACCCCCTTAGGTTAGAATAGGTAGATTTCCTTCTATGCATTCCTTCTCCCTTTTCCTCTCCAAGAGTAGTTAGGTACACCCTGATAGTAAAAGAAGCGAACCTTCTCTAGAGACTCAACCTCACAGTTCAAGTCCCATAGCTTGGAGGTTGTTTCCATGTTTCACAAGGTTGTCCTTTGGTAAAAACTTTGGACAAGGGTGCAAACCTTTGTGACAATAGTTTTTGGGACACTCGGTGGGACACCAAGAAGATTCAACTACACAAGTCTGCTAGTTAGCCAATTGATCCTGATACACTAAGAATTTGGGTGTTATTCTTAGTGCCACTAACCTTTGGAGGCATTCAATCAAACACCATGGTGAATTTAGTGCAAATCTACTAGTTTCAAGTAAAAATAGTGCTAGTATGTGTAAAGATCATCTTTGATCTTTTATGTTTTCAAGATTTTTCTATGAAATTAGTTAATTGAATGCTTTATCATGGATTCTTTTCATAGAGATCCTTCCCACCTTTCCCCATATAATGAAGAGGCTATCTGTCATCCCCCTCACCCCCTACATCAACCTGTCTAGTCTCCCTTGGAACCTCTTAGTAATTGCATGTCAAAGGCAAGATTACTCTATGATCGCTTAGATAGCTTGGGTTTCAAGTTTGCTGAACTTGGAAGATTTTTTAGCCGTGTTGAAAATCCACACCCAGATACAAATTATGGGGATTTCTCTCACATTAAACTCCTTATGGATTCTTGGAATGTTGATTTGCAAAATGATAGGGAAACATGGGAAGATGACCCTCTTTTTTGTAGCATGATGATTAAGGTTTATGATATTTTTAAGTTGGCTCATCATGTTCCCTATATAATGTGGCAAAAAGAAGAAGAGAGGGAGAGACACAAACATTTTGAGATGAACCTTACAAGGAAAGTTTTTGTAGCAAGAGAGGAGGAAATGAGGCTCCAGCTAACTCATTTTCAAGTCAAGGAGGCAGATCCCCTCCCTCTCCAAAATATGCCATCCCAAGCTTTAAGAAGCCTACTCCCTCACAAGAGCATGGTATTGTAGCCCCCCCCATCCCCCCCCTTGTAAGAGAGAGTTAGACTATTCATGAACCCCCTGGACCTACTACTATTTCCCTATTTCTAGGTGGGTCAATTTTATGGACTCCTAATGGTCAAAATATGGAGTTTTGGGAGAGTGAATCCAAACCCACAAAGATCCCATGTGAGGAGTTATAGTTTTCTAAGGGGAACAAAGAGGAGGCTATTGAGCCATAGGAAGAGGACTCGATCCTCTTATTTGAAGAGCTTCCCACTTTTGTTGAGGAAGAGGAAGAAGAAAATAGGGTTGTTCATCCCCTTGAGGAACAAGTCATGGCTTTTGAAACCTTTCCAGTGAACGAGGATCTGCTGCTAGAGAAGGAAGAGAATTATTTGCTGTAGTAGACAACCCTCTATGATGTGGAGGATGGACAAGAAAGCCTCAAGGATAGCTTTGTCCTTGAGGAGGAATATGCTAACTTGCATGAGGTTGCCCCCCAACCTACGAATGTCTTTGAAACTGTAATAGAGGAGATCAATGATGAGGATGATCTTTTGGATGAGTTGGATGCTATCTGCTCTTCCATAGATATTGAATTAGTATCTCCTATATATGAGGAGCATGTTCCAAAAAAAAAACAAGTGGAAGGTCACACCATACTAGTAGATCCAATAGAAGTGGTTCATGGGTAGCATGAACAAGATGTGGAAAAAAGTTGTTTACAACAAAAGGAGGAGCCATTTCCAAACCAGTTGAAGACTACCATTGTAGAGCATAGTCAAGTGGTCAAGGATGATTCCTTTGGCCCTACACCATCAAGAGAATGCCCCATAAGGTATCTAGCTCTACAAAAAATCAACAAGTTGCCTCCAGTAATGCTCACTCTAGAGCATGAGGAATATTATCACAAAGAGGAGCAGGTATGCTTTGCTCCATAAGGAAACACCCTAGTGTTGGAAAGCTTCACTATTTTCAGCATTGGGAAGGAGGTTTTCCATGCAACAGTATGCTTGTCATACCTACTGATTCATTTGACTTCCATTATGCATGGAATAAGAAACCAGTTGATAAGGAAGGGCAACTATTTCAGCAAACCAGTCAATGGGTTTGTTTGACCCATCTCTTTGTAAATATTTGTATATATTAGAGTAGTTTTCTTTCTGTTGGTTTCCTACTTTCCAAGAAGTGCATGGGCACAAGTTTCTCTCTCTCAGGTAGCCAATTTTTTGAAGTTTTGAAGGTTGCAGAAGTTTTGGTCTCTGGTTCCAATTGCAAAGATAGATTTTTTGGTGTTTTTCTACTTCAAAGGTAGGGTTAGGGTTTCATAATGCATTGATCCAAATATTTTATGACTCTATAGCCAAATGGATGCATAAGGCCACTGGTCATACAGATAGTTGGCTTGCGTCCCCTCTGAGTTGCCAAAAATATTACCTATTTTTGCCTCCCACAAAAATTTGAATTTGAATACCTAAGCCCAACCAATGGTCACTTACCATCTTTTATATTATTTTAGTGCCCTATAAATATAGAAAAAATAAGAAATGATTAAACCTTATGTATTTCCTTATTTCTAAGTAACTGTGCACATTAATGTTTTCGCTGGCCTGCACTTTCCACGTCGTCAAATCTTTCGTGATCTATGGTGGGTGATTTTCCACATTCTCAAGATGCACTACCTTTACATGATGTAGGGGATCCCCTTTGTGATGGGTGGTAGGTGGGTCCATCTTCTTTTGTGGGCTGCAAGGTTGGCAAGCTACTAGTGAGCTGGCAGTTTGATTGGCGCCTGCATTCCCACATTTTATCTTTTGTCAGACTTTCTGACAATGCATGCAAGTACCTTGGTGACACATATCCTAATGACATCATGGAGGATGTTCAGGTGGGTTCAAGAAGCACAAGATATGAACACCATCAGATCTCCCAAGATCAAGTGCTGGTTCTTGCCCGCAATATGAAAGTGCATGAGTCTTAAGCAATGCAGGCAAGCCCCTTTCGCGACACATAGCTAATAGTGACATCATGGGCCTGCCTTTCTCAGAAAGTAATAATAGCTCATCTTCCATGGTAGTTGTTAGGTGAGTTGGAGTACAAAGAAAAAATATCATTGGTTTGTCTAGCTGACTAGGTATGTAGTCGTATAAGATTTTGATAGTCGTAGATTCAAATGAGATCGAGGGCTTGCACTTCCCCACATCATGAAGGTGCAAGTATATTAAAGAATTTGGGCATGTGCCTTGCTGTTGCATGTCTTTATGGGGTAAGTTCTATTCCTTATGCCATAGGGTGATGCCAGATGGGGTTGGGTCAGGCTGAGTCAGATGCTGAGTGTTTATGGGCCCAAAATTTTTAAAGAGAAAGCATAGTATATGAAGGATCTTTCATGAACGTTGATCTCATAGAGATCAATGATTGACACTTTCTCACAATATGAAGATGTGAGGAAATTAAACATTGTGGGGAAGTGCCTAAAGGACATGTGTCTTAGTGGATCTAGCTAAGTCATTGGTAGTCAAGGTTGGTAGGTGGAAGATTGCCACGGTCAAGGTTTTGAAAAGATGGTGGGGTTAGTCAGTTAGACATGGTCAACTGCGTGGAGACTTTGCAAGGTGGAAAAATGAAATGAAATCATTGGTCCATGTGGCTCATCCTGGTGGTAGAATTTAGTTGACTATTTGAACTTGCTTATTCATGAGCTAGAAACAAAGGAAATTAGGTTTTCTTACACAATCTAATCTTTATTATCAATTCCAACCACTCCCGAGTGAATGCTACACTCCACCACCTCTAATCCTACCCATTTCCTTGCTTAGAATGGTTTAATGGCACCATTTTCTATCTTCTTGAGGCCCTGTTTTAGAAAAATATTAGATTTCATGGTATCTGAGTCTGTGCCAAGGTTAGATTTTCCCTAGATCTACATGATTATTCTCTATAAGACTTAATGGTAGTGGTTATGGAGTAACTTTAGTCAGAAAATATCTTAGTTATGCCTAAGCTATAAAGGCCATTTTTGTAGATTTTTTTATGGTCGACTCTTCTCTGACTTCTTTGATATTGCTCTACAATTTCACTATAAATTCCCTTTGCCTCTGAACTATATGACATTCTACCTTATCTCCTTTAGCCATTGTGAAAAGTGCAAGAACTATTTACCTCTCATTGGTGTATTGTAGAGATCTACAATCTTGCATGAATGTATCTCTTTTGGCCTATGAATGGTATATAAGTGAATCCTCTCTTTCCTTGTGTCATTCATTTGGGTTTTCTGATATGCATGTGATTGTTAGATTAAAGCAAGTATGGATGTGTATATCTTTTGGTGTCATGATGGTTCAAAAGTGCATGGATGGGTAGAGATTGGTTTGAACACTCTCTTTTGGTGCATCACACCCTTAGATTAGAATAGGTAGATTTGCTTCTATGAATTCCTTTTCCCTTTTCCTCTCCAAGAGTAGTTAGTTGCACCCTAATAGTAAAGAAAGTTGGCCTTCTCCGGAGACTCAACCTAATAGTTCAAGTCCCTTAGCTTGGAGGTTGTTTCCATGTTTCACAAGGTTTTACTTAGGTAAAAACTTTGGACAAGGGTACAAACCTTTGTGACAATATCATGTAGTTAGATCATATTAGTTTGTGAAGGAATAATTGGTGAATTTAAGTAAAAGTTTTATTAGTTCCCGATTCACCTCTCCCCTCTCAGTCACCTAGTATATTCTACATTTCCAATTGTGGTAATATATGAAATATGGATAATAAGGATCACCTAGCTTCATAAAATGAGAAAGAAACATCCCACTATAGAATTAGAATACAAACATATCTAGAGATAAAATTGTGTTAAAGATGGCTTTTGATGTCACATGATGATGTAGCTCATGTAGTGACAAAAGGTCTTTAGTGCACATGTAATCAAAAAAAAAATTTAGATGGATCTTATGGTATCTCAAGGGGTCCTAATGTCTCTTTTGATACACTAAGAACCATCATGACCACTTTTTATACATTAGAGCCAAAAGTCTCTGGAAGCAAGTTTGCATTTATCAATAAAGGACATACACCCATTGGATCTATAATAAAATTAGATATCTCACCTCAATTGATGTCATGTTAGTTTTGAATATTTCTCCCAACTAGACCTCCTTCTCCTTTTATAGTACCTACATGAAAATAGAAATTTTAAGCTCAATGATAAGCTCTACATACCCCATTAACATATAAATTCATAATTGTATACTTAAAAATAAATACTTATACAAATATTTATTACAATAAGAACAAGATCATGAACTTCTCAAATGATTGCAACATATGAAATTATGTGTACAACTTATGATAATGATGGTTACATTTCTATGCCCTCCAAATTTTGTGGTGTTGGCATAGTGACAAACTTTGATGATTCCTCAAATTGTTGAGACTCATAAGACATAGTTAACATTCACCTTGGTTGCACTTAACACATGATATGCATATGAGCTTATTTGAAATGATGCTGAAGAATACTATTGACATATCAGTCAAGTTTTTTATTAGTGACACACGCTTATTCAAATTGTATATAGCTACCAAGATCATTGTATAGTTCACAATGTTTGCCATGTAATTTAGTTGTCATCAAGTTCTACAGTTGCTACCAAGTCATTTGGACAAATCCTAGTGGTTATCGAGAAGATTCAGTTAATGTGAAGACCAGAAGTGTAAACCATGCATTTTAGTTGAAGTCAAGTTTATCAGTGGTTACTGAGTACTGTAGTGTTTAATGAGTTCATAGTGTATGTGATGAGAGTCTAGTGTTAACCAAGCTTCCTAGTGTTAACCAAGAGACTTAGTTTATACTAAGCTCAAGGTGAGAATGTTTATCGAGTCATACAATGTAAACCAAGAGACATAGTTTATATGATGAGTTTCACAATGTCTATTGAGTCACCAGTGCAAACCGAGTTCAGGACTACTTAGAAGTGATTAGTATGGACCAAGCTTCTATATCTACCTAGTGCATGATGATGCTATCATGCCCTAATTTTACCAGGAAAAAAACAACCAAGCATTTGTTTATTTATTTAATTTAAAGGAGAACTAAAGATATTGTGTAAAGAACTATACTTGCTATGAATATTCTATCAAACTAAGGAGGGACTAGACACCATTTATGTTTCCTCAGGGATGTTAGAAGATACTAATTTGATAATCGAGTTTGGAGATGATAAAGTTAATTGGTGGAAAAGAATTTGTTTTTCATTTGATATTATGCACTTCAAGTTACCACGGGGTGCCTTTATACTTCCTAACATTAATGAACCATAATAGCTTGGTGATGTTATTATATCAGATTTACATCCTATTCTCAGGGTGAGCCATTACATATGTAATTATGACACATAGTTTTTGCATCAATGTTCTATAATGGTTCCATAGTTGCTTTTGCGAAACATGTTTATGACTTCCCTAGGTGAAGACTACATCTCGTTACATCCCATGTCCCATTTGGCTCCCCGATTATCACAGTAGAACTATTTCGATCATTTTAAATCATATATCTTTTGTGTATCTTTCAATTTCTATGATGTGTTATGATTTACCAATCCCATTTTATTTTATTCTATTATTTCATCTATTTCTTTTATCATCTTCTTTTATTTAGGTATCCAAATTTGATGATTATATTGCACATGGTCTTTTCATTAACTCCTATTTATTAACCTAACTCTATACGATTGCTTGACCAAGAATTCATCTATGTGTACTATTCACTTTAACTCTACTACTACTAAGATCTTCTTATTGAATAATAATTTTAAACGTTGCTTAACATCTAAATCAAATTATAAAATAAATAAGGTCATTAAGTTCATATCTTCTCCTAACCATTAATCCGACTATTGACCACGTATTTATATACTTACTACTTTATTATTATTAATATTATTATTTTAATTTCCTCTAAGACTTGATTATTGATTGTCGACATTTTGGTGTTGATTAATAGCTAGATTCTACAAAGGTCGAAACATTAAATTTATATCTTGACTAGGGATAATACCATTATCTATTTAATAATTTAAGCAAAATATAACAACTTCAAACAAACCTTACCAATCTCCTTTCGAATTTACTTCTTTCTTCTCACTTTACTATCCTACTATGTTAGGGTGGTGGTTAGTTAAAATTTATATATATGTATATATATACATACATATATATACATATATATATATGTATGTATATATATATGTATGTATATATATATGTATGTATGTATATAGATATATATGTATGTATATATATATATATGTATGTATGTATGTATGTATGTATATATATACATACATACATATATACATATACATACATATCTATGTATGTATATATATATATATATATATATATATATATACATACATACATATATATATATACATATATAAATATATATATACATATATACATATATACATATATATACATATATACATATATATATATACATATATACATATATATATATACATATATACATATATATATACATACATATATACATATATATATATATACATATATACATACACACACACACACACACACACACACACACACACACACACACACACACACACACACACACACACACACACATACTCACAATGACTTAAACCCTACATTTAAATTAAGTTCATTTTCTACACCCCCAAATTCTTTAATACATGGTTAAATAACATAAATATGATTCTAAAACTAAAAAAGGATTTAATAATTTAAACTTAAACTAATGACTTAAGTGGGGTCTAATTCTAATTCTTTATTACCTAAATTCTACTTATTATTCAAAATAGAAATTATTAACTAACGTCTAGACTCTAACTTGCTAATATAATAACTTACTCTTACAACTAATCCACTCTACTTTCCTATTCCCATAAATAAGATAACATTAAGAACCACATAATTTAACTACTCCACTTTAAGATATTAACTCACTTTATTATAATATAATTGTATTACATCCTTACTAATAAATTTTCTAGTCCCCTAATAACTAACCACTATCTTAATACAACTCACCCTAAACATTAACACTAGACAAAAAAATGACCTACCTAACTAGCATCTACATTTTACCTTTTTGCTTCAATTCCTAGCACTACCCCATTATCCCCTAAATCTTCACAACATTCCCATGAATTAAATCTTCACACTTCCTCCCATGCAAATTCTTAGCTCTTCACAGGGTCTAGATCCCAAGGTGCCTTGTCATGAAATATTCCCCAACAAAGTCTTTTCCTCCCACTTCCCAATGTATAACTCCACCTTCCTATGTGTGGTATGGTTGGGGGGGAAATGTCAACTAAACCTTTTTCATTTAAAACTTTCTTAGGAACCTAGGTATAGTATCTTCCTCATGTCAGAGCAAGGGTCTACAATATTACATTTTTTCAATACACTCAAGGGCACACCCAAGAAGGCTGCCCAGTGGGGCCATTTCTTACCCCCCCACCCTAAATATAGTCTTTTCTTACTTCAAGGAAGTGATTCCTAGGTCATAAGAGATAGTTATTTTTTAAATTGGCATATAGTTATATATGTTATTCTTTATTGTTATTTTTCCCCTCCCCACTCTTGTCACTTGGGTAAGAGTATTGATAGATGTGTTTTTTTGTTTGTTGTATTTTTATTTGTTTACAAGATGGTGATGTCAATTTGCACAATACCTAGTGTTTAGTGTTAGGTGCTCAGCTACTAATATAGTCTTGACCTATTCTAAAACATATAAATATAAATATTTATTTGAGAAAGATGTGACAAGGGTCACAATCACTTATTTTCAATTGTTTTTAAGTTAAAGAATTTATAATTGTGTAAATCACTATACTAATGTCCTAGTCATTATTTTAGATATTGAATTTCCAAGGGTATGTTACCTTGAATATTTTATTGCTCTATATTATGGGGAAAGAATTATTTTTCTTCCCCATACATTTTCCAAATAGCGTAATTGTGCTCCTACGACTAGTTTCTCTTAGTTTGGGCTATGTATTTCCCTTAAGCTTAATTTCATTTTTTATCCTTCCATGGAATTGTGGTGAACATGTTGATGATGTGATATTGATATTTAACCTAGGGATTTATTAGATCTTGAATCTAAATAATCTAACTCTCATGCAAATAAATTGAACTATCAGAATATATCAACTTTCTTCCCTTTCATAATATATAATTTTACCATGCAATCATCAATATTGAACCAACAAGATCAAAGAAATCATTCACAAAACATTATGAGATGTTCCTAACTGATTATTTATAGGTCATCCTAATAAGGAAGGTCTTTTTTTTCTTCCCTATTACATCAATTCAAAAAATATGGAAACTGACAATGAATACTTCCTTCAAGTAAGCTATATACAATTTATCAATTTTTCTTACACAACTTTGAAAATATACAATGGTAACCAAATCACAATGAAATAACCATGGAGACTGGAAAATAAAACACATGTGAGATGGTATGGAACATTGATCTCCCTTTATACACTTGATTCTCTTTTTCAACCTTCACAAGGGTGAAACCCCAATATCTTCAAGAAATCCCACCATCACAAAACCTACATACACAAAAAAACAAGGACCATGGGTGCATTCCACCCAACCATAGGCCTCTAAAGAGAACACCCCTATGCTAGGGGAACAAGACTCAAATTGGGATTCACATATAATATTGCAAGGACATATAGATTACATCTCAAAGCTTAAACAATCCCATACCAAGGATAAATCACAATGGTTCACCAATGGAACCATAAACATAGGGAGAAGGTGTGCTTCAAAAATGGAGATTTTCCACATCAAACAATACCTACAACAAACAATTTTCATGCCCTTTCAGGCTTTCCACCATATACCAATTTCATGTCCTTTTAGGGCCTTCACAATCATACTCCAAACATACTATCATCAGCTATAACTCTCTTGGAGCCCATACTCCATAAACTCTATTTATACATCATACTTTCCTTGTCACCCCCAGCAAGATATGAATGATTATGACATACAATGGAGCCCATACTCCAAGGTTCTCAATACATTTTCAAGCCCAACTAACCCCTTCATCCTAGACTTCTCTTCCCTTCCCAAAGAATGAGTAAAGTCCTCACACCCATAACAACACTCATGCACAAAATCATGGAAGATCAAAAGCAAGAAAACAAGGGAAATCCAAACTTCATGCTCAACACCACACAACACAACACAACAAGATATAGGATGGTACCACACATTTCCCTTACAATTTCATACTCACTACCTACATTCTCATGAATGCAATACCAAGATTCAAGTTCAAAATGGAAGCAAACTAACTACATGGCAAGAATACCAACATTGAATCCTTTTGCAAAATGGAATGAAAAGTTGTAGAAGATCTCCCTCCAAGCTTCAAAACCCTAAGATTTTGTAAAGTTAGAGAGTGGGTAGACAACCCCCTAATTTCATCCCTAGTCCTCTAAAAAGGATCCCAAAACCCCCACTACCTAAAATGGTCATAACATGAGTTGCCTTTTCTTACACACTTGTCTCCTTCAAGAAGTCATGTGACACTCAAATTTTCGAATTTCTAGAAAGTGACTTGTTTGGAGGGTTCCCAAGGTCATCTAGGCCTACTAAAGGTTAGATTTAGATTGCCAACCCATAGTACTAACATGTGGGCACTTATTTTTCACCAAAATAACCCCCTTGGACCACTTTTTGATCCTTAAAAGTCAATAGGAAGTTGAAATTCGAATTTCCCTTGATGGAGAATTCTCATAACATATTTCTATGTGAAGTTAACTTGGGTACTATGCTGGGGTTATGTTTAGGTTAGGTTACTTTCCCAAAACCCTAAATGCCAAGTCATTTCCATGTGGACAAAACAAGTGTCAAGTGACAAAAACACAACATATTACATTTAAAATGACTTGTCTCCAATAATGCATCCATTCAACTATCACCCACATACCATTCACATTATGAAATAAACACATTACAAAGGGGTCTAAATCCTTCCATAGATCCAACCCTACCATGTTATGTTACACATGAGTTTGAGCCTTGGTCCCCTATTAAATCCCATGGTCAAATTCTTGCACTCTAAAATTGAGCATCTATAGTCCAAGAAGATCATATAAGCAATAAGTACAATAAATCACTTTCACATTCAACATTAGGCATGCATATTTCATCATTTCCAATTAACTTTCCCTTTTCTAATCATTTTCTTATAAAACATTCAAAATATTAAAATACCAATCCTGTGCATATCAACATTAATTCTTATGTAACATGGTCAAGTTAACATTCTAAACAACCTCATAATCTATTTCTACCATAGTGATGAAATAATGAATTCATGACTATTAAGTTACAAGGCAAGTGAGTTGGGTTCGTTTGCATATCTAAATCTATCCTTTGGCACTAATTTTCATTTGAACATTACAATTTGACATTTTAAATATTTCTACAATTTAGTTTCCATTAAAGCAATTGAAATAGTTTAGAACATGAAATGAAATCATTAAATACATCAATTAGGGCCTAATATGCATACATAAGTGTGGATCATCAAAATGTAGATATAAAAATGACATCACCCTATTGTCTCAAAAGTGTATCAAAACATAGAATTAGAAGTATCATAATGCAAATGTGTCATCTATACCTTGACGGTCTGGGTGAGGCCTCACAGATGCCAAGCAATGATAGTGGATGCCATGTACCAAAACCTCATTGAGTCAATATTCAAAACCCTTATGTCTTCATATGGGATGACTTTGTAATATTTGTGTAAATTTATATGATGACTGACTTTGTAATTTGTATAATTGGATTGATATATATGTAATTCATTTTTTCATATCCAAGTGAGTGTGTATGTGTGGAATTAATTAGAGAAGAGTAGAAGAAGAGTGAATTGTAAAGGCCATAACAACATAAGGAGTAGTAGAAACATATCTATCATAGAAAGGTGATCAATACACAAAGGAATCTCATTCAAAAAACTAACTTGTAGATTAGAGATCTACTACTACTTCATCCTAATAGGTGGATAAGTCAAATCCTTTCACAAGGTAGATCTAATAGGCTTTTGTAAATCTCTTCACCGAGTGCATACTTAATTATATGTTTGTAAATCCTTTCACAAGGTGGACCTAGCAATCCTTTTTTGCTCCTAATAGGGAAGATCATTAGAAGTGATCAATGTAAGCTTTAACAAGCTAACTTTATACTATAGTACTAAAGTTGTGGGTATCATCCACACCCTAGTTTTACTTTCTATTTGGAAGGTTTCTAGGTCACCAAATCTTTATGTCTTAGTGTTATGAATGCTTTCATGTTATCAATTTCTTATGTGTACAATTAGATCAGAATTTATATGATGGATTAAATGATAATTGAATGATTGGATTAAAGGTTGAAATTGTCAAATTTTTAGAAGCTATTGATTCACCTCTCCCCTCTCAACAACTTAGCTTAGTCTTGAATATTTCCAACAATTGTTACTAGAGCATTGTGGTTCTTAGGAGAAAGCTTAACAACTTGAGAAAAGATCAAGGCCATGGAGATATCCAGACTTGAAAAAGCTATTGACAATGAAAAACTAGATTTAGAAATGGCCATTTCCCAACTCAAGAAAGAAAAGGAGAAACTCTTTCAATCCTTGAAAAGAAGAAAAGAGCTTGCAATATAAATGAATGATCATCTCTTCATTGAAGAAAGAAATTAAGACCTTCATTTAAGAAATCTAGATGAAGCCAATGAAGCAATCAAAGAACTCCTAGAAAAGAATGGTTCCCTACAAGAAGTAAGAAAGCTAAGAAGAGAATAAGAAATTTAGTCAGTAAGGTTATGTAAAGTCTTGGAATAGAGAAACAAGATAAAAGAAGAGATAGATGGAAGAAATAATGAAATATAGAACCAATCCCTTCAACAAGTGAACCTTATTGATTAGCTCTCCAATGAAAATGAATAAATCATGAGCCTAAGATTTGAAAAAAAAAGAATGAGGAATGATCTAAATTCTAAAAGGAAAATCAATGAAAGAATGAGAAATGATCTAAAATCTAAAAGGAAAATAAATGAAAGATTGAGGAATGATCTAAACTATGAGAAGAAAATCGATGAAAGAATGATGAAATCTCAAGTAGACATGAATCAATTGAATATGAAAAACTTCTATAGGAAAAAAGAAAAAGTAGGAATTGGATATACAAAATAAATAGAATCATCTAAGCAATGAGCTCAAAAGAACCAAAGACCTACTTGTAGTCACTATCATAGGATAGGTCATACATCAAACAAGTGTTGAAGTAATGGAAAAGAAAAATTGAATGGAAAATGCTACAATTGCAATCAACATGGTCATAAGGCTAATGAATGCAAAGAGAAACCAAGATTTGAAGGCAAATGTCACAAATGCAAGAAACATGGACATAAATCATCAGAATGCAAGACCAAGGTATTGAATCTAGTAGAGCAATTTGTGAAAGCAATATTTGGATGTGACTACAACACTTGGCACAAATTTCATTACTATGGAGAATTTGGACACAGTAGTATGAATTGTGTTAAACATCATATGAGGAAAAGAGATACCACTAAAAGATGTTTCATTTGTATAGAACTTGATCATCTTGCCAAAAACTACATGAATACTGGTAGAATTGAAGATGAGAAGAAGGCAAAAGCTAACAACATATGGAAACAAATGAGATTGCAATGGGCTCCTAAGTCTACCAAGGATACAAGTCCAAGAAATGATGGTCAAGTCACTCAAGAATTGGGTGACTCTATCAATTCTAATTAAGTTCTCATAGGAGAACTAGAACTAGGCTATCAAAGATGACATCCAAATTAGTTCCAGTTGAAAGGTGACAAAGATCCAAATCTATATTCAGGATACAAAGGGATCACTAAGTGAGATCAGTATCAGTTATTACCAAGTTACCTTTCTATTGAGTGAGATTGGGTCATAGACTTTACCGAGCAAGGTCGGGAGTGATAAAGATATCTATAGTTACCAAGTCATGAAGACCTCACTAAGTGATCAATGCCAAGTAGTGGATGAAATTCTATTAATGTGATGTCAACATATCTACTTTTGTACCAAGCATTAATGGAAAAATTTCAACAAAAGGCATGGAATCAAAATTATTTCTTACCATGAAATTTTGAATGCTATTGCGAAGAGTGATTTTTAGTGCGACCAAAGTGATTTGAGTGAATTTCCAACAATTCTTTTTCAAATTCTCTCAATCTACTGAGTGAAAATGGCATCTAGTAGCAACAAGGTTAAGCAAGGATCTAACATGTTGGTTTGTGGAGTTGAGTGGAAGGCACCAGATTTCAAGCTCACTCTTGCAGTTGCCAAAACTCTAGATCCAAGTGGTGCACAATCCCAAATTCCTTCAAAGGTACTTATTATCAATGATATTCACACTCATTTTAAATGCATTATTCAAGAAATTAGTACACTAGAAATGGATGATGCGCTGGTTCAGCTATGTGTGAATGGAGTCCTAAAACTCGAGCATCAACATTTGAAAACCAAAGGGTTGATACACATCCCTCACATGCACTATGAATTTCAAATCAAATGGATTAAGTTTATCCTTAGCTGGGTGCATAATTTGTAGCTATGGTTAGAAAAAATAATTCTAATAACTAAGAAGATGATTAATCAAATCATTAGCCTCCCAATGCTAGCCAAAGCCAAAATGAAAAAAACCCTAGGTCAGGTAGAACTAGAAAAGAAAACCCTAGTTGAATGGGATGGTAGAGGAATGAAAATTAGAAATTAAAGTTTGGTATTCATATCATTGCACACAAAATATATAGCATGTCATGTGAAACTGTGGACTTGGTTTACAAGGTGGTTAAGAACAATTTATTACATGAAGTTGTTGAGCTATTGTTGAGATAGTTCAACAAGAACATGTAAAGCATAAGAACATCAAAGAAAAACCCATGTAATTTTAGTTCCTTGTTGACTTATCTATTCTTTTATGTATAGAAATTATTTCCCTCTAAAGGCATTGTAGTATGGATAAAATATGTTTTTGTGCTCTATCATATCAATGAGTATATTTTTGAGATGGGTGAAAATTACAAAAGTATCATGGACAACTACTTTGATGTATATAAGGAGAAAATGAACAACATGTTTAGAATTCCCAAGAAGCTAGTTGAAGACTATAAAGATGATATATGTTTCATGGTGGATAGTGACAAGGTGTATATTTAGGCAGCTAAGCCTAGAATTGTGTGGGTAAAACCTCTAGGTTATGAGGTCAACATTGATGAAGAAAAGGATATCATTGAATCTCTTATCAATGAAAAATTTGATCCTAAGGCTACATAATTTGGAACATATGATGAAGAAAAGGCCAAGATTGAACTTGAAATAAAGCTCCCTCATGTGGCCAACAAAGGGAAAAGGAGGATTGCAAAACTAAAATCAAGTTCACCCATTTTGTTAACCAAGGGAAAAGGTGAGGATGATGAAGAGTCTGAGGAAGAAGAGCCACTAAAGAATAAAGGCAAGGTGATCATCACCAATCTAGCAAAACCATCCATTGTAGTTTTTACAAGGAGATCTTCAAGGAAGAAGTCTGACAAGGAAGGAGACATTGTATTTAGAAAATCTCCACCCACCTTCCAAGATAGACTAAAAGATCTGGAAGTAGGGGTAGGCATAAAAAATTTCAAGGCTTTAAAATATGAGATTAGGATAGTAGAGGAGTAGAAGCAGATTGAAGACCTAGTGTTGAATAAAATGGGTAAGTGGAAATACTCACCAGATCAACTCGCTTCTCAAGTTCCTAGTGAATTATTGTAAAAGATAAAGCCAAGATGGGATTTTACTATGCAAACTGTCAAGGACATATATGGGCAAACCTTGAGGTAGCTATTATTGAGCATATTAGATGCTAAGGTAAAAGAGTCATTGAAGGAAAATTGACTCTAAAGTTTAATACTTGTCTAGTTTTTATCAAGGGTATTGAGCATGTTGTTAAGAATGCAAAAAATACTTGGAAGAATATTTATTTATTACATAAACCAAGTGATTTTCCAGTCAATGTCAAAGATGATGATGAAGAAGAAGATAAGGAGAAATATGAAGAAGAGAATGTTGAAGAAGATGAATAGGATCAAGGACAAGAGGCTGCTAAGGTAGAAAGCAAGATTATAAGGAGACTGATTCAAACAATATAGCTGCAACAATTATTGCCTCACTTCCTCACTCTCCAAGCAAACCAGTGTCAACATTAAGTGTGGAGACAACATCAACAAGTTTGATTGTGACCACTAGTGACTTCTCAAATGTCCAATCACTCTTTGCTCCCACTTATCTTAGAACATCATTGATAGAAGTGACTTCCACTTCATCTACCAAGTTGTAGATTCCTCCTTCATCTACTGAGTTAAGTACTTCATTTTTTATTTCTCTAGTTTTGACTTCAATTTTGAGCACATCAATTTTGGGTTCCTCAAGTATTTCTATATTTCCTTTAGTTAGAACAATATTAGTTTTTACTACAAGCCCTAGTATCTCTACTATTGTTTCTATTGTAGCTACAAAAGCGATAAGTGTAAGGACAGTTGAGCCCAAGGTTCAATTGAGCACAAAATTTTTGGGGAAGGGAAAGGAGATAGAGGAAGACATTGATTTAGATGAGGAAATAATAATCCCCAATTGGGATATTTACAAGCTTACTCTAGACCAAATTCAGACATTTGGTGAACTCCTCTAGAAGAAGGCTAAACAACAAAGGCTAAGAGAGGAGAGAGATAAAGAGTATGAGATAATTGAAGATGCTAAGAACATTTTGGCAAAGGCTATAGGAATTGAGATTGATTCTTCTCAACCTATCCTATATTAGCTACCAGAAATAGTCCAAAAATTTAATGAAGACATTGATGGACTAACTAAGCTAGTGCAGAAGGCTGAAAAGAAGTTTGACAATAAAGTGCTAGAGCACATTACTCAGTAGATTTCCATTCATCAAGTAGGACTCTCTACAATTTTGGGCAATTTAGAAGCATCATGTTCAAATGTGTCATAACTTTTTGGGAAACTATGTGATGTTTCTAAGTTTACAAAGGAAATAAAGGACAAATTGTCCAAAATAGATGAAGATCTAAAAGCTAGTGCTCAACAACTACAACTTGACCCTAGTTCAAGCTCTACACACTTCAAGAAAATAAGTTTTTTGTTAGATATGCAAGTAGAATTGCTAAGAGAAGAAGCAAGGATCAAATCCATATTGATTGACATACAAAACATGATCCTTCCCAACATGGATGCTTTGCAAAAACATATTACATATTCAAAAAATCTAATCCATGATAATAACTTCTCTATTGTAGACCATCTGATAGAATTGTTAGCAAAGGTACAAATTGTACTTCATACATGTAAGGTCCTATAGGAAAGTTGGGATAAAACCTTGGCAATCATTCTTAAGTAAATTCTAAATTTTTGTCTCATTTTGGTGTTTCTATGTAAATAAAATAGAATAAATCTTTGGCATTACTATCAAAAAGGGGGAGAGAGACATATAGTATGAAGAAAAAGATAGAAGATAGTATGGAAAAATATGCTATGGGGGAGAACTTGCAATAAGTAAGACTTGTACAAAAAGACATGTTTTATTTAATAGGAAGATGTATAGTATACTATATATACCTTACAAAATCAATTTTGAAAAAACCCAAAAATAGTATACTCTACTGAGCCAGTATCACATGGTGATGGATATGAGGTATTCAATTTTGGCTAATAAGTGTTTTTGTCACTAATGCCAAAGGGGGAGATTGTTAAAATATTAGTCAAGTTTTTTATTAGTGATACACACATATTTAGATTGTATATAGCTATCAAGCTCATTGTACAATTCATAGTGTTTTCCATGCAATTCAATTTCCATTGAGTTCTACAATTTCTACCAAGTCCTTTGGAAAAATCCTAGTCATTACTAAGCATATTCAGTTAATGTGAAGGCCAATAGTGTAAACCATGCATTTTAGTTGATGCCAAGTTTATTAGTGGTTACCAAGTAGTGTAGTTTCCACTGAGTTTGCATTGTATGTGATGAGAGTCTAGTGTTAACCGAGATTCCTAGTGTTAACCAAGAGACACAGTTTATATCAATCTTTGATGAGAATGTTTATCAAGTCATACAATGTAAATCAAGAGACTTAGTTTATATGATGAGTTTCACAATGTCTATCGAGTCACTAGTGTAGACTGAGTTCAAGACTACTTAGAAGTGATCAGTATGGATCAAGCTTCTATATCTACCAAGTTCATTATGATGCCAAGTAATGATAGTGGATGCCATATACTAGAACCTCACCGTGCTAGTCTTCAAAACCCTTTTTTCTTCATATGGTCCGACTTTATAATATTTGTCTAAACTTGTATGATGGCCAACTTTGTAATGTATGCAATTCATTGTTTCATATCCAAGTGAGTGTGTATGTTTGGAATTAATCAAAGAAGAGAAGAAGAAGAGTGAACTGTAAAGGCCATAACAAAATAAGGAGTAGCAAAGACATATCTATCACAAAAAGGTGATTAGTACACAAAGGAATCTCATTTAGCAAACCAAGTTGTAGATCAAAGATCTACTACTGCTTCATCCTAATAGGTGGATTAGTCAAATCCTTTCACAAAGTAGACCTAATAGTCTTTTGTAAATCTCTTTACCAAGTGCATACTTATTTGTATTTTTTTAAATCCTTTCACAAGGTGGATCTTGCAGTCCTTTTTTGCTCCTAATAGGGAAGATCATCAGAACTAGTCAATGTAAGCTTAAATAGGCTAACCTTATACTGCAATACTAAAGTTATGGGTATCATCTCCACCCTAGTTTTACTTTCTATTTGGAAGGTTTCTAGGTCACCAAATCTTTGTGTCTTAGTGTTATGAATGCTTTCATGTTATTAGTTTCTTATGCATGCAATTAGATCAAAATTTATATGATGAATTAAATGCTAATTGAATGATTGGACTAAAGGTTGAAATTGTTGAAGTTCTAGAAGTTACTAATTCACCCCTACCCTCTCAGTAACTTAGCTTAGTCTTGAATATTTCCAATAGAATACTTACCATCTATTGAAGGATTTGAGTAATACAAATTTGCAAAACCCAAAGAGAACTTACATGCAAGATCCTATCACAGAGAAGAAAAAGAAAATAAGAGGCAAGGTTTTTTCTCTCAAAATATGAAAAATTATATTATGAGACAGAAAAATGAGAGATAATTAGAAAAGATCAATCCTTATAGAAGGAGATATAACACCTAAAAGGGAAACCCTAAGAGGTAAATGACATTTAATACTTACTAATTAATTATTAAATGGAAATGGCAGGTGCATAAAGTCAAATCTTAAGAAGGGAGTAAAGGTGATTTAATAAATGAAATTAAATTAACCTTTTACTTTAGCACACCCCCCCCCCCCCCTAAATATGAGCAATAATATAGCTACAAAAAATGTAGAAAATCAAGAAAACTACAATACAATACTAAAAGAAAACTTGGGTCTAGACAAGAAGGCCTAATAAGGTATCCAGTCATAACCAAATCTCTATGAAATGGAGAAAACCTCCAAAAAGAGATAGAAAAGGATGCACAAATTAAATATCTCAAGAGACTCATTCAAGACCATAGTTACAACAAAAGCCCCCATGATAGAATCTTGAGACTCCATAGCTCCCCTAGAATGGAAAAACTCATGTATCAATGAACATCCTAATGTGGCTCCAATATGAAAGAAACAAAGGAAATAGATAAGGAGGATGAAACCCATGAATGTAAGGTGAAGCCAAAAGTACTATCTAATGTTCAAAGGAGAATGCATGAGAATCGTAAAATGGAACATCCAATGGAGGTGGGATAACAAGTGTGTTGAAACTATCATCTGAGAGGAGATGTGTGTCATCTGATACAAATGTAGTAGGTGTCTCAATGAATAGAGCTATAATAGTAGGAAATTTTGAAGAGTAATATTGTGCAAGAGATGGAATCTAAATAGGAGGTGGAGGTGTATAAGTCACAACATTGGTCTCAAGGACAACACATAAGTTCAAGTGACCTAATTTCACCTTATTAGTCTCTCATATAGAAAGAAAGTGAATCTATGATAGTGGAGCCAAAATGAGAGAAGGAATATAGGTGGGAAGAATGTTAAAAAATCCTTATACAAATAATATTATCTATCTCATTATTCCTGATGTGCATTGAATCTTGTGCAAACTCAACTGTCTTCCTTGTCCCACTGTGTATAATCTGATAAATATAGAGAAGGTTAAAGGAAAATGGTGGAACAAAAAATACATCATGAAATGTACCATAATTAAAGCCAATATAACCTTTCCCAAATATATTCACAATAGTTTTGTTCCCCATCAAAATGTGTGGAGTAGGAGAAGCCTCAAAAGAAGAGAAAAAATCATGAGAAGATGTCATATGGTGTGAAGCACCTCAATCCAATAACCATCTAGAATAATTTGTAGTAGTAGTTCCACATAGTGCATGAACCTTTCCTATATCTTTACTATCTAATTGAAATGATGATGATGAAGATCTATGAGAAGTAGATGAAATATCAATGTTTCTCTTCTAAAAGAGAGTTGTCAAATTTGAAACCTATTTTGCATAGCCATCTAACTTCTTCTCATAGTAATGTGACTGGACATTATTGGGCTTATTAAAATAAGAAAGCTTTAGTATTTCTACTTTTGGTTTATCTCCCTTAGGAGGAGGCAACCCTTATGAATTGTGAGGGATAGAATCAATCTCAGACTCTATAAGATGTGACTTTTGTTCTTCTCCTTCATCCCAAAAGATGGAAAAACTACCAATGCATAAGCTTGTGAGTTTATGAGAGAATCCAACTAAGATATTTTAGATTTCTCTTGAGTCAAATGATTACAAAAAATCTCAAAGGATAGCATGGTAAATCTATTACCCAAAGAATATTTGGTGGAGTAAAAACTAGAAGAAAAAATCTAAAAGTTTCCATGAAGCTTAAAAAGAATCAAGTAAATGCACTTAGTGTTAGTCTTGGTTTTCCCACAACCTTGCAACAAAGTTCTCTATTGTTTGAACTTCATCAAGAAATCCTCAATGGAAGGAAAATAATATAGTACAAGAGAGGTAAGCTTTGCCTCAATCTAAAGTTACCTAAACTCATTCACTATACCAAACAAGCCATTAGACTTGGTCCACATATCTAGAGGGGTATTGCACCCATCTAGATGAAACTGTAGTCTATTGGATATCTATAAATAAATCAACCCCATTGCCTCATCCATCTTATTCATGTGTTGTATGACCTCAAAAGGCCTCTATAAAATTGGTTGCATTGCATCTAAACAAGACCATAACCCTTTTGTTTGGAGATGTCATTACATCAAGGTCTTTCATGTGTGATAGTTATAAATGGTCAAAAGTTCTAGAAAAGAAGAGGTCTTGACCATTTTTAAAGAAGGTGTTGGATTGTTTTTTGAAAAAATCTAGTTTATTGATGTAAATAAAAATAAAAATAATACAAAACACCCCCCACAATACAAAAAACTAAACCCTAGCTACTAGAAGGAATGCATAAATAAGAAGAGAGAAAAAAAGATTCAATTTGAGAATCATAGATTGTTGGTTTAAAGAATAATTTTGATAGCTGAGTGTCAATACACTTAACCATTTTTTCACTATACATGTCAAGCAAAGAGTAGGTGCCTAGTGATATCAAGTGCCGAGTGATATCAAGTGCCCAGTGATATCAAGTTCTGAGTGATATCAAATGTCGAGTGATATCAAGTGCCGAGTTATTCAAGTGCCAAGTAACATAAGGTGCTGAGTGATACAATTTTGTTTAGGTGCTGAGCTATCCAGGAAACAACATGTGCCGAGCATCAGTAATGCTTCAAGAGCTGAGTAACTCAAGATACCAGCATAAGAGTTTGTGATTGCACAAACTATGATGTAAACCATTTTTGTAGCCGACATAAGGTAAATATCTAAATATCTAGAGATAAGAATGAATATTTTACATTTTCTATGCAATCTACATGCAGCCAATTGGAAAATTGGAAAGGCATGCAACCAATCAGCAAAAAGGGAAGTATTGAGTGGGAAATTGAGATTCAATGTGGATCGTAGATCCATATCTAACCCTAAGTCTTCGAAGTCCTTTTTAAGGAAGAAAAAAGATTCACTGTAATAATGAGAGAAGGAGAATAGTGTTAAGGGAAAAACATAATGGAATTAAGTAAAAGAAGACATAGAGAGTAAGAGCAGAAATTCAATATTCAGTTGATCAGAACAAAGCAAAGGAGACGAACAAAAATCAGATCTCAGAGGATCAAAATTAGAGAGAGAGAGCCAGAACCAGTGCCTGCATTCAACAATCAAGGATTGCAAACTATTAGGTTTATAATACCTAATACTCTCTTACCATTGTATTAGAAAGGAAATCCTATGTAGATCCTTATCAAAAGGTGATTAAATCCTTTAACAGGGTGACACTTCATGTTAAGTGTTTGTAAATCCTTTAACCAGGTCACTATTGACATAGTGTAAAGCCTTTAATAGTGCAGACCATTAGAAGTGGTTGAACAATATTACTGCAGTGAATTTTTGTGGGTATAATCCCCACCCCATTTTTACCTTCTTATTTTTGGAGGGTTTCTGGGTTACCAAATTCCAGTGTTATGTGTTGTTGATGCATGTCTTAGTTTCATATTTTCATGATGTATTTACATGCATGCAATTTACTTTCAGATAAAAGTTTTATTGGATAAAGTGTAATACTTTTGATTCACACCCCCCACCCCCCCCCCCCCCCCCCCCCCCCCTTCTCATTAGCATTCTTTCCATATTTGAATATTTCAACAATAGATACCTTTGAGAAATATTGATGAAAATAAAAGAGAATCTAGATAGATTTCAAGAAGAGCTTTCTGATGCTTCTTTGGGATTAGAAAATGAAGCTAAAATAGGGAAGCTATGACCCCTAGAAGATAGAAAGTATTATCTTACTTTGAGTAAAAAAATAGGTACCAAACTAAAAATATTTCCAAAAAATACCTACACCATTATCTCCATCTTTGAATCATATTTTTGATGTTTCTTTTGGATAAAAAAAATACCCCCATAAGCTCAAGTTAGAGCAAAAAGAATTCCAAGGCTTCCGTATAACCAAAAAAATTATAACCCTTTAAAAATTTGAGAAAGGGCTAAAACTTAAACCTCCAACCCTCCATATGACTATAGGTTGGCTGGTGGTGGCTAGCTAGAGCTTTGGTGGTGTGTAGCTAGTAGTGGCAATGGGATGGTCACATGATGGTGGTGACACTATGGTGACACATGGGTAGAGGCCATTATGGCTAAGCATGAGTGTAGGTAGTGACCGCAATGGCTAACTAGACACCAAAAAATGATTGCAATGGCTAACCAAATCGCTAGCAATTTCACTAATTGCTACAAGAAAAAAATACATTTTTAATAACTTTTTTGTGATTTTTAAATTTTTTTATCCACCTCAAAGTGCATGTAGAGGTCGTACAACCCTATTATGAAAAGAAAAATACCTTCCTAGTAAATGTTGTCTACGATTGACAAATTTAATATGAAAATAAGGGTTTTGAAATAATTTGAATCCAATGTGAGGTCTATTTGGCCTCAAAGTGTTCCAAAAATGAGAGGCCCTCCTATTTTCATGTAAAATACCTAAAAAATACCAGATTTATTTTGCCAAACACTCGTTCTTCTTTTTCTCTGAATATTGAATAAGCTATAGAAGATTCAACTCTAATTGGTCAATGAAGCATTTGAGCAATACAAATCCATAAAACTTGAAGAAAACCTACATGCAAGAACTTGTCACAAAGAAGAAAAAGAAAAGAAGAGGCAACGCTTTTGCTTTGAAAAACATAAGAGGTAAATGACATTTAATAATTACTAATTAATTATTAAATGAAAATACAAGGTGCATAAATGAAAATCTTAAGAAGGGAGTAAAGGTAATGGAATAAATTAAATTAAATTAACCTTTTAGTCTAACATCTACTTGCAGCTCAAGTATTGAAAGAAGGCATTCAATGCACATGTACTTAGAAAACTTGTGATGATGATGGAATTTGCAACTAATCTATTGGCATAGAAAACTTGTGATGAAGATGACACTTGTAACTACTAGAATATCATTTAAAAATTGTGAGGAATATGACACCTCTAGATACTAGTATGTGTTGAAGACTTGTGATAAAGATGAAACCTACAACTATTGGGCTATCATGGAAAACTTGTGATGAAGATGGAACCTATAACTATTGGACTATCATGGAAAACTTATGATGAAGATGGCACCTGCAGTATTGGACTATCATGAGAAACTTGTGATGAAGATGATACCTCAAACTACTAGAATTCCAAGTAAAATTGTATCTCTCTTGTTTTAAATTGGAGGGGAGAGAGAGAGTGACAATATGGGGTACCTCTAGAATTATATCCATACATTCACTCGAGCCTTATCAACATGTTTTATTGTTTCAAGATCTACACTAAATTGGCTATCAATGTTGAGCATCAATTTTTCTTTTGTAATGCCCTACAAGGGAGCCCAAAAGAAATTAGCCTATTAAGTCACTAAATTTTCTAAACATTGTTTTTGAAAGATTAAAACAACAAGAGATAACATTGTAGAAGCAATAACTCATACATCTATAAAGAAATACAATAACAGTTACATCTCCAAAGTGTTCCATGACATTGAATCACATACATAAGTCTTATTAAGATTAAATCTAATAGTTAATAAAGTCCACATCATAGGATAACCATAAGTATGCAATCAAATGAAATAATATACAAGTACATGAGATGCTACATCACACAATCATCCTCTGTACAAGTCATAGGGTATGAAATGCTAAACGAATACACATCATGATAAGATACAACATAACATAGGATCTCAAAAAATCAAAGTACAATAAATCAACATATGAACATAGAAAAAATTTACAAGATTAGAAGAATGGAACAACTACACAAGAACATCCAACAATGACATCTAGTTGTTGGATCTCAATGGTATAAGAAACAGTACCACCCAATCTTGTGGAACCTAAATGGCTAACTCCCACCATGCTAAGGACATAATATAAAGCCCCAAATGGATAACAATCCAAAATCATAACAAGAATCTAGGTCAAAGAATGTTGATAGTAATCTATCTCAAGGGTACCATGTAAATAATTAAAATATAATTTAGAGGCAACAAAGACACATAGGGAACCTAATATGCATGTGGGAAAGTGTCATCACATGAGCCAACTCTATAGTTACCCTGGAAGCCTCTCTATATTTTGGCCCCTACTGACTCTATGTGGTATTGGTATCCTTTCTTATAGAAAAAGACATACTAAGGAGGCAAGGTCACAACCAAGCATCCTCTCTACTCCCATCCTAGCTTGTACTAGCACTCAAGACATGGGCAAGGTAAAACATTGGCTCTTGTTGATTTATTGTAACCTTTTTAGTGAAATATTATCACTTATTAATACAACTTACAAGCTAGTTCTTGACATACACATACATAACCTACCTTAACCTCATAAAAAGTATAACTCATAAATCATAATATTCACCTCAGTCCTATACAAGCAATTGGAAAGCATCAAAAGATTACCAATCAAAAACTCATAGCTTACTCTAGGAAAATCATAATATTCATCTCAATCCTATACAAGAAACTAAAAATAAACTAATAAATAATTGATAAAATACTCATCATAAAAATATGTGAATGTATCACAATGGTTGGGAAAAAAGATCATGACCATAACATAACAACATCATAAATCAATCACCTCCCAAGTCTCTAAAAAACACTAACTGGTAAAAACTAGGTTTATCCCAAACCCAAAAAATTAATAAACATAACATCTCTTCAAGTATTAAAAACAAGTGTAGACATTTAAGCATTCCAATTTGCTATAGTAGTACTCTAAGTTTTGAATTTTTAATGTTGGAGTTTTTTGTTTGCTAATGTCCTCAGTAGATAAAAAATTGTCCATTTTAGTTTGATCAAAATGAAAGTATTATTTTCATAGTTGATACAATAGTTTTCTAATAATTCAATTATTATTCTCTTAGTTCAATGATCAAGTGCCTTAATTATAAAACTGTTGGAGATACCAATGGGAAAGTAAGTTTTAAGAGGGGGAGGGGGTTAATCAGCACTTAAAACTTTAACCTTAAAAAAAATTCACCATACATCCATATCTGATGCGGGAGCATCCAGAGGTATAAGGGCAATCTTGTGTCACCCAAAAAAAAAAGTGTACTTAGACTTAGTTTCTGTTTCATGTGTTTTCATTTCTAGATACCCATTTGGGTCAAATAAAGGTTCCAACTCTCATAGTTCCATTATCAATGTTCTAGGTTAGAGTATTTGAGCACTGTAGGATACGTGAAAATGCCTAAAAAATAGGAGTATATAATTGAGCCATCATTTTGGTGAACTAGGAGGTGTAAATTGGCTAGATGATTATAATTATAATTTAGAGCATTCCAAAAAAAGAATCAGGTCAAAAGTCAACATTGTTTGAAAGTTATTGTAGTTTTTCAGTTTTTGGAGACTTCCTAAGAATGCTTCAAAATCAGATTTAGGGCATTAAATGACCTCGTACAGGGCCAAAAAATGGGGGACAAGAAAAGCTTGTCCATAGGGCTATAGAGTGCTTCGAGAGCTTTCCAAAAATGTAAACGGTTTGTCAATCGGAGCTACAGTTCAAAAGTTATGCCTCTTGGAAGTTCGGTTACCATTTTTGGATTCTTCTAATTTTGTGCCACCTTCTAACATGGATTTTGGAACCTTCTATTTGGTCAGTGGATGCCAAATAGCACTTTCTAGAATGTATTCCTAATCCTTAACCCTTTGGGGTCTATTTAAGGACATTTCTAGCATTATAAAAGGCAGTTCGGAGTGGAGTTTGAGAGAAGGAACTGGGAGAAGAAATTATCTCTTGATTTCTACTATTGTAAGCCCATAGGGCATGTTTTGAAGTCTGTTTTCTCTATTTTGCATGTAATATCATATTTTCATTGTCAATAAAATTTTCCCTTTCCATTGTGTCCATTCTGTGCTGGGTTGTGTCTCCATCAATATCATAACTTTGCATGTAAACTAAAATAACTAACCATTCATCACATCTAGAGCATAAAGTGAATAACATACAATACATAAGATTTTGCTACCCAAAAACCCTCCAAGGAGAAGGTAAAATTGGGGTGGGGATGACACCTATAATTCTTAAAGCGTGGTCTATTATGGCTACAAATTTTTAATCATGAGCTATGATCTTCCTTGTGAGGGTCTACCCTATTAAAGGCATACAAGACTATTAGGTCTCACCTATACTAAAGGATTTCAAACTCATAATTAAGTAAGCACTCTATTAAGAGATTTACAATAGCTTGTTAGGACTACTCTATTAAGAACCTTTTTATATTTCAACTATTAGGATGATTCAACACCTAATCCTTTGGTTGGCACCATTCTACTTGATGTGAGATCTCCTCTTTAATATTTAAACCTTGATCCTCCTAATCAGATTTATCCTTTCATTGCTTACTTCTTGTCTCTATTCCTCTTAGAAAAATTCTTTTTTGCATAACTTTGTAATAGTCATCATAGCTAGCATGAAATCTTTCTAACTTATTAGCATTCATCTCCTCATGCATGGATAAAGTCTTTAGATTTTACCTCCTTAAATAAGAATTTTGTGGAGATGGGCTAGGTCAAAATCAAAAACTATAGGTGATCCATATTGCCACATTTAACTTCCCTTAATTTGATTATTTACATTCATTGCATATGGATTCAAAATATGACTCCATACTTATTTATTATTATCATAAATTCATGATTATGTGGGCCCAAAAATAGTTTACATAGTAGTTTGTGCTATAACAAACAACTATGTCATTCAATGTTCACTTGAAATCAATAATCTCTGATGCTCAACCTTCACTATGCTTTGAATGTTGTAACATGACTTCTATATAACTTGACACTTACTTTTACTCAGCATTTGAATCACTCAACATCTATAGATTGCTTGGCACTGCAACTACTAGTGCTCAACACTAACTAGTCATAATACTCAACATGTATTGTCTAGACAATTATACTCAACATGTTTTGATCACTTGGCTCACATTGATTGCCTAGTCCTTGCTCTAATCACTTGGCATGTACTATGCACTCAGCTTACATAGTTCTTTTCTAAATAATGACTGTGTTTTTTCACTACCTTGTCAAAACTAAAATGAGATCAACAATCCCCCCCTTTGACATTAGTAGAAAAAACACTAAGTCATGGCATATACATCATTATTTTATGCATAAGTCAAACAATGTATGTTCATTGTTCAGCTTCTAAAACTTCCAAAATTTCAAAATTTACATTTGTATCAAAAATGTTATCTATCTTCCATATGTTATTACTCCCCCTGAGTAAATAATTTCTTTCTCCTTCTTCTTCTATTACTCCTGTTGAGTAGATATCTACCTTGACTAACTCTTTTCCTCCAAAATATCATAATCCCTCTTTTGACACTAACAGTGTGTTTTTCAAAACATGTCATGTGTAGCTCTAGAATTAATTTCAAAGCTGCATCCCAATTATCTATTTTTGTATCTAGAGGTTGATATTGTATATCTAGCTAGGCAAAAAGGTCAACTAAGCTTTTATGTGTAGAAAGATGGGTGTCTTTCTTCATTAGTGTTTCGGCATAGTCTAGTTTCTTTTGCAATACTTCCATGTGTGGTGTCAACATGGATTAGATACTAATCAAAGTAGATTCTGGTATTGACATCCTTTGCTTGTAGCTTGGCAAGCCTACCTTAAGTCTTTAGTAGCCTCTAAAAATGTAACTAACTATTACTAGGAGATTGTCATAGTGTGGTACCTATGAGTTGAAAATCTCCCTACAACTAGTCAATAGCTTGTTGTGCCCCCTTTGTGAAGAGGTCTACTTTGCATAACTTTTTGAATAGAGAGAAAATTTTCTCTAACACCTTTACATTTTCCATCTAAATGCAATGGCACTAGTTATCTTTTCTAGAACCTTTGTATGAAACTTCCTTTTAGACCATTCTAATAGTTTTACATTTGAGTCTAGGTCTTCATCTTTAATCTTGTCCACTATGTTGACAACTTGTTCTATGATAGGCTTATCTTCATTTGAATCTATGAGAATGAAAGCATCAATGAATATATCTTTGATTTCATACAAGACTTGCTTCTTCTTGTGCTCCCTCCATAGGATTTGTTGCTTTTTATTCCTTTGTAGAGCATAGTGAAGAATACTCATTTCCACAATAGTGATATTGATAGATCAAACTTGGGTAATTCAATCACTTTATCTAAGTTTACATCCTTAAATGATATAGCATCAAAACTCTTGGGTGTGCTAGAACTTAGCTTTGATATTTAAAATGGGGTGTCTAGTGTACTCGACCTTTGAAGAGCTTGACTGCTAAGAGGAGATGTAGAGACTAGCAAAGTAACTAGTCTCTATATGGAAATTTTCTCCTTAGGTGCAACAGTCAACTTGTCTTCTTCATTCTTTTCTCCCTATTTTTGTACTTCACCTTGTGATGGTGGAATGGGTACATGACTTTCTTCCTTACCCTTTTTCTCTATAGTTCCATCCTTGTCAATGATCACCATAGCTGGTAGACTTGAACTATTTAGTTCAACAATGATGTAGCTTCTAGTTGTGCCTCTACATCTTTCATTTGAATGTCAATGTAGGAATTATAGATGGTGTCCATGTAGTTGCAACTTTTTGTTCAAGATTTACATTTTGATCTTTCTATAGATCCTATGATCCTTTCTCCTTGACCTCTATAAGTGATGGGGGTATATCTAGTGTAGCTTGTTGGTTCTTCCCTGCAGATGCAATTTTTGCCTTCTTTAATTCATCTATTCTCACCAATGCTAGGTTAATGCATGGAATAGCTACATTGGTGGAATATTTTTGTAACTTCTTCAAATCATTATCCATCAAAGGATTTACATTGTGAGATGTATTATTAAGAACATCCTTGATAATAACTAAGTCTTGGTTACTCTCTTGGTCTCTATGTGGGGGATTTGCACTCGATAATTGTACACCTTGTACATCCTATTGTTATTCCTCTTCTATTTCGTTTGTCTCCTCCATAGTACCTTCCTTGAATGGATACTCTTTCTCTTCCACATATTTCTTAGGTTCTTGTTCCTCTTCCTCTTCTTTCTCCTCTACAACCTCAATGGTTAATCCATAAATTGATTTCCAAAGCAATGTGCTCTTGGTTACCACATCTTCTACTTTCTTCTTCAAAATATGAAATGCTCTATATTTGGGAGAAAAATTCTCTTTGTGTTTCTCTATTTCTTCTACAATCATTTACCAATCAAAAGTAGACATAACTTGGACTAATGTAGCCTCTCTTATTTGTCTTTTAGTAGCTAAATTGAACCCATTTTTTCTCAACTCTATCATATAGACTCTTAGGTATGGAGTTGGAAATCTCTAGAGGAATAGTCTTAAATGCTACCATCATTTCATAAATAGCCTCCTCTATATTATTGTTATCAAGACTTCCTAATTATCAAAATCTATATGTGTAAAACCTGTAAATATGCATTGGTTTTAATATTTTTCACACCAATTTTCTATATTAGAAGAGGGATTGTGGCTTACAACTTTGAATTGACTCAACTCATTAGACTTTTTCTTCTTCTCATTTGAATCCTCTTGTGACTTATATTTCTTCCTTAATATCTTGAAATGCTTTCTTAGATTTGTAGTGGTACTTTCTCTTTTTCCTATAGTCTTTGATACATATTTTTCCTATGTAGTGGCTACCCTTGTTCTTGACCTTGTTAGGGGTACAACTAGTTTTTTTTGTGACTTCTTCATAGTCTTCTTTGGTTTCTCCATTGCATGTTTCTTTTCTTTCCTTTTCTTTTCATTAACCTTAGATGCTTCCTCAGATTCTTCAGCACCTTAGGTGATTCCTCAACACCTTTGTCTTCACCCAAGCCTTGAGTGAGCTTAAGAGGTCCTTGAAATTCTTCTTCTTCTTCTTCTTCTTCTTGTTCTACACCTTCTACTTTTTCACCTTCTCTAAACTTCTCTTTCAATTTATTTATAGTTTTATTCTTTTTCCTTATGACTAAGGTAGTTTGCAAGGTAATAGTTATCATAGACTTTGTGTTAGGATCAACCTCAGAGAGAAATAATAGTTACATGAAAATATAACCAATATCATAAAATAATAGATCATATAGAAGATAACATAAGACATTAGGATTTAATGTCATTCACCCAATCCCTAGGCTATGCCCACCAAAAAAAAGTCCAATATTATTATTATCTAGTAATTACAATCTGCAATCCCTTACAACTCAATACCACTACAAGAAGCTACACTATCACCATTACATTATGAAATCACTAACCATAAGCCCTTTTATACAAGATTTTTCCACTTATAAAATTAGGGCTAGAATAACTCATCCAATAGGAAAATAGCAGCCAAAGCCTTTATGATATAAGGTCAGTTTTGACTTCAAGGGTGCTACCCCTAAAAAACCCCCACAGGGGCATTACCCCTCAATCCTACCCTATACTATGATAGGAAGTTGACCTAGGGTGATGCCCTCAAACCCTCATAGAAATAATATGGGGAGAAAACCATGTCGAATAAACCTACAAATCTGATTAGGCTCCACATCACAACAATCACCCACTTGGAGGTTGGTCAGACTTCGCAGCAATAACCTCCCACTTGGAGACTAATTATAGCATTTCCAAACCTATAGCTCCCACTAGAATATCAAACCACCCTAGATTCTATTATTCTTTTATTCTATTTAGTTTAGAAGACGAACCAAAGCTGAAGAGGAGTTCAGCTTCTCCCTTGTTACTACCTTAGTAAACATTTATGCTAGAATATTAGTTGTACATATCTTCTATAGCTTTAATTGTCAATCATCCAAAATTAACTGAATAAAATGGTACAACAATCGTATGTGTTATGTGTTTGAATGCAGAGCTAAATTCTTTGCAAGATGAATGATACTCTGGCTATTTGTGAACAAATAATTATCCCTCTATGGGTGTCCCAATTCTTCCATGAAGAACTAAATCCATATAATCTCCTTGGCTACCTCTATAGCAGCAACATACTTTGCTTCTATAGTGGATAAAGCATTAACCTTCCACAACATAGAAACCTAGCTCACTATTGCCCCACCAATAGTAAATACACAACCTATAGTAATTTGCATGGTATCAATATCCCCTACCAAATCTGAGTCAACATAGCCCTATAAATCAGTAGTGGAGCCCCCAAAATGTAGAAATTTACTAGATATTCCTCTCAAATATTTAAGAATCCATTTAATTTCATTTCAATGCTCAATTCTTGGATGACTCATATGCCTGCTAATGAGTCCCACTACATGTGCAATATTTGGCCTTGTACATACCATATCATACATCAAGCTTCCTACAATTGAAGCATAAGGTACCTTAGACATCTTATTCTCCTCTTCTTGTGTCTTTGGAAACATCTCCTTAGTCAACTTTAAATGACCAGGTAAAGGTGTGCTAATAGCTTTAGCATTCTCCATAGAGAAACATTGCAACACCTTCACAATATAATTAGCTTGAGATAATGAATGTGCTAACTATTGCTTTAACCCCTTAATGTGCTCCATGTTAGACCCAACTACAAAAATATCATCAATATATAAATATATAATAATGTAGCTATCATCATCCAACCTCTTAAAATAAACACTATGATCTAAATGACACCTACTATATCCATGCTCATGCATAAATCTATTAAATTTCAAATACCATTCTCAAGGTGCTTGCTTTAAGCCGTATAAAATTTTCTTCAATCTATACAATAAGTTCTCCTTACATTTGACCTTAGATCCCTGTGGTTGTGCCATATATATCTCTAATCTAAATCACCATAAAGAAAGGTTGTTTTAACATAAAGTTGCTCCATTGCAAATCTTTAGTAGCCACAATACTTAAAATAATGTGAATAGAAGTCATTTTAACAATAGGAGAAAACATCTTATCAAAATAAATTCTCTTTTTCTGTATAAATCCTGTTACCACTAACCTAACTTTAAATAATTTGTTACCTCCATCCTCTTCTTTCAACCTATAAATCCATTTATTCTATAAAGCACTTTTACTTGTAGGAAAATTGCATAAATCCCATGTCTTATTTTTCAGCAAAGAGTCTATTTCTTATTTCATTTTAGATTCCCACTAAATCTTTGTATCCATCTATACAACTTCATCATAACATTTAGGTTCACTAGCATTAGTAAGTAAAATAGAATAGAAAGAAGGAGAAAATCTTTCTGGAGGTCTACTTAGCCTTGTTGACCATCTAACATTCACTAGAGTGTGTGGTATTTGTTGTTGAAATTGTTGCAAATCATGAGAAAGTGTTGGAACATCATCTTTTGGAGTATCATCCAACACTACATAATCATTTCTTTTCATCTCATGTTGCTACAATAGATCTTTGTACAACACTTTCTCATTGAATGTGACATTCCTACTTCTTACAATTTTATGATTTTTAGGATCCCAAATCCTATAACCAAATTCATCAATGCCATATCCAACAAAGATATGTTTCTTTGACTTAGCTTCCATCTTGGTGTTGGAAATGATTGAATAAGATCATGAATGAAGAATGATGGAATTGGCAAAGAATTTTTTCAATCATTGTTTTGTCATTGATGTCAAACTTGCTACTTGCAGGAAAGACATTTGCTTTAGTAATCCAAATACTATCAATTGGTTGATTGACAAGGAGGAGGCAATTAATAAGATGTAACTAGAGTACCTAGAGAAAGGTTGAACTTATGATGTTGTAATGAAGTACAAGGATCAGCTAAGCCATTGATGAAATAGTGTATTGTTGACATACTCTAAGACACAGAGAATGGACACACTAAAACATATCAAAGATGTAAGGGTTTAGCTAAGTTATTTGTAAAGCCTAACTAAGTTCATTAAAGAGAGAAAGCTAAGAAAGCTAGTTAGTGCCGAACAGATTCTTAGTTGAAGCTGAGCAAGTTCATCTTTAGAGTGTGCCGAGTGAAGAAACAAGTGTCAAGTAAATATCAAGTGCCAAGCAAGAAACAAGTACCGAGTGAAGAAACAGGTGTCGAGTAAACATCAACTGTCAAGCAAGAAACATGTGCCAAGTGAAGATACAGGTGTTGAGTAGGATACAAGTGCTGAGTAACACAAAAGAAGCCAAGCATCAGTAACCCAACAATGCCAAGTTGCTGCTATATTTTGCAAATCACAGATTTGCCAGATCTAAGCTGACAAGGTTGTTACCTAGAATTTTGTAAACTATTTAGAAGATAAGAGTGAATGAGCTGGTGACACATAACACCATGTAAAAAAATTTTTGGTGAATACAACTGGACTCTAGACAAAGTTTTTAGATGAAGAAGAGGTATGGGGTAGATACATTGTATCCTACCTAATCTATTTAAACCTTAAAGATGGAGAGGGTGAATCAAGCGAAAAAGATATTTTAGATTTCTATTTAAGGAGTCATAAGGTCATGAAACAAGAGTGTGGTAAAAAAGAATGAAAGCATGAAGTGCTAAAGAAGGTGCTAAGGAGAAAGAGAGCACATATACTCTATTTTGCTGGATGACCACATATATGATTGCATTGGTATGATGAGTAAGAAGACTCAAGGAGACGAAGCTTGAGAGGAAGACAAGCTATCAAAACTGAAGTGATTAAAAGCCAAGCAAAGGATTGAACTGAAGTGTGATCTGTAATCTACAAGATATGTTGTAAGTTGTATCAGATCAAAAGCCATTGTTGTTACTCTCTAGCAATTGTAATAGTTAAGATAAATCCTATGGATTTAGGTTGGTTTAATAGCCATGTTGTAAATCCTTTAACAGGGTGACATTCCAAGTGAATGTTCCAAAGTCCTTTAACCAGGCCGATTCCTAACAGTATGGTGAAATCCTCTAACAAGGTCACATTTAACAATGTGTTGTAGCCTTTAATAGGGTAGGCTTTTAATAGGGCAGACCATCAGAAGAGGTTGAAATCAATTGTGCAATTATTTTGTAGGTATCACCCCAACTCCAATTTTACCTTGTTATTCCTGGAGGGTTTCTGGGTTATCAAATTTTCAGTGTTATGGTGTGATGCATGTTTACTTTCCATAGTTGTTTCAATATTAAAATTGCATACATGATAAGTTTAGTTATGCACCATTAAGGATTTGTAGAAAAAGTATTATTGGGGCATTTGGACCTTAGATAACTGATTCACCCCCCCCCCCTCAGTTATTCTAAAGAATTCTAATAATTGGTATCAGAGCTTAGCTGCTGACTTAGCTTAAACGGACTAGAAGCACAAAAGATCAAAATGCCTAAGAGAGAAGTTCCCAAGCTCAACAAAGATAACTTTGTTGCATGGAAACACTTGATGAAGCTACATCTTGGATCCATAGGAGATTATGCCTGAAATTCAATTGTTACTGAACATGTCGATCCAACTGGTGCTCTTACTACAAAAGATTGAAAAACAAATAGGAACACAATTAGACAATGCTGGAAATTGCTTCTGCACTCAACTATGCTAAATTTGATGATATCAAAGGATGTGACACTACATTCAAGATGTGGAAAGCCCTATCTAACATCTATGGAGGAGATCTAAATGTCCAAAGAGCAAAAAGAGAAAGTCTTAGAGGAAAGTTTGATGATATGAAAATGGAAGAAGGTGAGAATGATGTCCAGTATCCTGCTAGAATAAAGGAAGTGGTAAGTGCAATAAGATGCTTGAGTGGTCAATTAGATGATGATATTATTAATAGTAAGTTTGTAAGAACCTTGCTCCCTATCTATGCTATTAGAGTATCAGCTATACAAGAGCTAATATGTGTGGCAGGAAATAATCTAAGTTTTGAAGGTATAGTGGGTAGACTCACTGCATTTGAGTTATCTAGCTTTGACAACTACAGACCTGAGAATGTTGAATCTGCTTTCAAAGCAAAGCTATCATTAAAAGATGCTGATAGGTGAAATCAAAGAAAGGAAGAAAGATGAAATATGTATCTAGTGATAGTAGCACTGATGAGGAAGATGTGGAACAATTGGAAGCATTACTAGTTAGAAGATTTCATAGAGACAAAGGAAAATTCAAAGGTAAGCTACCTATCATTTGTTTTAATTGCAATGAAGTAGGACATATTACTGCAAGGTGTACACAAGAAAAAGAATACAGGGAAGGAAACAAGTACAAAAATAGAAGAGAAAAGGATAAGAGAGATGACAAAGACAAAGGCAAGAAGTGCTATATTACTGAAGAGGATTTTGATGATAATGATGATGAAGTTGTCTATGTGGCCATGAAGGACCAATATAATGAAGAAAAGCCTACAACACTGGTAACATGTATGGAAAAGAATGATAGATGGATCATAGACAACAGATGCTCACATCACATGACAGGAGACAAAAGTAAGTTTAATAACTTTACTTAGTATGATGGAAATAGTGTTAGATTTGGTAATGATGCTCCATGTCAAGTCAAAGGAAAAGGTTCCATCAAGCTTACAGAGAAAATCTCATGTGATAATGCATACTATGTTGAAGGACTAAGCTACAATTTGTTAAGTATCTATTAGTTAGGCAATGTAGGTTGCAAAGAGATTTTGGAAATAAAACTGCAAAAATCTATGATATTGATGGTAGATTGATAGGAATAGGAGATCAAACAAGAAGTAATCTATTTTATCTTGATCTGGAAAATACCTCTTGTCGTGTTGCAAAATTTGATGATGTGTGGTTATGGCATAGAAGGCTATGTCATGTCAATTTTGATAATCTAGTCAATATCAATAAATTGAAGAAAGTCAGAGGTTTACCTAAACTGAAGAAACTTGAAAATATCATGTGTAAACAATGTCAGCTAGGAAAGATAACCAAATCAAGTTTCAAGAGTAAAAACTATACATCTAAAGTACTTGAGTTAGTCCATACTGAATTATATGGTCCAATAGAAGTACAAAGCTACAAAAGAGATAAATATATAATGTTGTTTGTTGATGATTATTCTAGGATGATGACTGTTATGTTCTTAAAGCAAAAATATGATGCTTTTCAAATGTTTAAGTGGTATGTGGCTAGAGTTGAAAAGGAAACAAGAAAGAGTTTGAAATGCCTGAGATCAGACAGAGGTGGTGAATTCACATCAAATGAATTCGAGATATTTTGTAATGACAAAGGAATCAAGAGACAAACATTAGCCCCTAGAGCTCCCCCGCAAAATGGAATTGCTGAGAGAAGAAATAGATCTGTGATTGACTGTGCTAGAACATTAATGATGGAAAAGATTGTTGCTCAAAAATATTGGAGAGAAGCTGTAAGTGTGGCTGTTCATACACTAAACCGAGTACACGTCAACAAAGGTACAAGTGCTACAGCTTTTGAATTATGGTATGGTCACTCACCCAATGTAAAGAATTCCAAAGTATTTGGTTGCAAATGCTTTATTATTAAAGATGCTCAAAATGGAAAATTTGATGCAAAAAGTGATGAAGGTATATTCCTTGGTTACTCCACTAGAAGTAAAGCGTACAAGTGTTTAAATACTAACACTAACAAAATTGTGGAAAGTGCAAATGTAAACTTTGATGACTACAAAACCTTTGTGTATTCTTATGAAGGAATGCCTATTGACAAAGATATTACTAATCAAATTGGGATTCAACAACAAGTTTCAGTTTCAACCGAGTCACAACCAGTGAATGTCGAGTTGCATTCAGAAGCCAATTTGCAGAATGAAGGAAATTCTCATTCTGACTCTGAAGTCAGTACACATGACAGAGATGTCAAACTACCTAAAAATGAAGCACATAGTGATCCTGAATCTAAAAGATCAAATATGGAAACAAGGATAGAACCAAGATTGTCCAAATATGTGAAGAGACATCACCCTACTGAACAGATAATTGGTGACAAAGATGTGAGACCAATGACAAGGAATAGACTAAGAAATGAATCATGTCTATTAAGAAAATTTGAACCTAAGATAGTGTATGATGCATTACAAGATGGTGAATAGTATATAGCTATGGAAGAAGAGATTGATCAAATAAAGAAGAACAAAACTTGGAGTTTAGTTCCCAGACCAGTTGACAAAAATGTGATTGGCACCAAAATAGGTATTTAGAAACAAGCTAGATGAGAATGGTGAGATTACTAGAAATAAATCCAGACTACTATGTAAGGGTTATGTTCAAGAAGAAGGACTAGACTATGGGGAAACATTTGCCTCTATTGCAAGAATGGAAGGGGTAAGAACTTTACTTGCATATGCTGCATATAAAGGTTTTAAAGTCTATCAGATGGATGTAAAGTCTGCTTTTCTGAATGGTATATTGGAAGAGGAAATCTATATTGAACAACCAGATGGGTTTGTTGATGAAAACAAGAAGGATATGGTTTGTAAACTACATAAAGCACTCTATGGTCTGAAACAAGCACCTAGAGCATGGTATGAGAGACTTCACAAGTATCTAGTGCAAATAGGATTTGAAAGAACTGATGATAACAACAACATGTACATCAAATCAGAAGAAGGTAAGGATATTATTGTATCTAAAATTTTTGTGGATGACATAGTGTTTGGAGGAAAGGAAGTGCTTTGCAAAAGTTTTGTTGACAAAATGAAACATGAATTTGAGATGTCTATGTTTGGAGAAATCAAATTTTTTGTTGGTTTTCAAGTACATCAACTAAACATGGTATATTTATAACACAATCAAAGTACATCAAAGAGATACTTAAAACATTTGGATTAGAAGACTCCAAATCAGTCAGCACACTAATGGCTATAAGACATAAGCTATCCAAAAATGGTGTATCAGTTGAAGTTAATCAAAAAATGTACAGATCCATGATTGGAAAACTACAATATGTTGTACATAGTAGACCAAACATAGAATTAGCAGTTGGAATAGTGGCTAGATTCTCTACTAATCCTAAAGAGAACCATCTCGTAGTAGTAAAAAGAATAATGAGGTATCTTAAAGGAATTAATGACTTTGGCCTATATTATAAAAAGAATGAGAAGTTTGAGCTCAATGCATACACATATGCATATTGGGGAGGGAATATTGATGATAGAAAAAGCACAAGTGGAGGTGCACTATTTTTAGGAAAAAGACTAGTAACTTGGACTAGCAAGAAGCAAACATGCACATCTTAGTCCACTGCAGAATTAGAATATGTGGCAACAACAATCAATTGCACAAACATTGTGTGGCTCACATATCTATTGAAAGGAATGAAAGAAGAGGTAACCAAACCTATGATATTGTATTGTGATAATACAAGTGCTATAAACATATCCAAGAATCCAGTAATGCATGCAAAAACTAAGCATATTGCAATCAAGTATCATTATGTCAGAGAATTGGTAGAAGGCAAAGAAGTGAAGATGGAGTACATTCATACAAAAGAAAAAACTGCAGATATCTTCACCAAACCATTGCCCAAGGATCCTTATGAATATCTTAGAGGCAAGTTGGGGGTAATGCCCCTAACTCAAGTAGTTTAAAGCAACAAAGATGCTGCCCTACATAAACAAGAGTAGATCATTGAAATATCAGAAGAATGATGCAGAGGATGACAACAGGAGTAGTAACTTCAAATTAGTCACAAGCATGGTGATAGAGGGAGAAAATATGAGATGAAAAGTTTATATTTTGCATGTTAAAGATGCTACATCTTTGGCGTTTATGTCAAACAGGGAGATATATGCAGAAAATTGATCGAAACTGATCAATACAAAGTAAGAAAAAGATACTCATGAGGGAGATATATATGAAAGAGGGAGATTTATGAGAAACTAAAAGGTAAAGATATGGAGATATGTGAGATCAGTAGTAAAGAATGCAACACTCAAGAAGGAAGCAACAAATATGATTTTGGTGGTAACTAAGTTGATCATGTGATCATTTTGGTTTGCCATCACTGCCAAAGAGGGAGATTGTTGGAAATGATTGAATAAGATAATGAATGAAGAATGATGGAACTGGCAAAGAATGTTTTCAATTATTGTTTTGTCATTGATGTCAAACTTTCTACTTGCAAGAATGACAATTGCTTTAGTAATCCAAATACTATCAATTGGTTGATTGACAAGGAGGAGGAAATCAATAAGATGTAACTAGAGTACCTAGAGAAAGGTTGAACTTATGATGTTGTAATGAAGTATAAGGATCAGCTAAGCCATTGATGAAATAGTATATTGTTGACACACTCTAAGACATAGAGAATGGACACACTAAAACATATCAAAGATGTAAGGGTTTAGCTAAGTTATTTGTAAAGCCTAACTAAGTTCATTAAAGAGAGAAAGTTGAGCAAGCTAGTTAGTGCTGAATAGATTCTTAGTTGAAGCCAAGCAAGTTCATCTTTAGAGTGTGCTGAGTGAAGAAACAGGTGCCGAGTAAATATCAAGTGCCAAGCAAGAAATAAGTGCTGAGTGAAGAAACAGGTGTCGAGTAAATATCAAGTGTTGAGCAAGAAATAGGTGCCAAGTGAAGATATAGATGCTGAGTAGGATACAAGTGCTGAGTAACATACAAGAAGCCAAGCATCAATAAACCAATAATGTTGAGTTGCTGCATTATTTTGAAAATCAAAGATTCGCCAGATCTGAACCGACAAGGTTGTTACCTAGAATTTCGTAAACCAGTTAGAAGATAAGAGTGAATGAGCTGGTGGCACAAAACACCATGTAAAACTTTTTTTGGCAAATACAACTGGACTCTAGATGAAGAAGAGATATGGGGTAGATACATTGTATGCTACCTAATCTATTGAAACCCTAAAGATGGAGAGGGTGAATCGAGCGGGAAAGATATTTCAGATTTCTATTTAAGGAGTCATAAGGTCATGAAACAAGAGTGTCATAAAAAAGGATGAAAGCATGAAGTCCTAAAGAAGGTGCTAAGAATAAAGAGAGTACATATACTCTGTTTCATTTGATGACCACATATATGATTGCATTGGTATGATGAGTAAGAAGACTCAAGGAGATGAAGCTTGAGAGGAAGACAAGCTGTCAGAATTGAAGTGATTAAAAGCCAAGCAAAGGATTGAATTGAAGTGTGACCTGTAATCTTCAAGATATATTGTAAGTTGTATTAGATTGAAAGCCATTGTTGTTACTCTCTAGCAATTGTAACAATTAAGATAAATCCTATGGATTTAGGTTGGTTCAATATCCATGTTGTAAATCCTTTAATAGGGTGACATTCCAAGTGAATGTTCCAAAGTCCTTTAACCAGGCCCATTCCTAATAGTATGGTGAAATCCTCTAATAAGGTCACATTTAACAATGTGTTGTAGCCTTTAACAGGGTAGGCTTTTAATAGGGCAGACCATCATAAGTGGTTGAAATCAATTGTGCAGTTATTTTGTGGGTATCACCCCCACTCCAGTTTTACCTTCTTATTCCTGGAGGGTTTCTGGGTTATCAAATTTTTAGTGTTATGGTGTGATGCATGTTTATTTTCCATAGTTGTTTGAATATTAAAATTGCATACATGATAAGTTCAGTTATGCACCATTAAGGATTTATAGAAAAAGTATTATTAGGGCATTTGGACCTTGGATAACTGATTCACCGCCACCCCCCCCTCCCTCTTAGTTATTCTAAATAATTATAACACTTGGTTCTATTTTCAGAATCCATATGAGAAAATGCTTCACAACCATAGGTTTTGAGAAAAGAATAACTCACCTTCTTACTAGTCCATGCTTTTTCTGAAATACCACAACCCAAAGGAGTAGAAGGACCTCTATTAATCAAATATACAATATTATTAACAACCTTTGCCCAAATGTTTAAGGGAAACCCTGCATGCCACCTCATACTCCTTGCATTCTCCATTATAGTCCTATTCATGCATTCAACCACTCCATTTTCCTATGGAGTCCTTGGAATAATTTTCTATCTATGAATACCATTAGTGGAGAAATAATCTTCAAATTCATGACTACAATACTCACCACCATTATTAAATTTCCACTCTCATTTTTAACCAAGCATTTCCATTTCTTAAAAGTTTGAAATACATTAGATTTTTATTTAAGAAAATAAACCCATACTTTTCTAGTTGCATCATCAATAAATGTAACATAATAATGAGAGAGACCAAGTTAAGATACTTGAGATGGTCCCAATACATCTGTATGCACAAGCTCTAAATTGTCATTTTTCTTTTCCTTCCAAGTCTTCACAAAACTCACTCTCTTTTGTTTTTCATAAATAGAAATTTCACATGAATCCATATTAACACATTTTAGACATGGTAAAACTTACTTTCAATGAAGTACTTTCAAACCTTTCTCACTCAGGTGCCCAAGTCTCTTTGGTGCCATAGCATTTTATCAGAATCTAAAGAAATAGTTTGTTCTTCCTGCTCAACTGTAGTAACTGTTCTTACTTGTGAAACCATGGAATTAACTATCAAACTGGGCCAACTGTGTATATGTGTCAACCTCTTTCTTTGTCACATTTAATTAAAACCTTTCATATTTGCAAAGTGACAAAGTGAGAACCACAGATCTTATCCCATCTAATAGTCTTAAAAGTTCATTAATCCTATCATCATACCAACCAAAAGGAGCATTGGTCCCATGCTAATTCATCTGACAACCTTCTACCTCACCCATGGCCTACAAGGAAAACTAGACCTACAATGGAAGAATGAATTAGAGACTACTAGTTTGACTTTTCTCTAACAGCTCCAATAGCCATAAGAAATAAGGCCCACCCTGGACATGTGGTACAATGCCATTTTGTCACATGAAATAAAGAATGAGCATTTCCTAACATTGAGAAAGTGATGGTCATAGATCACAAAAGATTAGATGATGAAGAAGTTGAACCAACTGATGACTATGCTGAGCAAGGAAATAGGCCCATGGAGTTACATAGCAACATGTCACTTTGTCACTATGACAAAAGAGATTACATTTTCTAATAGCAATAAAGAAACAACCCTCGATCCTTTTGCATCTAATGGTGGATAAAATTGGGCCCACAAAGATATAAAATTGCACATCACTTAGGAAAAAATATAACCTAATGTCATAAAATATATTTTATCATTCCCTATTATTTGAATATTTCAAATATATGAATGTTATACTATTTAAATTCAAATCTTTCTATTTTGGTGGGAGGGCAAAATTAGCCAACAAATTTGGTGACTCAAGTGGATGTAAGTCTGCTATGCATTGACCAGTGACCAATATGCATCCACTTCACTATGGAGTCATATAAATCATGAAGATCCACTTAGAAAAACCCTAAAATCATAGAAAACATGCCCAGTAAAACTTCAAAACTGCTCTCTGTAACTAAAAAATAGGTAAACATACCTCTATAACCTCCATGTGCTCATGCACTTCTTGGATAATAGGAAAGAATTTAAAGAAAAATTACTCTGACTACATGAAACATCATCTCTTTTAGAAGCAAGCTTTAAGATATATTCCATTGACTAGAGTAGGCAAGATTTCACCATTAGGCCTACTTAACTAGAAAGCATTTGATTGCTTGCAACTAATAATCATATGGGGACCACTCCATATTGCATCAAATTCTAAATGCCTCCTTAGTTTTTCCCTATATGCATCCCATTTTAGCACAAGATCAACCTCTTTAAAAATTCTAATCTTAGTCTTCTTATCAAAGGAATTCTTCATTTGTTGTTGGTGTGCTTCCAAGGTTTACGTGTCCTGGTGTCTTTTTTCCTCTAGCTCCATCAACTCTGCTATTCTTATAGACATAGCATCATTTTCAATTAGTTCAAATTGATGGGATAGTTATAGGGATGGAATCTCTAGTAATACCATATACTAGCCAAGCCATTACCATGGGGATAGTAATTAGAAGAAGTGCTCAAGTATATATTATGATCAACTACCCATGCATAAATCTAGGCTCCTAAAAATGATTTTGCATTGTCTAAAATATTGGTAGAAGGAGTACCAAACCTTGTGATGAATCCATCTAAGAATTCAACAACTAAAGTCTCAATAACATCCTTTAATGCAATTTCCTCTATCCACCTGGTAAAGTAATTTGTAGCAGCTAGGATCCATTTATGACTAGAGCTAGAAGGAGGATTGATGGGGCCTATGAAATCAATCCCTACTGAGAAAAAGGTTGATCAACTTGGATAGGGTAAAGTGGGAGGGCTGCAAACCTTTGCCTACCTAAAAAGAAAGCACATTTTTCACACTTCCCAACATACCTATGGCAATCATTGAACAAGGATGGCTAGTAATATACTACTCTCATTATCCTCATGGTAATTTTTTTGAGAAAAGTGGCCACCATTAGGACCATCATGAATCTCCTTAATCAATCTATCAACTTGATCTGTATCAATGTACCTTAACAAAGCTCCATTGAAGTCCTAAACAAGATACCATCAACTATGGCATAAGAAATGGATTGCAATATGAATTGTCTTCTTTTTTCCCTATCCAATCCCTAAGGATATCCATTTCCTAACAAGAAGGTTGTCATATGATATATCTAATTCCTTGGATTCTCACTTCCTACTTCTTGTTGTTTCATAGCAACTTCCTCATCTGATTCTTGAGATGATATCATCTACTTGCATAAACCTTTCCCTCTTACCAACTTAGTAATCATAATTTTCATGTCATACTCCATCACCTTAATGATCCAACCTACTATTTTCTCACTAATATCATTTTTCAAAAGGAAAGTCTTCACACTGGCATGAGGCACTAGCAAATGAATTTTTTTATGGGATAGAAGGTAACTAAATTTCTTCAAAGCTCTTATGATGGCAAGAGCTTTCTTCTCCATCATAGCTATACCTATCCTCATACTCCTTAATCCATTTTCTAAAGAAGGCAATATGTTTCTCTTCATTTTTGTCATTTCATTGAGTCAAAATAGGAGAGATACTTGACTCTCCTCCTAAGGTATAAAGAATGAATTCTTTCTCAAAATTTGGATGGATGAGAGTTGGGGCTAAGGCTATGGTTGCATTGGTTTCTTCAAAACTTGCTTTCCCTTCCTTGGTCCATGCAAAAACCATATTCTTCTTAAGCATAGTTGTAAGTGGTTTCAACATGGTAGCAAGATTAGGAATGAATCTCCTCACAAAATTTACACTACCAAGAAAAATTTGCAGCCCTTTCTTGTGGTTAGGAAGAGAGAGAGAAAGTATAGCTTTTTTCTCTGGATCAATAGTCAGACCATCCTTGGATACAATCTGCCCCAGAAACTTTCTCTGTTCAGTGGTAAACACATACTTTCTTGGATTTAGGGATACTCCATACACTCTACATCTTATGAATACTTTCTTGAGATGACCAAAATGAACTACTACATTATTTGAATACACTGTGATATCATCAAGGTATACCAACATAAACCTTTCAATCATGTTCTTAAAGGTCATTTTCATTTCCTTTTGAAATTTGGCACCTACATTTGTTAGTCCAAAAGGAATTTTATTATAGGCATAGGTGCCCCACTTTTTTGTGAATGCAGTCTTATATCTATTAGACTCTTTGAATAACACCTGATTGTAACCAGAGAATCCATCTAGGAATGAGAAAATTTTCAAATCAATGACCTTAGATAGGATGTTTTCCATGGAAGGAAGGGGATGATGATCCTTAAGGGAGGCTTTGTTAGGTTCCCTAAAGTCTAGACATAGTTTGATTTCTCCATTCTTCTTCCAAACAGGGACAAGGTTTTCTACCCAAGAGGAGTGCTTGATGGGGAAAATAATATTAGCCTCTATATTAGCTTGGATAACTCATTTCTCATTAATGGTTCAATCCTAGGATTCACTAGCCTCTATTTTTGTCTAACATGCTTAGTGTTATCATTTAAATCTATGGAACCCTTCAAATCATCACATGTCCAAGAAAATACATCATTAAATTCTTCACATAGATGAACAAAATTTTCTTTCTCAACTTCAAAATGTACCTTTCCAATATTAAGAGATCTCCCATTAGCAACAATGACATGTTTATGATCATCTTTTCTTGTAGCAAGGTTCATGCCTTTTTCTCTTTCTTGGTCATTAGGATTAAAGAAACTCTCTAAGGTAATGAGACCCTTAGAAAACTTGTTGGAACTCAGATTGATGATCTAATCCCCATGCTAGTCTTGTAACCTTGACTGATTTCTATTTGAGAACTCTACCTCATTCTACAAGAAGCTCACAATTTGTGCATTAGATTCAAACACTTACCAATTGGCATCATTATTAGGGATAACAGGCTTAACTACCACTCTAATCTTCTATTTCTTTTCATCTTCAAGACTCTTTGGAAAATCATAAGATGCACCCATTGCTACAAGGCTATTAGTGTGTCTATTCTCTTTCCTAGGGATGCTTTGAATATTAAATGCATTGAAATTTTCAAGAAAATCCCATACTCTATGTTTATAAGACTTGAGAAAACCATTTTTAGTGATAGTGTGGTTTCTCACCTAATTAAAAATTAATTTACTATCTCTGTATACACTTAAAGTTTGAATTCCTCTTTTTTGAGCAAGTACGAGACCCTGAATCAAGGATTTATACTCGGCCACATTATTGGTACAATTGAATTGGAGTCTAAAGGAGAAGTAGTATCTTTCTAGTGTAGGAGAAACCAACATCACTCTAGCCCTTGATCTATTTTTATTTCTTGATCCATCAAAGTACATGCTCCATATGCCACTTGTATCCTCCTTGGTATTCATAAGGTTGGGGACAAGAGTATCCTTTTCTAATATGTAATAAGTACCAAGGCCTATATCTAGAGTTTTTGATATAGGGTCAAACTAATATGCATTAGCCCATTCATCCAAGAGGAAATTAGATATGTCTACTAAGGAAGTGGTAGGCTCATTTACTATGTCATTTTCATCTATCTCTAGGATAGTACAATTCATATTTATGGGACTTGGTGTCTAGGACTCAATATAATTAAGAGCTAAGGGCTCTACTCTAATTGAAGCCTTTTCATAGCTTGTTCTAAAAAACATGTATGACCAATCAGAAGATATTTAGCCACTTATTTTGGTAGTGAAATTTCTTAAGAGACAGATGGAAAAATGTGGCTTAACTTCAAAAATTGATATATTGTGAACTATATTACAAGTAGGGCATGCATGTAGGGCCATTTCAACATTCCTAAGGATTCCTACAATCTTAACAGTACCACCATCTAACTGTAATACATCCCTAGCAATGGGCTCATATTTTATTTCTAGGACATTAGTTATACACTTAGGCACCACTAAACTACTAGTCCCTAAATCAATCATGCAATTATGGACTAGCTTATCTCCTATAATTAGAGAAACATAAAAAGGAGGAGTTCTAACCTTTTTACTTGTTTCTACCTCCTTTGATGGTTGCATAAGACTTGTGTCACTCTCCATACTTGATGGGCGACCCTTTGGTGATTCAATGCTCTTCAATTCTTCCTAAAACAACCTCTTTTGCATATGTATAGTGGTTCTTGGTGTTTTTCAACTATTAAGAAAAAAAATACTTAATACCAAGATAAAAAAATATCACAACAATCTGAGGATTAGCTATTTCCCATAAACAATTGTATGTGTTCTATATCTAGACCCAACTTCAACAAAATCAAATAGATTTTCTACTCTTTAGGCTTTGTAGAACCAAAGTAGCTATACCCAAGGAATGGAAGATTTTTAATCTAATACTATATACATATTTTGATTATTCCATGACAATTTACCATAACACACATCCCTCAAAGTAGATTTGGTCATAATTCTTCTTAGGTTTACAGGTACTTCTGGAAATAGTAGCTAACTAAGACTCAGAGATTCAATGCAAAGATGTTCTGACCAACATTGATATTTTTCAAACATAAAAATAAAATTGATTTAGAATTTAGGCTTGATGCTTATTTGTGATCTTTCCATCTATAGACTGAATCGATTAGATCAGTTCTTCATCCATTGCAATTTAGAGTCCATTCAATTCCTAGATCTAATTGATTGCATTACAATCAATACTATTAGCAATTCTCATTGAAACTCATCCTTACAAACATCCTTCCTATTACCATTGAAATCCTATCAATCTCACTACAGCATTTACTTAATTCATTGAATTAAAAGCAATAGTGAATTGACATACAATTTAATTTAATTGTATTCAATTGAATAAGCCTTGCTCATACAACTTCAACATAACCAAGTAAAAAAATGGAGACAAGATTCAACAAGAACATATATGGGGATTGTTCACCTTTGTATTAATTTCCTTTACAAATTGTATACAATTAAACAAGACATAGAATGACTCAAGATAAAATATCTAAATCCTACCAAATTAATATATTCTCATAAACTTGTAGAGAAAACATGTCACAAAGTATACATCAAGAAAACTAGAACAAACAATTTTTTTGTAAAGACTAAAATATGCAATATTTTAGACCCACTCTCTAGCCTTGGAATCTCACCTATATAATATGAGATGTAACAAGCTTCAGGCATAGAGAACTGATAGCTATCCTTTTGAAAAAATATAATTAAATTTTATTGTAGTCACAAAAAGACAAATTTTTTTGTAATAGAAAAACTTTACATCAAAGTATTCTTTTGGTGGGCCCATTTTCTAGTACATCTTCAAATGCTATGGATTCCATGATTGCCTCTTGTACTATTTTGATTCCTCAGAATATGTAGCTATCAAACTTGCTAATGATGTGTCCTATTCTAATGTTTGCAAGTTTACCTCAACTTGGGGAACTCTAGTGGCCTCATCATGAACTATTAGGGCAATAATTATTTCAGAGTCCTTAGATACCTCATCATCTTCTTCTGCTGCCACCTGTTCTGAAGACAAAAGTTCTTCCTTTTATTTATTGAAAATAGTATCATCATGCCAATCAAAATTTAGGATTTCTCGCTATTTTTTTATTACAAAATTCCCAATCTTTTCAATTTCAACAAAATTTTTTCTAATAGTATTATAGAATAATTTTACTTTGACAAATTATTCATTAGTCATTGCCCATAGTACATGCCCTTTTTCATTTATAACACTATTCATTCTATGGCATAAAAACTCATCTAATTCATTTCTCCATTCTTTCTTTTCTTTTATTTTTATTTATCTTTTCAATTGCATTGGGAAAGAGATCAAAATTCTCTACTTTATACTTAGGAAAAAAAATTGTTATCCTCTTTGAACAAAAACCAAATTTTCATCAAATTCTATCAAATTATTAACTATATCAAAAATCTTCTCTATCTGATCACATGATGATTTGATGACAGAGATACACATCGAAGTAACATCATTATCCCTTTCCTTCCATTTTTGCACAATGGGTCAATGTATCTTCATCTCTCTTTATTTCATCCCACATCTCTAGGATTCCTACCAGCTAGTCATAAAATGCTGGCCAATCAATCTTTTCTACTAAGTATAAAACTATTTTCCTGAGCTTTTCTTCATATTGATTGTTTAATTCAACATGCATTTCCCATAGTTTATTCTTTTCTTCTACAAATTCTTTTGTACTGTAGAACTCGAGTCTTTGTGGTGTATCAGGTAATTCAACAATGGGGGTAGATTTGAATGGCTCAACTGGGGGGTGAGGATATGCAATTCTTGGCCTGTTGGACTCTCCCACTTTCCTTTTTCCAAGCTATTTGTCCATCTAAGATACTTGATTCTCCAACAATTGTATCCTCTTTCCTCTTTCCTCATATGCCTTAAGTATTTCTTCACACTTGGCATTGAGTTCTAGGAATATTCTCTTTTCTCTCCCAACTACCACACCTCCAAAAGCTAGCATTTCTTGACCCATTTTTGTGACTTCTCCACGATCAACTTCACCTACTTTATACACTATGAGTGTACTAGTATGCTCAACACTTGAAATCTCTCACATCCTAATCTTATTTTTTTTGAATAGACCATATAACTAGAGCTTCATGATCATTACTAAATTTTACACCTCTATGTGCCTATAATATTTCTTCTTTAGTCTTATATTGCACATCTTTCTCCTTTCTAATAGAATAAAAAATCATAGCATTAGCTATGTCCCATTCAGGAAGAATAAAAACTCTTAATTCTCTAACCAACTATCTCTTAGCCTCAGGTGTTAGATGGGTAAAGTCCTTTAAAAATTTAGCTTTTACCTCTTCCTCAACTTTAGAGTCCAATTTTTTTGGTTGCTTTTCTTTTATTTTTTTACACTTTTCATCAAAATTGCCTATATTTCTCCTCCAAAATAATTGTGTAAAAGCCCTAGATTTTAAAAAAATTTCATCATCTATAAATTTTTGGGATGCTTATTCAATGATGGGATCAATTTCTTTACCTCTGTCATCAGAATGGTAAGGTCAAAGGATGGCATAGGAAGCTCTTTAGGCACTCCTCTTTCTACATCATTAGTGTTGACAATGATATCTCCTTTGCCTCCCATTTGCCTTAATTTCTCTCTCAAAGATGTTTCATCATATATTCTAAGTGTTGTTTGGGATTTTTCATACTCTTTTGCATGAGAAGAGGATCCCTATTCTAACCTTTGTCTCTTAGGTGCACTAGTGTCAGGTGGACTCTCTGATCTTGGCCTTTTCTAGGGGGAATGTGCTATATATTTTGAGGCACAATATATCTAACCCTCCTCTGTAGCATATAATGGCCTAGATTAACCACCATTCTGCTATTTATCCTCTTGTCAACCTCTATAGACTTATTTGGATATGCTTTAACTATGATGCTCTTCCTCTCATTCAAAGATTGCATTATCATAGCAAAATTATTCATCAATGCATTCATTTTGGCACCCCAATACTTCTCAACTACTAAGGGGTTATAATTGGGCTCAAAAGAATTGACAAATTCTGAAACTTTACTAAAAACTACCCACTCTTCTTTTCCAACTTCTTTTTTTTTTAATGAAAAAATATTTCTAATAACATCCTTTGGGAAAGATACAACATGTTCAATTGCCTTAGCTTTAGTTATTTCCCTAAGCAATTCATAAAATCCCTCTAGATCAATGTGTCTAGCATGTGATTGGGTCATGTGATATCTATCCAAAAATAAACTTAAATTTCTCCATCCTTTCTTAACAAAAACAAAATCATGTATAACAATCATAACAAAAAATGTGCCTTTACCTTTTCCCAATATATCCCTCTCCTCAACTAACCCAATCTACCATAGCAACTCTATAATTCCTATCTTCAAAGGTACATGGAAAGGTAATAAATGGGGTTTTCCCAAGAAACCATAAACTCTTATTAGATTAGAAATAGGGTATAGGATTATATCTCTCCAATTATGACTAACCAATAGCCCCTTGGCATGGTCCTTGGGTCTAATTAGTTCTAATAAAGGTTGTGGGATTCTTAGACTATCCCCTTTTAAAAGAAATCTAAGCCTTGAAGCAAACTATCTATCAAATCTAACATAGCTAACATTTGTGACTTCCCAAGTCATTTTAGAGCTCCATAACTAAACTAGGAGCTTCTCTCCATCTCTTTCTAGTTCTAACTTCATTTCCTTGGAGAAAAAGGTAACTCCCTTGTAAAGACATATGTACATTAACAAAGAATATATAAAAAAAAGGCCTATTCACCTTACCTTGAGCTATTCCAACTAAACCATTATGAATTTCCTCAACTATGAAAGTAGAAAAATCAAGAATTATGCTCATTCCAAATTACAACGTCTGAGCCATAATGAGAACAATAGATCCTTGGAACAACCAATGATAATAAGTCACTATAAAAAAAACCCCAGGAACAACTAATTTTCCAATATCAAACTCCCAAAAAATTACTGAATGGGTTGTCCAAGTTGCATTCTGAAAAGCATTTTTTGAACAATACTAAACCCCCTGCATAAACCTATGCATCTCTTACCCAATTGGCTTTATCATAGAAACCCTCACCTACAACCAACCTAGGGTTTAAGGGATGAGTTCTCTCCCTTTTGTTAATTCATTCAAAGACATAGATTATTGTTCAAGGAAATCATCGTGAACAAATCTTTTAATGCAATTTTTTTGGCCAAAAAATTCCTTTCAAGGAGGCATCTTAAATTCTTCTTAGCACAATTATAAATTTTCAACTTTTCAAGAGTAACAGACCACTTACCTGCTGATTTTTGCTTCTTTTTCTTTGTGAATTGCTTCGTAAATTGCTATAAACCTTACAAAATCTTGTGCCCTAGCTTTGGAAACCCTAACACTCTGAAAAGTTGGCAATTGTGTGGTTTAGTAATGGTGAACTTGCAAATTGTATCACATCATTAAGGTTGCATGAAGTATCCCTGAATAACATTAATGCCTTTAATAGTCATTTTTTGTGTTGTGCCTCAAATTTAAATTTTATCTGTCAATCATACAACATTAGATGACCTTGTTTAAAAATAAAATTTTTTCTTTAAAATATTAAAATCCTTGCCACATGTCAAGTAGGCACTTCCCCAATTTAGGCAAATCCCTCACATCTCTATGATGTGGTGAAGTGCTGATTGTCAATCTTCTAAAGATCAACAATCATGAAAAATTACTATATTTTTCAAATATAACTTTATAAAATGTGGCACCACCAGTACACACATATCCAACTTGGCACATACATATCACATTTCACCAACTACTATGCTCTAATTCATCATACCTTTCCTACCTGGCGTGACTCAAAAAATCCTTTAAAAACTTGTCCCACTATGCCATGTGGTGCATAGGAGCTTCCTTACTTTGTGTAAATGTCAAGTATTTAGTTATAATAGTAAAGTTCTACCCATTGATCTTGAAAAGATCAACGGTGTACAACTTTTATGTTTTGAACTATGTAAAATATCCATTGTGATGTCACCAAGGAAAGGTGTCACCTAGGTGCTTGCGTGCTTTGGTTAAAATCTTTGCATCTTGGGATTGTGGGTAAGCACCATCCATTGATCACAAATTTACTTTTTTTAGTGTTGAGTTAATCAAACTAGCTAATGAATGCATTACACTTGTGACAATTGTGTCTAACAACTATCAATAGTAGTAATACCTTTTAGAAACTGCATCACTGATATCATCATGTGCCAAATGTCAACAAGGTGCTTGCTCAATTTGCTTAAATACCATTCAATTCTATCATGTATTGGAGCACCATTCATTTATCTCAAAAAGATCAATGGCCAAACAAAATGTTAGTAAGAAGCAACCTCAATACTTGGCTTACCCAATGATATTGCAAGAAAATTAAATGTGCACTAATAGGTACTAACAATTCTACAAAAAGTCTGATGAAGTACTGACAAGCTCTAATTATTTGCAGTGCATTAAAACTCCACTATCAACAAGTGCTACATGTCATCAAGGCACTTGCTCGCTTTGATTAAAAATCATGCAACTTCCCATTGCAGGCATGTGCTCACCTTCAATCTTGGAGAGATCAACGGTCAACCAAAGCAAACCACCATAGTTAAAAAGCTTGATAAAATATTTAATAAATATAATTGTAGTTAGGGAAATCATAACAAATAAAAGGATTTATTTTATGGAAAATAATAAAGTAATCTTTGCAGAAAGAAAACGTAGGATAAGCTTGTCCCATGCAATTTTGTTTGAAATGTTATTTTTGACATTTTTTCAAGGGTTAGGGACAAATAAACAAGGTTTTAGGGAATTCAACAAATTTCACCCAAGGTCTTTACCTAATTTCTCAAGATTTTAGAATAGAACACTAGGGTTTTTCACTACTGGGTGCAAAAAAATGTAAATGGTGAAAAACTAGGCCAACAGTGGCTTTGTATGGGGACAATGAATAAGAAGAATTCATATGAGGGCTCAGAATCCCTAGGAGAAGCAGACCACTAGCTTGACCTTCTTTCTTTTTTGACAACTCTAAGAGAGAAACAACACTAGGAAAAGAATATATAAGTATTTATGCAAAAGACACAAAGAATATACAAATGTATAGAAACTCTAAAACTACTATTCATGGAAAAAACAAGTATTTTAGCAAAAATACCTCTTCAAGAATTGTCCATGAACTAGTAGCTCAAGAATGTTGATTGATAGATCTTTTAGAATATAAGAGTCCTCTCCCCACATATTTTCAATTAGATAGGGACCTAACCATATAGGATCAAACTTTCCATGTTTTTCCTTATCTTCAATTTTGGCATTCCACATGAGGACTAAATCTTCAAGTTTTAACTTCTTGCTCGTTTTCCTTTTATCATAAAGTGTTTTGACCTATAATTACAACTTTTGATTTCTAAAGGATGCTTCTTTTATAGTTTTAGTCAATCCTACTAACTCATCCAATCTCTCTTGCATGTTATCAATGATGTCTTCATCATACATTTGAATGTATTATATAATCCAACTAGGTTGTTCAGAGGCATCCTTGCCTGGATTCCATACACAATGTCAAAAGGTGCTACTCCTATAGCCTTTTTCACAATCACCTTATCAGCCCATATTGCTAACTACAATTTAGAATCATAAGCTTTCTTATTATCATCTAGTGTTCTTTTTATCACTTTCAACAAGCTCTTATTTGTGGATTCAGCTTGTCCATTTCCTTTTGGATGATAGGGAGAAGACGCTAATTTGGTAATCCCATATTTATCACAAAATTTTATAAACTCCTTAGATCTATAGCACATTGCATTATCTATCACAATCCTCTAAGGACAACCAAATCTTGAAATGATATTATTTAGCAAAAAGTTGTTAACAACCTTACTAGTTGCATTTTTGGTTGGAACTGCCTCCACCCACTTTGTGAAGTAATTAGTAGCAGCTAATATCCATGAATAACCTATGCTAGACTTGGGAGAAATATCTCTTATAAAATCAATTCACTATTTCTAGAATGGTGCTTGAACTTCCACTGGCTTTAATGGAGTGTTTCCTAAATTTTTTAGTTTACTTGCAAATCTTTGATAGGCATCACACTTTTTGACCATTACCTGAGCATCTTTGAAAAGGGATGGCTACTAGAATTTAGCTCTCATTACTTTATGTGCAGTGGTCTTGGCCAAAGAATTTCCATCATAGACTCAAGCATGCATCTCATTTAATATTTCCTTTGATTTCTCTTGATCAACACACTTTAATAGCACTCCTTCAAAGTTCCTCCACCATAAGTTGTTCTCAACAATGATATATTTGATGGCTTATAACTTTGCATTTATTTTCTCAATTTTAGTCAAATGGGAAGGAGCTTCCATATGTTGTAAATAATGTATAACATTAGTATACCATTCACAATGATTCATATTTCATAGATTTGATCTTAAGTCATCTATTACCAAATTTATTTGATTGGCATCCAGGTTGGATTGGGCCATAAGTTTAGCTAACCCTTAACCTCTCACCAATTTTGTGATTTGAATCTCAATGTTAAATTCTTGGATCCTATTGATCCATCTGCATCTTCTACCTGATACCTCCTACTAAGAAAATATGTCCTTGATAGCTGCACTAGGTACAAATGCAATGACAATGGTGCCTAACAAATAACACGTAAAAGCCTTAACAACTTTAACTAAGGCATATGCTTGTTTCTCATTTATTTCATATTTTAGTTAAGTAGGTTGCAATGATTTGCTAAAAAATGCAATGGGCTGCTCATATCTTTCTTTATTTTTATGTAATAAGACTATAGCTATAGTGTGAAAGGATGCAAAAGAGAATATGTGCATTGGCTTAGTATAATCTAGGGTTCTAAGAACTGGAGCATTTTTTATGGTAGTCTTAATATCTTGAAAGGCCTATAAAGGTTCAACATCCCAATTAATAGTAGCTCCTTTCTTGAGCATTTTTAAAATAGGTATCTAATCTCAACAAAATTTGTAACAAATCTCCTCAAAAAGTTTACTTGCCCAATGAAAGATTGTATTCCCTTTACATTTTTTGGCTTAGGCATCTTGTTAATGGCTACCACTCTTTTAGGATCTATCTTTATTCCATCCTTTGATAGTATATGTCCTAGTAATCTGCCTTTTATCACCCAAAATGTACATTTCTTGGGGTTTAAGGATACTCTGTATTCCAAGGCTTTGATAAAAATCCTTTCCAAATGTCCACAATGATGACCAAATTTCTTAGAATATGTAGTGAGGTCATCTTGGTACACTACCATAAATTTATTTCTGTAATCATGAAAGGCTACATTAATATCCCTTTGGAAAGTAGCTCCTGCATTAATTAATCCAAATGGCATTCTAATATATACATATGTACCCTGTGGAGTTGTGAAAGCTATTTTGAGCTATTCATTTTCTTTCACTAGGGCTTGGTTGTATGAGAATCCATCCATCATAGACATTAAATCAAAGCTAGTTACCTATTGCAACATAGCCTCCATGTTTGGTAACCCATAATTGTCCATCAGAGATGCAATGTTCAAATTTCTAAAATCTACACATAACCTTATATCTCCATTCTTCTTTTGAATAGGTACCAAATTTGAAACCCAAGTGGAATGTCCAATTTTTTTATTATCCCCCCATCCCTTAACTTCATAATCTCTTCTTGCATTTTGGGGGCTAGTGTGGGATTTATCGGTCCTTGCTTTTGTTTGAAAGGTTTTACATTATCTTTCAATGGTATGACATGTTGAAAGGTTTTACATTATCGTTCATAAGCTTTGAGGTCATCATATGACCATGCAAAAAAAAATTTGTACTTCCTTAGCAAATCAATTAGTGGTCTTCTAATTTTAGTTGGCAAATTTTGGCCAATATAAACTTTCTTGGGAGCCTCAGTAGTACCAAGATTTATTTCTTCTAGTTCTTGAGTTTTATGATCCTAATTCTAGGCTTCACCCTATATTGATTATCAAACATGTTCTCAAGAATAACTAACCCTTTAGGTACTTTATTAGTCTTCAATTGTATGATTTCTTGACCAAAAATTATTTCCTTACCATCTATAGTTTCAATTAGATCACTACAATCTAATTCTTGACCATGATACTTGTCTTCACTTAGCATAAAATTAAAAATATCTTTATCATCTTAAAAAACTTGCCAATATGGTCAGGTATTGAAGGCCTACTCTAAACCTCAATCTATGAAATTCCTACAAATGACACTTTCTTAGGCTTCATTTCTACTTTTTCCAATAGGTTAGCCATTTTGTTTTGACTTCTATCCTTCCAAGAGATACCAAATGCATCAAAAAATTCAATCTGATCCTAGACAACATTTCTATACTGTTTCAATGTTTTTTTTTTTAGGCACAAGTTTCCTTTACTTGTGAAATATCCAATTTAGAATCACCTATGCCATGCAACTTTTTAATTCCATGGTGAGTGGTAACCTTTAATCCTAACAGAAGAGCTTCATACTTTGCTATATTGTTGGTACAAGAAAAATTCAAGGTGAATGATTATCTAAAGGTATTCTTTTTAAAGGAGAAATAAAGACTACCCTTGACCCTGAACCTTCTTTAGAGGTGGCCCCATCAAAGTACATGGTCCACAAGACTGGTGAATCCATACAAAATTCAACTTCATGTTCAATTACAACAAGCAATTTCTCAAATTATTGAAGAATTAGCTCTGCTCTAAATACATTCACACTAGTCTCTAAGAAACAAGTAGAATCTTTGTCAATTTCTTTCCCAAAAATGTAACTAACCCTTGGCTCTCTATCTACTTTAACAAATTTATCTCTTATATGAAAAATTGCATAGGAAAGATCACATTGTAGGCTACTACCTCCCATAGAAGCACTCCATTTTATAGAGAGTAACATTCCATAATGTGGAGGAATATCAACTACAAGGACTGACATAGTCAATTCTACCTCAGGATGAGTAGCTAGCTTAAATGGCAATGCCTTAATAGTACCTATGATTGTTACTTCCCTAGCATCCATACCTCTACATCTACCTTGCTTAGTATCTACTTTTAATCCTAAGGCTTCCATTACTTTGAAGGGCATAATGGTATTAGAGGCTCTTGAGTCTATTGTGTAATTTTTTAAGGCTTTTCCTTTCATAATCAAACTGAGAAAGAATGGGTCAATATCTTTGATATAAGCTACTGATGAATCATCCAAAAACATTTGAGGAATTTGGGATATAATACCACTATCCTCTACCACCATTGGGTTTTTTTGAATGACACTTTGCTCAATAATATTGCTACTATTTCCTATCCCACTCAACCATGACAAGGCTTTACTCTTGTGCTCATCAATTCTAAAGAATTCAGCCAAAGGCACTTTGATAATTATCTGTGACAACATAGAAATCATATCAATAGGTTTAGACACAATAGGCTTTACAATAATAGCTAGAATAGAAGTTTTTTGGATAGTAGGTACTATCACTTGCTTGACAGTATCAGGTCTTGATTTCTTCTCTTGCACAGTTGCTTTTACTATCTCATTTGTTTGGAATTGAACTTTCTTTTTGGGTTCCCACTTCTTGGTTTTTCTATCTTTAACCTTAGTTGTTTCTATATTAGCATTAGTTGTTTCTATATTAGCCTTTGTATTTCCATTTTTCATTTTATGTGTAATGTTCTTTATGAATATACTAGAAGGTTTTCCAACATCATTGTTAACTATTTTTTTTCTCAAATTATAACTACTATGAACTTGAGAAATCATCTCTACAGTGATTTTATCAATTTCCTCTTCAGAAGGCATTCTTAAATTTACATAGTCAACTTTAAAAGATGTAACACATAATTGATCTTCATCACAACCTTCATTATCTAAGAACACTTGTTGATGATGTAACTGGTAGACAATTCTCTGGTTTGCAATATCATTTTCAAGTTCCTCCAAATCAGAATCTACACAATCATCACACATGCTAACCATATCACAACCTACATCATCATGAATTTCTTCTTCTTCTTCTTTCTCATCTTGTGCATTTTGATCTCAAGAAAATGATTGAGAAATTGCACAATAATCTAAAGAGTGGGGTGATTGACATTTAATGCACCATGGTACATCATCATTCATATTAATAGAACTCCTTTCAAGAGGATCTAGTGTACCCTTATCTTTTATACTTTGGGTTTGGTTAGGAATTGGCTTACCATCTTTCCACTAAGTCATATAGGGGTAATTATAAATTCTTGGATGTCTATTAAAATGGTTATTATTCACTAGGGCCTTTTCACCAACATTAAGTTTCTACGTGTTCACTAGTACATTTAACCCTAAATTTTGACCTTAAATTCTGATAAAAAATATAAATTGCTTGGCTGGTTGTCATTATAAAGGAAACTTTTTTTTTTAATAGCATGCTCGTGTTGGTTGCAATTGCAAACAATGCTTTCTATTTTGTGTTGGTCTCAATTGCAACCAACACAACAACATAAAGATATAAAAAAAAGTGCCAAACATCAGTTGAGATCCATTTCACTTTCAAGCATTTCAGCAAATGCAGTTAGTTGAGCATTTCACTTGAGGATCTCTCTCTCTCTCTCTCTCTCTCTCTCTCTCTCTCTCTCTCTCTCTCTTACACACACACACACACACACACACACACACACACACACACACACACACACACACAGGAATTTCTAGTGGGTATGACTAAGTTATAGTCACACTACAATTAAATGAGATGGAGTTAGGTTAATGGTAAGAGAATGTTTATATTTTTTCAAGTTTTGAGGTTGCAGATTTAGGTTACAATTTTTAAGGGTTTTATTTATATTTCTTATCAAGGTGATAGTTGAGGATAAGTTTTAAACATGTTTATGAGTTTAATTTTTGTTCCCTAGGTTTTAACATACTATCAAATTTGATTTGTCTTTCCATTTTAACCCACATGTTGTTATGAAGACATTATTAATTACATTGATAAGCTATACATTTTGGATTTCTAGTGTAGCATTTTGGAGAATTTCAAATTTCTAGTGTAGCACTAAACTTGAACTACTGGGAGTATTTGGAGCATACATTGCAACACTCCAATTATTAAAGGTATTTAATCATTGGGGAAGCCCTAATTTGATACTTGCTAACATATAAATGAAATTTGGACCTGAATAAAACAAAATTACCTTTGTTTAAGCAAAATTTAAACCCTTATTTGAAGATTTAATAAAGATTTGAAAAATAGGTGAATAGGTGAGTTTAAAAATAGCAAAAAATTTTCTATTTTGTAAGGATGGGAATGGGTAGTTTACTAAGAAATGAAATTTGAAAAATAATTGACTATTTACATTATTCTTTTCATCTTTGATTAGGGGAAGACTTCTCTGATGATACCTTCTTGTTTAAACAATCATTGATTGGGGGAAGGTGTAGTTTGAGGAAGCCCTAGTTATGAGGGGCTAAATAGGAGGGTTTTTAAGTTGAGGTACCATACTAATAGTGTGATATGTAAAATAGGGTGCAAAAATAATAGCTCTAAAGGTGAGGTACCATACTAATAGTGTGATATGTAAAATGGGTTGTACTACTACATTGAATTTTTTGTAGTAGATTTTCTATCTTCTATAGGTAAAAATATATAATTGGAATGCTATTCTTTCTTGCCATATTCCCAAAACATCCAAACCTGATCAATGAACTCATTTGAAACAAACTTTATCATGTACTTCAGATTGAGAGTAACATCCAACCTTTCACCAAAGTCTATTTGCTCTATACTAACTAAATCTAAAGCTACCAAATCATTAACTTGTGTTTCTGTAGAACACTCCAAATCCTCAGATGAACTTGCAAAAGTTGTGGCAATTGATAGGAAAAAAACTAGCCCTAAAACATCTTGCAATATCCACATTAAACATTAGAAAAGAGAATAGTTATAAAGGAATAGGGTACTCTTACAAGTGAACTATCTATATCATTAATTGAATCTTATATTTAGTACTATCATTTTGGAAGTATTGCACTAAAATAAATGTAGCATTTGTCATAACTATATTGCTGTCTGGTGAACTATTTAACTATTGATAGTTTAGACTTCATAAGTCTATCATGGACCATAATAACACTATTGATGGTAGAAGACTACAACATATACTTTACTTGAATTGTTTGACTATACAAATTAATTATCTTAGAAAATTTTAAATCTCAAATTTTTTGCTAACTTTATGCTTTTAGAAAATTATATCTTATTGGGGAGTTTCATTGATAGATATGCATTTGTGATCTTGCTTTTCAAATTATGAGTAAATATTATGGTTACCTTTTGTTTTTTTCTCTATTTTTGAGTAGATGATGTTATTCAAGGTGATCTTATGCTTGATAATGGTATACTGAGAATTATATTTGTCAAATTCAGAAAAGATGTGAATTTATATTCTAGTGTTGATGTTAATCTTGATACATTTTTTCTTTACAATAGAATATTGTTGAATATGCTACATGGTTTTGAATGAGCATGTCAATTCCTATAAGTTTCAAACTCTGAATAAAAAATTTGCACCTAATAGTGTGGGCATATTTCATAACTCAAAACAGGTTATGGCATAACTAAATAACTAGATTAAGAAATGAAAATAGAAAGTAAGTCATGGATAATAATGCAAAGTAAATTTGAACTGACTAGGAGACATATTCAAGTGTTTATGCATTGTCAACACACAAGAGCCCAATATATATATTTGATATGTGAATGTGTGAAGAATAAGGTGCTATAGTAGTGACTATAGAAACTATCCCTCAATTTATATCTTCTATTGCTACTCAACCATTAAATTTCATACTAATTGTCACCTTAGTAACATAGGAATTGTGCCTACCTCTTTTCCATGAGAACAATGATAGTTCCAAAAGTAGTTCAAAGTTAAAAGAGTTCAAGAGTCATCAACAATTTAGAAGAAACAAGAAGTGGTGTTGAAGGATAAATAAGAAATAATAGTAACTCTATTTTTTCTACAATCAAAACATGTTTCTTGGCTCTTCTGTCAATGTCCAATATTAAGGACTATAGATGAATCAAAAGAGGTAGAATTTCCACAAGGAGAAGCTAGTAGTAGGAGAGAAAAATCCTTGGTTTTGCATGAAAGAGAAAGGAGCTCTAAAAAGGCAAAGAAGAAGATATAGGAGAAGCTAAAAAACCAAAAGGTATCTTGCTAGACACTCAACTAGAAACCCTTCCACCTAGACATGTTGAGGAAATAAATGAGTTTGATTCTATCATACCCTCAATGTCAATAGTTATTTAAGAAATTCATTTAGAGGGCATATCTCATATCAAAAATCCCAATTTTATTTCCTAACTACCCATTATTTTTTAATTTAATTTATATTTGTCTATGGAAAGAGTGATGCCACAAACTCTTGTTGAAGTTACATGATGCAGAGAGAGAGAGAGAGAGAGAGAGAGAGAGAGAGAGAGAGAGAGAGAGAGAGAGAGAGAGAGAGAGAGAGAGAGAGAGAGAGAGGACAACAGAGGTGGTGAATAGGTGACAACAATTCAAAAAAGATGGTCATTTAATAAAGCAACTATAACTTATATTTATCCCCAAACTATGAAACTTTTAGCAGTCTTCTAATATGACTCCAAACAAATAAAAATCAACTCAAAATGACCCTAAGGTCTCTGCAACTATGAAAGCCCCAATTTGATCTTCAATAAGCCCTTAAGGCTAGGGCCTCCTCAATGTACCCTCTCCAAACACTTCTAGGCTTAACCAATGATTGATTCACCATACATAGGACAATACAAGACTATACAATTAATTGAAACTATATCTCTTTCAAGTAGATTAATGGCTCCTGCTCCCAACTAAGCATTTCCATAAGGAATCCTTCCACAAATTTAGTCCTTCAACATATAAATCAACTTCTCAAGGTGATCACCTACAATATTGCCTTCATTATTTCATTTATAAGGTTAGTTTATCATAATACAAGTCATGGATTCATCCCAAGTCATAGTAATCACATTTTAGGGATGAATCCTTAATTCATGTTTCGAAATCAATGCAAACCCCAACACTTGTAACATACTAGTCAATATAATTTGCCAAAATTTGATATATGGAAGATAAATGTGATTAAAAATGATCAAATGCAATATTCTTGAGCCATAGAATTATTCAAAATCAACAAAACATCAAATGGATACCAAGAATGCAAGAAAACCTTAAATTTTTTTTATTGCCTTCTTCCTCACAGTCCATACAAAATACTTCACCAATCTATACCATCTGCATTTTCCACACATTAAAGGTTGTTTATAATATTTTTCCCAACTTCCATAACCAACCCCAAGTGGTTATAAGTGTTTACAATTTGTTTTATGCCTTAAAACTCATTTTCCCTCCAATTTTCATATAACAGTTAATATTCAATTTTTTTGAATTTCTAACTATTGTTTTTTTTTTCCTCATTCTAAATTATCAATATTTATGCTAATTTTTTCCTAGGACCTAATTGACCCATAAAATCAATCTAGATCCCTATTTGGCACTATTGACCACCCATAAAATATGTTGGTCCTAAGTCCTTACCAAGACTTCTAGGACATTTAACTTTTAAATCAAATTTATTATTACAAATTCCCATTATCGGCTTAATATTTCCCAATTAACATTCAAAGATGATTTTTATCCTCTGACTCCATTTGGTTCCAAGGTGGACTTAGGTGATTGGATAGATGCTCTTGGATCATTATGGATACTCTAGGCATATCCTTCCACACATCTTTCTTTATTTGATATGTAGAAGACCATATTTCCTCAAATCCAACTTCTTGGCAAATAGATCATAAAAATAAATGAGTTAAGTCTCCCTAGATCTATTTGTAAATCCTAAATCAAGCTTCAACACAATATGAGGTTGATATTATAAATTGAAAATCACATACCAAATATTATAAACCCAATATTATTCTTCAAAGTAAATAAATATATATGATATCTATTCATATTCTATAAAAAAAAAAACAATATTAACCCAAACAAGTAATTTTTTTTCATAGTTATATAAGAATAGTTTCCAAGAAATAAGAACTAACCAATGAACTATAATTTACACTCCACCACAAAGTTAATAGACTATTGTGAGTTGGGATTTCCATATTCAAAAACACAAACTTCTAACTTGTGAAGATTGATTCTTTGAGTCAATTTATGTTCCAAATAGAAATCATAACTTGTACCCCAAATCATGAATCATAGAATTGATAGAAAATACAAAAACAAATAAAAATTAGAATCTATGCCTGACAACTTGAGAGAAGAAGTATATTGAAACAAGATAAAATTAGAAACTAAATTGAAATCTTATAAATTCTATTAAAAAATGAACCTATTGGCCATGCAAGTCAATAGCCAAAGGGTCTCAAAATAAATTCACATTTAAGCTTCCCTCTTGACTCTCCTTAACTTGAAACAATGCAGTTACAAATTAAACTACTTGGACTAATTGGTTCACCTTGTCAAGAAGTTTGGTTCCTTATATATTTTAGTTGAAGGCCTTTGCAAACTTTACCTTTGGAATTAAACAATCTACATTTAAATCTCATCACATATTTGATAATCTTTTGGGTTCCAAATATCTTAATATAGCTTGCAAACTTCATGTAAAAGAGATGCTCTTGCAACAAATTGGAAGTAACCATTGGTGGATAGTGAATAATATTGAAATAGATTTAAGGAATTAATCAATTCATTATTGGTATCAGGTGGTCATAATTTGTTAATGTTTTTCAAGATTAGTGGGTTTTTCTTAAATATAATTTTTGTCATTGATTAACTTGAGTGCCACTATGAAGAACTACAAATATCAGCTACAGTCACTAGATAGTTCCAAATCTAGATAATAAGAATTGTTTATCTTTGATACAAATCTTAGGAGAATAGATTATGGAAAATGCAAGATTTGGTTTTGATAGTATATGTCATATTTTTCTTTGAAGCATTTCACATGAAGATTTTGTTTCTAATTTAAAGATTGTAGTTGGTCTAGGGATGAGGAAAATAACCTTTGGGGATGTTATAATTTTCCTCTTCCTACCAATTTTATGAAAGTAAAATGAATTTTGAATTATCTAATTTTTGGGTTGTTGCCGATTTGGAAAAAGTATTAGATGCTTTACATCAATTTGGAGGCCAAAAATTTCCAAGACCATTGCAAACCCAAGTTTATAAGGCCTCTCTGCATCATCTTATCTTTGGCTAAGGTCTCCTATACTATATAGGCTTTTCCATACTTAAGATGCTCTAAGAAAAACTCACTTCAAGGACAGAACACCACATCTTGCAATGTAAAATCCAACTTCTATACCACTATCACATTTCTTGCTTAGGAAGTGTCATCCTTTTTTGAAATGTAAAAGTAGCAACCCAGCGACCTCCACAGCTCCCATTTTGGCAAAGGTAGGGGGATGTCAATATAGGTTATAGAATCTTGCCTTATGCCTACCAACTACATTTTCTTTATAGAATTGACATCAAATTTCTAGGGCCTGCCTAACAATAGGTGACAAGCATCCATTTCTGCAACATTACAGACAATCTTGTCTTTGTACTCCCCTATTTGAAATTGAACATGAACTTGTTCATTTACTATGACTTGCTGCTCCTTATTTAGCCATGAAACCTTATAAGGGAATTAGGATGAGGCAAATTCTTCAATCCAAGCTTCTCTACCATTTCTATTGAGGCTATATTATTAGTTGAACCATAATCTACAATAACTTTGGAGACCTTACCTGTTACCTTGTAGAGAGTTCTAAATAATGTCTTTCTTTGGGGAGGTTCTTTTTCTGTGACAATCTTCAACAGGGTTCTATTGAACATTAGAGACTCTCCTCTCTCTAGATCAGAATTTCCTCTTGCCCCTTGGTCACTTTGTGCATCCTACTCTTGAGCCAAATGGACTCTCCTATTCCCTTCTTAGCTACTGCTACCCATTTTCTTAGGAAGTGCTTATATGTAGCAAGTGCAATATGTAGAGGTAGAGTTATGGAAGGTCAACTAGGTATTTGTTTCTTTTCATTTTTTATATTTCTTTATCTCTTTATCAATCTATCTCTCTATCTATACCTCTTTCTATCTGTCTCACTTTAGTATTCATTTCTAAATGTGTCTTCCTCTTACTACTCCATCTGTAGGTTGCAAAAAAATCATCCTTCTTCCACCAACGAGTCATTCCATTCAAGAAAGACCATGTCTAATGATATCAAGGCACAAAAAAATAGGGAGAGAATTGCTAGACTATGGTCTAACTTAAAAGGAAAAGGTGATGGAAAATGTTATTGTCCTTGCAAAATTTGTAAGGGCTTAAAGACTCGAAGATATCTAATCAAAACAACTAAGGAACATTGTAGGCAACATGGTCACATTAAAGGGGGAAATGAATATCATCCATTGGTATGTATTTTAATAATTTATAAATTACAAAAGACATGATTTGATGATGACATCATGGTCATGGTTAATATAAGGTCATCATTTTCATATAGGTCAACATCCCTGAGTTTCATGTTATGGACCATGACAATTCAAAGAATGCAGATTTCCAAATGAGGGAACATGGAGGTGTGAATATTGAAGTAGAAGGTAATGATACCATGGAGGAAGACCACAATGATAAAGATCACGATGATCAGATGATGGTGATGATGATGATGATGATGTTGATGCAAAACTTGATATACCTATACTTGAGAAGGCACATGAGTCCCTATATGAAGGCTCTGAAACAACTCTTCTTTCCATTGTATTATTGTTGGTGAACTTGAAGGTTATGAATGGTTTATCCAACGTAGCAATGACATGTATGTTAAGGTATGTCATCTTCTTTCATTATTTTACTCGTAGTTCCCTTACAATTAACATTGGGTTCATGTAGCAATTAATATTCTTTAAATTAACAAATTATATTTTTGGTCATAGGTTGATAGGTGAGTGTTTGTTACCACCATCAAACATTCTACCTCGCTCATACCAAGAATTATTTTCCATCATGAAAGATATTGGAATGGAGTATTAAACAATACATGCATGTCTGAATGATCAAATTATATATCATAAATAGCATGAATTTGCAACACAATGCCCTATTTTCCATATTAGTAGATATTAATTAGATCAATTAAAAAAAAAAGGTGTCTCGTAATGTTTTTCAACATATTCCCATTATTCCACGTCTGCAACGATTATTTAGGTGCAATAGCTTGGCACAATTTATGGATTATCATGCACACAATAAAAGTCAAGATGACATTATGTGAAGTCCTATAGATGGTTCAACATTTAAGGAAATAGAGGAAAAATGGCCACACTTTAAAGAAGAACCTCGTAATCTCAAGCTTTCATTGGCAGCAGACGGTGTCAATCCTTTTGGAGAGATGAGATCTACTTACTTATTGTGGCCTATTTTTATTATCAGCAATAACATACCTCCTTGGTTCTCCATAAAGAGAGAGCACATAATGTTGACATTGATTGTTCCAGGCATTTTGTGATTTAATAGTCATCTAAATTAATTTATTATTACTAATCCATCAAAATAGTCATAATAATTATGTAATGTTTTTGTTCATTCAACTAGGTAAGTACCAAGTTAAAGATATCAATGTATATATTTAACCCCTTATCAACGATTTGATGGTGCTATGGAATGGGGTTACTATGTATGAAATTTGTAGACCAATAAGAAAAATACAATTTTAATTTCATGCGATGCTTGTATGGACAATACATGATGCCCCTGGGCTAACACATTTTTGTGGTATGTTCTCTTCTTAGCACCTCTTTTTTGGTATGTTATAGTGACAACACAAAGTTAACACATTTAATCTAATTATACAAGATCTTGCAGGTCTTCAGACAAAGAGAAAATTTGCATGTCTAGTTTGTGGTCCAAAGATGAAATCTCATCATTCAAAAAGTTTAAGAAAGAAGGTGTTCGATGAGAATAAACACTTTCTCCATAGAAATTGTAAGTACCAAATTACTAAAAGACATCTTTTCAATGGGAAAGAAGAGACTACATTAAAGCCACATAGAATGACACCTCACCTATGGAAATTGGCATATAATAAAATAAATCATCGAGGTAATGTCATTCCATCTGATGGTTTTTGTTTCAAATTTATATTTTGATATTGTTTTTTTTTTTTGATGATGTAATTGATACTTGTGAAGGTCGTCAAGGCATCAATGACCAACTTCCAAAAGGACTAAAAATTTATCCTATGTAATTTACTAGGTTTCTGTACTATGAGCAACTCCCAATTGTGCATTTGTTTGATCCTATGCATATTGGAAAGAATGTAACAGAGACATTATGAAAAATCTTGGATGGAAGGTGTGCCAAAGACCAAATTGTCAAAACTTGTAGTGATATTGAAGAATCCAACCATGCAATGAAAAATGGAATTCAATCAAATAATAATGGAGACTAGATTGATACAAGTGCCCTTAGTTGGTTATTGTTAGAGTAGTAGAGAAATACTATAAAAGAAGTCATAAAAAAATATGATTTCCCATAGGATTTTCTGCAAACATAAACAATCTCATATCAAAGAAAAGTGAATTTGGGCCAAGGTTGAAAACACATGATTAGCATACATTTATTAAGGTAATTCATGTTATTTTGTATTCACTATATATTTGTATACTACATGTAGTTTTAATTGCATTCTTCTATAAAATATTGACAAGATCATTTTAGAAATATTGCAGTACATTCTACCTCTATCTTTTCCACACCACTTCACCAACAATGTCAAACAAGTTATATATGATCTTGGAAAATACTTGAGGTGGCTGTAATCTAAAGAAATCAATAAAGAAGATATCAAATATTATAAGAAAAAAATTCCTCTTCTTATGTGTGAAATGCAAAAGTGTCTACCTCCAAGTTTTTTCAATGCACAAGAACACTACCTCATACATTAAGTTGAGGAGATTGAATTGTGTGGACTTGTACCAACCAAGTCAATGTGGATGGTTGAGAGGAACTTGAAATTTTTGAAAGGCTTGGATCGACAGAGAGCACATCTTGAGGGTATACCAAACCATAGTGTACATTAATGAATATCTTCCTAAGTTTGCAGTAAAGATCCATGTAGATCGTATTTGGGATCCCAACTCAATTAACAAATTTGAAGGGGAGTACTTGATGGGAAAAGGTAGATCAAGGAAAGTGAGTCATAAATCTAAGATGTTATTGTAGTTAATTAATTCTTATAAATCTTTAATATAAGTTATTTATAATTGGTGTATTTGTTCTGATATAGGTGGTCGAGTGTGGGATGCAGCACATTTGTATATTGTGAACAATCTTGATTGGATGATAATATGGATTGAACGATGTCAACAAAATGGTTTCTCATTAACATGGGAAGGTGTTTCTTCATTGGTTATAGAAGCTCATGATAATGGAGATTCCAATGTTATGTCAATGGTAGTTGATCTAGTAAAGGGTTTAGGAGGTGGAGAGGTACATAGAAATTTATTAATGATCATAACTCGATGTATGTTTTGTATGAATTCATGATGCAAATAATTTACACATGCTTCAAAAATTACAAGTCAAGCACTACAAAGCTATGTACTATCATGACCAAAAAAATTTGCATAAAAAAGTTGGATGACACAAAAAACTTGTGATTTTGGGATAACTGCAGTTTTTGAGGTCACCAATATATCATCTAGAAATGACATATATCCTCAACAATCTCAAAATCAATACTATGGCATCTTGGATGATATAATTGAGTGCGACTTTAACTCCTTCAAAGTAGTTCTATTTGTCATCACATGGTACAGGTTATGACTAAATGAAAATGATCTAGATAGAATAGTTATTCAACATGATAATGGATTTACAATGATTAATACAAGGTTGTTTTAACTAGTTGGAGATGAGCCCTATGTTCTTCCAAGCCAATGTGAGCAAGTGTTTTACTCAAAGGTTCCACATAAATAGGGTTGGTCATTTTTTGTTAGATATGATCCAAGAGGAAGGCCGATAAAGTATAATGTTATGAAAGAAGAAGATATTGAAGATGATGAAGATAAAGATGATGGTGATGATGGAAATGATGATGGCGATGATGGAGATAATGATGACGATGATGATGGTGATGATGGCGATGATGATGGTGATGATGGTGATGATGACGATGATGATGATGATGATGATGATGATGATGATGATGATGATGATGAGGATGATGAAGAAGAAGATAATCAATGAGATAATTGAAATGATCAATGAAATGATTGATATGATTCATTGCTTTCAATTGTAATGATTACATATTTATTGTGTTCAATTCTAATGATTACAATATATGTTATTTATAATTACCATGAATGTTTATATTGTTTCTGATTATCACGCTTTTTGCAAATAGGCAAATGACTACAAACATCATCACCCCTTCTATTGATGATTTTGCATTCAATATATAAGGTAAATATTTTCATGTTTACGGTGTTGCATATTGTTGATGTTGTCTTCTAAGTTATTTGTAGCATATGTGTATCATGTAATTTTTAGCTAACTTAAGATAAATGATTAACATATGCAAGAAATTTGATTACATATTTATTGTGTTCAATTATAATTATTACAACATATGTTATTTATAATTACCAATGTTTATATTGTGTCTGATTATCACTCTTTTTACAAATAGAAAATTGACGACAGACATTGTCACCCCTTCTATTAACAATCTTGCATTCCATATATAAGGTAAATTTGTTCATGTTTACGATGTTGCATATTGTTCATGTTGTCTTCTAAGTTATTTGTAGCATACGTATATCATGTAATTTTTAGCTAACTTAAGATAAATGATTAACATATACAAGAAATTTGACCCTTTTGGCATGGATCATGCACAGTGACATGGATCAGCAGGTATAAGTCAATAAATAGACATAATTTTCTTATATTCTTCTTGTTTATCATTGAGCATGTATGTTATAAATAGACATATTATATAATCATATAATGTATATATAGACAAAGAAGGTCTATATAGAAATATAATTGTATAATCACTTTCAACTTACTACATTTTATATCTCACATATAGACAAAGAAGAACAACATGTATGAGTCACGACTTGATTATTCTATATATATCATTTAAATATTATCAAATTTTCATTTGATGGATTGTAGGACCCACCAAATAGGTACTTTTTAGATCTATATACATCGAATGAGGGAAATAAGGAAATGGTAGATGAAAGCTCTACATGTAGTAAAACTAAAATAGGGAGATCAACTAGAGGTCAATAGATTAGAAAAAAAAATTGATAAATGCATGCAATTTTTCCTTGCTAATGGGGGGTCATGTTCTTATGATGATGAGACCAAAGGCAACATCAAGGTGCCCTTTTAGTACACACACATTGAGAAAGAATGGGTACCCAATGAGCTACCTCCAATTAACATTTATTTTTGTGTTAATGAGAGGATATATCACATTGCTCCATTCTCATTACATGGTTTGGGCCTATTTTCCATGGATGGGATAAAGGTATGTTACAAAAAAGTTGTCAAATTGCTCAAGTATGTCAGTCCATGCTACAATTACAATGATTGGATGCAGATTGTTCAATATAAAAAAAGTATGTGTAGGTATGCACTATCATCTAATTATATACAATGGAAAGAAAATGATCAAAGTAATATTTTAGGTTTTATAAATAGTATGTGACCTTCCTCAACTAGTAACCAACCCAATTGCATATTTGAGGCGCATGAGAGGAATGAAGTTTATGTTTGTGTAATAAAATCAATAAGTGCAGGGGAACAACTACTAATAGATTACCATTTAAATCGCATAGATACAAAAAAAGTTACTATCATGAGGGTTGTAAGTACTATATACCATTTTTTTAATAAGTTTTTTTTTGTTGTTTATTGCTTTCAGTTAGCTAATGTTTTTATGTTTAATCTTTGTGACAAGACGATATGGATCCCACACATGATAGAGGCCACGAGGATGCTACTCCCACCCATTCTTTAGCAAGGGTAAACCTTATTGAAATTGTACAAATTAGATAGTTGAAAAATGTTATATTATTATGTTATTTTATTTATATTTTTTGAGTTTTTATGATAGTTTTACTGATAGTCCTCTCACAATTTGATGTTTAGGATAAGGGAAAAGCACCTGTAGTAAGTACAGAGCCAATAGCTACCCCTTCTGATAATGATATTGTAGAAACACCTAATGTAACAATTATGTTGAAGAAAAAAATTTAAAAAATAAATTTAGAAAGAACTAGAATTTTGGATAAAGAAAATATTCCATTTGAGGAGATGATGAAGAGGTTATTTGATTTGAGCATAAGCTCGTCATTATGAAGTAAACAGTAATGAATCTTTAGTTATAACAAAAGTTCAATAAAGATTTATATTTTATAATCTTTTATGTTGTGAAGTAAAATATGTAATATGTGTTCTTGTTACAGGATTTTTTGGTAACTAATCCAAAACCTGGTTAAGGACAACACAGTGAGGCCGGTACTAGCAGAGCGATGACTGCCACTGGTAAAATAATCTTTTAGTTGACAAGTTACAAGGAATTTTTTATTTTGAACATTGAAAAACTTCTTAAGTTAACTCTTACTTTTATTATTTCATAATGTCTTTGCTAACAATGTATTTTTTAGGTCATCAAGTGTAGGAGACTCCTAGGAGGTTGACAGATGTCCATATGAGATTGCCAACTACAATGTTGGCAACAAGGGGACATCCAGCTAGTAAATCCTTGTCTTGCTATATTTGGTTTTGTGTTAATTATGAGTTGATAATTTGTACTTTTATCTTGGGTGCATTACATAGTCGATTATTTTTTTAGTGGTAGGAGATGCACTGTTTGCTACACCAGATACAAATCATAGTGCATGTATTGATGATAATTCACCATCATTTCCTAGAGCTACTCATGTTTCTAGCATGCGAGCTATGCAAATGTTGTTGTTGATTGACAATGATAAATCAATGCCTTTAAAATGTCCTAAGATTCCAAGTACTTTAAATAATTATTTTTTATATTGTAATATGCATTTACCTATTCATAAGAAGCTTTGGATTGATTATCCCATGACATTTTTTTGCAAGAAATGATACATTTTATAAGAATCTTTATGACCTCACACTGCAAACATTTGGGCCCACCATACATACAAGGTGGAACATCATAAGTGAACTAATTTTATCCCACTATTTTTTTTTCATATCATTAATTGGTGCAACATTTTTCCTTTCATTCGAGTCTTTTCTTTTACTAGTTATATCTAACAATTTTGTGTTTTTTCTTAAAAGGTGGAACTTGCAAGATAAAAAATTAAAAGATTAGCTCATCGAAGATTTAGAGCATGAGTTTGGTATTAATATTTTTGATCATAAGAAAATGTAACAAAAAGCTTGCAAACATCTTAAAGTTGTGGGGGACTCATATAGAAAGAGTCTCGTCCTAAACCTGAAGTACAAGTGTCCTCCCTTCATTACATTGAGGGAATGGAATGAGTTTATTTTGGATGCAAAGGAGAAAGGGGATTATTGAAGAGAAATTACACCAGCAAATGCAAGAAGGTATGCAATAGTATTAACTACTAGTACATTAATGTAATAATGCACTAATTAGTACTGATCTTTATATTTATATCATCTAACATATTTCAAACTTTTCATAGGTTGCAAGACACATCAAAGGCAACAGAGACCAGGCTAGAAAAGATGGGGTAGCACAAACTTGGCTTTGGGGGATATTCTAAAATCAAAGCATGAGTTGTAAGTAGCAGTAAATGAATTGCAGAGAAAATTTATTTATAAAATGCAAATAATTTTATTAATTAATAAAAAAATGCATAACACTGATTTTGATTTGGAGACCACGAAAGAACACAAAAGAATTGCCTTCAAGCAAGGCTATGTAGTCATGGCTGAACACATACATCAAACTTCCATTGCCCCAACTGAACAGTCTCCTGCATCATGTGCACAGGTAAATATGCCAAAAAAAATTAGAAATTGAATACTTGAGCAACAATCTATTTGATAATAAATTGCATGACATTGCAATGCAACCTGTTAATCATGACACAGATCATATGCTGCATCATGAAGCCCCTGATGTGCATCATATTGTCCATGGAGGTGCTCATTTGCTATTTAAAACTAATTATGTAATTATTAATAGAATTTAACATCTTTAATTGAAATTAGTGTAACCTTTTTGTGTATATTTTAGAGGATATAGAATCATTTCATGCTGAATGAGTGCTAGAGGATGTTCAGACTAATTAGCACGTAGATCATGTTGCACATTTAGGTAAAGAAAATCTATGTTTTCTTCTTTTAAATTATTTTTTTGATTTATAGTTCTTTTACTTAAATAAAAACTTGTAATTCACTAATATAAAATGATATGAATTTAACTCATGAAGTACTTGTTATTGCAGTGGACCCCCCTTTGGTGCAACAGCCTCATGTTCCTGAAGAGATGATGAGGAGATATGCATTGCAATTAGAACCAGTAGAGGAGGGGGATGATGAGGACATTGATATTCCTCTTAGAAAATTCATGAAAAGAAAAAATAGAAAGAAAGCCAAAAAGAAATGATTGTTGTGTGTTAATGAATTTTATGTGCTAATGACTTATTCATGAATATTTTTGATAAGATAAACAGGATTGATAGGGACCCTAAAACCCAAAAGTAGCTACATAAACATGGCTAAAAATAAGCAAAAGAAGCCCAACCAAAATAAAACAAGTCTAACAGTTGATAATAAGCATGAGGCTCAGCCAACAATAGAAGCCAACAAAAAAGCCAGAATGAACTGTCTTTAACATAACTTAGCAAAAGCTAGAACAAAAAGCCAAAAGTGAAATAGCAAAAACACTAAAAGACAGAACAAGAGGGCTACTCTTCATTCTTCTTCTCGAGATCCTACATGGTCTGGGTAGCCTCATAAATCTTTTGGTGCTCCTCGACCATCTACTCCTGGACTTTCTCTATTTCCTGGTCTAAACTGGTAAAGGTGATATCAGTGGCCATATCATCATCAGACCTGGCTCTACCTCTATCCTTTCTGTCCTCACCTACCAGTAGACCTCTATCTTTGAACACACTAGTTAAGTAGAGAATATTTCCATTGACCAAATTGAGGAGAGAGATCATCTAACTAGCCAAATTATGATTGTAGTTTTTGAGATTCTTAATTCTCCTCTCAAGAAGACTAGATCTATCATCCTGATCCTCCTAATTCTCATTTTCTGTCTTCTTCTTGTTGCCCTCCAATTGACTAACCTTCTCTTTGACCTCTTCTAGCTCATTGTATAGCCACTTGATTGATCTAAAATTATCAATCATGCGATTAAGAGAGTTTTTCAAAAGGTTCATACCCATCTCCCTAGCATTATCAGTGATGGACAAAATAGCAAGGTCTATGAGCTCTTCAAGCCAGGGCTATTCCTAGTTTCCCACCAAAATTTAAGGATTCATTGCTTCTCTAAAAATTCCCATCATCATAGTCCTAACATTGAAATTCCTCCAAGATTTTCTCCTATTTTTGACAAGCACTTCTCCCTCTTTACCACCAGTATTATCCTTTTCCTTCTCCTTGAGATGAGAATGAGGATGCAAATGAATAGGGGAAAGAGGGAGAATCATAACATCTGGCCCTTGATTCAAAACCCTCTCATCAATCGCATCATCCCTCTTCCATTTCTTCCTAGCATGTTCCTCTTTCGTCTCCTTTTCCTCATCATCAAAAGCCATGTCCTCCTCATCCTCATTATAATCCATATCATCTTTACTAGAGGTTTGGTCATGGTCCCTTGGGCTCTTTCTTCTTGGGGTTATATCAGAGGATGACTTCTTAACATGACCCTTAATTTTCTTTCCAGAAGAAATGTTCCCCTCCTCCTCTGAGCTTATGCTCTAAATATCATCAGAGTTAGAAGAGTAGCTGGAGCTGTCATTGTCATCTTCCACATCCAACAAGGGATTGTTGTTAACCATTTGAGCTTTAAAGTACTCATGGATAAGCAACAACAATCCCTCATGCAGAGCAGGGCTAATAGTAGGTTTCTTGTTAAAGCTAGTGATAGCCTTACTCATGGAGTTAAGTAAATAGTAAGGGAAAAAAAAATTACTATCATGGTAGAAATGATTAAAAAGAATGAAATGATGGGTTCTTACTCGATCAAACCTAGGGTCCAGAGTAATATATTCAATGATAGCATACAAAACATACCTCCAGAGCTTCTTGATGGAATCCATCACATAAAATGTCTCACTTTTAATCAGTTCATTCATTTCTTTAGTGCTCTTCACAATATCCTTCACTACATTGGTTGAGAGTTTTTTATCCCTGTAAAACTTGAAACCCTCCATTGGAATCTTAGTAACTGTAGTGACAACCTCCTCTATGATAAAAAATGAGACACCATTCACCTTCACCTTGCCGTCTTTTCACAAATTCACCATACTATTGGTGACCTCAAGATCGAAACCATGAAGTTTTGCAATGTAACATGCAACCCCTCCCTTTTTCAACTTTTTCCAAACTTTTCCCCTATTTCTCCATTTCTCCAATTCCCGCACTGGCTCCTTTCTATAGCATTCTCCCACCATCTCTTCTATTTTAGCTCCTACAATTCTCATATACTATGGGCTCTACAACTCCGTCATAGACAAAATTTTGGCACTATTTCTCTGATAAGTGCCAAAATAATTCACCTTACAAAAACATAAGTAGTAAATGATGATTTTGACCCAAAAAATGTGTCAAAAAGACAATGATAACCTCAACTGCTTGCAAAAACCAAAAAGCCTTTAGGACTCGTACTCATATCCCAAATTCCTTTAATATTCATTATTGACATTAGATCTCCACTATACACCCCTAGATTTTTCCATTAGACTTATTCATGAATGTTGTATGTTAATGAATTTTGTGTTAATGAATTATTCATGAATGACTTACTCATGAATGTTGCATGTTAATGAATTTTATGTGTTAATGAATGTTATCATGTGATTATAATGATTGAATGTTATATTTCAAAAATGGATAAATGAATGAAAGTTATTAAATGTTAATGGGGAATTTAGAGTGATGTTGGGGGGGGGGAGGGGCCAAATGAGCATCCACCTTCACATGGTTGGCTTTTCTTATTAGAGAATATTAAACTATTCTCAAAACCAAGTGAAGCTCAAACTTTAAAGATAAGCTTATAGTTAATAGTGACAATCAATTAGCAAGTCCAAATGAAGTTCTTCGTTATAGGTACCTTTTTAGTTTTTAAAGCACAATATCATGTTTTAATATTGTGTAGTTTTTTTCTTAAGTCAAATTATTCTTTTACTATAAGAACATAATTTATGACCATTTTAGTAACTATTCTAACATCACTTTATGAAAAATCCTATTTTGGAAAAAATGGTGATAAAATGTGTTGTCTATTCCTTGGGAGATTGGATTGCATAGGTCTGTATCTCAAAATCATTTGCATGTGGTAGAAATTTATACTTACAACCATTTCATTCTACATTTAAAAACATTGATGGCACTCTAGACACAAAATAATGCTCATGTTGTTGACTTGATAGTGCTATGAAGGAAAACAAATTTTTGAATTTGCATGAACCTAGATGTTTAGATCTAGTCTCCTTGGATTTAGTCTTCATGGTTCTTTGTCTCATTATTACTATCATCCTAGTGAGGTAACACCTTTGCCTTCTTTCTTAGTCTCTTACAGTTCATACTTGTTTAATTTGAATAATTTTTGAGTTCCTTGCAAAAAGGGTATGACAAACACATATGGTTATACAGGCTCTATTTCCTTTACTTGAATTGATGTTATGATTTATCATTTGAAATTTTATTATTTTGATGTTGAACTTGAAGCATATGATGATACGATGGTATGATCATGATGCTATGATTACAAGTTTATGGTGTTTTTTTTGTTTACATGATATTATGTGACATTCTAATCTAGATTCATGCTTATAGCCTATATCCATTCATAATGTTTCTCCAAATCATCCCTTTGTTGCTGCATCTTTGCTATCAATTTGTTTGCCATCTTCTATTGAGAGTACAAAGATATGTAAGATCAAGTTACATGAACTTCTAGAGCTTACTTTCTCCATGTGGACCTTGTATGAGTAGACATGCAAAATTTGAAGAAGGATTTAGATGAGCTATACTCTAAACCAATGCCAATCTAAAGTAAATATTTTTCTATGATATCATGACAACCAAAACTCCTTGGTGTAGGCACTACTATCACTATACCACTCTGGACTAGGTAGAAATACTACTGACACACCTTTTGGACCATAGTTGACATCAATGAAAAGTTTGACATTAATTGTAACCCAACATACATATTTGCATCAATACCCCCCTTTGTCATTTATGACAACACTTGTGGAGTCTTCACAACATTATATATTTCCCCCACTTGACATCAAGAACAAAGGGTGTCCTCTAAAACACTGTATGGACTTTGTGATACCATACATTACTCCCTGTAATACAAAAAGTCATATCTATAACTAGACCCACATATCCTTCTTTGCAATTCATGACTTCAATATTTACATTAGCTTCCCCTATCCCTATCAATTCCCCCTTAGGGAATGCACCAAAAAGAATGCAATAGAAATCAAAATTGTATTCCTCATTTGCCAATGTATATAAAGATCCAAAAATGTCTTACCACCAAAATTGGGTCTTATACGTCAAGTAATATGCCATTATACAATATCTTCAACAATCCAAAAGTATATTCCCATGAGAAAGCACCTATTATTTTGTTCAAGTTACAAGACTGATATATACTAATTCTGGTGTTGTTCTTTTAGCATTGGCATCAAATGCACTCCACAAATTGTGGAAATGGCCATGGAATGAGAAAAATCCATCTGGAAAGGTGATTCTCTTAATTTGGAAAGAATTTTTGTGTGCTTCTTAGAAAATTGTCTTTTAAGTGACTAAGAAAATGATCTTCTCTATAGTCTACTGCCAATCTTCAACTGCAAATGTGGCAGGTAGCTAGTGGGATTGTGATGACTAATGATATCGGTGCTACAAATCTAGAAGAAGTTGATGCTTGCATGGCTTTGTCTAAGAATGATTCCTATGTAATGCCTACCTCTGGTGGAAAGGTCTCCTTGTTCAATATGATGACATTCAAGAGGCATCTTTTGAAAATATGTTCCTCTTCAACATGACTGCTGAGCTGGTCAATTTAGAAGTTATATTCTTACTTGGGTTCCTTATCAAGTTTTATGTTTCCTTTTTTCAACCAAAGTTTTGAGAAAATGTTCTGTGGCATTCTTGCTAATGAGTGTTTATAGCAGGTTATGACTACCTTCATGTCACCTCCTCCTACAACTAATTTTCTAGCTTTTTACCCTCAGGATAATAACATCATTTCAATTGGGATGGAAGATTCAACAATCCAAATATACAATATTCAAGTAGATGAGGTGTGATCAATGAGTCTCTTTCTTGCTCACTCATTTAGTGCATCGTTAAAAATGGCAACTTCTAACTTGTGTCTTTTCAAAACTTGTTTAAACTAACTAGGTAAAAATGAAGCTTAAAGGCCACCAAAAGAAAATTACAGGCTTGGCATTTTCACACACTTTGAATGCATTGGTATCTTTTGGGGCCAATGCCTAGGTTTTTCTTCTTTTTGTATATCCATTGCCATCTCATTTTGTACATTCACATGTTTATAGATTCAAATTAGTAAATGTTTGGCCAACATTCTGGAAACTTTGTTTCTGGAGCATTGATAGATGGGAGAAGCAAAAGTCAAAATTTTTACAAGTGTAGACAAGAAGATCATCACCATCGGTTGGGGATACAAGAGTACAGTTCCATAATGATCAAGTTCACTTGTTGGTTTTTCATAAGAGACAGCTTGCTATTTATGATGCTTCTAAGTTTGACCATTTGCATTATGTAAGTCTTTGTCAACAATTTAGAATTCAAATTTAGTAAGTGATAATGATATAAGCTAATTTCTCTATATGAGTGTAAACTAATATCACATTTTTTTGTACTGTAGTGGACACCTCATGATTCTCTATTTGCTCCCATTTCAAGTGCAGTATATTCATGTGACAACCTTCTCATAGTTGCAAGCTACTATGATGGTGCTAGTGGAGTATTTGATACAAAGAGCTTGAGGCCACGCTGTCGTACACCTTCTACATATTTATCTTCAGGCATGAATAGGTAAGTTGGCCTAGGGAGGAAAAAGTTATGTATGGATAAATGGATCCCCAAGTATTTTATGATTTAACTCAAAATGTATCCTTTGATTATTCACGTAGTGTCTATCCTCTAGTAATTGCATCACATCCATCTAACTTAAATCAGTTTTCTCTTGGAATGATTGATGGAGGATTTTATGTCATTGAGCCTTTAGAATTAGGACAAAAGTGGGGTGTGGGACCTCCTCTAGATAATGGTACTATTGGATAAAATTTAACATTAAGAAATCAAGGTTCAGAACCAGCTCCAAGGTAGTCCATCATATTAGAACATGGCAAATGGTGCCTTGTACTACCTTTTTATGTTTATCACTTATCTATCTACAACTCCACAATTGATATTGACAGTCTCTAACCCTCACTGTGCTCATTTTGATATATTAGTCTTCTAACCTGTATATATTGTTGGCATTAAGTTAGTATTTCCATTAGTGACAACACTTATCCATATCATTATAGCTATTGAGCTCACCACTTAGTTTCCTACACTCACCGAGCATTCCAGTGTTAAGCAAGCTTCAAAGAATTCACCAGTTTATACCAAGCAGACAATGGCTACCAAGTGAATATAGGCATAGATTGATTTGTGATAAATTTAGAAGGAAGAATTTTAAAGTTATTGATTCACCCCTCCCCTCTCAATAACTTGTCATATCTTGAATATTTCTAACATATATATCTTCAAGAGCATGGTGCTTCTTTGTGCATAAGTTTGAGCTTTTAGAGAAAATCATTCACTTATGAACATTCCATCAAAGATGATGTATACTGAGGATATGATTTTTCTAGCTATTAAGTGGAAGTTTCACATTGTTTGAACATTCAAATAACTTTACTTTTATTGATGCAGCTGAACTACGAGTGCCTTTTGTGTTCTTGACAAATGTCAAGCTTTCAACTTTTGTGAAGCCATTAAAGATGCAAATGAACTACAACTAGTGAGGGGTCAATTTTAAGGCAATTTTTGTTTCTATAGTATAGTTAAATTGCTACAAATATTTCATCTAGAGGTGTCAATTGATAGATTGTTAACTTTTCATGTCATTTTCTACTTTGTTTGGGTAGTTCTCCTTGCATTTGTAAATATTGTTGCAGTCTTTAGCCTAATGATAGTTTGGTATTATATCTAGGGAAATAACATAGTTGAGTTAAAACTTTTCATTAAAGAAAAAATCAAGGGATAATATTTTGATTGTGGATATTTGTAAATTATGTTGGTTTTAGACATAATTAGATTCTAAGTAGCTTCCCTCAATAATTTGAAGAATTGGCATACTATTTTGTTTTGTTTTGTTATGAAAGTGAGAAATCAAAACACTATCAGTTTTTGGCAAGTTTGTTGGAGACAAGACACAAGAAATTATGATTCCAAGAAAAACATCTTATCACATTTGAGTTTTGGACTATGATATTATGGACTATGCATAACACTTCTGGTATAGAAGTCTCTAATGCCCTAAAACATTTTCATTCATGAATGAGGCCAAGGTTAAAAACATTGAGACTAGGCTAGCCAAGATCTTCCATGAATTTTCCTTGAGTTGATCCTTTAAAAATGCCATTTGAGCTTCTAGCTCCTTAGCAGTCTTTGTTATCCATATGTATGGCATTGTTTTTCTTTGATTCTATCCATAAAGTTACTATGTTCCAAACTTGGTGGTAGGAAAGAGCTAATAGGCTCAATGATTGATTGCATTTTAATATTATGTCCTATATGCCCTTGCCAAGGAATCAATCAAAAAGAATCCAAAGAAGGAGTTATAGTTATATATGCACTCTCATGATGATGTGATTGGGACTATAAGTTTTTTTGTCACATTTATTTGTTTGAAAACTAGAGATTAGTTAGTTATATTAGCTTTCATTCCTGATAAATAATTCTTTCCTAATTTTATTTTTCCCTATAGTCTTCACAAGGAATGGTGTCTCAAGAACAAAAATTTAGATAGGCTATGCCAATTATTGCAAAGGCTTTGCTCTCATAGGAGCCTTCTAAGTTGCACAAAATTTGATTCTAAAGCATAATTTTTTGGTGGAGACTCAGGATATTGTGCACATTTCTTCCTCCTTCCCATTTTTTTGTATGAAATAAATCATGTGATGAATGAGAAAATAGTGTGGAGGTAGAAATATGTATGATACCCTGAGTATCATGCACCAAGCAATTATGCTTTAGAATCAAATCTTGTGCAGTTTAGAAGGCTCCTATGAGAGCAAAGCTTGTGCAATAATTAGCATAGCCTGTCTAAATTTATACCAAGTGTTTGTTTGAATTTTGATGAACATGTCTTCCCTTTTTTGTCAACTGTATGGTACCACCATATAAAATTAAGGGGTCTTGGCTAAAATTTTAACGACAGTTGGTCAATTCTAGCGTCCATGGTATGGCACCACTGTAGAAGATTGAAGGGATCTTGGTCACAATTTTGATGTCCATTGGTCATTTTTGCCATCGAAGGTTTGGCTTCATTGTCAAAAAATTCAAGGGGTGTACGTTGAAATTTTGACCAATGATAGATGCAAATCAGAAAAGAAGAGTTTAGGCTAGACTAAGGAAATTGATGAACCTCTCATCAGTAAGTCACCCTTTTTAATGTCAAAAATTTGATGCATAATGATTGTGATGAAAAATTGATGAAAAAAGATTGATGATAGGTTTAGTCATCTATTCAACCAACTTTGGTCAAAATTGTGATATTTTCTCGTCAAAATTTAGGGCTAAATTTACTAGTGGTTGAAAGTTGTTGGGTTCATCTTTTTTAGCAAGTCCAACACTTGACCTATTGTGGGTTCTTTAGGCTTCATACCTATAGGAGCTTTATCATTTTCTTTTTTGTTGTTCTTAGGATTAATTTTTTTTGGATCATTTATCCTCTCAAGCTTGCTAGATGCTTTTCTGTTGTTTTTAATATTTACTATAAATTTGAAAGCATCGCTCAACGTTTTAGGCTCTTTATTCCTCAACTGATAAGGCATCTTGCTATCAAAAGAATTAAATTATGTTGTAAGCCATACATCTTCATTCAATTTCATGACCTAGAATAATTTATACATTCCTTTCTAGAATCTTATATTAAAATCAAATGTAGATTCATTAGGATTCTTCTTGATATTATTGAAATCATTCAACATAAAACTAACATTAGTATTGTGTCCATATTGTTCTTTGAACAACTTCTCCAAATCATTCTAGTAACTAATATAGTCATCTAGCAAGCTCCTATACCAATCCCTATCATCCTCAATCAATGAATGTATAAACAATTTTATCACTACATCCTTATGTTCAACTTCAAAATCGTTCAACATATCTATAAAAACTCTCAAGTGCTCCTCACTAGTAATAACATTATTCTTATAGAACTTGACAACTTTGTCTCTTAGATCAAAAGATATGGCATGAGGAAAACTAGGAATCCCTACAAATGATATTTGTCTATATTTTTCCATATATATTGGTTTCTTTTGAAAACTAGTAGCATTGGATGTGCTTGCTATATTGGCCTGATTATGAGCAACATTTTGGGCTTGTTGTATTTGAACATTAGGGTTTTGAATACTAGTAGTGGATGATGATACAGGGGTAGATTGAGACATAACTTGGCTAGAGATAACTAGTCCACAAGCTAGTGTAGAACTTGCATCTTGGGTGGATAAATTAGGCCATAAAGCTAAGATAGAATTGGACTTGATGAACTAAATCTTTCTTCTAATTTTTGTAGCTTGAGCCTCATTTTCAACCTTCTCAAGTTCTTTTGCCAAATCCTCTTTCTCTTTTCTAGCCTTCTTTAGATCAAGATCTAGTTTAGACATGAAAGGTTTTACATATCTACTTGGTATAACTTGGGGCTTATTTATTTGGATTCCTATAGCTTTTCCCTTTCCTTTATCTATTTTTTTCAAAGTAGGTTCTATAGGGTCTACTTGGACACAATTGTATGCTTGGAAATGAGAAATGACAGGTTCTTGCCTTTGGCTCATGAGCTTTTCTTGTTCTAGAACCTTATATCTAAAACTATCTATATCTCCAAACACATCAGCATGAAGGACTAAGATCCTTTCTTCCAACTTCTTCTTTTGTTCCTTTAGAGAAGCCATCCTCCTAAGTAGGTTATCTCTTTCAACAATAGTGTTTAAGGTGGCTTGCTCTCTTTCCTTTTCTAAATGAGAACATTTAGCTTCTTCTTTTGTAACCTATTTCTTTGAAACATTTATTTCTGAGTATACTTCATTCGGGTCTATAGAAGTAGCCTTTGAATTAGTAGCATCATCTAGATCTATAAGGTTTGTTTCCTCATATGGAACTGCTCTAGGATTTAAAGGATTCTCCATTGCACTATTATATCTTAACCTATGATTTGTTTCATCTACCACATCTAGTCTATGGAATGCATCTTCCATTGGAGACATATTCTTATCCTGATAAGCCCTTTCATCTTGCAATGGGGTACTAAATATATCTCCTAAGAATCTAGTGGTTTCTAACTCAGAGCTTAATGAAGAAAATTCTCTCCCTACCATTGGTTGATATTGAGAATTTACTGAAGCACTACCCCTTGGTTTCCAAGTGGGATTTACATCTACTTTCTTTTTTTTCTAGTTCTTTCTATCACCTTGGGGTAAATTAGTGCACAATGGTATATCAGGATTGGCTCTTGTGTGGGCTCCTGTATTTTTTCACTTGTCAACCATTGTTTATTACTTATCAAATGAGCACTAGCTTCAAAACCTTGACCAAGTCACCACCCTATTTTAGGGAAGATATAAAAAATAAAATAGCTTTTGACTTCAAGGTTAAAACACAAGAAAATATGCAATAACTTCAAATACAGAGGAACCAATCACAAAAACATGACTGCAACTCTTGCTTGACAGATAAAACACTTTATAAGATTGTATATGTTAGTGTACACTTGTGGTACTAGGGATTTTTCTTCTTTATTTTTAAATTCTCAAGGTTTTTCATTGAAAAAATCCACTATAACCATGAGTAGTATTGAACAAATTTGACAAACACGTATACACTAGGACCAAAGAAATTGCAGTACTTTTTACACAAACATGTGTGTTAAGCAACTCCCTAGCAAAGTCACTATTTGTTGGGTTTTTTCAACTACTTAGCAACAAAATAATTAATACTAGGATAAAAAATATCACAAAAATCTAAGGATTAGCTATTTCCCATAAACAAGTATACGTGTTTTATAGCTGGACCCAACTTCAATAAAATCAAATAGATTTTCTACTCTTTAGGCTCTACAGAAACAAGGTTGGTATACCTAAGGGATGTAATATTTTCAATCTCATACTATATACATATTTTGATCATTACATGAAAATTTACCATAACACACATCCCTTAAAGTAGATTTGGTAATAATTCTTCTTAGGTTTACAAGTACTTTTGGCAATAGTAGCTAACTAAGACTTAGAGATTTAATACAAAAAAGTCTTGACCAACATTGATATTCTTGAAACAGTAAAATAAAATTGATTTAAAATTTAGGCTTGATGCTTATTTGTGATCTTTCCATTTGTAGACTAAATCAATCATATCAGTACCTCATCCATTGGGATTTAGAGTCCATTCAATTCCTAGATCTAATTGATTGCATTGCAATCAATACTATTAGCAATTCTCAATGAAACTCATCCTTAAAAAAATCCTTCCTATTACCATGGAAATCCTATCAATGTCACTGAAGCATTTACTTAATTCATTGAATTAAAAGCAATATTGAATTGACATACAATTTGATTTAATTACATTCAATTGAATAAGCCTTGCTCATACAACTTCAACATAACCAAGTAATAAAATGGAGATAAGATTCAACAAGAATAGATATGGGGACTATTCATCTTTTTATTAATTTCCTTTGAAAATTGTATAGAATTGAACAAGACTTAAAATGACTCAAGATAAAACATCTAAATCCTACCAAATTAATATATTCTCATAAACTTGTAGAGAAACCATGTCACAAAGTGTACATAAAGAAAATTGGACCAAACAAGTTTTTTGTAAAGACTTAAATATGCAATATTTTGGACCCCCTCTCTAGCTCTAGAATCTTGCTTATATAATGTGAGATGCAACAAGCTTCAGGCATAGAGAACTGATAGCTATCCTTTTGACAAAAGATATTTACATTTTATTACTATCACAAAAATACAAAATTTTGTGTAACAAAAAAACTTTACATCAAAGTATTCTTTTGGAGGGTCCACTTTCTTTTACATCTTCAAATGCTATGGATTCCATGATTGGCTCTTGTGCTATTCTAATTCCTTAGAATATGTAGCTATCAAACTTGCTAATGATTTATCCTATTTTGATGTTTGCAAGTTTACCTCAACTCGAGGAGCTCCACTAGCCTCATCATGAACTGTTAGGGTAACAATTATTTCTGAGTCCTCAGCTACCACATCATCTTCTTCTATTGCCACCTATTTTGAAGAAAAAAGTTCTTCCTTCCATTTTTTGAAAATATTTTCATCAGGCCAATCAAAATTTAGGGTTTCCCACTGCTTTTTTATTACAAAATTTCCAATCTTTTCAATTTTAACAAAATCTTTTCTAATAGTATTATAGAACAATTAAACTTTGATAAATTCTTCATTAGTCATTGCCCATAGTACATGCCCATGCCCATTTTCATTTATAATAGTAAAAATTTTGGGGCATAAAAACTCATCTAATTCCTTTCTTGATTCTTCCTTTTATTATATTTTATTAATCTTTTCAAGTGCACTAGGAAAGAGATCAAACTTCTTTGCTATATACCTAGAAAAAAAAATTGTTATCCTCTTCTAAATAGAAACCTATTTTTCATCAAATTCTGTTAGATTTTTAACAATATAAAAAATCTTCTCTATCTGATCACATGATAATTAAATGATAGAGATACACATGGAATTAACATCATTATCTCTTTCCTTCCATTTCTGCACAATGGGCTTCAATGTGTCTTCATCTCTCTTTATTTCATCCCACTTCTCTAGGTTTCCTACTAGCTAAACATAAAATGCTAACCAATCAATCTTGTCTACTAAGTACAAAAAAAATTTCCTAAGCTTTTCTTCATATTGATTGTTTAATTCAACATGCATTTCCCATAGTTTATTCTTTTCTTCTTCAAGTTCTTCTATAGTGTATAACTCAATTCTTTGTGGTGTATCGGGTAATTCAACAATGGGGGTAGATTAGAATGGCTCAACTAGGGGGCAGGTGTTAGCTTAAAGAATAAATTTGACAACTGAGTGTCAATACACTTAACCAAGATCAAGAGTAAGTGCTGAGTAAGATAAGGTTCTGAGTGATAACAAGTGCCGAGTGACAACAAGTGCCGAGTGACAACAAGTGCCGAGTAACAACAAGTGCTAAGTACAACAAGTGTCGAGTGTTAACAAGTGCTGAGTATAACATGTGTTGAGTGATATAGTTTTGTTCAAGTGCTGAGATATCCAATAAATAGCATGTGCCAAGTATCATAAATACTTCAGGAGCCGAGTAACTCAGTAGATCAGCATAAAAGTTTGAAATTGCACAAACTATGATGCAAACAATTTTTGCAACCAACAGAAGGTAAATCTTGAAGGATTTAATGCTAAGATTGAATCTTTTATTTTTCCTATGTAATTTTCATGCAGCCAATAAGAAAAATGCTAAAGGCATGCAACCAATCAGCAAAAGATAAGTATTGAGCAGGAAATTGAAAATCAATATGGATCGTAGATCCAAATCAAACCCTAAGTCTTTGAAGTCTTTATAAGGAAGATGAAATTTCACTATAAAAAAGAGATGAGACATATGAAAGGACATACAAGGGTGCATAAGAAAATCTATTTTCAGAAGCAAGGGTTATCAGATCACAAAGGATCAAGATCAGGAGAAGGCGGAAAAGGAGCCTGCATTCAGCAATCAAGGATTGTAATCTATCAGGTTTATTGTATCTAATACTCTCTAGCAATTGTATTAGAATAAAAATCCTATGGTGATAGGTTAGCTTTACAACTATTTTGTAAAGATCCTTTTCATTAGGTGATTAAAATCCTTTAACTAGGTGACACTTCATGTTAAGTGTTTGTAAATCCTCTAACCAAGTCACTATTAATACAGTGTAAAGCCTTTAACAGGGCAAACCATCAGAAGTGGTTGAACAATATTGCTGCAGTAAATTTTTGTGGGTATCATCCCCACCCCAGTTTTACCTTCTTATTCCTAGAGGATTTCTGGGTTACCAAAATTTTGGTGTTATGAGTTATTGATGCATGAGTTTTGTTACATGTTTATTTGATGTATTTACATGCATGCAATTTACTTTCAGTTAAAATTTTATTGGCTAAAGTTTGATACTTATGATTCACCAACCCCCCCCCCCCCCCCCCCCCCCCCCTCTCTCATAAGTACTGTTTCCATATTTGAATATTCCAATAGAAGGGATATGCAATTCTTGATCTACTAGACTCTCCCACTTTCCTTTTTCCAAGTTGCTTGTCCATCTGGGATACTTGATTCTCCAATAATTGTATCCTCTTTTCACTTTCCTCATATGCCTTAAGTATTTCTTCAAACTTGGTATTGAGCTCTAGGAATTTGCTCTTTTCTTTCCTAGCTACCACACCTCCAAAAGCTAGCATTTCTTGAGCCATTTTGGTGACTTCTCCACTATCAACTTCATCTACTCTATACAATGTGAGTGTACTAGTATTCTTAGCACTTGAAATCTCTTGCATCCTAGTCTTATTTCTTTTTTCAATAGACCATATAACCATAGAGTGGTGATCATTACTAAATTTTACCCTTCTATGTGGCTATAATATTTCTTCTTTAGTCTTAGATTACACATCTTTCTCCTTTCTAATGGAATAAAAAATAATAGCATGAGCTATGTCCCATTCAGGAAGAACCAAAACTCTTGATTTCCTAACCAACCATCTTCTGGCCTCATGTGTTTGATGGGAAAAGTCCTCTAGAAATTTGGCTTTTACCTCTTCCTCAACTTCATAGTCCAATTTATTTGGTTGCTCTAGTTTTATTATTTTACACTTTTCATGAAAATTGCCTATATTTCTCCTCCACAAAAATTGTGCAAAAGCTCTAGATTTTAAAAAAAAATCATCATCTATAATTTTTTTGGATGCTTGTGTAATGATGGGATCAATTTCTTTACCTCTATAATTAGCAATGGTAAGGTCAAAGGATGGCATAAGGGGCTCCTTAGGCACTCCACTTTCTATATCAACAATGGTGACAATGATATCTCCTTCCCCTCTCATTTGCCTCAATTTCTCTCTTAGAGATGTTTCATAATCTATTCTTAGTGGGGTTTGGGATGGTAAAAACTCTCCTACATGAGAAGAGGATCCCTATTATAACCTTTGACTCTTAGGTGCATTGGTGTCAGGTGGACTCTTTGATCTTGGCCTTTTGTAGGGGGGAATGTGCTACAAATTTTGAGCCACAATATATCCAACCCTCCTCTGTAGCATATACTAGCTTGGAGCAACCCCCATTCTACTATTTATCCTCCTCTCCACCTCTGCAGAATTATCTAGATATGATTTAACTATGATGCTCTTCTTCTCGTTAAAAGTTTGCATTATCATAACAAAATTATTCATCAGTGCATTGATTTTGGCCCCCCAATACTTCTTATCTACCAAGGGGTTATAATTGGGCCCAAAAGCACTGATAAATTCTAAAACTTTACTAAAAACAACCCACTTTTCTTTTTTAACTTCTTATTCCTATAATGAAAAATATCCTCTAGGAAACATATAGCTTTCTCAATAGTCTTAGCTTTAGTTCTTTCCCTAAGCAAGTCATAAAATCCCTCTGGATCAATGTTTCTAGCATGTGATATCTATCAAAAAATAAACTTAAATTTCTCCATCCTTCCTTAACAAAAACAAAATCATGTATACTAGTCACGCCAGGGAAGAAAGTGCCTTTACCTTTGCCCAATATATCCTTCTCCTCAACTAACCCAATTTTCCATAGCAACTCTACAATTCCTATCTTCAAATGCACATGGAAAGGTAATACATCATGTTTTTCCAAGAAACAATAAACTCTAATTATAATAGAAATAGGTTTTGGGATTATATACCCCAATTATGACTGACCAATAGCCCCTTGGCATGGTCCTTGGGTCTAATTAGCTCTAATAAAGGTTGTGGGATTCTTGGACTTTCCCCTTTCAAAAGCAATTTGAGCCTTGAAGAAAAGTATCTATCAAATATATCATAGCTGGCATTTGTGACTTCCCAAGTCATGTCAGCACTCCATAACTAAACTAGGAGCTTCTCTCCATCTCTTTCTAGTTCTAACTTCATTTCCTTGGAGAAAAAGGTAACTCCCTTGTAAATACATATTTACATTAACAAAGAATACTAGTAAAAAGGGCTATTCACCTTACCTTGAGCTATTCCAACTAAACTATTGTGAATTTCCTCAACTAGGTAAGTAGCAAAATCAAGAATTGTGCTCATTCCAAATTGCAAAGTCTAAGCCATAATGAGAACAATAGAGCCTTGGATATAATCCTGCTCATCCATCCCAAATATTTTGCAAAGAGTAAAATATAGGGCCTATGCCTCAAGATTAAAGTATTTCCTCATCAGAGATTCTGGAGTATTAGGTGTAACCAAAGGTAATGACCCAATTTTTACAACATATTGTTGTAGTGGCCCTATCCTCAAGTATACCCTCTATGTATCATATCTTGCTTTAAATTTGTCCATATAAATTTTCTCATGGATTTTTGGATTAGGGTTAAGCTTGAATACCTCTATAATCAAGCTAGGTGAAATGCTAAAAAGATTATCTCTAGCATGGTTCTTCACAATTCTAGTGATGGGGTCATATTTCTTGGCCACGTCAGATAATAATTCACTATCAAAAAATACCCTAGGAAGAACCAATTTTCCAATGTCAAACTCACAAAAATTAGTTAATGGGGTGTCCAAGTTTTGTTCTAAAAACCATTTTTTGAACAATACTAAACCCCCTACTGAAACCTATACATCTCTTACCTAATTGGCCCTATCATAGAAACCCTCACCTATAACTAGCCTAGGGATTTTAGGGATGAGTTCTCTTCCTTTAGTTAATTCATTCATAGATAGAGGTAATTATTCAAGGAAATCATCATGAATTGATCTTTTAAGGTAATATGTTTTGCCAGAAAATTCCTTTCAGGGAGGCATCTTAAATTCTTCTTAGCACAATTATAAATTTTCAACTTTTCAGGAGTTATAGACCACTTACCCGCTGATTTTCGCTTCTTTTTCTTTATGAATTTCTTTATAAATCACTAAAAAACCTTATAGAATCTCATGCCCTAGCTTTGGAAATCCTTGTGCTCTAAAAAATTTATGATTGTGTCGCTCAATAATGGTGAACTTGCAAGTTATATCATAGCATTAAGGTTGCAAGAAGTAGCCCTAAATTGCATTAAAGTCTTTAACCGTCATTTTTGTGTTGTGCCTCAAATTAAGTTTCATCCATCAATCACACAAGATCAGATGACCTTGTTTGAAAATAAAAACACTACTTTAAAGTTTTAAAGTCCTTGCCACATGTCAAGTAGGTGATTCCCTACTTTAGCTAGATCCCTCTCATCTTTGTGATGTGGTGAAGCACTAATCGTCAATCTTCTAAAGATTGACGATCATGAAAAACTACTATATTTTGAAATATAGCTTTATAAAATATGGCCCCATTAGTACACACATCTCTAGCTTGGCACATACATATCATATTTCACCAATTACTATGCTCGAATTCATCAAACCTTTCCAACCTAGCGTGACTCAGAAACTCCTTTAAAGACTAGTCCCACTATACCACGTGGCACATAGGCACTTCCCCGCTTTGTGTAAATGTTGAAAATTTTCTTATAGTGGTAAAGCACTACTTGTTGATCTTGAAAAGATCAATAGTATACAACTTGCATATTTTGAACTATGTAAAATATCTATTGTGATATCACTAGGGACTGGTGTCACCTAGGTGCTTGCCTACTTTGGTTAAAATATTTGCATCTTAGGATTGTGGGTAAGCATCATCAATTGATCTCATCAAGATCAATGGTGGAACAAATTTACATCATTTAGTGTTGAGAAAATAACACTACCCAATGAATGCATTACACTTGTGACAATCATGTCCGACAACTATCAATAGCAGTAATACCTTTTAGAAATTGTATCATTGATATCATCATGTGCCAGATGTCAACAAATCATTTGCCCACTTTTTTTAAATACCATTCACTTCCATCTTGTGGTAAAGTTCCATCTATTTATCTCAAAAAGAACAATAGCCAAATGAAATGTCAATAAGAAGCAACCTCAATACTTGGCTTACCCAATCATATAGCAAGAAAATGAAATCTGCACTAAGAGGTACTAACAATTCTACAAAAAGTCTACTGAAGTATTGACAAGTTCTGATTCTTTGTAGCACATTGGAAACTCATTATTAGCAAGGGATATGTGTCATCAAGGCACTTACCTAATTTGATTAAAAATCATGCAACTTCCCATTGTGGGCATGTGCTCATCATCGATCTTGGAGAGATCAATGGTCAACCAAAGTAGACCACCATAGTTAAAAAGCTTGATAAAATATTTAAGAAATATAATTATGGTTAGGGAAATCTTAACCAATAAAAGGGTTTATTTTGTGAAAAATAATAAAGTAATCTTTGTAGAAAGAAAACTTAGGATAAGCTTGTCCCACACAATTTTATTTGAAATATTATTTTCAACCATTTTTCAAGGGTTAGGGAAAAATAAATAAGGTTTTAGGGAATTTGACAAATTTCACCCAAGTTCTTGACCTAATTTCTCAAGATTTTAGAACATAACACTAGGGTTTATTACCACTAGGTGCAACAAAATATAAATGGTGAAAAACCAAGCCAATAGTGGCAACAATATCCCACATAGAAATGTTCAAATTTGTCTTCTTTATGTATTGTACCATAGTAAATGAGGCATTTGATGATTTGGGAGAAGCCTTGGGAGATTCATGTGTAATAGGTAGAAATGGAATAACTTGAGGTCCATTCACATATCTTCTACTAAAATTTTGTCTCTTTTCTAGGAGCATTGGATTGATCATTTACTATTTTTACATGAGGTATTGCATTTGGTTTTGAAGTCTAATTAGGAGGAGGAGGAGTAGCATCTTCAATAGCTCTTCTTTTTCTCCTAGTGTGGTCAGTAATAGAATTTTGGTTTACATTACAATGTTCCTCCACTTTGTGATTCATGAAGGAGAAATCACCTTTTCATTGTAAATGTGAGGTATCTTTAGATTTGTCTCTCCTTGTATGATTTCTCTAGTGTAGGCTCTTGAGTTGTCAAAGCTAAATAGGATTCAACCTTTTAACACATACAATAGGCATAGGAGTAATTTTAGGAGGGACAAAAATGTTGATCTTGAGCCATATTATTTTTAGGGACTAAGGCCCTACTTTGATTTACATTTGAAGTAGAAGCATGACTATTATACCTATTATGATCAAAAGAACTATTCCCATGATTATGATTTAGAGGCCTACCATTGTTTGGAGTTTGATATTGTAGTTGAGGAGCCTTATTACCCTAAGCTTATTGTCTCTCCAAAGTCACCACTTTGTTTCTCACTTTCTACATCATAGAGAAGCTATCTTCTTACTTCTTCTCTTGACCTTGCAATCTCTTATCTATGTTCAACATCATAAACTACATTATATCCTTAATTTCATCCATTCCATTTGAAGATGTGGAAGCTTAAGGAGCTAGAGAAAGGGTCTTTCATGTGGAAGGTATGGGAATAGGGGCTATTATTGGTTGGTAATTTGGGATATCAAGGAAGAAGGGCATAGGAGGCCTTGGGGATAACTTTCCTCCTTGTGTCAATATGTTTTCTACCCTTATTTCTATTTCATTAGCATTTGGTAATATTTTCCCTCCCATGGTTTGGAATGTAGTGGAAATATCACTCTTAGAAGCTCTAAGGTAATGTAAGAATGCATTACCAGGACTAGACTTTATTGTAGTAGGTATTCTATCCCATATCTTTTGAAATTTGTAGTTAAAATTAGTCATGTATTCATGGGGGGCTCTTTTTATAGTAGCTAGTGGTTGTAAAAGTGAAAGATAGTCACGTTTATCCTCAAAATGTTTGTATAGGGCTACTCCTAACCCATCCCAATTTTTTATATAATTATGAGGCAATCCTTTATGCCATTGCAATACTTTTCCTTTCAAGGATGAAGCTAAGATCCTAACTATTATATCATCCTTTGATATTTCATGTATATTACAAACATTTGTAACTTCTTGGATGTGTTCTAAGGGAGAGATGGAAGTTTCACTAGTAAACTTTGGTATACTTTAAGAGCTAATACTGGTATGTCATGTCTTTGAGCCATTAGGAGATGACTTCCACCATTAAAGGTGGAAAAAGCATGAGCTATATCCATATAAGCAAGTGATCTATTGATATGAGTAGATGGTATTATAAGTTGAGATATAAAAATAGGAGTGGAGATAGATCTTATAGGTGTATGTGTTATTGCTACACTCCTAACTAGTGATAAAGATACTGTAGTATTTCTTCTTCTAGGATTGGATAATGAAAGCTCTTGGTATTGAAATTTACCTCTAGAAGATGCCCTTGTTTCAGCTTTGGGCATGAATCACAACAACTGTGGTCTAAAACTAGATATTAATGATGTAGAATTGACAAGTTCTTTGTGGAAATGAGTTTCTTGAAGACTTGGAATATTGAGAGTAGCACTATATTCTTAGCATCAACTCAAAATTATTCTCTTTTGACACTAGTAGACTTTTAAATCTTTCTATATGAATGTCTAACTAGGTCTACCAAAAACTATTGTCATAAAAACTTGCACCCTTGTCTAAAGTTTTTACCTAAGGACAACCTTGTGAAACATGGAAATAACCTCTGAGCTGTGGGAATTGAACTATGAGGTTGAGCCTCTAGAGAAGGCTAACTTCCTTTACTATCCAGATGCACCTAACTACTCTTAGAAGGGAAAGGGATAGAAGGTATGCACACGATACTATTGTCACAAAAGTTTGCACCCATGTCAAAATTTTTTACCTAAGGACAACCTTGTGAAACATGGAAACAACCTCCAAGCTATGGGAATTGAACTATGAGGTTGAGTCTCTGGAGAAGGCTGGCTTCCTTTACTATTAGGGTGCACCTAACTACTCTTGGAGAGGAAAGGGAAGAAGGAATGCATAAAAGAAAATCTACCTACTCTAACTTGGGTAGGTGATGCACCAAAATAGAGTGTTAAAACCGATCTCTACCCATGCATGTACTATTGAACCATCATGACACCAAAAGATATACACATCCAAACTTGCTTTAATCTAACAATCACATTGATGCAGGAGCATCCAGAGGTATAAGGGCAATCCTGTGTCACCCAAAAAAATGTACTTAGACTTAGTTTCTATTTTATGTCTTTGCATTTTTGGATACCCATTTGGCTCAAATAAAGGTTCCAACTCTCATAGTTCAACTATCAGTGCATTTAAAAATCCTGAAAAAATAGGAGCATGCAATTTGACCATCATTTTGGTGAGATTTAGAGCATTCCAGAAAAAGAATCAGGTCAAAAGGCCCCACGGTTTGAAAGTTATTGCAGTTTTTCGAGTTTTGGAGACCCCCTAAGAATGCTTCAAAGTCAGGTTTGGGGCATTAAATGACCTTGAAAAGGGTCAAAAAATGGGGGATGAGTGAAGCTTGTCCATAGGGCTATAGAGCGCTTCGAGAGCTTTCCGAAATGTAAACGGTTCGTCAATCGGAGTTACGGTTCAAAAGTTATGCCTCTCGGAAGTTCGGCTACCGTTTCTGGAATCTTCTAGAATTGCACTGACTTCTAACGTAGCTTCCGGAACCTTCTATTTTGTTGGTGGATGCCTACTAGCACTTTCTAGAATGTACTCCTAGTCCTTAACCCTCCAAGGTCTATTTAAGGAGATTTCTGGCATTGTAAAAGGCAGTTCGGATTGGAGCTTGAGAGGAGGTGCTAAAAGGAGAAATATTCTCCAGATTTATGCTATTGTAAGCCCGCAGGGCATGTTTTGAGTTTATTTTCTCTGCACTGTTTGTACCAGCTTATTTTCTCAGTTAATATAATTTCCCCTTTCTATTGTGTCTATTCTGGTTGTTGGGTTGTGTCCCCATCACACATGCAGATCAGAAAACCCAAATGAATGACACAAGGAAAGAGAGGATTCACTTATATATCATTCATAGGCCAAAAGAGATATAGTCATGCAAGAATGCAGATATCCACAACACACCAATGAGAGGAAAATATTTCTTGCACTTTACATCGGTGGCTAGAGGAGATAAGGTAGAATGTCATATAGTTAAGAGGCAAAGGGAATTTACACTGAAGTTGCAGAGCAATATAAGAGAAGTTGGAGAAGGGTTGACCAGAACAAAATCTACAAAAATTGCCTTTATAGCTCAGGCATAACTGAGATATTTTCCAACTGAAGTTACTCCACAACCACTGCCATTAAGTCTCTACGAAAATTTGGAGAAAATCTGATCTGGGTACAAATTTAGATACAATGAAATTTGATATTTTGTTGAAACAGGGCCCTGATAAAAATGATTCCATTAACCATTCTAACTGAGTAGATGGATAAATTGGGGTGGTGGAGTGTTCTCCTACTATTTACTAGGTTCAACATTCATTCAAGAGTAGTTGGAATTGATCATGAGGATCAAATCACGTAAGAAAACTTGATTTCCTTTGTTTTTGGCTCATCAGTCAGCAAAATTAGTAGGTTAATTGAATCTTACAACCCAAATGGGCCATGTGGGCCAATAGACTTTTATTTTTTCACCACCTCGCAAAGTCTCCATGCAGTTGACCACATCCAACTGACTAACCGAGCCACCTTTTCAAAACCCTGATCGTGGTGGTCTCCCAACTGCCAATGCCTTAGCCAAGCTCACTAGGAAACATGTTCTTCAAGTGCTTCCCCACAATGTTTAATTTCCTTGCATCTTCATATTGTGGGAAAGTGTTGATTATTGATCTCTATGAGATCAACGATCATGAAACATCCTCCATATGCTGTGCTTGCTCTTTAAATTTTTTAGGCCCACCAACACTTAGCATCTGACTTAGCCTAACCTGGCCCCATCAGGAATCACCCTATAGCTTATGGAACAAACCTAACCCCACAAGGACACATGGCAGTGAGGCACTTGCCTAAATTTCTTAATATCCTTTCACCTTCATGATGTGGGGAAGCACTAGCCCTCAATCTCATTTGAATCTACGGTGATCAAAATCTTATACAACTACATACCTTGTCACCTGGACAGACCAATGAGATTCTTTCTTTGTACTCTGACTCACCTAACAAATACCATGGAAGATGATCTGTTATTACCTTTTGAGAAAGGCAGGCCCATGATGTCACACTATGCCACGCATCACAAAGAGGCTTGCCCACATTCCTTAAAACTCATGCACTTTCATATTGCGGGCAAGCACCATCACTTGATCTATTTGAATCTAATGGTGGAAGGTACAACTAAGAAAATGTGACATCACTACAACTTTAGCTTATTCATTTGGGCTCATGAGGACATGTGGTGACCTAGTGCTTGCCCGCATTGTCAGAAAGTTTGAAAAAACACAAAATGCAGGAAAGCGGGTACCAATCAAATTTCCAACTCTCTAGTAGCTCTCCCCTTTATGGCCCACAAGAAGAACATGGACCCACCTACCATGTGTCATGAAGGGGCTTCCCCACATTATGTAAAGGTAGTTCATCTTGAGAATGCAGTAAAGCACCCATCGTAGATCATGAAAGATCTAACGACATGGAAAGTGCAAGCTAGCGAAAAAATTAAAGTGTATAGTCACTTAGAAATAAGGAAATACATAAGGTTTAATCATTTTATTTTTTCTATATTTTGAGGGCAATAAATTAATATAAAAGATGGTAAGTGGCTATTGGGTGGGATTAGGTATTCAAATTCAAATTTTTTGGTGAGGGAAAAAATAGGTAACATTTCCGGCGACTCAAAGGGGACGCAAGCCAGCTATGCATATGACCAGTGGGCTTATGCATCCATTGGGCTATAGAGTCATAAAAGATTTGGATCAGTGCATTATGAAACCCTAACCCTACCTCTACAGTGGTAGAACACCAAAAACTCTATCTCTACAATTAGAACTAGAGACCAAAACTTTTGCAACCTTCAAAACTTTGAAAAACTAGCTACCTCAGAGAGAAACTTGTGCTCATGCACTTCTTAGAAAGTAGGAAACCAGCTGAAAGAAAACTACTCTAATATATACAAATATTTACAAAGAGAGGGATCAAACAAACCCATTGACTGGTTTTCTAAAATAGCTGCCCTTCCTTATCAACTAGTTTCTTATTCCATGCATAATGGAAGTTAGATGAATTAGCAAGTATGACAAGCATACTGCTGCATGGAATACCTCCTTCCCAATGCTGAAAATAGTGAAGCTTTCCAACACTAGGGTGTTGTCTTGTGGAGCAAAACATACTTGCTCCTCTTTGTGATAATCTTCCTCATGCTCTAGAGTGAGCATGATTGGAGGAAACTTGTTGATTTTTTGCAGAGCTAGATACCTTATGGGGCATCCTCTTGATGGTGTAGAGCCAAAGGAATCATCCTTAACCACTTGACTATGCTCTACAATGGTAGTCTTCAACTAGTTTAGAAATGGCTCCTCCTTTTGTTGTACACAACTTTTTTCCACATCTTGTTCATGCTGCCCATGAACCACTTCCTTTAGATCTACTAGTATGGTGTGACCTTCCACTTGTTGCTATTGTGGGACATGCTCCTCATATATAGGAGATACTGATTCAATATCTATGGAAGAGAAAATAGCATCCAACTCATCCAAAAGATCATCCTCATCATTGATCTCCTCTATTATAGTTTCAAAGACATGCACAAGTTGGGGGGCAACCTCATGTAGGTTAGCACATTCCTCCTTAAGGACAAAGCTATCCTTGAGGCTTTCTTGTCCATCCTACACATTATAGAGGGTTGTCTGCTGTAGCAAATGACTCTTTTCCTTTTCTAGCAGCAGATCCTCATTCACTAACAAGGGCTCAAAAGCCATGAATTGTTCCTCAAGGGGAGGAAAAACTTTATTTTCTTCTTCTTCTTCCTCAACAAAAGAGGGAAGCTCTTCAAATAAGAGGATTAGGTCCTCTTCCTTTGGCTCAGTAGCCTCCTCTTTGTTCTCCTTAGTAGACTGCAACTCCTCACATTGAATCTTTGTGGGTTTGGATTCACTCTCCCAAAACTTCATATTTGGACCATCAGGAGTCCATACAACTGGCCCACCTAGAAATAGGGAAATAGTGATAGGTCCAAGGAGTTCATGAAAAGTCCAACTCTCTCTTATAGGGGGTGGAGGGGCTACAATAGCAGACTCTTGTTAGGGAGGGGGCTTCTTAAAGCTTGGGATGACATATTTTGGAGAGGGGGTGGGGAATCTACCTCCTTGACTTGAAAATGAGATAGATGGAGCCTCTTTTCCTCCTATTTTTCTACAAAAAGTTACCTTCCAAGGTTCTCCTCAAAATGTCTTTGTCTCTCCCTCTCTTCTTCTTTTTGCCACATTATACGGGGAACATGATGAGCCAACTCAAAAATATCATAAACCTCAATCGCCATGCTACAAAAAAGAGGGTCATCTTCCCATGTTTCCCTATCATTTTGCAACTCAACATTCCAAGCATCCATAAGGAGTTTAATTTGAGAGAAATCCCCATAATCTATATCTAGGTATGGATATTCAACATGGCTAAAAAATCTTCCAAGTTCAGCAAACTTGAAACCCAAGCTATCTAAGTAATCATAGAGTAATCCTACCTTTGACATGTGATTACTATGAGGTTCCAAGGGAGACTAGATAGGTTGATGTAGGGGGTGAGGGGGATGAGGGATAGCCTCTTCATGATATGGGGGTGAGAAGGATCTCTATTAAAAGAATCCATGATAAAGCATTCAATTAACTAATCTCATAGAAAAATCTTGAAAACATAAAAGATCATAGATGATCTTTACACATACCAACACTGTTTCTGCTTGAAACCAATAGATTTTCACTAGAGTCACTATGGTGTTTGATTGGATGCATCCAAAATCTAGTGGCACTTAGAATAACACCCAAATTCTAAGTGTATTAGGATCAACTGGCTAACTAGTAGACTTATGTAGTTGAATCTTCTTTGTCCCATCGGGCATGCCAAAAACTATTGTCAAAAAAGTTTGCACCCATGTCAAAAGTTTTTACTTAAGGAAAACCTTATAAAACATGGAAACAACCTCCAAACTGTGGGACTTGAACTATGAGGTTGAGTCTTCGAAGAAGGCCGACTTCATTTACTATTAGGGTGCACCTAACTACTCTTGAAGAGGAAAAGGGAGAAGGAATGCATAAAAGAAAATCTACCTACTCTAACTTAGGGGGGTGATGCACCAAAATAGAGTGTTCAAACCAATCTTTTCCCATACATGCACTATTGAACCATTATGACACCAAAAGATATACACATCCATACTTTCTTTAATCTAACAATCACATGCAGATCAGAAAACCCAAATGAATAACACAAGGAAAGAGAGGATTCACCTATATACCATTCATAGGCCAAAAGAGATATAGTCATGCAAGAATGCAGATATCCACAACACATCAATGAGAGGAAAATAGTTCTTGTACTTTAAATCAATGGCTAGAGGAGATAAGGTAGATTGTCATACAATTTAAAGGCAAAGGGAATTTACACTAAAGTTGCAGAGCAATATCATAGAAGTCGAAGAAGGGTCGACAAGAAAAAAATCTAAAAAAATTACCTTTATAGCTCTGGCATAACTGAGATATTTTCTAACTAAAGTTACTCCCCAACCATTTCCATTAAGTCTCTAGGAAAATCTAGACAAAATCTGATTTGGGTATAGATTTAGATACAATGAAATTTGATATTTTGTTGAAACAGGGCCCTGATAGAAACGATGCCATTAACCATTCTGACCAAGTAGATGGATAAACTAGGGTGGTGGAGTTTTCTCCTATTGTTTACTAGGTTCAACATTCATTTGAGAGTAGTTGGAATTGATCATGAGGATCAAATCATGTAAGAGAACTTGATTTCCTTCATTTCTAGCTCATCAGTTAGCAAAATCAACAAGTCAACTGAGTCTTACAACCAAAATGGGCCACATGGACCAATAGCCTTTTATTTTTTTGCCACCTCACAAAGTCTCCATGTGTTTGACCACATCTAACTGACTAATAGAGCCACCTTTTCAAAACCCTAACCGTGGTGGTCTCCCAACTGCCAGCCTTGATTGCCAATGCCTTAGTCAAGCTCGCTAGGACACATGTCCTTTAGGCACTTCCCCACAATGTTTAATTTCCTTGCATCTTCATATTATGAGAAAGTGCTGATCATTGATCTCTATGGGATCACCAATCGTGAAAGATCCTCCATATATTGCGCTTGCTCTTTAAAAATTTTGGGCCCACGAACACTCAACATCTGATTTAGCCTAACCTGGCCCCATCTGGCATCACCCTATGGCTTATGGAACAAACCCAACCCCACAAGGACATGCGGCAGTAAGGTGCTTTCCTGCATTACTAAATATCCTTTTACCTTCATGATGCAGGGAAGTGCTAACCCTCGATCTCATTTGAATCTACAGTGATCAAAATCTTATACGACTGCATATCTAGTCAGCTGGATAGACCAATGTGATTCTTTCTTTATACTCTAACTCACATAAAAAATACCACAAAAGATGATCTGTTATTACCTTCTAAGAAACGTAGGCCCATGATGTCACACTATGCCACATGTCACAAAGGGGCTTGCTCGCATTCCTTAAAAGTCATGTACTTTCATATTGCGGGCAAGTGCTAACCTTTCATCTATTTGAATCTGATGGTGGAAGGTACAACTAAGAAGATGTGACATCATTAAAACTTTAGCTTATTCATTTGGGTCCATGAGGACATGTGGCAACCTAATGCTTGCTTGCATTGTGAAGAAGTTTGACAAAACACAAAATGTGGGAAAGCAGGTGCTAATCGAATTGCCAACTCACCTGTAGCTCTCCCCTCTGTGGCCCACAAGAAGAAAATGGACCCACCTACCATGCATCGTGAAGGGGCTTCCTCACATTATGTAAAGGTAGTTCATCTCGAGAATGTGGGAAAATTCCCACCGTAGATCATGAAAGATTTGACGGTGTGGAAAGTGCAGGCCATCGAAAACATTAAAGTGCATAGTCACTTAGAAATAAGGAAATACATAAGGTTTAATCATTATATATTTTTTGTATTTTAAGGGCACTACAATAATATAAAAGATGGTAAGTGGCTATTAGGTGGGCTTAGGTATTTGAATTCAAATTTCTTGGTGAGGGAAAAAATAGGTAACAGATACTAACCTAATCTATCCTAAGGAGGTGATGCACCAAAATAAAGTGTTCAAACCAATCTTTTCCCATACATGCATACTTTAACTATTATGACATCAAAAATATATAGATTCATACTTGTTTAAATCCAACAATCACATGTAGATTAGACAACCAAAATGAATAACATAGGGAATAAGAGAGTTCACTTATATATCATTCATAGGTCAAATGAGATACAATCATGCAAATTGTAGATAGCCACCAAATATTGAAGAGAGGCAAATAGATCTTGCATAGTCATCAATGTCTTAAGCAGATAAGGTAGAATGTCATTAGGTCCAAAGGCAAAGGGGATTTATAGTGAACTTGTAGAGAAATATCAGAGAAAACAAAGAAGAGATGACTCTAACAAAGAATTACAACTTTTATTTTAAAGTTAAAGTATAATTGAGATATTTTTGACTGAAAGTTACTCCACAACCATTGCCATTAAGTGCTGATAGAAAAATCAAGGCAATCCAAACAATATATTTGATTTGGTACACTTTTAGAGGCATGAAAATCATCAAACCCTAACTAGAAGAAACCCTAAAGTGATAGAAATGGTTCCATTTAATGCATAACCAAGAAAATGGATAACCCATATAGTGGAGAGATGTCCTTTGCATAAATTCTAGCCCTACATTTATTCGAGAGTTTTTGGGATTGATCATGGACATTAGATCACATAGAAAACTACCTTTATTTATTTCTATCTTAAAAAATCAAATAAGTCAATAGGTCAACTAGGTCAAGCAATTGGAGAGCACCACATGGACCAACCATGTTATTTCTTTTCACCATCTTGCAATTTTTTTACAAGTTTGACCACCATATCATATAACTTTTGTTACCTTTTAAGACTTAATTGCAACTACTTGTGAAATTGTGGACTTTACTGTGATGTAACTATTGTTGTCATCTTTCAAACTAGGCCCATCATGTATACATGTTGACCTCTCACTTTGTTGCATGAAATAACTACCTTGCATCTTCACAAAGAAACAAAGAAAAAACCATGGATCTTATCCCATCTGATCATCTCAAAAGTTCATTAATCTTGTCATAATAATAGCCAATAGGAATTTTGGTCCCATGCCAAATCATCTGGCAACCTTCCACCTCACCTACATCCCATAAGTAAAATCAAACCCATGATGGAAGAATGAATTAGAGAATGTCAGTTGGACTCTACTCTAACAATTCCAATAGCTGCAAGAAAGAAGGCCCACCCTAGACATGTGGCATGATGTCACTTTGTCACATGAAATAAGAAATGAAAATTTCCTAATAGTGACAAGGTCATGGTCATAGGTCATGAAAGATTGGACAATGAAGAAGTTGAACCAATTGATGACTATGTTGACCAAGGAAATGGGCCCATGGAGTTACATGGAAACATGTCACTTTGTCACTATGACAAAAGGGACTACATTTTCTAATAGTGATAAAGTGACAACCCTTGATCCTTTTGCATCTGATAGTGGATAAAAAATGGGCCCACAAAGATATTAAATCATGCATCTTGGCAGCAGGGTAAAATCAACCAACAAACACCAATCACATCATCAAATTTTAGGGTATTAGATCCATAAAAAAATTACTCACAACCATTACCAAGTCATTCCAACTTTTAGGCAAAGAACACAAAATCAAGAGAACTCTAATTTCTTTGTCAAGATCATTTAAATGATCTACAATAGATCCACCTTCTGTCATCTTCATAGTAAATAAATGCTTCATGAGAAATATCATGTTTGAAGCAGAGGGCTTTTCATAAAATTTTGCTAGGGTTTACATCATGTCTTTCATTGTCTTCACTTTTGTAATGTTAAATGTCACTGATGGTTCCAAGAAAAATTGAATGCTTCCAAGTGCCTTTCTATCTAAAATCTCTCAGTCCTCATCTATCATAGTTCCATGTTTCTTTGTTTTTCCTTCCAATGGCTTCCATAAATCCTTTTGATAAAGATAGTCTATTTGCATCTTCCATAACTAAAATTTTTGCCCATTAAACTTCTCCACCTTTAGCTTATCATTGTCTTCCAATGATCCCACTCAACCATTAGACCTTCCTATAGAGGATCGCTAAAAAAAAAATGATGATTGTCTAGCTAAAAAAAAAAGATGACCATTTGGCTTTGATACCACTTATTAGGATTAACCTTAGACAAAAATAATAGTTACATGAAAATATAACCAATATCAAAAAATAATAGATCACATAGAAGAGAACACAAGGCACTAGGATTTAATGTGGTTCACCCAATCCATGGGCTATGCCCACTAACATCAAGTCCAATATTATTATTATCTATTGATTACAATCTGCAATCCCTTAGAGCTCAATACCACCACAAGAAGCTATAGTATCACCATTACATTATGAAATCCCTAACCCTAAGCCTTTTTATACAAGAATTTTTCCACTTACAAAATCAAGGCTACAATAAGTCATCCAATAGGAAAATACTAGCCAATGTCTTTTACAATATAATGTCTTTTTTAGCTTCAAAGGTACTGCCCTCGAAAACCCCCATGGGACATGGGTTATTTCCCCTCAACCCTACCTTGTACTATGACAAGGAGCACACTTGGGGCGCTGCCCCTTAACCCATGTAGAAATAATATGGGGAGAAAACCACACCAAATAAAATTTTGAGTCTAATCAGGCTCTAAATCACAACACTTTTCCTCTTTAGAATTATCAAATGATGTAGCATCCTTGTCAATCTCCTCAGCCAATAGTGTAGTAATGGTTGTTGAAACCTCATCAACATTATTTTCATATGGAAAGGGTCTCAATAATCTAACCCTTGGTAAAGATGCCTAAACATGAGTGTAGCTGTCATCCACTAGAAAACATAAATCATTGTAGTGTTGTTCTACAAGGGATATACATATCCTTAACCTTTGTTTTATTGAGTTCTTGAAGTCCTCAAAATAATTTATCATAACATAATCAAACTTATCTCCTAGTTGTTCATTGAACTCTATTATCTAGTGTGTGACAGATGTTTTTTTCTTCCACATAACTTTGCCAAATATGGGAAAACTATTTTTCACAAAGAAGAATATACACATGATGAGTGAGCTAAATGTACATGATGTATTTTTGGCCTTCCTAATTGCTTTTAGATTCTCTGAGATTAGTTGAAGTTGTAACTCAACTAGGTCATAAGAATGATCATGTTTAACAATCTTGTAGCCAAGGTCAACTACCATAAAGGAAACACTATTTAGTTAGCTCAATTGAAAGAACTTACGGTGTGCATTAACTCACCCTAAAAATGCTACCAAGGGATCTAAAATTGTACCTATTGACATCCCTCACTTGTTCCATATGGTTCTAGTGTTTCTCTCAATGATTTCCTTTGCATCGCTTCTCATAATCTTTGATCTATCCAAGGTAGGGTACCTTAATACTCATGCACAATCCTCTTTGAAATCCTAATAGGTCCATCTTCCAACCAAACTTGGTTATCATGGATTCTTCTCAATATGATCTTTATTTAGAGTGGTTAGCAAAAGTGGTGGGAAAATACTAATGCTTCTCCAATGGCACTAGAACCCCACTTGTCCTCCAAGCTCACCAATGGCCAAATACCCTCAAACGATACAAATTTTCCTCCAAATGTTTAGGAAAGATAAAAATAGTGTAAAAAAGGTGTATTAAATAAGATTCAATCACTTTTAGCCTTTTATGCAACTCCCATCAATCAAATTCTTCAAAATTGCCTTCTAGGCCTAGTTGCCCCAATTAGCCATGCAGTGACTATTTTTCCTCCTTTTCTTAGAACTTCTCCAAAGGAATCAAGAAAAAAAATTACATTCTCAAATATCCTTTTCATAGTTGTACAACATACTCAAATTTCAATATGGACTTCTTTGGAGTGTGTGTCCTTAAAACATGACTGTTACTATTTTTGGAGGGTTAATTAGAAGGTTTTACAAAGAAACCATACTCCATACCTACCCAAACTTCATGAAATTAATAGGATCCTCCTTATTTGCACCCAATTAGAGGAATCCCTAACCAATTTCAACCTATGAGGTGTTTAGATGTAAAAGCCCTAACTTCATGCTTCAAAACCCTCAAATCCTAGGGTATCACCAACCTCAGTCAATTTGTCACCTCAAAGACCCCAATTTTATGATCCATCATGTATTCAACATATGCTAAAAGGTTATCAAATGAAAAGTTTACCTTCTTAAGCCACATGTACGACTGTGTAAAGGTAGACATCAACTTAGGTACCCAAAACCATGCTTTCACCAATCAACTTTGCATTTTCTCCACATTCTCCTACAAATATTCATTTTTCTTGCATATTTAGGGTTAGTAATACATGTTAGAACTTACAGGGTCCATCCCATGGTTTAGGTTTGCAAACATAGGATGTAACCCTCATTTACACATTGGAAACAATGCAAAAACTATGAGTTTCAACGTAGTAGCAGTAATAAAAGTTGAAAATTGTTAATCAATGCACCAAATTAGATTCAAAACCATTCAATACTTCCTTAACAACATTTATGAAAGGTTTCTACATCAAATACACTTCCAATTTGCAAGAAAACTCAATATTTCATTCAATTCCTAACTATTTTGTACATTTTCCTATGTGTTTGCCATACAACCCATGTTTCTTGCCTTTCCTAAGGTTATTAAAACTTAAATAGGCTCATAACAACCTGTCCAACCAATCATGGTGGTTGAAAAAGGATTATTCAAACAAACAAATACAAAATCCCACTTTCCCTCCCAAACAAAATGTAACTCTTTGAATTTGAAATTCAAATTTCAAACTTTGGTTTTATTCATTGCCGAACAACCTAATTTACTCCATTGACTTGTGAATGTTAAAATGGATTTATTAGATGCACCTAAACATGAAACTACCCCTAATCTACCCCATATGGCTCTATTGGCCATTTTTACAACATGTTGCTCCTAGGTCCTTACCAAGACTTCTAGGACTTGTGACTTTCAAATCAAAGTGCTCATTACACATTGCCATTATTGGTTTTAATATGTCCCAATTAACATGCAAAGATGCCTTTGATCTTCTAACTTCATCTGGTTCCAAGGTGTTCTTAGATGATTGGATACGTGCCCCTACACCATACACCCCACCTTCAAAGCAACTCTTATCCCAAGAGTGAAGGGGTATTGTTTTATTGCCTCCCATTCTTCTAGATGGATGTTTGTTACTTTTCACCTACAACTCAACATCCTACATAAGAGTATTACCTGCATGCAATTCATTAGAAACAAAAAAAATTGGATCGTTGTTACCATTCATGGTAACCTGATGCATGATGCTCCTGCATCCGACTCCCATGGTAGGAAAAATTTTGTGAATATGGATCCACAAAATGAAGTAGCCACTGTTGACATTTTTTTTTTCCCTTCCTCCAACACATAGCTGGAACAAGTATCCGATGCTGAAATTTCTCCTTTGCAACGAACTCTATCCAAGCATAAATCTCATCCTCATTCAATCTTGTTGAATTAATCACACTTGTAATAAATCTAGCAACACCATACCAATCTTCCTTTGCATACCACACATGACTAACAAGATCCTCATGCAAAAAATCATCAATATCTTTTAAACTCATATCAAAGACAACATCCCATGATTCATAAGAATTTACCTGTTTGACATCTTCATCTTTGCTTGCCTCTTTTATGTCATCAACAATGCACGTAACTACTCCACTTGCTTGATCTCCAACTAAGGCACTATACTTCTCCTCCATTGCTGCAATCTTCAAATCATCTTGATCTACTTCAGGTTCGTAAATCTTGTCATCTTTATGCTCTTCCTCTTCTTGTTCATCTTCTTCAACTTTAGGTTCACAAATGATTTCCTCTTCATCCGCTTGCTCTTCCACTGGATCATCTTTCTTTTCCACATCCAAGGAATTATCAACATCTCTTTTTTGGTGACATGCTCTTGGTTTTTGCAATTCAGCTTCTAATTCATTCCCTTGCTTCTGCAAATCAACTAGCAATGATTGTTGATTTCTTGCTCTAAATTTCTCAAGTTGAGGAATCCTTAGAATCCATCCAATCACAAAATTCATCTTCTTCTTTCTCTTCTCCATAATCAAGTCTTTAGAAGACAAATCTAATTCAACACAAAAACCTTTTGCAAACTGGCTCACAGTTGGTGATCTGTCTACACAATCAAGAACTTCTTGACAAACTTCACCCAAATCAAGGTCCTGGTGCAAACTGCCTCACGTTCAACGATCTGTCTGCGCACTCAGGAACTCTCACTCTGCTAAACTTCACCCAACCAAGGTCCTGGTACAAACTGCCTCACACTTTGGTGATCTACTTGTACACTCAGGAACAACCTGCTCTGATACCACTGATGATGGGCCACACCACCCGTACCAACTCACAACCAAAAATGCAACAATATGGAGATAGAGAGATGACAAAAATGCTTCATAAAGCATCCATTAATACTTGAAATCCATTAGAAGAGATTACATTTGAAGAGCTTACAATGCAAGAACTTCCATTTCTCGAACTTCCATTAGAAGAGCTTCCATTTCTTAAACTTCTTAAACTTGATTACAAACGATTATAAGCCTTGCTTAAATAGGCACTTCTAACCCAAGACATTACAAACACAAGTAATGTGGGATAAAAGGTAAATAAAACTACCTTTAAATAAATATTAAATTCCCACCCAAATACAACTAAGCACCCGACAAATATTAAATGCATGATTTAAGGAACTTTCCACAAACTTCTAAGATGCCACCTACACATCTCGATTAATGGAATGACAACTATTTTTATTATTTTCTATTTATGCCATCCATGCACCTTGAAAATAGAAATTCCTCTTTTCTCCTTTTTTGTTCCTATTTTTTTATTATTTTCCTTCCATTTTCGTCACTTTCTCTCTCCTCCATAATTTTTTTTTTTTTTTTTTTGTTTTTTTTGAAATTTAATTTTCCCATGTAAGATGCTCCTGCATCAGACTCCGTTGGTAGATAGAAAAGTGTGTCCCACACTTTGATGCCAAAAGAATGATATACTACCATCTTCATCTTCACCAAAAGCTACAACCTCAATAGGGACAAGAAAAACCAACATGCAAATCTTCCACATTTTTTTTTTGCTGATGCAAAGGAGAAATTTCAGCATCAGATACTTGTTCCAGCTATGTGTTGGTGGAAGAGAAAAAAAAATTGTCAACAGTGGCTACTTCATTTTGTGGATCCATATTCACAAAATTTTTCCTACCATGGGAGTCGGATGTAGGAGCATCATGCATCAGAAAAAAAAAAAATGTGGAAGATTTGCATGTTGGTTTTTCTTGTCCCTATTGAGGTCGTAGCTTGTGGTGAAGTTGAAGATGGTGGTATATCATTCTTTTGGCATCAAAGTGTGGGACACACTTTTCTATCTACCAAGGGAGTTTGATGCAGGAGCATCTTACATGGGAAAATTAAATTTCAAAAAAAAAAAAAAAAAAAATTTATAGAGGAGAGAGAAAGTGATGAAAATGGAAGGAAAATAATAAAAAAATAGGAACAAAAAAGGAGAAAAGAGGAATTTCTATTTTCAAGGTGCATGGATGGCATAAATAGAAAATAATAAAAATAGTTGTCATTCCATTAATCGAGGTGTGTAGGTGGCATCTTAGAAGTTTGTGGAAAGTTCCTTAAATCATGCATTTAATATTTGTCGGGTGCTTAGTTGTATTTGGGTGGGAATTTAATATTTATTTAAAGGTAGTTGTATTTACCTTTTATCCCACATTGCTTGTGTTTGTAATGTCTTGGGTTAGAAGTGCCTATTTAAGCAAGGCTTATAATCGTTTGTAATCAAGTTCAAGAAGTTCAAGAAATGGAAGCTCTTCTAATGGAAGTTCGAGAAATAGAAGTTCTTGCATTGTAAGCTCTTCAAATGTAATCTCTTCTAATGGATTTCAAGTATTAATGGATGCTTTATGAAGCATTTTTGTCATCTCTCTATCTCCATATTGTTGCATTTTTGGTTGTGAGTTGGTACGGGTGGTGTGGCCCGTCATCATAACCTTATTGCTTGTTGATTGTGAACAGTCATATTTTATCCTTGACAAATACTTCATAGCTTGATGTATGAGTTCATACAGACCCTTCCACTTATCCTTCATGGAGAGGCTCACTATTTTGTTCACTTTTGTCACCATAGGACACCATATGGTACCTATGAGTACTCCATTTGCTATCACTATCTGCTTGCAATCAAAATTTTGAGCACTGTCTTGAACAACCACCTCCTTCATAACCATAAGGGATGGCTTATGTGGTAGACCTATCACATAATGGTGACTCTATCTCTACTCCTATAATTTCACATATTCCTTCTTTCCAGAACAAATGATCCTTTCCTTGTCATGACCTAGTAAAGGATTCAATTGAAACTTCACACCATCCTTATGCACTACATAGTCATTAGATGAACCAAAATGGATTGTGTTCCTTGAGGCTTGCCAAGGCCTTCCAAGGATTACATGGTAGCATGTCATAGGAATGACACCACAAAGAACTTGATATTTATACTTTCCTATATAGAAAACAACTATTGCTTGTTCCTTTACAACAATATTTTGTGTATCACTTACCCAAGATGCCTTATATGGTTTATCAATAGGAAACTTCTTCAATCCTAGTTTATTAACCATTTCATAAGACACTAAATTGTTAAAGGAACTAGAGTCTATTATCATCTTGTAAATCTTACCATTGCTCATGCAATTTTTCCTGAAGATGGATGGTCTTATCTCCTTTTTCTACTACATTTGTGGTCCTCTTCTCACCATCAAGAATTCTCCTTCAAGTTCAGGGTCTGCATTATAGGTCTTCTTTTCTTCCTCTTCTTCTTGGGCTAAGGTGCCTCTCTTCTCCACCTTCTTGAAATCCACTCCTTTCTTAGAGCACTTGTAGGATCGATGCCCCACTCCTCCACATGTGAAGCATGTACCTATGAAAACTCTATTACCTCTTCCACCTCCAAATCTTCCTCCTCTAGAACCTCCCCTTGTCTCAGATGTAGACCTTTTATCTTTCTCTTTGTCTTGATTGCTTGAATTATTAGGTTGACTCCTTCCACCTCTTCCTCTCATGGAAGATCCTCCTCTATTAGTTAGCCTTTCATTCCTTCTTTTCAACTTCTCCTCTTCTTGGATTTCCAACTTAAAACATTCCCCAAGGTTCCTAGGGATGTTCAAACCAATCTCATCTTGAATGCTATACTTTAGCCCACTCATGTACCTTGCAAATTTTTATTCTTCATCTTCTACTCCTCCTCTAATGCTTAGGGTATGAAATTTCTTAGTATATGTCATGACATCCATATCATTTTTGCTTCAAGTTATTCCTCTTCATCTTCATTTGTATAGCCAAATCTGATGGCAAAAATTGTATGCTTACCATTGTCTTCATCCTTTCCCAATTTAAAATCTTGTTGAGGCCTCTAGCCATCCTCTCATTTTGAAAACTTGTCCACCACTTCTACTAACCACTCTACATTAGATCTTAATTCACCCAGTTTTCAAAACTTAAGGAAAGTCTATGGCACAAATTATTCTTATCAATAATTTTGTTCTCCTCCTTCAACAGACCATTGCCACATAACTTTTGGTAGAGTTCCCTAATATCTATGTCCCAAACCTCTCCTACTTTGCAAGTGTAGTGGCATCACACATCCTGAAACATAAAAACCTTTGGTGGTATCATGGATAATGTACCAAATAGATTTCCCTTATACACAATCTCAGAAATTGAATGAAATAGGGAATGTCTCGAATCATTTCTAATTAACTAAACAAAAATTCCTTCTGCTACTTCCTAACTATTGTTGACAAACTAGTTTCCATATTTGACTCATTGGGTTTGTGAAAATGAGATAGCATAGCTCAACACAAGCTAAATAGCTCTCAAATCTAATGAATGAGGTCAAGTTGTAGTGTTATCTAGTTTTCAAAGGCTTGAATCTCCTTTTTCTAATCACCTTCTTTCTCTTTGTTCTCTTCAAACTCTGGTAGGCGTAAATAAGAAAAAAATTGACTATATAACCCTTCAAATTTGGCATTAATTTCTTAGTGCTTACACATTCATAAACTCAACTATTATAGGATTTTCACCATGCTTGAATAACATAGAAAGCTAAAAAAAAACTACGATATCTCTATTACTTAGCTATAACTATAATTCCTTTCATGCTCGATAGAAACTATAATTTTTCCATGCTCGAAAACAACATAGAAAAAAATGTAAAATGATAGATTTTTTCTTGGTTCTAATAACTTCATTTCATCTTGATTCATGCATATATAATCCTTTACGAACTTAGATATTTGGAACTGATGCATAATATAATTTTTCAAATGTTATTTCCACACATACCTTTAATTTCCTAGTTGGGGGTAATGTTATAACATAATCCGTTAGATGAAGTGACCTCATTTGCACTAGATGTATTGTAATCTTCCTTCTTTTTCCATGTCTTTCTCATCTACATCTTCATCTTTTCAATATCAACCTTTCCTTTACCTCTTTTGAATTCATTGCTTGGTGTAGGTGACTAAGTTGGATAGTTTCTATTGTCATGACTAGTCTTAAGACAACTCAAACATACAATCTTATTTAACCATCTATTGTAAGTAATTTTGAAGTGTGTCCTAATGTAATTTTTAGGAATGTGACCATACTCTTGGCAATAATGACAATTGTACCTTGTATTGTAATCCAAATAATAAGAATCTCCATCATGGTTTGCCTTTTTCTATTTTTTTGATGTCCACTAGGATGTGGATATACATTCATATTCCTATGTCCATACCTCTAACAATTGTAACAATAACCTTCAAATCTCTGAGTGTTGGTGGTCTTGATCTTACATTCATTTTCTTGATGTCCTTGCTTCTGTCATCTATGTTAGTGTCCCTTTAATTCATGCTTAGAATTCTTATTTCTAGCATTATTCCTACAAAAATTTGATGTATGACCTAATTTTATACATTGATGACAAGTGGGTTTGATGTTCATTCTCTCATTGTTCTTTTGTTCACCACTCTTATTAGTAGTAAAATATCCCAAACCAACAATGTCATTTTTTGAGCTTGGTGCTTCCATTATTTTTTCAAAAAACTTGATGGCTTCACTAGGCTTGTTAAGATTTTCTTTTTCGTCTTCAATTCATTCTATAGTAGGGTGTTTTGTGTTTCCAAAGTTGTAATCTCAATGTCCTTCCTATTCAATTCTTGATTTGCAATAATCAGCCTATTCATTATATTTGCATGTTTGCAAGCTTTCGCACATCAGATGTCTTCTCGTCAAGTCTATTATCTAGTAGTCTTTTGTCTTCTTCAATCATGGATCTATCTTGTTTAGCTTTCTCTTTTAGTTTAGTTTTCTCACACAAAAATATTTATTGTGCTTCTTGTTCTATTTTCAAATTCATGACTTCTTCACTTAGGGCATTAGTCTTTTCCATCAGATCTACAATTGCTTCATTAAACTCTTCTCAGTTTCTATCCTTAAATAATCCTGTAGTGTCTACTTCTTGATATTTAGTGTCATCTTATTGAATAGATATCTCCTTTCTTCTTTTTAATTAATGTTGCAATTCATCTCTTTCCTCCTTGAGTTGATGTAGGGCAGGCTATATTTCAATCTTTTGGTTCTCAATAGTCTTTCCCAACTTGTAGACTTCCATCTTCAAGATCTTACCTCCAAATATGTCAACCTTTCCTTTCTAAAAAACTAATCTCTGATACTAACTATTAGAAGTACCAATAGGAAATTAAGTTCTGAGAGGAGGGGGAGGGGGTGGGGGTGGTGAATCAACACTTAAAATTCAAGCTTAAAAATAATTCACCATATATCCATCTCATAGCTTTGCATATAAACTTGAATAATTAACCATTCATCACATCCATAGCATAAAGTAAATAACACATAATACATCAGATTTGGTTACCAAGAAACCCTCCAAGGAGAAGGTAAAATTAGGGTGGGGATGAAACCTACAAATCTCCACTACTACAGTTGTAAAGTGTGGCCTATTATGGCTATAAAGTTTTGATCATAAGCTATTGTCTAACCTATGAGGTGTCTTCCCTATTAAAGGCTTACAAGAATGTTATGTCCCACCTTAACTAAAGGATTTTAGACTCACAATTGAGTAAGCACTCTATCAAGATATTTAAAATAGCCTATTAGGACTACTCTATTAAGAGATTTACTCTATTTCACCTGTTAGGATGATTGATCACCTAATCCTTCTATTAGCACCTTTCTTCTTGATCTCAGATCTCCTCTTTATTGTTTGAACCTTGACACTCTTAATTAGATTTCTCCTTTCACTACTTATTGCTTGTCTCTTTTCCTCTTAGACTAATTATACTTTTCATAACTCTGTCATAGCCATCATAGCCACCATGAATACTCTCTAGCTTCTTAGCATTCATCTTCTTGCACATGGATAAACTCTTTAGGCTTTACCTCCTTAAATAAACATTGGTGGAGATGGGCTAGGTAAAAATCAATGGTTTTGGTTGATCCATATTGCCACTTTAAACTTCCCTTAATCTAATTGGTTGCATGCATTGTATAGGGATTCAAAATATGACTCCATACTTATCTCGTATAATCATAGATTCATGATTATGTCAACCCAAAAATGGTTTACATAGTAGTTTGTGCCATAACAAATAATTATGTCATTCACTATTCACTTGAAATTAACAGGCTTTGTTGCTTAGCCTTCATCGTGCTTTGAATGTTGTAACTTAGTTTTTTTATAACTCAAAAATTACTGTTACTTTGTGCCTGAGACTACTTGACATAAGAGTGACTTGGCACATACTACCTACTCGACATCTACTAATGCTCTGCACTGACTAGTGATATTACTTGGCATGAATTGTCTAGATAATTATGCTAAACATTCTTTGATCACTTAGGTTACACATGCTCAACTCACTCTAATCACTTGGCATGCACTATGCACTCGGCTTGCATTGTTCTTTTCTAAATAAGGACTAAGTATTTTGTCACTACCTTGTCAAAACTAAAATGAGATCAACATAAAACATGACTCTTTTATAAAAAACAAAGAAATCATATATGCAAAGAACTATATATATATATATATATATATATATATATATATATATATATATATATATATAGAGAGAGAGAGAGAGAGAGAGAGAGAGAGAGAGAGAGAGTAATAAAAAATAATTATATTTAATTAACTTAATCTTATTTACTCATTAAATATCAATTAAAACTTAAATATAATTAAATTTCAAATTAAATTAATACTAAATAACACTAGCTATATTAAAATAAGTTATAACTCACAGATTAAATATTATATATATATATATATATATATATATATATATATATATATATATATATATATATATATATATATATATATATATATATATATATATATGAGTAGTCCCTTCTCTATTAAATTAAAATATAAAAGTTACATATTCACAAAAAGGGCTAGGATATAAAAGATCACCACATGAGAGTACACTCAGTACCAGGCCAAAAATTAGAAAATCTATTCATAAACAAAAAACCCTTAGCTGGCCAAAGTTGTTCTAGCCAATGGAGGAGGATCTTGTCTATCATGAAAACCCCAATGATTTTTGCGGTTGGCCAGAGGATCAGGTGGAACCCAACCATCTTCAGTAGTAGCATTATCATATTTTCCTTCTTCCTTCATCCTAGGAGGGAAAATGGCCAGATCTAGATGAGGGAAGGACCACTTGGGGTCAAAGGAAGGAGAAGTCAGCCAACCATTAGAGGCAAGAGAAATAATAGGAGGAGAAATTGAGAACCATCCAAAACCATGCCACAGAGAAACTAAGCAGTGATGTTGAACATCCCTAAGAAGTGCACAATTAGTAGTGCCCATGAGGTAGAGTATGATCTACCAAAGAAAAATTTGATAGAACTCAAGTGACTATATATGGGGTATTACTCGAATGGTTAAGAAGCTCTTGAAAGTGGTCCACCTCTAGAACCACTTTGTTGGCTTGTATTTGAATCTAGAGCAACAAATTATTACACATGCAAGATTTAGTATACATAGAAATATTGATGTTAAGAAAAGTGTGAGTAAAAAGCACAACATTTCTATCTTTCCATAAAGTGAAAAAAATCTCCATCTTTAAAGCATGTCAAACATAACAAAACTTAAAAGAAATTCTAGTATAGTCACCCAAAATAATGATATGCCAAGAGAAAGGCTCTGGCCTAAATGGTATGAAGAAATCATAAGTCCAAACCCAATACAATTGAACTCTATAATAGAACCAAAAGATATGCATGAAATACTTTGGTTAACCAAAAAATGGGCACCAAGGGTCATGAATACCTAGACGCTTGACCCAAGGACCCAGGGGTAGACCATGAAAGAGGACATGCTAGTAAAATTGTGCAATCTTCAACTCAATAATGGATTTCCAAATAATATTCAATCTATATCTCCAATTTTGTTATGTGGAGTGGAGATCCAAGCATTGGTTGAGATTCTCAACCATGGGAAAGTGGGGCACCAATCAAATATATCCCATCTTAGGCTTGATATAACAAGAGGAGTACACGGATACCATTTCCAATCCTTCCAACAAGGCTTGATGGACTAGCTGCCAAGCTTGTAAAGAAAATGAGATGGAAATGCAAAGACTAGTAAATCAAAAGTCTATTGATATGGGAAAGATAGACAAAACTAGATCTACATATCATCCAAAGATTTCATACTCATAGTGGCTCTAGAAAAAAATACTTGGGTGTCCTAATGCCACATTTGAAAAACGACAAAGCATTGACACCTTGAATCTTAGTTAGGGGAACACTGTCAATGGAAAATAGGGGTGACCTATTAGAAATAGGGATTATTGAAAGGGGGGACAATTAGTAATCTACAAACTTTAGTCACCAACTAGATATTATTTCTTACTTTAAACTATACATAACAAAGTAATAAAGTAATCTTGAACAGTAATAGTGAAAATACACAAAGATAATGCATAACACCATATTTTATTAACTAGGAAAACCCTAGCCAAGAGGAAACCTTGGTGGGGATGATACCCACTAGATAATATATTGATATATAAGTTTCTTTTTAGAGGATGGACCCTATTAGGAGTTAACGAAAAAATTCAGTATAAGGAGTCTCTATTAGAAGACTTTGAATCCCTATTAGGAGTTGTAGTATAGTAGATGCAAGATGAACCACTACCCAAACATGCACTTCCAATTACAAGAAAAGATAATTGCCCAAAAAAGTAATCAAACTTTTGGAATATAGGTACTATAACTTCTTTCCTTGATTGATCTCTGATCTTCAACTTGATCTCAAATCACAAAATAGCTTTCACAAAACTTCACATATATGACTCTTATAAAACTTTGCATACAATTGCTCAACATCACAATTAACACATATTCACCACTTCTCATTGCAAGTTGTCCTTTGAAAAAATACCATGCTTTTACAAAAATTACTGCTAGGTTGCCTAAGACCATAATACATTTTTCAACTTAGAATAAACATCTAGGATGTTGACTTTAATTGGACAAGTAATTATTTTGTAAACAAAATAATCCTTTCCTTCAATTCCACTATCTTGTTTCATTAAAACACAAATCTCTCTTTTTTGTACATTTTTTACTAACTTCTAAGGTTATACATGTCATCACCAACATGTATACAATCTCCATCTAACTTCTCTAGTCATAATATGATATCAACAACAAGTTATAAGAAAACTAACACACTGTTTTATATGAAATTCAATACTTAGACAATTTTTTTATTACCAAAAGCTAAGTATATTTATTTCCAAGGTTTCTTGTAAGAATGTACATTATGTGTTGTCATCAGTGACAACAATTACACATCTCCATTATCCAATTATGAAAAATCCTCCCCTTTTGAATTGATGCCAACAAAATAGGGAAAATTGGCCAAGTAAAACAAAATTAACAAAAAAATACATTCACACTGTATTTATTACAATTTATCCATCTTTACATATGCTCCTCCTTACAATATTCCTTAGACTTAAAATTTTTCATGTCTACTTCTCCCTCTTTGACATCAATGACAAAGGTCAAAATGTCAAAATCTGTCAAAAAATTGTCAAAAATATTGTCCTTCTACCTTAAGCTGGTAGAATCTTCATGTAATGGTCAAAATTTTCTTTAAGACTATCCATATCTTTCGTCCATGTATCCTTGGTGGATTCAACAAAGGTGAGAATTGCACATAAAGCATATGATGCAATCTCAACTTTATTAAGACTTAAATACAAAAAGTTAGAATAGGTGACACTGGCCTTGACACATTCATCCAACTATTTCTCAACAAAAGATATTTTTAGAAGAATAGACTCTTTAAAAACCTATATCCTCTTCAAAATATCATTGAGAATATTGGCCACTTGTCCTTCAAAATCACTTACTTTACAAGATGGATGTTGTATCTGGCTAGATAGAGCTTCCAACTCACTCATTTTACCTCCAATCTGACTATCAATGTATTTAGTCATTTTATATGATAAAGTACACTTAATGTACAATATCTTCCCATCCTATTGACAGTTCCAAAGTTCCTTGATACAAGTATCAAGACTAATGAAATCATTCTAAATGTTCTGATAGATGGCGCTAAACAAGTTGGCATCATGTGAAATCTGTGCCTTTTCTTCTACAACATTCAACAAGTTAGTAAATTCATCATCAAATTTTTTTAGCACTACTTGTGCCCTCTATTCTAGATCTACTTTTGTGTGTTGTACTACAAGAGTATTGTTTAATCTATCAGTAACCTCAATCAAGGTCTTCTGCAAGCTTTTTACTATTCTATGTTTTTTAATAAGCTTTGAAAAGGATGAGATCAAATCATTTTGATCATCATCTTTAGTTGCTAAGTTGGCAAGTGAAAGTAGAGTATATGAACTAGAAGGTTTAGTGTCATCCTCCCTTTACTTCTTGGCTACTTCTTTTACTCTTCTATCTTCTTCTTCTTTCTTTTCTTTTTCCTTTATTTCATTTTCTCTATTTTCTTCCTCTGTTTTCTTTCTTACTTCTTCTTCTACTATTCTTTTCTTTTCCTCCTCTTCCTTTCTTTTTCTCTCATCATCAAGCAATTTCTACTTGGCCTCTTCCACTTTCTTCTTTTCTTCTTCAATTTGTCTTAGACACTTAGTTTGTCTTCAATTTTCTCAGTATTAGGTTCCTTAAGTTTGGAACCTTCAAAATAGATTAGTATCATCAATTTTAATGGTAGCATTGGTCTAATATATCTACATATTATCACCACTCACTGATACTTTCAAGGTTCTAGGTGATGGTGGAGATGTTATCTTAGATTCTATCAACATCTAACTTATTCTTGCTACAATCTCACTTCTTAATTTATCTTTCTCACCCACCATAAACAAAAATGGTCTTACTTTATTTCTCAAGTAAGGTGTGAGATTATTCAACAATCTCTTAATCCCTTCTTCATCATCAATCTTTCAAATAGTTCTAAGCATAAACTCCCAAAGTTCAAAATATTCTTCTCTTGTAGGTGCCTTCTTCTCAATAAGTTTATCATAGACTTTTTGGTTTACCGTTCCTTCAATATCCTTTAATTTTAAATTTTTGGCTATAATGTATCTCATAGTAGAGATATCAATCTGATCCTTCTCAAAACTACTATAGAAATCATCAAAAAATTTCATCTAAATAAATTTACCTTCATTAGCAATAGCTAAGTTAATCTTCTCTATCCTTGGCTTCCAGGGTTGCCAAGCTTTTCCTGTTAATTGCTTTGATGTTGTCACCTTCTATACTTGCATTACTTCTTGTCCTTCTTCTTCTTCATCACTAGATTTGACAATTGTCAACAATTTATTTTGCCTCTTTCCTAGTCCAGTGGCTTGTTGCTTGACCCTTTTTGTCTTTGTGGTCACTACTTCCACTAATCTCTCATATTTTCTCTTCAACTCACTAGGTTGCACATCTTATATTATTGCATATAGAATGCTCTATTTCAAAGATGTTTCTATAATAGATACTGACAAAGGTTACAAATTTAGTATTCCTTATTTCATGGTTTTCCTAAATACCTTAGACTAATTCTTACTCATACCAGCCTCTGATAAAGCTTTCTTCATGATTGACTCCATCTTCTTGTGTGATTCCTTCTCTAAGGTTTCTTGATGAGATGACTGATATTCTACTTTATCCTTCTTTGATTTAAACAATAAGTCAATATAATTGATTGCTATAGCATCATTCAATTCATAACCCAAGGGATCAAGAAATGTGTCCCAAGTTTCCATTGCTTGAATATAAGTATAATCTGTATCAACCATAATACAAATGTCTTTTTTAAATCAGTCTACAATTGCAGGTGCAATTATAAATCTTTATCTCATTTCATTTTGAAATGTCTTTATTATCAAGTTCCCACTATTCAATATCTTATCTACAAGATGTCTTCTACATACTTCTGTGATCTTCTTCATTGTACATCTATCACTACCCATTAAATCTGTGATTCACAAATATGGAAATCTTTTAAGTACATGAAAGAATATGTGATTGATTAGTGATTGAAAACTAAACACACTATTCTTAGTCCTCTTGATCTTTTATAGGTTCTCAAGTAATTGCATTCTTAGAATTTCACTAAGGTTAACTTGTTCCTTCTTTACTTCTCTACACATAACCAATATGTTGCATAGATGAATCCAACTCATAATTCATCAATCTTTGAGCTTGCACATACAGAGTAGGCAATGATTCTACTCAAAATTCTTACATCATCTTGCTTAATGGTGCTAATCACCATGGCCTTTCCATTGTATACTACTTTAGTATATCTCTCAACTTTCTTCTTGACCATTTTCTCAACTATAGGTACACTACCTTGTTTTCTAAGACCAATTACCTCATGAATAAGGATGGAAAAAATATTAGTTACACTATCTTGCATCCATAGTTTTCCATCATGTATCCTACTTAATATGATCTGAGTCCATTCATCTATATCAATTCATGGTAGAAATGATATTTGAATAGGTCTAGATCCTTCAACTATTCAAATCCAGGCTTCAAAGTCATGTCATGATTGAAAACTAATTCCATATCCTTGTTCATTTATTCACTCCGAATAGATTCAAATTTACTATTAAGATAACTTACTACATATTCCAAATATACTACATTGTTTGGATTAATGGATAATACTAAGTTAGGGTTTCCTTTAGTACATTTTATGGAAACAACATTCAACTTAGTTATGTCCTCATTCTCAACATTGTGAACTACTAACATATCCATGATTCTATCAAATATGAACTTTTATTAAATAAATTTGTATAAAAATGATAAAATGCCTCTTTCTAAAAATAGGGTTTTCTTCCAAATCACCTCAACAAGTCACTTCTGAGTGCTCTTCACTTTGCATGTATTCAAAATGAAGTGAAAATCAATTCTATACTCCATTTATTTCATCAACTTGAACATACATTAATTGTATACTTTGTAAACATGAAAAAGTTGTCAATTATATTTTGTAATCAAATAACTTCTCAATATCATCTACCTGATCTTGAAATGCCACCCAAGGTTTACTATAGCCCCCTTTCATCATGATCATTCTCCTCAAGGATTTTCTTCACAAAACTCTTTGCAAAAACATAGTTACAGAATTAACCTTTTCTGTAATACTAGTAACTCTTAATTCCTTCATAACTTGTTTAGACAAGCTCCAAATTACAAGCGACCTTAGTTACCATCTAAACTTAATTGGATACACCATTTCCCAACTTTTCCACCTCTAATTTGATCTTAGAATGAAGTTCTCAAATTCTAATACTATGAACAAGCTTAATTCAACTTAGTTGAATCAAACTCAACAACTAACTTTGATCTTTCTATCTCATCATCATCTAGCTTTTCTTTCTAGATATCTATTCCTTTTACAAATGCCTCATTGAGTTCTTCTTGAAGTTCACTGACTACATTTCTTTGTTCATTATTGTCTCAATTAGTTTTGAAGTTCATTTCATGGTTCCTTGTGTCATTTCTTACATTATTTCCATCATTCCTTTTGTTTGTGAAATTTCTTCCATTGTTCCTTCTATCTCTAAAGTTTATATCCATTCTAAAATACTTTTTTGTATGTGTGAAGTTGTTGCATAATTGACATACCAGTGTTCTACTTCTAGGATTCTATTGATCATCAGATGGATGACAATTCTAAGAAATGTGTCCAAAGTTGTTACACTTATAACACACAATCTTTCTTCTGTCTCCATAAGTTCTTCCTTCTCTTGATGTTCTTTCATTAGATATTCTTCTATCTACAAGGTTAGTATTTCTAGAGATTCTACTATCATTATAATACTTAGGTTTTCTACAATCAATTTATTTATGACCCATACCATGACAATTATGAAAATAAAAGTCCTTAACATGATTAAATGACTTATTTGTACAATCTCTTTTCATATGACCTATTTCATTACATGAAAAACACTTAACTCTAAATTCATATCTGGTTTGCTTAGGAGATTCCACTTGCTTTGTTTCATCCAAAATTTCAATTTCCTTGTCTTGTCCAAGTTCTTTTGTCTTATCAAAACATTGATTGTATTCAATCTTATCATCAGACTTGCCTTCTTCTTTTGGATCTGATCTAATCTTAGGTTTCTTCATAGACATGTTAATTAAATAACCAAGACCAATCTTATCATATGTAGGTCTCTATATCAACATTGAATCATCAATATTTTCTCTATTGGAATAAATATTCTCAAGCTTTTGATTGCACTAAGTTAATTCACCTTTCACAATAGTATTGTGCTTATGAAGTTCTTCATGATCTTATTTCAATGATTCAAATTTAGATGTTTTCTTTGCTAGACTTTCTCTAAGATTTGCATTCTTAGTTTTCAAATCAGATTCAACCTTTTGAGGATCATTTCTCAAAGTCAACTTTAGATTCGTAATCTTCAATTCATGCTTCAAGATTTTGTACTGTGTCTTTAGCTTTGAATAGTCATAATCACTAGTTCTATATTTAGTAGATTCAGGATTGGATTTGAGATGTTCAATCTTTTCCTTCAATTGTCTAGTGTATACTTTGGAGTCTTCATATCTATCCTTTAGCTTAAACCTTTCTTCAGTAAGGAGATCAATTTGTTCAAGAGCCTCTTCAAGGTTCTTCATCAACTATTCCATATCTATAGGGATCTTACTCAAATTGTTAAGCATCTTCAAAGTAACTATGCTCTGATACTAATTGTTAGAAATAGGGATTACTAGGGGGGGGTGAATCAGTCATCTACAAACTTTAGTCACCAACTGGATATTATTTCTTACTTTGAACCATACATAAAAAAAGTAATAAAGTAATGCTGAATAGTGATAATAAAAATGCACAAACATAACTCATAACACCATATTTTGTTAACTAGGGAAATCTTGGCCAAGGCAAAACCCTAGTGATGATGATAGCCACTAGATAATATACTAATAAATAAGTTCCTTGTTAGAGGATGTACCCTATTAGGATTCAATTAGAAAATTCAATATAAGGAGTCCCTATCAGGAGTTGTAGTATGGTAAATGCAAGATGATCCCACTACCCAAACATATACTTCCAATTACAAGAAAAGGCCATTGCCCAAACAAGTAATCAGACTTCTAGAATATATGAACAATAACTTCTTTCCTTGATTGATCTCTGATCTTTAACTTGATCTCAGATCACAAAATAGATTTCACAAAACTTTGCATACAATTTCTCAACATCACAATTAACACATATTCACAACTTCTCATCGCAAGTTGTCCTTTGCATAGATACCATGCTTTTACGCAAATTTATGCTAGGTTAGCTAAGACCGTAATACACTTTTCAACTTAGAGCAAACATCTAAGATGTTGGCCTTAATTGGATAAGTAATTATTTTGTAAACAAAATAATCCTTTCTTTCAATTTCATTGTCCTGTTTCATTAAAACACAAATATCTCTTTTTTGTACAATTTGCATAGACTTCCAAGGTTATACACATCATCATCAACATGTATACAGTCTCTATTTAACATCTCTAGTCATAATATGACATCAATAACAAGTAATAAACAAAATAATACGCGGTTGTATACCAAATTCTATACTTAGACAATTTTTTGATTACCAAAAGCTAAGTATCATTATTTCAGAGGTTTTCTTTAAGTATGTACATCATGTGTTGCCATAAATGACAACAATTACAGTCCTCCATTAGAAAATTATCAACATGACCACCAAAGGTTGTGTTGGTTTAGGAAAATCCCATCTCTAAATCCATTGCCCACCTAAAGAAGCCATAGTTTGACAACTTTCCAAGCTCTCCATATGCTCTTGACCACAAAAGAGCCTTGAATATGCATAGGTTTAGAGGTAATGAGAAGGTTGTAGAATCCTATCCCCTTCCACACTAGCTAATGAATAAGAAAATTAGAGGAGATGCAATGTCAGAGGAGAATTTTCTAGGATTCATCCCTAGTGAGAGCTCAAAAGACCCCTTAACACATAAGGAAATACCTTTCTTTTGAGTGGAAATAAGACCCAAACCACTAGACTCTTTAGGAAAACAATACTAATCCTAGGTAACTTAGTGGAAGCCATGATGCTCCATATTCGAGGTCCAGAGAAAATCTCTAAGAATCTTTTCTATCTTAGTATAGGAGTCTCTAGAGAGGGCCTAGTAGGATGAGTAGTAAACATGAGTCACTACTAAAACTTTAGAGAAGATTTAGAATTTTTTAGCAAGTGAGAAAGGCTTAGTGAGCCAATAGTCTTGTTTTTTTGGAAATTTTGTCAAGTACAACATTCCAAAGATCCACCACTTAGGTCTGAAAATAAAATGGAATTCCTAGAAATAAAAATATTTCTCCATGTTGAATCCATCTCCACTAGAATTGAGCTAGCCAAAGGGGGGTGGGGACAAATAACTGCTTGTAGTAGAGTGTCTTGTGTTAGTGGATGGTAGGCCTAGAGGCTCTGTAGAAGGTTTCCAAGCATTCAAAGGCATTGTTTAAATTAGATTCCTCCTCAATGACAGTGAGAAAAGAATCATTAGAAAAATGACCATTGATCAACTATAAAGAAGACTCTGGGAGAAAAATGGTGTGGACTAGACTAGCAAAAATGGAATGAGCCAGCAGATATCCAAAACCTTTAGCAGTCAAGACATAGAGAGTAGGGGCCTAGGGAAAACCTTGATGAATGGATCTGAAGAGCCCAAAGGCCTCTAACTATCTTCCATTGATAATGATGCATGGTGAGGCCTCACCAAAAAGCATCTCCACCAACTCAATAAAAATAGGACTAAATCACAAGCCTAAAGCATGGCAAGAATGAAATATCATTCTATGCAGACATAAGTTTTGATAAAATAAATTATAAAAAAGAGACCTTGCTTCTTAGATCTACAAGCTCATTCCATACCCTTCTAGATATAAATGATGGTGTCCAAGATGAAACAAGAATTAATGAAGCCAATATGTTCAGGTTGAACAATCAAGGAAAGAAGATGAAGAATTTTAAGTACTAAATCCTTAGATATGATTTTTTAGCATGAATGCTGATGATACAAAATTTGGGGAGTATCCTAAGCATTGGAGAGTATTGACATGTTGCATTCATGGATTTTTTCTTCATTGATGTCAACATAGTAGTGTTTCTGTAAAGACTAGGAGAACAATAGGCATATATCTTACTAGTATAGATAATGGTTTGATTCTCTAGTCATTTGTAGTTGAGGATATGTTCAAGACTATTTCCTAATGACCTATTTAAGTTCACAAAGTCTAGGGTGATGGTGTATGGTAGGTGTACCTTATTTATTGAAAGAAATATAGAAACATAGTACTGAAGAATAGTGTTATGGTGCTTGATTGTTATCTTACATTAGAGATGTAATGAATAAGTGTTTAGTCACACAGTGAAAGAGGATAGTTGTATGATGACATCAATGAGTGTGCAAGCCCTGGTATCACACATGTGAAGCTTTGTATAGACTATGATCTAACAATGTTATTGTAATTGTGATTAATTAATTATCTTATTATAATTAATTGGGAAAGCCTCAAGGCTGACTCAAGAAATTATTATGAAGATATGTTATAAAAGAAATTTTCTTACCTTGTTTGTAAAGTGTATCCATTAGTGGATGAGGTTTGAAGTGTGTAAAGGACTAGAGTGCTTATTGAATGCAAGTAAGTTATCCAAGGAATTATTGGATTAAAATTATGAGATTTAGTTACAAGATCAAAAGGAGAAAAATTCTAGTTGATAGGATAGAGATAGAGGAAGAAAGTACATTTTAGTTCTATTATTCTACAAGGAATAATCGAAATATCATTTGGATAGTGGGTTTATTGATCTTAACCTTGAAGTTTTTTGGGTAGTGGTTCTACTTGTCTTCCACAACTCCTAACAAGGATTCAAAGTCTCCTAATAGGGACTCATATGTATTGAATGTTTTAACAAACTATGAAGAGGGGCTATCCTATAACATGGAATATTTATATTAGTACATCATCTTTTGGGTGCCATCCCCACCAAGGCTTCTCCTCTGATCAAGGGTTTCCCTAGTTAACATATTTGGTGTTATTGTGCATAAGTATCTTTTTGTGGTTTCAATTTATATTATTTGTATAGTTAATTTTTTTAAAGGTTGATATTTGTGATCTTAGTTGAATAATTGATTCACCCTCCTCATCTCTTAGTTATATCAGTGGATTATATATTCTAACAATTGGTATCAGAGGATCAGGTCCTTGAAGGATAAGCTTAACAACTTTGGATGAATAGTGGTGATTTATTTTATAAAAGATAGTCCTAAGTCAAATAGAGAAAATCTCAACACCTAGAAGATGGAGATTCTTGGTGAGTTATCAGATTTGTGTAAAGACCAAAGTATTGAGTTTCCAGATCTAGAATTTGTTTCTTATAAACAAAGGAATAGAAGCACAAGTGAAGATAGATTCAAATCCAACTAATACATAAAGATCAAAGAAGGTATTGATATACTTATGAAAAGAGAGCCAAAAGGTATGGAAATTTTTTTGTTGGACATGTAAAGAGTTTGGTTATTTTTTTTGTCTAGATGTCCTAAGAGAGTAAGAAAATTTAGAAAGATTTCACTTTTTGATGAAGATGGAAAATTTAAAGAAATTATGGAATGATTATTGAATGAGTATAATGATAAATATAATGAGCCTAAATTGGTTAAGAAAGAGGAAGCAGTAGAAGAGATAGCTTTAATAACTATTGTCAATTCAAAGGCTAATGAAAATGTGAAAGTTATCATTGAGAGTAACAATGATTTGTAGAATTAGAATTAGAGATATGAGCCTAGAGTAGAAGAAAAAGCTGAGCTAATAACTCCTAAATGAAGTATATCAAAGAATCATCCTCCTAGACAGAACATTAGGAGTAGAAAAAGTAATTAGATGGATGTCAAGTCAACTTTTCTAAATGGAGAACTTAAATAAGAAGTCTAAATTGAGAAACTTGATGGATACCCTCTAACAAAAGATAAAGAGATGGTATGTAGAGTGAAGAAAAAATTGTATGGTCTAAAGCAAGCACCTAGAACCTGGTATGTAGTGTTGGATAAGTATTTGAAAAGCTTGGATTTGTTAAAGGTATAGTAGATGGTAATTTGTATTTGAGAGAATTTTATAGTGATTTTTTTATCTCTATAATATTTTTGGATTACATAATATTTGGAAGAAATTATGAAGTGGTAAGTTTTCTAAATAGATGAAAAATGAGTTTGAAATGAGCATGATAGGAGAGATGAAGTTCTTCATACGATTGCAAAGTGTGCAAAATAGTGATGGTATTTTCATTTCACAAGCTAGGTACTTGAAAGACTTGTTGAAGAGATTTGGATTAGAGAGTTTCAAACCTATTGGTACACTCCATTAGTTGTTGCAATTGTAGCTCTACAAGATCATATGTGTGATCTTTCTGAACAATTTTATATCCAACATCCATAGCTATATAAGGTACACTGTTGAATCTACTAGATTGGTAAAACTTGTGTGATATCACCCTTACAAAAAAGTCTATTAGAGGATCAATAATTGTATCAACTGTCATGCCTCTCTTGTTCCATACAACTCTAGTGTTTTTCTCAATCACCTCCTTTGAATCACTTCTTAGTGTCTTGGGCCGATCTGGGGTTGGGAAACCAGTAACCCTATGAGTTATCCTCTTAGTTATCTTGATAAGTCCATTATCCACCCATAATGAACCATCATGAATTCAGCTAATCACTATCTTAATCCATTTTGTCTTGAACACATTTGGAAAATCTAGGGCTCATGTCAATCCATTCCTCTCTACAATTTTGAATTCTTCTTTCAACATACGAGTCTACCATATGCTTCCCTAATCTCCATATCCCTAATGCTACTAATATTATAGTTATATATTTTCTCACATCTTCCACATTAAAAAATTCAATGGAATCATGGATAATGCACCAAAAGGGTCTTTCTTGTAAGAAATATTAGGAACAACTTTGAAAATGGGTTGCTTGACCTCATTACTCACTAACTTGACATTCAAAACTTCCTTTCCCTCTACATTCTTTGAACTCAATGCCATAATGTGAAACTAGGTTTTCTAAAAACTTAGGCTGCGTAGCTCAGCTCTTGATAAATAACTTATAGAATCTATCGAACTAGTATGAAATCACTACTAAACCCTTTTGTAATTGCTTTGAATGGATTTCCAAATCTCCTTCTACTCTTCTCGCTCTTTCTCAAATTTGAAATGATGAAAAATGAGCTAAAATCAATCAAATACCCTTTGAAAACCTTGTAATAAATTCTGAGTACTTACACAACTATAAGCTCGACATCAAACAATTTCAGGCTCACTCAACATCCATTGACATTTCACTTATTCGGTGACCACTACAAGCTTGGCATCAACTAGCTAGTTTGTTAGCTTGGCATCTTCTAGCATTTCACTTGGCACACATAGAAAATATTTCATGCTCGGTAACAACATTAAAAACTTAAAGATTTATCCTATATTTATAATAACATCTTGTATCTTTATTCATGCTAATGTAGTCCTTTTACTACTAAGTCCTTTGGAACTAATGTATGATATAGCTCTTAAAAATTATTCCCACATACCTCTTGATTGCCTAGTTTGATGAGGTGTAATCACTTGACCCATTGGGTGAAGTAATCCCTTCTCTATTGGATGTGTTTCAATCATCTTTCTTCTTTCATGTCTTGTTTATTAGATCTCTGACATTTTCAACATCTTTCTTGCCTTTCCCTTTATCTAATTCACAACTTGGTACCTTTGACCTAGTTGGACAATACCTATTGATGTGATCAGTCTCAAAGAACTAAAACATGTGGTTTGACTTAACCACCTTTGGTAGTTACCTCTGAAGTGTGTCCTAATACAATTCTCAGGAACATGTCCATATGTTTGACAATAATAACAACTATATCTTTTATTAAATAATATAAGTTATAATATTTTCCATTGTTCCTTACCTTTTCTTGCTTGTTTGATGACCTCATGGGTTTGGATCTACACTCAAAAGCAATATGTCCATACTTTTTATAGTTGTAGCAATAACCCTCAAATCTTTGTGTGTCCACGGTCCTAGTTCTACATATATGTGATTGATGACCTTGTTTGTTGCACTTATGATAGTGAACCATGCTCTTATGATTAACATTTTGATTTGTAGTCTTTCTCTTGCACACATTAGTAGTATTTCCTTTCTTACAACAATTATGACAAGTAGGTTTGGAGTTCTTACCTTCTTTGTTCCTTTCTTCTCCACTTTTGGATGACTCTCCTTATTCGGTGCTTGTGTATCCCAATCCTAATGTGTCATTATTAGATCTAGGGTATCTCATTAGTTTCTCAAAGTATTTGATGACTTCACTTGGTTTGTTTAAACTTTCAGAAAATTCCTTTTCCCTTTTTAGGTAATTCTGCAATTGCTCATTTTGTAACTTCAATGTTGTTATCTCAATGTCCTTGACATTCAACTCATAGTTGGCATTCATCATTTGACTTAGAGTATCCAATTGCATGTTCCAAATCTTGGTTAATTTTGATGATTTCTTTTCCAGGCTATTGGCCAAAACTCTTTTGTCTTCTTCAATCATAGTTTTTTTGTACATGGCTTTCTCCTTTTGTTCAGTTACCTCACATAGTAGTATAGCTTGTGATTCTTTCTCTAACTTGAGATTTATGATTTCCTCATCTTGGGATCTATTCTTTTCCGTTAGATCTAGAACTATTGCATCAAATTAATTCAAGTCTACATCTACAAATAGTTTAGCAATGTCTATCTCTCTGTATTGTGTAACATTCTCCTCAATAGCAATTTCCTTCCTTCTCTTCAAAAAAATCTTTAAATCATCTCTTGCTTGATTTAGTTGATGTAGAATGAGATGTATTTCAATCTCCTGATTCTCAATAGTCTTTCCCAGCTTGTAAACTTCCATTTCCAAGGTCTTTTCTCAAAGATGCAAAGCTTCTCTTTTAAAGAACAAAACTCTAATACCAATTGTTGGAATTAAAATAAGAAAGGTAAAATTCTGAGAGGGTGGAGGGTGAATTAGTAGTTTGCACTTGGACCCATAAAATTTTCACCATACATCCATCTCATGCATTCAATGAGTAAACTAAAATAACATGTAAAACAAATACATCTAAATTGTGGAAGCAAGTAAACATTCACACACATATGACACCAGATATGATTACCTAGAAACCTTATAATGAGAAGGTAAAACTAGGGTGGGGATGAAACCCACAAATCTTCACTACCATAGTAATAAAGTGTATCCAATGAAGGTTACAATGTTTTGATCATGAGTCATGATCTACACTATGAAAGGTTTTCCTTGTTAAAGATTGGTCAAAAATATTGGTCCAGTCACCAATGAAATATACATTTTGGATACATTTATTTTAAACATTTCTCCATCCTTTGCATGTTGTTTCTTATTGGACCATGTTCTTTCGCCATTACTACAACCAAATAATTTTCCTTTGGGTTGGGCATTGCCTACCATTTTCTCAATGTGTGTCAAGCAGTAGCCCCATTTAGCCAATTATTTCCTATTGTGGGCTTGCACAGGAAGGTGTGTTTTGTGCTACATTTGACATTCCCACTTGTTAATCTCCTTTAATTTTCCAACCTAGATTGGACCATAATATATTATTATTCTACACAATTCACTCTTTTCTAGTCTAGAGACTAGTATTTCTTATTGCTATCGAAGTTTTAGAGTGTTCAGTGCTTTGCCCATTGACTCATGGTTTCCATAAAAGGAAAGTGATTTTTAATTTTTTTTATATCGACATTGGTGCTACTATACTAGAATAGTGGTACTTGTTTTTTTTTAGTTTTACTATATAGTGTCCACTAGTGACTGGACATCTCACATGCTAAGATAGCCTATAGGTTTGTGAATTATATTGGGTAGTACTGTAGTAGTAGTACCCTTTTTTGGAGAATGAATCATATTATTGTTATTATATGTAGTCTAAGTATTCTATTGTTACTGTTCATAGTCTTTGAGTGGTCACTATTTGAGTCTTTTGTTCGACAACTAAGTTGATTTATTTTTTGCAGCCTTTATCAGTTTGCAATGCCAAACAAGAGGGGTAACAAGGGTTCTGATAGGATCCCTGAAAGTGAAGAAAGGCCACCATTTCCAAAATGCAAAACCATAGCAGCATATTATGGTGGTGGAAATGTTTCCATCCTATAAGATTCATAAGTTAGATCTCCAATGCTTATTGAAAAAGGAGATTCATCACAAGTTGGAGACTTGGACTGTATTAAAGAAGTTCAAGTTTGTGAACCTGATATCTCAATCGAGGATGAAATTGAACATAATTTGGAGGCATCAAAAGTTGATATTATATAGTTGGAGTTAGTCCCAAACTAGTCAGGTGAGAAAACCAAAAGAGATTCCATAAATCATGTTCATGCACAAAAGGGGAAAAGAAAATTGGAATCAAAGAAAGATCGATCTTGTTGGGATCTATCCAAAATGAATTTTCAATTAGAATGGGTGGAAAAGTACTAGTTCATTAAACCAATGGCCACTCCAATTGATGGTGAGCCTCCTATAGAATGTAGATGTAAGATTTGCACAGAGATAAAAAAGAAGGAGAAGAGGTTACAACTTAAACTTGATACCATAGAAAAACATGTTGGTAAAGTTTACAAAAATGAAACTATAGATGGAGTTGAAAAATCTGTGCTAACTTGGAAAAAAAAGGACAACTATATGCATATAAAGAATGCCAAAATATATAAGTTACACTAGAAATTATAGGAGAAGTGTTTTGTAGTAAAAGGTTACATTGAAGATTTCATTGGGAAAGCAATGGAAGTACAAAATATAGGAAAAGTAGTTCAATTAAGTGTGGTCTTTTATGTTTTGAATAGAGGACATCCTATGATGGACTACCCTTTAATTACTACCTTATTGCAACTTTTCAAAGTTTGAAACTATCTGAATAGTCATTGGTTAGTAAACAATGAGTGGGAATGGGCTAGATGTCTTGCACAAGTTGAAAAAGAAGATATGAAGGAAAAAATAAAACACTCAAATTTCATTGCATTGTCTCTAGATGAAGTTACATCAATTGATAATACTTCTTGAATGTGCATGCATGTTTATACTATAAACAATCTTTGTCATCAACCCTTTCTAATATCTGTTTCTAAATTGAATTGTAGTGCAACAATTGGAAATTTATATGAATTATTAAAGACTACTCTAATTGAATGTGGAGGTTTGGATATTGCCAAAAAGTTAGTGTGTGTTGGAGTGGATGGAGCTTCAGTTATGCAAGGTCATAAAGGTGATCTTTACAAAAAGATCAAGAATGATTTGACACCCTATGCTATTCCCATTCATTGCATGACCCATCAAATGAATCTAACTTTTGGAATTGTTAATGATTTTGGTTGTGTAAGTAAAGTGGAATCTCTAAACAAAGAGATTTACCAATACTTTTTTTGAAGTCCAAAATGAGTCTAGGAATTTCAACACTTTTCTCAAGGACTTACTAATGGGAGGAAGCTTCTTAAAGACAATGATACTAGATGGATCTCTTTGGATGGACCAGTGCATTGAGTAATCTCTGAATAACCATCATTTCTTGGACTAATCCACTCTGTACAAAACAAATTCCCTTAGCTATATTCAAGTCTAACTAATGTTAAGATACTCTTAACTTTAGTAGCTATTCTCCCCATGCTACAGGACATGAGAAATATTATTAAAAAGGTTCAACAAAGAGCTATGTACATTGTAGAATATAATAACCTGTGTAAAATGACATGTAATAGCCTAGATACTCTATATTGATTACTACCATTAGATGAATCAAAGTTTGCAAAGTGGATAGAAATCATAGATTTGAACAATCCTGGGAATTTTTTACATATTGGTGCAAATGATGAGGCATATGCTAGGGTATGTGTATTTGACATACCAATGTAGTACTATGCCCCCATCAACCTTGACTCCAACCCTAACAAAGTAGGAAGCAAAGTTAAATCAAAACCAGAGAAGGTACTTTCATGTGTTACAAGAGAAGACTTCAAGAAGATCAAAGACTCTATGCTTGACTCTATCAAGGGAGTTTACTAAATATTTCATCAGAAATCAGATTCAAATTTCCTCTAGAGGAACTGCTTGAAGCAATGTTAATTCCTTTTCCACAATATTGGTCTCTAAACTATCTGATTGATTTTCAAAGAAGGATGACGACTTTGATTCAAGATTTTTGCAAACCTAAAGTAATTGTTGTGGTGTCCACAACACACGCCCTATTCCTCAATAAGAATTGGGACCCCCTACTTTTTTTGACTCTCGAACTCATAGTTCAGGAGTCGGGAGAAGAAATTTTAGTTAGGAATATTAGAGTCAAAAAAAAAATTTAGAAAACTCGAAAATAAAAATAAAAAAATCATCTCGTGTGCATGTGCATTGAGGCATAACATGCTTTGCAAAAGAGAGAGAGGGTTATAAAACCCTCCCTCCCCTTCTTGCCTTGCTCATTTTTCACAAGAGCAAGGAGGGAGAGGTATGGAGACACCCCCTCCCCCCCTTTTTTTCCTTCATAGCTAAGCGCATGCTCGCACACATGGAAGGCTGAACATAGTGCCCTTTTGGGTGTGTGCATGTTGTGCTTGAGCAGTGCACCAAGGCAGCACTGCTTGCAATAATTTTGGGGTGCATGTAGTAGTGCCGTTCGTGCCCCCTTTTGGGTGCGTGTGATGCGTTGCTTGCTCAGCACTGCTTGAGGGCACCATGCCCCCTTTTTTGTGCATAGTGTGGCACTACGATGCCTCAGTGTGTGTAGCAGTGTCGCTGTGCCCCTTTTGGGCATCTGACACAATACCGTGTATACCCCTTTGGGCTATGCATGACACCACTCCTACCCTCTTTTTGGGTGAGCATAAGGCACCCACACCCTTGCACAAACCCTTGCAGTTGCACCCACTTTGTCAACTTTTTTTTATAAATATATTTTAAAAAATAAATAAATAAATAAGTTCCCAAGGGGGACCTTTTTTTTTAATGTTATTTCTCTTCGATATCCAATAATTAATCATGTTTTCTTTTCCCATGATGTGTGGATAATATAATCAGATTGCATCCATATTCGGATCAGCAGGAAAACTAGTTGTGTACAAGTTCCAAGGTGTAACCCCAAAATTAGGGTTACGCGATGAATACTCTGAGATCAAAGACACAGAACTTGGACAAACAGACTTGGGAGAGTTCTTGAGAGTTTGTAACAATATAACCAAAAGATCATCCTTGAGATCTTCCCTAATCTATTTTGGATTAGTAAATGCAGCATCACATCTCGAGACTATGTAGTCAATTGAATTGATTATGACCCTATCTCGACATTTTATTCCTGATGAAAGGGTCTTAAAGAGCATCACTAGAGAAGTGGTCTTGGATCTATGACCTGATAATATTAAGAGGGTTTTTCATCTACCTAGAGCTGATCAGTTCATTAGGCTTTCATATGAAGTAGCTTAGAGGTGGCAAAAGGATCATTACTAGGAGGCCATTGACATCATATATTCCTCATACTTTATTGAGAAACCACCTCGGGGGAAGACAATCAGCAAAGTGGATATGGCTTGAGGATACATGAAGGATGACATTGGATATTCAATCATTCTCTTGAGTAGAGTTATGGGATTGCCTGCAATAGGTCATCTCGCTCCATTCATGGTCAACTTCATTGAGACCATCAGACACACAAAGATGCCACTGGATTGGGCCACCACACTTAGTGAGAACTTATGTAACCAATTGTAGATAGTAAAAGACAAGAGGAAGTTCTATATGACTTCTTATGTGGTGTATTTACTTGTAGCAAGGGCAATTGACTATCTTGGGTTGTATAAAAAGGGCAATATGAAGGATCCTAATGCATGACCATATATAGTCTATCCTCAGCTAGTGAAGAAGAAGCTCTCACAACAGAGAAAGGAGTACAAAATTGTGAACAATGCCTTCATCTTTGCCATCATTTGATTCATTGAAGGGGATTATGGGAAGAGGTTGTCAAATGAAGCCAATACATAGATCATAGCTCTCGGTTCATATTTCATCTAGTTCAAGACATTCACATACATTCGGGTTGGTGGTGCATCCATCAATCCAAAGAAACTCCCAAGGTACCCACGTGACAAATTGGTTCTAATGGAAATTTCCTAGCAGATTGAGTCAGCTTATGAGAGCATCAAAAAATAATAGAGGCCTTTTTGGGATTGGCCTTTTGTAATAGGAGCATACTAGGTAAAGATAAAGTAGGATATCTTGACTTTTGAGTGGGAATCGAAGAATTATCTTATTGAAGAATATAACTCTCCCTAACCATTCTTTGACAATGTTGGTAAAGTTGAAAACCTCGCAGGAAAAGAGTTCTACCACGAGGGTGCCATTGAAGATCATCAGATGAATGCCACAAATGACTATGATGTGTGTATCAGAGACTATTGTAGAATGACTTTGTATTTAGTAGAGAAGGCCCTCCATTTGACCATCTTAGATGAGATAAGGCTATAACACTCGTAGGAGCTACTGGATCCCCTATTCAATGTGGATAAAGTTGGTGAGAGGCCCATTCTAAATGCACAAATTGACAGAGAGGAAGGAGATGATGTTTGTCTAAATTTTCAAATGATAGAAATCATTTGCTTGGATATAATGTCTATAGATTGTCTCCATATATTGATGAATAGGGTTTCTAAATAAGTGGTCTATTTGCAAGCCTTTAAAAGTTTTGTGAAAACCCTATGTCTTTTTCCCTTCATGAATGGTCGAGCGCAAAATGTTTAAAATTTTAAATCAAGCGAATATTCTGTTCCCTTTATATCTTCTGCGCCCTGAGCTACTTTTCCCCCCAAAATTTTCTCGATCGTCTGATCTAAGTAGATCAACCATCGTCATTTCCTCGCTATAAAAACATGGGCACTCTTTATGTATAGCACGGTAGCAAGTGCTTGAAAGTGTAAAATGGGACCACAAAATGAACACACGGTAGTTGGAAAATTATCTTCTAACTAACCATTCAATCATGGAAACTTGGCAAATGCTATCAGATTAGGAAAAGGGACCCAATTGGAGACAATTAGAAATTGGTGCCAAAATGATAAATTTTTTGATGCCCCTCTATCTTGCTATCAGAAAATTTTTCCATATTGTCATTAGTGAAGTAGCGAGGTATCCCAAAAATCAAAAGCACGGTGGCCTCAAAATTTATTAGTAACTATGGTATGACCAGGTGGCATGACAAGTAATAATTATTGTCAAAAATAGTTGGCATGAATGATAACAATTTGATAGGTCTTTATATTTCATGGCGCTGATTTCTTTTCAAGTCATCGGAGCTCACTACCTCGCTATCAAAAAATCTTGACTCCTTGTTGTTAGCGAAGTAGCGAGGCACCCTAAAAAACTAATAGTCAGTGGGACCTAAGGAAACGTGGATGGCTGACCAGGCTCGAAGCAAGGTTTTATTGATTGCTAGCAGTGCAATTTCTCCTATGTCAGCAATGTCTTAGACCTATAAAAGCATTAAGAGATCCTAATTGCTAGATCAAGTTTCGATCAATGATCCTCGCCATCTCACTATAAAGAGTCGCATGATGTTTAGTCTTTGTGACATAGCAAGTATAGGGCCCACCACTTTTTAGAAAGCTTCATGTAGCTTCCCCACCTTTGATTCGATCTCAGATCAATGGCCATCATCTTCTTGCCATGCAGAGTCGCTAGGAAGATACGTATAGTGACATAGAAAATAAGGGCCCACCACCATCTTTCTAAGAAGGTACAGTCTGCAAGATCAAGATTAGATCGATGGTTGTCGCTGCTTCGCAATAGCAAGGTGCTCGTTCTTTATGTATAGCAAAGTAGCGACTTGTCGACACTTGTCCTCAGTTGCTAGTGGATCTAGACAGAAGTGCCATCAAGGAAAGAGCTGTGCACATGGGATATTTTCATTAGATTAGAGGGCCAAGTTGTCAAGTGCGATACCTAGTTGTCTCTCTCTGTACCCTACAATCATATATTTTCAAGATTGACAGCAAAGTTTTGAATGCTGAAGGTGGTGGCACTCAGTATATTAATAAGATGTGAAAAGTTTTGCATGTGAAGTTAATAATAGAGTATAATAGGAAATATTTTCTCAATTTTACCTTGCACAAACAAAGATTTTGAAATCTTTTCTAAATGAAGATAATTGTTGCAAGGACTAAGATAAATCTGGCACAAGTGTAAAGCAATTAGTTCAAAGATAAATTGCAAAATTAAAAAGAACAAAAAACTCCAAGTAAGTTCTCATGCCATAGTTTCCAAAAGATTTTTAGTCTTGTATGGTTTAATTAAAGGTTGGTTCCAAAGAGTTCATTAGATCCTAGGTTGTGGATAGCAGAGGGATTACTAGGTAAAAATACTTGGGCCTGGGATTGTAATATCCCTTATACTAGTTCAAACTAGTTTGCAAAAAAGAAGTGTTTTGTCCCATATAGAAGTATGTGGATTTTTGATCGAGGAAGACTAGTAATCCCAGGTGTCTTTATGGGTTGTGACCAAGCTACTAAGGTAATGAGTGGAGCAAAGAATAGAATTTATTTTAGAGAAGATGAAGAAGACTTTATACCCATGGGTTGCATGCCAATGGTCCCTCTGATTTTTTGTTAATGAATATCATGTTGTATCAGTTGATGACCATTTTTGGTTGAAAGACATTTTTGGATGCAGACATGGTTGGCTAATCAGAAGTTACCCATTTTGTTATATTTGATAGCCACATTGTCTCCCTACTCCAATATTGTGCACTAACTTTTCCACTATTTATAAAGTCTGGCATGATCAGTGAAGAGTGGGAACTAAAGATGAATTTCACAAAGAAGTTATCTTGAGAAAACCCATGGGTCGAGGATAGAGTGCAATCATCTAAATAGATTTTGTCAGGAACAAGCTTAGTAGTTACATATACGACAGTATCACTGTTGGAGCAAAATCAATGAAAGAAGGTGATAGATAGAAGCCCGGAAGAGATTGTGTGATTAGCATAACTTCTTGTTAGTATTTTTCTTTTTGAGAAATGTCTGTGTCTTCCTTCTATAAAAGACACTTGTCACTTTCTCTTAGCCTGAAGCTTGTTACATCTCACACTATTTAAGTGAGATTCTAAGGCTAAAGAATGGTTTGAATTGTAATTCTCTAAGTGATATGCTTAGTCTATCTTTGGTCCATTGTTTTTGAATAGATTGATGGTGTATTTTCTCTGTCAGATCTTGAGAACACATGGATATAGAAAGACCCGTGTTTCTTTTTGAAGGTTATTCAGAGTATACTGTAAATTGTATACAATTTTCAAGGAAAATGAATACAAATTGCAAACTGTCCCCATATCAGTTCTTTCTAAACTTTGTCTCCTTTTAACTACTTGGTTATCTTGATGTTGTATGAGTAAAGGCTTGTGCAATTGAATGCAATTCAATTAGGTTGTATATCTGTTTATCACTGCTGTTAATTCAAAGGGTTAAGTAAAAGCTTTGATGAATGTGATAAGATTGCTGTAGTAGTGGAAAGGATTTTGAATGATGAAATCTGATAAGAACTACTGATAAAATTTATTGTAAGGCAAAAAATTAGATCTAAGAATTTTCTATAGACTCTAAACCCCAATGGATTAGGCACTGATCAAATTTGATCAAACTGAAACAGGAATATATCACAAATGGTTGTCAAAATGCAGAATTAAATCAATTTTACTTTTGTTTCCTGTAGATCTTAAAAGTTGGCCTATACTTGTCTACATGGAATTTTTTAGCTTCAGCTAGCCACTATTGTTGAGAACATCTACAGATCTATAGAAGAATTTTTGGCCATATATGTTATATGGGATGTGTTTATCTAGTTATCAAGAATTGTGTATGTATTCAAGGATTTGAGATGAGAATCTGAATGAAACTAGAAATAATCCTTATATAGTTTTCCCAATCTTGAATCTTCCCTGGGTATACCCACCCTGGTTTTGCAGAGCTAGAAGAGTAGAAAACCATCTATGGTTTTGTTGAAGTTGGGTCCAAATGCCTTGCACATGCAATTGTTAATACGAATTGGCTAGTCTTTACATTGTGTGTGTATTGTCATCCTAGTATTAAGCATTTTGTCACTTAGTAGTTTTAGTTCATTTTAAAACACCAACAAAATGGCAACTCTGTTGGGGAGTTGCATACAGAAGAAGCTAAAATCTTTGGCATGGAACAGGTTGGATACAAAAAATGTATAGCAAGAGGTGTTTCTTATTTCCTTGCTAAAGTTTCATGCACCTGAGTATGTTTTATCCTATTGCAATAGTATTCTTCAAGGTTGAATGCAGATTGTGTTCATTAAGTGTTATTGTCAATCCATTTAGTCAGTTGTTGTTTGTAAAGTACTACTACAATCTTAGAGTCAAAATTGTTGAATAAAGGTTTCTCTCTTCTAAGTGTTTTAAAGATTTGCAAATTCTACACAGAAAATTTTCAATTTTGATCTGCCATGTTGTAAATCATTGTTTAAAATCTTTCTCACAATTTGTGAGTGGCGACTCTTTCTAAACGATCTCTACATCAGTGTAGATCAGCTACCTATAAATGTTTTCAAGAGTTTTTAATTGAATTGAATAGATCTGAAAGTTGTGTGAATTTTCAAGCAAGAAGACAGATCTGTATAAATTTCTGACTAGTAAGCCTAGAAGTGTTGTTTGATTTTCTATTATAATACTTTTTAAATGATGAAAAAATGAATCACAGATGTGATCTCATTTAGTCTTCCTCAAGGAGGTGGCAACTCTATAAGGTTATGATCAGTGGTATGAGGAATTCATGTAACACCAGCCCAATCAGAAGATCAGTGGTTTCATGCAACAACACTAAGGTATTCTTATTTTCATGTATTTTCTTTTCATGAAAATTGATTGTGAAAAGTGTGTTCTCCATTTAGTGAAGTTTCAACACTAAGAAGAGGATAATAGTTTGAAAAGTTTCATACACTTCATTGGATCAAATTTCAGTTATTATTTTTAAGTTTATGAAATGTATAGTTTGAAGTGATTCATTGGTAGAAGGGTGTAGATTTGCTGCTAATTACAGATCAGAATATGGGTGAATGAGGCTCAAATTTGTTAAGAATGTCAAGATTCATTTCATCTAGTATGCAACTAGTTAATGAAATTCCTAGATCCATTTCTACCAAGCGGTATATGCCGTTAAGTTTTAATGGTATTCATGGTTTCCCAAATGTTATTCCCAATGATGTTAGAAAAAGTTTGCCTAAGTTCAGTGGAAACCATCTTGTTACAGCCAGTCACCATATTGATTTGTTTGCTGATTTGATGGGTGACTATGAAATTTCTCATGAGGACTTGCATATGTTGGTATTTTTTCAAACCTTAGAAGGTGATACTAGAGACTAGTTTTCTTTTCTGCCAGCATGTTCTATTTCATCTTGGGGTAAATTACATTCTACCTTCATGGAGCAATTTGGAGAAAGGGTAAGCATATATGACTCTTATGATAAGTTCTTGAAGATTCATATTCAGAGTGATGAACTTGTCTCTCATTTTAACATCAGATTTGCAAGAGTTTTCAATGAAATCCCTAAGAATTATAGACCTGATGATCAAATGTGTTTAGTAGTGTATTTTGATGCATTTGACAATAAAATGAATTATCTACTAAGGGATAAAGAACCACAGACATTATATCAGGCTTTTGTGACTACTAGGGATATTGAAAATAACTTGAGATACAGATTGACTAAAGGTCATTTTCTATGTATGACTGCTAGTATAATGTATTTGAAAGAAAGGATGAATATGGTGTTGATGCTTCAGTTTCAAATAAGCATATCCATACCCGTGTTGTAGGTTTTAGTCAAATGGAAAATTTTAATCAGAATATGTGTGTAGGCAAGGTTAGCTTGGTTACAAATGATAACACACATACTCATGATGCTACAACAATAGGATGTATCTCAAACCTTGATAGGGTTCAGCAATGTGTTGATATTGCAGATCAAGAATTAGATACATTAGAAAATTATTGTGATATTGATTGTATATATGATTATGTTGCTAATAAAGTTGCTACACCTAGATCTCAGTTTTGTGCAAATGAGAAAACTGAAAGTTATCCTTCACATCATGGACCTGATGTTACTGATGCAATTGACCATGAAGAGATAACACAAGATGATGAGGTTAATCAAAAAAACATGCAAGAAATAAACTATCTTATTGAGAGATGGTATTATGATGAGAATATTTTAAAAATTAAAATGGAAAAATATGCATCTCAACATAAGGATGAAGAAATTGGAAGCCAGTTTTTAAACGATGATACTAAAATTGTTGACCCAGTGCATTATCAAGACGAATTGTATGAAGGAGATGATGAGAGTGGTAACTTGAATCATAGTGAGGATAGTGAAACGATATGTTCAACTTCATATGAGTCTGATACTGAATGGGAGGAAGAGAGTAATGATGATAGTGAACACTCATTTGAAGATAAGGATATGATTTCCTCTTTTGAATTTGAAAAAGAAAGTGCATCTCAGTTTTTGTGTTAAACGAATCAGTTAGCAAATGAAAAATATGAAAGTGATTTATCCAAAAAGTATGAAGATAAAGAGATAGTGAGGTCAGTTGATGCTAATAACTTTGAATATGGAGATTTCATGGAAGAGTCATCAAGTGCTTTTGTATCAGACAATAAAGATCGAGCATATAGTGGGATGTTTAGGAATTAATCACAATCTGTTTATAATGGTTATCCTAAACAAGCTAATAAAGAGGATGTAATTATGGACACTATATATTTGATAGAATAAATAGACAGGGAGTCTTCATATAGTTCTAACTTTTCTTCATACGATGAAATTTTCCATGAGGATAAAATGGGTAGTGAATTTAAAGTATATGATAACACTTTATATGATGATGCTTGTGAGGATGATCAACTAAATTTTTGTCAAAATGTTTAGAGAGGGTCATTGCATGGAGTTATCAATCCTTTGTTTGAAGAAGACATGGAAAGTCCAGATTTAGTTGAGAATGAGTTTAATGATGATACATTATCTTACTATTGTGATGGATCAGATTGTTCTACTTCTGGATATGATGGCAAAAGTATTGATGAGACAACATCTTATAAAATTGATAACAAGATGTATGATGAAGATGTTGAATATTCTGATGTTGATGATATATGTGAGTACTAGTCAGATTGTTCTTCAGACTACCATTAGGATATGCACATGGATACCCAATTTGAAGGTATGAGTGACCCTTTTCCTCTAGTTGAATATGAAATTTTCATATTTGAGATTGACAGCATGTATAAGTCATTAAATAAAGAGGATTTTCAGTTTGGTATGTTTAAGCATGCTGATCAAAACTTTCATGCTGAGCAAATGTTTGAAGATGAAGCAAATTTTTATATGCATTATGGAAGTCAAGGTTTAGATTCAATTTTGCTAAGTGGTGAGATTCAAGATATATATCTGATTGGTGAAACTGATACAAGTGATAATCCTAGTTTATCTCATGTGAGTTCAGAAGAAAATCATGTTTATGACAGAGGTAAAACTTTTATTGAATTATAGTGGCCTGGGGCCATTGTTTTTACATAACGTTAGTGGTAGCTACTTGCTTTTCATGAAGCCATCCGAAAAGGAAAATTTTGGGAGTCTGTATATGGTCTGCTTCTCCTAGAAATTCTAAGCCCTCATTTGAATCCAAAGAATTCAATGTCCCTAGACAGAGCCACTATTGGTCTAAATTTTCAAATGATAGAAATCCTTTGCTTGGATATAATGTCTGTAGATTGTCTTCATATATTGTCTTCTGCTCCTTGAGCTACTTTTCCTCCCAAAATTTTCTCGACCGTCCAATCTAAGTAGATCCACCATTTTCATTTCCTCGCTATGAAAACATGGGCACTCTTTATGTATAGCGAGGTAGCAAGTGCCTAAAAGTGTAAAACGAGACCACAAAATGAAGACACAGTAATCAAAAAATTGTCTTCTAACTGATCATTCAATCATAGACACCTGGAAAATGCTGTCAAATCAAGAAAAGGGACCTACTTGGAGACCATTAGAAATTGAGGCCAGAATGATAAATTTTCCAATGTCTTGCTATCTCACTATCAGAAAAATTTTCCATATTGCCGTTAGTGAAGTAGCGAGGTATCACAAAAATCAAAAGCATAATGGCCTCAAAATTTATTAGTAACTATGGTATGAATAGGTGGCATGACAAGTAATAATTATTGTTAGAAATAGTTGGCATGAATGATAACAATTTGATAGGTCTTTGTATTTCATGGCGCTGAGTTCTTTTGAAGTCATCAGAGCTCGGTAGCTCACTATCAGAAAATCCTAACTCCTCGCCATTAACGAAGTAGCGAGCCACCATAAAAAATTAATAGCCAGTGGGACTTGAGGAAATGTGGATGGTTGACCAAGCTCAAAGCAAGGTTTTTCTAATTGCCAGTAGTGCAATTTCTCCTACGTTAGCAATGTCTTGGACTTGTAAAAGCATTTGAGAGATCCTAATTGCTAGATCAAGTTTCGATCAACGATCCTCGCCATCTCACTATAAAGAGTCGCACAATGTTTAGTCTTTGCGACATAGTGAGTATAGGGCCCACAAATTTTTAGAAAGCTGAGTGCAGCTTCCCCACCTTTGATTCGATCTCAGATCAATGATCATCATCTTCTCACCATGAAGAGTCACTAGGAAGATACGTATAGCGACATAGTGAATAAGGGGCCCATTGCCATCTTTCTAAGTAGGTATAGTTTATAAGATCAAGATTAGATCAATGGTTGTCATTGCTTCACTATAGCAAGGTGCTCATTCTTTATGTATAGTGAAGTAGCAACCTATCAACACATGTCCTCAGTTGCCAGTGGATCCAGAAAGAAGTGCCATCAAGGAAAGAGCTATGTATTTGGGAGATTTTCATTGGATTAGAGGGCCAAGTTGTCAAGTGTGATACCTAGTTGTCTCTCTCTATACCCTACAATCATATATTTTTAAGATTGAATCCAAAGTTTTAAATGTTGAAGGTGGTGGTACTCAGCACATTAATAAGATGTGAAAATTTTTGCATGTGAAGTTAATAACAGATTATAACAGGCAAGATTTTTTCAATTTCACCTTGCACGAACAAAGATTTTGAAATCTTTTCTGAATGAAGATAATTGCTGCAAGGACTGAGATAAATCTGGCACGAGTGTGAAGCGATTAGTTCAAAGACAAATTGCAGAATTACAGAGAACAAAAAACTCCAAGTAAGTTCTCATGCCATAGTTTCCAAAAGATTTTCAGTCTTGTATGGTTTAATCAAAGGATGGTTCCAAAGAGTTCACTAGATCCCAGGTTGTGGATAACAGAGGGATTACTAGGTAAAAATACTTGGGCCTGGGATTGTAATATCCTGCATACCAGTTTGAACTAGTTTGTAGAAAAGAAGTGTTTTGTCTTGTGTAGAAGTATGTGGATTTTTGATCGAGGAAGACTAGTAATCCCAGGTGTCTTTATGGGTTGTGACCAAGCTACTAAGGTAATGATCGAAGAAAAGAATAGAATTGATTTTAGAGAAGATGAAGAAGACTTTATACCCAAGGGTTGCATGCAAATAGTCCCTTTGATTTTTTGTTAATGATGTCATGTTGTATCAGTGGATGATAGTTTTTGGTTGAAAGACAATTTTGGATGCAGACGTGGTTGGCTAATCAGAAGTTACCCATTTTTTAATATTTGATAGCCACATTGTCTCCTTGCTCCAATGTTGCACACTACCTAACTTTTCCACTATTTCTAAAGCCTAGCATGATCTGTGAAGAGTGGGAACTAAAGATGAATTTCACAAAGCAGTTATCTTGACAAAACCCACGGGTCAAGGTTAGAGTGCAATCATCAGAATAGATTTTGTCAAGAACAAGGTTAGCAGTTACATATATAATAGAATCACCATTGGAGAAAAATCAATGAAAGAAGGTGATAGACAGAAGCCCGCAAGAGAATGTGTGATTGGCATAACTTCCTGTTAGTCTTTTTCTTTTTGACAAATGTCTATGTCTTCCTTTTGTAAAAGAAACCTATCACTTTCTCTTAGCCTGAAGCTTGTTGCATCTCACACTATTTAAGTGAGATTCCAAGGCTAAAGAATGGTCTAAATTCTAATTCTCTAAGTGATATGCTTAGTCTATCTTTGGTCCATTTTTTTTGAACAGATTGATGGTGTATTTTCTCTGTCAAATCTTGAGAAAACATGAATATAGAATGACCTGTGTTTCTTTCTAAAGGTTATTCAGAGTTTACTATAAATTGTATACAATTTTCAAGGAAAATGAATAAAAATTGCAAACTACCCCCATATCAGTAAAGGCTTGTGCAATTGAATGCAATTCAATTAGGTTATATATCTGTTTATCACTGCTATTAATTCAAAGGGTTAAGTAAAAGCTTTGATGAATGTGATAAGATTGCTGTAGTAGTGGAAAGGATTTTGAATGATGAAGTTTGATAAGAACTGCTGATAAAATTTGTTGTAAGGAAAAAAATTAGATCTAAGAATTTTCTATAGACTCTAAACCCCAATAGATTAGGCACTGATCAAATTTGATCCAACTGAAATAGGAATATATCAAAAATGGTTATCAAAATGCAAAATTAAATCAATTTTACTTTCATTTCCTGTAGATCTTAAAAGTTGGCCTGTACTTGTCTACATGGAATGTTTTAGCTTCAGTTAGCCACTATTGTTGAGAACATCTGTAGATCTATAGAAGAATTTTTGGCCATATTTGTTATATGGAATGTGTTTATCAAGTTATCAAGAATTGTGTATGTATTCAAGGATTTGATATGAGAATTCAAATGAAACTAGAAATAATCCTCATACAGTTTTCCCAATCTTGAATCATCCCTGGGTATACCCACCCTAGTTTTACAGAGCCAAAAGAGCATAAAACCATCTGTGGTTTTGTTGAAGTTGGGTCCAAATGCCTTGCACATGTAATTGTTATTAAGAATTGGCTAGTCTTTATATTGTGTGTGTACTGTCATCCTGGTATTAAGCATTTTGTCGCTTAGTAGTTTTAGCTCATTTTAAAACATCAACAAATGATATTAATCATTGAGCGAGACATATCATTAGAATGACAAAGAGTTGGATCAAGAAACCCTTTCCACTTGATCCAATTCCAAATACAATGATATTCCATGCACATGCTCACCCAAAAAGGGGAAAGGGAAAGAAAGTCACAGTTCCTATCTTTGCACTCCAGTCTCTTATCAGGCCAGAAATAGTCTACCAGCTAGATCGTCTAGTGGGATACTACCACCCTTCAGAGAAGAAGGGAAAGAGGAAGAGAGCCTCTCCTCAAAGGTTTTAGATAGAGCATGTTGAAGAATAGGCCCCTTCCTAGCGATAGGAATCTAGTTCCCAAGAGCCCCAAGATAGTGGAGCTCCTCATATTCAGGTTGAATTTCCATTGCCTCCTATTTTGTCAAGTCAATAAGAAGAAGGAAAAATTCTAGAGACATCCATTCATTCAGTGCATGAAGAGCCCACTTCTCCTATGGTTCCATAGAAAAAAAAGAGGATCAAGGTTAGAATGAACAAGGGACAAAGAGTTCATAAAATATTAGTGCCTAATCTTTCTATTCCTGAAACCATTCCTAAGGAAGAATCAGATGAGGGAGAAATAGAGTCAGATGAAGAGGAGGAGCAAGTGCCTCTATAAAGGAGAACTCGGCTGGCCAAAGCTACAAAATTGGAAAGAAGGGAGAGTGTAAATAGTAGAACTCTCTTCTTTGAAAGATGAAGTACAATGATGGGTGAATAAGCAAAGGGAGCTAGGTGATGATGTTCTCTCCATCCTAGATTTTGATTTCATGCTAGTGGGTACATAATTGGTTGGAGATAAGATTAGACATACTCCTATAGGTGAACTTCAATAGCAAGATTTGATGCAAATGCCACCTGAGACAAAAGGTCCTCATCTCACTCCCCCATCTTCACCTCAGGTTATGATGGTGGATAAGGTTTTAGTGACACCTCCACCTTTGAGTTCAGAATAACATGTTCAGAAGGAATTGTAATTACAATGAGAACCAGAACCAAGGGTTATGGATGAGCTATCAAAAGAGGCATAGATAGTAGAATGTATAAAACAACCTTCTCGAGATGTTGAGGATCAAACTACAGGATCTACAAAAACTGAGACTATAGAAGAAAAACCCTAACAATAGGAGACTCCAAGCAAGAGTGATAGAGGGAAGGAGGTAGTTGAACACATCCCTTCATCATCTAGAGCCAAGGTTATAGAAAGACATATCCCAAGATGGTTTCAGAAAGAGATAATGAGAAGTGCCAAGCATCAATTCCATGCTTCAGAGGATGATATTTGTGACATTGTGGAGATTTTGAACAAGCCTAACTCTCCATTACATGATGCAATTCCATTTGCATTCATTAATACTATACAAAACCAGGACTTATTTGCACAAGTGGGTCAGCCTCCGAAAGGTACAGATGAAGAATTTGTTAGCCTTGGACTATTAAGTGAAAGATATCATGTTAGGAAATCCTACATGGGATACTTCCTGATAGATGATGACTATGGGAGTTAAGGAGGTTCTCAGCCATATGGAACATGATGAGGTTGAAATTAGAACACTTTAAAGGCAAGTTGAGATCTTAAAAGGATATTTAGCTAAAGTTATTGGTCCTCTTGATTTTGAATGCCCTGAGGAGACTTTGAATACCATTTTTAGAGAAGGGGAAGGTGTACAACTCAGTCCATTTTTGAGAGCTTGTTAGGATTGGCGAGACAACCTTGAGGATAGGGCTGTCACTATAATCACAGGAAGTTTGAAGTTATTGCATGCTACACAAGAGAATGTTGATAAGATTGTGGAAATTTTGAGGTATGAATTCAGTATTATGGATGAGGTATGGGTATGGAGCGAGGATTTACAAACTCTACAAGCCATAAAAGGGAAAAGGTACTGCATTTTGATTGATGTATATACCAGAGAAGAATTAGACATGATAGATGATTGGATAGAAAAGACTACAGATGAGAATAAAGTGATGGAAACATTGTATGATGAGATACATAGGCTCAAGGACCAAGCCTCAGAGTGAATTTTGGAAGCAAAAAAGTTGTACAGTGATGCATGCTTAGAAATTTTTGAAGATGAAGAACGAGAGAAAGTGTTTCTAGTTGATGTAGTTGTGGAAAATTTTAGAAATACTTTAGAGGAAGCATCCAGTGATGAAGACATCAGACAAGCCTTCAGGATAGAGGAAGCATTGTTAGAGTTGGATGACAAACTCAGAGATTTTGCAGAAACTCAAATTGAGGTGGAAAACTATAGATAGAAGGTTAAAGATAAGTATGAGGCTTTGGATCTTCTAGATGCTACTAAGATTACTAAGATTATAGAGAAATTCAAGGGAAAACATCCAAACATATCTTTAGGATAAAGATGAGAAAATCCTAGATGCCAGAATTTCAATTTTGACACTTAGTAAAATTTTAAGATTTTTGACCCAGTCGAGGTCTGCAGCTTTGCAGGTCTGCAGCTCCATTGGTCCACAACTTTGTAGGTCCACAATTTAGAGGTGCATTGACAGTTGACTACCAGTTCCAAAAATAACACTTTCCATTCATCAGGAATGCATTTTGATGATAGTTTAACTCTGACACACACTTAGTGAAGTGGTAGCTTCTATTTTTGGTGTCTCCATGCACTTCTACTTTGACTGATGGCTTCCTCCTACTTTCTCTCTCATGATTTCATTGTTTTTGACATGTAAAGGGCTCATGCATCCAATTAATGAATAAAATATGGATGGATTCCCTCTAAGCACCAGTTAGATTATTAGTTTGTATATATTTAGTTTGTTTAAATGTTTTAAAAACATTTTATTGCATTAAGATATCTCTCACTCTCAAAACAAGTTGAGGAGATGATTTCTTATAAATACTCCATTGTAAAATGTAACAAAGGTTGTCATTATTATGCAATAAAGTTATGCTTTTGGTGCTAGCATTCAGAGTGTAGTTATTCTTGCCTAAATGTGTCATTGTTTTGTGAATTTTATTCATGAGATTGTGATTAAGCAAAAGGTTTATTGTGTTGTTTTTGGTTGTGTGATCTTTTAGTTATGGTGTTTGCTACAGATATATGAATTTTGCTAATGTAACAAACTTGAGAAGAGATCACCCAATTGTGTTTGCATAGCTTTTTGTCTCACATGAGCGCACTTTTCATGGCCTTGCGATTTGATGAAGTGTGAAATATCATTCAATTTGTTAAAGATTCTCACCGACGATGGCATCAGTGGATTCTAGGAAGAGCTTCTCCTATTTTCATTGGTTTCCTACCAATTTGTTTGAAGGTTTAACTCACAGCGTGTTGTGTTTTGTAGCTTATGTCCGTTTAGGAATTTCAATTTCAAATTTATTTGATTTCATGTTATTTTCTTTTAGTTTCATTATTTTCTTTGCTAAGCCCTTGTTAGAGTAGGACCTCATAGTAGCTCCATTGTTAGAGTTGCATTCATTGAAAAAAAAAAAAAATATTATTCTTTTGGTGTGATATTTTGAAGACAACAAACAGATTTTACTTCAATTATGAGATAAAAGAGTTTTTAGAACCAGCAAAGGCCTCCTTGTGAACACTCACATTTATCTTCTACTGAGCGTATTTTGGTATGTCGCAAGAAAAACATTGAATTTTGGAGTGGATGCTTAAAAATATTTTCTTTTCAAGAGAGGAATTATACTATGGATTCCTGTCATTGACCTCATGCAAAATAAATGCCCAACATAAGTGGATCTAGAAGGAGGGCCCAAAAAAAAGAACCTACTATTGGAAAAAAGAAAGATTTGATAAAGTTTCAAAATTTTATCACCCTTGCAATAATTTACACTCCATAAAAGTTCATAAATCACTTCTAATTTTTTTAGAAATTTAGATCTGTAGGTCCATAGGTACGCAGGTCTACAGATCTGGAAGTGTACTTCTACAAAGGTGTGCTTTTTCTAGAATTGATACAAGCTAGAAGATATTTATCCAAGATTCCCATTCCAGCGAGCATTAAGATCTTCACCAAGTGCCCAAGAATTTATAGAGCTTACTCATTTTCATAAGCCACGTACTGATAGAGGAATAACTTGAATTCAACCACTTCCATTCAACATTTCATCATCTTCTTCTACTCCACCACCCATTCAACCACCAGGTGGACCTTCACATATTCCAACACTCCCATCACCATCCTAGCCACCTTTAGGTCCACAAAATCATCCAATGGCCTTTTTTGCAAATGTAGTTGATTCACCCATTAACTTGAGAGGTGCCCTCCATGACCTCCCTAAGAATCTTGAGAAATTTTGTCCAAGGTTGATTTACATAGAAATAGGAACTGCCGAAGATCATGTCAAGGTTTTTAAGGAAATTTGCAACCAAAAGAAAATTGTTAATGAAGATTTGGTTCTTCATTTATTTCCCTACTCTTTGGGGGAAATTGCCTTCAATTGGTATATGAACCTACCACTAGGATGTATTGGAGACTAGGACACTTTCAAAAAATTGTTCTTGGAACAATTCAAAACATTCATCAATCCAATAGTGACACATCAACAATTCATACCAATAAAAAGGGACCTAGCTGAGACTATTTCATGCTTCAATCATCTCTTTCATATGGCCTATCACAATTTGGAAATGCCATACATAAAACTAGTTGAAGCTATCATCCAAGTTTATTTGACTGCTATGGACCCTCTTATTGTGATCTTTCTAAGAAGACTTCTTGCAGCAAATATTGACACATTGGACAAAGTCTTTGCAGTAGCGATCATATTCATGAAGCAAGCTAATCCAAATAGGGGAGGAATGATGCTTCCTACACAAATAGTCCCTAAAATTCCAACATACCTCATGGGAGCACCCACTATGCCTAGTTAGTTCATACCTATGAACCCAGTTCCATTACAGTAGGCACCCGCTCCACAAACTCAAGCGATAACGTATCTAGGGTATGAGCCCTTGAAAACAACTTTCTTTGAACAAAAAGAAACAGTTCCTATGGAAGTAGATAACAATCTTCTTTCAAAATTTGGTCAAAGGAAGAAGACCATGTCACAAATGAACAACAATTTGACACATCTTAGATTGTCACAAGGGAAAAATAACAACTTCCAAAGAAATAATGTTGGCCCCTACAACAACGATTTTGGTCAAAATTACATCAAGAACTTTAACAACAACAGTAACAACAATGTAGGAAACAATGACAGAGGAAACAACTTCAATCCTCTTGATCGCAAAAATGGCTTCCAAAGACAAAATTGGAAATGGAATACTTGGCCAAATAATGGAAGCATTCCTGCTGATAACAACAACATTCAGTATGCTGATATCAATCAGTATGAAGATGGCCAAAAATATGCCTAGCAATGATGGTGCATACTATAATGATAATCAGGAGGTGAATCAAAACTCACAAGTGAATGATAACCCTCCTCCTATTCAATTCAATGCAATGCTATTAGAACACAATCTTCAACATGATGAGATGTTTGCTTTTTGAAATGACAATCAAAATACATATAATCTCAGAAACAAAAAGGATCCCTTGACTAATGAAATTCCTCCTGGTTTGCAACCAACTCCACCTGATCCTAGAGCAAACAACAATCCACCACTCGTAAGGCCAGCCCAAGGAGGACAATAGTATCAGAATCAAGTCAACATACCAAGAATACTAAAGAACCTTTCTTGGTCTACAAAAAAGTATAATGCAATTAAAGATCTCAAGAAAATGAAAGCCAATATGTCCATGTTCAACATGTTGCAGAATTGTCCACAACAAAGAGAAGCACTCATGAAGACATTGGCTAATACAAAGGTTTCCCATAATATGAATAATGTCCCTCAAAAGATGGTGGTGCAACAAGTAAATGTTGCAGAAGAAATGCCCACTATGTTCAAGGAAAAAGTTGAGGTACCCCTATTTTTGCTAAGCATAAGGATATATGGGAAGAATCTTCACAATTGTCTTATTGATTCAAGAGCTTCATGTAATGTGATGCCATTATCAATAGCTCAAAGGCTAAGAGTTTACCCTCAACCCTCTAACTGAGTGGTAATACAGCTAGATATAAAAGAGGTAAAAGTCATTGGAGTATTGAAAGATGTGCGGATACAATTAACAATTGATCCTCGGATCTAGGATATTATTGAGATACATGTGGTTGATATCCTAGAGAAATATAGATTACTCCTAAGAAAAGAATGGACAAAATGTCTCAGAGGATGGTTCTCTATAGACTTCACTCAATTATGGTTTCCATGGAAATGATTGAATAATCAAATCAAGATAGATGCTGAGCCCAAACTGAAAACAATGATCATAGATTACAATGCGCCGAATGAGATAGCTTTCTTACAATTGGATTTAGGTTCATACAAAGTGATGGTATTGAATATGGTTTGAAACAATAAATCTCAAGATCAAAATGAAGAACCTAAGATTTTGGTACCCAAAAGTGAGACTGTGACACAATTCATAGAAAGTATGGTGACTAATCTACATTGTTTAGGAGAGGAAGCTAATCCTAGTATCCTCCTCCTTCCATGATTTTGCTGGTTACACAAACTTAGTCATTCAAAGTTTGAATGTTCATTATGCAAAGAAGTAGTAGCAAAGGTGTTGACACAAATGATGGAAAACAAGAGTACAAAGACCTCAAAAGATGAAATTACTAAAAGTCAAGTTTTTGTGAATTCATCCAGCCTTATTGAATAGACTAAAGAAGAAAGTGAAGATTTAAATATATCATATAGTGATACCTCTTCAGATGGTGGAGGTTTATCTTCTTCTCCTCCCAAGATGATCAAAGTTCAAAGAAAAAGATGATATGTCAAAGGTAAAGGATGGACTTCAGTATTCATTCATCTTGAACCTAAAGTTGAACAAATAAGTGAGCTAATAGGGGAAATTCAGGAGAAGCAAGGAAAAAACACTCTTCCTCTATCCATAGGATATGAAGGAGATTCATCAAGCCCTACATGAGAAAAGTTACAATGGGTTCTTGAGAAATAGTCATTCAAGGCCCAAGTAAAAGAAAAGTTAAGGACAAATAAGCACAAAGTCAAAAAACCCAAGGAAAATGTAGTTTGGATACTCAACTTCAATGGTTCTAGATGCAAATTAGGAGCCATTGTAGATATTGAACTAATCAACCCAAAAGGTAGGTCTTTCTATGTTGCATATTGATTGTAGTTTAGATGTACTAACAATGGTGCAAAAAATGAAGCTTTGATTCGAGGACTTCTCTTTTCATTGGAAAAATGTGTCATGCCCTAAATTTGAATGAGAAAACACATACAATGTCATAGCCTGAACTTTATCAAAGGAACACAACCCTTTTAAAAAAAAAAGATATGTTACCATTTATTATTTAGTTGAATGATTTGGTGTACACTATGAAAGGGTTTACACTCCTATCAGGTTGTCGTTATACTTGTCTGTTCCTCTGTATAGCTAAAGATGTGAGTTGTATTCTAACATTGCAGTTTTATGATATGATGAAGATCCAAAAATTGCTTGACTATTCTAAATTTGTTGATTAGATAAGTGGATACATTATCCATACTTACCTTGGGGTCATTTAAGTCTACTAACGGATCAAGATTACTCCACTTAGAGTTTAGATCATGAGCCCTTATTCTTTTGCACTCAAATTGAGATAATCTGATGTGCAAGTGTGATTCGAATTATGTTAACATAGTAGTGCATGCATTGAGGATTGCGGTGAGAAGATGAAGTATTAATCAATTTATGTCCATTAGTATCAAGGTTATCATTATATTAATTATTATTACTCTTACTATAATTAGTTGAAAAATGTAATAATTATATCTTGAGTACAACTATACCTTCTATTCTTATTCTACATCTTTTATTTAAATGTTAACACTATTATTATTCCATATTAAAATAGAGCTACTATACTTGAAATTTTTGTGTAATAATAATCAAATTAAATTACTGGCTATTCCCATACCTCCTTACTCCAAACTCAGATCGTCATCAATTATGGCTAATAACATTAGCAATGATTAGGCAATTATTTAACCACATGTTTCAAGTTAAGTACCATATTTGTTTAATCTATCTATACTACTCTCAACTAAAATAACCACTAAATAGTATAACATATTTATCTACCCATTACATCCCCAAGTATCCATAATCCTCCTTATGCTATAATCAAATATCCTAAAATAAATGACATATTAACATTACCATTGAATTAATTAAATACTTGTATCTAGCTTATATTTCAATATTTACAAATTCATGGGTCAAAATAAATTCAAAGAAAATAAAGCTAATATTTAAACCCTCCTATGAATACATATCTAATTTCTTTTTTTCAAAACACACCTCTAAACTTTCTCTATCTACCTTATAATCATTACATCCTATACTTTTTCTAACTATGCTAGTCCTAACCTTACATATGTTTCCCCTCCTAAGCTGCCATCGCATCCCTAGTCACATAAGCTAGGTGTCATTGCAAGGTAGGTTTACTACACATGTCTTTTCAAAAAATCTGATGCTATTTACCCCTTCTTCTCCTTTCTAGGCGATTTAGATATGGTAAACTTTTGTGAGCTCAACATAACAAATTAAAACTGCTTTCCCTTTGCCTTGTTGGCACCTAAGAGTGAGTGGGGGTAGGTAGAAAGGTGGTGGGAGAGTGTGTGTGCTCTCCAAGTATCCTCCACCATAAATATAATCTTTTCATTAAGGAGAATGGACATTGTCCAAGAAAAGGGAATGTCAAACATTGTGGGCAGCATTAAACTTGTCATGTAGTCTTCTGACATGACCCAAGAAGATGGTGCCTAGGATAGGTTGTTGACTTGATATTTAATGTGCTTCTTTTATTTTTAAACCTTGTTCATAGATATAGAAATATGGTGCCCTAAATCATAGCGCTATCTCAAGTCAAGGTCACATTTAACATGGCATTATTATATTTTTATTAAATTTTTGTTTTTTGCATTAAACAAAACTTTGATTGATTTAATTTGGATAGTGGGTCACCTAGGTGAGGTCATATATCAAGTTGATTTGTCAGTACTATTTTTGATTACTACTTGGTCTTAGTTTAGGATTTTTTAGTATATATATATATATATATATATATATATTTCTAAAAAAGTTTCTTGATATGATAAGATGGTGACCCTTGATAAAGTGTTTATTATTTTAAAATATGTCCTATAGGATTTTAGAGTTCTATGATTCTAGGGAATATTCTTGATTATTTTAATGTCTGTATTATGAGAAAGGATTTATTTTCATCTTCCATACAAATTCCAGAGGGATAAAATGAACACTTCCAGTAGTATTGTTTTTTTATGTTCTTTGCATTTTATATCTTCTATTTGATTTTCTTCTCCTTTAGTTTAGGACATTCATCATAGATTATTGGAGTGATATATTAGGAGTTATTAGAGTTGTTATTGCAATTTAGATTAATGAGCTTATTAAATCATTTGAACAGATAACTCATTTCAAAAGAACACATATAGAAACCATGTTAGAAGTCTTCGATGGCCACACTGAATGATTCAATTCTATGAGTAATGGGAATTGGTAATCATTTTCTCAGGAACTAATATTGTATTCACCTATAAGGATCCAATTTCAAATATGCATGTACCTTAATTATTCAAGAGAATTGAAATAACATTATCATTCCAATACCATTACCTGATCTAATACTTCTGGTTATTTCTATTCTTCCATGATAATTAGAATCAATCTTGCAATCTAAATAGAAAGGAATAAGCACATTAACTTAAAGCACCAAGATAACTTAGCTTCTCACACACAATACATGTTTCCCATCGATGATTCTTCCTTCTCATAAAAAAAAGTGGTGAGATCTCTTCAGTATGCTAATCCAATGGCAATGCTACTCACTAAACTTAGATGTTCCTCCAAATCTTCTTGACAATGAGAAGCAATAAAGCTACTCTTGCAATTCATGTAAATTCACACAAGGAAATGGAGTGTTACTCATAGCTTCAATTCAACATACAGAAGAATGTTTTCAACTCCGATGCACATGGAGGGCATTAAGAAATCCAAGTTTTTTTTCAAGAATCACCTAATAGTGACCTACAAATAAGAGATAAAAATAATGAACCATGGAGGCTCACCTCCTAACCTAAGCCTCAAGGAGACCACCCTTGGGCTAGGGGAAACAAGGCTCAACTGGGATACATCCAAACATCATCACAACAACATGAACTAACAAGATCACAACATTATGCAACACATTTACACCCAAACCATGGTTTGCAGAATGATTCACAAATGGAATCATAAACATTGGGTGAAGGTGGGCTTTCCATTAGGAGACTTGCCATCACATACCAAATATGTAACAACAATTTTCATGCCCTTTCCGGGGCTTTCACCAAACAAAAAATTTTAGGCCCTTTCGGGGCTTACATAATGCAACAAATTTCATGCCCTTTCGGGGCTATTCACAAACATTCTCCCAACATACTACCATCAATGATAGCCTCCTTGAAAACCATACTTCATAAACTTCCTTTCCACACCATTATTTTTTCTTATCACCACAAAGAAATCCATGAACAAAGATGACATACAATGGAGTCCATACTCCAATGTTCTCAACTATATTTCAAGCCCAACTAACCCCTTCACCCAAGGCTTGCTCTTCCCTCCCAAGGGTGAGTGAAGCCTTCACACCCATGAACAGTTTCAATACTCAAACAATGTAAGGAAATCAAAGAAGAAGCCCCAAGGAAATTCATGAAACAACATATGCCATCACAACACAACACAACACAAAATCTCCAATGACAACACATAATTCCATACTACACTCATAGATCCTACGAGAAGCATTCTTACAATATCTAACTTCAACTTCTTGAAATGAAGAACCATGGCATGAAGCACTTACCTCCTTCAAACTATGGCTTTGAAATGGCGATCAAGATCTCTTTCTATTTTCCTTTGCTTCTTAACTTCTCCTCCATAACCATATGTGTCTCTACAATTAGAGAGTGGGTAAGCAACTACCAAGGATGGAACAAGCTCCCTATAAAGACCTTCACTTTCATCCTCACCTACCCCTCTTACTTTCTTGTATCTTTCTACCAATAAGAACTTATCCAAGTGGTGTAATGAGGGAAGAAGTCATGTGACAATATGATTTTGCAATTGGCCTGGAAATGACTATTTTTGAGGGTCCCCTAGGTCCCCTAGACCCACTTATGATTATATTTAAACCCCCAACCCATACTATTACCATGTGGGCAGCTTATTTTCACAAATTTAACACTTGGGAATCACTTGTGGCTCTCTAAAGTTCCTATCAACTTATTACTTGAATTCTGTCAAGAAGGTGACTCTTCCTAACACTCTCCAAGGTGGGTTACTTGATTTTGTAATGAGAATTAGGCTTAGTTTAAGTGACTTCATACCAAAGAATCCTATTTGACATGTCATTTACACATAGACAATACAAGTGTCAAATGACACACACATACATAAAAACACTTTACACATCACAATGACATGTCCCTACTTAATCATGCTCTCTATCTATAACACTCATGCACAATCACATTACGAAATTGACACAACACACTGAGGTTTTGAATCTTCCAAAGATTCACCTTGGCTTAACTGTGTTCACATAAGATTGAACCTAGTTTCCCCCATTTATCTCCATGATTCAACTTTCCTACACACTCAACTTAAACATTAGTAACCCGATACAATAATATACAAATACATGCAGAAAAAATCCAATGTATCATAATTCACGTTAACATATACATTTAACTTCATCTAATCATTTCTATTCTAAATACTATAAAAGAAGCATTGCAATGTCATATTCCATGTAACTTCCATCTAAGTACATATTCAAAACATTGCATTATCATTCTCATAAGATATTTAAAACATTGAAATATCGAATATGTGTATCAGCAATAACCTTTCTTAATATAAATCATTTTCAATCAGGGTATCATCACAACTCTTTCTCACATAACAATGAAACTCTAAGTCATCTTTAGTGAATCGTAAAAACAATACAAAATGGATCTTAACATATATGTCCTAAGTGGAAATCACTAATATGTAAACTTTCTAACTAGTATCCTTTTAATCAAGCTAAACATATTGCCATTCCTAGTAATATCCATTTATCACATTATGTAGGGTTTGTGAGTAAGTTTCTAGGGTTAATTCTTCAAACTGTTAGAATGTTTCCATAATTGTGTCATCGTACTTTAAACCCAAGTTTCAAATGTAAGCATATGTCTTGTTGTTATTTTAACCTACATTCATTGTTATCTCCTAGAAGAGAAAATGTTAATTCATCTTCCCTAATTTGACTAGGGAACTATTCTGTAAATCCTTTGATTGAGTCCCTAGATTGAATATATAGAGTTTCCTTCTCAGGTGATCTTAGTTATTCCATATAAATTTATTTAATGGTTATTACACTTATCATAACCAAGGTCTGCTTATTCTCTAATAGGATCTCATAAATAATCATTAGTAACAAAAATGTCCATCGTACTCTAATTAACTCCTAATCACATTCACTTTATGAAATCTAAACTAGGGTACTAGTGCAGGTCTTACAAAAGGAGTCACCACTCTTATAATCAAAGGGGATTCTCAACTAGTCATACAACAAGTAAAATCCATATACTCGTGCAACAACAAAAGATTAATCGCTTATAGGAAAAGGGTATGGGATATAATGGATGACTTTGAAGCTCTAAACATCAAATCCATTCCAAGAAGAAAGAATGTGGTAGTAGACGCCCTTGCTATCTCCGCTAGCACTTTGCAACCAGTTGGAAAGATGAAGTTAAAAATATTCTTAGTCAAATTAGTTGCCATTCCTTCCATTCTTGACAATATCACAAAATTTTAGGTCTTTCAGGATGATCAACATGTACTTGAGTTTATTATGTGCAGTCACCATTTTCAAGGACAAGAGATTGATGATATACCTGAGGACAAGCCTAAAGATGATGAGCTTGAGGATGATGATGGAATCCTTAATTTTAAAACCAATAGAATTCCAAAAGGAATGGTTGAACTTGAATTCATCTTTGACCATGACAAATCAGTACTCAATAGAAGGGAAAATCAAGAGAAAGGAATCGAAGAATGTGACTCATACAATTTGGGTATTGATGAAGAACCAAAAATGGTGCAAATAGGAAAAACATGCAATCAAAAACAAAGGGATAACATGCTCAAATTTCTCACCAAGTATAAAGATGTTATTTCTTGGAGCTATGAAGAGGTAAACACTTATGATCCTGAGATTATCACACATGACATCCCATTGAAACCAAATGCTAAACCTTTCTGGCAAAGACAACGACCAGTAAATTTGATAATCAAACCACTAATTATTAAATAACTTAAGAAACTTCTAGATGGTAAGATCATATTTCCTATCTATCATTCCACATGGGTGGCAAATATGGTTCCTATATGAAAGAAGACTAGAGAGATTTGTCTTTGTGTTGACTTTAGCAACTTGAATTTGGCATCTCAAAAGGATAACTACCCTCTACCCTCACTAGATGAGGTGTTGCAAATCATTAATGGTTCAAAGATGATGTCATTCTTGGATGGTTACTTAGGATATAACCAGGTGATGGTCAATGAAGAAGATAGGTTAAAGACTTCCTTCACAACCAAGTGGGGAATGTTTACTTATAGAAGGATGCCTTATGGGTTGATTAATGCAGGAGCTACATTTCAATGAGCAATGGATGAAGGTTTCAAAGGATTGATAAATAGGTGTATATTCATCTACATAGATGACTTGACTATCTTTTCAAAAGATCAAAATACTCATATTTCTGATCTAAGGCAGGTATTCAATAGATGTCATAGGCATGGCATATCACTCAATCCCAAGAAATGTTCATTTGGTGTTACTAAAGGGAAGCTTCTGGGACATGTCATTTCTAGAGTTAAAATTTCCATTGATCCAGATAGAGTTGAGTCTATTTTGAAGTTAGCACCTCCACACAGTCAGAAGGAATCAAATCTTTCTTTGGAAAGATAAACTTTGTATGCAAATTCATAAGTGGTACTAAAATAGAATTCCCTCAATGATTTACTCAAAAAGGGAGCTAAAACAGAATGGGTACCAGAGATAAAGAAATCATTCCAAGATATTAAGGTTGCCATTTCCACAGCCCTAGTTTTGGTAAGTCTAGATTACGAGTTACCATTCAAGATCTATTCCTTTGCTTCTGAACATTCTTGCGCAGTGATCTTGACACAAAAAAGAGAAAATGAAGATGAGTGACCAATTTCTTTTATGAGTTGTCCTCTCAAGAATGTTGAGTTGAAATATTCAAATCTTGATAAATAGTCATTTGCATTAATCAAGGTAGTAAAGAAGTTCCATCACTACATACTTAGAAGTAAGGTGTATACAATTGTACCTGACCCAATAGTAAATATACTTTTGACGCAAAATGAACTTGGTGAAAGAAGGGAAAAGTGGATGGCAATACTTCAGGAATTTGATCTCAAAATTCAATCTATGAGATTAGTCAGAGGCCAAGGGTTGTCAAAAATGATCGCTGACAACCAAGATGGAAACCAAAAGGAATTAAAATTTGACGATGAAATAGATGAAGATGATCAAAAGAAGATGGTTATATCACAAGTTGATATCAATCAAGGTGTGGTGATAGATGTGTGGTACTAGGATATTGTCTATTATCTCTTACAAGATCAATGCCCCAAAGGGATGAATAGTTCACAACATAGGGGACTTAAGATGAAATGTGAGTCTTACAAGTTACTTGATAACAAGTTGAATAAAAGGAACTACGAAGGGATTTATTTGAAATACTTAGGACATGAAGAAGCTAAGGATGTCTTGGAACATTTTCATGACAAGTATGGTATGGGACATGGTTCAGCAGAAGCAATAGCTCACATGATTTTAAGATCGAGTTATTTTTAGCCCTTGATATTCAACGATAATTTTGAACATGTGCATTCTTGTCATATATGCCAAACTAGTGCTAACAAAGAGAGGCATCTAGCAATGCCACTACAATCAGTATATGAGGTGCACCCTTTCACAAAGTGGGGATTGGATTTCATTGGCCCAGTAAACCCACCATCATCAATTGGACATGCATTCATTCTTACAGCTAAGGATTATTGCACATGATGGACAGAGGCAAAGACTTTCAGAAATTACACTGCTAAGGTGGTGACTAACTTTTTGGAAGAACATATTGTTACTAGATTTGGAATTCCATTCACTCTTGTATGTGACAATGGATTTGCATTTGCATCCACATTCTTGACACAATGGGCATTTGAAAATAGTCATCACCAAATTCTCCTCAAATTACTACTCGCAAGGAAATGGGGTAGCGGAGTCTACAAACAAGAACTTAATCACTGTGATAAGATGATTGCTGAAGAAGAATCCTAGGGATTGGCACACACAATTGAAATATGCCTTGTGGATTGATCGAGTTAGAGTTAAAAAGGCTTTGGGGACTTCTCCATATCTACTTGTTTATGGACAAGAACTGGTATTCCCACTCAATCTTAAGATTCCTGTCTTGAAATTCATGAGTGGGTATGCTGATGACACTGACAGAGTACAAATTTGATTGATGAATCATCTGCAAATTGATGAGAAATGAACAACTACATTAGAGCACATGGCTAAACATCAAGTTGTTGTTAAGAGATGGTTTGATAAGAAGGCCACAATAAAATCCTTCAGGATTTCCAACCTCGTCCTACTTTGGGATAAGGTGAAAGAAAAGTCAGGTAGCCATACCAAATTTCAATGTTTGTGAATAGACCCCTATCAGATTGCAAAATTTCTCAGAGAAAACACTTTTAGGCTAAGTTCCTTACAGGGGGAATTTCTACCTTTGCTCGTAAATGGGCAATTTTTGAAACATTATTTCGAAGCCTAAGAAACCAAAAAAAAAATAGTTAGATTTGATTTCTGCATCTAGATTAGATTTTCATTTCTACAAGCGTGTTTATTTCTGTAAGTGCATTTCTTTTCAAGTTGTGTGTTTGGTTTTAGTCATATGTTCATTTTCAAAGTAATGTCAGTCCTAGGGGGTAAGGTATAATTGGGATTTTTCTCAAGATTTTACTAACCACTCTTTGGTCCCGATTTCAGGAAGAGGTATTTCTATGTCAAAACATTTGGTCGATTGCGTGTCTTATACCAATCGAGAAATAGACATTTCTTGTGGAAATAAGAAATTTTCAATCAATAAATCAAGACTTTAGACTGACAAGTTCTCAATACTTTGAAATTGTTAAATCAAAGATGATGAGAGATGATCCAAACTCTAACTGGTTCAAACAAGAAGGGTATCCTTGAGAGATTGCTAAGATAATTGATTGGCGTGAGAGTTTCTAAAAGAGTTCTAAAAGAGGAACTCAAGGGATGTTCACAAGAGATCAAATCCAAGAAACAACACTGATGTCCCAACTACATAGTCTAAGCATAGTTAGGATATAGAAGATTATGAGAGAGAGAGAGAGAGAGAGAGAGAGGAGAGAGAGAGAGAGAGAGAGAGAGAGAGAGAGAGAGGGAGGGAGAGAGAGAGAGAGAGAGAAATATGGTGTTAAGACTATATCTTATATTCAAAGTATTGCTTCATCAAAACTAGCATTCTTATAGACACGAAATGATTTTCTCAAAAAGCTAGAAAACTAAAAAAGCATGACATCCCACCAAGAGCCCTCAAACTGATTCTCTCATTTGGTTAACCAATTGATTAATAAAAGTCTTCATGGAGGTTCCTACGAATGAGCTAGGAGGAGTGGAAGTTCATTTTCAAGTTTTCAGAAAACTTGGATAAACTGCATCCTAAGGCATCAAAGGGAATGAATACACAATGCACACACTGAACTTGAAAATCTTGGGTCTTGATTTTTTGACTATGAAGTCATCTAAAATATGCTCGAGGTGTTCAAAATTTGGTTGGCATTTGACACAAATCAAAAGAATGTTTTCTGATGAAGAAATGCCTTGGTCATTTCTTCCTTTTTTTGGGGCTATTTGTTGTGGTGTCCACAACACACACCACATTCTTCAATAGGAATGGGGACCCCCTAGTTTTTTTGACTCCCAAACTCATAGTTTGAGAGTCAAGAGAAGAAATTTTAGAGTAAAAAAGAAAAAAATTAGAAAACTTGCAAAAAAAAAAAAAATCTTGCGTGCACATGCATTGAGGCACAATGTGCTTTCCAAAAGAGAGAAAGGGTTATAAAACCCTCCCTCCCCTTCTTGCCTTGATAATTTTTCACAAGAGTAAGGAGGGAGACGTATGGAGACACCCCCTTCCCCCACTTTTTTTTTCTTCTTACCTAAGAGCGCACGTGCACAAATGGAAGGTAGCATGTAGTGCCCTTTTGGGCGCACGCGCGTTGCACTTGAGCAGCACGTTGAGTCAGTGCCACTCGCGCACCTTTTGGGTTGCATGTGGCAACACTACTCATGCCCCCTTTTGGGTGTGCATGGCGTGGTACCCACTTGACGCCACTCATGCCCCCCTTTTGGGTGCACAACATGGTGCTGTGTGTGCGCCCTTTGGGCTACGTGTGTGGTAGTGTCGTTACACCCCTTTTGGGTGCGTGACAGAGCACCGCGCATGCCCCTTTGGGCCTTGTGTGTAGTGTTGGTGTTTTAAAACTACTAAGAAACAAAATGCTTAATACCAAGATGACAATACTCACACAATCTAAAGACTAGCCAATTCTTACTAACAATTGCATGTGCAAAGCATTTGGGCCCAACTTCAACAAAACCAAGGGTGGTTTTCTACTCTTCTGGCTCTACAAAACCAAGGTGGGTATACCCATGGATAATTTTTTAGTGCAAATTGTTGTGTAGAGATTTTTCTAGTTTCATTCTGATTTTCATCTATTACCCACTAACATATGTGCAGTTTACTTCAACTCTTTTGATATCTTCAAACTTGTATGTATCTCTTTAATTGTAGATCTGGTTGTCAGTCTCCTTGAATTTATAAATAATCCTGACAATAGCAGCTACCTAAGACTCAGAGAATAGATATAAAAAAGTATTGACGAACATTTATAACATTGAACAAAAATGAATAAAAAATGATTTTGATTTTATAATTGGTATGATATGCAGCAGCAGAATTCATCCTTCTTACTTCTGATTCATGAGATCAGTGCCTTATCCATTGGGAAAATAATTAACTATTGGTGGGAGATATAATTCAATTATCTTGTAAATGAATTAATAAGTTGTAATCACCCATTTCCATTCTTATGAAATATCCCTTTATGAATTCACCAACCCTACTGATTCACTGAAGCATTTATATAATTTCTTGAATTAAGAGCAACAATGAAAATAAAATAAAACCATTCCAGATTGCATTCAGCCAATTAAACCTTGTTTTAATGACTTCAAACTAAACAAACCCATAAACTAGAGAAAAAAAATGATGACACAAATATAGTGCAAATACCCTTTTGTATTTTCCTTCTCATATGACTAATACAGTGACCAATAGTAAAACATTGAAAACCCAAAATAGATTGCTATTTCTGTCATTCAGTATGTTATCAGAAAGTATAATGGAATCAAACTCCAATTAGCTACACTCTATTGGATTGATTGAATGTACTTTTCATGAGAAAACATAAAAATTCTACTAGTTTTCAGACCATCACAATGCCTTGAAAACTCATTTATATAGCATGAGTTGCAACAAGAAAAGGGAAATTATGGTTTGACAAGTGTCCAAGAAACAAAACATCATACAAAAGACAAAAATGGTCACAACAAAAAGCTAGATGTATCAAATATTCTTTTAGGTAGGCCTGCTCCTGTTATTGTTGTAAATTATCAACTTTGGATTTGTCTCTCATTATTTCAGATCCTCAAAATATGTGGCTACCAAGCTAGCCAATGAGGGGTGATCTTGTGATGCCTCCAAATTGGTTTTTTCCTATGGGTTTTCATTGCTTTCACCATGAGTAAACACTATTTCTTTTTCACCTTCTTCTTTCTTCAATTCTAGTACTAATGTGTCAATGACCTACACCTCATCTTCTTGTTCCCTATAATCATCTGAACTTCCTGATGACGGGCCACACCACCCGTACCAACTCACAACCAAAAATGAAATAATATGGAGACAAGAGAGATGACAAAATGCTTCATAAAGAATCCATTAATACTTGAAAATTCACTACAAGAGCTTACACTTGAATAGCTTCTATTTTCCAACTTCCATTAGAAGAGCTTCCATTTCTCCAACTTCCATTAGAAGAGCTTTCATTTCTTGAACTCCCTTACAAGAGATTACATTAGAAAGAGCTTACGATTCCAAAACTTGATTACAAATGATAATAGGCCTTTCTTAAATAGGAACTTACCACCCAAGGCATGATTTATCCACAACATTCTAGAATTTCCACAACCTTCTACAATATCTACAACCTTCTAGAATTTCCACCTAAATACAACTAAGCACCACTATGTGGCCCAATTAGAAAATTACATTTCTTTTGTGGATCACAACAAATATTAAATGCATGATGCCACCTACACACCTCAATTAATGGAATAACAGCTATTTTTATTATTTTTCTATGCATGATGCCACCTACACACCTCAATTAATGGAATAACAACTATTTTTATTATTTTTCTATTTATGCCACCCATGCACCTTGAAAATAGAGATTCCTCTTTTCTCCACTTTTCCTATTTTCTATTTTAAATTATTTTCCTTCCATTTTTGTCACTTTCTCTCTCCTCCACAAATTTTTTTTTTTTTTTTTTTTTTTTATCCCTTCTTTTTTCTCGCATCATGCATCACTTCCTTCCTCTAACTGCTTGTCTGAAGGAACATCTGCCATCTATGTGTTGAACTATAGGTCATCTGGTCAGTTGAACTGCAGGATATCATTTTATTTTTTTATTACATAATCAGCCTCCTTTTGAAAATCAACAAATTCTTGCTTCAAAGAATCAAAAAATAATTGGACTTTAACCAATTCCTTTGTCGTGGTAGCCCACTAGGCATGCCCCTTCTCATTAAAAACTTTATTTATTCTCATGCAGAAAAGGTCATCTAGTTCTTTACTCCATTCATCCTTATTTTTCAATTGATTCTTTCTACCCAAGGCACAAGGAAACAGATCAAATTTTTTATTCTTGTATTTATTCAACTAAGAAACAATTTTCAGTTGCAGAGTAGCTCTTCTATTATCAAAATCTAACAGGTCATTAGCAATATGAAACAATTTTTCAATATGGTCATTAGAAGACCTTATAATTGAATAACATAAAAGGGTAATTTCTTTTTCCCTTTTTCCCCACTTGTTAACTATAGGCTTGAGGGTTTCATCATGGGTTTTCAGTTTCTCCCATATACTTATTACTCTTGTCAACTAATCAAAGAATAAGGGCCATTCAATCTTATCCACTAAATACATTAGAGCCTTTCTAAGCTTATCCTCAAATTGCATATTTAACTCTACAAGGGGGGTGGATTTAAAAGGTTCCACTGGAGTATGTGGATATGTTATTCTTGACCTAGTAGATTTCCCCATTAGCTTGTTTTCAAGCTCAACTCTTCTTTTTACCTCCCTATTATAAGCCTCCAGAACTTTTTCATACTTACTCTGTAACTCCATCATATCCTACTCCTCTTTCTTAGCAATGGCCAAAAGGAACTTAGAAGAGTCCACATTTCAATATGCTACCTACACATGTGAGGTATCAACAACTCTTTTAACAATTAGGCTTCCCATCAACCCAGACTCATCTGACTATGATGATGTGGCTCTAGATCCTCTTCTCAGTGACCAACTGACCAATGTAGCTTGATCTTCAATGAATGCAATGCCTGGAAAATTCTCTTTATTCTAGTCTTGCAAAGTCAATTTATTTGAAATAGAACAAAAAACTAAGGCATCATCAATATCCCAATTTGGCAACAATAAAACGTTAGATGCCTTTACCATTTTCCTCCCTTCTTCAAGGCTTATACTCTGCAATTCTTTTATCATTTCTTCTTTAATTTGGTTATGAATGGAAGTCTCATCCATTTTTGGATGTTTTGTTTTCATATTTTTACATTTCTCCTCAAAAATGTTCATGTTTTCCCTCCATGCAAATTGTTGAAAAGCCCTAGATTTAACAAAACTGTCATCAGTTAAAAATTAATGACTTGCCTATTCTAACACAGGGTCCAATTCTCTGCCACTATAATCTGCTATAGTTAGATCCAAACTTGGGAGAGAAGGTTCTGGAGGGTTACCCTCATCCAATTCTGCTTGAGTAATAAAAATACCTCCCTATGATCCCATCTGTTCAATCTGTTCACCAGTGAGATGTTCTTCTCCAATCCTCAAAGGGGATTGAGTGGGTGAATATTCCTCAATTTGAGGCCTTTCTTCTATTATCACCTTCTGCCTCTTAGGACTAGGCTTTGTTGGAAATTATTGAAAAGACATGAAGAGTAATGGAACTGGTAAAGAATGTTTTCAATCATTGTTTTGTCATTGATGTCAAACTTGCTACTTATAGGAATGACAATTGTTTTAGTGATCCACATACTATCAATTGGTTGATTGATAAGGAGGAGGAAATCAATAAGATGTAACTAGAGTACCTAGAGAAAGGTTGAAGTTATAATTTTGTAATGAAGTACAAGGATCAACTAAGCCATTGATGAAATAGTGTACTGTTGACATACTCTAAGACATAGAGAATGGACACACTAAAACATATCAAAGATGTAAGGGTTTAGCTAAGTTATTTGCAAAGCCTAACTAAGTTCATTAAAGAGAGAAAGCTGAGCAAGCTAGTTAGTGCCGAACAAATTCTTAGTTGATGTTAGGCAAGAAATAAGTACTGAGTAAATATCAAGTGCCAAGAAAATATCAAGTGTCGAGAAAGAAATAGGTGTCGATTAAAGATCAAGTGTCGAGAAAGAAATAGGTGCCGAGTGAAGATATAGATTCCAAGTAGGATACAAGTGCCAAGTAACACAGAAGAAGTTGAGTATCAATAAACCAATAATGTTGAGTTGTTGCATTATTTTAAAGATCGAAGATTCGCCAAATCTGAGCCGACAAGGTTGTTACCTAGAATTTTGTAAACCAGATAGAAGATAAGAGTGATGAGCCAGTGGCACAGAACACCATGTAAAACATTTTTGGCAAATACAACTAAACTCTAGATGAAGTTTCTAGACGATGAAGAGATATGGGGTAGATACATTGTATCCTACCTAATCTATTAAAACCCTAAAGTTGGAGAGGGAGAATCAAGCGGGAAAGATATTTAAGATTTCTATTTAAGAAGTCATAAGGTCACGAAACAGAGGTGGTGAAAGAGGAGGAAAGCATGAAGTGTTGAAGAAGGTGCTAAAGGAGAAAGAGAGCACAGATACTCTATTTCTTTGGATGACCACATATATGATTACATTGGTATGATGAGTAAGAAGACTCAAGGAGACAAAGCTTGAGTGGAAGACAAGTTGTTAGAACTAAAGTGTGATTTGTAATCTGCAAAATATGTTGTAAGTTGTATCAGATCAAAACCCATTTTTGTTACTCTCCAACAATTATAACAGTTAAGATAAATCCTATGGACTTAGGTTGGTTTAATAGCCATATTTTAAATCCTTTAACAGGGTGACATTCCAAGTGAATGTTCCAAAGTCCTTTAACTAGGCCCATTCTTAATAGTATAGTGAAATCCTCTAACAAGGTCACATTTAACAATGTGTTGTAGCCTTTAACAGGGCAGGCTTTTAACAGAGAAGACCATCAAAAGTGGTTGAAATCAATTGTGCAATTATTTTGTGAGTATCATCCCGACTCTAGTTTTACCTTCTTATTCCTAGAGGGTTTCTAAGTTATCAAAATCTCAGTGTTATGATGTGATGCATGTTTACTTTTCATAGTTGTTTCAATATTAAAATTGCATGCATGATAAGTTCAGTTATGCAACATTAAGGATTTGTAGAAAAATATTATTAGGGAATTTGGACCTTGGATAACTAATTCAACCCACCCCCCCCCCCCCCCCCCCCCCTCATTTATTCTAAAGAATTATAACAATTGGTATCAAAGCATAGCTGCTGACTTAGCTTAAAGGGACTAGAAGCAGAAAAGATCAAAATGCCTAAGAGAGAAGTTCCCAAGCTCAACAAAGATAACTTTGTTGCATGGAAAAGCTTGATGAAGCTACATCTTGGATCCATAGGAGATTATGCTAGAAATTCAACTATTATTGAACATGTTGATCAAACTAGTGCTCTTATTGCAGAAGATTTGAAAAAAAAATAGGAACACAATTAGACAATGCTGGAAATTGCTTCTGCACTCAGCTATGTTGAATTTGATGATATCAAATGATGTGACACTACATTCAAGATGTGGAAAGCCCTATTAGACATTTATGGAGGAGATCAGAATGTCCAAAGAGCAAAAAGAGAAAGTCTCAGAGGAAAGTTTGATGATAAGAAAATGGAAGAAGGTGAGAATGTTGTCCAATATGCTGCTAGAATAAAGGAAGTGGTAAGTGCAATAAGATGCTTGAGTGGTCAATTAGATGATGATAGTATTAATAGTAAGTTTTTAAGAACCTTTCTCCCTACCTATGCTATTAGAGTATCAGCTATACAAGAGCTAAGATGTGTTCCAGGAAAGAATCTAAGTTTTGAAGGCATAGTGGGTAGACTCACTACATTTGAGTTATCTAACTTTGATAAGTACATACCTGAGAATGTTGAATTTTCTTTCAAAGCCAAGCTATCATTTAAAGATGCTGATCAGGTGAAATCAAAGAAGGGAAGAAGAAAGATGAAATATGTATCTATTGATAGTAGCACTGATGAGGAAGATGTGGAACAATTGGAAGCATTACTAGCTAGAAGATTTGACAAAGGAAAAGAAAAATTCAAAGGTAAGCTGCCTATCATTTGCTTTCATTGCAATGAAGTAGGACATATTGCTGCAAGGTGTACATAGAAAAAAGAATATAGGGAAGGCAACAAGTACAAAAATAGAAGAGAAGATGATAAGAGAGATTACAAAGACAAAGGCAAGAAGTGCTATATTGCTAAAGAGGATTCTAATGATAATGATGATGAAGTTGTCTATGTGGCCATGAAGGACCAATCTAATGAAGAAGAACCTATGACATTGGTAACATGTATAAACAAGAATGACAGATGGATCATAGACAGCGGATGCTCACATCACATGACAGGAGACAAAAGTAAGTTTGTTAACTTTATTCAGTATGATAGAAATAGTGTTAGATTTGGTAATGATGCTCCATGTCAAGTCAAAGGAAAAGGTTCCATTAAGCTTACAGAGAAAATCTCATGTGATAATGCATACTATGTTGAAGGACTAAACTATAATTTCCTAAGTGTCTCACAGTTAGGAAATTTAGGTTGCAAAGTAGAATTTGGAAATAAAACTACAAAAATCTATGATACTGATAGTAGATTGATAGGACAAGGAGATCAAATAAGAAGTAATCTATTTTATCTTGATCTGGAAAATACCTCTTGTCTTGTTGCAAAATTTGATGATGTGTAGCTATGGCATAGAAGGCTATGTCATGTCAACTTTGATAATCTGGTCAATATCTGTAAATTGAAGAAAGTCAGAGGTTTACCTAAACTAAAGAAACCTGACAATATCATGTGTAAACAATGCCAGCTAGGAAAGATGATCAAATCTAGTTTCAAGAGTAAAAACTATACATCTAAAGAAGTACTTGAGTTAGTCCATACTGACTTATGTGGTCCAATAGAAGTACAAAGCTACAAAGGAGATAAGTATATAATGTTGTTTGTTGATGATTATTTCAAGATGATGACTGTTATGTTCTTAAAGCAAAAATCTAATGCTTTTCAAATGTTTAAGTGGTATGTAACTAGAGTTGAAAAGGAAATAGGAAAGAGTTTGAAATGCCTGAGATCAAAAAGAGGTGGTAAATTCACATCAAATGAATTTGAGATATTTTGCAATGACAAAGGAATAAAGAGACAAACATTAGCCCCTAGAACTCCCCCATAAAATAGAATTGCTAAGAGAAGAAATAGATCTATGATTGACTGTGCTAGAACATTAATGATAGAAAAGACTATTTCTCTAAAATATTGGAGAGAAGCTGTAAGTGTGGCTGTTCATACACTGAACCAAGTACAAGTCAAGAAAGGTACCAGTGCAACACCTTTTGAATTATGGTATGGTCACTCACCCAATGTAAAGCATTTCAAAGTATTTGGTTGCAAATGCTTTATCCTTAAAGATGCAAGAAATGGAAAATTAGATGCAAAAAGTGATGAAAGCATATTCTTTGGTTACTCCACTAGAAGTAAAGCGTACAAGTGTTTAAATACTAACATTGACAAAATTGTGGAAAGTACAAATGTAAACTTTGATGAGCATGCAGATGTCCAAGTTGAAAAATAGAAGAAAATGGATGACCATAGAACCTTTGTGCATTGTTATGAAGGAATTCCTATTGACGAAGATACTGCCAATTAAATTCGGATTCAATAACAAGTTACAGTTTCAGTCGAGTCACAACTAGTAAATGTCGAGCTACATTCAAAAGATGAGTTACAGAATGAAGGAAATGCTCATTCTAACTCTAAAGTTAGTAAACATGACAAAGATGTAGAACTACTTGACAATGAAGCACATAGTGATCCTGAATCTAAAAGATCAAATATGGAAACAAGGACAGAACCAAGATTGTCCAAATATGTAAAGAGGCATCACCCTGCTGAACAAATAATTGGCGACAAAGATGCAAGACCAATGAAAAGGAATAGACTAAGAAATGAATCATGTCTATTAAGAAAATTTGAACCTAAGATAGTGTATGATTCATTACAAGATGGTGAATAGTATATAGCTATGGAAGAAGAGATTGATCAAATAAATAAGAACAAAACCTGGAGTTTAGTTCCCAGACCAGTTGACAAAAATGTGATTGGCACCAAAATAGGTATTCAGAAACAAGCTAGATGAGAATGGTGAGATTACTAGAAACAAAGCCAGACTACTATGTAAGGGTTATGTTCAAGAAGAAGGACTAGACTATGGGGAAACATTTGCCTCTATTGCAAGAATGGAAGGGGTAAGAACTTTACTTGCATATGCTGCATATAAATGTTTTAAAGTCTATCAGATGGATGTAAAGTCTACTTTTCTAAATGGTATATAGGAAGAGGAAGTCTATATTGAACAACCAAATGGATTTGTTGATGAAAACAACAAAGATATGGTGTGCAAACTGCATAAAGCACTCTATGGTCTGAAACAAGCACCTAGAGCATGGTATGAGAGACTTCACAAGTATCTAGTGCAAATAGGATTTGAAAGAACTGATGATAACAACAACATGTACATCAAATCAGAAGAAGGTAAGGATATTATTGTATCTAAAATCTTTGTGGATGACATAGTGTTTGGAGGAAAGGAAGTGCTTTGCAAAAGTTTTGCTGACAAAATGAAACATGAATTTGAGATGTCTATGTTTGGAGAAATCAAATTTTTTGTTGGTTTTCAAGTACATCAACTAAAACATGGTATATTTATGACTCAATCAAAGTACATCAAAGAGATACTTAAAATGTTTGGATTAGAAGACTCCAAACTAGTCAGCACACCAATGGCTACAGGACATAAGCTATCCAAAAATGATGTATCAGTTGAATTTAATCAAAAAATGTATAGATACATGATTGGAAAACTACAATATGTTGTACATAGTAGACTAGACATAGCATTAGTAGTTGGGATAGTGGCTAGATTCTTTGCTAATCCTAAAGAGAACTATATCATAGCAGTAAAAAGAATAATGAGGTATCTTAAAGGAACTGATGACTCTGGTCTATATTATAAAAAGAATGAGAAGTTTGAGCTCAATGCATATAAAGATGCATATTGGGGATGTAACATTGATGACAAAAAAAGCACAAGTGGAGAAGCACTATTTTTAGGAAAAAGACTAGTTACTTGGACTAGCAAGAAGCAAACATGCACATCTCAGTCCATTGTAGAATTAGAATATGTAGTAGCAGCAATCAATTGCACAAACATTGTGTGGCTCACACATCTATTGAAAGGAATGAAAGAAGAGGTAACTAAACCTATGATATTATATTGTGATAATACAAGTGATATAAACATATCCAAAAATTCTATAATGCATGAAACCAAGAATGTTGCAATCAAGTATCACTATGTCAAAGAGCTGGTAGAAGACAAACAAGTGAAGATGGAGTACATTCACACAAAGGAACAAATTGCAGATATCTTCACCAAACCATTGCCCAAATATGCTTATGAATATCTAAGAGGCAAGTTGGGGGTAATGCCCCTAACTCAAGCAATTTAAAGAAACAAAGAAGCTATCCTGCATCAACTGGAGCAAATCATTGAAATATCAGAAGAATGATGTAGATGATGATAGTAGAAACAAGAAACTCCAAATCAGTCACAAGCATGGTGACAGAGGGAGAAAATATGAGATGCAAAGCTTATATTTAGCATGTTAAAGATGCTAAATCTTTGGCATTTATGTCAAAGAGGGAGATATATGCAAAAAATTAAGAACATATATATATATATATATATATATATATATATATATATATATATATATATATATATATATATATATATGAAAGAGGGAGACTTATAAGAAACTGAAAGGTAAAGATATGGAGATATATGAGATCAGTAGTGAAAGGATGTAGTAGTCAAGAAGGAAGCAACAAATATGATTTTGGTGATAACTAAGTTGATCAAGTGATCAGTTTGGTTTGCCATCAATGCCAAAGAGGGAGATTTTTGGAAATGATTGAAAAGCCATGAAGAGTAATGGAACTGGTAAAGAATGTTTTCAATCATTGTTTTGTCATTGATGTCAAACTTGCTACTTGCAGGAATGATAATTGTTTTAGTGATCCAAATACTATTAGTTGGTTGATTGATAAGGAGGAGGCAATCAATAAGATGTAACTAGAGTACCTAGATAAAGGTTGAACTTATGATGTTGTAATGAAGTACAAGGATCAGCTAAGCCATTGATGAAATATTGTATTATTGACATACTCTAAGACACAAAGAATGGACACACTAAAACATATCAAAGATGTAAGGGTTTAGCTGAGTTATTTGTAAAGCCTAACTAAGTTCATTAAAGGGAGAGCTAAGCAAGCTAGTTAGTGCCAAATAGATTCTTAGTTGAAGCCGAGCAAGAAATAGGTGCTGAGTAAATATCAAGTGCCGAGCAAGAAATAGGTGTCGAGTGAATATCAAGTGCCAAGCAAGAAATAGGTGCCGAGTAAATACTAGGTGCTGAGCTAGAAATATGTGTCGAGTGAAGATACAGATGCTCAACAAGATACAAGTGCCGAGTAACACAGAAGAAGCCGAGTATCAGTAAACCAATAATGCCAAGTTGCTGCATTATTTTGAAAATTGAAGATTCGCCAGATCTGAGCTGACAAGGTTGTTACCTAGAACTTTGTAAACCAGATAGAAGATAAGAGTGATGAGTTGGTGGCACAAAACACCATGTAAAACATTTTGGTGAATACAACTAAACTCTAGACAAAGTTTCTAGATGATGAAGAGATATGGGGTAGATACATTGTATCCTACCTAATCTATTAAAACCCTAAAGCTGGAGAGGGAGAATCGTGCAGGAAAGATATTTTAGATTTTTATTTAAGAAGTCATAAGGTCACAAAATAGAGGTGGTGAAAGAGGATGAAAGCATGAAGTACTGAAGAAGGTGCTAAAGGAGAAAGAGAGCACAGATACTCTATTTTACTGGATGACCATAGATATGTTTGCATTGGTATGATGAGTAAGAAGACTCAAGGAGACGAAACTTGAGAGGAAGAAAAGCTATCAGAACTGAAGTGATTAAAGACAAGCAAAGGATTGAACTAAAGTGTGATCTATAATCTGCAAAATATGTTGTAAGTTGTATCAAATCAAAAGCCATTGTTGTTACTCTCTAGCAATTGTAATAGTTAAGATAAATCCTATGGACTTAGGTTGGTTTAATAGCCATGTTTTAAATCCTTTAACAGGGTGACATTCCAAGTGAATGTTCCAAAGTCCTTTAACTAGGCCCATTCCTAATAGTATGGTGAAATCCTCTAACAAGGTCACATTTAACAATGTTTTGTAGCCTTTAACAGGGCAGGCTTTTAACAGAGAAGACCATCAGAAGTGGTTGAAATCAATTGCATAGTTATTTTGTGGGTATCATCCCCACTCTAGTTTTACCTTCTTATTCCTAGAGGGTTTCTGGGTTATCAAACTCTCAGTGTTATGATGTGATGCATGTTTAATTTTCATAGTTGTTTCAATATTAAAATTGCATGCATGATAAGTTCAGTTATGCACCATTAAGGATTTGTAGAAAAAGAATTATTAGGGCGTTTGGACCTTGGATAACTAATTCACCCCCCCCCCCCCCCCCCCCCCCCCCCCCCCCCACCCCCCCCTCTCTCAGTTATTCTAAATAATTATAGTAGGCTCATCAGGTCTCTCCTCTTGGGCTGTATTGGTGGATCCTATTATTTTCTTGCGAAGCCCTTTTATTCTGAATTATAGTATATCTAGGCCTCTTTTGTACAACTATTTGACCAGCTCCTACATTAGGAGTGAAAGCCAACCTCCTCATGAATTCTCTAGCCTTATCAAGATAAGAATCAATAAAAAATTGTTTCTTTTCATTCATAGCTTCCATTATTCCAAAGAAGTTATTCACGAGCTTATTTACTCTGTCAGCCTCTACATTAGCATTATCTAAAGGACTATAATTTCGATCAAAAAAATGAATGAATTCTAAAACTCGGGAATAAGCTCTCCATTTTTCTTTCTTAGTTTCCTATTCTTGCAATAAGAATTCATTCCTTATAATATCCTCTAGATAATAAGAATCATGCTTGACCTGTCCCAGCTTAATTCTATGCTTTAATGTTTGGTTGAAAAATCCCTCAGGATCACAAAAATGAGGATGAGAAACAACCATCATATATTGTTCCAAAATTTTATGCTAAAAGGGCCAACCTCCTTTGGTAATCAAAAATTGATGGGCCATTGTGCAGGTAGGGAAAATTGACCCTAGTTTCTTTTTCAACAAAAATATTTCTTCTACTCCTCCTAATTGCCACAAAACTTCAGCCATTCCTATTTTCAAAGTTACTTGGTAGGGCAAGACATGAGGACTCCCTTTAAAACCATAGATTCTTTAAAAAGTAGAAATAGAGTAAGGGATGATATCTCCCCAATTATGTGAAACTTTCAAGTTATGGGGGTTACCCATAGGCCTGATAAGACTCATTAGTACCTTAGAGATTCTGGGATTGTCACTCAATAGGAGGCATCTCAATTTAGAAGCAAACTACCTATCAAATTTGACAAAACTAGCCTTACTTGCATCCTAGGTCATATCTACACTCCACAACTAGACTGGCAATATTTCCCCATTCTCCTCTCTATTCAGTTTCGTCTCATTACCAAAATATGTCACTCCTTTGAATAAAAACATATACATTAATAGAGAGTAGTGACAAAAAGTTTTTTCAACCTTGTCCTTCGCAATCCCAGCTAAACCAATGTGAAACTCTTCAGCCAAAAAGGAAGAAAAATTGAAAATAACATCTACACCAAAAGAAGCAATTTGAACCATCATGTACATGAGGCTAATGGGCATGAACTCCTGCTCATCTTCACCAAAAACTCAGCACAAAGTCCTGTATATCTCTACAGCCCGGGAAGTGAAAAGACTCTTCTTAAAAGGCTCTCTAGAGGCTACAGTAATTACTGGCAAAGTTCTTATCATACCAATATGTGCCCTCAGTTCACCTCCCCTAATTATATCCTTCTTTTCTTTGTATTCATTCTCTAATTTTGGCAGATTGATTTGTACATGGTAATTTGACAAAGGTTCTAGGTAAAAAGCCTCTCTAATTTCTTCAAGAATAATTGAGACTAGAGGCACACCATCCTTTCTTCTCACAACCCTGATGGCTTGGTCATAATTCTTGGTGATAGCTTCAAGCAGATCATAATCCATGAAAACACTCAGAACTACTAACTTTCCCAAATCAAAATTCCAGACATTAGCATGCGGGGCAAACAACTCTCTTTCTAAAAACCATTTTTAAAACAAGATAAAACCATTTTGAGTATATGTTGCATCCCTAACCTAGTTCCCCTTGTCATACATGCCATCCGCAATTTTAAGCCTAGGGTTTAAGGAAATTAATTTTTTAACTTGTGTAGGTTCAATGGTGGACTCTGGAAGTAATTCTAACAAATCATCATGCACATTCCTATCCATATAATTAACTTGCCCAGAAAAAGATTTCTTAGGAGGCATCTTGATAGTACTGAAAGAACTGGAAAACCACAACAGTTGCAATAAAAGTACTTACTTGACTTGCTAAACTTGTTCTTCTTTGTACCTCTATAATTGATCTCGAACAACTGAGGAATAGCTTCGTGTCTTTACCAGGCTTAATACAATACAATCAATAGGCTCTTGTGTGCAAAAAACTTGTAATTGTTATTTTTGTGGGACTGGAATTAATGAAAATCTCATGCATTATACTCTATTTTTCCCACACATGAAACTTTCACTTATCATAAATGCACAGAATAGAAAACAGAGTGGTGTCGCACCTTCTTTTTAAAATTGCACCGTTGATCCTTGAAAAATCCTACAATCTAGGAATGAAAACTAAGCTGACTCAATTTTTATCTTAACACTCTGGCAATCAAGCCAATAAAATGCCTCCATATATACCTTTCCTTCAAGGCTGGCACTTCAAACTAGGCCTTTGGATAACTGAGGACACGTGTCATCAACTCGCTAACTCGTTATACTTAACTTTCGAGCAACTTTCTATAATGAGCTAGCGACAACCACTAATTTTACGTTGATCTTATGGAAAATATTTTAAATGTCCTTCGAAGGAAAGAACGGTGGGCCCCTCACTCGTTAACTCGCTATACATAACTTTCACACATCTCTTCATAGCAAGTTAATGAGCATTGTAGATTCATGCTTGATCTTGTGGTCAGCAATTTACTGCAATAGTGGTGGGCCATCGCTCGCTAACTCGCTACACTTAATTTCCAAGCATTTTTCCATAGCGAGTTAATGATAGCCCTTGATCCTAATTTGATCTCATGATCAGTGGTCTTTGTACTTTAAACACAGGGAGTGGGTCTAGGATAATGCTTTTGTTGAGCTAGCTCAACACACTGGCACACATACATTTGCAAATTTCTTAATGACATCATACGTCTTGGATCTTGCTATGTTCATGACTTTTAGGTGGGTTGCTACATCGCTACCAACAAAAATACCAACAATCCGACCAGCAATATGGTGAGCCCTGGTAACCATTAAAATTGACCGCCAGAAAAAGGAACTATGAATAACATTAACCTGCAGAGAAATAAAAGAGAAACCTATACCATATCTTCCTCAAGATCCTCAAAATTACTTCTTACCTCAAAGAATGTCGTCTTTGCAAAATTTGGGCATTCGCTATATCACTACCGACAAGTTGCAAGTATTTTCTGGTAGTGACTTGGCGAATTGTCGGATAAATCTGAACTCTAGTGACACCACTCATAGGTTTCTTCCACGCGCATTTCTTCTTGAAGCTGATAGATCTAGGACACGACATGTGGTCATAATGTCTTGATGCCAACACATTTCATGGCACTGGATTCCACTTTTCAATATCCCTCATAATTATCTCATGATCGCTACCTCACTATACGTAACATGCGAGCATCTTGCCATAGTGAACACGCGACAACCATGGATTTAAATCAGATCTGATGGCAGATTTAAAACCCCCTTTTGAAAAGACTCAACAACAATGCTCAAGCAGGCGAGAAAAGGAAAATTCGCTTCTTACCCCCTTTTTTAAAAAAATTGTGCCAAGATAGAACTTAATAAGCCAAACCTAAGGTTTTTTACAGAATTTTCAGAGGTGCCAACATATACTAAACCAAAACCTAAAACCCTATGATTTAATAGGAAAATACAACACATGGAATAGGGCACAATTAGAGAAATCTAAAAAATTTCAAAATCATCTGAGATAAGATCCTTAAGCCACATAATTCGAAGACTTAAATGATTTTTCATCTAAAAATTAGAAAAAAATTTATACTATGAAAAATCAGACCAACACGCGGTAGTGCCGTTGTGAACCATTTGGGTGGGTAGTGAGGTGTTGTGCGTGCCCCTTTGGGCTGCACGTGGTGCCACTCATGCCCCCATTTTGCTTGCGCATAAGGAACCCATGCCCTCACACAAACCCTCACACTCGTACCCACTTCGTCAACCTTTCTTTTTTTTTAAATATATTAAAAAAACAAATAAATAAGTTCCCAAGGGGGACTTTTTTTTTCTTTTACATTATTTTTCTTCAATATCCAATAATTAATAATGTTTTATTTTTCCCATGACATGCAGGTAATATAATCAAATGGCGTCCACATTTGGATCAACAACAAAACTAGTTATGTACAAGTTCCAAACTGTAACCCCAAAATCACAGTTGCACGATGAATACTCTAAGATCAAAGACATAGAACTTGGACACATGGACTTGGAAGAGTTCTTGAGATTTTGTAACAATCCAACTAAAAGATCATCCTTGAGATCTACCCTAATCCATTCTAGATTAGTAAATGCAGCATCACATCTTGGGACCGTGTAGTCAGCTGAATTGATTATGACCCTATCTTGGCATTTTGTTCCTAATGAAAGGGTGGTAAAGAGCATCACTAGGGAAGTGGTCTTGTATCTATGACTTGATAATATTGGGAGGGTTTTTCATCTACCTAGAGCCGATCAGTTCATCAGGCTTTCATATGACGCAGCTGAGAGGTGGCATAAGGATCATTACCAGGAGGCCATCGACATCATATATTCCTCATGCTTCATTGAGAAACCACCTTGGGGGAAGACAATTAGCAAAGTGGATATGACTCGAGGATACATGAAGGATGATAATGGATATTCAATCATTCTCTTGAGTAGAGTTATGGTATTGCCTGTAGCAGGCCATCTCACTCCATTCATGGTCAACTTCATTGAGACCATCAGACATGCAAAGATGTCATTGGATTGGGCCAACACACTTAGTGAGAACTTGTGTGACCAGTTGTGGATAGTAAAATATAAGAAGAAGTTCTATATGACTTCTTATGTGGTGTATTTACTTGCAACAAGGGTAGTATGTAGGATCCTAATGCATGGCCATATATACTCTATCCTTAGCTGGTGAAGAAGAAGCTCTCACTGTAGAGCAAAGAGTACAAAATTGTGAACAATGCCTTCATCTTTGCCATCATTCAATTCATTAAAGGGGATTATGGGAAGAGGTTGTCTGATGAATCCAAGATATAGATCATAGCTCTTGGTGCATATTTCATCTAGTTTCAGACATTCACATACATTTGGGTTGGTGGTGCATCCATCAATCCAAAGAAACTCCCAAGGTACCGAAGTGACAAGTTGGCTCTAATGGAAATTTCCTATTAGATTGAGTCAGCTTATGAGAGGATCAAAAAACAATGGAGGCCTTGTTGGGATTGGCCTTTTGTAATAGAAGCATACCAGGTAAAGAGAAAGCATGATATCCTGACTTTCGAGTGGGAATGGGAGAATTATCCTCTTGAAGATTATAACTCTCCTCGGCCATTCTTCAACAATGTTGGTAAAGTGGAAAACCTGGCAAGAAAAGAGTTCTACCACAAGGATGCCATTTAAGATCATTGGATGAATTCCACAAATGACTACGATGTGCATATCAGAGACTATTGTAGAATGACTTTGTATTTAGCAGAGAAGGCCCTCCATTTGACCATCCCAGATGAGATAAGGCTAAAGAACTTGTAGGAGCTACTAGATCCCCTATTCAATGCAAATAAAGTTGGTGAGAGGCCCATTCTAAATGCAGAAATTGATAGAGAGGAAGGATCAATGTTCCATAGAAACAAAAGAGAATCAAGGTTAGAATGAACAAGAGGTAAAGAGTTCATAAAAGATTAGTGCCTAATTCGTCTATTACTGAAACCAAAACCAAGGGTTATGGATGAGGCATCAAAAGTGGCACAGATAGTAGAATGTATATAAAAACCTTCTTAGGAAGTTGAGGATCAAACTATGGGATCTACAGAAATTGAGACTACAAAAGAAGAACCCTCACAATAGTAGACTCCAAGCAAGAGTGATAGAGGGAAGGAGATAGTTGAACACATCCCTTCATCATCCAAAACCAAGGTTATAGAAAGACATATCCCAAGATGGTTTCAAAAAGAGATAATGAGAAGTGCCAAGCATCAATTTCATGCTTCAAAGGATGATATTTGTGACATTGTGGAGATTTTGAACAAGCTTGACTCTCCATTACATGATGCAACACCATTTGTGTTCATTACTACTACATGGAACTAGGACTTATTTGCACAAGTGGCTCACCCTTTGGAAGGTACAGATGGAGAAGTTGTTAGCCTTCAGGACTATGAAGTGAAATATATCATGTTAGGAAAGCCTACATGGGATACTTCTTGATAGATGATGACTATGGGAGTCAAGGATGTTCTCAACCATATGGAATAGGATGAGGTTGAAATTAGAACACTTCAAAGGAAAGTTTAGATCTTTAAAGGATATTTAGCTAAAGTTATTGTTCCTCTTAATTCTGAACACCCTGAGCAGACTTTGAATACCATTTTTTGAGAAGGGGAAGGTGTACGACTCAATCCATTTTTGAGAGCTTGTTAGGATTGGTGAGACAGCCTTGAGGATAGGATTGTCACTATAATCACAGGGATTTTGAAGTTACTACATGCTACACAATAGAATGTTGATAAGATCATGGCAATTTTGAGGTAGGACTTCAGTATTATGGATGAGGTACAGGTATGGAGCAAGGATTTACAAACTCTACAAGCCATAAAAGGGCAAAGGTGCCACATTCTGATTGATGTATATATTGAAGAAGAGTTAGACATGATAGATGATTGGATAGAAAAGATTGCAAATGGGAATAAAGTGATGGAAACATTGCATGATGAGATACATAGGCTCAAGGACCAAGCGTGAGAGCAAATTTTGGAAGCAGAAAAGTTGTACAATGATGCATGCTTGGACATTTTTGAAGATGAAGAATGAGAGAAAGTGTTGCCAGTTGAGGTAGTTGTGGAAAATTTTAGAAAGACTTTAGAGGAAGCATCCAGTGATGAAGACATCAGAAAAGCCTTCAGGATAGAGGAAGCACTGTTAGAGTTGGACACCAAACTCAGAGATTTTGCAGAAACTCAAATTGAGGTGGACAACTATAGATAGAAGGTCAAAGACAAGTATGAGGCTTTGGATCTTTTGGATGCTACTAAGATTATTGAGATTATAGAGAAATTCAAGGGCAAACATCCAAACATATATTTAGGATAAAGATGAGCAAAACCCAAATGCCAGAATTTCAATTTTGACACTTAGTAAAATTTTGAGATTTTTCACCCAGTCGAGGTCCGTAGGTCCCCAGCTCTACAATTTAGAGGTGTGCCAATAGTTGACTGTCAGTTCTAAAAATAACACTTTCCATGCATCAAGAATGCATTTTGACGGTAGTTTAACTCTAACACATGCCTAGTGAAGGGCCAGCTTCTATTTTTGGTGTCTCCATGCACTTCTACTTTGATTGATGGCTTCCTCCTACTTTCTCTCTCATACTTTCATTATTTTTGACATGTAAATGGATCATGCATCCAATTAATGAATAAAATATGGATGCAGTTCCTTTAAGCACTATTTAGATTATTAGTTTGTATATATTTAATTTGTTTAAATGTCTTAAAAGCATTTTATTGCATTAAGATATCTCTCACTCTCAACACAAATTGAGGAGATTATTTCTTATAAGTACCCCATTGTAAAATGTAACAAAGGTTGTCATTATTATGCAATAAAGTTATGCTTTTAGTGCTAGCATTTAGAGTGTAGTTATTCTTTCTTGAATGTGTCATTTTTTTGTGAATTTTATTCATGAGATTGTGATTGAGCCAAAGGTTTATTGTGTTATTTCTAGTTGTGTGATCTTTTAGTTCTGGTGTTTACTATAGATATATGAATTTCATTGATGTAACAAACTTGAGAAGAGATCACCTGATTGTGTCTAGATAGCTTTTTGTCTCACATGAGTGCACTTTCCTTGGCCTTGTGATTTGATGAAGAGTAAAATATTATTTGATTTTTTAAAGATTCTCATCGACAATTGCATCAGTGGATTCTAGGAAGTGCTACTCTTATTTTCATTGGTTTCCTACTGATTTCTTCGAAGGTTTAACTTGCAGCATGTTGTGTTCTATAGGTTATGTCCATTTAGGTATTTCAATTTCAAAGTTATTTTATTTCATTTTCTTTGCCAACCCCTTGTTAGAGTAGGACCTCATAGTACCTGCATTGTTAGAGTTGCATTCATTGAAAAATAGAAAAATACAAAAAATATTATTCTTTTGGTGTGATATTTTGAGACATCAAACAGATTTTACTTCAATTTTGAGATAAAAGAGTTTTTAGAACTAGAAAAGGCCTCCTTTTTAACACTCACATTTATCTTGTACTATGCAGATTTTGGTACATCGCAAGACAAACACTAAACCTTGGAGTGGATCCTTAAAAAGATGTTCTTTTCAAGAGAGGAATTACACTATGGATTCTTTCCATTGAAATCGTGCAAAATGAATGCCCAACAGTAATCAATGAAGTAACTATAAATGAAAATTTAGATGAATCTTAACTGAGAGATTAATCATATACTTTTGCAAGCATGAGGGAACAATGTGATTTTATGGAGAACCCAAATGAAGAGGGAGTAATAAAAAAGCTTTAGAAAAACCTTAGTGAGAGAAATCAGTTGAGAGAGTCAATATCAAAATATTTCAAGCTTACCAATTTATGTTTGACAATGATATTGGATTCAGTGGAGGATGAGAGAGTTTTTAGTAGTTTGGGCTTCTTGAAGTCAAAGTTTAGAAAAAAATTAGATAAAATTTTGAATAAGTGTTTAAAGCTTTATAATTATAGGTATGAGGTAGATAGTTTCCCTTATGATAGGTCTCTCAACATTTGGAAAAACCAATGTCAAAGAAAAGGGATTTCCAACATTTCAAACCCAAGTGGTAGTGGTGGTGGTAATGGTTCATGTCTTGATATTGGAAGCAATAAAGATGATGTTGACTTTGGCATGCATACTGACATTGACAATGAATCTAAAGAAAAAACAACAAAAAATGAAATGTTATATGCGATAAATGAGGAGGATTTTGATGATAGTGATGCTGAGTTGAACTACACAGAGTGACAACTATGGCAGCTTCTACACTTCAAGTTCTAATTTCTATGTGAGTCAAGTAGTAGGCTAGTAGCTCTGATCTAAGACTCTATCTACTAACTAATTATGTTTGTAGAAGTTAATTTATAGCCTTAATTCACTATCCTTTTATAGATGCTTAATTTTTTTTTTTGAATATGTTGATGTTACAAATTTACATGTTGAGATGTTCATTGAAACTAGTTATTACTTTTAGAGTCTACACATGTTGAGATTTTCATTGATTCTAGTTTTTAAAGAAATGGTAACATAATGCATTTAATGGAATAAGCTCTATTTAAAAAAAAAATGTATTATAGTTTATAATTATAAATCAGGCTGTAACATAATACATTTAACAGTTACAAACAATTACAACCCTTTGTAAATGACTCAATGTCAAATTGAAATGACCTTGAATTCCCTTTTGTAGATACAAAAGAGCAATGATAGCTATTGGTCGGTTTGTAATTGTATATATAATTAGATTATTACTACATAATATATTATGTGTGTACAAACACATTGCCAATTGTACAATTTTTTCAAGTAGGAGTAGGACAATTTTTTCCATCTGCTCTATGTAGTAATAGTATTACAATACCTAGTTGTCCAACTATCCTAATATGTTGGCTCTTGATTCCTATAACAATTAACATTAAAAAAAGCTGAAATTAAATCCAAAATTTGAAATTAAATACCAACAAGTAACAAAATGATTATATTACCATCACTTACTGAGTTGTTACTTCTTAGTGCTATCAACTATGACTGCCACTAATAGCAACAATAATAGTTTTAGAAGATGACCTAGCTCCAATGAAGTTCTTTAAGGTGCTTTGTTCTGCATCATTTGAAAGCTCCATATCTTTCAGGTTGTAGCTAAATAGTTGTAACCTCATCAAAAATGAATACTTCAAAGAGATAGTTTTACATGAATCAAGGAATTTATCTATAACTGCATTCATTGTTGATAGTGGTTTGATGCAACTTGCAATTCCTTCTAGATTGGTTTCCTTAGGAAAGTTGCCTAAATCAAAATTCATGGTGTTCAACAACTTTTTCATGTAATATTCTTTTCCAATGAATCTACCCTCTATGTTAGTTGGATTTGGTAATCCAACATTTAGCAAGTTTAGTATATTGTGATTCATCTTCATCAAGTCTTTGAAAGCATATTTGAGAGCTTCATCTATTTCTATTACTTGTTCACAATTGTGATAGACAAAAAAGGACATTACAGATGCATCCAAGCAGTTGATTATTCCATGGTTTACCAAATCCCTATCACTAGATCTTCATACTTTACTCAAAATTTGTTTAGCATGATTTTTTAAGGAATTGTTGAAGATTCCTCTTTTAGCTTGAACATCTTTTTTTGAATTTTCAAAGAGAAGTCTGAGATTGTTATTTAAATCAAGTCATTCAAACAAACTATCACTATTCTTCATTATTTTGTCCCAATTTTCTTGTTTGATAAGTTTAACCATGTTTATTATAGTATCCTTCACATGATGGTCTTTGGAAGATGTCATTGTATTTTATACAATTACATTCTCCATCTTTTTCTTCATTTTAGACATCTCTTTTTCACTCTTTTTTTTGAATTTCCTCTAGTTGCCCTTGCCAATTAGTTACTCTCTTCCTCTCATCCCCCAATTTCTTCTTCAAATTTTGGATTGTATTTGTATTAGTTACCTCTTTTTTCTTCTCATCCTCAAGTTGCCTTTTCAAGTCATTGATTGTCTTTATAGTGGACTCCTCCTTTTTCTTCACATTGTCCAATTCCTTCTTCAAATCATGGAGTGTTTGAGTAGACCCCTCTTTCTTCACGTTCTCCAGTTCCTTATTCAAATCCAAGATTCTCATTATAGCCAACTCCCCTTTTTTATTTGCATTGTCCAATTCCCTCCTCATATGGTGGACTATGTTACTATTTACAGTAGCACTAGACTCCATTTCTTCACAATCTCCAATTGTTTTTGCAGTTGACTCCTCTCTTTTTTTCATATTCTCCAATTGCTTATTCAAATTATGGATTGTGTTTGCACTAGACTCCTCTTTTTTCTTCTCATTCCCTAGTTCCTTCTGCAAATTATAAATTATCCTTGCCTTAGACTCCTTTTTCTTTTCATTCTCCAATTCAATTTTCAAATTATTATTTTCCTTGATAGTAGAGTCTAGGTCAATTGTCAATTTATTATTGACCTGTGCACTACTCTCTACAAACTTGAACAACTATGCAATAGAGGATTTTTAATGTTGAATTATATTTTAGCACTCATCCAATTCTTTAGTCAAATTTTGCACTTGTTCATTCATCTTTTGTTGCTAGACAATTGCCTTTGTAGGAGAAGAATTCTTTATCCTATTTTGCAATTCTTTGAACCTATTGTCTATTGCTTTCTCCTTGGCCTTCACATTATCAAAGTTTTCCCGTAACTTTTATATTTGTTTTGTAAGCCTTTTGTTTTCCCTCTCCAATTTTAGAAGTGTAGAGTAGACCATTTTGTTGCTCTCTTTTAATATATTGATTTTGTCAATTTTTTCACTTTTGACAAATCTATTTGAAGACTAGTAACTTGTAGATCATTATTATTTATTATATTTTTTGGTAGATTATTATCTCTACCTAGGGGCACAACAGCCATGAAGTTCATCATTTCATTTTTTGGATTATATGTTGGAAATATTCTATTACTAGATCTCTAACATTCAACAATTGCATCACTTTTTAAAGTCTTCATAATTTGCCTATTTCTTTTGCTTGTTTGTTCAAACTTTGATGCAAACTCATTCAAACTAAAATATGGGTTTGTTGACACAATTGAGTGTTTGAAAGGTGAATTATCAATTGTATTATTGTATGCTTCTCCAACTCCAGTTAAACTTACTCCACCTATAATTGTATTTTGAGGATTGCCAACATACTAAAGATGGCCCATTCCAAATCCTAGTTTTTTAGGACTATTTTCAAGATTTTGTACAAAAGCTACTAGTGCATACATTGGTGAAGTAACCACTGACATTTCTTTCAGTTTAATTGTCATCACCTTTTTTATTTTTGCACAAGGTTCATCCATGCTAGTGCTAGTGCTAGTACTAGTACCAGTGGGATCAACTACAACTAGATTTGAAGATTTAACAAATAATGTGTTGGCATGACCTTTAGAAGTAGTATAATATTTTTTTCCCTTTCTAGATGAGTTATCTTCAATCTCATTAGAGAATCTAATGATCGGTTTACTTCCTTTTTTTGGTGGGTCTAGTGCTAGAACTAGATTCCAAAACCCTTCACCACTTGCACTAATTGGACCTATACCTACATAACCCATTTTTGGTACCAGAGTTGCCCCTTTACCATATGTTTTTTTAGTAGAATCACTCATTTGAAGATTAACAATATGTCTACTCCTATTTGACTTAGAATCCTGAATACCTCTAATGTTAGAATTAGACTCGAGGTCATTTTGTCTTTCAATATCACTATCACTGCAATTGCCAAAATCATATAGTATAGTTGGATGCTCTTTCTTCCAATAATCATTGAAAATTTCATCCTCCTATTTCCTCAAATCTTATTGATGTCATTGGTTCACCCAAATTTTGCTTCATTTTCCAAAAGTCAATCATCTTGGTTTGACACCACAATTCAGCTGCACATGCCTCTTTAATTTCTTTTAGAATAGATGTCTTAGAAGGTTGAGATGCTTTCTTGTAGAAATTTAAATATGTTAGAGGCTCTGATTTGTGTGACTCTGATATGTGCAATATTTTAATTTAGGCTGATAATTCTTGAATTGAAATATTATTCTTTGCTGCATCTTTTTCCATCTCTTTCTTAACCTCATCCCACGAATCCTTATTTTTTAACTTTTCTATCAATGGCATCTCCTGATGTTGATATTTGTTCATAAAGTTTCCATTGGCAATAAGTCTTGTTTTTATTATGTTTAGTGGATCATAATTCTAGTGACTGACAAAATTAGAGCCAAAAAAGTTACCAATTCATTTGCCACTTTGAAAGCCTTTCTCTCAAATGTGAGGCCTCCAATTGTGAAAGGCAAGGAAGGAAATATCATTTTCTTTTATTGTCCATTGAAAAGTTCATTTGCACTCTCCATCTATTATACATATTCTAGTGCAAAAACCACTTTTGTAACATGCATTGGAAGTTTGTAGGGTTCAACTATTGAACTGTAAAACCTTAAGACAATGTACTCTTCCATGAAGAACTACTTAGCCAATTGAATCTGACTTCCCAGTTGAATAAAATCTTTACAAGACATAGGCAACCTAGGCATCATAATGCCTATGATTTTTTGGTAAATAGGTGCCAAAAAGAAGTCTACAAAATGGTTGTAGTTTTTATTGTTAGCAATCATCCTCATCTTATGTGTCCACTCATATACTAGACTTGGAGTCTCTGATTTCTTCTAGGTTTTCTCATCAAACTTATAGACCTCAACATCAAGCTTGTTGTTATCTGTCTCAAATATTGGGTGATACTTTCCTAAAAGAAGGTAGCACAAGTAACTTGTGAACCTAATTTTCTTTGTCTTGCCTATAGTTGTACTTTGTTTAATCATTAGTAATTGTTATTCCATAGATTCAACAATGTGCTAAACAAAATTATATATTACATCTACCTTCTCAACTGACTAACCTTGACAATAGATATTATAAACCATTTCAAGAAGACTAGCCCCCACTTCCTTGTTACTATCCAATCCTAGACAAAATAATAACAAAGAAATAGTATTTTGAACCATAGGCAGAAAAATATCATATTGATATGGAGGCATATGGTCTATGTCCAGTATAACACTAGTAGAGGACTCTGAGCTTATTAAACTCTTAATACATGAATCTTGAAATATTTTTTCTAGTTTGTCATAAGTTTGTGCTAGTTTATCCAAGTCAATGTACTTGTTGAAGATTTTTGGTTTAAACCCTAGCCCTAGGTCTAACAGAGTGAAAAATTCACTCTCAATTTGTTGGAATTAAAGATAGAGTAACTGAGAGGGGGGTGAATCAGTTACTCACAAAAATTAATTTCAATAATGCCCTTAGATGTCTTTAAGATCTAGTTACTATTTTTTTTAGTAGAAAAATGTTGTAACTCAGTAAGATTAAACTATTACTTTTTCAAGCATTCATGCATGTAACTGAAAATAAAGTGAACGCAAGAGACACCAGATTTAACATGGAAACCCAATATGGAAAAAACCACCAAGTAACTAGTCACCAATTTTTCACTCTTCTAAAGTGAGCCCTATTAGGAGCCAACCTTGTTAAAGGTTACAATACACACTATTAGGTGTGACCCTGTTAGGGGATTTAATCATCCTGTTAGGAGTGGCCTTGCTAGAGGTCTTTAGAACAATTCAACTGAACTGTCACCTTGTTAGAGGTTTACAAAATGGCTATTAAACCAACTCTGTTAAGAGATTTGAAATCACTACTACAATGGTTAGAAAGAAACAATGAATTGATCTGAATAAGATACAACTAAATTTTCTAGTTACAAGTCTCTGTTCAGCATCATTAGATCCTCCTTGATCAAATATGGCTCTGTTGCTCCTCAATGATCTTTGATCATCCTTCAAATCTACTTCCACAATAATCAGTCTTCATATCACATTAATTCCACATTCTTCCACTTCAAACCTTTTAAAATTTGCAACTTGACTTCTTACTTAGACCATTCAGATTATCAAATCAGCCTATTTACATGTTGTATTTACCAATAAACCATACATTAGTTGGCTATAGATATTATTCTAAACAAATAAAGATTATTTCATAAGACAATGAAATCCTTTACTGGCCGACCCTGCTCAGTAAATACTGCTTCTGAAAATTTCTTGAGTTAACCATTTTGACTTGGTTAACATTGCAATATCCTTAAAATCCTTTGGCTTCTGAGTTTTTTCGGTAAGAACTGAATCCTTCGATAAGAACTGCTTCTTTCAAATTACCTTAGATGATCGAGTGAGCTTAGTAAGAATTGCTTCTTCCAAATTACTTTTGATGACCGAGTGAACTCGGTAAGAACTGCTTCTTCCAAATTACCTTTGATGACCAAGTGAACTCGGTAAGAAATGTTTCTATCACATTTTCTTTGATTACCGAGTTAAATTGGTAAGAACTAAATTTATTTGATTACCTTGAAAGCTCAGTAATCAACTGTCTACTCAATAGAAACTGCAAAGCTATCTTTACTAACCTTTTAAGCTCAGTAGACACTATCCTTTGCCTTGTTGACCTTCTGAGCTTGGTAGACACTATCCTTTTCCTTATTGACCTTCTGAGCTTGGTAGACACTATCCTTTTCCTTTTTGACCTTCTGAGCTTGGTAGACACTGTCCGATGACTAATATGACAATGTACATGTAAACGACATAAAGACTCAACAATGTAGTTATGTACATAGCTATAATAATAAAAAGAAAAAACTTATTACATTAATATACATTTCAATTTTGAAATTTGTTTAATGTTCATTTTAAATAAATAAATTAATAAAAAATAAACTAAATTGTTGATATGATTTCTGGGTCAATTCGTGGAATGTAATCCCTATTGTCAAGAGTCATTCAGAATTGTGACACTTGTCAACGTCATGTCATGATTCTGGATGTTTCTTGACAACAGTGATGGCAGACCCAAAATTTACCTAAAATTCATCTTGGCCTGTTGTTGTTGCCGTTGATCTGCCTTTTACTTGAAAATTGTGACATTACCGAATCAAGATTAAGTAATAATTTTTTTTAAACACTAAACATAATTATTAATAATATAAACCAAAAGATGACACTTAATTGAGCTTTGCAATGACCGGACATGTGTCACGATTTTGACTAAATCTAGGCGCATGGGAAAAACATTCCCCAAATTGTCCCAAAATTTATCTTGGGCTGTCGATCTTTCTTTTAGTCAATGGTTAGGATTTCGAGTGGAATCTTCAAGTAAATGTGTCCCAATTTTGGGTTAATTTAATTATATATATATATATATATATATATATATATAAAATTTATAATAAGTATTATAATAGTTTAAAATATAATATAAATAAAGAATTTTCTTTTCTATCATAAACTTTTTATTGTAAAGATGATGTGAAAAATTCAATGAAGATATATTAAATTTTATAAAATAAAATTGGGGCAAGATATGAAACAAGTACCACATGGTGGCTTAGTACTTGCCTTTAGTTTTTATATAAATCTAATTAAAATTTAACAAATTTATTAAAATATATAAAATATTAAAATGAATAAAAATGTTATATAATCATATTTTTTTGTAATGATGTTAATTTTAATTTTAATTTAATTCATAAATGTAATCATTGATATATATGTTATGTTACATATATATCATATGGTTATAATTATATTATATCATATTATATTATAAATAATTATATTATATGTTTTATTATTTAATAAATAATTATAATATAAAAATAATAATATAATTATAATAATAATAAATCTTAAATGATTATATAAGTTGTTGATGACGGATGGGCTCCCCCTGAGCCATCTACTCACCTCACTCTTGGGTGGGGCTCTGATGATAAGGATCCTCCTCCCTCAGCTAGCATTGTGTTGGTAGCATGAGGATTTCTTTGTTTTCTATTGTTTTCTAATTTTTTTTTTATGAATAGCTGATTTTTGGCCTTTGGCCGTATGAACTCATGGGGTGATCTTGTTTCTCCCAACTCTCTTTTTTGTGAATATGTAACTTTATTATATATTTTTTAATATAAGGAAGGGACTATTAATCAAAAATAATTTATAAAAAAAATACATTATTAAAATGTAAAATATAAACCAATGAACTTACATTAAAAAATAAAAGTATTGACGTTAATGAAGCACATTGAAAACAAAACTTTTAATAGGATAATTTTCAATTGAATATTTTTTTACTGTAAATCATTAATCAAATATATTATATGAAATCATAAAGGGATTGTTGAAACCCTTTTTTAATTTTTGAGTTCTAACTTTATAACTATTAATAGTTAATTATTTTAAACAAAATTATAGACTAACATTTCAACAATGCATTGAGAATCAAGATGCCAAAAACAAAGTCATAGACTAATAGGAAGTTGGAACAAAGATTTGAGAAGCAAAAAACTATTTTTTTCATTGATAATATTTTAGAATGTACAAAGCATAGATATTCAAAATAGCTGATTAAATCAATCTAGTTTTATGTTGGATACAATTGTTAATTGAATGTTGTTTTTGATGTTACACAAATGTCATATTAGTCATCAGTTAGCTTCTACCAAGCTCACAAGACTAGCAAAGAAAAGTTAGCTTCTACCAAGCTCACTCGGTCAGCAAAGGAAAGTTAGCTTCTACCAAGCTCACTCGGTCAGCAAAGAAAAGTTAGCTTCTACCGAGTTCACTAGGACAACAAAGGAAAGTTAGTTCTCACCGAGTTCACTCGGTCTCCAAAGGACTTTAGCAGTATTTACCAGGCTTCACCTGGTTAACGCTAGAAAACCATTCTGGAATAATGGTTACCGAACTGAGTTGGCCAGCGAAGGATTTTACTGGTTTAATTGTTTTAGCCGACTGATGTTTTTCAGTTGTTGTAACCTATATTTGAGCTGACTTGATAAATCTGAAGGGCATATATATAGATGTTAAAGTTGTGAAAGAGTGTGTGAGTGTGTGCATATGAAAAAGTGAATGGAAGAGCGAATTATGATGAAGGATTAGATATCCTGGAGGTGCTGCAAAGTTGTATTTGATCAGTAAGGATTTAGAAAAGTAGAACATGGATCTGTAATCAGACAAAGATAAGTTGCATATCATTCAAGTCATTTCATTGTTTCTTTCTTATCATTGTAACAGTGAATTCATAATCTCTTTACAAAGTTGGTTTAATAGCTATTTTGTAAATCCTCTAACAAGGTGACAGTTCAGTTGAATTGTTCTAAAGACCTCTAACCATGCCACTCCTAACAGGGTGATTAAATCCTCTAATAAGGTCACACCTAACAGTGTGTATTGTAACCTTTAACAGGGTTGGCTCCTAACAAGGCTCACTTCAGAAGAGTAAAAATTGGTAACTAGTTACTTGGTGGTTTTTACCATATTGGGTTTCGACATTAAATTCGGTGTCTCTTGTGTTCATTTAGTTAATCTTTGCATGCATATTCATAACTTTGAATGCTAGATGAATAGTAACTAGTTAACTTACTGAGTAAAAGTATTTCTACACTATTTACCGAATATTAGTAGTAAATAAGCATTTTAGACATCTAAGGGATTTTTTAACTTATTTTTGTGGTAACTAATTCACCCCTCCCCTCTCAGTTACTTCATCTATATTTCCAATAGTTTTACTATTTCATAATTTACATTAAAGGACAAGTCCTAATCCAAAGAAAAAATAGATATCTTAAAATCATTTTTTTGCTCTAGGGAAACACTGCAATAGTTAGGGAAATAGGATTCAAGAAATAGGGAATAGGGAACTAAGGAATAAGGAGCCTAGAAGCATCAACAGGCTGAGGGGCTGAGGGCTTGAAGCTTTCAATCAAAAAGGTCTTCAAGTCCTTCTGTGAGGAATCTATTGGAGGAGATGATGTCACTGAACTCATCTAGCCATGTAAAATTAGTCTCACTGACATCATCCAACAACAACCACTTCTATAGAAAATCCCTTTTGAGTCGTGCCCAGTTTTGATGGCAAGTCAATTTCCATTCATTCATGCCAAGTAGGAAAGGATGCTTTTGTATAATGCTCCCTATGCCTTGCTCCCATCACTTGTCTGCTACATTTACAAATGGGATGCCAATTCCTAGCTTTGGTACCTACTCAAGCAATACAAGAATTTTGACATTATCTTCTAAAAATGCTTCCTTAAAAACATTACGTAGAAGCATCAGAATGTCTATTTGAGTACCTCTAAGGTCGAGAAGAGATGCAAGGAAGCATGAGGTAATATATATGGACATGTGGTACTTCTTATCATTTCTTAAGAATTCATGGCCGAGGACCATGACTATAGCATGGCAGATAAAAGGACGTTGGGCATTTGGCTTGCAAACCATGGCAAGGACATTGTAAGGAATCCTACCCAAAAAGGGCTTTTGCAGAGCCATTGTAGTGCATTTTAGGTGAATTGGTGTATCCATGACTAAGATTCAAGAAACTCTACAAACCAAATTTAGATTGAAGAATTTGAGAGATGATAATAAAAGAGGAACTGAAGAGGCTATTTAATTGTAGTTGCATTAAATTCTTTGGCATTCACAATCTTTAATATCTTATTTTTTCATATTCCTATTAATTTGCAAGTGTACGAAATGCTAAAATGTACTGGCATTAATGTTGGATATTCAAAAGTGCTTGACATTGAGTAAATTTCAATTAATGGTTTTTGTCCAAAACTTTCCATGTGTCTCCATTCCAGAGAATTTCATGCAACTCCAAGTCTTTTCAAGGAAGTGGCCCTGAAATGCATCTTTTGTCATTGATCTCTAATTAATCAATGATCAATAAAAGTATTGTATTTAATATTAACAATATGAAAGTGATAGTAGCCACTTGATAACACTGACATTGATGTAATAATGTTATGACATTATTAATAATAGACCTAAGACAGTATACAAGTTGAAACTTGAAGTGACTACTTAGTAGTTAGTACAATCACTAGCCAATACATGTGTAAATTCGCTCTTAGATTAAACAATTTTTTAATTTACCACTAAAGATTAGCCAAGACCATTATTATTCATTTTTCTACAAAACAAGTAATTCACCTCTGACATTATTAATTCATTTTTGGCAAGGGAAAAAATAGCCATCATTTATTTATATGTCAACAAGAAAAAACATTAATTTTCCACATTTACAATGTTTTTTGCTAGGGCAAGAAAAAATTGCCAACATATAATATTTTATTTCCCTGTATGGAAAAAAAAAAAATTGCCCTCGACATTAAAATTTTCCTACCCACAAAATGTTGGATTCGCCAGCATTTTAGGCATTTTTTTCGAGAGGGGTTTCTTAAAGTTATCACTGATTAAGAAAAAATAACCTTTAATTGACTTTGTAAAATGCCACATGATTGAGATCGATTGATAGGGTTGATCATAATAACATCAACAAACACTATCAATGATATTAAATGGTTGATAATGTCATGATTTGATATTGAGAAACTCAACAACATCAAAAATTAGATGACGTGAATGATATTTTGACCTGGTACTTAGAGCTGTGATAATTTTAAGATTAGATTGATCAGATTGATGGATTGATAGGTTTCCAAGGCATTGAAAGCCCTAATAATGCCTAGGATTGGATAGATGATGATTGATTTATGATGTTTGACACATTTCATGAGGATTAAGATTGAATTTAGGTGATTCTACATTGATTTTATATGATTCCAAGTTTATTCGATATGATTCTGATTTGGTTTGATATGATTTCAAAATGATGTACAAATGATGTGAAAGAGGATATGAATGATGACAAACATTGTTGAGATATGATCAAGTTGGCCAAAAGATCAAAGTTAGTAGAATGAGAAAATGGGATGAATTAATATGAAAATGTGATGAAACCGTAGATGCAAACCATTTTTGAGCATCTATAGATTGATGAAGAGGATTTGAGAATATGAGAATTCCAGTAGCAGCAGCAAAGTACAATTTGGTATTCTTGGAACTTAGATATTTTTTATCTATGTTTCCATCAATGCAGTAGGGGGAGATTGTTAGCATGAATGATGATGATACTACATTTGGGGAGTATCCTAAGCATTGGAGAGTATAGACATCTTGCACTCATGAATGTGTTTGTCATTGATGTCAGCATAGTAGTGTTTTTATAAAGACTAGGAAAACAATAGTTAGAGATCTTACCGACATAGACAATGGTTTGATTTTCTAGTGATGTGTAGTTGAGGATATGTTCAAGACTATGTATTGATGATGTGGTTAAGTGTGCAAAGGCTAAGTTGATGTCATATGATAGATGTACCTAATTTACTAAGAGAAATATAGAAACAAAGTACTAAAGAACAATGTTCTGGTATTTGATTGCTATCTTACATCTAAGATGCAATTTCACATAATCTTAGAGGAAAGTTGTATGATGGCATCAATAAGTGCATAAGGCTCTGTATCGCATGTGTGAATTTTTGTATAGACTGTGAGCTGATAATGCTATTGTATTTGTAATTAATTAATTATCTTATTATAATTAATTAGGAAAGCCTCAAGGCCAACTCAAGGAATTATTATGAACATTTGGTATAAAGAAAAGTTTTTTTCCTTGTTTTTAAAGTGTATCCATTATTGTATGATGTGAAAAGTGTGAAAAGGCATAGAGTGCTTACTGAATGCAAGTAAGATATCCTAGGGATTATTGGATGTAAATTATGAGATCTAGTTACAAGCTCTGAAGGAGCAGAAGTCCAATTGATAGGATAGAGATAGAGGAAGGAAGTATAATTGAGTTCTATTATTCTACAAGGAATAATCCAGAGATCATTTTGATAGTGGGTTCATTGATCTAAACCTTGAAGTTATTTGGGTAGCAGGATTAGCTGTCTTTCAAAACTCCTAACAAGGTTGGCACAATTCCTAATAGGGTTGGAATCTCCCAATAGGGATTCAAAGTCTTCTAATAGGGACTCATATGTACCAAATGGTGTAACAAACTCCTAATAGGATCTATCCTCTCACAAGGAATATTTATATTAGTGCATCATCTTGTGGGTACCATTTGTTGGAAATATTCAAGATATAATAGGTTACTGAGAGGGGAGGGGTGAATTAGTAACAATAAAATTTTTAAGTTAATTCAGAATAACCATATACAACATTCACTCATCTAGCCTACTGCATAAAAGAACTATTAAATATTTAAACCATATATGCACAGAGATTTGGTAACCCAGAAACATTCCAAAAATAGAAATTAAAACTAGGGTGGGGATAATACCCACAAAGCTTCATTACTGCAGTATGAAGTTGGCCGATAAAGGCTTACAATGATCACTTCTGGTGATCTGCCCTGTTAGGAACATAGAGGATTGCTAGATCCACCTTGTTAGAGGATTTACAAACATACTTTACAAGTATGCACTCTATTAGGAGATTTGAATAAAGATGGTTAAGTCTACCTTGTTAAATAATTTACAAGAATGATTCACCTGTTAGGATGAACCAACAAATCAACTTACAATTTGACTAGATTCTTTATTGTAGATCACCTTCTATGATTGATGAAATCATTTCTGCTCCTTATAGACCTTGCTAAGTATTCTTTACTGCTGATGAATTTGCATTATCATAATTCCATATATTTCACTTCTCATATCATATCTTATGTCCCTTTTTTTGTGCAATATTCTATATCTTGTATATCTTCATTGAATGATATAATACATTACATATATATACCATTCCAATAATTATTCATGCAAGGTCAGCCAAACACAAGTAAACAAAATATAACCGAGTCAGCCAAATAGTAAAATAAACTCAGGTTCTTCAGATAGACTTGATGACCTTCTAATACGTGGCATCCACTACGTTACTCAGCATCATCATGCACTCGGTAAAGGTAGGGGCTCGGTTCATACTAGTCATACAATGTTGCCTGGAACTTGGTAACCATTGGTGAATCGGTAGATATAGTGTCACTCGGTAGAAACTAACTTCTTCGTTAACCTCCTGAGCTCGGTTATCACTGAGTGCTTCCTCACTCGATTAATACTGAGTGCATCTTTACTCGGTTAACACTAAGTGCATCTTCACTCGGTTAACACTAAGTGCATCTTCGCTCGGTTAACACTAAGTGCTTCTTCACTTGGTTAACACTAAGTGCTTCTTCACTCAGTTAACACTAAGTGCATCTTCACTTGGTTAACACTAAGTGCTTCTTCACTTGGTTAGAACTATGTCTTCGACGCTCGGTTTGGACTGTATCTTTGATGCTCGATTTGAACTGTGTCTTCAGTGCTCGATTTGAACTGTGAGATGAGTGTTGTCACTAATGGAAAGTAGCTTTATGCCAACAATCTCCCCCTTTGGCATTAGTGACAAAAACAATTATGATTCAAAGTTTATGTGCAAAAATTGACATACATTTTTGAATTTTCAAAATTGATCTTTGCAAGTTTTATTACACGTATCTTTCTTACATGTATCTCCCCCATACAATATGCACAGTATTTACAAGTCATTACACATATCTCTTGCACAATTATCTCTTGGAGTGTGCTATCTCCCCCTTTTTGACAATAATGCCAAATTAAACAATATATATTTACACAGAGATTCCAAAATGAGAGATGAACTTAGAATGTACCTTGAGAATAAGAGCCAATGTCTTATCCCAATTTTCTTGCAAAATTTTGCTGGTGGAGAGTGCTATTGGAACTTCTGCAGAGAGTTCAATCATATGATCTGCAATTGGGAAGTTTTTTTCATGAATCAATGTTTTGGAATGGGCAATATGCTTCTGCATTGTGTCCATGATAGGAAGGATCATATTTTGGATGTCAATCAGAGTACACCTAATCCTTGCTTCCTCTCTCAACAATTCTACCTGTTTCTCTAACAAAAATCTTATTCTGAGATGATGGGATGAACTTGAACTGTGGTCAAGCTGCAACATTTGGGCATTGACCTTCATATCCTCATCAATTTTATTCAACTTTTCTTTGATTTCCTTAGTATACTTGGTAACATCACAAATTTTTCCAAAAAGTGAAGTTACATTATTAAAATAATGTTCAAAATTACTCAAAATTGTAGACAATTCTACCTATTTTAATGCAATATGCTGAGCAATGTGCTCAAGCACCTTATTGTCAAATTTCTTCTCTTCCTTTTCAATCAATTTTTCTTGACAACTAAGGCCTCTTCTAACTAAAGCCTCTGTTAGAATATTCTTAGCATTTTCAATAATACTATATTCCTGGTCTCTCTCATGCCTTAGTTGTTTTTGCCTTGCCTTCTGCTCTAATAGCTGACTGATCATTCTCATTTCATTGACTGATGCAGTAACTAGATCTATCTTAGGAATGAAAATGTCCTTATCCAAGTCTATTTCCTCATCCACTCCCTTGGTGGAAAACATGTATCTCTTTGCTTTTCCTGCAGTGACTTCACTTTTTTCCTTTGAAATTGAAACAATAGTTGATGAGGCTGGACTGGCTAACAAAACTGGAATATGACTAACTAGAGGAAGACTGAGAGAAGTGCTAATAGTATCAAAAATTGATGTTCCTCCCAAGATTGATGTATAGGTTGGAATGGGAGAACTAATAGATGCAAAAATTGGATCAGATGAAATTGTCAAAATTGAAGTACCAATGGGTACATTTACTGTACACTCTGCAGTAGAAGTTGATATGCTTGATGAACTTACTGCTGTAGCTGATGATGACTCTATCAATGAAGATGGCTACAGCTCGGTTGATGAAGTGGTAGACGCTTGCATAGATGGTATCCAGAGCTGTGAGGAGACAGGTGAAGATTGAGCAATTGATGAAGCTATTGTGCACACAATCTCACTAGTAGAAGCTATCTCCATAGTTGATGTAGCTTCTTTAGGTGGAGAGTGAGGAAGAGATGCAATATCTTTGGCTGCAATTTTAATAGGATCATCTTCCTCCTGAGCTTGTTCAACTTCTTCTTCCTCCATTTCATCTTCCTTGTCTTCTTCCTCAACATTTATCATAATTGAATGCAGATCCCCTAGAATATCTTCAATATCATCATCATCACTACTGTCATTGTCCTTGATTTCAACAATATCCTCAGTGGATTTATGTAGATGATAGATATTTTTCCACATGTTTGTTGCATCATTTACAACATGCTCAATGTCTTTGATTAGTATAAAACAAGTGTGGAATCTAATCATCATATTACCTTCATGATCTTTCAGTGATTTCTTCACTTCTGCATCAGTGAGACTCGGCAGGAGATTTTTTAGGGTTTGCTCAAAGATATCCTTGATAGTTTTGATTGCAATTTCCCATCTTGGTTGCAACCTCTCCAATAGCTCTTTAGGGATCTAAGAGGCAATCTCATTTGGAGAGTATTTCCATCTTCCCATTTTACTCAATACCAGTTCCTCAATCTGCATTTTCTCCTGTTTTGTTCTTGTTTCAAACTTCAATGCTTTGAATTTTGTGAAGCTAGCACCTACTTCTAATTGCTTCAACCTTGGCTCAAATGTGAGTGGAGGCTTGACAAGTACAGGTTCCTTCTTCCCTTGTCTTGTTCTCCTAGAGAAGACTGCAGTAGCTTGCTTTTTAGGTTTGGTGATAATCGCCTTACCTTTCTTCCATTGAGGCTCCTCTACTTTTTCTGACTCAGTTTCCTCTTCTTCTTCATCATCTTCTCCTTTCCCTTCAGTAATCATCAGAGGACCACCTTCTATTTTTAGCTTTGCAATCTTCCTCTTTCCTTTGCTAATGACCTGAGGGATTTTGATTTGAAGCTCAATTCTAGCCTTAGCTTCATCATAAGTTCCAAAGACTGGTTGCTTTGGGTCTACTGGTTCATTCACTAGTGCTTCTATGATATCTCTGGTTTCATCAATATTGACCTCATAAGGAAGAGGTTTCACCCATGCAACTCGAGGCTTGACTGCCTGTATGTATACTTTGTCACAATCTACCATAAAGCATACATCTTCTCTGTATTCCTCAACCAGTTTAGGTGGAATCTGAAACCTATTGTTCATTCTTTCCTTAAAATCTTCAAAGTAATTATCCAAAACACTGTCAAAATTTTCACCTAACTCTACAATGAACTCATTTATTTGATAAAGAACGGGAATATCTTTTCCCCATACTACTGATCCTTTTGATGGAAAAGACTTTTGAACATAGAAAAATAAACAGATCAAAAGTGAACCGAATTTGTAGGAGTTGTTCTTTGAAGTCCTTATGCTTTCCATATTTTTATTAAATTGAGACAAAAGCAATTCAGACAGATCAAACTCAACATTCTTCTTTACTACCTTATATGCTAAATCTACTGCTTCACAAGGTACACTATTTGGATGGCTCAAATTGTAAATTTTATGAGCAATGACGTGAATACCAAATCTTAATTCAGCGTCAACTACTATACTAAGCTTAAGTCCTCTACCATCCCATTCTGCTTGGGTTAGCCTTTGCAATTCTTCCTAACCTAGGGTTTTGGTAGACTTAGCTTTTCTCAACATGGGAAGGTCAGTAATCTTGTTAATCATTTTCTTTGTGATAAGCACTGGTTGCTCTAACCACAATTGCCCATTTTGAACTTGACTGAGTACATACCTAACCCATTTAACTTGAAAATTCCTTGGCAAATGTGAAATGTGGGTTAACCCTTTTGTTTCAAGATGCTTATGCTTGGGTTTCAAATTTCCATCTACGCTCATTTCTCCTAGGGCATTATCAATTTCTAGGTTTCCAAGTTCTTGAATGGAACATTTGAAATGAGAGTGAATATCATTTATAAGGAGTACCTTTGGAGGAATTTGAGACTAAGCACCGTTAGGATCAAGTGATTTTGCAATTTCTGGTGCCAATTTGAAGTTCTGCGCCTTCCATTCCACACCTTTAACCAGCATTTCTGAGCCTCTTTTTGCCTTGGAGCTTCTACTTCTGGATGCCATTGCTTCTCGGTAAGTGAAGAGAAATTCTGAATAGATTCTTTGCCCTTTAAAATTTTCTCAAAATTGCTTTAAGCTTGCTCTAGAATCGCAAAAGATAACTTAGCTCTAAGTTCGTAGTGAAGAATGAGATCAAAATTTTCCCTTTTTGATGAAAAATTCATCATAAATGCTTGGTATGATGGTAGATGAAATGATAGGTTTTCATCCACTTGCTCGGTAGATACTATCAACTCGGTGATCAAAAGAAAACATTGATGTACCAACCTAACTCGATAAGGTCACAAACCAACCTTGCTCGATTGTTATAACTTGATAAGTGAAACTTTATTGCACCCCACCGAACTAGGTTAAGTCTAGGATTAAAGTGTATCTGAATACTATTCTGATCATCTTTCTTCTTGTGGAACTATTTAGGATAATTCTTGGAGGATGCAGTTCCATACTTTCTTTTATGAATATTAATCGAAAATGGTGGAGTCACTCATTTCTTGAGTGATATTGTCATTGCTTGACTTATCTTGTTCGGTAGATTTTGGAATCCATTGTTGCTTCATTTGCTTTCGAATGTTGTCTGCTTTGATTTTCTTCTCATCTTCAATTCTTTCTATATTCATGAAATTTCTAGCTATATGACCAAGTTCTGTACATGTATAGCACCTTACAGTAGTGTCCTTCTTCCTTAGGTGATGTCTTGCACAATTTATGCCAGTATGTCCATATTCTCCACAATAGTGACATCTTCACTAGGTGTTGTAGTCCCATCCAAATATGGCTTTGACAAGTTGTTCAGCTAGATCGGATGATTTGGATTTGCATTGGAATGCCTTGTGACCATGTTTTTTGCATTTGTGACAGTTGCCTTTAAATTTTGGTTTTTCTTTGCACTCATTTTCTTTGTGACCATGCTGATTGCAATTGAAGCATTTACCATTGAATTTTGCTTTTCTATTGCTCCAGCATTTGTTTGATGTATGACCTAACTTGCCACAGTGATTACAAGTGGGTTTTTGATTCCTTTGTTCACCTTGTTTGGAGGATTCGCCTTCTTCCTTGTAACCAAGACCAGCTTTACCATTATGTCTATAAAGATTTTCCTCATTTTGTTGATTTAATTGTTTCATATCTACTTGGGATTTCATCATTCTTTCATTGACTTTCCTTTCAGAGATTAGATCATTTTCCAAGCTTTCATTGATTTGTCTCTTAGTTCTTAAATCATTTTGTAGACTTTCATTGATTTTCTTTTTAGTGTTTAAATCATTCCTCATTCTTTCATTTTGTACTCTGAGAATCCTGATTTCTTCATTTGTATTACAAAGTTGGTCTATAAGGTCTTCATGATGATGGGATTGATTATGAATTTTATGGCTTTTATCTTCCAATTCTTCTTGTGCTTTGTTTCTTTGTTCCAAAACTTCACATAGCCTAATTGACTGTATTTCTTGCTCTCTTTTAAGCTTTCTTACCTCTTCTTGCAGAGATCCATTCTTTTCTAGAAGTTCTTTGATTGCCTTGTCAACTTCTTCTGAACTACTTGATGGTAACAAATCTTCAATCTTTTCTTCAACATAGTGATGGTCATTCATTTGTCTTGCAAGTTCTTTTCTTCTTTTTAGGGATTAAGAAAGATGCTTCTTTGCTTCTTTGAGTTGAACCATGGCCATTTCTAGATCTAACTTTTCATTTTCAATAACTTTCTCCAATCTGAATATCTCCATAACTTAGATCTTTTCTCAAGCTATCAAACTTTGTCCTAAGAACCAAAAAGCTTTGATACCAATTGTTGGAAATATTCAAGATATAATAGGTTACTGAGAGGGGAGGGGTGAATCAGTAACAATAAAACTTTTAAGTCAATTCAAAATAACCATATACAACATTCACTCATCTAGCCTGCTGCATAAAAGAACTATTAAACATTTAAACCATATATGCACAGAGATTTGGTGACCTAGAAACCTTCCAAAAATAGAAAGTAAAATTAGGGTGGGGATGATACCCACAAAGCTTCATTACTGCAGTATGAAGTTGGCCGGTTAAGGCTTACAATGATCACTTCTAGTGATCTACCCTGTTAGGAGCACAAAGGATTGCTAGATCCACCTTGTTAGAGGATTTACAAACATACTTTACAAGTATGCACTCTGTTAGGAGATTTGAATAAAGACGGTTAAGTCTACCTTGTTAAAGGATTTACAAGAATGATTCACCTGTTAGGATGAACCAGCAAATCAACTTATAATTTGACTGGATTCTTTATTGTAGATCACCTTATGTGATTGATGAAATCATTTCTGCTCCTTGTAGACCTTGGTGAGTATTCTTTATTGCTGACAAATTTGCATTATCATAATTCCATATATTTCACTTCTCATATCATATCTTATGTCCCTTTTTTTGTGCAATATTCTATATCTTGTATATCTTCATTGAATGATATAATACATTACATATATATACCATTCCAATAATTATTCATGCAAGGTCGGCCAAACACAAGTAAACAAAATATAACTAAGTAAGCCAAATAGTCAAATAAACTCGGGTTCTTCAGACATACTTGATGACCTTCTGATACGTGGCATCCACTACGTTACTCAGCATTGTCATGCACTCGGTAGAGGTAGGGGCTCAGTTCATACTAGTCATACAACATTGCCTGGAACTTGATAACCATTGGTGACTCGGTATATATAGTGTCACTCGGTAGAAACTAACTTCTTCGTTAACCTCCTGAGCTCGATTATCATTGAGTGCTTCCTCACTCGGTTAATACTGAGTGCATCTTTACTCGGTTAACACTAAGTGCATCTTCACTCAGTTAACACTAAGTGCTTCTTCACTCGGTTAACACTAAGTGCTTCTTCACTCGGTTAACACTAAGTGCATCTTCACTTGGTTAACACTAAGTACTTCTTCACTCGGTTAGAACTATGTCTTCGACACTCAGTTTGGACTGTATCTTCGACGCTCACTTTGAACTGTGTCTTCAGTGCTCAGTTTGAACTGTGAGATGAGTGTTGTCACTAATGGCAAATAACTTTATGCCAACACCATCCCCACTGGGGTTTTCCCTCTAATCAAGGGTTTCCCTAGTTAACATATCTAATGTTATTATGTCTAAGTATCTTGTTATGGTTTCAAGTTTTATTACTCATATGGTTAAGTTTGTTTAAGGTTGATAATTGTGATAATAGTTGGATATCAAATTCACCCCCCCTCTTAGTTATACTAGTGGACTATATATTCTAACATGATTTTGTAGGAAAGATTTAGCAAACTAATTGGCCACTAGTTGCAAATGTCTTATGAGTTGCCAAATTTAGTTATGAACTTGATTTTTCCCTTATTTATGATTTTTACTAAGGATTTTGTGACAAAAGCTTCTAGGTGTAGCTTATGAAGATCAAGTCCAATAGCCTCCCAAAAGACTTTGTAAAATTCACAATGAAACCTATCACACCATGGGGACTTGTCATCCACCATGGAAAAGATGTCTTCCTTAAGGGAACTTAGGGTAAGAAATTTCTCACAAAAGGCATGTTGTTTAATTGAAAGCTAATTTGGAGTCACAACAATACACTCCTTCAAGGCTTTATTACATCCTAAAGTGAAATCTTGGGTGGTGAAATCCTTTTCGTAATGATGAAGAAAGAATTGAAGGATTTTGGGAAAGTTTGAAAGAACTTGTTGCCCATATTTAATTCTTTTGATCCCCATAGAGGCATGATGGGAATGAAGATCTTGAAAAAATCTTTCAAAGCCTGATCTTCAATCTAAAGATATTGGTGATGAGCTTTGATTTCAACTCCTTTGGCATCATAGTTATCAATGATTTTCTTTTTTCAGTGAAGATTGGTAAGCCTTAGTTGTAGATTTGTGTCAAAAGGCTTCAATGATAGAGCATGTAAAGTAGCACATAGATCTTTGATTGTGGCTTCATAAAAATTCATGTGGTACATAGCAAGTTTCCTACCATAGATTTGGAGAAATTTGGTTGTACAAGAGATGGCATCATTCCACCATTGTATCCATCCAACCTATATGTAGGGTCCAAGATCTGGATTCCAAACATGTAGTATGTGAGCCATAGTGGTCTCATGATGCAATAGTGACATGTTGAGAAAAAAAATGTGTCATAGAAGGATGATGCTAAGTTGTTTGTCAAGTGATAGTAAGAGAATGGGGAAGTTGTTTAACAATGTCAAATCAAGTAGTGGAATGATAGGTAAATCACTTTCTTCAAAAATAAAAAGAAAAAATATTGCATAGAGTTGATTGCAGGAAAACCATTTAAAAAATGTTGTCAAACCCAGCTGTAAGATTATACCAAGTGTGTGACTATAACGCCCTGCCAAGGGATCCAAAATAATTAACCTAAAGTTTTACTAAATTTACCAAGATTTATTTTTTTGAAACAAGGAAGATAACATCATACATGTCATACACATAGTCATGGAAGCAATGACATACAATCAACTGTAAGTATACATAACAGGTACATTCCTTAAGGATCCCATGATATTGAGTCACACTTAAATTTAATTGAAAACTAAGTCTAACAACCACCACATCCATATGAATGAATAATAGAAAGTCCAAAGTCCATAATATTCATTTGTTCTGAATGCCTCTTGGCAAATGAGATTCAGAATGCTCAATCATTCACTGTACATGTCACAGGGTATGAAAGGCTTAAAAGAATATACATATGTAAAAATAAAGATGCATCATCCTTATTAAATTTATGATACAATTCCAATAAAGTAAATGAAACTAATAACATACATGATACATCCATCCATCAATAAGGATATAATAATCATCGTAAAAGATAACCGTCCATCACGATTAATCTAAGTGCGTAGTTCCTCCCAACCATCAATAGCATCATTAGACCATCGTGGGCCCTAGCCATCCCTCTATGCATAACATCCGAAGCCACCAAAGAGATCATCAGTACTATCATAATAGGGATGTCACTCCTAAACATGCTACAACATATGCATAAAGAAATCTAGCATACAAGAATAAAGCATAAGATGATCCTACAAAGTAGATACCATCATCTATCACATGCTAATCATCAATATAAAGAATCATGTTAGCAAATAACATCCAACATAAGATATAACATCCATCATAATGATACAAGAACAGAAGGAAGGTAAATGCCAACAAAGAATGTGCTAGAGGGGATAGTCTCAAGTCAAAAATCCACATGTCAAAAGTACATCATCCAAGAATCACCAATCATCATCAATGAAAGTAAATAAATACAATAATCACACCCAACAATAAGTACACCACCAGAGGTACACCAACTCTACAAAGGAGACTCAGGCTACATTCTAGGGAGTGTCATCACATGGTCAAACTACTTGAGTTACCCTGGACTAGTCTCTCAATAGACCCCAAACCCTCAAGTGTTGAGTTACCCTGGACTACTTACTCTCAACCCCAGACCCTCAACGTGACACATGTGGAACCAGAAACCCCTCTCAAGAAGATTAGGCAACTAGTATATTTTCATCCTATTCCCATCCTTAGTCTATCCAAGCACTCAAGGCATGGGTGGGGCAAATATCCCTAACTTATCTTTTTAGTGTGTTTCCCCAAAATTATTAATTACTAGATTATCACTTATTACATAACTTCCAATAGGTTACCCTGGTACTAACCACTTTGGGCCCCAAACCCCTACTACAAGACAATCCCAAGACATGTACCTAAACATCCTCTCTTAAGAACATAAAACACAGTTGTGTCTGATACCATAACACCCATAATGATCAAATTGGGTTCCTTCATAGACAACCTGAAAATAAGCTGGTACTTCCACCCAAATACACATAAATGCTCCACAAAGTAAATCTCATAAATATAATTTTCAATTTGAATCGTATGACATAACATGACATCCAGCCATATAAATAGTATAAAAAAAATCTTAGAAAACCTCTGGTGTATACCCTAGTTTGGCCAAGTTTCATGAAAATCACAAATCAAAGAGACACATAAAATCATCTCAGTTCTAAACAAATGATTGGAAAACATCAAAATATAATCCACAATATTCACATCAGCTCTCCACGAGTAACTGAAAAGCAACAAAAAAGATAATCATAATATTCACAACAGTTCTTTACGAGCAACTGAAAGGCATTAAATGATAATCCACAATATCCATCAATTCTCAACAAGCATTCAAAAAGTATCTCAAAATAATACTAATCAAAGATTCCAACAAGATCAATTCAAACATGTTACAATATAACATCATCAAGAACCAACCATTCAAAACGCCTTAGCTTCACACAAGGAACTAAAAACTAATAGCAATCAAAATAATCAATGTTACTAATAATTAAATAAGACTTCATTGATTCCAAGAAATGTCCCCCCATTATTCAAATTGTTGAAATAGGACTTATCAATTATCAATTAAATAATTTACAATTCATTAACCTTGGTACTATCAATGATCATTTTAGTTAAAACTCCATTGCATAACTTCATTATCAATTAGATATAATTAATTCTGCAAATAATTTAATTAATTAATAATTACATGACTATAATCAACTTATCAACTAATCAATAATTTTTTTTAAAAACCACTATATTCAGATGCATTAATACTCTAAATAATATAAAGATAACTATTGTTTAATTTACTAAAATAATGACTCAATGTCATTATCCATTGATTAGTTTAATCATTTCATCTCATACAACCCGACATGGTTTAATCCAACTAAATTATTATATTAATTAAATTAATATAACTTACCAATCCTTACTCTTCAACTGTTCTATTATTACAAATAATTCCACAACTTATTATTAAAGAAAATCAAGATTTTTTAATAATTAAATGAATCCCCAATAAAATAGTTGTAATACTACTAAGTTGAACAATAAAAGATAAATGCCCTATTTAGCTATTGTTTATAATAAATTGAATTAATTTAAAATAAACAAAAACTATCATTATACCACTTAAATATCTATCATAAATTTATTTTAATAAATTAATAACTTAACAACTTTTATTAAACTTTACCATTAAAAAAGTCAATTTCCAAAAAATGTGGGTTTCCCTTAAAACTAAATCACATTGGTGCTTTACTATGAACAGATGCAACTTTATTGCAATGTAATAAACATTGCGTAAAAGATGAGGGACTTTTTCCAATTTCTAACATGACTACTAGGTTAAGTGATGACTAATTGAGCTTAGTATTAATGGTTAAAGACCTGTCTTCTCAATTTTTTTGAGAAAATATAACCTTGCTCAAAGACGAGAACATGTTAAAATTTAAGTTTAGCTAGATTCTGTATCTAGTTAGATTTCTATATCCAATAAAAATCACCTTGTCAAAAGGAAACTACAAGGAGCTCAACAATGGAGAACATCTTGCATATCGATCTTAGTTATGAGAGAATCCATATCAAAGAAGCTCCTATAGAAAATGAATTCCTTACAGCTCTACTTCTTCCTTTCTTTTTCCTTTGGCGTTTGTTATTGAGATATGCTTTAGCTATTAGACTATGTAAAGGTAGACCCCTAAAGCCACTTGTTTGTTGTCTCAACACTTTTATCCCAACTACACATTCTCTATTCCCTTCGTTCCTTAGAAATTCCTTGAACTTGCCCATATATCCAGATGCCAAAAAGGCCTACTAGGGCCAGTCAAAGAGTAACTAAAAGAATGTATCACCGGTTAAAAGAATGTAACACCCTCAACAACTTCAACAGTACCATTGTAGAATACCGCTTGGTACAACTATTCATCTATCTCATAAGACATGTTGCCTACAAAGATAATTCACCATTGGAGGCAGGCGAGAAAACTAGAGCTCATGTAAGCTTTCAATTGGTGCATAATCTGCATTGGGGGCATCTTCTCTTTGCGTTTCACTACAATTATATACCACTAGTTTAAGTTTAAGCAGGGTGAGACAAGCAATTACTTCTTACTTCTTCAGTGAAGGAAGCGTTATGAGTAATATATATATGGGTTTTGATGAGTACCATCTATTAGAGTCCTCAGGATCATCGATAGAACACACCATTTTAAAGTCTATTCAATGGAAGTGAACATAATTAATATTGAGGTATTGATGGGATTGATATTTCTTTCTCTACAACAATTGTAACTGGCATGTTAGAGCTCGACATTACTCCTGGAATGACTTTAACATCCAATAATTCTTCAAATGACATCAGGGTCCAATATAAGTAGGAACATGAATTGATTTCCTATTGTGTAATGAGGCCTGACAAGTTGCTAAGAATTATCCAAATTCCTGATAGAGTACCCTCAGCCATACAAATGTATGCTACTCTCTAAGCCACTTACAAACACAAACAACATATAGATTTGAAATATTTGAAATCTACCTTATAGTTAGAGGTCGAGCTATTCTAAAACAAAATGCAAGTATAATTTTACTTTTTTGTGCATGTGTATCCAATAGTGACACATTATTAGACTGTTGGCACATAGAAAGGATAAGGTAATCAATTTCATCCATGGGGAAACATGGCTATAGTCTTGAAGAGATATAGGTTCTACATAGTTCAAACACCTGATTCCATGCATCGAAGGTTGTTACTAAATTTTTGGATGAAAAAAATGTATTATTTTATTTTATCAAACTTTGAATTATTTTGATGCATAATTACAATGTACCAAAGAAGAAGATTTTCTCAATCTAGATGAAACAACATGCATGCTCAAGTTCTAAATTATGAAATCAAAGATTTGTTCATAGATAATTATTTAGACAACCACTGGCAAGCACAATGAAGACAGGAAGAATATGCAAAATAATAATGAGTGCCTACCTAGACACTGATGCTAACTCCTATGCCTTTGAAATCTGTAGAGAGCCCCTTCCTTCTCCAACATCCGCAATCCTTCCAAAACTAAGCCCACCAAAGTGACTAAGAGTTGTTGAAGATAAGGACCTCTCAGGAAGCATGTAAAAGCCTATGAGCTTGTAGAAGCATATCAGCCTCCCCCCACACACTAGGAGAGCCTATATATAAGGGCATATAAGATGCATCTAGAATGTCTCTAGAAACAACCAGGAGGTAAGATAACAACTAGGAGATAAAATAAGCATTAACAACTTAGCACAAGCCTTGTCCAACCTTCTAGATAACAAGATAAGAATGATAAGGTTGTAGACACCATGTGCTTAATTAGTACGCTAACTCCCATGTTGTAGATAACATGTGCATAAAAGAGGTGCGCATACTCCTAGGTGAATAATAATTCACATTACTTTATTTAATATTCACCTGACCCTTTTTAAATTAATTTATTATTATTTTAAATCTCATGCACTTATCATGCAATCATGACATATTTAATAAATTAATTTATTTTCCACTTTAAAATTTATTTTTGAAACTTAATTAATAAAATATTTATTAACTTAAATAATAATATTATTTAACATTTATTTAAAAATGAACACTAAACATATTATTATTAAGTTAAATAAATATTATTGCGTTCCAACTTTGAACTTATAATTTTCATCTCCAAATTTAATTCTTTTATTTAATTAATTTCCCAATTAATTAAATAAAATAAAATTATAAGATATCATATTAATTTTCCATTTAATTAATTCATTAATTAAATCTTTTAGTTAGACTTAATTAATAGAAAATACACCAAGGACTCACAAAGTAAAATACAAAAATACATCATAGCAAACTGCAAACTAGGGTAGGGACTATAGTGACAGCCCAATCGATTGGCAATGATTCATGTTGGGATAAAAAAGGCCCAATTATTACATATGTAGTACCAAGCCTCTCATTCACCAATTGTCCAATGAAAAGGTAGAAGGCCTTCTTTTCTTGTAGCCATTTCAACCATTTTAAAATCCCCACAAATGACCCAAGTGGCAAGTGGTAGAGAATCTTCCATCTAACACCATACTTGAGATAGTTTAATAGTTTCATTGGGAGCATAAACATTAACAATCTAAAAAAAATGATTTTGGAAGGACAACAAAATGCACACAATCTTGTGCATGGGATCAAAACCATGATCAATAATAGAAGAAATTAAATGAGGTGAGAGCAAAGAAACAACACCACCTCTATTAGCTTCATGTTGTGAAGAAAAATAAAATGTTGTTAGTGAAAAATAGCATGGTATGTAATGTTAACATTAAATCACAAATCTTGAGTTCTTGGAGATAAATGATGTCCAGGATACAAATCTTGTGTCTAATATGTCGCACATAGTATTTGTGAGAGAGGTGAGTCAAAATTCAAACATTCCATGAGTTAAAATTCATGGAAATAATTCTTGCATGTAGTCCTCATCTGCATGAGAGGAGAAACTATTGTGCAAGGAGTTGGTTGTAACTACTGGGGAGACATCTCTTGTAGAGATGATCCTCTGCTTTCCATCTAAGTTTTCTCCACATAAATCATGGCTCTAGGAGTGGCATAAGGGATGTGTCCCATAGGTAAAAATAGAAAAAGCCACTTGAGAAGTGTGGACCCAAGCAAGTTGAGAAGTGTTAACAAACACATCTATACCCTAAGAGCCAAGGTTTGAAACTAGTTGTTGAACCACCAAAGAAACATGTGTCGCTAGGGTAGAAATAGGAAAAATCTCTAGCAAAGGATGAGAAGAAGAGGACCAGTGTTTTTTGGGTGAAAAGGATATATTACCCTTGTGTGTCATGATTTTCCACTCATCTCATAGTTTGGTGTTATTGGTAGACTTGGCATGGGATTCTTTAATAGGAGCTAGCTTGTGAGACATTGCTAAAGAGTAGTCATTGATTTTGTGATCTATCAAATGACACCTATAATAGGTGTTTATCAAGTTAATGTAAAGAAACTTTAGAGAGAAGGTGTGCACACCAGCCTAAATATCCATAAAATCCTTAAGGTTATAGGAGAGGTCAACCTCAACACAAACCCTCCTCTGGGGATGAGCGTTGAAATTTTTTTTTGGCTCAACACATACCTCTCAACCAAGGATTTGTGCAATAATAGGTATAAACTTCCAATAGGGGATTAGAAGACTTAAAAACTTGACTCAAAAAAGGACTTTCAACTTTTTGTTATTCCACATCGAGAAATCATGAGACCACCATTGGAAAACTAGTAATGAGGACCTAGCTAACCATGTCTTGTGGTTGAAAACCACATCAATCTAGGAAGGGTTTGCAAATCAAAAAAAGAAGAAGCCCTTTGTGAGGTTCTAAATGTCCTCAAGTTGGACTCCATAAGGAGTGTAGCTCTTGGAAATCCACTCTCTAAGAATGTTTTCAAGAGGCACGTGACCCACAAAATATCCAATCAGGGTATGTTGCTCTTGCAATTTTGCATGCATCATCAAATTCTTCAATATTGAGAACAATGTTAGTGGAAAAAGGCTTACCTCATGAAGAACCTTTGGGATAAATTTGCATGGTCACTTTTTTAGAGGAGGTGCCATGAGCATCCATTGCAACAACTCTAGTAGTAGAAATTATTGGACTAAAGTTGACCAAAGTAGAAGTGGAATAAGAAAAAAATTTGTACAACCAAATAATATAATTTTTAATTAACAATAATAATAATAAAATTTAAAACTAAACAAAATTTACCTCACCCTATGAGGTGGGACATAGTCTACTCCAAGCAGTCGTGGGATGCCTTTGGCAACCATGTGCTAAAGGTCATCAGTTGAGAAGGATTTAAATGCTGGAAATGTAAAGGAGTGACTAAGAGGGGAGGGGTGAAATAGTTATCAAAAAAAAAAATGCATTTCCCTTAAAATGTCAACACAACTTTAGAACAAATCCTTGTTGAAACTTGATTAACACTAAATATATTATTGTCACTCAGTTAACATTGAAAATATTACTGTCACTTAGTTAACACTGAACATGGATATCTTAAGATATTAAATTTTATTAACCTTAATTAACTTAGATGTATAAATATTTAAAAAATAACATGAACACATGAGACACCAAGATTTAATTTGGAAACTCAATTTGGGAAAACCATCAATTAGAACTAGTTACTATTTTTCACTCTTCTAAAGTGAGCTCAGTTAGGATTCAACCTTGTCAAAGGTTACAAAACACACTTTTAGGTGTCACCCTATTATAAAATTTAGTTCACTCTATTAGGAGTAGCCTTGTAAGAGCTCTTTAGACACTTTAATCTAGAAATTCCACCTTGTTAGAGGATTTACCAAATATTTGTTAGGTTAACTCTGTTAGGAGATTTATTTCACTGCTAAAATTATTAGAGAGTAACAATTTTACTTGAGCTCATTTATGATGCAAATGTATTTTTTGACTCAAATCTCTATTTTGGCTTGATTAGTTGATCCTCCTTGATCAAAATGTTCTTTACGACTTGGTCAACTCAAATACTCTATCCTCTTGTGAATATTCTTCCAATTAGCTTTTTTTTCAATTCATCTTCTTCAATTCCATGCTTGAATCCTCAACTTGACCTTATACTTATATGATTTTCCTTGTTAAGTTGGCCTTGATACACTTTCAATCAAACAATTATCATCCCTTAAGTCAACTAGCATTAACCAATAAATCTATCAGACTCAATATGATGGTAGACAACTAATTTAGAATTGAGTACTTGGTCAACATAGGAAAACCCTTTTTTAACCAACCCAACTCAATCAATACTAACTCTATGATGAATATCCTTTGGTAATTGAGTGAACTTGGTCAACATAGGATTCATGCTTACTTTCCTTCGGTAACTGAGTGAACTCAATCAACATAGGATCTGCCTTTGATGCTCGAGTGATGCAGGCAACACAAAAAATGTGTGCTTTATGGGCCTTCAACAAAAATATGAAATTATAGATATGGATTCACATTTATAACCTTTTCCAAATTTTCAAATGAATGCAAGAAGGTTGCAACTTTTAAGAAAAATCTCTCAATGAGGGCAGAATAGAAAACCCTTAATCAATCATTAATAACTCTCATAAATGAAAGAATTCAACCAATAGTTTTTGTGAGATTCAATAATAGTGATTTACCAACATTTTATCCAAGTTATAGACAAATCCAATCAAGGAAATAAAACTTATTGCAATTTTCTCAATGTTATCCATATTATGACATAATCTAACTGGTCTTCACCAAAATGGCCATAACTTCTTCCAAACATAATTAAATTTGTCCAAAAAAATAAAAATAAAGATAATTCATATATCTTTTTGAAAATATAAGTTTTCAGGTCTGTATCATTCATAATGAGTTCGCATCTACCAAAGCATCAGAGAAATTGTAGGAAAAAATCACCAGAAAACTGAAATATACAACATCAAAATAAGTTTTCTTCCATTCCAAATCCTTCCTCCAACTTCTCCAACTTACAATTTTGTGTTTTGGAGACCATATATATATAATTTGGAATCACATTAAACTCTCCAATGAACCTAAAATTACCCATTAACATCTTTAAACCATCTTTTAAAAAGTTGTCACCAAGTTGTATGAGTTGTCATTACAATTTTGACAACTTTTGAACAACTTTTACAATAATTATCCAAATCACTTAAAATTTTCCATAAACCTTTGAAATATGATAAAATTGAATTAAGACTCAAATTAAACCATTTCCAATCTACTTTGATATATTTGAGTGTTTTTCTCATACTTGACATGTTTCAACATCCAATGAATAGGTGCTCATGCACCATACTCCCCAACTTTGAAAATTTTCCAAGTCCTCTTGGAAATGGGGTTTCAAAGATCTTTTCATCTTCATTTTGGTCTTTCAATCCTTTTTCTTGAGAATATGAACCTGTTAAGAACAAATTTATGTCCTCTCCAATTTGATTTATTCATAACCTGCATTGAAATGAGCATAAAAACAAATTCATGGGGAAAAAACAATTGATTAGTATCAAAATCAATCACAAAATCTCCATCTTTCTTCTCAAATCTTCTTGGAAAATATTCCCTTTTACCATCATTCTCATCATTTTCATCATAAATATGATCAATCTCTACTATTTGTTCATTATTATCATTTATATCTGGAAATACCTCAACATAATCATTTTCAGCAATCTTAATCTTCATGGAGTCTTTGATTGGTTGAACTTCCATATTAGATTCAATCAAATTTTCCTCTTTTGTTTCTTCATCTCCTTCACCATTTTCAATTCATTACTCTAGGATTTTAAGAAGTGCCTCCAACTTCTTTGTATGTTGTTTTACTTCTTTTCCAAATATTTTAATCTCATCTTGTCTTTTCTTTTTTTCTTCCTTCTTCTTCTTTTGTGAATCCATACCCTAAAAATTACCATGCATCAATTTCATAAATAAATCCATGTCCAATCAAGTATCTTTTACCATTCTTCCTCTTGTCTTTGATACCTCTCCTTAGGCCTTTCTCCTCTTTATTCTCTTGGCCTAGCCTCTTGGTATCTAGGTTCTCTCTCTTCAACTTGTAAAAGAGAAACACACAACCAAAAAATACATTTTACCTAGAACTTTTGGGCTCTAACACCACTTGATGTAGAGAGCACAAAAAATGTGTGCTTTATGTTCCTTCCACAAAAATTTGAAATTATAGGTATGGATTCAAATTTATAATCGATTCCAACTTTTCAAAAAAATGTAAGAATGTTGCAACGTTTAAGAATAATTTCTCAATGAGGGCAGAATATAAAACCCTTAATCAATCATTAATAAATCCCATAAATGAAGGAATTGAACCAATCCTTTTTGTGAGATCCAATAACAGTGATTTACCAATATTTTCTCCAAGTTATAGACAAATCCAAGAAAGGAAATAAAAGTTATTACAATTTTCTCAATGTTGTTCATATTATGATAGAATCTGACCAGTCTTCACCAAAATGACCATAACTTCTTCCAACATAATAAAAAATTTCCAAAAAAAACCAAATAAAAGATAACTCATATACCTTTCTAAAAATATAAGTTTCAGTTATGTATCATTCACAATGAGTTTGCATCAACCAAAACATTAGAGAGATTGCAAGAAAAAATCACCAGAAAACTGAAATATACAACATCAAAATAAGTTTTCTTCCATTCCACATCATTCCTCCAACTTCTCCAAATTACAATTTCATGTTTTGGAGACCAAATATATATAATTTGAAATCACATTAAACTCTCCAACCAATTTAAAACTACACATTAACATCTTTAAACCATCTTTTAAAAAGTTGTCATTACAATTTTGACAACTTTTGAACAACTTTTACAATAATTATCCAAATAAAATAAAAATTTCCATAAACCTTTGAAATATGATGAAAATGAATTTAATACTCAAATTAAACCATTTCCACTGTACTTTGATATATTTGATTATTTTTCTCATACTTGACATGTTTCAACATCCAATTAATAGGTGCTCTTGCACCACTGATTGAACTCGATCAATACTATCTTTGAACTTGGTTATAAATGGGATGCTCAACATATGAAAAAATTGGCTTCAATTCCTAAGTGATCTCTTCTATCACTGACTACTCAATAAGGCTTGACATTTTGTGTAACATCAAAGACAACATACAATTGAATAATTATTTTTAACAATTTCCCTCTTTGACATTGATGGCAACAGAACATGTCATAGTACAATGAAATTTAAGAGAAAAATATAAGTATAGTTTGATTTTCATTCTCATCCATCAGAACTCCCTCTATCAGTGAGAACTCCCTCTGACATCAATCTCTTCTTCTGGAATGATTTTCTCTAACTTCTCTAACTATAGACTCTCCCTCTAACATAATGATACAAAATTTCTAATATGACATCAAACTCTCCCTCTTTGACATCTCATGCAAAAGATAACAAACAATGTATTTTCCATGTACTCAATGTACTAATTCATATGAAATCTTCTCTAAAAATATGACACCAACATGACTAATCCTAAAATGCTCGATTGATGCATCACTAATCTTTGTTTGATAGGGGAATGACCCCTAGCTTACCTCTTAGATAGAAAATGCATCCTTAGGTAATGGCTTGGTGAATATGTTTGTGATTTCTTCTTTCGTATTCATATATTCCAATCTCACCTCTTTTTCTTGCACTAATTATCTTAAAATGTGATATTTTATTGCAATGTGTTTTTTCTTGGTATGCAACACTTGATTCTTGGAAATGTTGATTGTACTAGTGTTATCATAGAAGATAACTACTGGATCTTTGATTTCTTCCTTCATTCCTAACAACAATTGTTTGAACCAAACAATGTTGGAACAATTGACTACTATTGCAACATATAGTACTTATGCTGTAGACTGAGAGACACAATTCTACTTCTTACTTGTCCAAGATACTAGCCTCTTTCTAAGAAAGAATTCTCCACCACTTGTTCTTTTCTAGTTTTTTTCCTATCATCAATACTTCCTACCCAGTCAACATCAATGAAGGCTTTTATTTTAATTTTGCCTCCCTTATTATACCACAAACCATAATCTTTAGTACCTTTTAGATATCTCATTATTCTTTTTATTGCTATCATATGATTTTCCTTTGGATTAGCAAAAATCCTTGCCACTATACCAACTTTTAATGCAATATTAGGTCTTTTGTGCACTACATACTAAAGTTTTCCAATCATTGATCTATATATAGTTTGATCTACCTCTTTGGAATCATCATTTTTGTAAAGTTATGTCTACTCGAATAGGTATTCCAAATGGTCTAGAATTCTCCATTTCATTTTTCTTCAATATATCCTTGATATACTTTGATTGAGTAATGTAGATGCCACCCTTCTTTTATTGCATTTGTAGGAAAAAAAAAATTAATCTCTCTAAACATTGACATTTCAAATTCTTTACTCATTTCCTCAGAAAATGATTTGCACAAGTCATCGTGTCCAATCAATAATAAATCATTTACAAATATTTTGAGTAGCAATATCTTGTTTTGAAGTCCTTCCTTGATGTATAGATAGTTGTTGTAATTTATTCTTTTAAAACTAATTTTTAGTGAAAAACTATGCAATTTTTCATACCAGGCTCTAGGACCCTATTTGAGACCATATAAAGCTTTTTGTAATCTGCAAACCATGTTCCTTTTGTTAGGATCTTTGAAACCTCCAAGTTTCTCAATGTAGACTTCTTCTTCTAGGATTCCATTCAAGATAGTTGACTTTACATCCATTTGATATACTTTGAATCCTTTATGTGAAACATAAGCAAGTAATGTTCTAACACCTTCTAGTCTTGCAATAGGAGAAAATATTTCTCCATAATCAATATCTTCTTCTTGAGCATAGCCTTTATATGCTAGGCTTGCTTTGTTCCTTGACACTTCTCCATTTTCATTCAAATTATTTCTGAATACCCTTTTTTTTTTCAATTACATTTTTTTCCTTGAGTCTAGGAACAAGAGAGCAAGTTTTATTGCTTTCAATTTGTCTAATCTCTTCATTCATTTCCTCATTCCAACTTTCATTATCTAATGCATCTTTAATAGCTCTAGGTTCAAACATAGTAACCAAACATGTACCTTTTAGTTTGTTCTTTTTCATTGTCCCTTTTGACTAATTTCCAATGATTTTCTTGGGTGCATGATGCCTTCTAACATATGTAGAAACTACAAGTTCCTTCTTTCTAGTTTCACTTAGTTCACTATACTCAAAATAATCCTCTAAATCATGCTTGGGTCCCACTATCTATGACTTAGGTCCTTCAGATTGTGACTCAAGTTTCACAGGCTACAACTTGGATTGAACTAGAGATTTAGGGGACTCACATGTTGAATATTTTTTATTTCCAATTGCATTTTCTTGAATTTTAGGTAAAGTATAAGTTCATAGTAAACAAAATTATTGTACTTTTTAGGTTCTTTGCTACTTTGTTCTTCACTCTTTTCTACAAACTCATTAATTTTTACATGTACACTTCCTATAACCTTGTGAGTAGTAAGATTCAAACATTTATATGCTTTACTTTTGTTGGAGTATCCTAGCAATATGCCTTCATGAAATTTCACATCAAATTTTCCTTTCCATGTCTCTTTAAAGATATAACACTTTCTTCTAAATACTTTGAAATAATAGACATTAGGTTTATAGCCATACCATAATTCATAAGGTGTTTGATCTAAATCTTCTTCATTTGAACTTAGTTCAAGGTATGAATTGGTGTACTAATAGCTTCCTTCTAGTATTTGATTGCAACATTTTTCTCTATCATCAGTGTCCTTGCACAATCCATAATGGATCTATTCCTTCTTTTGCTATGCCATTCTGCTAAGGTGTACCAGGTTTAGATACATGTATTTTGGTTCTTCTTTCATTGTATAATTCATTGAATTCATTTGAGGTCAATTCTCCTCCTTTGTCTAACCTTTGACATTTTAGATTCTTTCTTGTTTCTTTATCCACTCTAGCTAGATACCACTTGGATTTTTGAAAGGCTTTAGATTTATATTTCAAGTACATTATTTTCATCATCCTAGAATAATCATCAACAAAAAAAAAATATTACTTATCTCCACAGTATCTTTCTATGCCAATAGGTCTAGTAAGATTTGTATGAACCAACTCAAGAACTTCTTTAGAATAATAATTCTTTCTTATGAAGCTTGTCTTTACCATCTTCCCAATTTGACAATTCTTGCACATGCCCATATCAAGGCTTGGAATGCCTCTTACTCTTTTATTTTTACTTATGTTGACTAGGTTATAAAAAATTTCATGACACAATCTTTTATGCCATAACCAAATTTCCTCTACTTGAGCTAGGAAGAATTAAATTTTAGTTATATTTAGATAGAATAGATTACCTTTGTTTGATTTCTAGTCCCCAAGTAGATTTCCTTTCCCATTTAGTAGCTTGGTTTTTCCATTCATGAATTCTAACTTGAATCCAATGGTGTTCAACTGTGCCACACTAATGAGACTATTTTTCAGTCCTTCAATCTAGTATGCATCATCAGATATGAGTTCATTAGTTAATGCAATGCAACCTTTTCCTTTGATATAACATGGTTCATCATTTCCAAATCTGACATTTCAACCATCATATTGATCCAAATGCTCAATTTTCTTTTAATCACATGTCATGTGGTGATAACAACCACTAACTATGATCCATGTGTCATTCTTACTAATATGAGAAATGAGGGCCATCTTATCATTTTCATCATTTTCATCATCATCACTACTATTAGAGTCTTTAGTTATGTAACAAGATTTATTACCTTAATCCTTTTTATCTTTGCAACTTTTGAAATGTTTCTTGCCTTTATACTGATTGTACACCTTTTCTACTTTTCCTTCTTCATTTGGACACCTTGCAGCAATGTGACCAACGTCTTCACAAGAAAAAATAGATTAGGGGTATTTTACCTTAGTACTTTCCTTTTCCTTTAGGGAATAATCTTGCAAGTAGGACTTACATGGTTTCAAGGTCATCATTAGATTCCTCTTCATCTTCACTATTAGACTGGTTACCTTTATATTTTCCATCTTTGTTTTTAAGTGATAGTTTAGCTTGAAATATAGACTCAATGCTACCAGAGTAGGAACATACTTATCTAACTCAAAGGATATCAACCTTCCCACTAGTGAATACAAAGTTATATCACTTTTGGGATTACATCTCATTTCTTGAATTTTTGAAACTCTAATTGCATAAATAGGAAGAAGATTTTTGAGTACCTTGTTGACCAGTGTCACATCATCTATTTTCCCTCCTTAAGCTCTATCACACCAACACTTTCTTTGGTTCTTTCATTGTGTTGTGAAATGTTTTCATCTTCTCCCATCTTCATTTGATCAAACTGACCTCTTATCATTTTTTCCTTAGTTCTTCTCACATTATCATCTCCTCCATAGATATCTTTTAGCTTGATCGATATTTCATGAGAAGTAGGACAATCTTTGACTATATCAAATTCAACATAATTGAGAGAAGAGGAAATGTTAATCATCATTATGTTGTGATTCTTCTTGTCTCTAATTTGTTCCATAGTCAAATTTCTAGTAGGTGCCACATACTTTTTCTCTATGTAATTTAGGCCTATGTCACCAATGGTTTCCAAATGCAGCTTCATGAGTTCATACCATGCTTGAAAGTTTTCTCTATTCAACTTAGAAATTTCCCTTCTATAAGACATCTTGATCTTTAGCTTACGTCCTTGAAACCTTATCTATAAGAACTAAATGCTCTGATATAAATTTTTGGGAATGTAAAGGAGTAACTAAGAGGGAAGGGATGAATTAGTTACTAAAAAACAAATCCAAGTCCCTTAAGATGTCAACACAACTTTAGAATAAATCCTTGCTGAAACTTAGTTAATATTGAATATATAATTGTCACTCAGTTAACACTAAAAATATTGTTGTCACTTGGTTAACAATAAACATGCAGATCTTAAGATATTAAATGTGATTACCCTTAATTAACTTAGTTGCAGAAATATCAAACAAATAACATGAACACATGAGACACCAAGATTTAATGTGGAGACCTAATTTGGGAAAACTACCAATTGCAACTAGTTATTGTTTTTCACTCTTCTAAAGTGAGCCCTATTAAGAGCCAATCCTATCAAAGCTTATAAAACACACTGTTAGGTGTGACCTTGTTAGACTATTTAGTTTATCCTATTAGGAGTGGACATGTTATAGGTCTTTAGATACTTCAATCTAGAAATGCTACCTTGTTAGAGGATTTGCCAAATAGTTGTTAGACTAACTCTATTAGGAGATTTGATTCACTGCTACAATTATTATAGAGTAAAAATTACTTGAACTAATTGTTAATGCAATTATTTTTGCTAATTCAGATCCCTTTTCTAGCTTGATTACTTGATCCTCCTTGATCAAAATGTTTTTTGTAGCTTAGTCAACTCAAATACCCTGTCGTCTTGTAGATATATTTCCAATTCACTTCTTTTTAATTCATCTTCTTCAATTACATGCTTCAATCTACAACTTGACCTTATACTTATATGATTTACCTTATCAAGTCAGCTTGAATACAGTTACAATAAAAAAATTATCATCCCTTAAGCCAGATAGCATTAACCAATAAATCTATCAAACTCAATATGCTAACAATCGACTAATAGATAATTGAGTACTCATTCAACATAGGAAAACCCTTTGTTAACTAATCCAACTTAGTTAATATTGAATTTGTGCTGACTATCCTTTGGTAACTAGGTGAACTCAATCAACATAGGATTTATGTTAACTTTCCTTTGGTAACTAAGTGAACTTAGTCAATACAAGATCTACATTTGATGCATGAGTGAACTCGGTCTATACTATCTCTAAACTTGGTTGTAACTTGAATACTTGACATACATAGAAACTACTTTTAGTGCTTGAGTGAGCTCAGCTATCACTGATTGTCCGGTAAGGCTTGACATTTTGTATCAAATCAAAGACAACATACAATTGAATAATTTTTTTCAAAAATAAAATCCCTTCCAATTTTTTAATTTTTTTTATAAAATAATATTTTTAAAAATTTAAATTGTTTATATTATATTTATTCATTTCCAAGTACAAGCCTTGTATTCAATCTTTTCTTTCTAACATTTCTTTGTTAATATATAAACAACAAAGAGGGTTTTCACCAATTGGAATTTAGTCCCAAATAGATTTACATCACATGCTAATCTTATTTTATTTCCTAAAATAAAATCTTTTGATGAGGATTTCAATTATTTTTCTTTCACAGACATTTAAAAATGAACAACAATAAATTTTCAAACAAGGGTTTCATTCTAAAATATGATTTCCAAAACAAGATCTATAGACAAGCATGAAGAGGATAGAGGTAATTCGAAAGGATTTACTATGATAATCTCAATAGAAATCCTATCTTGATCGGATGCTAAACATGATGAACACTTGAAGAATGCAAATTTTTTTGTCTACTGAAACCCATTCCAAAAAAAATTCCTCCAAACCTATGTGTGGAGAAATGAGCTCTAATCTTCAAATAAAGAGTTTAACTCATCCTAAGGTTTCCGGTTTTATGAACATGGAAAAACATTTCTTTTTATTATTTCACTTAATTAATTCTTTGTGCATATTTTTTGTGTTTTAATTATAATAAACTTTATTTAAATTATTCTTTCTTGCTTTTTATTAAATAATAAGATGTAATTAGAACATATATTTATTATTTTAACTAATAATAATATTTAGAGTTCATTATTAAAAATAAACTTCAAAATTAATTATTATTAAATAAAAAATATAATTATGCCAAATTTGGACTTTTAATTAAATCTTTAAATGTATTTCCTCTATTTAGTTTATTTCTCAATTATTTAAATATAATTAAAACTTGATTTTTCTTTATTAAATTTTCATTAAGTTAAATCACTTAATATCTTTATTTGATTTAATTATAACTAAAAATCACATTAGGCCCAGAATCCTAATAAGAAAACTCCAAGGGTGAAAATCTTGAATTCACGTCACTTAATGAGTTTAGAATGGTACATAAATTAGGTACTCATCCTATATTCTAAGACAACTGGATTAGGATTACGATTTGGACTCAAGAACTATTTGCCCTCTTTACCATTGAGATACTTCTATAGGCAACACTCATCTTGGTGATTTAGGGAATTCAATACTTGATACCTACAATCTATATAAAAGCTGAGCATGTACACACACACACACACACACACACACACACACAAATATATATATATAGGAAATGGCAGGGAATGATACATTGTGTAGATCCCAACTAGCAGGTGACTATGACTCCCTCCCTTAACCACATCAGAAATGTCAAACATAAAGTAAAACATGCATATACACCATACACATGCAAGTATGAGGTAAGTAACCATAAAAATGTATCTAGATCATCCATCTAACTATTATCACAAAATAATTAAAATCCCTATATGAACATATAAAGCATCATCATCAAAAGAATAAACATGAACACTTGAAATAATTGAGTATCAAGCGCCTCATCAAATATATAAACTAAGTATGAAATAAAATCAATCAAATTGGGTAGCCAAGTACCACTAAATAATAACACATAACCATACATGTTGGGCTAAAAGAATTTGGCAATATAACATGAAAGTAAACTAGGGGTAGGCACTACATTTTTCATCTCAAATAGAGACCCAATAATTTTTCTAGCCATTTGAAAAGGATATTGTTGTAGGTGTCCTTGTTTGTTATGGTGATACATCCTTGGCTTAATTTCATACCCTTCTTCCTCTTATTCTCTACATACACACAAAAAACCATCATTGAATTTTTCTACATGATGAAAATCAAAGAGAAAGTTGCATAAAATGAATTAACGTACCTTCGAGCCTTCATAAGAAGTCTTTGTCATTTCTTCATAAGATGATTTAAGTCCTAGTTCAATCGCAAAAATATCTCTCCTATATCCTAGCCTTATATTGTATTGTTGCATTGCAATTAGGTCTTTCATGTAAGAGTTTCCATTTGAATGAGAAAAGAACTAAATGATTTCAAGACCCACAATCTAAGATCTAGAAGCTAAAATTTCTTTGATGGTATTTGAATTTGAATCTTTGAATAAGACCTACAATGCATCATCCCTCCTATTGATCTCGAATTGGTTTTGAAAAGTGAGTGTCAACACACTTAAGCCATTTACTTAGTTCATGTCAAACTAGTAATACATGTTGAGCACAACATATAAATATTAGACCATGCCAAGTTGCAATGAGTGTCGAGTCACTCAAGTGCCAACCAAATAGACCATGCTGAGTGATTAGGAGCAAAGTAAATAGTGGATGTTGAGTAATGTAGATGCTAATTCATAGTATAAATAACAATGCATGTTGAGAATCAAAGACTTCATATGCCAAGTGATACAATTTCGACAAATTTGTTTGTAATAGCACAAACAACTATGTAAACCATTTTTGATCTGACTTAAGTTATATATATTTTATTTTGGAGGTAAGGATAAATCTATATTTAGATTCCCTATACAATTACATGCATCCAATCAAAAAATGAAAAGGCTTAAGTGAAAAAATAGATGAATCTTAGCTGTAGATTCATACCTAACCCTAAGCCACCTAAGTCTTCTTAAGGAGGATGAATCCCTATACACTTTATGATGGTGAATGGTTGGATGAAGGAGAATTAAAGGTGTGAACAAATTAGTTTTTATGTTGAGTATTCAAGGTGACTTAGAAGGGAAAGTAAATTGAAAAATCAGTTAGAGTAGAATAGAGGATAGAGAAAAGGATACAACATTGATACATCTGATCAGTAAGAATCAAGAAGACATTGTATAGAGGTGATTTTTATCAAGCAAGAAAGTGTTAATCATAAGATCTAAGTTGAGACATTTTAACAGGTGATTTTAGTTAAATCTCTTAATAGAGTAGTCCTAACAAGTTGTATGAAATCATTGAATAGGGTGCTTACTTAGTTGTAAGTAAAAGTCCTCTAACAAGGTGAGACCTAACAATCTTTGTAAGCCTTTAACAAGGCAGATCTTTCATAGGGTAGATCATGTTTCATGGTCAAAACATTGTAACCTTCATTGAATTTTTTTTATTATTGTAGTAGTGAAGATTTGTGCGTGTCATCCCCATCCCAATTTTATCTTCTCACTTGTAGAGTTTCTGGGTAATCATTGTATATGAACAATGTTAGTATGCTAATAGAAACCAAATTTAAATAAAGCTTCTACAAACTAAACAAAATTCATAAACTTCAAGATAGACTAAGATGAGCTCTCAATTGAAAATATGAGCCATTAATGGACTCTCTCAATAAGAAGCTCTCTTGTTGAGTAGCTTTATCTAAATGGATAGGATGTATGCTCAATATGCTTCCAAAGGCTTCAATGGATGATTGTGGATTTTTGGTGTGGATAGATGGCTTTAGTATGGATTTGGCTCTCAAAATAGCATTATAACTTTACTTCATGGATTGTGTTAAAATGGCTTGGGAGAGGATTCCTTAAATAGGCAAAGGGCTTGAGGGATCAAGGGCTAGGATGCAAGGATGGGAAAAAGCTCATGGAGGGCTTAGATTGCATGAGAGGAGAGCACATGGATTGTGCTTCCTCATAACCAATCAAGGAGTGACACATGTCACAAGGTGAGAGGATGGAGGAAAGGGCAAGGATGAGTCAACAAAGGAGGCTCAAGAGATAAAATCTTCATAAAGACCCTTCATAAGTGCTTTGTAAGAACATTTATGACTTTGTGGGCTTTATAAAGTTTTGTGGTTGAAGATATTTGTGAGAGATACCATGAAATTCTAATTTGAGGGTTTAGGGGGGTTTTAAGCTTGCTTAGGGTTGTAAAAATGATTAGAGGAAGGGTTAGAGATGGCTTAGGACTAGGCAAGTGGATGGCAAGTGGATTGCAATTAATGAGGGTGGGTGAAGGAGGAGATATTTGTTAACTTTGGCTTGAGTTAGCAAGTCTTAACCCATGTTTAGGGAATGTGACAAGGTTAGGAGGGGATTAGGATTAGGGTTAAAGACATCTTCTAGAAGAGTCTAGGCTTTGGATGAGGATGAAGACTTTCTAGAAGAGTCTAGAACTTCCTAGGATAAGATTTTATGAAATAAATAAAGTTTTATTTATTTCAAGGGTTTGGGTTGAGGAGATATTTATTAAAATATTTTTAATAAACATGAGGATTAATATTTAATCTTGATTAAATATTTTGAGTTGGGATTAGGGGTAGGAAATGATGAGATTAGCCTTTAATCGAAATTAAAGAAGGATTAGAAGATTTTGGAAGAGGTTATTGGTCTTAAGGAAATTGGCCAAGTTTTGGGCAAAAAATAAATTTTTTATTTATTTTGGGTTTTTTGGTCAATTTATTAATTAAATAATTAATAAATAAGGAAATAATGTTTAAATAAGATTTAAACATTTTTGGGAGGGATTCCTTAATTAAATATTTTTAATTAAGATAAAGGGATTTAATGACATAAAAATTAATTAATTAATTAATTAAATAATTAATTAATAAATGATGATGTCATCAGAACTTTTTCAGAAAATAAAAATACTTTATTTTCTAAAGGTTTTTAGGTGTCTACAATCATATCTAGTGTTATGTGTGTGAATGCTTACACGGCTATATGATTTACATGTTATTTCAGTTTATTTATTGAATGCATGAGATGAATGTATGGTAAAAGTTTACCTTTCCTATTGTAATTCCAACAATTGGTATTAGGGCCTAGTTCTCTAAAAGAAAAGCTTTGTAGCTTTTAGGAAAGATCTTCAAATGGAAGTCTAAAAGTTGGGAAAGACTATGAAAAACTAGAAGATTGAAATACATCTCATACTACATCAACTGAATGAGGGAAGAACGAAACAAAAGAAATTACTGAAGAGAAGGAAAGAGATTGCTATTGCAGAGAATGACACACTATATAAAGAGATAGACACTACCTATTGGAAATATAGAAGGAGTAACTAAGAGGGGTTGAATCAGTTACCACTAAAATATATACCATATCCCTTACATGTCAATAATAAAATTTAAACTAAGAAATATAATTGCTTCTATTATTCGGTAAACACATAGAAAATGTTGTAAATTAGTAAAATATAGAGTGTGATTTATTTTTAGCTGATCTTAAACATTCACAGTGATTAATTTGAAACAATAAGAGAAATAGCATGAACACATGAGACAACAAGATTTAACATGGAAACCCAATATGGGAAAAACCATCAATGTAACTAGTTACTATTGTTCACTCTTCTGAAGTGAGCCCTATTAGGAGCCAACCCTATTAAAAGTTACAAAACACATTGTTAGGTGTGACCTTGTTAGAGGATTTAATCACCTTATTAAGAGTGGCCTTGCAAGAGGTCTTAAAATAATTCAATGGAACTATCACCTTGTTAGAGGATTTATAACTAGTTGTTAAACAAACTCTGTTAAGAGATTTTAGATCACTGCTACAATGGTTAGAGAGTAAAAATGAAATGACTTGATTGTGATGCAGTTAAATTGTTGATTACAGATCTCTATTCTACTTCATACTTGATCCTTCCTAATCAAATAACACTTTTCTACTCCATAAGGATACCTGCTTATCCTTCAAGTTTGCTCTCACTCTTTCCTTCTCAATTCACTCAACACACTTGCACACACACTAGAAATCTCAACTTGACCTTTCATTTACACTAACTCTATCCAACTTTTCTTTGCTAACCATGTGAACTTAGTTAACACTGTTTCCTGCCTAAATTCTTTTGACACTTGAGTGAGCTTGGTAGACATTGCCTTAATAGAGTAATCTTGAAGAATGCTTCGTAGACAAGGAAAACTGTCTTCTTGACCAAGTGAGCTTGGTAAGCACTGATTAACAATTGATATGATATTTGTGTAACATCAAAGACAACACACAATTAGACAATTGTATCCAACAATCTCCCTCTTTGTCATTGATAGCGACACAACATGTAATAGCATAATAAAATTTGAGAATAAGACTTTCTTTGATATAAAGTTTCTCACTCTTAGATTTTCACCAAAAACTTCTTCTCTTTCATGTAGTGATCTCCCTCTGGAATTACATAACTTATATGATAGTATACCTCTCCCTTAGAAAGATATAAATTTTTTTTAGAAAGACATGGTAGTAATCTTCTCCCTATTTGACAAGACATGCAAAAGACAACACATACCAAATTAGTATTAATGTACCTTGAGTACTGATTCATATGCAATATTCCCTTTGACTATACTACATCAATAGATTGATCTTCAATTTGGTTTCTATTGATGCATCATTAAAACTTTATTTAGTGAGCTTTTGATAGGGGAATGACCCCTAACTTACCTCTTAGATACAAGAATGCATCCTTAGGTAATGGCTTGGTGAATATGTCTACAATCTATTCTTTTGTGTGAACATATTTCAATCTGATTTCTTTCTCCTATACCAATTCTTTGACAAAATAATATTTTATAGTAATGTCCTTATTTTTGGAATGAATCATTGGATTCTTTGATATGTTAATTGTGTTTGTGTTATCACAATACATAACAACTGGTTCTTTGATCTCCACCTTCATGCCTTTCAACAATTGTTTAAACCAAACAATGTTAGAACAATTACTATTGCTGCAACATATTCTACTTCTATTGTAGATTGGGATGTGCAATTTTGCTTCTTGCTTGTCCAAGATACCAACTTTTTTCCAAGAAAGAATACTACACCACTTGCACTTTTTCTATCATCAAGATTTCCTACCCAATCAACATTAGTGAATACCTTTAGGTCTAAGTTTCCTCCAAGTTTGTACCATAAACCATAGTCTTCAGTAAATTTCAGATATCTCAAAATTATTTTAATTGCCATCATATGATTTTCTCTAGGTTTAGCTGAGAATCTTGTGACTATCCCAACTGCTAAAGAAATATTAGGCCTTGTATGAACTACATACTATAATTTTCTGATCATAGATATGTATAAGGTCTAATCTACTTCATTTGAATCATCATCTTTAGTAAGCCTTAGTCTAGTACACATGGGGGTTCCAACTAGTTTAGAATCTTCCATTCCAAATTTCTTGAGTATCTCTTTGATATACTTAGATTGAGTAATGCAGATACCATTCTTGCTTTATTGTATCTGTAGTCCAACAAAGAATTTTATCTCACCAAACATGGACATTTCAAATTCTTTGTTCATTTTTTCTAAAAATTATTTTCATGGATCATCATTCCCTATAAATAAAGTGTCATCCACAAATATTTCTGCCAATACAATCTTGTTATCTAATCCTTCCTTGATATACAAACTATTATTCTCATTAGTTCTCTAAAAACCAATCTGTATAAGGTAGTTATGCAACCTTTCATACCATGGTCTAGGAGCTTGTTTCAAACCATATAGTGCATTGTGTAATTTGTAGAATATGTCCCTTTTTTCTAGATCAACAAAACCTTCTGATTGTTTAGTGTACACTTCTTCATCAAGTATACCATTGAGAAATGTAGATTTAACATCCATCTGATATACTTTGAATCCTCTATGAGCAGCATATGCAAGAAGAGTCCTAATACCTTCTAATCTTGCAATATGAGAAAAAGTCTCACCATAATCAATTCTTTCTTCTTGAGAGTAGCCTTTATACACCAGTCTTGTTTTGTTTCTTGATACTTGTCCATCTTCATTTAGCTTATTTCTGAATACCCATTTTGTTCCAATCATATTTTTATCTTTAGGCCTAGGAAAAAGGGTCCAAGTTTTGTTCTTCTCTATTTTTTCTATTTCTTCATTCATAGTTGCAATCCAACTTTCATTTTCCAATGCATCTTTAACACTTCTAGGTTCAAAATTAGTAAGTAAAGCTTACTTCTTGTTATAGTACCTTCTAATTTATCTCCAATTATCTGATCAAGTGCATGATGCCTTCTAACATACTTGGCCAATACAGGTTCTTTGCCTTTTGAATGAATTGCATTATCTTCATTTTGAATTTCAACTTTTGGCTCAAGTTGCTCAGATTCAATAGGCATCGCTTAGTAGCTTTGGAATGTGACTTGGGTCCTTGTGACTCAGTTTGAACTTCTTGCAACTTAGTAAATGAGGAAGACTTAGGAGATGAAGTCTCCTTATTGATAGATGTGTCTAGAAATGTATCAAGTTCAAAGTAAACAAATCTTTTCTAATCTTTTGGTTCCTTTTTGCTTTCCTCTATAGTCCTTTCTACAAACTCATCAATTCTCACATGTGCACTTTCTATGATTTTACAAGTAGACAATTTCAAACATCTATATGCCTTACTTCTAGAAGAATATCCTAAGAATATAAGCTCATCACCTTTCACATCAAACTTGCCTTTTCTAGACTATTTCAAAACATAACATTTACTTCCAAATACTTTCAGGTAACTTACATTGGGTTTGTAGCCATACCATAATTCATAGGGAGTTTTATATTATTCCTTCTTAACCTGTACTAAGTTCAAAGTATAAAATATTGTGCTAATAAATTTCTTCTAGTATCTGATAACAACATTCTTTTCAATAATTAGAGTCCTTGCACAATCTATGATGGATCTATTTCTTCTTTTAGCTATTCCATTATGCTTGAGAGTACTAGGGGCTGATACCTATCTTTTAATTCCTCTTTCAATACAAAAGTTATTGAATTCATTGGAGATCAATTCACCACCTCTGTTTGATCTTAAGCATTTGAATATTTTTCTTGTTTCCTTCTCTATTCTTGCTAGGTACCATTTGAATTTCCCAAATGCTTTTAACTTTTATCTAAGATACATAATAGTCATCAACAAAAAGAATAAAGAATTTTTATCGACTATAGCTTTCTATTCCAATGGGTCCACATAGCTTAGTATGCATAATTTCCAAGACATCTTCAGATTGATAGTTTTTGCTCTTAAAACTAGTCTTTCCCATTTTGCCAATCTAACAATTCTTATATCAACCAACATCTAGTTTCTTGAAACTAGGAATACCTCTTACTTTTCTGAATTTTTTTATCTTCACAATATTATCAAAGTTTACATGACATAATCTTCTGTGCCATAATAAAATTTCTTCCAATTCAGCAATAAAACATGAACAATTACCAAGATCAAGATAAAATAGGTTAACTCTTGTTTGTTTTTCTAATCCAATTAGATTACCTTTGTCATCCAATAGCCTTGCCTTGCCATGCATGAATTTTACTTGAATCCAACATTGATTAGCTATGCCACATTCAATAGATTATTTTTTAGTCCTTCAACCCAATAGGGGTTTTCACATACAAGTTCTTTAGTTAATGAGATTTGACCTTTTCCTTTTATGCAACAAGGTTCATTGTTTCCAAACCTTACACTGCCTCCATCATAGTCTTCAAAGTGTTCAAACTTTGTTTTGTCTCCAATCATATGATGCAAAAATCCACTATCTATGATCGATGTGTCATTTTTACTAATATGAGAGATAAGTGCCATCTTATCTTCTTCTCCATTAGATTCATCTTTTCCATCAATGTATACCATTTTGTCTTCACTTTTAACAGAATCTTTAGCCATAAAATAAGTCTTCTTACCTTTATCCTTGAATGATTTGTGATTTTTGAAATCCTTCTTGCCATTGTAATTGTGACTTTTCTTCTCATCCTTTCTTTCTTTGTTTGGGCACTTGATAGCAATATGATCAATTTCTTCACATGAAAAATATATTAGGGGAACTTTACCTTTGTATTTTCCTTTACATCTAGAATATTTCTTTGCAAGTAAAGCTTCAACAACTTCAAGATCACTATCAAAACTTTCCTCTAATTCCTCTTCACTTTCTAACTAAATGTCCTTTATTTTCTTTCCTTTCTCTTTGAGTGAAAGTCTAGCCTCAAATAGAAATTCAATATTCTTGGAAGCTGGAACATAATTGTCATAGTTGTCTAGTTCAAAAGTTGTCAGTCTTCCTACTAAGGTATCCAAACTTATCTTTTGATTTGTCTCACACCTCTATTTTGAATAGTAGATACTCTAATTGCATAGATAGGAAGCAATGTTATGAGAACTTTACTTACAATAGTTTCTTCCTTGATTTCTCCTCTAGAAGCTCTAATTACACTAACACTAGCTTTGATTCTTTCCACATACTTGGCAATATTTTCATCTTCTCTAATTCTCATTTGATCAAATTTTCCTCTAAGGCTTTCTACTTTGGCTTCTCCTCACATTGTCATCACCACCATAGATGTCCTTTAGCTTGTTCCACATATCAAAATTAGTTTTGCAGTCCTTGATCTCATCAAATTCATCATAGCTAAGAGAAAATGCAATATCAGTCATCATGATGTTATGGTTCTTTTCCTCAAGAATATCTCCAACACATAATATACCAGTAGGGGTTGTGTATCCTTCATCAAATTATTTTAATCTTGAATCACTAATGGAGGCTAGATGAAGTCTCATGAGTCCTTGCCATGCTGAAAGGTTGTCTTTGTTTAGCTTTGGGATCTCTTGTTTAGCTTAAGTCCTTGACACCTCTCCTATAAGCACCAAAAGCTCTGATACCTATTGTACATGAGACATTAGGATTTAATGTGGAAACTCAGTATGAAAAAAATCACCAATTTAACTAGTTACTATTTTTCACTCTTATAAAGTGAACCCTATTAGGAGCCAACCAAGTTAAAGGTTACAAAACACACTGTTAGGTGTGACCTTGTTAGAGGATTTAATCAAATTTTTAGGAGTGGCCTTGCAAGAGGTCTTAAAAAAATTCAATGGAATTGTCACCTTGTTAGAGGATTTACAACTGGTTATTAAACCAACTATATTAAGAGATTTTAGATCACTTCTACAATGGTTAGAGAGTAACAATGAAATGACCTAATTGAGATACAACTGAGTTGCTCATTACAGATCTCTATTCTACTTCATACTTGATCCTTTATGATTGAATAACACTTTTCTGCTCCACAAGGATACCTTCTTACCCTTCAAGTTTTCTGTCACTCTTTCCTTCTTAATCCACTCAACACACTAGAAATCTCAACTTGACCTTTCATTTATACCATCAAGATTGTCAAGTTAGCTCAAATTCAAATTACAATAATCAATAATCATCACCATACTCAACTAGAAACAATACTTAAAATAATTAAGCTTCTTATGCCAAAACAACAAAATCCTTTATTGGCTAACCCTGCTCGGTAAACATTGGTTCTGAGATGATTTCCTATGTTAACCAATAAAAGCTTGGTTAACACTGTGAACTTACAAAAATATCCTTTGGCAACTGAGTGAACTTAGTGAACACTAACTCTGTCCAACTTTTCTTTACTAACTATGTGAACTTGGTTAACACTGTTTCCTAATTGAATTCCTTCAATACCTGAGTGAGCTTGGTAGACATTGTCTTCACAAAGTAATCTTTAGGAATACTCGATAGACAAGGAAAATTGTCTTGCTAAACAAGTGAGATTGGTAAGAACTAACTAACAACTAATATGACCATTTTGTAACATCAAAGACAACACACAATTAGACAATTGTATCCAACACTACCAAGCTATTTGCAAATGGTGATCCCATTGAATTTGATGAGGTAATTATAAAGCTAATGGAAAAGAATAGATTCCAAGCTGAGGAAATAAGATATCTCAAGTTTGAACAAGAATTACAAGCTATACTGCAATGTGAGGTGAGTGAACAAAAGAAGAAAGCTATGGAAGACAAAGCCATGATTGAAGAAGAAAAAAGAATTCTAGCCAATAGATCAGAAGAGAAGTCAACAAATCTAACCAATATTTCCAACATGCAATTAGATACCCTAAGTCAAATGATGAATGCCAACTATGTATTGAATGTCAAGGACAATGAGATAACTACATTGAAGTTGTAGAATGAACAATTGAAGAGTGACCTAAAGAGAGAAAAGGAATTTTTTAAAAGTTTCAACAAACCAAATGAAGCCATCAAATACTTTGAGCAATTATTGAGATCCCCTAGATCTAACAATGATACATTAGGACTAGGCTACACAAGCACTAAAGAAGGAGAATCATCCAAAGTTGCAAAAAAAAGGAACACCAAAGGTAAGAACTCCAAACCTACTTGTCATAATTGTGGTAAGAAATGGCATACTGCTAATGTGTGTAGGAGAAAAACTACAAATTAGAATGTCAATCGTAAGTACATGACTCATTTTCATGAGTGCAATAAGTAAGGTCATTAGGCACATGAATGTAGAACTAGAACCTTTTATACACAAAGATTTGGAGGATGTCGCTATAATTTTTAGAAGTATGGACATAGAGCTTTTGAATGCAAATCCAAATCCATGTGGTCATAAAACAAGAAAAAAAAGGTAAGAAACAATGTGAACTCTTATAATTGGGATTATAAAACAAGATATAGGTATCATTACTGTCAAGAATATGGACATGTTCTTGAGAATTTTATTAGGACACACTTTAGTGGCAACTAAAAAATATGGTTAAGTCAAACTACATGTTTTAGCTGTTTGAAGACTGGCCATAGTAGTAAATATTGTCCAACTAGGTCAAAGGAACTACATTGTGAATTTGATAAAGGTAAAGGCAAGGTATATGTTGAACACATCATAGATGAGATGAACAAGACATGGAAAAAGAAAGGTGTTTACAACACAACAAATGGAGAAGGAATCACTTCACCCAATGGGTCATGTAATCACACCTCATCAAATTAGGCAAACAAGAGGTATGTGGGACTAATATTTTAAATTTTAAATCATACATTAGTTCAAAAAGGAGATAGTATTGAAAAGAATATATTAGCATAAATAAAGATGCAAGACGTTATTAGAAATTCAAGTCTAATTTTTAAGTTTTTCATGTTTTTGCTGAGTATGAAAAGTTTCCTATGTGTGCCAAGTGGAATGCTAGTTAATGTCAAGTTGTCAAACTGGATAGTTGATGCCAAGCTTGTAGTAGCTACCGAGTGATGAAAATATCAATGGATGCTGAATGAACCCAAAATTGGTTATTGCCGAGCTTATAGCTTTGTAAGCACTTAGCATTAAATGCAAGGTTTTCAAAGGGTATATGATCAATTTGAACTCATTTTTCATCATTTCAAAATTGAGAAAGAGTAAGAAGAGCTAGAAGCAACCTAAAATCTATCAGAAGTGATTGCAAAAGATTTGTGCAGAGATTCATCACCAGTTTGTCAAACTTTCAAAGGTATTTATTGAAAGCCAACTACACAACTTGAATTTTCATAAACCCTAGTTTGTCACAATGGCATCAAGTTAAAAAAAATTCAAGGGAAAGAAGTTTTAAATGTTCAGCTAGTCAGTAATGAAGTTAAGTAGCCTATATTTAAAGCCATTCCTAACATTGCCTATAAACAAGACCCTTCTAGCGCATTTTCTATGATCCCCCCAAATGTGATAATGGTGCAAGATGTGAGGAAATGTTACAATTGCATGATTGGAAGTATCAAAGACATGGAAATAAGAGGTACATATAATAGATTGTGTGAAAATGGTGTTTTGAAGGAAGAATATAAAATTGTTGAGAAAAAGGGTTTAACACAAGCCCCAAATTTTTTGAATGTATTCAAAACTGAGTGGATAAGAATTATATTGAGTCAAATTCATGATAGTTCCTTGTGGTTGAAATGAGGACCAATCAACATAACAAAGAGAATAATTCATAAGGTTACTAGCTATCCAACCCTAGATCGGCCCAAGACACTCAAAAGTGATTCCAAGGAAGTGATTGAGAAAAATACTAGAGAAGTCTAGAATACGAGAGGTATGACTATAGATATAATAATAGATCCACTTATCAACTTTTTTCTAAGGGTAATCTCACATAAATTTTATCAATCTAGTAGATTGAACAATGTGCCCTACACAACTATGGATTTTGGTTACAAAATTCTTAAGAAAGATCACAGATATGATATAGTAGAACTTCATCTACAAAAATTTATGGAGAACCTTGGAGCAATAAGGAAAACCATGAGTGCATGAAAATTTGGTTCTATACTAGTTTGCATATCATTTTATGTATAGAACACTTTTCCCTCATTTGGAAAATTAGGATGGAAGACAAACAAATCAGTTTTAATATAGATAGGTGATTACATTGAGCAACTGGGAGACAACTTTAAATCTATAATGACTAGCTACTTTGAAGATTTTAAGAATTCAATGAAGCAGAGACTTAGAATCCTAGTTTCCTTAGTTGACAACCATTATAATGATGTATATTTTCTTGCTGACGTTGACTACACTTTTTTCTAAGGCACCACACCTAGGGTAAGATGGTTGAGACCCTAAGGTTATGAGGTAAATGTAGATGAAGCCTTAGAAGCCATAAAAGCTCTACTTGCAAAAGAAGTAGATAATACTGCTATTTTTTTTTGAAATTATAAGATGGTGAAGTCAAAGATTTCCATGGGACTAAATACTACCTCCATAATAAAGAAAAAGGACAAGCTATTTAAGAAGTTAAAAAAAAAGTTGGAGATACTACTGAGGAGGAAGAGGAAGAACAAACACAAGCTCAAGAACCTCTAGCTTTAACTCAAGGCATGGGAGAAGAAAAAAAGAGGAAGAGACTAAAGGTTTCAATGGAGAAGAAGGATCTGAGGAAATACCTATCCCTACTAAGTCACAAAAGATGAAGGAAAAGGCACAACCCATGGAAAGGCAAAGAAAATTGTGAAACCAAGTCAGTCAAAATTTGCTATACCTACTACAAGGGCCAACACACATGTAACCACCCAAAGGCCAAGGAAAAGTTAAGGAAAATAGAGAAAGGTGAATAGGAGAAGAAAAGACAGAGAAGGAAGTATGTGGCTCAACCAGATTTTGATGATGAAAAGACTGAATGAGATGATAATAGTCAATTGAAGGGGGTAAGTCACAACCCTCTCTCTAATCTTGAGAACTTGTGTGAAAATGCTAAAAACAAAGCTGATTAATTAGGTTTTAGACATATTGATTTTGATAAATTGGGAAAAGAAGAGAAAAACCAAGTGGAAGGGGCATTATATGCCATGATGTCAAAGTTTAAAATAACACCACTAGAATTTTCCAACTCAATACCCAAAATTCTATATGACTTAGTTGAGAAAAAATGGCATTATTGTCTGAATATGGAAAGAAAAATCAAGGAGATAAATTTAATCCAAGTAATGCCAAAGTTGAAAAAGGGACAAATTGCTAAGGTAGTGAAGAAATGTGTAGTTAGCTTCACATCTAAATATAGAGCCTTTAGCATTCTCCAAAAGAATATTGAAGATTTTATTAAGAAATTAATTCAAATATGGAAACTCATCTCTAGGTTAACCACTATTAAGAAAGGATAAGTTGACCCTACAGAAGATAAAGATGACAATGAAGATGATGACAAAGATAATATAGTTGGAGAAGAGATAGAAAAGCAAGATGTTTCCAAGGCAACAACTGAGGAGCACCAAGAAGATTAGAGTGTGCATGACACATAATTGGTGAGTGCCAATCCTCCTCATGACACTACCAAAACCACTGAAACCATAATTATTAAGTATTCCTTTTACCCATCGGCTTAGAACATCAATCCTCTTACTGTAGAAGATTTAAAGATTTTAGATCAATCTACTTTGCAAGAAAAACTATGTGGTAATCTTGTTCTAGTCAGTGTAGAAGAATTGCAAAGGGCAGTAACTGATGTTACAAGGGAAAAGGTGAATCCACAAGAACCACCTTCCATCATCCCTTCAATTACTTTTGTACAACCTTTGACCTAAATGATAGTAGATACATCTACTAAGGTTGTTACAATTGAGAAGAAAGTAGAAGTGCAAGACACCACTATAGGAAAAAAGAAGGAAACATGACAGATAGATTCATCTATACCTATAACACAAGCACAAGGTGCTAACCAAGTCATAGTAATAGATCTAGGAAACCATCAAGAGAAAGAACCAAAGGTGAAAGAACAAGTGGCCATCCAAGCACTAGTAGCCTTACCAACATCTGGCACTCTTTCTACACAAACTCTTTAGAGGCCAAGCATAGATGCTACTCCATTGTAGATCTTAGTGCCAAGCCCAAGCTCACTAAAGGTTTACAAGGTAATACATTATGGAGACATAATCCTTGATGAAGAAATTTTTATTCCAAAGTATGACTATGGTACTATGACATTGGAGCAAATAGGCATTTTACAACAAGCCTTAGAAAGGAAAAAGCATCAAGAAATGCTTAAGAGAGAACACAGGCAAAAATAAGCACTATAAGATATAAAGGACATCTTTTTAGATGCATTTAGCCTACCAAATCCTAGTGAGACCAAGCCACTAATAGAAAAATTGATAGATATAGTGGAGAAGGTCAGTAATGAAGACCTTGATACAAATGCAAAACTTTTGGAATGGTCTGAAAAGAAATTTCAAGGCAAAGTAAATGAGAAAATATCTAGTGAGATAGCACTACAACAAGTTGTATTAGCAACCAAGGTTGAGGAAGTAAAGAAGGTACTTGAGAATTATTCTCATTGTACACCAAACTATGTAATCCTATGCTCTTCACCCAAGAGAGCAAGAGTCACATTCTAAGTTTGGAAATAAAAATATCTGCATCAGGTGCAAGCCTACCTACAAATCTAGCTTAGAGTGAGAAGAATTTTATAACATTGCTTCAAAAAAAAATTTAGTTAGCTATGTTAAGAATAGATGAGGCTAATATTAGAACAAAATTGACAAGTATTTAGGCTACCATCACACCCTATATGGAGATAATGCACAAGGAACTAGGCTATGCTGAAACTCTATTGAAGAAAGACCCCAATCTTACTACTTTAGATGGTTTAGTACATCTTGCAGCCAAGATTGTAATCCAAATTAAGTCATTGGATGTTGCATTTGATAATGGGGATGTATCTCTAAGGATAATAATGGAGGTCCATAAATACTTTTTGGACAAACACACCATAAGTGTATAGCCCATTTGACATAAGTGTCAAAAAGGGGGAGATATATTTTGGGGGAGAAACACAATACATATGGGGGTATGAACACAAAGGGAGAAATAAGAAAGGGGGAGCATAGAAAAAGGAAGAACACAACATAGCAAAGATATATCAAAGGGGGAGATATACATTTTTGGAGAAAGTAGAAAATAGGGATAGATATAAGCTAAGGGAGAACATATAAGATGAAAGGGTGTCACATTTAGTTCATTGAAGTCAAAGTGTATCAATAGAGACACATTTAGTCAAAAAGAAGCACAGGTTTTGGATAAAAAATAGACACATTAGCTTAGGGGGAGTTATAAAATATTGAGGTATACAAGTTATTGCAAATTTTGAAGTTTTGTATATAAGCCAAGTCATAGATATGTTATGCTCAAGAAGATTAAGGATAATATTGTATATTCAAGTGTTTTTGACACTCATGTCAAAGGGAGATATTGTTGATCTCATATTGGTTTTGACAAGTGACTATCAACACACTTAAGCCATTTACTTAGCTCATACCAAACTAGTAATACATGCCAAGCACAACATATAAATATTAGACCATGTCAAGTTGCAATGAGTGCCAAGTCACTTGTGTGCCAAGCAGATAGACCATGCTAAGTGATTTAGGAGTTGAGTAAACAATGGATATCAAGTAATGCAAATGTCGAGTCACAATATAAATAACAGTGCATGCCAAGCATTAGAGACTTCATATGTCAAGTGACATAGTTTTGACATATTTGTTTGTAATGGCACAAATAAACTATGTAAACCATTTTTGAGCCTATTTAAGATTATATTTTGTTAATTTGGAGATAAGGATGAATCTATATTTAGATTCCCTATGCAATTACATGCAGCCAATCAGAAAATGGGAAGGATTAAGTGGCAAAATGGATGAATCTCAGCCACAAATTTATACCTAACCCTAAGCCACCTAAGTCTTCTTAAGGAGTATGAATCCATAAACTCTTTATGATGGTGAATGGTTGGATGAAGGAGAATTGAAGGTATGAAAAAATTAGTTTGCATGTAGAGCATTCAAGGTGACTTAGAAGGGAGAGTGAATTATAGAATCAATTACAACAAAACAAAGGATAGAGAAAAGGATACAACATTGATAAATTTGATCAGTAAGGATCAAGAAGACATTGTACAGAGGTGATTTGTTATCAAGAAAGAAAGTGCTAATCACATGATCTATGTTGAGACATTTTAACAAGTGATTTCAGTTAAATCTCTTAAAAAAGTAGTCTTGATATGCTATATGAAATCCTTTAACAAGGTGCTTACTTAGTTATAAGTTGAAGTCCTCTAACAAGACACACTTCTACTAGGGTGTTGAAATCCTCTACAAGTTGAGATCTAACCTTCTTTGTAAGCCTTTAATAGGGCAGACCTTTAATAGGGTAGATCATGTTTCATGGTCGAAACATTGTAACCTTCATTGGATACACTTTATTGCAATAATAGTGAAGATTTTTGGGTGTCATCTCCACCCCAGTTTTACCTTCTCACTTGGAGGGTTTTTGGGTAATCATATCTGGTATTATGTGTGTGAATGCTTACATGGTTATGATTTAGATGCATATGCTTTACATGTTATTTTAGTTTACTTATTGAAAGCATGAGATGAATGTATGGTGAATTTTTATAGGTCCAAGTCTAAATTACTGATTCAACCCCCTCCCCCTCCCCCCCCACCCCAAAAGTTTACCTTTCCTATTGTAATTCCAACACCTCCACCACACTCTTTCTTTGTATAAAACCCACTCTACAATTTTCCTTTAATCATTTATTTGAAAAAATAAGTCTATTTTTAGGTGGTTTCTTCATTAATTGGGCCTAATTAGGCCTCTAAATAATTTTCTTTACTTTTACATAGACATAACACAATCATGTTATGTCTATAATGTGATCCTCTTATGTCTTGCATAATAATTTAGTCATATGAATAATATCACAATCACATTTTGTTTTTGATTAGACAAACAAGTTTTACAGGGAACCTCAAACCTGAAAGTTAGTACATAAGAAGGCTAATAATAAGCGTGACAGCCCAGCCAAAAAAATTTAAGTTCAAAGGTTGATAATAAGCATTAAGCCCAACCAAAGGAAAAACTACTGAGAAAAGACCAGGAAAAGGAAACAGACAAAGCCATGGCCAAAAGCCAGAACAAAAAGCCAAAAGATAGCAAAGAACAAAGGAACAGGCAAGAGTTATTCTTCATTCTTTTGCTCCAGATCCTGCATCACTCGAGCAACCTTAAAGGCCTGTTGATTCTCCTCTATTTCCATCTATCGCCCCCTTTGATTCACCTCGTCCTATGTAGGAGTGGAGTTGTCCTTTGCAGGGTCATCCTTTGTTCTGGCCTCATCTCTGTCATTTCCATCCTTATCCTCATGCATTTCTCTGTCTGTGATCTAGCCCATGAGAGAGATGATGTTGTTGTTGATGGAGCTTAACAAGGAAAACATCTAGTTGGCAAGGTTGTGATTGTAGTTTTCCAGATTATGAATCCTTTGTTCCACCAGAGTGAGCCTATCAGCCAAATCTGTCCTCCTGTTGGCATCCATTCCTTCCCTTGTTGCCTCAATGTGTTTCACCTAGTCCTTAACCTCCTCGAGCTTGTGGAAGAGCCATTTGATTGATCTAAAATTATCAATCATGCTATTGTGAGCATTATTTAAGAGATTCATCCCTGTCTCCCTGGCTCTATCCAAAATAGCCACAATTGCTGAATCAATTAATTCTTCCAGCCGCTGCTCTTCTTGATTATCCACTAGGATTTGGGGATTCATGGCCTCCCTAAAGATTTCCATTTTGGTGATCTTGACATTGAAATTAATCCATGCTTTCCTCCTATCATTGGTTTGCACTTCCCCTTCTGCATACCCAGCTTTCTCCTCTTTCTGATCCTTAGGGTGGATATGGACAAGAGAAAGGGGCAGCGCAGATGTCTCCTCATAATGAGAGCGCACATCCTCTAGGCTCTCCCTCTTGTGCTTCTTCCTTCCACTATCAAACTTTATTTCCTCCTACATCTCCTTCACCACCTCCTTAGACTCTGGATCCTCCTCATTATCGCTGCTTCCCTCCTCAGCCTTCTCAGCCTACTTCTGCTTGAGATCCCTAGGGCTTTTTCTGCTTGGGGTTATGGGGGAGGAGGATTTTTTAATAGTCACAACTTTCCCTGAGGAGGAGACTCTGCCTTTCTCAAAATTGAGGCTCTGAATGTCTTCCAAGTCAGAGGAGTAATTGGAACTTCTAGGCTCCACAGTCTCAGTCTGAGGGGGGGCATTACTAATGGTCTAGGCTTTGAAGTGCTCATGGATAAGAAGCAATAGCCCTTCATGCAGAGCTGAGTTTGCAATGGACTTCTTTTTGAAGCTATCCATCACCTTACTCATAGAGGTTAACAGATAAAAAGGAAAAGAAATTTTGGCTTTCTTTCGAAAATGATTTAAAATCACAAAGTGGTGGATGCGGGATTTATCAAACCTTAGGTCCAAAGTGATATATTCAATAATAGCTTTTAGCACATACCTCCACCATTTCTTCTTGGAGTCGAGGACATAGTAGGTGATGAGCTTTTTTAACACCTTCAATTCCTTCTCACTCTCCACAAAATCCCTTACCGCATTGGCTGAGAGCTTCTTATCCCTGAAGAATTTGAAACCCTCGATAGGGATCTTAGTGAGAACTGTGATTACCTCCTCTGTTATTCGAAAGTTGATGTCATTCACCTTAACCCTACCTTCTTTCCATGACCCCACCATACTATTAGTCACCTGCTAATCATAACCATACAGCTTCATGAGATACTTGGTTACCCCACCCTCTTCCAGCTTTTCCCAAACTTTCGGCCTGCTTCTCCATTTCTCAAAGTCCCCCACCGGCTCCTTTTTGCATCTCTCGCCCACCATCTCCTCACTCTACACACTCGCCTTACTCATAAGCTCTTCACTATGAGACTAGAAAGGATTGCCAAGATTAAGCAAGCACCAGAGAAAAATAACTTTGTTGTTGCCCCTGAAATGAATGCAATGAAGAACCCACAAAGTGTGGCAATTAATCATAGTAAGATATCTGCATTTACAAATTCCCATTTTTCTATTATGAAAAGTACCCATATATCTTAACCATTTCATATTCATAATTACATCTTGATATCCTTCGTACTTCCTTGGATTTTCTCCAAGTCAATTAGACACTTGACGTCTGCCAGCAAAGAAGTTTCAAGAAGCCATGTCATTTTTTGGTCTGTGCCGACCCCTATATTTTCCAACCTATCGACAATTGGGTTTGCTTCCCGAAAAGTATGGGTGACATGGAATTTTTTGAATTTGGCAAGTGTCTCTCTTGTCTGATTGATAAGATTTGTAATCATCCAAGAAGGATAAAAATTTCCATTAATGCACTTAATAATGTTACTCGAGTCCTCCTCCAACCATAAATTGGTGAACCCAATTTCAAAAGCCAGCTTAACTACATTGCACGCGGTGTTGGCTTCCACAAAATGATTTGTTTGGAAACCCAACGAAAGAGAAAAAGCTACAATACTATCTCCATTTTAATTTCTAACCACACCTCCACTACCCGAGGGTCCAGGGTTGCCCTTGGAGGCTCCGTCGATGTTGGCTTTGTGCTAGCCTTTAGGGGGGAGGTGCCACTTGGCTTCTTATCTTTTTCTCATTTTGTGTTTTACCTTCTCCTTCTTCCTACCTCCTATTTCAAAAGCTCCCCCCTTTCTCACAGAAATATTTTCCTTTATGTTACAAAAGATCTTCCTTCCAACAACCAAAGCCAGCTCCTCCCTGTCTCTAAAAATCTGGTTGTTTCTCTCCTTCCATATGCTCCAACAAAAATGGGGTAGGAGCCAAGAGCTGATTTCTTTCAAGGAAATCCCACTAAACATACCTTTCCATTAGCAGAAGAAGTCTAGGAGGTTGGAAGGAATGCACTAGCTATCATCAAGGTCCTAGGTGAGGAAGTCCTAGACAGTTCTCAAGTAAGAGCAAAGAACGAACAAATGATTACCTATCTCTGACTCATCTTTGCATAAAAAACATCTGCTGGGCATGATATGACCTCTTTTAATGAGATTTTCCTGGGTGAGATTTTTGTCCTGAAGTGCCAACCAAAAAAATATGTTAACTTTTGGCGTTAGGCCCGGGAGCCAGGCCCTTGACCAAGGGGGACGCATTTGTACTCCATAAAGCAGAGTACCTAGAGGCAACTGAATAGAGGCCATTGGCATTATCCCTCCAAACCAATTCATCCTTGTTGGTGTTGAGGGATAAGGAATTAAGCATGATCATAATTGGTTTGAGTTCCTCTGAGATGATAGAAAGATCCTTCCATCCTTGATCAGTCCTGTAGTTACTGACTTTGTAGCAAAAAAGGTTGATGCAATCATTAGCCCAAACACCATAGGTGGGGTTATTAATGAGTGGGCCTTGAGAAAGCTAGCTGTCTGAACAAAAAAGAATGTTCTCCCCATTTCCCAACTTCCAGGAGACCTGAGACAATCACATTTTGTTAACAAAAAAGTGCGATCGTGTTTACACTTGGTTATAGGCCTTTTTACCTATCCAAAGGATTCAATTGATGTTTTCCCTCTATTTTTCATTGGTTTACACAAATTTTTCAACTTCTAAGATCACTTCACATCTTTAACTTCATCAAGTTTGCAAATGGTGAAGTGAGTATCTATAAAATTATGACCATAATCTTACACTTTTTCTTACCCTTCTAACCATGTAAACTATTTGATGTTTAGACAAGATTAGCATTGTGAAGTTGTTTTTATATATTAGTGTCCTAACAGTCCTCTCAGACATATGTCTACTATTTTTTTAATAACTTTTGATCTACTTAACCAAATGGAAAAAAATTACATATTATTGTTATACACTTATTTCTATACATGTTTTTGAAAAGTGTTGATTTAGATTATTTTGATGCAAGTTGTGCCCAATGCACAAAGATTTAACAGAATTTTAGGATGGAGTCACTTCAAAAAATTGTAGAAAAGAAACTACTCATCATAAAAGTTTGAAAAAATGCACAACTTCAAGATCTCACTCTTACCTATCATCCTACCAAAGGGTTTTTCAAAATACTAAATATAACTATATGTTTTGTTGGGCACATGAAAATTGCTATGTTATGTTTTTCAGCAAAAAATAGGAATAATTTTTTGTGCACCCATATGCATTTTGACCCTCTTAATATTATCCATTTTTAGAAAACCTTAGTATTATAGAAACTATATTTAGGGTACTACAAACTATTATTTTAACACATTCTCTCATTTTGAGTATATGACCCTCAAATGGGTCTTCCAAGATCATATTTACTTGATTTCAAAATACACTTATGCACTTATGCCCCTATTTTGCACACTATTTTAATGCACTTACCTAACTTCCAGACCATTTCTTTGATTTCATATTATAACCCCATTATGGAATCCTCATTTTTGATTGATAGGTATTGACTTGTGCAAGCTCTAGTGAAGCTTATTTTAAAGCCCGTCTGGGGCCTCTAAGGCCTTCAAAACAAACCTGAAGTTTTTCTACCATAACTATATATAAATTATCTATAAGAACTTCACAAATACTCATGATATAGAATTGAGCCTCAACTGGAACTTTCATTTATCCAAGATCAACCTCCACCTCTAAAATTTGGACATTTTGAGCTTGTATGACTAGCTTACTAAGTAGAAAATCTCTAGAAACAATAACTTTGCATTAAGACGACCCTTATTGAAGAAACATAAAGGAAATAGTTTTGGGTGATGCAAGATTTCACTTACACCCAGGATGCTCCTACATCATACAAAAACATCAAGCATTTATACTAACAAGATCCACTAATTTTTTATTGTAATCCATAGCATCTCTTCATATAGATTATTAGTGATCATAATGTCTCATTTTCTAACTATTGATGTAATCACTTTAGATCTTCGCACCACTCCAAAAAGTCACATTTTAAAATCTTTTTAATCTCATACTTAGGAGAACCTCTCTATCAAGCTCTCTTACATTGAATCTTCTACCCATGATTCACTCAATTATCAATTTTGATTTTGAACTTTACTATTATCCTTGGGGACAACCCTTATTCCCTTGACTGATCCAATATTTCGTTCTCACTCCAAATATGGATGGTACAGGGGAACCTACATGAAGAACTTCACTTACTCATTTCATCTCCATGTTTATGTAGAATTCCTTGTGTATTAGGATAGATTTTTAAGTTATTTTCTTTCATCTTATTGTAATAAAGGCCTATTTTGTAAGGCACTAGCATTATTTGGCACATGTATAAGCCATCATGCCAAAGTTTTCAAACTATCCTATAAGCATGTAATTAGTTCATTTAGTTTACTATTAGGGTCATCTAAATGTCTTAGAAGGGTCACTGAAATAGGAAGGTGTACTAATGTGGTATTGCTTACATATTACAAAAGTTGCACTTTTATAGCTATGCAACTTGGTAACAATGGAAGACTAAAAGTCTTTTAGATATACAAGGTCATGAAAAGCCATGAGACACATGTATATATGACAAAAAATTATGGAATGAGATAGTGTATTGAAGTTATTAGGATCAATTTGTGTGTAAATACTTAAGGAAATTTTGATTTTCCTATGAATATTTATAATCACAACCATTGTATAGTCATGTATGAGATTGTTAATGTTTTAAACCTTTTAAAATTTATAGAGGATTTTTTTTATCTTCCAAATGCAACAAATTTGAGGTCTTGAAATGATAGTAAATGGGAGAAGAGATAAAACCTCTGGAATGTGGTATGTAATTGCTTTACAACCAAGGGTTTGTTAGAGAATTGAAAATATATCCACCATTTACTAGCCAAAACTCATAGCCTCTTGGATTTTAGGATCTTGGAGGATCCTCTTATAGATTTTGAACTCATTTTTGTGTCCTTAATGATTTTGAATTTTGTCAATGAGCCTATTGGAACTACAATTGCAATGATTATTATGTTGTCATTGATGTAAAACCTTATTGATGAGATAGATATTACCTAATTAAAGTGTCATACCAATATGATTTATGAAGAGGATTTGAGAAGATGATATAAGAAAAGGACCTAGAAGAAAGTTTGAGAAACTACATTGGGCACTAGATCAACTAGACCTTGACAAGCTAATGTAATTTTTTAATCATAACCTAAGTAGAGAAGATATTTGTATTCAAGCCTAGAAGTAATATTGGTAGAGTATGAAATGCATAGGCATTACCAAGAAAAAGAGAAAAAAAATTAATGAACTTGAAGTTTAAGCTAAGTGATGCTAGTGTTGAATGAGGCACAGTATGAGTCAAGTAAAATATAGTGTCGAATGAGTATTAGTATTGATTGAGTAACAATCTATGTGTCAAGAAGAACAGTTAGTATTGACTAAAATTTTTAGTGATGACCAAGTATTAGATGACAATGTTAGCCGAGTGATAGCATTGTGACAGTATGTGAAGAAACCATGGTTTCCAACCAACATAGTTGAATTCTCGGAATACATAAAGTGTATTGAAGATAAGGATGGATGACCTAGAATATTTAGTTCAAGGAAAATTGTGTTTCATCATTTCTATGCACAAATTCAAAGAGAAGTTTGGATAATTTTCTATAAGAGAAGAAGGAGAATGAAATGATGGATAGATTCAATGTATGTGTTGAATGTGATCATAACCCTAAGATCTATAGTGATGTTTAAGAGGAAATACATTGGGACTAAATATTTAAGGAGGCAAAAGGGTGACCTAAAAGAGGTTTTCAAGTATATTTTTTTCAAATGCTATTGACTTCTAAAATTATGAAGCAAGCTCAAAAGAGTTATGAAGAGAAGTGTGATTTCTTGAAGGATTAGCAAGAATATTAGAGAAATAGACAGTAACAGATGTCACTCAATGGATCAACATATGAATTTCATTATGATCTATATTTATAAAGTGAATTTTATTTGTTTAGATCAAGCTACTATCACTTTCTAACCATTATATCAATATTAAAATCCTCAAATTAGGTTGACCTAGTAGTCATTTGTAAATCCTTTAATCAAGGTGACATTCTAATAGAATATTCTAAAGTCTTATAACCATGTCACTTCTAACAATGTGATTAAATCCCTTAACATGGTCATATTTAATAGTTTTTTTTGTAACATTTAAAAGGGTTGGATCATCACATAGCTCACTTTAGAAGGGTAAAAATTAGTAGCATGTTATTGGTTTTTTTCCCAAGTTTTTCACTGCATGGTAGAGTCTAATGAAGTTTCCACTACCAAAAATTGGAGGAGTAATATACTATGTGTATAATGCATGTGTAGAGAAACCAAAACCCTTGACAATTTAGTAGCTAAAAGAGAAGACAAAGCACAATCAGATAATATTGGAGATTACATCATCCCTGAGCTATATCAAGTTTGATGATATAAAGGAGTGCAACACAACCAAGAAAATGTGGGATGTACTAGACACTATCTATTGAGGTAACACAAAAATTTTCAAAGAAAAAAAAAAAGGTTTGAGAGGCAAGTTTGATGATATGAGAATGATAGAAGGTGAAACTATTGATCAATACTACAGAAGAGACAAACATGTGGTAAATACTATAAGAGGATCCAATATAAAGATTGATGATGAAACTATGATTAGCATGGTAATTAGAACCCTACTACCCATATATACTATTAGAGTCTTTACAATACAAGAACTAAGATGTACTCCTGGTAACAATTTAACTTTGGAAGTATTAGTTGGAAGAGTTTCTCGCTTTGAATTGTCCAATTTTGATAATCCTACTAGACTACTACTATTGAATTTTCTTTCAAATCTCAATTAGTTATTAAGAATAAAGGAAAAGGAAAATGTGTGAATAGTGATAGTGACATCTCTCATGATGATCTTGATGAACTTAAAGAATTAATGGCTAAAAGACTTTCAAGAAGCAAAGGGAAATTCTAAGGTAAACTTCCTCTAATATAGTTTTCCTATAACAAAGTTGGTCATATTGTTGCAAGGTGTTCCAAAGGAGGAGACAAGGATGAAAGAAGAAAAAGAAAGTATAAAGGCAAAAAAGATGATAGAGACAAAAAAAAAAAGGACTATAAAGAAAAAGGTAATTAATCTTGTTATATTGTTAAAGAGCAAACTGACAATGAGTATGATACTAATGATGAAGATTTTTTCTATGTTTCTATGGAAGAATATTCTAATGAAGATGATAAAATTGCATTAATTTCATATGTCAGTAAAAGTGATTGGTGTATGATTGATAGTGGCTTCTCACATCACATGACTAATGATAAAAGTAAGTTTGAGACTTTGGAACAATATAAAGGTAGTTCTATAAAGTTTGGTAATGATGCAACTATTGGAAATGTAATGATAACTAAGTAACTAAGAGGTGGGGGGGGTGAATCAAGAACCACCTAAAACTTCTTTCCCTTAATTCACTTTATTATATTATCTAATCTACTTGCATACATGGAACATAAAGAAATAAAGTAACAACACTTTAACACTTTGACACAATATTTGGTAACCAAGAAACCCTCCAACTAAAAGGTAAAACTAGGGTGGAGATGACACCCACAATGCTTCACTACTACAATAATATAGTTGGCATGTTAAGGCTTAAAATTGATCACTTATAGTGATCTAGTTAGTTAAGAGTAAGTAGGACTATTAGGTCCACCTTGTAAAAGTATTTATATAAGAGAATTAAATATGTACTATTTTAGGAGATTTTGCAAAGGACTGTTAGGTCCACCCTATTAGAGGATTTGATTTATGCACCTGTTAGGATGAATCAGTGGATTGATATTTTTTGTGCAACTTGGTTTGTTTAATAAGATCCCTTGATGTGAATTGACCACCTAACCATGATAGATGAGTCTCTACCTCTCCTATATACTTCTTGTAGCCTTCTAATTACTCTACTCTTTCATATTCACTTCTATGCAATTCTCTATTATTCATTGTTTTTCTTTTGGAAAATAAAAATATCTTATATTTATACTTGTCCAATTTTATGAAAAAGTCAGCTATAATAGTACTTCAGTAGTTTCAAAAACAATTACCAAGTTAACTCAATGTTGAGACTCATGTCGAATAGCTTACTTAGATGATATTATAGACACTCAAGAAATATTGTCAACTTAGCTAACTCTTGCACTCTATTAATACTAGATACTTGGTTCATACTAACCACCTAGAAAACTCTGTTGGATTAGTTCACACTACTTTTCCTGCTCAGATCTCATTGTGAAACAAAAATGCTAAATTGACTCAGTTTACACTAAAGCTTGGTAGATATTGTCAACTCGGTTGACACTGCTCACTTCTTTCTTGGTTAACACTACTAACCTTGTCCATACATGAGCTTGGTTAACACACTTATGTCTGGTAGCTCGATTACTAGTGTCTTCTCATGATGACTAAGAATTTTGGCACTAATCAACAATATGTCTTTCCATAAGATCAACAATCTCCACATTTTGCATTAGTGGGAAAAAAAATTTCATGCACAAAATGTAAAATCTAAATCCTTTAGTCAAACTTCCCCTTTGTGTGTGTGCTTAGTTCTATAACTCAATTTAAACTGAAAACTTTGTGACTCGGTAACAACTTTATGTTTTGATTTTTCAAAATTTCTTTTGTTTATCTTCTTTTAAAAATTCTTTATGTTGTACATATTTCATCTCTTATATACATAAATACACACACACACACACACACACACACACACACACACACATATAGAGAGAGAGATTCCCCCTTTTTTGTTATAAATGCCAAAATTTATAAGGTTATGCCAAAGTGAGAGAGGAAAGTATGATGTACCTTCAAAATCAAAGACATAGTCTTATCCCAATTATCTTGCAAATACCTTTAAGATGTGTAGACTTGTTTGAAGCTTGGCTAATAACTCCAATATGTGTTTTGTCATTGAAAGGTTTGTGTCCTTATCTAGTATCTTTGCATGATCCATTCTCTTTTTCATATATCCATATGGGGAAGTATCATACTCTGAATGTCTACCAAGGTTGCCTTATTTTGGCCTCTTCTCTTAATAATTTTGTCTAAAGATCTATCAAAAATTTGGCTTTTAAAAAATTATTTGAATTGGAACTTGGATTGAGTGCCAACTAATTGGCACTAATGCCTTCAAGTCCATATCAATCTTAGCTATTTTATCCTTGATATCCTTGGTAAAGTTTGTTGTATCACTCAAATTTATAAATAAAGATACAACATTATTCATAGCATTTTCCAATGCATAAATTAAATTAGACAATTCTACTTGATCAACAACTATTTTATGTGCAACATTTTCTAGCACTTCATTTTCAAACTTTCTTTCAACCTTCTCAAGAAGTTTTTCTTTTCCATCTATATCTTTATTGAAATTATGTATAATTCCATTTATTTGTTCAAGGATGGGGGATTTTTCATTTTCCTCTATAGATAGTCCATCCAAAAATATTTCTTTGATATCCTCAAGGACTTTTCTTATGTCCCTTTCTACCCTTAGCATCTATTACTTGGCTCTTTTCTTCCATAGTTCTCCCAATATGTCCATCTTCTCAAAAAATAGATTAAATTGGTCCCAATTTGGGATTGCAATCTCTTCATCCAGATCAATATCATCAATAATATTTTATTTATCTTTGACCTTGGTAGTTGTTGAAGGTATGATTTCCTTTCCTTTGTCAACTTAATCCTTCCTTGGTTGATCTTCGGTTGATTCCTTGGAGCCTATTGCTTAATTACTAGAGAGGAACTTAGGAAGGATGTAATAATATTCACTTCATTTCTTGATTGAACTAGGTTCAAATAGGTCAGCTTTAGCTCAAGTTCTAACTTAGGCAGAGTGGTTGGAAGAGAAGCCATGACCTCAGCTACAATTTTCTCAAGATCAAACTCTTCAATTGTCTGAACCTCTACTAGGTCTCCCTCTTCTTTATTATCAAAAATATTTTTCCACACATTGGATGTGGACTATACAACATCCTCAATTTTCTATGAAAAAATCTAAAATGATTTGAATCTAGGAGTCTAATTGTTTTCATATTTAGACATTGTCTCCTTTATTTCCTTCTCAGAGAAGTTTGGCATAAGCTTCCTTAGATTTTATTCTCTAATGTCCTTCTCTATCTTGACTACATTTTCCCAATGGTGAGAATCAACTTTTAGTAAGGTTTCAAGAGCATACCCATTAAGTTTAGTAGGGTCATACTTCCATGTAGCTATTTTCTCAACTATTGTCTCTTCAATATGTTTATGTTACTCTTTATTTATGGATTCATATTCCCTTCTCTTATTATTTTTATTTGTTTCTCAAGGTAGGTGGGGGATTCTTCAAAGAGATGATTGGATTGTTCTCTTCATCTTCATCTTCATCTTCATCCTTGTCCTCAAGCCTTAATTTCTTTCTAGGCTTTCTAGTCTTGGTGGAAGTGATCACAAGGGTATAAGATCTTTTTTATTTCCTTGGTGGTGTCTTTTCCTTCATCTTTGGAGGTTCCTCTAGCTCTTCTTCTTCTTCCTAATCACCTTCCTATTATTTTTCCTCGTGTGCATCATCACCTTTACCCTCAATAATCAAGGGATGGGAATTAGATTTTTCCTTGAAGGAAGAAGTAGGCAAAACCCCTTTAGCTCTTTCCAACATGGATAGTAAAAAATCATATCAAAAACCATTAATATGCTTCCCACTAGTAATGTGGAATTCCTAAAGCACCAATTAAGAACAAGTAGAAGAAGTGAACATGATAACATATAGGAGCACATGAAAATACATCAACACATATACTAAGAGGATAGAGATGACATGAAGGGAAGACTACCAAAAAAAATAAAGACTGAAATAACTTTAATGCCAAGATTAATAGTAAGCCACCAAAAAAAGGAGTACCATGATAATACTATGTCAAGGATGATAAGAAACATAATATGATACATACATACCCACAATGATAAAAACTTGTAAAGTCCCAGTAGACAAGACAAGGGTGGAGAAACTATAGTTACAAAAACTAATAAGGTTGAACAAATAAATCTACAGAATATTCCTTTATCAAGGAAAGATAAAACCAATGACAATAGAAGAACACATAAATAAAAAGGAATAATATAGAAGATAATATCCATACTCTAAGAAGCACAAAATCACAAGTGATAGAATTCCAATATTGTAATAGCCAAGCAATCTTGAATCAGATATACAGGGATAAATAATTATATATATCCAAAGAAAGATAGAGATAGTCAAATTCCAAAGCAAAATATACTGTGGAATGAAGGGAGAGATGTACTTAAAAGAGAATAAGTGATAAAGAATAGAAAAATGTTAAGAAGAATATGAAATTGTTTAGAAGTGGTATAAGGGAAAGATTAAATAATGAAGTAGTCAAGAAAATCATATAATCATATAAAAAAAAACAAGGTCAAAAAAATAAGGAACTATTGAGAGCATGAGAAAAAAGAAATATAACAGATAGTAATTGTCATCGACATGAATAAGAAACACAACAATATTGATTAAGGAAACTTGACCAACAATAATAAAGAAAGGACAATGAACTCTATAGTAAGAGAAACTATCAATTTGAGGATAGATAATCTTGAATGAGATAGAACTTTAGAGTTCTTATAGAGACAAAGTTAATCTTGGTAGAGGAAATTCTTTATGAATATTAAGTTTTTTCATAAAGAGAACTTAGAGACTAGAGGGCATTCTTGATTCAATGTCAAGATTTGAAAGAGAGATTTATAAAGAAGCTCTTAGAGATAATATATATTGTAGTGGTTAATCATATGCATATGTTAGATACTAGAGACTTGGTTAGAGGTGGAATCTCTACCAAGTAGTGATTATCAATGAGCATGTTCATTAACAAAGATCCCAAAAGGCCTTAGGATGCATTTTTTATATGACAGTTTCCCAATCAGGATTTATTCTCACTAGAGGGTTGAGTAAATCTAAGAAGGATGCTTCCTAAGGATTAGGAGGGGTTAGAAAGGGTAGTTTTTAGTGTTTGTTCTAGAGTTTGTTCTTTAAACTAGAAGTAGGGAAATTACATGGATCAATAAATTGTTGAAAGGAATGAAGGAAGAGATCACTAATTTGGTTGTTATCTATTGTGATAACACAAGTTCCATAAATATACTAAGGAACCCCATGATGCACACAACAACTAAGCATGCTACTATTAAGTATCATTACTTGAGGGAACTAGTTCAAGATAAAGAAGTGAGATTGAAATATGTAAACACTAAGGAGAAACTTTTAGCATAAATGCTGATGATACTACATTGGGGGAGTATCCTAAGCATTAGAGAGTATTGATGTGTTCTATTCATGACAATTTTTGTCATTGATGTCAATATAATAGTGCTTCTATAGAGATTGGAAGAATAACAGTCAGAGATCTTATGTTGCGCAGTAACTGAGTAAGGGTTAAGTGAAGAAAAGTTAAAAAAATGTTCCTAATAATGTCCTAATGATGTTGTTAAGAGGAAAAAGTCAGAATCAAAGATGTACAACAATTGTGTTTGATTTACTATAAGCAACATGAAAATAGAGCATCTGTTTGGTAGTTTCTGATGTTTGCATTATATCTTTGAGCCAAAAAATAATGAGGTGATAGGAAGTTAGCTAGTGATAGAAGATAGTTAGGTGATTATGTCAGCGGATGTACAAGACCTATAGTCACATGTGTAAAGTTTTTTATGGACTATGAGCCGACAGTATTGTAATTAATTATATATCTTATTTTAATTAATTGGGAAAGCCTTAAGGCTGACTCAAGGAATTATTATGAGGGTATGGTATAAAGGATATTATTTTTCCTTCATTGTAATAAGATCAAGTATCTATTGTGTATTACATCTGTGAAGTATGAAAAGGAGTAGAGTGTTGATTGAATGCATGTAAGCAATCCAAGGAATTATTGAATTTTAGTTCCTGATCTAGTTACAAGATCAGAAGAACCAAAATTTTGGTTGACAAGACATAGATAGATAAAGGAAGTACAATGTACATAGATATATTAGTACATCATCTTGTGGGTACCATCCTCACTAGGGTTTTCCCTTTGATCAAGGGTATCCCTGGTTAACATATCTAGTGTTATTGTGTATGAGTATCTTGTTGTGATTTTAGTTTACATTACTCATATGGTTAAGATTATTTAAAGTTGTTATTGGTGATATTAAATGGGTAAAACTACAAAAAAATTTTACCTTTTAGGCTAACTTATCATAATGACTAAATTTGAGTATTTTTATCCAAAAATCAATTTTGTTCAAACATATAATCTAGATAATTCATTCTAGCTAAGTTATATATGGTCTCAAACTTTTCCAATTGAAAATATCTATTAAATGCATATTTTATACTAGTTTGTATCCAAATACTAAAGAAATAAAATTATTTTAGAAAAATGATACTTCAATAACTCTTATTATTTTTTATAAAAAAAATTAGTAACATATAAACACCATTTTATAAGGCTCAAATTAAAGAATATTCTCATATAAAGTTTATAGTGTTTTAATTAGATATAGTATATTATAATTAAAAGATTCTACAAGGATGTATTTTAACACTTGAAAAGAACTTGATTTTGAGAAAGAAAAAAATATTAAGTCATATTACAAAAATTAAAATTATCTGATGTTCTAGAGGAGAGATTCCTCTTCTAGAATGTATAATTTTTCTTCTGGTTAGAATAGATTTGTTTTGAAAATTTTGGTGGGAGATGAAAACTATCAATTTTAGATGAGTTGAAATTTGAATCGTTATAAAAGAGAAAATATAGGTCTAAGTCAATTTTTTTTTTTTATTGTACTAGTTATATATGTTATCTATAACATAATCTAAGTTCAAATGGAAATAAGTTTATTTCCATATAGTTTTGTGGTGGGAACTAAACTCCTAATTTTTTAGCATTTTTCAGCAACTTAAAAATTATCAATAAAAATTACGAAATTATATCAATTCTTATTCCAAATAGTTATTAAAAATTATAATCCTAAACTTCTAACATTTCTTCACATTTCATTAGTTTACTTCATTTTCAAATTCTAAATAATAACACTAGTTTTATGTAATTGAAGATAAACACTTATACCTTTTTTAGCCTTCTCCTTTACAAAAGGGTGATATAGGTTTATGCTTTTACCCAAATGTATAACTGATTCACCTCCCCCCCCCCCCCCCCCCCCGCAAGTAGTTTATCAGTGAACTATATATTCTAAGAATTGGTATTAGAGCCTCAGCTCCTTGAAGGATAAGCTTAACAACTTTGGGAGATCGATGGTCAATATTTTTAGAAAGGATAGTCCTAGATTTGATGGGGCCAATTATGATAGTTGGAAGGAAAATATGAAAATTCATCTATTGTGCATGGGTCTCGGATATTGGATCTTGACAAAGGGAAAGAAGAAAATTGTTGAAGAATCAAAGCTAGAAGATTATAGTGAAGAAGAAAGAGATTTGTTCATGTGTAACATGAGAGCAAGAGAAGCTCTATTATTAGCCCTTCTATAGAATAAATATGGTCAGGTAAAGTCACTTGAAACACCTCATGAAATTTGGAAAGCATTAGAATCTACTTTTGAAGGTGATCATTATGCTAAAAGAATGAGGTTACAAAGTTGGATATGTGCATATCAAGATGCAACTATGATGGAAGATGAATATATAAGAAGTTATATTGGAAAACTATCAAAAATGGTTGCAAGAAATTGATCTCATGATGGAACCAAAGATGATGATGAAGTCATATGGAAGATTTTGAAAAAAAATTCATCACCATTCAAGCCTATAGCTCAGATGATATAACTAGTGATGCCCTACACTAAGGTTTTCACCATAGAAACTTTTCTTGGTAAATTGGAATCAACAGAAGAAGATTTGAGATAGCTTGGTGAACTTGCAAGAGTCAAAATAGCCTTTAGTGTCCTAAACATTCAACCTAATTTGAAAAGGAGTGCAAGCACCTATGGAGATTTTGCTAGCAATAGCAAAGGTGGTGAGGACAATAAGATAGAGGAAGGAATATCCCTTTTGGTGAGAAGAGAAAAATATGGTAATAAAATATTTAAATGTTGGAATTGTAATGAATTTGTTTATTGTGCATCTAAATCTCCTAAGAGAGAAAATAATTATAAAGGAAAGTTTAATCCTAGAAGAGACAGAGATAGAAATTGTTTATGTGAAAATGAGGATGAAGTATCTAATGAAAAAGGTCAAAGTGAAAGTGATGATGAATTAGGATTTGTGTCTATTAAGGAAGATGATCTTGATAGAGAAATTAGAGAAGAAAGAGATCTAGTTGTCCAAGTGGAAAATAAATATGATTGGATAATAGATAGTGGTTGTTCACATAACATGACTAGTGATATGAATAAGTTTGTTAAGTTTAAGAATCATGATGGAGGAATTGTTAAAGTTGGTAACCAATGAAGCTTTTCATATTACATGAATTGGATCCATTAGTCTAATGGCAAAATTAACACTAATGATGCCCATTTTGTTGATGAATTGAAGAACAACTTGTTGAGTGTTGGACAATTTGTGGACATAGATTATCAATTGTAGTTTACTAAGAAGACCTACACTATCAAAGATAGAGATGGTAAAATGATTGTAATTGGTACTAGCTCTAGAGGTAAGGTATTTCAGTTGAATCCTACTTAGATGACATGCTTGGTAGAAAACGTTGATAATTTCTGGTTTTGGCATAGAATATTTTGTCATATAAAATTTGATAATATTGTAAAGGTTATTAATGCACTTGTAGTGATAGAACTACCTAAGATTGTTAAGCCCACTAATTTTGTATGCAAGGAATGCATTTTGGCTATGCAAAGGAAAGTGTCTTTTCCTAGCAAGAAGTTCTCTACTATAGATAAATTGGAGATTATTCATACAAATATAAGTGGTCCTGTAAAAACCATAGGATTCTATGGTGAAAGGTATTTTATGATTTTTGTTGATGATTTCACTAGAATGATGTGGGTAGAATTTCTTAAAGAGAAATTAGAAGCTTTTAAGAAGTTCAAGATATTAGAGAATAGAGCTGAGAATGAATCTTGTGTTAAGATTAAATGTTTGAGATCAAATAGAGAAGGAGAATTTACCTCTAGATAATTTGACATATTCTATGAAGAAAATGGAATCAAAAGACAACTCTCTGCACCTAGAACACCTGAGCAAAATGGGATTATTGAGAGAAGGAATAAATCTATAGCACAAGTAGCTTGAGTGATGTTATTTGAGAATGATGTTTCTAAAACATTTTGGAGGGAAGTAGTGAATACAATAGCATATACTCTAAATAGAGTACATATTAGAAAAGGTATGCACAAGAAACCTTATGAAGGATGGTTTGGACATTCACCATCAGTCAAATATTTTAGAATATTTGGGAGGAAATGTTATATTAAGAGAGACAATGAAATTGTTAAGTTTGATCTAAGAAGTGATAAAGGTATGTTTCTTGGCTACTCTTTGAAAAGTAAGGCTTATAGATGCTTTAACTATATAACTAAGACAAGAGTTAAGAAATGTAAGGTTTGGTAAGAAGTTTTGAACCAAATAAAATATGATAGATTATAATTAAGATGAAGAATTGGATAACTCTAGAATTGTTAGTTAGAATGTTGAAATTTTCCTCAAGACTAACAATGACTTGTAGAATGATGTGCAAATATTGAACAAGGAAAAGAGAAGAGATCTGAGCCTAGAGAAGAGATCAGAGTTGAGATGTCAATATCTACCCCTAATAGAAATTTGAAAAGGAATCACCCTCTTGAGCAAATAATTAGAAGTAAGGACAAATGAGTAATGACAAGGAATAGAGTAAATGAGGAGATATGTTTGATATCTCAAGTTGAACCAAAGTGCTCAAATGAAGGATTCAAGGATAATCACTAGATCCAAGAAATGAAGGAAGAATTGGATTAGATAGTTAATAATGACACATGGGAATTAGTTCCTAGACCAAAGGACAAGATGTGATAGGAACTAAATAGATTTTCAGGAACAAGATGAAAGAGCAAGGAGAAGTTGTGAGAAACAAGGCCAAACTTATTGATGTAGGAGCATCCTAGGTTGTTTTGTAATCGTACACTTTTGTTCATTCTACTAGTTGTTGTTGAGCTCTAGTTATTGTCAAGTGCTAGTTTTCTATGGTTGCAAAGTTGTTAGTTATTGTCGAGTGATTCCTTTGGTTACCAAGTGATCCTTTGGTTTCTAAGTGGTTCCTTTGGATGTCGAGTTGTCTTTTTGTTGCCAAGTCCTCTATGGTTACCAAGTGTTGAAGGATTCCAAGTTCATAGTTGCTTTTGAGTGATTCTTTATATGTCGAGATTGTGTGGATGCCTAATGCTAGTTTTGGAAAAGCTTTTGTTTGCTGAGTAGACAATGTTTGGTTCTAGGTAGACAATGATCTAGTTCTAGTTTGGTTCTAGTATCTCACATTTAATTTGGTATAAGTTGTTAATAATTGTTGTGAGCCAACTTGTGGCTTTCCTATGTTCTAGAATGATTTGTAAGCCATTTTGGCAAGTATAAATAGAGTGTTTAGGCTTAGAATTAGATAGTTTTTGAGAGATGATTGGAGAACAATACTAGAAATTGCAAATTTGAAGCTAGACCTTGGATTTGAATGCACTTCATTTCTAGTTGTAACCTAGAAGGCCTTATAGCTAGGCATGTATGATGATATTTTCATGAATCAATAAAGAATCTTGTTCTCTCCCTCTCTATGGTGTTGTTCTCTTTATGTTTTCTTCCATTCTATTAACTCTTGCATGGTGGTTTGGGTAGTTGAGTGTGCCATTTGGCCTTAGTTTCTTCTAGCCTACCCTACGTCAAGTGGTATCAAAGTGTAAGGTTCATTCTTTTGGTGATTGGATCATGTAGAACCCTAAGTGAATTGGGTTATAGGGTTACAGATCTATGGATTTAACCTATAGCTTGCAGAGGGTTACGATCTTGTAGAAACCTTATTTGTAAAGATGGTTTGGGGTAGAGAAAATGTTGACAATGCAATATTGGATACATTAAGACAAATTTTAGCCATATTAGATGTTGTGGAGATAATCCAGAGAAGAGGAGCACATCTAGATGATGTAAGTGATGATGAAGCAATAGCACCAAACCCTAATTAAAAACCTAAAGAAGACCAAGATGAAGTAAGGTTGTTGAGAGTATTGTCTAGGGAAAATTCAAAGCCTTTTGTAGAAGTTGTTCCTTATGATAGAAAATTGGATGCCCATTCTATGTTGGATTTGATCTCTGATATGGAAAAGTTATTTGAGTATGAAAACACTCCTGATAATCGGATAGTAAAAATTGTTGTTACAAGGTTAAAGGGTTATGCCTCACTATTTTGGGAGCATTTGCAAACCAATAGACAAAGGACAGGAAACGAGAAGATTAGAACTTAGCTAAAGATGGTGAGTAGGGTGAAGAAAAAATTCCTTCCTACTAATTACCAAGTTAGCTTGTTGAGAAAGATACAAAATCTAAGGCAAAGAGGCATGAGTGGGAAGGAGTATACTGAGAGATTCTATAGATTAGATATCAGATCTAGACATGTGGATGATGATGTTGAGAAAATTGTAAGGTACATAAATGGATTGAGATCTAGATTACAAGATGAAATAAGTTTTGTGAAGTTGGAAAGTGTGGAAGAAGCACACCAATATGCCTTGAAGGCTAAGGAAATCTTGACAAAGAAGCATGAAAAAAGACAAAGAGGTAGAGGTGGTAGATTCCAGAGAGGTAGAGGTAGATCTTATGGTGAAGGTAGCTGATCTGACAATTCTATGCAGGATAAAGGAAAATCTAAATGGAAGAATGATGAAAAAGACAAGACTGAGTGTAAAGGTGGTAGTTCTTACTGAGGAGGTACTGGATCATACCAAGAAAGAGGTAATTCTTATCCTAGAGGTGGTTTCCATGGCAATTTTTTTAGACGTGGTAAAGAAGGACATAGATCTTTTGAATGTAGATCTTATGAAAATGGGGAAAATAATAGAAATGTTGTGATTCAAGGAGACATTAAGAATTCACCAAGTGAACTTGAGGTTGGAGAAAATCTAATGGTGAGAAGAACCTTATGTAATAAGGGAACCAGTGAGGAACCTATCTTTAGAAGAAGTCTTTTCAAGACCAGATGTAAGATGGATGGAAAATGTTACAAGGTGATCATTGATAATGGAAGTTCAATAGATTTGGGATCGGAAGAGTTGGTTACAAAGTTACAATTGTAGAGGCTAAAACATCCTAAACCCTATCATGTTTCATGGATCAAAGATGAGCATAAGATATTGGTAAGTGAGCAATGCCTTGTGAAGTTCAAAATTGGACATTACTTTGATGAATTTTTGTGTGATATTATGCCCATGGATTGTTGTCATATTTTGTTGAGTAGACCTTGGCAATATGATAGGTATGTTGTGCATGATGGAAGATTGAATCAATATATTCTTTGGGTAAATGGGAAGAAACAAATATTATTGTCTTTGATTGAAAATCTAGATGAGGTCAGTTGTACTACAAAAAAAGTTTGCATGGTTAATGGAAAGAAATTTGAAAAAGAATTAAAGAAGAATCAACTTTGTTTTGCTATAGTTCCTAGAGAACTAAGTATTGGTAGTAATGACCAAGTGATAATAGCTAGTGGTAGCTAAGTATTAGAGGAAATTATATAATTGTTGAATGAGTATAAGGAGATTGTTTCTAAGGATATTCTTGATGGTTTACCACCAGGAAGAAGTATAAATCATTTTATAGATCTAATTCCTAGAGCTAGTTTTCCAAACAAAGCACCATATAGATTGACACCTATAGAGAATGAAGAACTTAATAGACAAGTGCATGAGTTTTTTCAAAAAGGTTTGATTAGAGAAAGTCTGATTCCATGTGATGTAGCTATTGTATTAGCACTTAAAAAGAATGGAGAATGGAGAATGTGTACTAATTCCAGGGCTATTAACAAGATCACAGTGAAATATAGGTTTCCTATGCTGAGGATGAATAACATAATGGATTGTCTGAATGGAGTAAAGTATTTTACAAAGATTGATTTGAAGAGTGGTTGTCATCATATTAGAATCAGAGAAGGTGACGAATGGAAGACTTCTTTTAAGGAAAATATGGTTTGTATAAATGGTTGGTTATGCCTTTTGGTTTGACTAATACACCTAGTACTTTTATGAGGTTGATGAATGAAGTTCTAAAAGGATTCTTGGGTAATTTTGTGATTTTTTATTTAGATTATATTCTAATATTTAGTTATAATAAGGAAGAACATCTTGAGTATATTAGACAAGTATTGTAGAGGTTGAAAGAGGAAAGGTTTCTAATTAATCTGAAAATGTGTGCTTTTATGCAAGAGAAGATTGTGTATTTGGGATTTGTGATTTCAACTGATGGTTTGAGAATGTATCTAGAGAAGGTTAAAGAAATTTTGGAATAGCCTACACCTAAGAATGTGGGTGAGGTAAGATCATTCCATGGTTTGGCTAGATTTTACAAAAAGTTTATAAAGAATTTCAATGATGTTTGTAATGCCATGACTAAAACAATGAGAGGAGACAAAAAGGAATTCAAGTGGACACATGCAGCTGATAAGAGTTTTGAGATTTTGAAACAAAAGGTTGTTGAGTTAGCTATTTTGGCTTTGCTTGATTTCAATAAGGTATTTCAAGTTGAATGTGATGCAAGTGGTAGTGCCATAGGTGTTGTATTAAGTCAAGAAGGTAAACCTATTGCTTTCTTTAGTGAGAAGTTGAGTGATACTAAAAGGAAGTACCTATTGTATGATAAAGAATTTTATGCTATTGTTGAAGAATTGAAGAAGTGGAGACATTATTTGATTCCTAAGGAGTTTGTGTTGTATACTAATCATAAAGCTTTACAATACTTGGGAAGTCAAGATAAATTGAATCAGAGACATATGAAGTGGGTTGAGTACTTAAAGAGTTTCATATTTGTCACTAAGAATAAGAGTGGAGTTACTAATAGAGTTGTTGATGCATTGAGTAGAAGATGTTCTTTGTTGATTGAAATGGAGGTTGAAGTTCTTGGTTCTAATGAAATGAAAGAATTGTATGATGTTGATCCTAATTTTTATGAGGCATGGATAGAGTGTAGGGAACCAAATCAAACAAATCACATTAGTAAGTATGATGAATATTTCATTCAAGAAGGTATATTGTTCAAAGGTATTCAATTGTTTATTCCTAGAAGTTCTATGAGGTTGAATCTGATTAAGGAAAAGCATAGTAGTGGATTGGCTGGACATTTTGGAATTGATAAGACATTGAGTTTGATGAAAGAGAAGTATTATTGGCCATAAATGTATAAGGAGGTTCAAAAATTTGTAAATATTTGTGGAGTTTGTCAAGTTGGAAAAGGAGTGAGTCAAAATATTAGTTTGTATACACCTATTACTATTCTTAAGAAACCTTATAGTGACATTAGTATGGATTTTGTTCTTGGATTACCTAAGAGAATGAAGGGATATGATTCTATATCTATTATGGTGGACAGATTTTCTAAGATGGCTCATTTCATACCATGTAAAATAATATTAGATGCTAAACATGTTGTTAAAATTTTCTTTAAAGAGATTGTGAGATTGCATGGATTAATAGGAGGTATTATTTCTAATAGAGATAGTAACTTTGTTGGTTATTTTTGGGAGACTTTGTGAAAGAACTAGTACTAAATTGAAATTTAGTTCTACATTCCATCCACAGATAGATGGATAGATAGAGGTTGTGATTAGAAGCTTGGGTAATTTATTGAGATGTTTAGTTGGGAATAAGCCAAGTAATTGGGAGATGGTGTTGGCACAAGCTAAATTTGCATATAATATTTCTATCAATAAGAGTATAGGGAAGAAACCTTTTGAGATTGTTACAAGAATGTAGCTTAAAGGAGTATCAGATTTGAGAGACATTGCTGGAGAAGAAAAGAGAAGTGTTGCAAGGGAAGAATTTACTGATTTTATGGATCTTTACATAAGGAAGTGAAATTGATGTTGGAACAAAATAATTAGAAGTATAAGGAGAATTTTCATTAGTCTAGAAGACGTCATGATTTTGAAGTTGGTGATGAGGTGATGGTTCATTTGAAGAAAATAAGATTTCCTATTGGAACATATAGTAAGTTGAAGATGAAGAAGTTTGGACCTTGTAAGATCTTGAAGAATTTTGACAATGGTAATGCTTTTCAATATTGCTGATTTATATAAGCATCATGAGTCAAATGATGAAGTTTTTGTATTGAATGATTATCCTAAGAGGTAGATTGAAGAAGTTAAGTAGATATTGGATCAAAGGGTTAGTAAGAGCACAAGAGAAAAAGATTACTATGAATATTTGGTAAAGTAGAAGAACAAACCTAGTGAAGGTGCCTCATGGATTTCTCATTCTAAGTTAGATTTAGCTCAGGTTGTGAGATCTCAATGATTTAGGAGAATCATTTCTTTGAACCCTAGTTGTCTAATGTAGGAGCATCTTATGTTACCTTTTAATCTTGCACTTTTTTTTTCATTCTGGTAGTTGTTGTTGAGCTATAGTTATTGTTGAGTGCTAGTTCTCTTTGGTTTTCAAGTTCTTAGTTACCATCGAGTGATTCCTTTGGTTACTAAGTGATCCTTTGGATGTTGAGTGCTTCCTTTGGTTGCCAAGTGTTCTTATGATTTTTGAGTGGTCTTTTCATTGCCAAGTCCTCCATGGTTACTGAGCATTGAAGGATCTCAAGTTTGTAGTCACTATTGAGTGATTCGTTGGATGTCAAGCTTGTGTGGATGCTAAGTGCTAGTTTTGGAAAAGCTTTCATTTTCCAAGTAGAATGTGTCTAGTTCTAGTTTGGGCCAACTTTGCTCACATTTAATTTGGTATAGGTAGTTAATATTGTTTGTGAGCTGACTTGTCACTTTCCTATGTTCTAGAATGATCTATAAGTCAATTTGGCAAGTATAAAAAGAGTGTTTAGGCTTAGAGTTAGATAATTTTTGAGAGATGATTAGAGAACAGAACTAGAAAGTGCAAGTTTGAAGCTAGATCTTAGATTTGAATGCATTTTGTATCTGGTTCTAACCCAGAAGGCCTTACAGCTAGGAATGTATGATGATAATTTCATGAATCAATAAAGAATCTTGTTCTCTCTCTCTATGGTGATGTTCTCTTTGTGTTTTCTTCTATTGTGTTAACTCTTGCATGATGGTTTGGGTAGCTGAGTGTGCCATTTGGCCTTAGTTTCTCCCAACCTACCTTGTGTCACTTATTTGTAAAGGTTATTCATAACAAGAAGTCATTGATTATGAGGAAAAATATGCACCTGTAGAAAGAATGAAAGTAGCAAGGATGTTTCTGGCTTATGCAACGAACAAAAAATTCAAGGTTTATCAAATGGATGTCAAGTCTACATTTTTGAATGGAGAACTAGAAGAAGATGTCTATATTGAGTAGCCTGAAGGTAAAGCCATGGTATGTAGATTAAAGAAATCTCTTTATGGTCTAAAAAAAGCACCAAGAACCTAGTATGCGATGTTGGATAGTTACTTGGAAAAGCTTGGATTTGTTAAAGGTACAACAGACAACAACTTGTATCTAAAAGAAATTGAAGATGGTTCATTAATCATTATACTATTTGTTGATGATGTCATTTTTGTAGGCAATAATGAAGCTAGTGAAAAATTTACTAAGGAGATGAAGAATGAATTTGAAATGAGCATGATAGGAGAAATGAAGTTTTTTATAAGATTATAGATTGCACAAAATAATGATGGTGTATTTATCTCACAAAATAAGTACCTAAAAGACTTGTTTAAAAGGTTTGGTTTGGAATGTTGTAAACCTATTGGTACACTCATGATAATTGATCATAAGTTACCTAGTAAAGATGAGACACTTGTAGTAGAATAGAAGAAGCATAGATCAACAAGTTGAGGTTTGCAGTATCTGACTCGCACAAGACTAGATATAAAAATTGCAATTGGGATAGTAACTAGATTTCAAGATGATCCAAAAGAATATCATTTTGTAGCAGTAAAGAGAATATACAAATAACTAAAAGGGGCATCTGATTATGAAATTTGGTATGGCAGATCAAATGATTTCACTCTTTGTATAGATACTGATGTTGATTGGGCATGTAGTAATGATGACACAAAGAGAACCAATGGTGGAGCATTCTTTCTTGGAGGAATATTGGTTTCTTGGTTAACCAAAAAGAAATATTGTATTTCACAAAGTACAGTTGAGACTGAGTATGTTGCAGTAGAAAATAATTGTAATCTAGTTATGTGGATGAAGAAAATGTTTAAGTATATCAAAATTGAGATTGAAGAACCTGTTATCATTTATTGTGATAACACAACGACAGTGAGTATGTCTAAGAATCTTGTATTGCATTCAAAGAGTAAATATATATCAATTAAGTATCATGTGCTAAGAAAGAAAGAAATATAAAATGATACTCGATTAAACTATGTAAGTACCAAAGACTAGATTGCAGATATCTTTATGAAGCCTTTGCCTAGAGATGCATTTGAGATATTCTTGGGGTTATGCCCTTGCCTAGTTCCGAGTAGGAGATGTAGAAAGTGCATCAATTCAGTGGTACAAAGCACTACTATTTGACTGGATTGAATGTTGATGCTTCTTGAATGGTGGAGTATTTGGTGTGTAATGAGACATGGAGGACTCTTGGTATTTGGTATATGGTATTGAATAATGTCTTTGAACATTTGAGTTTGTTTATGATTTGAGCAACTAATTTGTAATTGATAATTAAAAATTGGTATTGTGATTGACACCTTTGATATTAATGTCAATGGGGGAGAAATAGGCATGAAAAACATCTCCTAAGACATAGAGGAGACTGTGCATGAGAATTACTCCTAAGAGATGGTGGAGAGATATCTTTTTAGACAAATTTAGAAGGATTCATATAAAGATGTGGAATTATGCACCTATTATAGTATGAATTGTCTAGTGTGAAGTAAATAATTGATATCTAAAGTAGAAGAAGATGAACAGAGAAGTGTTCTAGAGGATTATAGATTTTATTGATGGAGAGGATTTGAGAAGATGATAATAACATGCAATAGCAAAAGTTTACTTGGTACTCTTGGAACTTAGTTTTTCATCTATGTTGCCATCAATAGCAAAGAGGGAGATTTTTAGCATGAATGTTGATGATACTACATTTGGGGGTATCCTAAGCATTGGAGAGTATTGATATGTTGTATTCATGATTGTGCTATCATTGATGTCAACATAACAATGTTTTTGTAGAGGCTGGAAGAATAGCAGTTAGAGATCTTATGTTGTGTAGTAATTGAGTAAGGGTTAAGTGATGTGTAGTTAAGTACATGTTCTTGAGAGTGTCCTGATGATGTGGTTAAGAGGACAAAGTTAGACTCAAAGATGTATGAAAGTTGTGTTTCATTTACTATAAGTAGCACAAGAAGATAGCATCTATTTGGTAGTTTTTGATGTTTGCATTGTATCTTTTAGCCAAGATATAATGAGGTGATGCACAGTAAACTAGGGATAGAAGATAGTTAGGTGATGATATTAGCGAGTGTGTAAGACCTAGAGTCACATGTGTAATGTTTTGTATAAACTATGAGCCAATAGTGCTATTGTAATTTTAATTACTAAGGCTTCATGTAAGGATGCTCGTGAGTATCAACAAGGTAAATTAGGGGTTATTCCTATAGTTAATGATACTTAAGAAAAGATGGAGCTCTCCATAAAATATGTTGATCAAAATATATCACAAGTTGATGTAAAAAGCCATACTTTAGGAGCTGCCTAAAGTAGTGAGGTCATAAGAAAAGATGAAAAATGGACAATCAAATTCAAAAGTACCAAGAGGAAGATTGCTACATGGTAAAAATGTTTGAGAAAGATGAAATTTCTTTGGTGTTTTTGTCAAATAGGGAGATATTATACACTTATCATGAGAAGAAAAAGTAAAGATGGATAAATAAAAGAGGTCATGCATGAAGGAAAGAGAAGTTTAGAAGATTTATATCAAAGAGAGAGAGATCATATTTCATGTTTTGATATGAAGAAGTTATGAAGTTACTATATAGTCAGAGGTGTTGGAAGTAACTAATTGATTTCATGAGGTGATATGATAGAGGGAGTCTACGTGTTGCATATCAGAGCTACAAAGATGAGAATTAGAATGAAACTAAGGGTATTAATGAAGATTTGGTACTAAATCTAGAGGAATCTCCTTGAAGTAATTCAATGTTTTGGATTGCATGGTAACTAGAGATTTTTTCATCGATGCTAAAGAGGGAGATTGATGAAACTACAATTGGAATAACTTTTACATTGTCATTAATGTTAAACCTTACTAGTGAGCTAGATTCTATCCGAGTAAAGTGTCATATCAAGATGACTAGTGAAGAGGATTTGAGAAGAAGAGATAACACAAGGACCTAGAAGAAAGGTTGAGCACTTGATTAGCTAGACCTTGACAAGATAATATGATTTTAATCATAACCTAGGTGGAGAAGATAGTTGTATTGAAGCCTAGAAGCAATATCAATATTAGACCAAATGCATATGCATTACCAAGAAAAAGAGAAGAAGATTAAGGAGCTTGAAGTTTAAGACAAGTGGTGCTAGTGTTTACTAATGCATAGTATGTGTCGAGAGGTGCTAGTGTTGATTGAGGCATAGTATGAGCCAAGTGTAATATAGTGTCAATTGAGCATTAGTATTACCCAAATAACAATAAATATGCCTAGAAGAAAATTAGTATTAATCAAGAAACTAAATGATGACTGAGTATCAGAAGACAATATTATCTAAGTGAAAATATTGTGATAGTATCTGAGGAAATCATGATTTCCAGTAAACATAGTTGAATTCTTGGAATATGGAAAGCATGTTGAAGATAAGGATGGATTACTTGGAACATTTCATTCAAGTGAAACCATGTTTTATTTTTTTTATGAATGAATTAAAAGAGAAGCTTCTAGAAGAGAAGAAGGAAAAGGAAATAATGGATATATTTATTGTATGTTGAATTTGATCATAGCCCTAAAATCTATGGTGATGTTGAAGTGGCAAAAAATTGGAACTACCTAATTAAGAAGGCAAAAGGGTGACCTAAAAGAGGTTGTCAAGAAGATGTTTTTTCTAATGTTATTGATTGGGGAACTTAAGTAGGAGGCTAAGAAGAGTTATGAAGAGAAGTGTGATTTTCAAAAGGATTTCCAAGAAGATCAAAGAAAGAGATGACAATGGAGGTTAGATAGTGGATCAACATATGAACTGTATTGTAATATGTATTTTCAAAGTGATTTGTATTTGTTCAGATCAACCTATTGTTACTTTCTAACCATTGTATTAGTTTTAGGATCCTTTAAACAAGGTGAAATTATAATGGAATTTTCTAGAGTACTCTAACTAGGCCACCCCTAACTAGGTGATTAAATCCCTTAACATGGTCACATTTAATAGTGTTTTTTGTAACGTTTAATAAGGTTGACTCCTCACACAACTCACTTTAGAAGAGTGAAAATTGGTAATGTGTTATAGGTGGTTTTTCCCAAGTTGGTTTTCCATGTTAAATTCTAGTTTCATACTTGTGTGTATGTTATTTGAGATGTTTTACCAGTTTGTTACTATTAGGATAGTAGACTACGAGTTTCATGTTGTTAATTATTCGCTATAGAGATTGAGCTACTTAATGATTAGATCTTAAGTATTTGAAGCGATTAAATTTTCTAATGCATACATATGGACCTGATGATTACTAATTTACCCCCTCCCTTTGAGTTATCCCAAATCATTCTAATAGAGCCCTAATGGGTTACTCTCCCTAATTTTCAAGAAATTCAAATTTTAAAGTTGTATATCTCTCATGCATGACTACTTCAAATTGTGAAACTTTGGATCTAAATAGTTTTATAGTTTCCTAGATGATCCAATCATTTATTTGATGAGAACAATCCATTTACTGGCATTTATCTCTTCAACTAGGTCTAATAAAGCTTAATAGGCCTCTATGATTTTGAAGTTTTGATAGATTATTTGTAAGAGTTGAAAGTTGATATTTCGGTTTATTTAACAACTTCATAAAGGGTATTTGAAAACATCATTTGTTAGATTGTTCAAGTGGAGAGTTTGTAAGTAAATTCAAGAAAACTATCTTAATAGGACTATTAGGGAAATAGGTCATTAAAGAAGGAAATATTGATATTTGGCTTGAAGGGTAAAATCCATCAGTTGGAACATATTGTTGGTGTTTCAAAATGTCATGTTTGAAAAGCCCTAGTGAGAACAAAATACATCTAGGGGTAGCTATTTGCCATCTGCAACATACTTATTTAGACACTAGGGCCAACTATAAGGCTATACTCCTTGTTTAGGCTCTACAAAACCTAAGCGGGTAAATCTATAGATTCTTCATATGCTACCAATGTCAAAAGCATACAACTAAATCTAGAAAAAGAAGATAAAATCCTTATTTATCCTATACTTATGCAATAACAAATATGTGTAGTAGCAAATTGAAAATCCTATGAAATCCACAAGTTGAGTTCAAGAATCCTTTTAGCTCCTAAATGGAAAGGGAAAGAGATAATTGATTTAATTTTGAATTCAAAAAATCTCAAATATGCAATAGTAAGAACAAGTTGATCTTGTAGTTGATCAATGTCGTAATGCCCCACTCAAAGATCCTTAGAACAAGGATTCAATACAAGCCAAGATAAATTTTTTTTTTTTAAAGTATGGATTTACTCGACACTCAACATACTAGGATCACAAAGATCACAATGGAAGAATTAACCACAATCTTAGCAACCAACAAATCTCCAAATGTCACTACCAAACTGACACACACAAATAGAAAAATGAAGCCCAAAGATGATAGCAGAATGAGGAATTAGATATCTATCAAAGCATGGAAAATTAAGTGAACCCAAAGGGTACTTAAAACACCAAAAATAGATCCCCAAAAACTAGTGGAGATGCCCCCTATTTTTTGCTCGAGGACAAACAACAGACAAAAATCTCATGCCAGGAAGTGTAGTAAGCCATGTGAGAACATACCTTTCACATGAGGAAATGAACTAAATAACGTGAGGAAGTACTTGGCCCAGTAGCCAAAATACCCAAAACTGGTGTTGGGTTTCATATGAGAAAGTATCGAGAGCTACGTAAGAAACCCCAACACACCACATAAACTTTTGTATTCTTGCATGAGAAAGAACAATTTCACATGAAGATCCAAAACAAAAATATAGTAAAAGTTAAAGTGTAATTATAAGAAATGAGTTTCCTCTATAGTGGGGAGTACTAGATCCTCAAATCAAGGCATAGACACTCGAATACTATTATTGCAAGAAAAAACTATAAAAACCATCTGAAATATAGTAGTAGAAGAACATACTGAAAGTAACATTGTAGTATACAAAAGCAACATTGCAATGAGCTGAAACAACCAAACTAAGTGCATGGTTCCTTCTAACTATAATAGCATCATGAGACCTTGAAGGTCTTAGCCATCCCTTGCACGTAATATCCCAAACTACCGACTAGATTGTTGGAGTTGTCTTATGAGGACATCACTACTAAAATGTACTACAACATAAGAATAAGGAAATCTAACATGCTAGAAGTAAAGCATAAGATAATCCCATAAATCAAACTCATCATCTAATATATGCTAAATGTCATAATACAAGAATGCATCAATTAAACTAACATCATCTAATATGATATCCAAGCATTCCAATGAAAGCATAAATCACAAGAAAGTATACTCCAGAACCTAAAGTACCAAGTGAAACACAAGCAACGGTCATACTGGAATAATGAACTATCTCTATACACCAATCCCTAGCAGTGGTCAAGGTAGCTACGCCTCCCAACCATGTGGAACCCATAGATCCACTCCCATTGTAGACACCTAAAATCCCTTAGAAAATAAAGTATTTTTATTTTCTAAAAAAGTTCCTAATGACATCATCATTTATTAATTAATTTATTTAATTTTATGCCATTAAATCCCTTTATCTTAATTAAAAATATTTAATTAAGGAATCCCTCCAAAAAATGTTTAAATCTTATTTAAACATTATTTTCTTATTTATTAATTATTTAATTAATAAATTGACCAAAAATTCCAAAATAAATATTTAATTTATTTTTTGCCCAAAACTTGGCCAATTTCCTTAAGACCACTAACCTCTTCCAAAATCTTCTAATCCTTCTTTAATTTCGATTAAAGGCTAATCCCATCATTTTCTACCCCTAATCCCAACTCAAAATAGTTAACTAAGGTTAAATATTAATTCTCATATTTATTAAAAATGTTTTAATAAATATCTCCTCAAACCAAACCTATGAGATAAATAAACTTTATTTATCCTAACCGTAAGCCTATCCCTAAACCCCCTTTTTAGCCTAATCTACCCCATCCACCCATACTAACCAAGCTTAGCCACTAACTCACCCACCCTAATTAAATGCCATCCACTTGCATATCTCTAACAAGTTTAATCTAATCATAAATCACCTCTAATCCCACCCCTAACCTTGTCACATTCCCTAAGAAAGCTTAAGACTTTCCTAAGCCAAGCAAAGTCAACAATCTCAACTCCCTCGAAAATATCCCAACCACTAAGCCTTCAATGCTCTTACAAAGCCATAAAGGCTCTTACAAGCCCATTCATTGCTCTTACAAGCCATTTATGAAGGGTCTTTATGAAGATATTATCCTTTGAGCCTCCTTTGTTGACTCATCCTTGCCCTTTCCTCCATCCTCTCACCCTATGACATGTGTCACTCCCTGATTGGCTATAAGGAAGCACAATCCATGTGCTCTCCTCTCATGCAATCTGAGCCCTCCATAAGCTTTTCCCCATCCTTGTATCTTAGCCCTTAAACCTTCAAGCCCTTAGCCTATAAATTGAATCCCCTCCCAGGCCATTATATCACAATCCTTGAGTTAAAGTTATAATGCTAGTTTGAGAAACAAAGCCCTTAACCATACCCTTATAATGCCAAATTGAGAGCTCACAAAGCTACCAATTTGCCATTTTCCATCTCCACTGAAGCATAGTTTGAGTATCTTGAGCTTACATCCCACATCCACATAATAGATACCATCTCCAAATCAAGAGAAAAAACTCATTGAGAGAGCCCCTTAATGTCTCACATTCTCATTTGAGTGGCTTCTCTTTGTCTATCTTATATGTTATGTTGATTTAGTTAATGTTAATGCTTTTGTTTTCATTAAATTAGAATTTTTAGCATACTAAAGTAGCATATACACCCATCATGTTGATGGTACTAATGATCAAAATTTAAACACACCAAAGCAAATATCCATGGCTATCACTCATGCCAGATAGTAATGATGACGAAACCAAGACCATGCACCAATGCAAATAAAATAGGTCCTAGTTAGACACTCTATGGGTAACTATGTAGGGACTCTTATTGTAGAGTTGGTAACATTATAACAAACTATTCCCCTTGGTATTCCCTTGGGAGGCTGACATGCTATATCCATGGCTTAACTACAAGGACTATGTATCTCTCACCATTACCCACGGCACCACCCTCACAAGGCTAACTTTAGAAGTTTTCTCCTATTTAATTCTTTAACAATTTATTAAGTTATCACTTATTAGAAACTCCCTAATACCAACCTAGGCTAGGACACCATAGTTGCATTAGGATCCCCTCCATCAACCTTACACTACATACCCATACTTATCACATGATGAGTGCTCATAGGCATGCATATTACCAACCCAACCCCAAATGAATATAACTCCACCAAAATACAAATGGGAGATTGAGCCTTTCAAGTCACCCAACAAATGCATGTGCATGTGCTTGTGTGTGGCACACCACCATCTTGAAGATCAAATACAAGGGCTAGATGAGAACACAAGCATAAATAACACTCAACCAAATAACAACTCAGGAGGACGGATCTTGTATGCATCCCAATATAACATAAAAAGTACAACAATGATCTCATCGACATCCTATGGATGTACCAAGTCCACGATCAATAATATGCCAAGAAAACTTGAGAAAACTAGATAGCACACAAATTGAGGTAAAAACCTCAAAACACAAAAACATAAAAAATAAAACCCATTTTGTCTTTGGGCACAAAAGCCATGAAAATCCAATAAAATTTGGGTTTCAACATTGTATGCAAAAATGGCCAACATAATAGTGTAAAAACCCAAACCCTCATCCCAAAAACTAAGAAAATGTTCATACCTGACCAACTGGGTAGAACCAACAGAAAAAAATGGAGGGGAACACTAGTTCTTAGCCTCTAGGAAAAAGCTACCAAAAACATATACAGAATCTAAGTTGAAACAAGAAAATGGGAGAGCCCTACTTGACAGCCAAAAGGACTAAAACAAAAAACAACTAGATAAAAGAAATAATCCATAGATACAACCAAAAATTATAGCAAAGAAAGGTCTCCCAAAGCTAGATCCAATGAGTCCATCCTTGCAAAGATCCCACCCCTATAGCTCTCATAATGAACAAAAAACCAATCCTCCAAAAAAGGGTTTCAAAAAAAGCTATCAAATTTCCAAACTACAAAAGTGAGAAGTGAGGAATTAAATTCCTCTTTCTGTACTTATTCACTTTTCAAGTGAATAATTGATTAGGAAAAATAGCCAGCTAGACTAGCTAGACTCTGAATTGACCCCAATGAAAATAGGCTATTCCTAGAAATAGAAATTCATCTATGGCAAAGCTGCCAAAAATTAAATTCAATAAAAATTAAAGCCCAAAAAACCAAAATCACATAAATTTCTTTCACAACTTTGATAGCAATGCGAACCTCTAAATGAACATACACACTCATAGGTCTAATCACATAATGCAAATGAGTTCAGATTTAATAGTCACCAAAAGGTTTAATTAAACAATTAAAATAGGGATACATCAACCATACAAGGACAACATTGGTAAAATATGAATAGTTTAATCACTATCTACAAGTGCCACTATTAGGGATATAAATCTTGCACATTAAAAATACATGATCAATTACGATTGCATATAATATCATAGTCGAAGCAATAAATGCATTAAATACCTAATTTTAACCATTTATTCAACTATACCAAAATAATCCATTTACATCACTCATGTTTGCATAAAACATAATGAAGCAAGAATGAAGTAAATATCCATTGCATAAAATCCATCACATAATAGAATTAGATAAATGTCCAAAATACTAGATAACTAGAAATCATCATAGACCTACTATCATCTCAAAATAGCATCAACATGTAGATATGATAAATTGAAAAGCATAAGAAGATAGCGTCTATGGTACCCAAATAAAAGTATAACATCTGACCCTCAAGTCATCTCAACTATAGAAACAATAACATGAGTACAAGTATCTCTCAAATCAAAATAAATAATGTACAGATTGCAAACACGAAAGGTACTACAAGTGCCTTATCTATTAGGTAGTCCCATAAATTGCACACATACATCCATGATACCAATGACATATTCCATACATCAAGATATTAGATCTATCCTATAAGTTTTTGAATTAGACATTATTGTTCATAAAGACCTCATACTCATGAGATATCCTTCTCAAATAACCAGCATTCCTGTCAAATATATCAAGCATTTACTAGGCTCTTTTCCCCAACAACAAAACGTACAAGACATACAAATTTAAGGGGTTGTCAAAGGATTTAAGTTCTTTGTCCCTAAGCCACAAAATATTGCAAATTATAGAGATAAGAGACAAGAATCGGAATGAAACTAAGTCAATGTTCATTGTATTCATTTCTTTGAAACTACACATTCAAGATGCATGTAAATAACTCATCAAACCACTAAATAGACTAGAACTACCTATATTAGCTTTATTACTATTGTTCATATAAGAGAGATTGTTGAAGAATGGTGGAAACCAAACTAAGAGCTTGCTCAAAGACCTTGGAAACCAACTAGTTGGTATCTTAAACTAATTAGAACCAACCCTTATGATGAGAGAGAAAGAGAAAGATATACAGAAGGAAGAAGAAGCCATATTTGATTTGGAAGTTACACATGTCCACTTGAATCTCCTTCCATTGTTGCTACAAAGATTCTCTCTTCTCTCTACAACCAAAAACTAAAGCGAATCTCATCATTTAATGTAACAAACTTGAAATATCTCTTCCTAATGATTGAAAATCCTTACTCTAATAAAATATTAGATATGCATCTAAAATGCTTATAAAATCTTCTACTAAATAGATTTAGAGGCAAAAAAAATCACTAACTACATCCTTAATGCCTTTGGAGCACATCCAATTCATCATTTCACCAAAAATCAAATCTAAACTGATAGAACAAAATGTGGTTGAAAAATAGGCACCTAGTATAAAACCTTGAATAGCTCAAACATAATTATTTCTATGCAAAAACAAACTCTAAATCTGGAAATTTCACTCTGAGAGCTTTCTGACAGTATATGATAATCCTATGTTGACTTATCAAAAACACCCTGAATATCCATTTGAAGATTAGGTTTAGAGACTGACTTGCAAGTCTAAATTTCTTTACAAATGCAAAAATTTAACCTTTTCTAAAGTTTAAAAGGCCTTATGCATTTTCAAAATCAAAACATAGTAATTAAATATTTTTTTTTGAACCTAATTTTTCCCTTCAATTATGCATCTGGGTCAACTCAAATTTGACCCCTGTACCATGTGGCAGCACATGGTTGGCCCATCTTTGCTTTGTCACTACCACCTAGGTGCCATGTGGCACCCTCTAAATTGATCACTAGTCTACCACTTATCACCTAACATGCTGGTATATGGCAACCACCCATTGGACCTCTATGCACAGTCATCTTGCCACATCATCTACCTATTGGGAGCCCTACTGCATCATCACCATGTGGCATCATTTGATTCATTGATCCTACTTGATGCCACATCATAAACCACTTGGGTCCACTCCCACATGTCACAACAGTGGTTGCCTGCTTTCCTTATCTTCCCTACATCTTCATAATCTAGGGAAGTGCAAATCGTTAGATCTAACATATGTCATGATCTTGTGAGTTGCTTCTAGAATTTTCCACATCATCATTCATTAGCACATGTCAACACAACATTTCCCTACTTTTCTTAATGACCTTGCATCTTCATTTTGTAGGGAAGCATGGGTCATCAGATCCTATCATGTATTGCCATCTTGAGAATTGATTTTTAGGCTACCACATAATACATTCTCCTCAATTTCCATGCCAAGTGTTGCCTTGCAATTTTCCCATATAGATTCCATGTATCCACTTCTAATTGGTTGAATTGGTCTGGTCACACTACAAGTTAGACTACCACCTAGTTTTGCGCATTATTGAAAACATCACTGCATGCACCCTTTAGTTGTGTGGCTTGGCTCCACATGCATCTACTTAATCTTGTGTCTCAAAAAGGACACAACCTTAAAGACAACTTAACAAGAGACTACTCTCTTATTTAAAAGGCAATGAATCTCTTCAACCCATGAATGTGGGACTAAAAACACATACTTTATTTCAAAAATAATGGTATTGAAGCTTCACAATCAATTTCAAACTTCTCTTCTACATGGGCTTGGTATCCCTTGAAAGAATCCAAGAGTTCTTTATTTTCCATACCTCTCATTATTCTATTCTTATTCAAAAATTCATTTCATGGCTTGATTCCTCCCTATTTTTTCAGCAAAGGAGCTAATAGAACGTGGACAAAACCTCCATCTCATTGATCCTCAAGGAGATTGGAGAGTATGGTCATGGGACATATTTGGTTGTAGGGAAACATTTCTCTAGAGTTAGGTTGATTTTGAATGAAAATACAAAGGATTTGGTATGAGTTAGGGACCCCCTATCCTTCCTATGGTGCACTCAAAAACTAGGTGGTGGGAATTAATGAACTCCTCCACTCCCTGATTAAAACTAGTACCTCTCAAATTTCTTTTATCTCCAAAAAATACCATACATATTTGCAATTTACTTAGTTCATAGCCTGTGCTTTGGCCTCTTACACATTTTTTTTTATTGTATCCCCTTTTTCCTTATCAGCAACAATGTAATATAAGAGAATCAAAAGGGCAGGCTGTGGGTAGTGATTTTCTATGCTCTATTTCCATTCATTGAAGAACCATTGATAATCAATAGTTTATGAACTTCTACATCTCCTTTCTCACTTTGTTGAGTGTTTCAAATATTACAAAACTGGTTTTGGGAGTTTTCTTATATCACAACTTCATTGATGGCTCAACCATTGTCCCTTCCATATGAACAAGATGTTTAATAGATTCTAGGGACATAGGCCATAAGATACTTGGTATAGACTTGGGTGCTTCTTTCCTATAAAAAAATGCCCCTTTCTTCAACGTAATATCCTCATTTGATGTGGCCAAGCTTCTACCATGTTGTAGATTTTATGGGATTGGCATCACAAACCACCCCCACCCCACCCACCACCCAACCCCCCCATCACCCCCCCCCGTCCACCCCCCTCCATTGTACTTAGTGAATGAAGTTTAATGTTGAAAGCTCTAAAACATTAACGTGTAGCACAAAAATGAAATGGTGTCTTAAGGAGATCAATTTTCTTGGCTTGACTTCCTAACATCAATCATGGATGGTATCTTTTTGATGCAATATAAACATGACAATCAATTTTGGCCACAAATCTACCAATTTTCCAAGTTCTTTATTCAGCTATTCTAGTTTCATCAAAATTAATAACATCCATGATAACACCCCCTCTAAGCATTTAGGCCAAAGAAATCTTGCAAGCATACAAAGATGTCTTCAAGTTATTGTACCATTGTTATAAAAAAATGAGAACTCTATCATTTGCCCTCATCCAAACATCAGACCTTTCATTTTTTTTGTCAAACTTTATATTATTATCAATTATAAAAAGAACCCATTTTCTTTTAAGGCCAAAGTAGCTTTTCTTGCATAACAACATTGGGTCCATTCTCCTAGATATTTTAGTCCACAAGTACAACTTTGCAATCTAATAAAATCAATTGGGCCCCAAAGTGGTTCCGGCTAAAAATTTTAGTTTTGAAACAACAGATATTTCAAACTAGCTTATGTAGCCCATCATATTGATTAAAATCAAAATTGATCGTTGAAGAATTAATTTTTAAACTCAATTTCTAGCCTTTTGCAAACTACCAATTTTTTGCCAAGGGGTCCTCTGATTAGCTTTAAAAACTAACCAAAACACCTGACTAAACCTTGAAATTAGACACACTAATTATTTTTTCAACCTTCTCTTACCTTATCAGATCTTACCTGATGATGACGTTAGATTCAAAAGATATTGACTATCAAAGTTACCTTCTCAGAACTGCCTATTAGAAAACATGCTAGAAAATAATAAAATGACACTTGAGAGCATGAAAATTGGAGAATTAGTTCACTATCATGAGGAGAGTGTAAATATATGGTTTGGGCTCATGAAAAATAACAAGACACATTTGGAAAGCATTCAAAGTAGGATACTTGGATTTCAAGAACTTGGAATAGTAGTAGAAAAGTGATTTTTGCAAATGGAATAGACCTGGGAAAGTTTGCAAATGAATTAGTCAAGACTTGAAAACTAGCACACCTAAAGAATGTTTAGAGTAGAACATAGTGGTAAAATTCATTTGGTTGAAAAAATCATAGATTTAGAGTTATGACATCCCAAATAGGGGTACTGATCAATCTGCATTTCTTAACACCAGTAAAACTTTAGAAATTGCATTTGGAATCATGTTTGAAAACTATTCAAATGGGATTTTTATAGGCTCAAATCTGAAGCATAAAATTTTTTTGACCCCTAGAATGCAATGAAAAATGAATTTTCTCATTTCATTCAACTAGGTCAGAGTTATAACTGGTCAAACAGGGCCTCCTAGAATTTTGAACAATTTGCATCAACATGACAATAATAAACAACCAAATTTGAGGGATTCAAAACCTAGTCAAAACATGTCAAGATGACTCAAAATTTGAAATATAGGTTCTCTAATATGTTCATTAAATTCTCCCAAATTGGTGAATCATGAAACATTATTGGGTGTGAGATATTCAAATGTAAACAATGCTTCCTGTCACTATTTGACACTTCAGCAAAAATGCAGATTTGAGCATTGCTCAAAATGGAACTTCACAGAATGACTCAGAATGGAAATTTATCTTCACAAGAAGCATGGATATACTAAATTCAAAGTTTTATAAATATTAAACACTTCATAGGCCTCAATAGGACAGTTGGGTACACATGCATTAAATGCACTTATAGGGCTCAATTTTTAGGATGGTACTCAAAATCAAGGCCTCAATTTTGAGTCCCAAAACATACTATTTGTGGGAATTTGAGATCATAATCAAAGTAGAAAATCTTGATTTATGTTGTAGTTGATTTTCAACATTTGAATCTATTAGCTTTGTAAGTCTTCCAAATGCAAGCATATGATTTGCACTTGAACTTGAACTCTATGCATTAGTGGATTATGATCTTTCTTAATGTCCCAACACACTTCAAAAAACACACATTCAAGTTCCATGGACATACTTGACAATGTTCTAAGACCCAAGACAAAATTTCTCTTTCTATGCCTGCTCCTAATAGTTGTATCACTTGAGTAACCAACAAATTTATTCAAAGTCTCCTAAATTAATTTATAAAAAAATAGTTTGTTTTAGATACCTTTTACAATTTACCCAATATATCTCAATTTTAATATAAGTTCCTTTGAACTATTAGGTAGGTCTACTACATTGCCACACTTAAATTAGGCCTAATTACCCTAACTTTGTAAAGAAACTCCTAAAACGTACTTACTCTATGATCCCCAAACCATAAAACAGTCTTGATTTGTGATGTAAATCAATACATTTTCAAGTTTTTATGAGTAGTCACATTCAACTTCACTTCCATGTACCATTTTAAATTTTTTATGAGGAGTCACACTTAGCTTCACTTCCATATACCAAATAAGCCTTTTTAGTTGCTCTAGCCTAGGGTCTTATGGAATTCAACCTTCTAATCAACATCAAACCAAATAAATGGAGCCAACACCTTCAAATAGACTTATGTGAACATATTCTAACAAGTATTCACTCACTCAAGTCATATTTAGCCTTCAAGTATTCAACCCCAATCCCTAACCTTCTCATTTATAACACTCCCTCATATTTCTAATAATGCTCTTTATTGTTTTATATTGCTTATTGGGGGCTCAAAATTCTCAAATTGATGATGTAACACTTTTTGGCACTAACTTTGGCCTAGAGAGCTATGTGGTATCATATTTTATACACCTATCAAGTTTACAATTTTAATTGAACTCATGTTGTATCATTTTTGTTCCTCTTATGTTATTTTTGCTTCTATATTTGGGCACCCTTTGTAGGTTGAGGTTAGGAGGAAAGTGAAAGAAATCAGCAAGAACAACCAAATGAAATAAGGTATTAAATAGAAGTTAAGTTTATATTTTCAAATTTATTATGAATGAACATATACATGTACTCAATATTCATGAATATTTACTAACTTGTTCTTTATTTGCATAAAAAATTGGACTTTATAGAGGTAATGAATGCACTGAACACTGTTGATGTCCAAGACAGAGAAGAGGCAATACTTTCATATCTTCTTTCAATTCAATTTCATCACTGTGTCATAACATTTTATGTTTTTTTTAATCCAATAAATTGTTAAAATTGCCTCTTCAATGGTGTTGCCTCCTATTAGTATAGGACAAGCATATTAGGCTATGGTGTGCATTTATTCTATATACATATTAAATAACTATATTTACAAATGTGTGCATGTATTTATTAGTTTTATAGTACTAGGGTAAAAGTACAATATTGTGTCACCCTTTTACAAAAGAAAAGGATAACAACATAAAAATTGTTAAACTTCAATAACATAAAAGTGATATTTGTGTTTTATATTTTAAGATGGGGTAAACTAATGAAATATATATAAGTGGATTAATATTAGACCTAATTTTTATTTTTTATTTTAAAAATACTATTATTTTAAATTTTAAATTCCCTTATTTGAAATGCTCAAAAAATATTGTAAATCAAAGGTTATAGCTCCCATCACAAAATTAAATGTATATAAACATTTTTTTTCCTAATTTTAAAGTATGTTTTAAATGACATATGTAGCTACCACTATCAAAACTAAATATTTTATTATGATGTATATTTTTCCTATTATAGTTATTTAAAATTTGACTTTCTAGGAATTAACTATTTTTAGTTCCCACCATCTTTTCCTTAGGAAATCTATGTCAATCAATAAATAACTTATAGATCTATCTAGTGATAATGTTTTGTTGAAGATGGATTCTAATTTTAGATGATGATGATGATGATGATAAAAATACTCACTATCTACTAGTACCTCAAGTAGTGGGAAAAGCTATTTAGAGCACATGTACTAAGAAACAAAATTTAGAGGCATCTTATGGGATCTTAAGGGGTCCTGATGTCTCTTTCGACACACTAAGACCCATCATAACCCCATTTGATACATTAGAGTCAACAAGTCTGTTAGGCCTCACCCTGACCTGTCATAGCATAGACCTTTTACTACATTTTGATATTCAAGACTTAAATGGACAGTAGATTGTTTTACATATTGATTTTGATATTGCAGTATTATTTTACATTATGAACCTATTATTGTGTATGAAATGATTGAACACATATGGATGCAGTTTTATGACATGATACTATTAGATTTTGATGCGATACAAAATGTTAAATTGACTATGATGATTTATGATTTGTAGATAAAAGTTAATTTGATTATGATGCTTTATGGGATGAATGATTATAATATGCAAATAAATGTTAATTTGATAATGATGACTTATGACATGTAGATCTTGATATTTTAACATTTTGAATGGAATAATTGAAATGACTAGGAAAGGGAAATTAATTTGAATTATGTTAATATGGATATTATTATATGCATTGATGTTATATATGTTTATATGACCCCTTGGACTATTGATGCTTGAGTTTAATGTGCAGGGAGTGGAACCATGGAAATTCTTGGGGGAAACAAGTTCCAAACCTATGTGAACATAGTTTAACCAAGATGAATCTTTGGAAGATTCAAAAGCCTCATTATGAAAGCTTCTTTTTTTTTTGTAATGTAGATTTCTTTGTATGGGGAAATTTAGATGCATTAAGGACATGTTGTGGTGGGGTGAATGCATTTTAATGTGTGTCACTTGACACTTGTAATTGTCTATGTATTGATGACATGTCACTTAGAGTGTTGGTCACAAGGTCACTTAATCTTAGTCCTTTTCTTTTCTGCCCATTAATGTTTAAGTACACCCACTTGGGAGAGAGTGTTAGGATGGGTCACCATCATGTTGATTTTCGAATTCAAACTTGTCAAGAATTTTAGGGGGCCTAAATGGGATCCTAAAGTGTCATATTATTGAAAATAAGCCACCCTAATGGCAGTATAACATGTTAGGGGCCTAAATTAAACCATTTTAGTGATTATCTAACTTAGGGGACCCCTTAAACAAAGCCCTCTTGAACCAATTCAAAATTTTGAGTTTCCCTGTGAGAGTAACCTCACCATTCCACTTGGTCAACTTTCTTATTTTGAAGGAGAAACAATGTAAGAAATGGGAGGTTTGATGTTCCTACTAAAAAAAAGGGTTAGTAGAGAGCCTTTTTAGTGGTGGGGTGACAAATTAGTGGGTTTTTCACACACTCTCTAAGTTTAAAGATAGTTAGGTTTTGGAGAGTGATTAAGGAAGCTCTACTACAACCATCATTAACTTATCTTCGACCAAGGTTGGTGTCTCAAAACATGTTTCTTTTCTTTCATTCTTTTAGCATGGCAAAGTAAATCTAAAAGTGTGGAGGATTTTTCAATGGAATATGCATTATGCTGTGAATCTTGCATTGTGGATTAAGGCATTGTGTTGTGGAAATGTGAATGTGCTATGTTTTCTTGAGGATTTTCTTTGGGTTTTTCTTTCATTCTTAATTGGTTTTCTTGTTTGGATTGGAATGTGAATGTGATCATGAATGTGAGGGCTTCACTTGCCCTTTTGGGAAGGGAGAGAAGTCCAGGGTGAAGGGCATAGTTGGGCTTGAAACATAGTTGAGGACCTTGGAGTATGGGCTCCATTGTATGCCATTTTCATTCATGTCTTTCCTTGGGGGTGATAAGGGAAAAATGGTGAAGAAAGGGAGTAAATGAAGTATGGGTTTCAAGGAAGCTATAATTGTTGGTAGTGTGTTTTGGAGGATGTTTATGAAAGCCCCAAAAGGGCATGATATTTTTTTTATTTGTGAAGTCTTGAAAGGGCATGAAATTTGTTTATTGGAGATATAATATGATATGGAAAACTTCCTTTTGAAAAGCCCACCTTCACCCTATAGTTAAGGTTCCATTGGTGAACCATTGTGAAATACCTTGGGATGGGATTCTTGAAACTTGAAATTTGATTTTCATGCATTTGTAAGCTTGGTGTGAAACCTAGTTTGGATCTTGATTCCCCTGCTTAGTGGGTGGCTTTATAGAAGCTTAGGATGGGAGGTGAGCCTCCATGGTTCCATGTGTATGTGTGTGTGTGTTATGTGTAGGTTTGGAGTAGATGCAACCTTTGAAGGTATTAGGATTTCACCCATGTTGTGTGGAAAAGATCCAACTGTGTAAAGAAAAATCAATGTTCATGTCATCTTAAGTGGGTTGTGATTTTGAAAGTCTATATTGTTATTCCATTATGATGTAAGGAGATTGTATCATTGTTATCATCTGAAATCGTGGAAGGAAGGATTAAGAAGTTGTATGCATATATTTTTTTACTTATAAGGAAAAAAAGATCACTTGAAATTTGATGTGTTATAAAAATATTAGTATGAGTTGTAAAACGAGACTTGTATCATTGTTTATCATCTGAAAATTGTGGAAGAAAAAGTTGAAAGGTTGTATGCATAAAATTTACTTGGAAGGAAATCTTCCTTGTGAAATTTGATGTGTTATGAAAGAAAATTTGTAAGATTTTCCTTCTTCTATGGTTATTTGTAGATTATTGGTAGAAATAGTTTATAAATTCTATATAGAAGAATACTTTTGGGTGTAATTGATCAATCTGAAACATAGTTGTATGCTTGCAAGTTTATGTGCACTAAATAAAATGGAAGAAAAATGCTATGTTGATAGCTCATTTTATATGCATGATTATCTCTTCCTTTGGATTCTAAGATCAAATAAAAATCCTAATAGATAACACCATCACTCCATCAACACATTCACTAAAATTTCATAATGGAATGAAATGAAGCTTGCTTGAGAAGGGAAAAAAAAATGAATAATGCAATCTATGAGAAATCTTGTTGTAAGTATACTTTTACTCTCTGGAAAATGTATGGGGAAGAAAAATTATTCCTTCCCCATGATATAGAGTAATAAACTAATATTCAAAGTATTCTCTAACATCTAGCACACCAAATAATATTAAAAGAATACACACACACACACACACATAATCATAACAAACACCTATCCTATAAGTTGCAAAATAGGACTCATATGAAAACATGTGACTCCTTATGTCACCATCATACCCATTTTCAATATAAAAATATATATGTAAATAAAAGTAAGCTAAAACAAGCATATCCTAAGTCCTTGATGGGATGGAAAAAGAAAATAAATATATAAAAAGAAAATAAAAGTACCTAATACTTGTGCCAAAATAAATGGATAACATTATACAGATAAACTCAGCGAAAAAAAATGTTTTCCAACCCATAAACTTAGGTATCCATGACATATTCTCCACTTTGAGTTGTTAAAACCAAGAAATTTGATCCCTTTGTGTTCTGACATGCTTCCCTAGGTGCCTAGCATGGTTGGTTAGTGTGTAGAATTAACCCCTTACTTTATCTCTTTTCCAACATCCACTTAGGATGATGGGACAATTCTAGGCATTGATTTTTGTGTGCTACCTAGATTTACAAATAAAACACACAACCATTTTTTTAAAAAAATAATTAATTATTCTACTAAGTTAATACATGCTACAATGATCAAGTTAAGGAATGATGATATAGGATTAAAGTGAGAATTGAATACATATCATTAAGATGTAGGGTTGACATCTCCACATATTGTATGGGTTCAATCCCCTAAGTCTTAATGCTATGAAAACATTTAGCTCTTGTTGAAGGAGTCGATCAATTGAACATTAGGTTCAAATTACAAGGGTACGTCATTAAGTTCAAGATACATTTTAGGGATTCCATGTTCTTAAGTCGACTATGATGCTATCCCCTTTTACACTAGACTAGATCAATCTTTAGGAGAGTCTAATTTTGTATTTAAGGGTCAAATTATCATAGTGTACTAATGCTTAATCTAGATATTATCATGACTCATTTTGAACTAATTATAATGTTAGAGAGTTTATCATTAACTATTTACAATATCTATCTCATCTTCTATTATAACCTAACCCATCATATTATGTTACCTAGCTAGCTCGAGTTATAATATTTCCCGATCCACTAACCACCTTCTAGGTTTAAAATTTAAATACAAAATATCCTGATACTATAATCGCCATGTAAACTATATTCCAATGAAAGAACTATAAAATTTCTAACTAATTCATTTCCAAGCCTACTTTTCACTTAATTTTTAAGAGAGCATTTATCCAACTAATACTAGTCTTTAACACAAGAGCTTTCATCCCTGATGCAACTTTGAGCATACTAAACTCCTAATCAAATCCATAGTATAAATCTTGAAATCATTACCAAAAAAATTTCCTTGATAAGATATAACATAATCAATTATGCTCTACTATAGAGTAAACCTTTGAAAACATATTATAAACATCTTACCACTTTCCATTATGAAGACACAACTTTTTCATAAATAAAGACACTATTCACTAACACTAACTTCAAATATAAATTTTATAAAACATAAATTTAAAACTAACATTATCTTCAAACTAACTTACCTTAATATTCTAACAACCTTAACTTTTCTAACCCTTCAATCTAATTTTTTTGTTTCCCTGGTAAAATTCCATTCATATCACATGAACAATATATGTGTGTGTGTGTGTGTGTGTGTGTGTGTGTGTGTGTGTGTGTGTGTGTGTGTGTGTGTGTGTGTGTGTGTGTGTGTGTGTGTGTGTGTACATATATGTATATATATACATACATGTATATATATACATGTATATACATGTATGTATATACATAATATATGTATAATATATGTATATATATATGTATATATATAATATATGTATATATATAATATATGTATAATATATGTATATATATAATACATACATACATACATACATATATATATGTTACTAATTTCTAACTTTTTTAATAACCACTAATCCAATTTAATTTAACTAGATTATTTACTTATATACATATATATACATACATTTATACACACACACACACACACACACACACACACACACACACACACATATATATATATATATGTTTGTGTATATATATATATATATGTTTGTGTATATATATATATATATGTACATACATATAAATATACATACATATACATATATATATACATATATATATATATATATATGTATGTATGTATGTATATATGTCACTAATTTCTAACTTGTTTAATAGCCACTAATCCAATTTAATTTAACTAGATTATTTACTTACTAACACTAACAAATATCTCAACATCAACACAACTAGCTTACTAGCTACTAAAATATCAAATACAAAATCATAAAACTAACTAACTCTAACCTCTAACACATTCTAACATCTAACCCCTTACTCCTACTAATCCTTAATAACATCTAATTATAAAACCATGACATAATACTAACCAAACACTTAACCTTAACTTACTAACCCAAATATTTCAATCTTTCAATCAAATCCCCAAATTTTGATCCTGTTATCTCTTACCCCTATCAATTTTCACCCATAATTCACCTAATTTTACCTTTTCCAACTAACCCAAGCCAATGCCAATCCTTAGTTATTTCAAACTTCCACTAGTCCCAAGTTTAATACTAATTATCTATCCTTAGTTTTTAAATTTAACTTATTTAATCTGCCACAACTAACAAGCATGCCTAAACCCCATACCCTTACCCTACTATCCACTAGCACAAACATAAAATTCAATTCTCCCCAACCCCTAAATATTGTGGGCCACATACCATATCATGGGTTTAACTCCTTCCTTCACAAGAAAATTTAAGAACATGATTTCCTCCACTGAGAAAGGTGCCAAAGAATGAGATCTGCCCTCAATTAGGCATATGTCAGCACATTGTCGGGGAAGGAATGGAAGAGGTGGGGACCACCTTCCCTCTTTATTGCCTTGGCATGCAAAATGCTTCCCTTACTAAGTCTATGATTTTACTTTAAAATCCCACTTTCTTTTCTTAATTTGACACACCCAAGTCAAGGTGCTTCCCTCCCAAACACTTACCTCGCATCGATTCCCAAGGTGAGTGGTAAGGGTCGAGGTGGGGAAAAGGCTTAGAATTTGATAGAGTGGAGCCCCTTTCACACTCCCAACATCTTTTCATATCTAGACACCGCCCTTCTTAAGGTTTTGAAATGATGTTAGGTGTATTGCAAGGTTACCCTCCTTTGGTTGGGTGAGCTTCACATGAGATTGTCTAAGATTATTTAATTATTATATGTATTTTTTTTTGTTATTTGATTTGTTGAGGTGACCTTTAAGTCCTTGCCATAGGTCTTCTTCCCTATACTTGGTCTCATTTTATTTTATTTTTTTAGTTTTATATTTGTACATTTTGTTTATGCTATATTATTGTTTCACATTCTTTTTGCTAAATCATTTCAAAGATTCTTGGGATTATTCTTTTGATTATTTTAATGAATTATAATAGGGAGTGGGATATTTTTCCCACTTCCATTCAAATTCCAAAGAGCTAAATGTGCATGTACAGGATTAATTTTGTATAGAAGTTTATCTATTCTCTTCATCTTCTTAATTTAACTATATTTCTACTTTTATGGTTTTGGTGTTGCATTGAAACTATTTGCTTCCAATGTCTATATCTAATAAGGTGGCTTTATTTTTAAGTCACTTTAGAGATAAATTCAACTCATGAGATACATTTACAAAAAGAAAATATATTTCAATTAAACAATACTTTGATAATCCATTATCTTGATTTGTTTCTTGATTCAATGAACATAATATAAAAATATATATACATTTCTTAGGTATCAACTAGATGGCTATCCTAGAAATGAATCATTTCTATATTCCTAATTATGATGCAATAGTCTCTCTCTTTCATTACATCTAAATGCAAAATGTAGAATTTTACAATGCAATCATGTATGATAATGTCTTCCAAATTCTTCATTTCCTTTAATGGGTTATTGCTTCACAACAATGTACATAAGATGATAACCTCACCTTTGCAATACTATACCATACAAAAGGACACAAGTGAAGGGTTCAACTTTTTCCATGTAATATACAATAACATGGGTAACTATTTCATCCTTTCAACTACATTACCAAATGACACATTCCTTCCATTGCGACAACATGAGTGAGATGGAGAGAGGTTCTCCACTATGTATATAATGCAAAAAGTTTCCTCCTTCAAGAAGCATCTAAGAGATGACCATTCCAAGCTTGTTTCCATTGCTCCCTTGAATATAACATCTACAAGTACATCACAAAGGAACAATAAAAAAGACCATGGGTGCTCTCCACCCAACCATAGGCCTCCAAAGAGACCACCCCCATGCTAGGGAAACAAGGCTCAAATCGGGTTACACATACAATCTTTCAAATGCATAAACATTACATTTCAAAACTTGAACAATTGCCTCCCAAGGATAATGTACAATGGTTCACCAATGGAACCATAAACATAGGGAGAAGGTGTGCTTCAAAAATGGCAATTTTCCATATCAAACAATATTTGTAATAAAAATTTCATGCCCTTTTGGGGCTATCACAAATCAAAAATTTTCATGTCCTTTTAGGGCTTTCTCAAATCATCCTCCAAACCCACTACCATCAACTGTAATTTCTTTGGAACACATACTCCATAAATTTCCTCTCTACACCATACTTCCCTTATCACCTCCAGCATGATATGAATGATTATGGCATACAATGGAGCCCGTACTCCAAGGTTCTCAAATACATTTTCAAGCCCAACTATGCCCTTCACCCTGGACTTCTCTTCCCTTCCCAAAGGGTGAGTGAAGCCCTCACACCCATAAAAACACTCATGCACAAATCATGGAACTCAAGAATAAAAAAAATAAGAGAACAATGAAAACCCAAACTCCATGCTCATTACAACACAACACAACACAACAAGCTACAAGATGATATCCTTTATTTCTTCTTACAATGGCATTCTCCTTACCTACATACTCATGAATGCAATACCAAGATTCAATTTCAAAATGGAATTAAACTAACTACATGGTAAGAACACCATTCAAATATTTACATGTATACTACATCAAAATACAATGCCATGAAACCTACTCACAACATGAACTCACACCCCTACATGCTCATGAATGCAATATCATTATGCAAGTTTTGAAGAAAAATAATACTTGGGCAAGAAGAAACCAACCTTGAACCCTTTTTGCAAAACGAAAATGAACGGTTTTAGAATAGCTCCCTCCAAGCTTCCAAAACCTAAGTGTCTCTAAAGTTAGAGAGTGGGTAGACAGCCTACTTCATCCCCAATCCTCTAAAAAGGATCCCAAAACCCCAACTATCTAAAAATGGTCTTAATATGAGATGCCTCTTCTTAGACCCTTTTATCCTTCTAAAATTGTAGCCTTGACCAAGTAATAGAGTGGAAGAAGTCATGTGACACTCCAATTTTCGAATTACTTTGAAAGTGACTTGTTTGGAGGGTTCCCAAGATCATCTAGGTCTACTAAAGGTTAGGTTTAGACCCCCAACCCATACTATTATCATGTGGGCACTTATGTTTCACCATGGTAACCCCCTACGTCCACTTTTTGATCCTCAAAAGTTAATGGAAAGTTGGAATTCGAACTTTAATGGATAGGGACTTATCCTAACACTTTTCAATGTGAGGTTAACTTGGATACTATGTTGGGGTTATGTTTAGGTTAGGTTATTTTCCCAAAACCCTAAATGCCAAGCCATTTCCATGTGGAAAAAACTAGTTTCAAGTGACACAAACACAACATATAACATTTAAAATGACCTTTCCCCATGCATTCCACTATTACCCACATACCATTCACATTACGAAATAAAAATAATTACAAAGAGGTTTGAATCCTTCCACATATCCAACCTCAGCCATGTCATGTTTCACATGGGTTTGAGCCTTGGTCGCTTATTAAATCCCATGATCAAATTCCTGCACACTAAACTTGAGCATCAGTAGTCCAAGAAAATCATATAAGAAATATATAAACAATTACAATAAATCACTTTCATATTCAACATTAGGCTTGCATATTTTATCATTTCCAATTAACCTTCCCTTTTTAATCATTTTCCTATAAAACAATCAAAACATTAAAATACCAATCCTTGCATATCAAATTGATTCTTATGTAACATGGTTAGATTAAAATTCTGAATAACCTCATAATCTATTTTCTTTCATAGTGATGAAATATTGAATTTATGACTATTAAGTTACAAGGCATGTAAGTTGGATTCGTTTGCATATCTAAATCTATCTGTTGGTGCTAATTTTTATTCGAACATTAAAATTGACATTAAAGTATTTATAAAATTCAATTTCCATCAAAGCAATTGAAATAATTTAGAACATGGAATGAAATCATTAAATATATCAATTAGGTTCTAATAAGTGTGAATCATCAAAATGCTGATCTTAAAATGACATAACCCTATAGTCTTGAAAGTTTATCAAAATATCAAATTAAAAGTACCATAATGTAATTATGTCATCTATACTATGGCAGCTCAGGTGAGGCCTCACATCCTACCCCCCCCCAGGCATGAACCTCCTCCTAGAGTTCATCAACAAGGTCCAAGTACTATGATCTTATCTTGGTTGCATTTGCAAAGTTTGTCCCAACTTAAGTCTTCTACTTATGGGTGCTAATAGACCAATATTTTCCTTGCCAAGGTTAATTTGATAAAAAAATTATGCCCTTACTTAAGTTTCTTAACATAACATTTGCCTATAGACTTAACAAGTATAAAATACAATCTATATCTATGCTAATAGAGGTTTTAAGGAGTTTGACCATTTTTATTTTACAAAATGTAATAGGGTGGTGTCTTAGAGGTCTTGTCTAGTAACTTTGCAATGCAAAAAAAAATGTTTAATAGTGCACTAATTTTTAAGACGGTTTGTTAAGGATCCTCCTCGGTATGGTCATTTCAATACAATATTCTTTCTGACACAATCTACAAGAAAATTCCTTCTAGTAAATAAAGGTACAATTTTATAAGAAAACAACACAAATGTGGCCACAATGGTAAATCCTAATTAAAACATGACATGTCTCTGAGGCACAATGGAACCAAAAATCATGAAGTCTAGCTAAAATAAATACATCAATTTCACATTGTTGACAAAACATATAAATGCAAGATTTGCAACAAAGAACAATCAAGAATTCACATTAAATACCAATTTCATAGAAATAATATGGCCATACCAAGGTTCGCTAATGGAGATGAGGAAAAGCTATTGCTTTATTGAACTGATGGCTTAGAAAGGAGTCCCATATCCCTTATGTCTCTGAGTACTTCATCAATAGATTTTGGTTTAATCAGGTGCACTAACACATCTTACACAAGGTTGCAATTTATTTCATATGTTGAAATGTAATGGGTTAGGTTCCTAGTGTTGAAACTGGCTTTGCTAATAGTTGATCTTAGAAGAGAACATATTCTTAGGCAACCTTGCCATTGAAATATCCTTTATCAATTATTCAATTTAGCATCCTATCCTTGAGGGAAAGCATTAGATCTATAAAGTATCATGTAATTTATTTATGAAACCTAGATTCCCAATTTGAATTGTATCCAAATGGATGCACCTGATTATGTAATTATCCATACTTATTATTGTATATTACACGGTTTCTTTTATGTGATGAACAATATATATATTATTCAACATGTACATTGAGATCATGAATCCTAGATAAATAATATCCATTTAAAGTTAAGAGTTCTATATGATGGTGTGATAAGTAACAATCATGCTAAGGAATCCAATTATCGATTACATCATATGTCTAATATAGGAATATCACACTTGCACACTTACAAATTTGACTATGCTACACAATGGTGTCTCGAATTGATTATTGTTTAGTATCATAGCCCCTATAAGAAGATGATAATTCCTCTACTATATATATAAGGTAATCCATGACCACCTTAGTATTAGTCATTTGAGGTCATTTTTTGCTGATATCTACGATGCAAACAAATTTTAATATTACACTTTTATTCACATCTAGGATATTGTTCTATACAGTTCACCTCATCACATTTTGATAATTATTAGATGCCCATTAACAATTATCATTTTCCACACCAACTAGATACTATACTTTTATAAAACCTTGATACTTTCTACATTATTATTATTATTAATGTATAATATTTGATCATTGTTTCACTAGAACTGCATAGTAGGGTAGCTATTCATAACCTTATAGTTTTCTTCTTTTTGTTATGCTCATCGATTTTGATTAAAAGAATTGTGTCAATCTAAAGGGGCAACTCAGTTCTGAAGATTTCATGAATTTTTACTTAAGTTTAAACTATCATTATAAGTTATAAATCCACTAGACCCTTTCAATTCTTGGTATGTCCCAAAGATTTCTTTATGTGTAACACGATCATGGTTCACATAGGTCTTATAGCTAGCAAGGTATGATACTAGTTTTCTCATTATCATGTTATTGACTGATTGTAATTTCACATGCTCAACAGTAGTTCTACTTACTTGCATTTTAACCGTTGGAGGTTTAGAATAATAACAGTATGACTAAATAACATTCCCCTTTAAGGTCTACAACTTATTATTTTTTTCTCTAGAAGAAAATATGCATTTATGGAGAAATTTTCTTTGGAGGAAATGCTATCTTTTGTAATAAATAATAATAATAATATTTATTTATTTATATATATAATTTTTATATTTTATTTTTTAAACTATACTTGTTACTTTATGGTGCCTAGTACTATACATAATTCATAATTCTTTGGGCAAAAAAATTTTTCTCCTATTTTATCATGCCTTATTTAAATAGGCATATTGTAACCTCTAAGCGAGAGTATATGGTATAAGATAGCTTGTACTGTGACGTATAATGAAATAGGTTATTCTTGTGGTAGTATTGAGCTATAAGGGTTTGTTTTGCAATTACTGGAAAATAAGAAAGACTGGATGACCGTAGCCCAAATTTTAGGTGAGCCATGTTAAATATGTATGTTATCTAAGTTCTTAATGCAAGATCATTAATCATTTTAAGATCACTTAGCCTTAATTTGTTAGGTTTTTACTCGACTTACTGATATAGTTTAATATCTTAAAAGTTGAGTTCATAGAGGGTTCACTTTTCTTAAGGTAACATTCAAATTGCATATTCCTTCATGGACCCAATAACACCTAGTGTTGCATAACCTGGCTCTAATAACAGAATGTCATGCCCAAATTCACAAACAAAACACACCAACATTTTTTTAAAATAATTAATTAATCTACTAAGTTAATGCATGCTATGTTGATTAAGTTAAGGAATGATGACATAGGATTAAAGTGAGATTCAAATACATATCATTAAGATGTAGGGTTGACATCTCCACATACTATATGGGATCAATCCCCTAAGTCTTAATGCTACAGAAACACTTACCTCTTGTTGAAGGATTCAATTGATTGAACATTAGGTTCAAATTACAAGGGTATGTCATTAAGTTCAAGATACATTTTAGGGTTCCCATGTTGTTAATTTGACTATGATGCTATCCCCTTTTACACTAGACTAGATCAATCTTTAGGAGAGTCTAATTTTGCATTTAAGGTTCAAATTATCATAGTGTACTAATGCTTAATTTGGATATTATCATAACTCATTTTGAACTAATTATAATATTAAAGCATTTATCATTGACTATTTACAATATCTATCTCATCTTCTATTATAACCCAACCCATCATATTATGTTACGTAGCCAGCTCAAGTTATAATATTTCCTGATCCACTAACCACCTTCTAGGTTTAAAATTAAAATGCAAAATATCTCGATACTATAATTGCCATGTAAACTACATTCCAATGAAAGAACTATAAAATTTCAAACTAATTCATTTCCAAGCCTACCTTTCACTTAATTTTTAAGAGAATGTTTATCCATTAACAAATAATACTAGTCTTTAACAAAAGAGCTTTCATCCCTGATGCAACTTTGAGCATACTAAACTCCTAATTAAATCCAAATTTTGATTGAAATTAATTTTTTTACATCAACTAACTCTACCATAACCAAATTTAGTGGTACTACACATTGTCTAGTCACTATTCATTAGAACATAGATCTATGCATGAAATCTATAGCACATGTTTTTGGAAAAAAAAAAAATTGTGTTTTTATCTCATAAATTTAGGGCATGACAAAGTCTTTGGAAGAAAGATTATATTTGTCAATGAAGGAGATACACTCATTGGATCTGCAATAAACTTAGATATCTCCCCTACATTGATGTCATGTTGATTTTGAAGATTTCTACCAACCAGACCTCCTTGTAATTTTATAATACCTTCATGAAAATATAAATATGAAGTTCATTGATAAGCTCTACATACCCCATTAACATGCATATTCATAGCTACATAATTAAAACTAAATACTTATACAAACATTTATTATGATAGAAAGAAGCTCATGTTTACAAGTGAAAAAATGATTGCAATGTATGAAATTAAGTGTACCACATATGATAATGATGGCTGCATTTACATGCCCTCTAAATCTAGTGGTGATGACATATTGACAAGCTTTGATGATTCCTAAGATTGTTGAGACTATGAAGACCTAGTTGACATTTAACTTGGTTGTAATTATTACATGATGTACATGTGAGCCCATGTCAGATGATGATGATGAATACTTACCATCTACTAGTAGCTCAAGTAGTGACAAAAGGTATCCAATGTACGTGTACTTAGAAAACTTGTGATGAAGATCACATTTGTAACTACTCAATTTTCTTCGAATATGTGTAATGAAGATGACACTGCAACTACAAGACTATCATGGAAAACTTATGATGAAGATGACACCTCTAACTAATAGTCTATCACGAAAAACTTGTGATGAAGATTGTACCTACAACTATTGTACAGTCATAGAAAAATTGTGATGAAGATGGAACCTACAACTAATGGAATATCATTGAAAACTTATGATAAAGATGACACCTGCAACTCATAGATTGTCATGGAAAACTTGTAGCACCTCAAGAATTATATCTAGTCATTTTCCAGAGTGCTTATCAAGGTGTTTCATTTTTTCAAGATCTACACTAATTCACTATCAATGTCGAGCATCAATTTTTCTTTCATCTTAGAAAGAGTTCTAATAATTTGTTTGGCCATTTCAGAAGAATATTGCTATAGTTTTCCTTTTTTGTTATGATGATACACCCTTGGCTTAATTTCAAACTCTTCTTCCTCATATTCTTGACATATACACAAAAACCCATCTCTAAATTTTTTGACATGATAAAGATCAAAGAGAAAGTTGGGTAAAATGAATCAATGTACTTCAAAGCCTTCATAGGGAGTCTCTATCATTTCTTCATAAGATGATATACCATCTAGTTCATGTTAGAATACATAGTCCATTGATATAATTGAGAGGGGGTAGGTCAATTAGTTATCCAACTAATATCACAATTATCAACCTTAAACAAGCTTAACCATATGAGCAATATAAACTAAAACCATGATGCAGGAGAATCCTAGGTGTGAGGGCAATCTTGCATCACCATAAAACATTTTATTTATGTCTTTTCTATTTTGATAAGGACTAGTAGATAGGGATTACTATTTCTGGGATGTTGTTATTTTTAGTAAGTTTGTCATATCAGCTCAAAATATTTTGATTTTCTATAATGAAGGTTTATTTTAGAATTATAAGCCTACCATAAAAATATCATTGCTCCAGCTTAAGTATCAAAGAAGTTATTGTAGATATTCGGTGGAAAATTTTGAAGAAAAATCTTTGAACTTAGTTTTGAAGCCCTTAGAGGCCCTGGATGAGGTCTAAAAACTCAACATAAAGGCACTTGTACAATTTTGAACTTGTAAATCATGAGCTAGCATTTTTTAAAAGTGGATATAATAGCCAATTGGAGCAATGGTTCGAGACTTATGGCCTTTCAAAGTTAGGATACCCAAAATTTCTAAAATAAATGTCAAAAACATATATAGTCACCTCTATATGTATTGTTAGGGTCTTTCAGCCCTAGGTACTAAGTGTCAATGTCTAGAACATTCTTGGGTCGCATAAAATTGCCTTTTTAAGAAAGGCTCGAACATTGTCTAGAATATCTTTGCGTGGTAGTTCATAGCTTAGTCTTGTAGAATACTATAATAAAGGTGCCCATGTGAGTTAGCATATTGTAATTGTGAGCTCTATAATTCCACATTTGTGGAAATAATAAAAAATCCATATTTTGTTCTTGTATTTTCTATTATTTATTTTCTTTTTTTATGTGTTTATGGTATTAAGGGGAGCACCCTTCATCAAGTGGTACTAGAGCTAGAGTACTTGAGTGTGTGGATAGATCGTCGACTGTGAGGCAATTCCCACTAGGATTGTGATTTAAGCTAAGTGTGTAGATAGATCATCGATTTTGGGGAAATTTGCACTAGGGTTTCAGTGAAAGCATGAAAAATGCCTCCTCAAAGAGAGCATGACAGAAGATCTATAGGTTTTACACATGATGGTTTTAGAGCCCTCCAAAGAAAAATGCAAGCATTGGAAGAACAAATACATAGAGGAATAAATCTTTTCATATGAGATGAAAGTGAGGATAAGGATGAAGAAGAAGAAAATGCCAAAGTGGAGGTAGTTCAAAACCCAAACAAAGAGAGGCTTTTTAAGGCCATCTCCAAGATTGGAAAAAGACCTAAGTTTTAGGTTCCCACATTTTTGGGAAATCTTAACCTAGATGAGCTAATTGATTAGACCAATGAATTGGAGGAGTACACTAACTATGAAGATATTAAGGATCTTGATAGGATCAAGTTTGCGAAGGAAAATTGAAGGGACATGCACAGATCTAGTGGCCGGAGTTTTAGTTGGATTGAAATACAAAGGGAAATGAAAAAATCATCAAATGGGGTCAGATGATAGCTAAATTAAAGTGACAATTCATTCTCGTCGATTATGAGCTTGATCCATTGAAGAAAATTCAAGGGTTGAAGCAAGTAGGGAAATCTATTCAAGAGTATAGTGAAGAGTTCTACCAAGTTCTCATTAGAACTTGCCATGCAAAAGATGATAAGGAGAAAGTGGACCGTTATCTTAATGGGTCAAGGTTGAGTATTTAGGACGAGCTAAGTCTAGTTCTAATGAATAGTATTGAGGAGGCATACCAATTTTTTCCTAAGAGTTGAGAAGAAACTAAGTAAAAAGTTTTATAAAAAGAAGAATGGAATAGGTCATGGTGGAAGATCAAGTAGATGATCTTATGGAGGCCATAATGATGATTAGAAGAACAATGATGAAGTTGGAAGTAGCAGTCAGAACTAGAGGGGAAATAATACCAATCATTTCCATGATCAAAACAATAGAGATCAGAGAGGAAGAGGTAGAGGAAAAGGATCTAGAAGAGGAACCTTCCATGGGAAATGTATTCACTATAGAGAAGAAGGGAATAGAGCATTTGAATATTCCCAATGCCAGGGATGGATAGATTAAAGAATAGAAGGCCATGCTAGAGTTGCACACATTGATAAAGATGTCAGATCATCACATTCTGAAGATGCTAATAGAGGAGAAGTCATAGTTAACAAAAGAGTCCTACTTCATGGTGAGAATGAACTTGATCAAACAAGGAGCTTGTTTTGCACAAGGTGTAGATGTGAAGATAAGTGTGTTGATGTGATCATTGATTGTAGAAGTACTAACAATCTAGTGTTAGAAACTATGGTCAAAAATTTGAAGTTGAGTAGGTCATGGTAGTTTGATAGGCATGATGTACATGATGTATCGTAAGAAAATACCTACACTCTGACCAAGGATGGAGTAAAGCATAAGTTAAAGCCATTGAAGAAGAAAGAAGAAAAGGTATTTGGTGCTACCAAAATATGTGTTGTTGATGAAAAAGAGTTTCTCAGAGGTATGCAGTGTGAGAATATGTGTTTTTCTATAATTCCAAAAGAAAGTAAAGAAGAAGTAGAGGAGGTACCTAAAGAAGCTACAAATATTGATGGGGACACAACCTAAGCACAGAATGGACACAATGAGAAATGAAAAACTTTATTAACTATGAAATTATGCTAGTACACTTAGTATAGAGAAAATAGACTCCATAACATGCCCTATGGGCTTACAGTAGCATAATTTTGGAGATAATTTCTTCTCCTAGTACCTTCTCTCAAACTCCACTCCAATTTGCCTTTTACAATGCCAAAAATGTCCTTAAATAGACCCCAAAGGGTTAAGGATTACGAATACATTCTAGAAAGTGCTAGTTGGCATCCACCACCAAAATGAAAGGCTCTAGAAGTCACTTTATAAGTCAGTACAAAATAAAAAGAATTTAGAAATGGTAGCCAAACTTCTGGGAGGCATAACTTTTGAACTGTAGCTTTGATTGATGAATCATTTACATTTTTGGAAAGCTCTCAGAGTGCTCTATAGCCTTATGGACCAGCTTATCTTGTCACCCATTTTTTGACCCTGTATGAGGTCATTTAATGCCTCAAACCTAACTTTGAAGCATTCTTAGGAGGTCTCTAGAAACTAAAAAACTGTGATAACTTTCAAACTGTGCAACCTTTTGACTTGATTCTTTTTCTTGAATTTTCTAAATTACAATTTTAATCCTTCCTCCAATTTAAAACCTTTGATTCATCATAATTATGGCTCAATTACATAGTCCTATTTTTCAGCATTTACATGTATCCCAAGGTACTTAAATACTTTAACCTAGAACACTGATAGTGGACTATGAGAGTTGGAACCTTTATTTGACCCAAATAGGTAACCAAAAATGAAAACATATGAAATAGACACTATGTCTAGGCACCTTTTTTTGGTGACATAGGATTGCCCTTATACCTTTGGATGCTCTTGCATTAGACACCTAGGTTAGATTGAAAAGTGACCCTGTCACTTTATGGATGGTAGAGGAAATCCCAAATGGGAAACCTCAACTACTGATATCCAAGTTGAGTCCTCTATCGATCGTCCTTTCCACTTAACCAGATACTCTTCATACTGCCTATTTTTGGTACTCCTGCCCACATGACTATCTAGGATCTCTTCTATCTCCTCCTTCTTAGAAGCAGGAATTGGACATGGCTCTAACATCAGCTCCTCATCTGCACCATCATCATGATACTCTATTACGTCTGCAATGTTGAAGATAGGAGAAATTTGAATTCCATCTGGCAATTCCACCTCATATGCATTTCATGAGTCATCTTTCTTCAAAATTTTGTAGGTGCTAAATTTCTTCATCTTTAGCTTGTTGTAAGTACCTACTAGAAATATTTCCTTTCTTACATGTACCATGACTAGATCCCCTACTTGGAACTCTTTATGTCTTCTCCTTTGATCAGCTCCCTAGCTTTCTACTATTGATTCATCTTGATAATGTGTACTTGGACCTCCTCATGTAGGCACTTGATATGTTCAGCAAACTCTTTTGCTTCAGCACTTGTCCTCTCCCCTTGCTCCATCTTCCTCAATTTTGGTGCAGTCCTTGGGCTACTTCCATATACAATTTGGAATGGTGATTTACCAGTACTCCTATTTATAGAGTTATTGTAAGTAAATTCTGCTTGTGGTAGAATCAAATCCCATCCCTTGGGGTTATCCCTAATTAAACATCTCAACAAATTGCCCAAACTTTTGTTTACCACTTCTGTATGGCTGTCAATCTATGGATGATGTGTGGAATTGAATTTCAAGTATATTCTCAACTTCTTCCACAATGTTCTCTAGAAATAGCCCACATATTTAATGTCTCTGTCAGAAACTATACTCTTTGGGAGGCCATGTAGTCTTACCACCTCTCTGAAAAACAAGTCTACAATATGGATAGCATCATGACTTTTATGGCATGGAATGAAATGTGCCATTTTGGAGAACCTATCAACCACCACAAATACTGAGTCATTACCTCTTTGTGTCCTTTGTAATCCAAGAAAAAAATCCATACTTATGTCCTCCCATGGCTTTGATGGATCATGCAATGGTTGATAAAGTCCAATATTGTGACTAAATCCCTTGGCCACTTGACAAAACCTGACAACTTTGTAAAAACTTCTTCACATCCTGTGAAATATGAGGCCAAAAATAATGTTCTCTAAGAATGGCAATGGTCTTATCTTGACCAAAATGTCTTGCCATCCCTCCATTGTGTTTCCCCTTAATTAGATTTTCCCTCATGGACCTCCTTGGAATGCACAATTGACTACCCTTGAACAACATACCATCCTAAATCAAATAGTCTAACCACTTAGTTCTTTCTATAGCAATAGGTTCTTTACAATCTTTCCATGCCTTAGCAAAATCAAGATCCTCAGGGTACGAATTCTCGAGTTCATCAAACCCAACTACTTCAACCTGCATTACTGTAAGCAACAACTGCCTCCTACTTAATGCATTTTTAACCCTATTAGATTTTCCACTTATATGCTTCAACACAAATGTATAGCTCTGCAAGAACTCTACCCACTTCATATGCCTCTGGTTCAATTTACCTTGGCTATTTAAATACTATAATTCCTGGTGATCAGTATATAAAACCAATTCCTTTGGCAATAAATAATGCCTCCATTTCTTTAAGGCCTAAACTATTGCATAGAATTCTTGATCATAAACATAATACTTTTTTTTGCATCATTCAATTTTTCACTAAAATATGTAATAGGCTTATCTTCTTGGCTTAATACAGCCCCAATAGTGTTGCCACTAGCATCACAATCCACCTGGAACACCTTGCTAAAATTGAGAAGTGCCAACACAGGTTGTTTTGTCACCCCCTTCTTCAACAATTCAAAACTTCTCATAGCTGCCACAGTCCATTTGAACTCTTTTCTATCTCCTCTTATTGTGTCAGTTAGGGGTGCACATATGCCACTGAAATTCTTAATGAACTTCATGTAGAAATTAACTAGACCATGAAATGATCTAATCTCAGTAGGAGACCTTGGAGTAGGCCATTCCAAGATGGCTTTTACCTTCTTAGGATCCATTTTGAGACCTTCAAGTGATACAACAAACCCCAAGTAGACTAACTCTTTTTTAGCAAAGCTACACTTCTTCAGATTAATTAACAGTTTCTCTTCCCTCAACATTTCAAGGACACTAAAAATATGCAATAAATGTTCTTCCAAAGTCTTGCTGAAAATTAAAATATCATCCAAATAGACAATAAAAAATTTTCCCAAGAACTTCTTAAGTACCTCATTCATAAGCCGCATGAAGGTGCTTGGGGCATTCATCAATCCAAAGGGCATGACTAGTCACTCATAAAGACCCTCCTTGGTCTTGAAGGCAGTTTTCCACTCATCTCTTTCTCGTATCTATATCTAGTGATAGCCACTCTTGAGATCTATCTTTGTGAAGTACTGAGCTCCACTCAAGCAATTTATAAGATCATCCATTCTTGGCAAAGGAAATCGATACTTGATGGTTATCCTATTTATAGCTCAAGAGTCTGTACACATTCTCCACTCTCCATCCTTCTTTGGTGCCAATACTGCAGGTAGTACACATGGACTTAGGCTCTCTCAAATCAAACCCTTCCTCAATAGCTCCTAAACCTATTTTTTTAGCTCCTTAGTTTCAGTAGGAATCATCCTATAAGTAGCCTTGTTAGGAAAACTAGCTCCAGGGATTAAATCTATCTGATGATTGATTTGCCTTACTAGTGGCAATCCTTCTGGAACATTATTAGAAATGATATCTCCAAACTCACTTAATAAATCTAAAACTTCAAGTGGTATTTCACTACTACCTTCCTTATCTTTTCTAGGAATCAAAGCATAGCACATGCGCTGATGTTTCATGCCATCTAAAAAAATTCTTCCATCAACAAGACAAATCCTAGCACTATTGCATACCTTCTCACCTTCCTTTACCATGGGCTTCAATTTGTGGTGAACTCCATCCTTTTTCAAAGAGTATGTGTTTGCATGACCATCATGTACTGCATGCCTGCCAAACTGCCACATTCTTCCCAACAATAGATGGTAGACATCCATTGGAATAATATCACAAAGAACTTCACAATGGTAACTCCCAATTTTGAACTTCACTAAAAATTGTTCACTTATCAAGACCTTATGATCATCCTTCATCCAAGTGATCTGATAGGGCTAGGGGTGTTTCTCCCTCTTGAGCTTCAGCTTAGAGACCATCTCTTCTAACACAGAGTTGTTAGTGCTATCACCATCAATGATCACATCACAACATTTATTCTCACATTTGCACCTGGTACAAAATAGACTCCCCCTTTGTCCTAGTTCAATCTCACTACTTAGTATTGTATGCCTAAAATTTGGGCACACTACTATGGGTCATTATATCCAAGATTTCTCAAAAGTGAGGTCTTGAATGGCAACTCATAGCTCTCTATTCATGGAGTGCAAGGGTTTGCAATGGAGGCCCTTAGTTTGACCTAGTTCATGCCCATGCAAGTACACCATGAAATGAGAGATTCAAAGAGGAATAGCAAGAGTGCTATTCTCCATGATCATAAAATATTTATGAAAATGAAGATGCAAGCTAATCTAAATGATAACAATACAAAACAAAGCAAGATCTAATCGATGAAAGAAAATATGACTCTAAACTAATATGAAAATGCAACGATAAAAGCCCATGATGAAAGCCATGGGTGCAAGAGAAAATGAGACAAGAAGATAGAAGTTCTCCACAAAAGCTTTAGCATTCAAAACTCCTTCTAAATAATTTTCTCTCCAATTCTGCAGCATAACAATAGCATAATCATGGATGAATTTTGAATGAATTGTGGATGAATTGCGGATGATTTGTGGTTGTCTAAAATGAGGAGAGGGCTCTCCCTTATAAAGGAAAATATGGAGGTGAGAGGCTTCTCACAACCAATATGGGATAATAGAGTTTGATCCATGTGAGACAAAATTCCACCAATGAAAAAAGAGGAGTGGTTGAGAAGAAAGTGGAAAGATAAGTCCCACTTAGAAATATGTGCATTTAAGTGTAGAGAAATTAAATAAAAGAATTTATTTTATTTCCTTTTTCATTAAAAGGAGATATTTAAGTGGGATTTTCATTTAATTAAAAGGGAGCAAGTTCTTTTAATTAAATAGCAAATATTTAATTAAATTAAAAGAGGGGTTTTTCTCTTAATTAATTAAATATGGATGAATTTAATTAAAAGAGAGGTTTTCTTTTAATTAAATGGGAACTTATTTTATTTAATTAAAAGGAAAATTTTCTTTTAATTAAATAAAAGTTAGGATAAATTGATTAACCTTGGAAAAATACATAATTGAATTTGATCAAGGAAATTGATTTAAATTGATTTAATAAAATATTGCAAACCATTGTTTTAGGATGTTTGATAAATTGATAAATTGAATAATGGGGGCCCATAGTCTAGGTGACCATTTTAGGGTGCATACAAGTAGGACCCTTTCATTTACTAAAGTCTCTCCTCTTTCTACATCCTCTGAATGTGATGACTGTGCATCCTCATCCACATGAGCAACCCTAGTTTGGCCCTCATCTCTCCTATCTATCCTTCCTTGTCTTTCAGGGCACTCAAAGGCATGATGACCTTGTTCATTGCAATGGAAATAGGTACCATGAAAACCTCCTCTTCCTAAACCTTTTCCACATCCTCTACCTCTTCCTCTCTAATCTCCAAAGTTTTGATCATGGGAGTAGTTGAAATCCTCATTCCTTTGGTTCCTGCTAGTACCCACATCTTCATTTTTCTTTTGGGTCTCATTTTGACCTCCAGATGACCTACCACTACCCCTTCCTCCTTGACCGTGCCCTCTTTATCTCCCTTCAAATCTTTTATTTAGCTTCTCTTCAACTCATATGGAAAATTGATATGCCTCTTCAATGTTGATTATTCTTACCATTCTTAATTCCTCCTGAATGCTAGGTCATAACCCACTAATATAATGAGCAACCTTCTTGTTTTCTTTTGCGTGCCCTACTCTAATTAGAATTCAATAAAACTCCTCCATATATTCCTGGACTAATTTTCCTGCTTGCTTTAATCCATGCATCTTGTTAAACAAATCAAGCTCGTAGTCAATAGGAATGAAATGCTTCTTTAGTTTGTCCACCATGCAATCCCACCTTGTGATCTTTTCCTTTCCTCTTCTATTTCTTTCCAATTGAACCTCTTGCCACTATATTTTGGCATGGACTTTTAGTTTGGCATTTGCAAACTTAACTCTATCTAGATCCCTGATATCCTCATACTCAAAGTACTCTTCTAGTTCATTGATCTAGTCGATCAACTCATCTGGTTTCAAATTTCCTCAAAATACACCCACATCAATTGTAGGTATTTTCCCAAAATTAGTAATGGCCCTAAAAAGCCTCTCCTTTTCCTAATTCAAAACTTCCCCTTCAACTTCCCCTTCTGGTCCAATTTCTTCTTCTTCATTGTTGTCCTCACTTTCATCACTTGCAGCAACTTTTGGACAGCTCTAACCTGCTCAAGATTAATAGCTCCAACCCTTCCACCATGCGATCTTAATGGAGGCATCTTCTTAACTCAAACCCACAACCACACAGTCCTGGTGCAAACTACCTCACAGTCAGTGCTCTGTCTACACACTCAGGATAACCTGCTCTGATACCACTTGATGGGGACACAACCCAAGCACAAAATGGACACAAAAGGAAAGGGAAAACTTTATCAATTATGAAATTATGCTAGTACACTTAGTACAGAGAAAAAAAACTCCATAACATGCCCTATGGTCTTATAATAACATAAATCTGGAGATAATTTCTTCTCCTAGTACCTTCTCTCAAACTCCACTCTAAACTGCCTTTTACAATAGTAGAAATGTCCTTAAATAGACCCCAAAGGGTTAAGGATTAGGAATACATTATAGAAAGTGCTAGTTGGCATCCACAGCCAAAATGGAAGGCTCTAGAAGTCACTTTAGAAGTTGGTACAAAATTAGAAGAATCCATAAATGGTAGCCAAACTTTTAGGAGGCATAACTTTTGAACTGTAGCTCTGATTGACATACCATTTACATTTTCAGAAAGCTCTTGGAGTGCTCTATAGTCTTATGGATCAGATTTTCTTGTTCCCCATTTTTTGGCCCTGTACAAGTTCATTTAATGCCTCAAACTTGACTTTGAAGCATTCTTAGGAGGTCTCTAGAAACCAAAAAACTGCAATAAATTTCAAACCATGCAACCTTTTTACTTGATTCTTCTTCTGGAATGTTCTAAATTTCAATTTTAATCTTTCGTCCAATTTACACCTTTTGATTCACCATAATTATGGCTCAATTACATAGTCCTATTTTTTTAGCATTTACATGTATCCCAAGGTGCTTAAATACTTTAACCCAGGACACTAATAATAGACTATGAGAGTTGGAACCTTTATTTGACCCAAATGGGTAACCAAAAATGAAAACACATGAAACAGAAACTATGTCTAGGCACATTTTTTTTGGTGACACAAGATTGCCCTTATACCTCTGGATGCTCCTGCATCAGATATGTTGGTAGATTTTTTCTAATATTAATGTGTTAGATAATGTACCTAATGGATTGCCCCCAATGAGGAAGACCAATCACTAGATGAATTTGGTTCCAGGAGCCTATTTTCCAAACAAGGCAATACATAGAATGATACTAGTAGAAAGTGAAGAGATGAATAAACAAGTTCATGAGTTGTTGTAGAAGGGGTTAATTCAAGTAATTCTAAGTCCATGTGTTTTACCAACCATATTAGAACCAAAGAAGAATAGAGAATGGAGGATGTGCATAGATTCTTGCGCTATCAACAAGATCAAAATCAAATATAAATTTCCATTGCTAAGGATGGATGATAAAATAGAGTATTTAAGTGGGGCTAAGTATTTCACAAATATAGATCTAAAGAGTAGGTACCATCAGATTCATATCCTAGAAGGTGATGAGTGGAAGACTACTTTCAAGAAAAGGGAAGGACTATATGAGTGGTTAGTCATGCCTTTTAGGCTAACCAATGCATCGAGCACTTTCATGTGGCTCATGAATGAGGTACTAAAGGAGTTTGTGGGTAAGTTTGTCATTGTTTAACTAGATGATATTTTGACCTTTAGTAATACACTGGAGGAGAATTGGATCCATATCTGCATGGTGTTGATAAGTTGAGGGAAGAAAAATTGTTGATAAAACCTAAAGAAGTGTAGTTTTGTAAAGGATTTGGTGCACCTAGGATTTGTAGTCTTAGTAGAAGGTCTAAAAATGGACCCAGAGAAAGTGAAGGCTATCCTTGAATGGCCTACTCCAAAGAGTGTGACAAAGGTAAGATCTTTTCATGTACTAGATAATTTTGACAAAAAGTTCATAAGAGGTTTTAGTAGTATTTGTGGACCCCTGAGTGAAACAATGAGGGGATAGGAAACAATTTTAGTGGATTGTTGGAGTAGATAAGAGTTTTAATCTATTAAAATAGAAAGTTACTGAGCAATCTATTTTAGCGCTTCCTAATTTTAAAAGGCTATTTCAAGTAGACTGTGATGTTAGTGGTACTACAATAGGAGATGTTTTGAGCCAAGAAGGTAGACCTATTTCTTATTTTAATGAGAATTTTAATGATGCAAAAATAAAATATTTTGTTTATGATCAGGAATTTTATGCTATAATTCAAGAATTGAATAAGTGGAGACATTATCTTCTTCCTAAGGGTTTTGATTTGTATGTTGATCATCAAGCTTCACAATAATTGAATAGTCAAGGAAAATTGAACTAAAGGAATTTTAAGTGCATTGATTTTTTGTAGATTTATACATTTGTTTTGAAACACAGGAGTTGGAAGTCTGATAGAGTTGCAGATGCTCTCAGTAGAAGATAACTTTTGCTAATAGAAATGTAGATAGAGGTAGTTGGGTTCAAGGAACATGGTACTTTGTGTTGGAAATATTATGATAGGCTAAGTATTTGAGAGGGGAGGGGTGAATCAATAACCAATAAAACTTAATCCTTAATTAGCAATTAATCCTTTACGAGTATTTTAATCTAATTGGATGCATGAGAAACTAAAAACATTAAATCATTCATAACACTTTGACACCCAATTTGGTGACCTAGAAACCTTCCAAATAGAAAGTAAAACTAGGGTGGAGATAATACCCATAAGCTTTAGTACTATAGTATAAAGTTAGCCTATCAAGGCTTACAATGATCACTTCTGATGATCTTCTCTATTAGGAGCAATAAGGACTGCTAGATAAGATCATCCTTATTGCTAGGTAAGATCATCAAAAGTGATCTTACTCAGTAAAGAGATTTACATAAGATTGCTAGGTCTACCTTATTAAAGGATTTGATTGATCCACATGTTAGGATGAAAAAGTAGTTGATCTCTGATTTGCAACTTGGTTTATTGAATGAGATTCCTTTGAGTATAGTAATCACCTTGCTATGATAGATAAATCTTTGTTGCTTCTTATACTATTGTAGCCTTTGCAATTTTCTCTTTTTCTCTTTATTTCTTATTACATTAATTCAACATCATACATTTTATGTGATACAATATGTTACATATATACCAATCTAATTTACAAATTACAAACTCAGCCACAATACAAGTTTACACAAAAACCACAAAATTGGCCCAACTGCAAGAACTCAGGTTCTAAAGACTCGCTCAGTGAGGTTTTGATACTTGGAATCCACTATCAATCCTTGACATTGTCATGCACTTGGTACATGTAGAAGCTTGGTCCATATTGATCACTTGCAAGTAGTCTTGAACTTGGTTTGCACTGGTGACTCAACAAATACTATGAAACTTGACATATAAACTGAATCACTTGATTCACACTACATATCTTAGTCAATTCTATCACTATGAGCTTGGTATAAACTAAGTCACTTGGTTAAGATTGAGTGGCTTAGTTAACACTAGACTCACATCACATAAACTATGAACTCGTTAAGTACTACATAACTTGATTTGCACTGATAAACTTGGCATACACTGAAATGCTCAATTTATACTACTGATCATCACCTTTGTAGTGACTACTCGACGCAAATTGAATACTATCACTTGAAATTGGTAGCAACTATAGAAATTGGTAGATACTAAAATGTTTGGTTAACATTGTTAACTATATAATGTGCTCAGTAGATACTTACAATTTGAATAAGTGTATATCACTAATCACAAACATGATTGTAATGTCAACAATATCCCCCTTTGGCATTAGTGACAAAAACACTTATCAGTCAAAACTAAATTCAAAATGTTGAAGAACATCTTTTATCCATCACCTTATATCTCTGACTTGGTAGAGTATACTATTTTTGAGAATTTTCAAAATTAGTTTTGTAAGAGATGTACCTCTAAGTATCTGTACATGAATAATATGATAATGCTCCCCCCTACATAATATACATTATACTATACATATTTTCACATTTGATATATACATTTTCTCCTCTTTTCTATATATCTTCTCCCCTTTATACAATATACATTTTCTCTACAATATACATCTTCTCCCCCTTTTTGAAATTAATGTCAAAGATGTATGCTAGATATATGATACAATAATGCAAAAATGTGACAAGAAATCTAAATGTACCTTCAAAATTAATGCCAATGTCTTGTCCTAATTCTCTTGCAACACCTTGCATGTGTGCCATGCAATTTGCACTTTTGCTAACAATTCTATCAAGTTATCTACAATGGAGAAGTTGTTTTCATGGATGAGCATTTTAGCATGTGCAATGCATTTTTGCAATGCATCCATGTTTGGGAGAATCATGCCCTATGTATCTATCAATGTAGCTCTTATTCTTCCCTCTTCTCTCAACAATTCTACCTGCATATCAATTAGGAATCTGATCTTGTTGTAATGGGCAGAGATGTAGCTTGGGTCAAGTTGCAACTGTTGTGCACTTTCCTTTAGATCTTCATCAACCTTCGCTAGTTTATCTTTAATTTCCTTAGTGAAATTTGAGATATCACAGAGTTTATCGAATAGTAAAGACATATTGTTGCAAGAGGACTATAGTGAGCCTATAATAGTAGATAATTATACTTGATGGATAACAACTTGTTGAGTAATTAGTTCCAAAACTTTATTCTTAAACTTCTTCTCAACTCTTTGCAACAATTTCTCTTGTCCATTCAAATCATCATTGAATTTTTGGACTACCTCTACTAACTGGTTCAAAATTGGTTGAGAAGTATCGACCTCTATATTTAATGCCTCTGCAAGGATATTCTTTGCATCTTCTATTATTTGGAATTCCTTGTTCCTTTCTTCTCTAAGCCTCTACTACTTGACTTTCTTCTAAAGAATTTCTCCAAAAACATGCATATGATTAGGATTGAGATTTGAGATGTCTTAATTTGGAATTACAATCTCCTCATCAAGATCTATTTCTTCTTCCTTCTCTTCTCCTTTATCCAAAAATGTTGTACTTAGTTGAGACTTGGTCTTAACTATACTTGTTCTTATTAATTGCATGTCAAGAATGGAAACAATTGTAGAAATAGTAGGACTAGTTATAGATACTACACTTATTTCCAAAATACTTATAGTAGAAATACCTGGAATCACCAAAACTAATGTAGAGGGAAGTATTGGCTACTCGGTAGATGAAGTGCTTTTCACTTTAGTCAATGTGGTCCTAAGCTAGATAGGTGCAAAGATTGATTGAGTGCTTATGCTTTTAGTGTTAGTCACAATCAGTTCTGCTAATGCTTTCTTTGAGCTTGATGTTTTCACTATTTTTCTTGGAGAATGAGGAAGTGAGGCTATGATAATTGCAATAATTTTTCTCTAGGTTGGTCTCCTTAATATCTTGAGCATCTAGTAAATCTTCCTCAGTAGCTTCCTATCCCTATTCTTCTTCCTCATCATCTATATTGTCAAAATGTGTAACTTCAATTTCCTCATCTTTTTCTTATTTATCATCATCTTCATCTTTGTCACTAACACTAACCACAAAATCACTTAGCTTGTGAAGAAGATAAATGTTCTTCCATGTGTTTGTAGCATTCTTCACTACATGTTCAATGCCTTTCAATAGTACAAGACAAGTGTTGAATCCCAAAGTAATATTTTCTTCATTTTTCTTCAGAGATTCCTTTACCTCCTTGTCATCCAACTTGGCATGAGTTGCCTCAGGGTCTACTAGTTTTCATGGTATTCTCCCATCTTGGCTTGATCTTCTCCATTAGAATATAGGGAATCTACTGAGCAAGCTAGTTTGGAGGATACTTCCATTTACCCATTTTAGATATTATCAAGTCCTCTATTTGCTTCTACTCCTCTATAGTCCTAGTCTAATACTTCAATGCCTTGAAATTTTTTATGTTAGATCCTGATTCTAAATCTTTCATCCTTTCCTCAAAAGTAGGTGGAGGCCTCTTTAAGAGTATAGCTCCCCCTTCTTTATCTACTTTCTTCCTAGATGATCTTCTTGTAAATGTAGTAGTACATGTCTTGGTAGGCTTGGTAATAATTACCTTACCTTTCTTCTTTAGTGGCTCTTCATCCTCTAATTTTTCTTCATCTTCTACTTCTTGATCCTTAATATCATCTCCTTCTCCTTCAGTCAACAGAAGAGTGGAACTGGTTTGCAGTTTAGCAATTCTCTTCTTCCCTTTGTTGACTTCCAAAGGGATTTTTATTTCAAGTCCAATTCTAGCCTTTGCCTCATCATAAGTTCCAAAGTATGTAGCTTTAGGGTCAAAAATCTCATTAATCATTCCTCAATAATTTCTTTAGTTTTATCTATGTTTCCTCATAATCAAGAGGTTTTCCCCATACTATCCTTGGTCTAACTGCGTGAATATATACTTTGTCACTATCAACCATGAAAAAAACATCATCTTTGTAATCATCAACTAGTTTATTGGGAATCCTAAATCTATTATTCATCTTCTCTTTGAATGCATCAAATTAGTTGTCCATAATACTTACATAGTTCTCTCCCATTTCAGCTATATACTCATTGATCTGATAAAGAACAATTACATCCTTCCTCCATACTACTGTGCCTTTAGATGGGAAGAACTTTTGTACATAGAAAAATGGACAAGTCAAAAGTGAACAGAACTTTCAAGGATTGTTCTTGGAAGTTCTTATAATCTCCATGTTCTTGTTGAACTAGTTCAATATCAACTTGGAAAGGTCAAGTGACAAGTTATTCTTGACCACTTTGTATGCTAAATCCACTGCTTTGCATGATACACTATTCAGTCTACTCAAGCTATAATCTTGTGAGTGATGACATGTATCCCAAACTTGATTTCCATGTCTATGATATAGCTAATCTTCATTCCCCTTCCATCCCACTCAGCAAGGGTTTTCTTTTCTAGTTCAACCCAACTTAGGATTTTGGTCATTTTCACTTTTGTCAACATAGGAAGACCAGTGATCATGTGGATCATCTTATTGGTTATCAAAATAGGTTGTTCTAACCATAGCTAACCATTGTGAACACAAATAACAATATATCTTATCCATTTTATTTGAAAATCTTGTAGCATACGTGAAATGTGAGTTAAATCTTTAGTTTCAAAATGTTTATGTTCTAGTTTCAACACACTGTTAATGCATAATTCCTTCAACAATTCATCCATCTCCAATCCTCCAATATCTTGAATAGTACACTTAAAATGTGAATGGATATCAATGATCAATAGTACTTTTGGTGGAATTTTTGACTACACTCTACTCGAATCTAGGGTTTCTGCAACTACAAGACTCAACTTAAAATCTGGTGCCTTCCACTCTATGCCTCAAACTAACATGATTGAACCTTTCTTAGATTTGCTTCTGGTGGATGCCATCTTTTCTCAGTAGGATTTGGGAGAATACAAAAAAATTTAATAATAATTCACTCAAATCACTTGAATTCTCTAAAGATCACCTTGCACAAATAGCTCTAAAAAATTCACAGTGAGAAATGACATTGATTTCTTCCTTTCTCATCAAATTTTTCCATAAATGCTTTGTACAATTGTTCACTCAAACAATAGACTATCATCCACTTCACTTGCATTTAAAGCTTGGCAGAGTCTTCCATGAGTTAGTAACCACACAACAAATATAGTAGCTCCCAACCTTGCTTGGTGGGGTCTTACAACCTGACCTCGCTCAGTAAGGTTTGCAACCTAACCATACTCAGTAATTACTTGCATCTTTTACTTGGTGATCCCTTTGCATCTTGAATGTTGATTTGGATCTTTCATTCTACTAACTAGAACTGATGTGAGATATCTTTAGAATGCTAGTTCTAGGTCTCCTATGAGAGATCAAGTGGAAATGATGGAGTCATCCAATTCTTGAGTGACATTGTCATCATTTCTTGAACTTGTATCAGAAGATTTTGGAACCCATTGCTATCTTATTTGCTTTCTAATGTTATCATCTTTTGCCTTCTTTTTATCTTCAATTCTTCCATTATTCATATAGTTCTTGGCAGGATGACCAAGTTCTATACAAATGAAACATTTTCTAGTAGTGTCTCTTGTCCTCATGTGATCTTTTACACAATTCATTCCAATGTGTCCAAATTCTCCATAGTAATGACATCTACACCAAGTGTTATAGTCCCAACCAAATATAACTTTCACAATCTATTCTACTGGGTTCAATATATTAGTTTTACATTCCGAGGATTTGTGCCCATGCTTCTTACATTTATGACATTTGCCTTCAAACTTAGGTTCTCTTTGCATTCATTTGCCCTATGAACATGCTGATTGCAATTGTAGCACTTTCCATTTAATTTACCTTTTCTATTGCTCAAACATTTGTTTGACATATGGCCTATCTTACCATAGTGACTAAAAGTAGGTCTTTGATTCTTTTGAACTTCTTGCTTGGATGATTCACCTTCTTCTATATATCCAATTCCTACTTTTCTCTTTTGTCTATAATAGCTTTGCTCATTCAATTGATTCATGTCTACTTGAGATTTCATCATCCTCTTATTGGTTTGTCTTTTAGTATTTAGATCATTCTACAATATTTTATTCTGCAATCTTAGATTCATGATTTCTTTATTTGCATTAGTGAGCTAATCAATGAAGTTTGTCTGCTAAAGGGATAGGTGCTAAATTTCATTGTTCTTTCCTTCTATCTGTTCTTTTATCTTTCTTTTTTTCTCTTCCATGACTTCACACAATCTTACTGAGTTTATTTCTCTCATCTTAGTTTTCTTACTTCTTCTTGAAGAGTGGTATTATTTTCAAATAGTTCTTTGATTGGTTCATCAACTTCATTTGAATTTATTGAATGGATGTCTTCAATGTAGAGTTTGTCATTCATCTAGATTGCAAGATATTTTCTTCTTTTCATGGATTGACAAAGTTGTTCTTTTAAAATCTTTCTTGAGTTGTCTAATAGTCAATTCCAAATCTAGCTTCTCATTGTCAATAGCCTTGTTAAGTCTGAATACCTCCATAGCCTTTGATCTTTGCTCAAGTTATTAAACTTCTTTCTTGAGAACCACAAAGCTATGATACCAATTGTTGGAAATATTATGATAGGATAAGCTACTGAGAGGGGAGGGTTGAATTAGTAACAAATAAAACTTAATACTTAATTAGCAATTAATACTTTATGAGTATTCTAATCTAATTTCATGCATGAGAAACTAAAAACCTTAAAGTATTCATAACACTTTGACACACAATTTGGTGACCTAGAAACCTTCCAAATAGAAAGCAGAACTAGGTTCGGAAAAATACCCACAAGATTTTTTATTGTAGTATAAACTTGGCCTATTAAGGCTTATAATAATCACTTCTAATGATTTTCTCTATTAGGAGTAATAAGGATTGCTAGGTCTACCTTGGAAAAGGATTTACTAGCATACAATGAAGTATGCACTTGGTAAAGAGATTTACATAAGATTGCTAGGTCTACCATGTGAAAGGATTTGACTAATCCATGTGTTACGATGAAATAGTAGCTGATCTCTAATTTGCAACTTGGTTTGTTGAATGAGATTCCTTTGAGTATAGTAATCACCTTTCTATAATAGATAAATCTTTGCTACTCCTTATACTGTTGTAGCCTTTGTAATTTTCTCTTCTACTCTTTTCTCCTTATTACGTTACTTCCATATCATACACTGGATGTGATAAAATACATTACATATATACCAATCCAATTTACAAATTACAAAGTTAGCCACAATACAAGTTCACACAAAAATGACAAAGTCAGCTCAACTGCAAGAACTTAGGTTTTGAAGACCGGCTCTGTGGGTTTTGATACTTAGCATCCACTATTAGTGCTTAGTATTCTCATGCACTCAGTACATGTAGAAGCTTGACCCATACCAATCACTTCTAAGTAGTCTTGAAATTGATCTATACTACTGACTCTACATATATCATGAAACTAAGCATATAAACTAAATCATTCAATTCACATTGCACAACTCAGTCAATGCTATCACTACAAGCTTGGTATAAACCAAGTCACTTGGTTAAAACTAAGTGGCTTAGTTAATAATAGACTTACACCACATCAACTACAAACTCAATAAGTAGTGCACAACTTATTTTGCACTAATCAACTCAACATACACTAAGATGCGTCGTTTATACTACTAATCACCACCTTTGTAGTAATTGCTCAACACACACTAAATATTGTCCCTTAGACTTAGTAGCAACTATAGACCTCAGTAGATACTAAAATACTTGGTTAACATTGTTAACTGTATAATGTGCTAGGTAGATACTTACAACCTAAATAAGTTTATGTCACTAATAACAAACATGATTGTAATGTCAACACTTTGTATCTAGATAGTGTGGAAGGCTTGGAAAAAACCTATTACACTTGAAATGACAAAGTGGTTGGATTTCATGATCCATGATGGTATGTTGTTCAAAGGAACCCAATAGTGCATCCCCAGAAGTTCAATGAGAGATAATCACATCAAGGAGAAGCATAGTGGAGGATTGATTGGACATTTTGGTAGAGATAAAGTCATTGCTATTGTTGTTGAGAATTATTACTAGCCATAGTTGCAACAAGATGTGAAGAACTTTGTGCAAAGTTATGAAATATGTCACATGGTGAAAGGAGTGAAGTAGAATATAAGGTTGTATTAGCCATTACCTATACCAAGGAATGTTAGTATGAATGTTGATAATACTACATTGGGGGAGTATCCTAAGCATTTGAGGGTATTGATATGTTGCATTCATGACTATGTTTGTTATTGATGTCAAAATAGTAGTGTTTATGTATAGCAGTTAGACATCTTATGTTGCACATAAATGAGTAAGGGTTAAGTGATGTATAGTTATGGATATGTTCCTAAGAGTATTAATTTGAAATGGTTAAGAGGATCAAATCTTAATAAAAAATGTATGAAAATTGTATATGATTTAGTGTGAGCAACACAAAAATAGAGTATCTATTTGGCAATTTTTGATGTTTGCATTACATCTTCTAGCCAAGATATAATAAGGTGATCCACAATCACAAAATGATAGAGGATAATCAAGTGATGATGTTAGGGAGTGTGCTAGACCTAGAGCCACACATGTAAATTTTTGTATGCAATGTGAGCTGATAGTGCTATTGTAATTGTAATTAATTATATATTATATTTTAATTAATTGGGAAATCCTTAAGGCTGACTCAAGGAATTATTATGAAGATTTGGTATAAAGGAAATATGTTTTCCTTGATTGTAATGTAGAAGTATTGAGATCATTGTTGAAATGTGAATTGCAAAAAGGAGGAGAGTTTTGATAGATTGTGTGTAAGTAATCCAAGGGATTATTGAATCCATGGTTCATGATGTCATTACAAGATTGGAAGGAGAAAAAGTCTAATTGATAGGATAGGGATAGAGGAAGGAAGTACAATTATATTCTATTATTCTACAAGCAATAATACAAATATAATTTGGACACTAGCTCCATTGGTCTTTCCCTTGAAGCTATTTGGGTAGTGGGTCTAGCTATCTTCCACAACTCCTAACCGGGTTGGCATAACTCCTAATAGGGTTGGCAAAACTCCTAACATGGTTGGAATCTCCTAATAGGGATTCAAAGTCTCCTAACATGGACTCATATGTATTGAATGTTGAAATAGACTCCTAGCAAGGTTTATCCTCTAACAAGGAATATTTATATTAGCACATCATCTTGTGGGTACCATCCCCACTGGGGTTTCCCTAGTTAACATATCTAGTGTTATTGTGTATGAGTATCTTGTTGTGGTTTCAATTTACTTTACTCATATGGTTAAGATTGTTTAACATTTTTATTGGTGATATTATTCTTATAACTGATTCCCCACCCCCTTAGTTATATTAGTAGACTATATATTCTAACAATTAGTATCAAAGTATTAGGTCCTTGAAGGATAAGCTTAACAAATTTGGGAGATTACTGGTGAGTTATTTCAGAAAAGATATCCCTAAATCATAAAGTGGAAATTTTGAAACTCAGAAAATGGTGATTCTTGGTGAGACATTAGAATTGGGTACAAAATTGAGCATTGAACTTTTGGATAGAGGCACAAGTAAAGATAGATCTAGATTTGAAGAAGACATGAAGATAAAGGAAGGTATCGATCTGCTTATGAAAAGGGAGCCAAAAGATATGGAATTTTTTTTGTTGTTGGACATGTAAAGAGTTTGGTCATTTTTTGTCCAATTATCCTAAGAGAGTAAGAAAATATAGAAAGATTTTTCATTTTGATGAAGATGAAGAATTTAAAGCAAGTATGGAAAGATTTTTGAATGATTATGATGATAAGGATAATGATTTTAAATTGGTTAATACAGAGGAAGTATTAGAAGAGATAGCCTAGGTAACTATTATTGATGATTGTGAAGAAGAAGAAGATAATTATGGAATTGTTAGAGAAAATGTGGAAATTATTTCTGAGACTAACAATGAGTTGCAGAATTGAAATCAAATTGAAGAGTAGAGATTTGAACCTAGATCAGAAGAAACAGTTGATTTGACAACTTCTAGTAGAAGTATTTGAAAGAATCATTCTCTTGGATAGAACATTGGGAGCAAAAACAATAATTAGGTAAATGAAGAATTATGTGAATTATGTTTGATATCTCAAGTTCAACCAAAGTATGTAGATGAAGCAGTCAAGGATAATCATTGGATCCAAGAAATGAAGGAAAATATGATCAAATAATAAAGAATGATACATGGGAATTAGTTCCTAGACCAAAAGAAAAGAATCTTATAGGAACTAAATGGGTTTTCAAGAATAAGATGAATGAGAAGGAGAAGTTCTAAGAAACAAGGCCAGACTTCTTTGTAAAGGTTATTCACAATAAGAAGGCATTAATTGTGAGGAGATATATGCCCCTATAGAAATAATGGAAGTAGTAAGGATGTTTTTGGAATGTGCATCAAATAAAAATTTCAAGTTTTATTAGATGGATGTCAAGTCTACATTTCTAAATGGAGAACTAGAAGAAAAAGTCTATATTGATTATCCTAAAGGGTTTCCTTTATCAAAAGACAAAGACATGGTATGTAGATTGAGGAAAACTCTTTATGGTCTAAAAAAAGTATCAAGAACTTGGTATGAAAGGTTGGATAGTTACTTGGCAAACCTTGGATTTGTTAAAGGTATGGTAGGTAGTAACTTGTATCTAAAAGAAATTGAAGATGGTTTATTTATCATTGTAATATTTATTAATGACATAATTTTTGGAGGAAATGATGAAGCTAGTGATAAATTTGTTGAAGAAATGAAGACTGAATTTGAAATGAGCATGACAGGAGAAATAAAGTTTATCTTAGGATTATAGATTGTTGATAGGGACACAACCCAGCACAGAATGGACACAATGGAAAGGGAAAATTTTATTGACAATGAAAATATGCTATTACATGTAAAATAGAGAAAATGGACTTCAAAACATGCCCTATGGGCTTACAGTAGTAAAAATTAGGAGATAATTTCTTCTCCCTGTACCTTCTCTCAAACTCCACTCTGAACTGCCTTTTACAATGCCAAAAATGTCCTTAAATAGACCCCAAAAGGTTAAGGATTAGGAATACATTCTAGAAAGTGCTAGTTGGCATCCACCGACCAAATAGAAGGTTCCAGAAGCTGCGTTAGAAGTCGGTGCAAAATTAGAAGAATCCAAAAATGGTAACCGAACTTTCGGGAGGCATAACTTTTGAACTGTAGCTCTAATTGATGAACCGTTTACATTTTTGATAAGCTCTTGAAGTGCTCTATAGCCCTATGGACTAGCTTTTCTCATCCCCCATTTTTTGGCCCTGTACAAGTTAATGCCCTGAATCTGATTTTGAAGCATTCTTAAGAGGTCTCCAAAATTTGAAATACTGCAATAACTTTCAAACCGTGGTGACTTTTGACTTGATTCTTTTTTTGAAATGCTCTAAATTACAATTACAATCATCTGGCCAATTTACACATCCTAGTTCACCAAAATGATGGCTCAATTACATACTCCTATTTTTTTAGGCATTTTCACGTATCCTACGGTGCTCAAATACTCTAACCTAGAACACTAATAGTAGAACTATGAGAGTTGGAACCTTTATTTGACCCAAATGGGTATCCAAAAATGAAAACACATGAAATAGAAGCTAAGTCTAATTAAATTTTTTTGGGTGACATAGGATTGCCCTTATACCTCTGGATGCTCCTGCATCAGACACCCAGGGTAGATTGAAAAGTGACCCTGTCACTTTATGGATGGTAGAGGAAATCCCAAATGGGAAACCTCGGCTACTAATATCCAGGTTGAATCCTCGATTGGTTGGCCTTTCCACTTAACCAAATACTCTTCATACTGCTTATTTCTGGTACTCCTGCCCACACGATGATCTACAATGTCTTCTATTCCTCCTTCTTAGAAGTAGGAATCAGACATGGCTCTAACATCAGCTCCTCATTTGCACCATCATCATGATACTCTATTAAGTCTGCAATGGTGAAGGTAGGAGAAATGTGAATTCCATCTGGTAACTCCACTTCATATGCATTTCCTGAGTCATGTTTCTTCAAAATTTTGCAGGGGCCAAATTTATTCATCTTTAGCTTGTTGTACGTACCTATTGGAAATCTCTCCTTTCTTAAGTGTACCATGACTAGATCCCCTACTTGGAACTCCTTATGTCTTTTCCTTTGATCAGCCCTAGTTTTATACTCTTGATTCATCTTAGTAATGTGTGCTTGGACCTCCTCATGTAGATGCTTGATATGTTCAACAAACTCTTCTGCTTCAGCACTTGTTCTTTCCCCTTGCTCCATCTTCCTCAATTCTAGTGCAATCCTTGGGCTACTTCCATATACAATTTGGAATGGTGATTTTCCAATACTCCTATTTACAGAGTTATTGTAAGAAAATTCTTCTTGTGGTAGAATCAAATCCCATCCCTTTGGCTTATCCGCAACTAAACATCTCAACAAATTGCCTAGACTTCTATTTACCACTTCTGTTTGACCATCAATCTGTGGGTGATGCGTGGAACTAAATTTCAAGTCTGTTCTCAACTTCTTCCACAATATCCTCCAGAAATACTCAACAAATTTAGTATCTCTATTAGAAACTATACTCCTTGGGAGACCATGTAGTCTCACTACCTCTCTGAAAAATAAGTCTATAATATGGACAACATCATGAGTTTTGTGGCATGGAATGAAATGTGCCATTTTGGAGAACCTATCAACCACCATAAATACTGAGTCATTACCCCTTTGTGTCCTTGGCAATCCAAGAACAAAATCCATACTTATGTCCTCCCATGGCTTTGATGGAACAGGTAATGGATGATATAGTCTAGTATTGTGATTAAATCCCTTGGCCACTTGACAAACCTAACAACTTTGTACAAACTTCTTCACATCCTATGATATCTGAGGCCAAAAATAATGTTCTCTAAGAATGGAAATGGTCTTGTCTTGACCAAAATGTCCTGCCATCCCTCCACTGTGTTTCTCCTTAATCAAATTTTCCCTCATTGAACTCCTATGAATGCATAATTGACTTCCCTTAAACAACATACCATCCTGAATCAAATAGTCTAGCCACTTGTTCTATCTACAGCAATAGGCTCTTTACAAGCTTTCCATGCTTCAGCAAAATTAGGATCCTTAGGGTACAGATTCTTGAGTTCATCAAACCCAACTACTTCAACCTACATAACTGTAAGCAACAACTGCCTCTTGCTTAATGCATCTGCAACCCTGTTAGATTTTCCACTTCTATGCTTTAACACAAATGTATAACTCTGCAAGAACTCTACCCACTTCATATGCCTCTAGTTCAATTTACCTTGGCTATTTAGGTACTGTAATGCCTGGTGATTAGTATATAAAACAAATTCTTTTGGCAATAAATAATGTCTCCATTTCTCTAAGGCCTGAACTATTGCATAGAACTCTTGATCATAAAAAAAATATTTCTTCTTGCATCATTCAATTTTTCACTAAAATATGCAATAGGCTTACCTTCTTGGCTCAATACAGCCCCAATAGCACTGCCACTAGCATCACAATCCACCTAGAACACCTTTCTAAAATTTGGAAGTGCCAACATAGGTTGTTCTATCACCTTCTTCAACAATTCAAAACTTCTCATAGCTTCTATAGACTCTTTTCTATCCCCTCTTATTGTGTCAGTCAGGGGTGCACATATGCCACTGAAATTCTTAATGAACTTTCTGTATAAACTAACCAAACCATGAAATGATCTTACCTTAGTAGTAGATCTTGGAGTAGGCCATTCCAAGATGGCTTTTACCTTCTCTGGATCCATTTTAAGACCTTCAAGTGATATAAAAAATCCCAAGTAGACTAACTCCCTTTTTGCAAAGATACACTTCTTCAAATTAATTAACAGTTTCTCTTCCCTCAATCTTTCAAGGACACTACAAATATGCAATAAATGTTCTTCCAAAGTCTTGCTGAAAATTAAAATATCATCTAAATAGAAAATAACAAATTTTCCCAAAAACTTCTTAAGTACCTCATTCATAAGTTGCATGAAGGTGCTTGGGGCATTCGTCAATCCAAAAGGCATGACTAACCACTCATAAAGACCCTCCTTGGTCTTGAAGGCAGTTTTCCACTCATCTCCTTCTCATATCCATATCTAGCGATAGCCACTCTTGAGATCTATCTTTGTGAAGTACCAAGCTCCACTCAAATAGTCCATAATATCATCCATCCTTGGCAAAGGAAATTGATACTTGATGGTTATCCTATTTATAGCTCAAGAGTCTGTACACATTCTCCACTCTCCATCCTTCTTTGGTGTTAGTATTGTAGGTACTACACATGGACTCAGGCTCTCCCGAATCAAACCCTTCCTCAATAGCTCCTAAACCTATATTTTTAGCTCCTCAATTTCAGTAGGAGTCATCCTGTGAGCAGCCTTGTTAGGCAAACTAGCTCCTGGGATTAAATCTATCTGATGACTGATTTTCCTTACTGGTGGTAATCCTTCTAAAACATTATCAGAGATGACATCTCCAAACTCACATAATAAATCTAAAACTTCAAATGGTATTTCACTACTACCTTCCTTATCTTTTTTAGGAATCAAAACATAACACATACGCTGATGTTTCATGCCATCTAAAAACTTCCTTCCATCAAGAAGACAAATCCTACCACTGATACATACCTTTTTACCTTCCTTTTTCATTGGCTTCAGTTTGTGGAAAACTCCATCCTTTGTTAGAGAGTATGTGTTTGCATGACCATCATTTATTGCATGCCTATCAAACTGCCATGGTCTACCCAACAAAAGATGGCAAACATCCATCAGAATAATATCACAGAGAACTTCATCATGGTAAGTCTCAATTTTTAACTTCACTAAATGTTGTTCACTTACCAAGACCTTATGATCATCCTTCACCCAAGTGATCCGATAGGGCTGGTGGTGTTTCTCCCTCTTGAGCTTCAGCTTAGAGACCATCTCCTCTAATACCAAGTTATCAGTGCTACCACCATCAATGATTACATCACAACATTTATCTTCACACTTGCACCTGGTATGGAATATACTCCTCCTTTGTCCTAGTTCAATCTCACTACTTAATAAGACCCTTTCATTTACTAAAGTCTCTCCTCTTTTTGCTACCTCTAAAGGTGATGAATGTGCATCCTCATCCACATGAGCAACCCTAGCTTGGCTATCAGGTCTCCTATTTGTCCTTCCTTGACGTTGAGGGCATTCAAAGGCACGGTGACCTTCTTCATTGCAATGGAAACAAGTACCAAAAAAGCCTCCTCTTCCTTGTCCACATCCTCAAACTCTTCCTCTCTGATTTCCAAAGTCTTGATCATGGAAGCGGTTGAAACCCTCATTCCTCTGGTTCCTGCTGGTATCCACATCTTCATTTTTCTTTTGAGTCTCATTTCAACCTCCAGATGATCTACCACTGCCCCTTCCTCCTTAACTGCACCCTCTTTGTCTTCCTTCAAACCTTTTATTTAGTTTCTCTTCAACTCATAGGGAAAAATGGTACGCTTCTTCAACACTGATCATTCTTACCAAACTTAATTCCTCCTGGATGCTAGGTCGCAACCCTTTGATATAATGAGCAACCTTCTCTTTGTTTGCTTCTGCATGCCTAGCTCTAATTAGAAGCTGGTAAAACTCCTCCATATATTCCTGGACTAATCTTCCTAATTGCTTCAACCCATGCATCTTTTAAATAGATCAAGCTCATAGTCAACAGGAATGAACTGCTTCTTCAATTTGTCCACCATGTGATCCCACCTTGTGATCTTATCCTTTCCTCTTCTATTTCTTTCCAATTGAACCTCTTGCCAATAGATCTTTACATGGCCCTTTAGTTTGGCATTTGCAAACTTAACCCTATCCAGATCCCTAATATCCTCATATTCAAAGTACTCTTCCAATTCATTGATCCTTTCGATCAACTCATCTGGTTTCAGATTTCCTAAAAATACACCCACATCAATTGTAGGTCTTTTCCAAAACTTAGCAATGGCCCTAAAAAGCCTTTCCTCTTCCTAATTCAAAACTTCCTTGTCAACTTCCCCTTCTAGTCCAAATTCTTCTTCATTGTCATCCTCACTTTCATCACCTGCAATAACATTTGCTCCCCTACGGAGCTCCTCCTGCAATGCTTGGACTTGCCTTTGGAGGGCTCTAACCTCAGGATTAATGGCTCTAGCCCTTCCACCATGCTCTCTTCATGGAGTCATATTCTTAACTCAAACTCACAACCACACAGTCCTAGTGCAGACTACCTCACAGTCGACACTCTGTCTACACACTCAGGAAAACTCGCTCTGATACCACTTGATAGGGACACAACCCAGCACAGAATGGACATAATGGAAAGGGAAAATTTTATTGATAGTGAAAATATGCTATTACATGAAAAATAGAGAAAATGGAATTCAAAACATTCCCTATGGGCTTATAGTAGTAAAAATTAGGAGATAATTTCTTCTCCCCATACCTTCTCTCAAACTCCACTCCGAACTACCTTTTACAATGCCAAAAATGTCCTTAAATAGACCCCAAAGGGTTAAGGATTAGGAATTCATTCTAGAAAGTTCTAGTTGGCATCCACCAACCAAATAGAAGGTTCCAGAAGCTGCATTAGAAGTCGGCACAAAATTAGAAGAATCCAAAAACGGTAATTGAACTTTCGAGAGGCATTACTTTTGAACTGTAGCTCCGATTGACAAACTGTTTATATTTCTAGAAAGCTCTCAAAGTGCTCTATAGCCCTATGGACCAAATTTTCTCATCCCCCATTTTTTTGCCCTGTACAAGGTCATTTAATGCCCTAAATTTGATTTTGAAGCATCCTTAGGAGGTCTCCAAAAATTGAAATACTACAATAACTTTCAAATCATGGTGACTTTTGACCTGATTCTTTTTCTGGAATGCTCTAAATTGCAATTAAAATCATCTGGCCAATTTACACCTCCTAGTTCACCAAAATGATGGCTCAATTACATACTCCTATTTTTGAGGCATTTTCAAGTATCTTACGGTGCTCAAATACTCTAACCTAGAACACTAATAGTGGAACTATAAGAGTTGGAACCTTTATTTGACCTAAATGGGTATCCAAAAATGAAAACACATGAAATAGAAGCTAAGTCTAAGAACATTTTTTTGGGTGACACAGGATTGCCCTTATACCTCTGGATGCTCCTGCATCAATTGTGTAGAATAATGATGGTATATTCATCTCAAAAACTAAGTACTTGAAAGACTTGTTGAAAAGGTTCAATCTCAAAAGTTGTAAATCTATTGGTACACCCATGATTACTAGTCATATGTTATCTAGCAAAGATAAAACACCTACAGTAGAATAGATGAAGTATCAATCAAGGATTGGAGGTTTGTAGTATCTAACTCACACAAGACCAAATATAGAAAATGAAGTTGGGATAGTAACTAGATTTCAAGCTGATCCCAAAGAATATCATTTTGCAACTGTAAAGAGAATATTCAAATATCTGAAAGGGTAATCTGACCATGGAATTTGGTATGATAGATCTAATGATTTCACACTTTGTGCATATAATGATGTTCATTGGGTAGACAATATGGATGATAGAAAGAGCACCAGTGGTGGAGAATTCTTCCTTGAAGGAAGATTGGTTTCTTAGTTAAGCAAAAAGCAAGATTGTATTTCAAAAAGTACAACTAAGGTAGAGTATGTTGAAGTAGAAAATAAGTGTAACAAGTTATGTGGATGAAGAAAATATTGAAAGATATTAGAATTGAGATTAAAGAACCTATTATCATTTATTGTGATAACACAAGTATAGTGAGTATGTCTAAGAATCTTGTATTGCATTCTAAGACACAACATATATCAATTTTCATGTGCTAAGAGAAAAATTGGTTGAAAAGGAGATCATATTAGAGTATGTAAGTACCAAAGATCATATTTTAGATATCTTTACAAAGCCTTTTCCTAAAGATACATTTGAGTACCTAAGAGGTTGTTAGCCTAAAACTGGTTTTTGACATTTGAGTGCCAACACACTTAATCACTTTCTACATTGGAGCCTAGATCACAATATATGCCAAGCCACAGTGTGTGTCAAGTTAGGAAAGCCTTCAAGTGTTGAGTGATCTTCAAGTGCCGAGAAGCCTTTAGCTGCCGAGTGAAGATCAGGTGCCGAGTAAGAATCAAGTGCTGAGTGACTTTAGGTGCCAACCATGATCCAAGTATTGAGAAACATTAGGGTGCCGAGTTATAAAGGGTGCCGAGTCATAAAGGGTGCCGAGTCATAAAGGATGCCAAGCAATATAGGAGTGTAACAAGTGCCGAGTAACACAAAATCAACATATGAGTTTGTAACTTCACAAACTCAGATGTAAACAATTTTCATGGCTAATATATGATGAATCTCGAAGGATTAAAATGATAAGATCAAATATTTTGTATTTCCTATGCAATCAACATGCAGCCAATAAGAAAAATGGAGAAGGCATGCAACTAATAGCAAATGTGCAAGGAATGGGAAAAAAAGCAGAGATTCAATATGGATTGTAGATCCATACCTAACCCTAAGTCTTTGAATATCTTTATAAGGAAGATGAAATCAAATTTTAAATATAGATGGATGAAGGAGATAACAAAACATATAGGTGGAGCTCTGAGAAAAGAATTGAAAGACTTAGAGAAAGAGATCAGCAATTAAATACCCAATTAATCAAGAAAAAAGCAGGTGACACAAGAAAGTATCGGATCTCAGAGGATCAAGATCAGAAGAGAGAAGATCAAGTGCCTGTATTCAGCAATCAAGGATTGTAAACTATCAGGTTTATTATACTTAATACTCTTTAGCAATTGTATTACAAAGGAAATCCTATGATGATAGGTTAGCTTAACAGCTATCTTGTAGATCCTTTAAATAGGTGATTAAATCCTTTAACAGGGTGACACTTCATGTAAAGTGTTTTCAAATCCTTTAAACAGGTCACTATTGATACAGTGTAAAGCCTTTAATAGGGCAGACCATCAAAAGTGGTCAAACATTATTGCTGCAGTGATTTTGTGGGTATCATCCCCACCCTAGTTTTACCTTCTTATTCCTAGAAGGTTTCTGGGTTACCAAAATCTCAAGTGTTATGTGGTGATGCTTATTTTCCTTTCACGATTTCTTAATGTTTACATGCATACATGTTCATTTCAAAGATATGTTTAAAATAAGTTGAAAAAGCTAGTACTTCTGATTCACCCCCCCTCTCAGAAGCATTCTTTCCAATAAGATATTCCAACAGAGGTATGCTTAGGGTTATGCCCTTTCCTACTTCTAAGTAGGAGATGCAGAGAGTGCATTAGTCTAGTGGTGTAGAGCACTATTATTTGAGTGGACTATATGATGATGCTTCATGTATGGGGGAGTATATGGTATGTACTAAGTTATTAAGGATTCTTGGTATCTGGTATTTGGTATATGGTATTGAATAGTGTCTTTGGACACTCAAGTTGGTTAATGACTTGGAGCAGTAGATTAGCAATTTGTATGTAATAATTATTTTTGTGATTAACACCTTTGACATTAATGTCAATGGAGGAGAGATAGGAATGAAAAAAGTATCCTAAGGATTAGAGAGTGTGCCCAAGAAAAACTCTTAAGAAATAGGGGAGATGTATCTTTTTAGAGAAAGAATCATGTAATGATGCAGGAATATGCAGAAGTAGAAGTTTACTTAGTACTCTTGGAACTTAGTTTTTCATCTATGTTGCCTTCAATGCCAAATGTGAAGATTGTTAGCATGAATATTGATGATACTACATTGAGGGAGTATCCTAAGCATTGGAGATTTTTGATATGTTTCATTCATGGTTTTGTTTGTCATTGATGTCAATATAGTGTTTCTATAGAGACTAGAAGTATAACAGTCAAAGATCTTATGTTACACAGTAGTTGAGTAAAGGTTAAGTGATGCACAATTATGGATATTTTCTTGAGAGTGTCTTATTCACACGGTTAAGAGGATGAAATTTGAATCAAAGAGTTATGATAGTTGTATATGATTTACTTTGAGTGGTGCAAAAACATAGTGGGTATATGCATTGAGTTGTGGTGCCAAAAAGCTGACAACTCTTTTTTCTTTTCTATTTTCAATAGCATGTATGCACTATAGTGCATATGTGCTTTAAAAAAAGTGAATTTTTATAGATGGGCTGCATACTCCTAGCCCATCATTTTCATCTCTATTTTTTCACATTCCTACATCAGCAGCATGTACGTAGGTACAAGAAACAAAGGGTTTTTCCATCTCGATTTCCAATATGCCTTCTCGCTGGCAAAATTTGAGATCACAAGCATGTCCACGCCCACACCATATGTGATCTTAACTTCATTTTGCATTTTTTGATATGTTTTTCATATTTTTTTGTAGGTTTTTAATATTGTTTTGTAGGGTTTTTACAATTTTTATTTAAATTTGTTTTTTTATTTGTATTTCAATTGATTTTTTATTAGGAAATGTCCATATTCAATCGAAAAATCCACAAGAACCTCAAAACCCTCAAAATGAAAACCCTCTCCAAGAAGAACAACAAATTCCACAACCCAAACCAATTGCAAGACCTCCGCCATGCACACAAGAAAATATAATAAATGAAATAGAGAGAGGCAAAACTAAATTAGAAGGACTCATTGCTCGATTGAAAGAATCTGGACAAACCAATCCAATGAGGGATCAATTGGCATCATCCCTTGAATCCATTAAGACCTAGATAGCCTCAATTAGTGGTCAGTTAGATATTTTGTAGGTTAAGAGGGATGAACAAAAAAGATTTTATGCAAATAAATTTTCATATGAAGATGTTAAAAAAAAAATACCAAAAGGTAGAATATGTGCATTATTTAGAAAACCCGATGAGAAAAATACTATTAGAGAGGGTACTAAATGGTTCCCCATCCATTGGTGCATACACGATGCTATTAAAAATAATTTTTGGGATAGATGGTGGATGGTTTTTGATACCACTCCTTGCAACAATCACGAGGTCCCCATGTATTTTTTGAAAAAATTATATTGTGAGTTTGTCCTTGGGGAGATTCCCAATTATTTTGATATATTATACTCCCAGAGTAGAGGTTGGGGGTCATCATTTGAGAGGTTGAGAGCACGTCATGACCCTAATGTACTTAGGGCACCTGTGGTCAAGCCACAACATGAGCATGTGACTATTTCTTCACTTGTGAAGGAACATGTAGAGGCTAGTGCTCTAGGGACCATTAATGCTTTGACACACACCCTCATCCATTCCATGAACCCATTAGTTTAGGGGGAGCCTTCTATGCATTGTGGTCACATGTGCACTTCATGCGGATCCTTATGCACATTTGGCACTCATGTTGGAGATGGTACAGATGATGGGCTCGTCACTAATCAATTCCTAAATGAAACATTTGGCATTGACACATAGGTAAATTAAAATTATAATTTACTAATTTGATCACATTTCATATGTATAGTGACAGATTAATTAATTAGCATCTATTGACATTGTTCAAAATTTAGGGTCACAGTGTTGCCGAGCCTAGCAGCAATCCTCTGGCCCCATTTTTTGTCCCCTTGACAAGTCTAGAGGTCTGTATCAATTTAATCATTTAAATTAATACATATATTTATTAAGTAATCATATTAAGGATTAAAAAAAAAAATTATGCATGTGCTTCGGTTCTCTACTAGACCGTCAACCTTTACTATGGACTCGGAGAATAGACATCATACAAGCTATGTATAAGTACATTTGTTTCATGTTAATTTAATTCATTTGATTATATTTGTTTCATGTTTCATGTTACATGTAATGTGTATTGTATGACATGCAACTCATGACGTCAGACACCCCTCCTTATCTCCGACAGTCTGTTGATCATGGAGTGGTTGTAGCTATGGCTAGCTCACAGCTATTGACTGAGGTATGAAAGAATTTTCTTCATTTTATTTGTTGTTTATAATAGTTAGTCTCAAAATTTATAATTTTATTTATAAGTGATTATATTTATTGAATTTTTGTAGGGTCTCGTCATGCTTGATCATCCACGAGCCTTCGAGGTGGACTTAGAGAGTGACTATTTGATGGCGGTAAGAAAATAATTGATTTTGTGTGTGCATATATTTGATTTCAATATATGAAAAATATTGATTCATATCTACTTTGTTTGTATCAACTCGAGTTAGAGAAGGTCTGGTTTATCTCAAACTTGTATGCATCCCTTATCAATAGATCTAGTCATCATTCTCCTTGAATTTACAAATATTCCTGACAATAGCAGCTACCTGAGACTTAGAGAATAGATATAAATGAGTATTGACCAGAATTTATAACTTTGAACAAAATTGGATGAAAAATTATTTTGATTTTATAATTGTTATGATATGTAGTAGGAGAATTCATCCTTATACACTTCTAACTTATATGACTAGTGCCTCATCCATTGGGCAGAAAATTGACTATTGATGAGAGATCTAATTCAATTAACTTGTAAATGAATTAATAAATTGTAATCACCCATTTCCATTCTTATGAAGTATCCTTTCTATAAACTCATAAACCCTACTGATTCATTGAATCATTTCTATAATTCCTTGAATGAAAAGAAAAAGTGATATCATCATACAACCCATCCAGATTGCATTCAGCCAAATTCAACCTTATTTAAAATGACTTCAAAGTAAACAAACCCATAAAAAGGAGACAGAAATTGATGACACAAATATAGTGTAAATACCCCTTTGTATTATCCTTTTAGATGACTAATACAATGACCAATAGAATTCAAAGGATAGCCTAGAACAACTTTTTGGTTCTTTCATTTCAATATATTTTTAGAAAGTACAACTAGAAAATAAACTCAAAACAGCTACACCTTATTGGACTGATTATATTCTCTCAAAGACTTAAAATTGTACAAAATTCAAACCCCCATATTGCCTTGAAACCTCATTTATATAAGCATGAGTTGCAACAAGAAAAGGGAAAATGTGACTGATAGGTGTCCTTCAAAAAGATTTTTATATACATCTGTAACAAAAGGACAAAACTGTGAATAACAAAAAAATTGATACATCAAACTTTCCTTTGTGGGTCCACTTAAGTTATTTCCTTTGGAAAGGCAAGAATACTTTGATCAGATTCCTTTATTGTTCTGGTTCCTCAAGATAGGTGGCCATCAAATGTGATAGTGATGAGTCATCTCCCACTACCTGAGGATCCTCTCTATCTTTATCATCAGTAGTAGAGGTGGCTTCTACTTTTGCACTCTCTTCTTTGTCATCATCTTCCACCTCATCATCTCCTTCTGTCCATTCTATAGACATAAATTCTTCCTTCCATTTATTGTAAATAGTGTCCTCTGGCCAATCAAAATTTAGAATTTCTCTTTGTATAGTTACTAAAGAATTTTCATTTACTTCTAAATAAAAAAAATCTTTTCTGATGATAATATAGAATAATTGTAGTTTTAACAACTCCTCATTTGTCATTGCCCACAATAGATGGCCCACTTCATTTATAACCTTATTTATTCTCTCATAGAAGGCTTCATCTAGCTCCCTCTTCCATTCTTCCTTTTCCTTGATTTTATCAACTGACTTTAGAGCACAAGGGAATAAATCAATTTTTTCTACAAAATACTTGAAAAATAGTTAGTTAATCTTCTATAGAAAGAATCTTTCTTATCATCAAAACCTTGCAACTTATTTAGTAAATCAAAAATTCCTTCTAGTTGATGATATGTTAGACGAATAACAAATATACACATAGTAGTGATATCTAAACTTCTCTCTGTCCACTTTTGTACAATGGGTTTGAATATAGCTTTATTTTGCTTCAATTCATCCTTGATTGCTGAAATCCTTAATAATTGATCAAAAAATATGGGCCATTCTATCCTATCTATTAAATAGATGATACCCTGCCTCAATTTTTCTTCATGCTAATTGTTAAGCTCTACATGCATTGCATACAACTTATTCTTCTCCTCTTCAAATTCATCTGCAGTATAGAACTAAGGCCTTTCTAGAGTATCAGGTATCTCAATAATTGGAGTGGACTTGAAGGGTTCAATAGATGGCCTAGGAACGTATACAATCCTGGTTCTTCTAGATTCTCCTACTTTTCTTTTCCCAAGGACCTTCTCCATTTGAGATACTTTGTTTTCTAGTGACTGTATCTACATACCCCTTTCTTCATATGCTTTCAAAAATTCTTCAAACCTAGCATTGAGTTGGGAAAATTTATCTTCCTCTTGGCCAGGCACTATGCTACCAAATTTTAGCATCTCTGATGCCATTCCAATTATTTTTTTACTACCTACCTCACCAACCCTAAACACTGTCAATGCACCAGTATGCTCTGTAGTGGGAATCTCATGCATTCTGTTATTCTCCCTTTTTTCCATGGACCATATAACAAGGGCTTGGTTGTCATCACTAAATTTGACACCTCTATGAGCCTATAGTATTTCTTCAGTAGTCCTTAGTTGAACATCCCTCTATTTTCTTACTAAATAAAAAATAATGACATTTTCTATGTCCCATTCTGGCAGAAGGAGGACTCCTAACTATCTAACTATTTACCTCCCAACATTAGGAGTAAACTAGGAAAAATCATTCAAAAATTTAGATTTAACCTCTTCCTTAATATCTAGATCAGGTTTGTCGGGTTGTTCTTCTTTTATCTTCTCATAGGTTTTCTCAAAATTGCTCATGTTTAATCTCCACAAAAAGTGAGCAAAAGCCCTAGACTTTACAGAATTTTCATCATTAATAAACCTTTTAGAAGCTTGGGAAACTATTGGATCAATTTCCTTACATTGGTAATCAGCAATGGTTAGGTCCAAGGAAGGTGTAGGAGGTTTCTATGGCTCTCCAATATCCAAATCTATAGAAGTAACAATCACATATCCTTCTCCACCCATTTGTCTAAGCTACTCCCTTAGAGATGCTTCATCATCTATCTATATTGGGGACTGGCTTGGGGAGTATTGTTCCTTTTGAGAAGAAGAAGACCCTTGCTCTAATTTTTGCCTTTTTGGAGAGCTAGTTGCAGATGGACTTCTTGACCTTGGCTTCTGATGAAGGGGTGCCTGTTGCACATTTTGAATCATGACATAACCTGCCCTTCTCTGCAATGTATATTGGTCGCGAGCCACCACATTTCTACTGCTTATCCTTCTTTATACCTCTGCCGCTTTGTCTAGATCTGTCTTAACATATATGGCTTTCTTCTCATTCATGGTCTGTATGATCATAGCCAAATTATTCATTAATTATTTCATTTTGGCTCCCCAATATTTTTTGTCTTTCAATGGGTCATACTAGGAGTCAAAAGAATTAATAAATTCTAGGATCTTGCTAAATACTATCTATTTTTCTTTCCTTAATTCATGTTCTTTCAATGCGAAAACATTTTTGATTATATCCTCTAGATAATAAAATTGATGTACCATATTAAAAGCTTTCACCCTCTCTCTTAAGAGGTCATAGAATCCTTCAAGATCAATGAATCTGGCATGAGACTCTACCATGTTATATCTATCCCAAAACAAATTAAGGTGCTTCAACCCTTTCTTGACAAAGACAAAATCATGCACTACAGTAAATATTAGAAAGAACATGCCCTTCTTAGACAATTCCCTCTCATCTATAGTGCTTATCTACCATAAGGGCTCAACAATCCCTATCTTCAAGGGCACATGAAAGGGTAACACATGTGTATTTCCCACAAAACCATATACTCTTATTACAATTGAAACATTACAAGGGATTATATCCCCTCAATTATGACTAACCAATCGTCCTTATGCATGGTCCTTAGGTCTAACCAATTCCAAAAATGCTTGTGGAATTCTAGGGCTGTCACCTTTCAAGAGCAACCTAAGCTTTGAAGCAAAGTATCTATCAAATCTCACATAGCTGGCATCTATAGCTTCTAAAGTCATATCTACACTCCATAGCTACACTAGATTCCTCTCTCCATCCTTGGTTGTTTCTAGCTCCATACCCTTGGAGAAAAAGGTGAATCCCTTGTGTAAGCATACATGCATAAGCAATGAATACCAATAGAATGGTTTGCCCACTTTTCCCCTTGCTATCCCTACCAGGCCATTGTGAATTTCTTTTGCAAGAAAAGTAGCAAAATCTAGAATAGTACTCATTCCAAATTGAAGATTTTGAGCCACGATAAGGACAATAGAGCCTAGAATTTGATCAAATTCATCTATCCCAAAAATCTTGTAAAGAGAAAAATATAGTGCTTGAACTCTCAGGTTGAAATGTCTTCTCAACAATGGCTATGGGGTACTAGCTATAATCATAGGAAAAGTGCCAATTTTAGCAGCATGCTCTTGCAATGGCCTTGTTCTCAGGTGAATCCTTTGTGCATCATACCTTGCTTGAAGGTCATCTATGTCAATAGTTTCATGTATGGGAAGGTTAGGATTGAGGTTGAAAACCTCACTAAATAATTCAGGACAAACCCTAAACAAATTCACTCCAGCATGGTTTTTTACCCACCCTGTAATTGGATCATATTTCTTTGCCAGATCCATCAATAAATTACTATCAAAGAAAATTGTGGGGACTATTAATTTACCAATATCGAACTCCCATACATTACTCATAGGAGTGTCCAGTTTTTGTTCTGAAAACCATTTCTTAAACAACTCTAAACCCCCCATGGAAACCTGGGCATCCCTTACCCAATTAGCTTTATCGTAAAAACCTTCTCCTACAACAACTCTTAAATGTTTTGGAATGAGCTCCCTCCAATTAGTTATTTCATGTATCGATAAGGGGAATTGTTCAAGAAAGTCATCATGCATAGAACGGTTCAAATAATCTATTTTCCCATTGAACTCTTTTTAGGGATCCATTTTGAATAAAACCCTAGAAATTTCAAAACAGCAAATACTTTGAATTTCTTAGGAAGTCGCAGAGTACTTACCCACTAGAACTTGCACTTCTACACTATGTGATATCTTCTACAATTTTACTGGAGTGCTAGCTAAGAATTTTTGTGCCCTAGCTCTAAAAACTTTGTATGCCTTGATGTTCTTTCTGTGCTTTGGTGATTCATTAATGGTGAGATTGTGGGTTCTTTTCATACATTGAAATCACATGCATGAAATCTTAATCATATTTACTCTGAATAACCATTACCTCCAAATTGCAACCAAATTTGAATCCTATCCATAGATTTTCACCAGATCGGATAGCTCTAATTTAAAAAGCAACAAGCCTTATGGCTTTTAAAAACAAGGCTACATGTCACAATAGCACTTTCTTGCATTATTTAAATTCCTTGCTTCTTAGATATGCGACAAGATCAACAATCAAGTCAATTCATATTCTATTAAAATCCAGTCAGCTATACTGACCAATAGGAAACCTCCATATGAGTTTGCACCTTCTAACAAACATTCCACACCAATAGATCCCATATCTTCTTCTAAGTGAGTAGGTACTTGACATCATTCAGTCCATGTGTCATGCTAGTGCATTCTCGCTTTTCTTATCTAATGACCATTTTCAAATTGCGAGCTTGTGCCAGTCATCGATCTTCAAAAGATCAACGATGACACTGATTATACCCTGTAGAGCTTCTGAGTTAAAATTTTAGATGTCACCATGGACACGTGTCTGCATGGCGCATTCCCACTTTGTTTAAACTTCACTCAAGTTCAAATTGTGGGCAAGTGCCCTTCATTGATCAGGATAAGATCAATGATCAGAAACAACTTTGCATTCTACACTCACATCATCCACTTGGGCCAATGAAATGACTGCTTTCAATCCATATGTTCTGACTCATCTGATTATTGCATTAATTTCTAACACTGTCCACATCCACATCATAAGTATTTCCAGCTAAGCACAAGTGGCAGACTACATGTCATGACTCAGCATTCTTCCATATTTTGGCCCCACTGTGACATGCATTGCAAAGGTGCATATCTGATTTTCTTATCTGACTTGTAGCTTCATAATGTAGGATTGCATTAACCATAGATCTTTGAAAGATCTATGGCTGATAAGACTTCACTTCCATTCAACAGTCAAACTTTTTCAATGGCACATCTGGCAATACATGTCAGCAATCATTTTACAGTGTGGCACACTACAACATACAATTAAAACTATCTGACCCCACCTTGCCACACATCAAAAAACTGCTTGCCCGTATTATTTATATCTCGTGCAACTTCGAATTGTGGGCATGAACTAGACTTTGATCCTTGATAGATCAAAAATTATAGAATCAGGTATCCTTATCACCATGTTGGCCAAAGTGATGAATAAAAATCGCCAACCATTCCAACTTATCTGACACTTGCCATGGAAGACATCCATCCTTGAGAACGGTGGGCCCATCTTGTTAGACCTTGCCACTTGTCCAATTTTTGCTTCCTTGCATTATTTATCTGATGAGCATCTCCTTCTTGTAGGAAAGCACTAGCCCATGATTCAAATGAAATCAATGGTTGATGCTTCTTGGCGATAAAGGCATATCTCTGTTGGTAACTCAACCAATGATATCGTAGGAAATCTAGAATGTGCACAAAAGTACTGACAAACCTGTAAAAGTTTTTGACAACTTATGACTCCTTTTATAGTTCACTAGAATTTAGAAAAGTAAGGGCTATGTGTCACCAAGTTGCATGCCCACATTATTTAAAAACCTTGCATCTCAAAATTGCAGGCATGTGATACTCATTGATCTGAACAAGATCAATGATTATAAAACTTTGTGTTGTCAGAAGTATTTCCTAATAAAACGATTAATCATTTTGCAAGCCAAGAATGGCCATGTAAGGTTTAAACAAAATTAAAATGAACTCATGCTTGCGCAAGCCCTTCCTTAAGTGAAATGGTATATCATTAAAAACATTTTTCTAAAAATACTTTGAGGGCTTTCCAAAACTAGGGCAATCTAAGGGTTTGAAAAAAAAAAGGAACAAAACCCTAATTTGCAATATTTAAAGACTCAAATGATTTTCACTGAATTTTTCATAATTTTTGCAATGTGAAAAATTAGATGAACACCCATGATGAATGATGAGAGAGATTTCACTGTTGGCAACTTTCTACTAGCCAATACTGCAAGTTTTAGCATCACCTGAGATGGCATCATAAAATGAAAATGGAGTGTAATCTCCAAAAAGTGAGAGTGATTATTGTAGGCCTCCACAACATGGTCCTATAGGACCTAGAATCACATCCATACCTCACACGAGATCTGAGATATGCCCCATCAAAGATCACAGCCCTATAGCATTTAGTGCCCCTTAAGGACGTTCTAATTCGGTGTGCCCAATAATGTTTGAGCACTGAAGGGGACAAGATGAGGTTTGGGATAGGGTTTACTTGGCCACCCAGATCTAATAGAGCAAAGAGTTCGATCCCACGATGAAAGGTGAGAGAGATTTGGCAGTTGGCAACTTTGTACTAGCCAACACTGCAAGTTTTAGCATCACAAGAGATGGCAACGTAAAATGAAAACAAAGTGTGATCTCCAAAAAGTGAGAGAGAGGTTATTGTAGACCTCTGCAACACAGTCCTATAGGAATTAGAATCACATCCATACCTCACACGAGCTCCAAGATATGCCCCATCAAAAATTGCAGCCCTATAGCATTTAGTGACCCTTAGGGATGTTCTGGTTCGGTGTGCCTGAGAATGTTTGAGCACTGAATGGGACAAGATGAGGTTTGGGATAGGGTTTACTTAGCCACCTAGACCTAATAGAGTAGACAGTTCGATCCCATGATGAACAATGAGAGAGATTTGACAGTTGGTAACTTTGTACTGGCCAACACTACAAGTTTCAGCATCAAAAAAGATGGCAACGTAAAATGAAAATGGAGTGTGATCTTCAAAAAGTGACAGAGTTTATTGGAGGCCTCCACAAAATGGTCCTGTAGGAACTAGAATCGTATCCATACCTCACATGAGCTCTGAGATAAACCCCATCAAAGATGACATCCCTATGGCATTTAGTGACCCTTAGGGATGTTTTAGTTCGGCATGCTCGAGAATGTTGGAGCACTGAAGGGGATAGGAAGAGGTTGGGGATAAGGTTTACCTGGCCACTTGGAGCTAACAAAGCAGACAATTTGATCCCATGATGAATGATGAGAGAGATTTGGCAGTTGGCAGCTTTGTACTAGCCAACACTACAAGTTTTAGCATCACCCCAGATGGCATCGTAAAATGAAAATGGAGCATGATCTCCAAAAAGTGAGAGAGGTTATTGTAGGCCTCTACAAAATGGTCCTATAAGAACTAGAATCACATTCATACCTCACATGAGCTCCGAGATATGCCACATCAAAGATCGCAGCCCTATAGCTTTTAGTGACCCTTAGGGACATTTCAGTTCGGCATGCCCAAGAATGTATGAGTGCTGAAGGGGATAAGGCAAGGTTGGGGATGGGGTTTACCTAGCCACCCAAAGCTAACAGAGAAAATAGTTCCATCCCACGATGAAAGGTGAGAGAGATTTAGCAGTTGGAAACTTTGTACTAGCTAACACTGCAAGTTTCAGCATCACCCAAGATGGCATCATAAAATAAAAATGGTATGTAATCTCCAAAAAGTGAGAGCATTTATTGTAGGCCTCTACAACACGGTCCTATAGGAACTAGAATTGCATCCATACCTCACACAAGCTTTGAGATATGCCCCATCAAAGATTGCAGTCGTATAGCATTTAGTGACCCTTAGGGACATTCTGGTTCGGTGTGCCCAAGAATGTTCGAGAGTTGAAGGGGATAGGATGAGGTTTGGGATAGGGTTTATCTAGCCACCTAGAGCTAATAGAGTAGATAGTTCGATCCCACAATGAAAGGTGAGAGATTTTGCAGTTGGCAACTTTGTACTAGCCAACATTGCAAGTTTCAACATCACTTGAGATGGCATCATAAAATGAAAATGGAGTGCGATATCCAAAAAGTGAGAGAGCTTATTGTAGGCTTCCACAACATAGTCTTGTAGGAACTAAAATCACATCCATACCTCACACAAGCTCCAAGATATGCCTCATCAAAGATTGCAGCCCTATAGCATTTAGTGACCCTTAGGGATGTTCTGGTTCGGCATGCGCAAGAATGTTTGAGCATTGAAGGGGATAGGACAAGGTTGGGGATAGGGTTTACCTGGCCACTTAGAGCTAACAGAGTAGATAGTTTGATCCCATGATGAACGATGAGAGAGATTTGGCAGTTGGCAACTTTGTACTAGCCAACATTTTCAACATCAATATAAGGTTAAGTATATTGTGTACCTTGAACTGAAGATGATGTGCCTTGGCAATTGTCATGTCCCCTTTTCAAATAATTAAAAATAATAATCTTTGCTAAGGCAAGCAGGCTCAAAAAGGTGAAGTTCCAGAGAAAAAGGGGATAATCTTTGGAACCTAATGGAATAATAAATGAAAATTATTATTAAAATATGTTTTATTAACCCCTCTTGGACGTGAGTTAGGGTTATGCCCTCTTTTAAGGGGTTGGGAGGCATTTTGGGCTCATTCCAGAACTTGATTTTTGCGCATTGCTTTGTTGTTCTTCAGAGGTTGCCAAACCTGTGGAGAAGGAGAACCAAGAACAGGAGTTTGCAATTTTCCAAGAAGGCTAAGGATTACGATTTTGAAGCCATTCCATGTGCATGCTCATGCAGAGTTTTCCTTTCTGCTGAACAGTGCAGATTTGTGGGTTTTCGAGTGTGTTTTTTGTAAGAGTTTGGTGTTTCCAGTTGAGTATTTCATATCAGTTTGGGTTGCTGTTGTATTTCAGACTTTTAGATGTTAAAATAGAGTTGAATATATGTATTTGGTCATGATTATACTTCTATGATATATTATCAGTGCTCTTGTGGTATTTTCAGCTATTTTGTGTTATTTTCGGGAGCCCGATGAGCGTAGTTTTTGTCCTACGTTTGTGAGCTGTTGTGTAAATACGATAAAGATTTGGAAATATAATTTTTTAGGGTTTTATGCTGCTGAAATTTCTGTAAAAGTATCCATTTTCAGATTTACTAATAATATGTGAAGTTGTGAAGTTTTTGGCACTATTTCGGACATACCCGATTTGGGGTTTATTGAGAAATTGGTGGATCTTTGTAATATTGGTTGTTTGATCTTAAAGATCTGATTAGAGGCTTGAAATATCATATAAAATCAGAAAAGGGACATTTCAGTGATATCAGAGCTATGATCTTGCCAGCCTGAGGGTTTGTAGAAGTTTGCATGTCAGTTTTGAGAACTACCCAAATCTTGCATGTCTCAATTTATGGTGGCATGTTGTTTCTAATCAGCTGCATGTCAAAATTTATGGTTGCATGCTACTTCTAATCATTTGCATGTTAGTTCTTGGTATTTTAAGAAGTTATAACCTATTGGGGTTACACTCTACTTTATCAAGAATGGACAGGTATAGTACAGAGTCTCAGAGGACACGATCTTAGATAATTGATATCCAAAGTCAGAACAGTAGAAAGGATGGTTATTTAGACATTCGAGATAAACTTAGAAAAATAAGCCATGCCATGTTTAAACAATTGGTTGAGCACCACCATATGATGAATGACATGTTGTCTGACCCAGCTAAGGTGGATAAGTTGACTAGATTTCTATTTGGAAAATTTTCTCACAGAGAAGATGACACAATTACCAAGAACTTGCATGAGGAGTTTGAGAAACTAGCTTATAGCTAGGAAGAGGTCTCAAATTTGACTCTACGACAAGAGGTAGTGGGTTTAGATGATGATTATGAGGATGTTTTTGTGCATGATGGTGAGATACCTGATAGAGATGAGTAGACATTGAGCATTCATGACTTTGCTGAGAAAGAGTACCAGGCATAGTTAGATGCTTCATCACATGAGGTTGAGGTTGGTAGTACTTCACATGATTTGTCCAGCCAGCCGAAAGTGAACAAAGATAGTATTGTGATTTTATTATCTCATCATGATAGGTATGTGGAGTTAGTTGGTATTGGTCATATTACTCAGGTGAGGAGTTTTTTTAAGTTACTAGCTGATTCTAGTTTACGGATATGGACTCGAATTGTTATATTGGCATTTGGGATTTAGTTGATTGGAGATCTTTAACACTTTTTGGTAGCAATTTTTTTTTGGGTGCTATCATGGATTTGATTAGCAGATTGCACAGTGTTGTCTTTTCTTGTGCTAGCAGCTTGTCTGATGTTGGTATTAGTTTTTATACACCAGTGTTGGGCTTTGTTCATATATCCAGTCGACCATACTTGCTGGAATGTGTTGATGATCTTTCATATTTGGTAGTGTGTACAAATGAGTCCCATGATCATATTGGCATTGATGAAATCCAAGAGGATGCAGTGGGCAGTTTTGAAAACTTAGTTTCCTTGGTAGTTTCTTTTGGTACAAAGGAGTTGGACAGTAGTGCTATAGTTTTTGATACTCCGTATGTTGATATGAGCTTTGGATTTGATTCACAGGATATGGATGGTAATAGTCTAGAGACTAGTAACTCTGAGGATATTCCTTTAGACAGTGCATCAGAGGAGGTTTGTAGGAGACAGTCTAGACAGTACCATCATGTGTCTAATCAGTTGAGAGTTAGTGAGCGAGACATTGCTATCGCTTGCTAGCATTTCGATGTTGCTCGTCAGTTGTTAGCAGTTTATGGAAGGGGTTCTTCTAGTAGTGATGAGTGAAAAAATAGTTATCTTTCCTTGATAGAGATCCACTCTTTATGGGAGGCTATTCAGATTTAGAGACAAAATTATATGCAGTTGGTAGCTGATAGAGATTATCTTATGGAGTGGGGGAGTACAACATATGATGCATTATTGGCCAAGGAAGATGAGGTGAGTGAGCTTACTCAGCAACTCGAGGTGACTTTTGAGATTCTTGAGAGTACACAGTTAGCTTTCAAGGAGTCATAGTTTCATTTGGCTAAGGTGACCATGGAGTTAGAGCAACTACAATCTTTACCAGATTCTATACAGTCACAAGCTATGGTGTCTAGTGATCTGAGGACATCCATGGTCGAGATTGTCAAAGATAGTGGAGATGGGGATGCATCCATCCTTGATACTAACATTAGCATATTGGGTTCATCCCCACTAGAGTCAGGTTTAGTTGAGTTGGGTGCTGCAGCAGATTGTTGTGGTATGCCTGACATGGTGGTGACCTCTAGTACTAATGGCACAAAGACTAGAGATGTTGTATCAAAGACCATGTGTGATGTTGGTGAGCTGACAGTTGGCATGGTTCCTACTAGTAATACTACTCCCTTGGTGATGTCTTCAGAGGTAGTAGTCAGTTCCAACCTGGTTAGTGATCGATTGCAGTTAGCTACATCTAGATTATAGTCTGAGCCACTAACTAAGATTGGCGCATTGTATCAACATTACATTGTGAGGTATGCTCATCAATTCACCTTTGATGACCATGTTGATGAGATGATGATACAAAGATTTATTTTGGTTCCTAGTGCTTATCATCAGTTATGGGATATTTTGATGCCTAGGGATGAGAGTTGTGATGGGCATGACATGGCGATAGGTTCTGCAGTTGACAGCTTGATAATACATGACTTAGAGCAGGAGTTTTGGAGTGATGCTTCAGTGGGTGTTGTTATTGATTCTACTCCTTTGGCTATGACATCTCCTGACTTAGTTGGTGATCAGACACAGTGGGTTGTATCACTTGTTCATGGTGAGCTATTGATTGAGGTTGGTTTTTTTTATCAACATTATATTGTAGGGTATATACATCAATTAGCATTTGATCCTTGTGTTGAGGAGTTGATGGCAAGAAAATTTGGTTTGGGTTCCATTTCTTGTTGTTTATCTTGTGATGGCTTTTCATCATTGGGGGTGCATGGGAGTTATGGTTATGAGATAGTGGCTGGTGATTTGCAAAGTTGTATTGATTGTAAGAGTTGTACAGTGTGTGGATTCTCCATACTGGGTATAGTTTCATTCGACAGCATTCACCATTGTTGCAGAGTTGGATTGTACATTCCATATAGGCTAGTGGGATGCATTGATGGTATTTACTATGTTGGCAATTTGATTTGTCCACTTTACTTGGGTTTTGATGTTATAAGATTTTGTGTCTGGTGGGTTTCTGATTGTGGAAGTTGTGATTTTGGAGTTTGGTTGAGCTGTAATTGTCAGTTGGATTATGGATTCCTCTTGGCTATACTGTAGAGGATATTGCAGGAGCCTATGTTAATTGACAATAGTATAGTTCATGACTACATTTTGGATCTAGGTGGATTGATTAGTTTATTTTTCAACCATTGCTTGAGGAAAAGCAATATTTGGAAGGGGAGGACTTGTCATGTCCACTTTTCAAATAATTAAAAATAATAATCTTTGCTAAGGTAGGCAGGCCCAAAAAGGTGAAGTTTTAGAAAAAAAGGGGATAATATTTGGAAACTAATGGACTAATAAATGAAAATTATTATTAAAATATGTTTTATTAACCCCTCTTGGATGTGAGTTAGGGTTATGCCCTCTTTAAAGGGGTTTGGAGGCATTTTGGGCTCATTCCAGAACTTGATTTTTGCGCATTGCTTTGTTGTTCTTCAGAGGCTTCCAAACTTGTAGAGAAGGAGACCCAAGAACAGGAGTTTTTAGGTTTCCATGAAGGCTAAGGATGGGAGTTTGAAGCCATTCCATGTGCATGCTCATGCAGAGTTTGCCTTTGTGCCGAACAGTGCAGATTTGTGGGTTTTCGAGTGTGTTTTTTGTAAGAGTTTGGTGTTTCCAGTTGAGTATTTCATATCAGTTTGGGTTGCTGTTGTATTTCATTTTAGATGTTAAAATAGAGTTGAATATATTTATTTGGTGATGATTATACTTCTTTGATAGATTATCAGTACTTTTGTGGTATTTTTGGCTATTTTGTGTTGTTTTCGAGAGCCCGATGAGCATAGTTTTTGTCCTACATTTGTGAGCTGTTGTGTAAATGCTATATAGATATGAAAATGTCATTTTGTAGGCTATTATGCTGCTGAAATTTCTGTAAAAATTTCCATTTTCAGATTTACTAATAATATGTGAAGTTGTGAAGTTTTTGGCACTATTTCGGACATACCCGATTTGGGGATTATTGAAAAATTGGTGGATCTTTGTAATATTGGTTGTTTGATCTTAAAGATCTAATTAGAGGCTTGAAATATCATATAAAATCAGAAAAGGGACATTTCAAAAATAATATGTAAAAGATGTAATATCACCTACTTGATGTGTTGATGTTGTGCCTTCGACATGACATGATGGAGAGTGTATATCATCAGATCTACAAATTAGCATCTCTTCAACATGAGAGGACGATATGAATTCTACATTGGAAGATGGTGTAGCGGACAATATGACTCCAACATTGGAAGATGATGTAGCTTCACAATTCAATTGTCTTCTTGAGCGTAATAGTCTCATTTGTTCCTTTTGTCTTTCTAATTCTTCCTCTTTGTTTCTTTGTATTGGTGGTTCTTGATCCTCTTCGAAAGTCAATTCTTCATTATTGCTTTGCAATTTTCTTTGTTCACATAGTAATTTCATTTTATCTCTTTTGATTGCCAAACCTCTCTCCCTATCTTCATTTGTTTGAGATTTTGGTTTCTTCCTTGGCATGATGATGATTTCTACATGTCAAATTATTCAAAGATCTAAATTACTTAAAATATGTAAATTACAAATTATTCAAATACATATAAAAATTATAATTATTTATGAATACACAATATATATCAAATGATTTGTCAAATTTCTAACCATTTTGAAATAACATTTCATTCAAACATAGAATTTTCAATGAATTCACTATATATTAAATAACATGTCAAATTATAATCAAATTTGTAACTATATATCGACAAACAATATTTAAAATGGATTGCACTAACCTTTTCTATACAAGGAATATTCAAAAAGTCTTCAAATTGCATATCCAATGATTGAATTTGGTGTTTGCTAGCTTGAAAAAGTGTTGAAATAGTGTTTGCTATGTTGAAACCTATGATTTATGTTAGAATAATAGAGTACACAATAGACCAAAAGCAGAGAATGGATGAAATGGGCCACAAAGTTACTTTTTGACCGATTTTAGGTGATTTCATATAGTGTGTATGCACTATAGCGCATATGCACTATAAAACACGTATGCACTATGTGAAAACACATCACTCCCCATCCTCCCTACTCTCTCTCTCCCCCTACTCTCTCTCCCCTCTTCTAACCCCTACTCTCTCTCTCCCATCCCCTACACTCTCTCTCCCCCTCTCCCATCCCCTACTCTCTCTCTCACTCTTCCTCTCCCACCACCTACTTTGTCTACCTCTTTCACCGTCTCTCCTTTCCATCCCCTACTCTTTAGATATCTCACACACTCCCATCCTCCCTCTCCCACTTCCTACTATCTCTCTCTCTCTCCCCCATCCCCCTACTCTCTCCCATCCCTAACTCTCTCTCACACTCTCTCACATCTGCTACTCTCTCTCTCTCTCCCCCCTCTCCCATCCCCTAAAATCTCTCTTTTATGGATACACACTCCCATCTCCCCTCTCTCTCTTACTCTCCCACTCCCTCTCCCATCACCTACTATCTCACTCTCAAGTTCTCTCTCTCCCTCTACTCTCTCTCTCTCCCCCATCCCTACTCTTACTCTCTCTCTCCAATCCCCAACTCTCTCTCACACTCTCTCCCATCCCCTACTCTCTCTCACACTCTCTCTCATCCTTTCACTCTATCTCTCTCATCCCATACTCTCTCTCTCTCTCTGCCACCTCCTACTCTCTCTCACACTCTTTCCCGTCTGTTTACTCTATCTCTCCCATCCCATACTCTCTCTCTGCAACCCCTACTCTCTCTCTCTCTCACTCTCTCCCATCCCCTACTCTCTCTCTTTCACAAACACACACACACACACTCCCATCCCTTCTCTCTTATCTCCCATCCCCTACTCTCTAGATTTATCACACACAATCCCATCCCCCTCTCTCTATCTCCCTATCCCTACTCTCTCTCACACTCTCTCCCATCCCCTACTCTCTCTTACACACACTCCCATCTTCCCTTCTCTCCCTCTCCCACCATCTAGTCTCTCTCTCCCATTTGCTATTCTCTCTCTCTCTCTCTCTCTCTCACTCTCTCTCTCTCTCTTAGCTACTCTCTCTCTCCCCTCTCCCATCCCTTACTCTCTAGATCTCTCACATGCACTCCCATCCCTCTCTCTCCTCCTATCCCACTCCTTCCACTGCCTACTATCCATCTCTCTCAAGTTCTCTCTCTCCCTCTCTACTCTCTCTCTCTCTCCCATCCCCTACTCTTACTCTCTCTCTCCCATTCCAAATTCTCTCTCACACTCTCTCCCATCCCCTACTCTCTCTCACACTCTCTCTCCCATCCTTTCACTCTGTCTCTCCCATCCCATACTCTCTCTCTCTCTTTGCCACCCCTACTCTCTCACTCTCACTCTCTCCCATCCTTTTACTCTATCTCTCCCATTCCATAATCTATCTCTCTACCACCCCCTACTCTCTCTCACACTCTCACTCTCTCTCTCTCTTTCACAGACATACACACTCCCATCCCCCTCTCTCTATCTCCCTCTCCCTACTCTCTCTCTCATTCTCTCCCATCCCGTACTCTCTTTCACACACTCTCCCATTCTTTACTCTCACTCTCTCCCTCTCCCACTACCTACTCTCTATCCTCCATCCCTTACTCTCTCTTTCATAGAAACACACTCTTATCCCCCCATTCTATTCTCTCCCATACCCTATTCTCTAGATCTATCACACACACTCCCATCCCCCCTATCTCTCTCCCTCTCCCTCTCCCACTCCCTCTCCTACTGCCTACTATCTCTCTCTCTCTTAAGTTGTCTATCTCCCTCTCTACTCTTTCTCTCTATCTCCCTTTCCCTACTCTCTCTCACACTCTCTCCCATCCCCTACTCTCTTTCACACACTCTCCCATCCTTTACTCTCACTCTCTCCCTCTCCCACCGCCTACTTTCTATCCTCCATCCCTTACTCTCTCTCTTTCATAGACACACACTCTTATTCCCCCACTCTCTTCTCTCCCATCCCCTATTCTCTAGATCTATCACATACACTCTCATCCCCCCTATCTCTCTCCCTTTCCCTCTCCCACTCCCTCTCCTATTGCCTACTATCTCTCTCTCTCTCTCCCATCCCTTACTCTCACTCTCTCTCTCTCCCATCCCCTACTCTCTCACACTCTCCCATCCCCTAATCTCACTCTCTCTCACATCCTGTATGAGCTCTCTCTACCAACATAGAATCTCTCTCACACTCTAACACTATCTCTCATCCTCTACTCTATGTCTCTTACACACATTCCCATTCCCCCCTCTCTCTCTCTCCCTCTCCCATCCCCTACTCTCTAGATTTTTCACCTACACTCTCATCCCCCCTCTCTATCCCTCCCCCACTCCCTCTTGCATCACCTACTATCTCTCTCTCTCTCTCAAGTACTCTCTCTCCCTCTCTATTTTCTCTCTCCCATACCCTACTCTCACTCTCTCTTCCGTCCCCTACTCTCTCTCACACTCTCTCCCATCCCCTTCTCTCTCTCTCTCTCTCTCTCTCTCTCTCTCTCTCTCTCTCTCTCTCGCCCCCATCCCATATAAGCTCTCTCTACCACCCCCTACTCTCTCTCAAACTCTCAAACTCTCTCCCATCCCCTACTCTATCTCTCTTATACACATTCCCATTCCCCCCCCCCTCTCTCTCTCTCTCGTAATCCCTCTCCCACTACCTACTCTCTCCCATCCCCTACTCTATCTCTCTTACACAATTCCATTCCCCCTCTCTCTCCCTCCCACTCCCTCTCCCACCACCTACTCTCTCTCTCTCTCTCCCATCCCCTATTCTCACTCACTCTACCACCCCTACTCTCTCTCTCACACTCTCACACTCTCTCCCATCCCCTACTTTCTCTCTTACAAACACTCCCATCCCCCCTCTCTCTCCCTCTCCCACTCCCTCTAACATTACCTACTCCCTTTCTCTCCCATCCCCTACTCTCTCTATCTCTCTCTCCCCTCTCTCATTTCCTACTCTCTCTCTTTAACACACATGCCCATCCCCCCTCTCTCCTCTCCCATCCCCTACTTTGTCTCTTACTCTCTCTCTCCCTCTCTCACTACCTATTGTCTATCTCTCTCTCACTCTCACTCTCACTCTAACTCTCACACTCTCTCTCACTCTCACTCTCTCCCTCTCTACTCTCTCTCTGCTACCCCCTATTCTCTCTCACATTTTCACACTCTCTCCTATCCCCTACTCTCTCTCTCTCTCTTTCTCTCTTACACACATTTCCATCCCCCCTCTCTCTCCCTCTCTCATCACCTACTCTATCTTCCATCTCTTACTATCTCTCAAGCTACTCTATCTTCCTCCTCTCCCATTCTCTACTCTCTCTCTTTAACACACATGCACTACCATCCTCCTCTCTCTCTCTCTCTCTTCCTCTCTCACTCTGTCTCCCACCACCTACTCTCTCTCTCCCCCATCCCCTACTCTCAATCTCTCTCTCCCAACCTGTACTCCCTCTCACACTTCCTCTCTCTCTCATCCCCTACTTTCAATCTCTCTCCCCCATCCTATACTCTCTCTTTGCCACCCCTACTCTCTCTCACACTTCCTCTCTCTTGCATCTTGTACTCTCTTTGCCACCCCTACTCTTTCTCACTTCCTCTCTCCCATCCTATACTCTCTCCGCTCTCCCATCCCCTAGTTTCTCTCTATCTTTTTCTCTCTCTCACACACACACACATAGTCATTCCCTCTCCCACCCACCACCCCACCCTCCACCTAGCTCTCTCTTGCTCTTGGGTTGCAATTTAGGTCTCAATAGTGCATGCGTACTATAGCACACATGAGCTATTGAGAATTTAAATGCTTCTAATAGCACGTGCATGCTATAGGACACCTGTGCTATTGAAAGCTTTGTATTAAAACCAAGCCTAAGGCTTGGTTTTGTGTTGGAGATCAAACCCAAAGGTTTGGAGTTTAAAAATAGGTCTAAGATGTGTTTTCCAGCAAACATACCAAAAATGATTGATTTTTCTTGTGTGCTCCCCTTCAAGATTCCTTGTGGTTGGGTATCGATAAGATCAGGTTACATAGAATTATAGGTCTTTGTGTTAGCTATCTAACCCTATAATTTATTTTCAATTTGAACTATTTCAATCCTTTCATCTATAATTTCTTTTGAATGTATGTTCATTTTTTTTCAAAAACCACCATGTACTAATTGGGCTATAGATTTTAGCTCGTTCATCGAATTTTGCAACAAATTAGTTTTTTAGAAACTAGACTCCATTCTACACACTTTGAAAAGAATTTTTTTTGATTTTAGATTAGTTTTCAATTATTTCTAGGGGGAGCACACAAATATTTGACATTTTTGGGATGTGTCTAGTTAAAAAAATCATTAAAAAAAATGCACATTATAAAATTACCCGAAAAAATTTAGGATAAACTACATAGTGTTAAGTAACTTTTCACCAGAGTGATTAAAGAATTTCAAAAAAAAAGTTAAAATTTTAGTGGGGCCACACTTTGTACTGTGTTATGTTTTTTTGGAATAAACAGTACCAATTTTTGTGGCCCCCTTTTTTGAGGACCTAAAACTAAACCATTTTGAAAGAAAATTAGTAGTTTAGAAACTAGATTCAAAGGACTATAACTTTTTTTTTTGTCATATCTTAAAATTTTGAGTGTAACTATCTACAAATTCTTGTTGAAGTTCAAAATTTGCAGATTTTAGGAAAAATGTGTCCACTTATACCCCCCTTTTGGCACCACAACTTGGTGCAATTATCCTAGTATATGTTTGGTAGTTTTTGATGTTTGTATTATATCTTCTAGCCAAGATATAATGAGGTGATGTGTGATCAACCAATGATAGAGGACAATTAGGTGATGATGTTAGTGAGTGTGCAAGACTTTAAGTTGTGCATGTAAATTTTTTTATAGACTATGATCTGACAGTGCTATTGTAATTGTAATTAATTATATATCTTATTTTAATTAATTGGGAAAGCCTTATGGATGACTCAAGGAATTATTATGAAGATATGGGATAAAGGAAAGATATTTTCCTTGACTTTAATGTGTGTTGAAGTATTGAGATCATTGTTGAAGTGCAAATTGTCAAAAGGAGCAAAGTATTGATTGAATGCATGTAAGTGATCCAATGGATTATTTAATGTGTAGTTCATGATCCAATTGCAAGATTAGAAGGAACAAAATTCTAGTTGACAAGATAAAGATAGAGGAAGGAAGTATAATTTAGTTCTATTATTCTACATGGAATAATACAAAGATCATTTGGATATTGGGTTCATTGGTCTTACCCTTGAAGCTATTTGGAAAGTGGGTTTAGTTGTCTTTCACAACTCCTAACAGGGTTGGCACAACTCCTAACAAGGTTGGAATCTCCTAATAGGGATTCAATGTCTCCTAATAAGGACTCATATGTACTGAATGTTGTAACAGACTCTTGACAGGGTCTATCCTCTAACAAAAAATATTTATATTAGTACATCATGTTGTGGGTACCATCCCCACCGGGGTTTCCATTTTGATCAGGGGTTTCCCTAGTTAACATATATGGTGTTATTGTCTATGAGTATCTTTTTATGGTTTTAGTTTTCTTTACTCATATGGTTAAGATTGTTTAAAGTTTTTATTGGTGATATTATTCTTATAATTAATTCACACCCCTCCCTCCCACACCTCTCAATTATACCGGTGGACTATATATTCTAATAGAGAAGCCATGGGAGGACGTCAACATGAATTTTGCTCTTGGATTAACTAGGACTCAATGAGGGCATGAATCTAGTTTTTTGGTGGGTGGTAGGTTTTCAAAGATGGCACATTTTATTCCTTGTAAGAAGGCTAGTGAGGTTCATGTGGAAGAGTTATTTTTAAGAGAAGTGGTAAGGTTACATGGTCTAACAAAGAGTGTAGTTTCATATTGAAATACCAAGTTTGTTGGGTAATTCTAGTGTACATTGTGGAAGAAAATTGAAGATGGAGTTAAACTCTAGTTCATCACATCATCCAAACTAATGGACAGACAGAAGTTGTAAATCATAGTTTGGGAAATTTGCTGAGATGTTTGGTTGGAGAGAAAGAAAAAGGATGGGATCTAATTTTACCATAGGAAAACATTTCATATAATAAATCTATCAACGAGAGTATAGGTAAATCATCATTCCAGATTGCATATGGGAGTAGTCCCAAAAATGCTTTTGAATTGTGGTAGTTGGATAAAGGAGAGATAAGTAGTGTTGAAGCAGAAGAATTTGCTAAACATTTGAAGAATATCCATGAGGAGGTGAGGAAGTGTATCATAAAGATGAAAAAAAAGTACAAGGCTAAGGAAAATATGAAAAGAAGGTATAAAGAATTTAATATTTGAGATGAATTCATGGTTCATTTGATAAAGGAGCATTTTCTAGTGGATACATATAATAAACTGAAGATGAAGAAGTTTGAATCCTACAAAATAGTGAAAAGGCATGATCTTGGAAATACTTATGAAGTGGAGTTACCTACTAAATTGAATATCTCACCAGTATTTAATAGTTTAGATTTAACAAAGTATTATGAAGGAGGTGATGGAGATGAAATGTCAAAAGCGTAGTGGAGTATTCCAACACCTAGTTTGACTACAAAGGAGATTGAGGAGATATTGTATAGTCATGTTGGAAAAAGTACAAGAAACATAACTTATGAAGAATACCTAGTCAAATGTAAAGGGATACCAATAGAGGATTCATCATGACTAGCAAAGGAGGAGGTTAACTGTCTTGATTTTCCCTTGAACACATGAGACGTGATAGAGTCACTTTGTAAGTTGCCCCAAGTGTTTGATGCAAGAGCATCTTGGGTGTGAGAGAAATCTTGCATCACCCAAAAAAATTGTCTTTTTAGTCTTTTTATTTTAATAAGGACTAGTAGATAGGGGGTTACTACTTCTAGGAACTTGCTATTTTTAGTAAGTTTGTTATACTTGGAATGTTTTGATTTTCTACATGAAGGATCATTTTAGAACTATAAGCCTAACATAAAAATCTCATTACTTTAGCTTAAGTATCAAAGAAATTATTGCAAATTTTTAGTGCAAAATTTTGAAGAAAATTCTTTGAACTAGGTTTTGAAGGCCTTAGAGGCGTTGGATGAGGCCCAAAAACTTGACAAAAGGGTGCTTGTGCAAATTTGAGCCTATAGATCATGAGTTGGCATTTTTAAAAAGTGGTTAGAATAGCCAATTGGAGTAATGGCTTGAGAGTTATGGCCTTTCAAAATTGGGCTACCTGAAAAAATTTAAAATAAATGGCAAAGATGTATTTGGTTGGCTCTATATGTATTGTTAATGTCTGTCATCCCTAGGTATTAAGTTTCAATGTCTAGAAAATTCCTAGGCAACATAAAATTTTTTATTTAAGAAAGGCCCAAACATTGTGTAGAATAGCTCTGGGTGGTAGTTCACAACTTAGTCTTGCATATTACTATAATGAAGGTGCCCATGTGGGTTAACATGTTATAATTGTGAATTCCATAATTTTGCATTTGTGGCAAAAATAGGAAGTCCATAGTTTGTTCTCATTTTTGTTGTTGTTTATTTGTTTCTTTTATGTGTTTATGGTATTAAGGGGAGAAACCTTCATCAAACCACAACAAGATACTAGTACAAAATTAATGGCAAATATGTTAACTAAGGAAACCCTTAATGAGAGAGAAAACCCCAATGTGGATGGTACCCACAAGATGATGTACTAATATAAATATTCCTTGTTATAGGATGGACGTTTTTAGGAGTCTATGAATACATTCAATATATATGAGTCCTTGTTAGGAGACTTTGAACCCCTTTTACGAGATTCCAACCTACTACCCAAATAGCTTCAAGGTTAAGAACAATGAACCCATTGTCCAAATTATCATTGTATTATTCCTTACATAATAATAGAAATGAAATGTACTTCCTTCCTCTTTCTCTATCCTATCAACTAGCCCTCTAAACCTTCAAATCTTGTAACCAAATCATATAATTAATATCCAATAATCCCTTGGATTGCTAGCTCGCATTCAATAAGCACTCTACTCCTTTTCAAACTTTGAAATTTATACAATAATGGATACACTTTACAAACAAGGAAAACATTTTTTTTTTGTACCATATCTCCATAACAATTCCTTGAGTTAGCCTTGAGGCTTTTCCAGTTAATTATAATAAGATAATTAATTAATTACAATTACAATAGCATTGTCGACTCACAATCTATACAAAACTTCACACATGTGATACTAGGGCTTGCACACTCACTAACATCACCATACAATTGTCATCTATCACTATGTTATTGCATACTTCTTTATTGCATCTCAAATGTAAGATAGAAAACAAACATCAAAATGTAGTTCTTGAATACTTTGTTTCTATATTGCTCTTAGTAAATTAGGTACAACTATCATACACCTTTGACCTACTTTGTGCACTTAACCACATCATCAAGAGATAGTATGGAACATGTCCTTAACTATGCATCACAAAATATTCAAACCATTGTCTGTACTAGTGAGATCTTTGACTATTATTCTCCTAGTCTTTATACAAATGATACAATGTTGACATTAATGACAAATACAGTCATGAATGCAACATGTCAATACCCTCCAATGCTTAGGATACTCCCCTAATGTGATATTATTAGAATTCATGCTAATAATCTCCACCTTTGGCATTGATGGTAACATATATGAAAAACATCTAGGTTCTAAGAATACCAAATAGTACTCTATTGCTACTACTGTTGTCATCTTCTCAAATCATCTTCATTAATCTGAATTCCTTTGGATTCTAGGACTGACATCAGCTATCCACATGCAAAAAAATATAACTAGAATAGGTCCATATTCCTCTTCTGGATCAATATTAGTTGTTCACTTCATACTAAACAATTCACAATACATCAGGTGCATATTCCTACTTCCTTACATGAATGTTTCTAAATATACCTAAAGAGATATCTCTTCATCATACATAATTATGAGTTCTTCTCCCCCATTTCTTAAATCAATATCAAAGGCCTCAATATTACAAAATAACAATTGTTAAATACCAATTGTTACCACACTTTCAACTCAAGTGTCTAAAGATGTTGTTCAAAACCAAATATCAAATACCAAGAGCCCTCAATGGCTTAGTACACAATAGATAGTCCCCAATATAGGAAACATCATCATTTAGGCTAGTCTAACAATAATTCTCGATACCACAAGACTAAGGCACTCTCTACTTCATCTACTCATAATTAGATAGGGGCATAACCCCAAGTATACCTCTCAGGTACTCAAATTAATCTTTAGGCAAAGGCTTCACAAAGATATTTGCAATCTGATTTTTAGTACTTATATATGCCAATCTGATCACCTTTTCTAATGCCTTCTCTCTTAAGACATGATACTTAATAGATTATGCTTCAACTTAGAATGCAATGCAGTACTCTTAGACATACTCACTTTACTTTTGTTATCATAGTAAATGATAATAGGTTCTGTAAAGTCAATCCCAATATCCTTTAACCTCTATTTCATTCACATAACTTGATTAAAGTTACTTGTTGCTATAACATATTCTTCCATTGTTGTACTCTAAGAATTATGATCTTGTTTCTTGCTCAACCAAGAAACCATTCTTCCTCTAAGAAAGAATGCTCCATCACTGGTGTTCTTTCTATCGATCATATTGCTTGCCCAATCCACATCAATATACATAAAAAAAAGTGAAATCACTTGATCTATCTTACCAGATACCATAATCATATGTTCCTTTCAAATATTTTAATATCCTCTTTATTTTTGCATAATTATACTCTTTAGGATCATCTTGAAATCTATCTCCAATTAAAAATGCATTTTCTATATTTGGCCTGGTGTGAATCATATATTGCAATCCTCCAATCATAGATCTATACTTCTTTTGCTCAATTGTAGGTGTCTCATTCTTTTGTAGATAACTTGTGAACCAATTATCATAGGTGTACCAATAGGCTTACAACTCTAATCAAAATCTTTTAAAAAAATCTTTCAAGTACTTAGCTTGTGATATGAAAATACAATCACTTTTCTACACAATCTGCAATCCTAGAAAAAACTTGAGTTCTCCAATCATGCTTATTTCAAATTCCTTTTTGATCTCTTTATAAAATTTATCACTTTATTCATCATTACCTCCAAATATTATGTCATCAAAAAATATTACAATGATAAATAAACCATCATCAACTTCTCTCAAATAAAAATTACCATCTATTGTAACTTTAAAAAATCCAATCCTTGTCAAATACTTAATAACTTATCTAACCTTGCATACTAGGTTATAGGTGTTTGCTTCAGACCATACAATGCTTTCTTTAGTCTACATACCATCTCTATCTTCTATCAGAGGGAATCCATTAGGCTTCTCATTGTAGACTTCTTCTTCAAGTTCTCCATTTAGAAAAGGTGACTTGACATCCATCTAATATACCTTGAACTTCTTACTTGTTGCATAAGCCAAGAACATTCTTATTGCTTCCACTCTAGCTACAATGGCATATGTCTCCTTATAATCTACACCTTCTTTCTATGAGTAACATTTTCAAACAAGTTTTTCCTTTTTTCTCATAATTTCTCCTTGTACATTTATCTTATTCATGAATACCCATTTGTTTCCTATTACATTCTTTTATTTAGGTCTAGGAACTAACTCCCATGTCTTATTCTTCTAATTCTTCCTTCATTGCTTGAATCCAATGATTATCCTTGCATGCTTCATATGCACTCTTAGGATCAACTTGAGAAAGTAGACATAATTCCTCATTCACTTTGTTCCTTGTCATCATACATTTATCTTTACTTCCAATTATTTTCTCTAGAGGGTAATTATTTTTCATGTTTTTGTTAGAGGTAGGAGTTGACATCTCAACTCTTATCTCATCTCTAGGTTTAGGTCTCTATTTTCCTTTGTTTTCAATAGATAGCACATCATTCCATAGATCATTGTTAGTCTCAAAGAAAACTTCTTCATTTTTTCTAACAATTCTAGAATTATCTTCTTCTTCATCTAAATTATAATCTACCATTTTTGGTTTAGGGATAAACTTTTCATCAATCCTTACATTTGTGTATTCAACTATTATCTTAGTTATATAATTGAAATATGTGTATGCCTTTCTTTTCAATGAGTAACCAAGAAACATACCTTCATCACTCCTTCAATTGAACTTACCAATTTCATCATCTCTCTTAATGTAACATTTGCTCCTAAGTATCCTAAAATAATTAACTGATGGTGCATGACCAAACCATAATTCATAAAGTGTTTTGCTTATAACATTTTTCATCTATACTTTGTCCAGAGTGTATATTGTTGTATTAACTGCTTCTCTCTAGAATGTCTTAGAAATATAATTTTCAAGCAACATCGCTCTAGTTTCCTCTACTACTAATTTATTTCTTCTTCTAGAAATCTATGCTTAGGTGTTCTAGGTGAGGATAGTTATCTTTTCATTCCATTTTCTACACAAAAGATGTTAAACTCTCTAGAAGTGAATTCTCCTCCTCTATCTAATCTCAAACACTTTATCTTAACACCATATTCATTCTCAACCCTCTACTTAAATATCTTAAACTTCTCAAAAGTTTAAGATTTCTCCTTAAGAAATGCTACCCACGTCATTTTAGTGAAATTATCAACAAAAATCAAAAAATAAATTTCACCATAGAATCCTCTTGCTCTTGGAGGACCACTCAGGTCTATGTGAATGATCTCCAAATTCACTACAGTGGAGAACTTCTTTCTAGGACAAGATACTTTATTCTACTTATCCAAAGTACATTCTTTGCAAAAAACATTAGTAGGCTTTTTTATCTTAGGCAAGACTCTAACTACAAATGTGCTACTAACTTTCACAATATTATCAAAGTTTATATGATAAAATATCTTATGCCATAACCAATTGTTACCAACTATTCCAACCAAGCATGTCATTTCAATAAGATTCAACTTAAGTACATTACCTCTAGATCTAGTTCTAGTTCCAATCATCTTACCATCCTTATCCTTGATAATGTAGGTCTTCTCTATGAACTACAATTGATATCCCTTATCCACCAATTTTCCAACACTCAACAAATTGTGCTTCAATCCATCAACAAAATAAGCACTGTCAATGTTAGTCCTTCTATCTAAAGTAATGGATCCAATCCATGTAATATGTCAAACTACATTGTTACCAACACTAACTATACCTCCATCATATTTCTTGAACTTAACAAACCTATTCATATCACCAGTCATGTGATGTGAACAATTGATTTCAATTATCAAATTAGACTTCTTTTCAACATGGTAAATCATAGCTCTTTCTTCTCTAATTTCTTTATCAAGATCATCTTCCTTGATAGCCAAAAATCCCAATTCATCATCACTTGCACTTTGACCTCTCTCATCAAATTCTTCATCTTCATTAGCATAGGAAAAAAATCTATCAATTCTAGGTTTGAACTTTCCCTTATACTATTTCCCTCTTTTAGAACAATTGTATGTATAATGACCAAATTCATCACAAGTCCAACATTTATATATTTTCTTACCATGTTTTTCTCTTCTCACAAGAAGGGTTATACCTTCCTTAATTTTTTTGTCCTCATCGCATGTACATCTACTAGAAAAACCTCATCTTGTGCTTGAACTCCTTGTTAGATTTGTCTAAACATTAAGTGCACCAAAAGTTCTCTCAAATCAACTTCTACTACTTCCAATCTACCAAAAAGAATTTTCTTGGTGAAATCCTTAGTGCAAGGTATAAGTAGTTGAATCATTTGAGCCACTTGTTCAAATGGTGGTGTTAAACTTTTCAATATCTTCCATATAACCTCATCTTCTTCCTTGGTTCCACCATGAGTCTCAATTCCTACAAAAATCTCTGATATCCTACCAATATAAATTCTTACATATTCATCTTCCATCATTTTAGCATCTTGAAATGCACATATCCAATTTTATAATCTAATTCTCTATGCATATAAATCACCTTCAAAAGTAGATTCTAATCCTTTCCAAAATTCATGAGATGTTTGGAGTGTCTTTAATTGACTGTATTTGTTCTCAAGAAGAGCTAATAGTAGAGCTTTTCTGGCTGTCATGCTACACATGAATAGATCTCTCTCTACCTCACTACATTGGTCAAGATTTCCTTCATCAACAATTGTCTTGCTAGATTTTGTCAAAAGCCAATAAATTATATCCTTTCTAAGAAATATTTTTCATCAATCTCCCAAAGTTTTTAAGCTTACCATTCAAAGACACAATGATTTGATACCAATTATTAGAATATATATTCCACTGATATAACTAAGGCAGTTGGGATAGGGTGAATCTATTATCCAACTAATATCACAATTATCAACTTAAAAAAACTTAACCATATGAGTAATATAAACTGAAACCACAACAAGATACTCATACACAATTACCACCACATACGTTAACTAGGGAAACCCTTGATCAAAGGGAAACCTTGTTGAGCATACAGATGTTTCAATTATAGAACTAAGACAATAGTTGAATGCACAAATGTAAGAGTTGAGTTGATGAAAATTTTGGTACTAAAGAAAAGATGGTAGATTATAATTCAGATGAAGAAGAAGACAATTATGGAATTGTTAGACAAAATATTGAAGTTTTCTTTGAGACTAGCAATGATTTGAAGAATGATGTGCTCTATGTTGAGCGTAGGGGAGAGTAGAGGCCAGAATATAGAGATGAGATAAGAGTTGAGATTTTAACTCCTATCTCCAAAGGAAACATGGCAAAGAATCACCCTTCAAAGCAGATACTTAGAAGTAAAGATAAAATTGTAATGATAAGGAATAGAGTGAATGAGGAATTGTGTCTAATTTCTCAAGTGGATCCTAAAAGTGTAGATGAAGCTTGTAAGGATGATCATTGGATTCAAGCAATGAAGGAAGAATTGAATCAGATTGAGAAGAATGAGACATGGGAGTTATTTCCTTGACCTAAAGACAAGAATGTGATAGGAACCAAATGAGTATTCAGGAATAGGATGAATGAATAAGGAGAAGTTGTGAGAAACAAGGATAGGCTTGTTTTCAAAGGTTACTTATAGCAAGAAGGCATAGATTATGAGGATACATATGCACCTCTACCTAGGATGAAAGTAGTAAGAATGTTCTTGGCTTATGCAGTGAGTAAGAAGTTCAAGGTACATCAGATGGATAGATAACTTGAAGAAGAAGTGTAGATTGAGTATCCTAATGGATTCCCTCTAAAAAAAGAAAAAGAAATGGTATGTAGACTGAAGAAAGAAGTGTATATTTTGATGAAAGTGCCTAGAACCTAGTATGCAAGGTTGGATAAGTATTTGACAAAGCTTGGATTTGTTAAAGGTATATTAGATGGTAATTTGTATTTGAGATAAGTTGATAATGGTTTGTTAATCATTGTAATTTTTGTGGATGACATAATATTTGGAGGAAATGTTGAAGAAAGTGATAAGTTTGCTAAAGAAATGAAAAATGAGTTTAAAATGAGCATGATAGGAGAGATGAAATTTGTCCTAGGATTGTACAATGTGTAGAATAGTGATGGTATTTTCATTTCATAAGCTAAATACCTACAACACATATTGAAGAGATTTGGATTAGAGGGTTGAAAACATGTTGGTACACCCATGATAACTAGTCACAAGTTATCTAGCAAGGATGAGACACCTAAAATTGAGGAGAAGAAGTATAGATCCATGATTGGAGGATTACAATATCTAACTTTCAAGCTAAAATATAGAAAATGTAGTTCGGATTGTAGCTAAATTTCAAGCTGATCCTAAAGAGTATCATTATGCAGCAGTGAAAAGGATATTTAGATACTTGAAAGGAACATCTAATTATGGAATTTGGTATGAAAAATCAAGTGATTTAGCTTTTTCTGCATATATTGATTCGGATTGGGTAGGAAGTATGGATGATATAAAGAGCACTAGTGGTGGAGCATTCTTTCTTTGAGGAAAATTGATTTCTTGGCTAAGCAAGAAACAAGACTAGATTTCATAGACTACAGCTAAAGTAAACTATGTTATAATAGAAAATAATTGTAATCAAGTTATGTGGATGAATTAGATGTTTAAGGATATTGGGATTGAGTTTACATAACATATTATCATTTACTATGATAACATAAGTACATTAAGTATGTCTAAGAATCCTATATTACATTCTAAGATGAAGCATATATCTATCAAGTATTATGTCTTGAGAGAGAAGGAATTATAAAAGGAGATTAGATTATAGATATCTTTAAGATGCCTTTTCTTAAAGATACATTTGATTACCTAAGAGGTATGCTTGGATTATGCCCCTACCTACTTTTGAGTAGATGATGCAAAGAATGCATCAGTCTAGTTGTACAGAGCACTATTGTCAGATTGAATTGAATGATGATGCTTCTTGTATGGGGGAGTATCTATTGAGTACCGAGTCATTCAAGACTCTTGGTATTGCATTTGGTATTTCAATAGTGTCTTTGGACACTTGAGTTGATTGAAGAGTTGAAGTGATGTACATATAACAATTGGTTTTTTTAATTTGTTTGAGGCCTTTGACATTGATCTTAATGGGGGAGAATTTGCATGAAAAACATCTCCTAATAAATAGGGGAGAAGAACACCTAAGTATGTATGAGGGAGAGATATCTCTTTAGGGAGATTTAGAAAGATTCATGTAAGGAAGTAGGAATATGCACGTAATGTGCATCTAATGTATTGTGAATTATTTAGTGTGAACTAAAAAAATGACAAATACCCAGAAGAAGGATATATGTGGTGCAAGGTGTAGACACCTAAAAATCCTTTAGAAAATAAAGTATTTTTATTTTTTGAAAAATTCCTGATGACATCATCATTTATTAATTAATTATTTAATTAATTAATTAATTAATTAATTTTTATGCCATTAAATCCTTTTATCTTAATTAAAAATATTTAATTAAGGAATCCCTCCCAAAAGTGTTTAAATCTTATTTAAACATTATTTCCTTATTTATTAATTATTTAATTAATAAATTGACCAAAAATCCTAAAATAAATAAAAAATTTATTTTTTGCCCAAAACTTGGCCAATTTCCTTATGACCAATAACCTCTTCCAAAATCTTCTAATCCTTCTTTAATTTTAATTAAAGGCTAATCCCATCATTTCCTACCCCTAACCCCAACTCAAAATATTTAATTAAAATTAAATATTAATCCTCATGTTTATTAAAAAAGTTTTAATAAATATCTCCTCAACCCAAACCCTTGAAATAAATAAAATTTTATTTATTTTCTAAAAATCTTATTTATCCTCATCCTAGGAAATTCTAGACTATTCTAGAAAGTCTTTATCCTCATCCAAAATCTAGACTCTTCTAGAAGATGTCTTTAAACCTAATCCTAATCCCCTCCTAACCTTGTCACATTCCCTAAACATGGGTTAAAACTTACTAACCCAAGCCAAAGTTAACAAATATCTCCTCCTTCACCCACCCTCATTAAATGCCATCCACTTGCCTATCCCTAAGCTAATCCTAAACCATCCTAATCCATCATCTAATCATTTGCACAAGCCTAAACAAGCTTAAAACCTTCTTAATCAAGTCCAAGTCGAAATTGCTCTCATCACCCTCAAAATATCTCAACCATAAAACTTTATGAAGTCCACTAGGTCATAAATGACTCTTACAAGCCCTTTTATTGCTCTTACAAGTCATTATGAGGGTCTTTATGAAGATTTTATCCCTTGAGCCTCCTTTGTTGACTCATCCTTCCCCTTTCCTCCATCCTCTCACCATGTGACATGTGTCACTCCTTGATTGGCTATAAGGAAGCACAATCCATGTGCTCTCATCTCATGCAATCTGAGCCCTCCATAAGCTTTTTCCCATCCTTGCATCTTAGCCCTCAAACCCTCAAGCCTCTTGCCTATAAATTGGATCCTTCCCCTTTGCAAAATAACACAATCCATGAAGTAAAGTTATAATGCTATTTTGAGAGCCAAATCCATACTAAAGCCATCTATCCACACCAAAAATCCACAATCATCCATTGAAGCCTTTGGAAGCATATTGAGCATACATCCTATCCATTTAGATAAAGCTACTCAACAAGAGAGCTTCTTATTGAGAGAGTCCATTAATGGCTCATATTCTCAATTGAGAGCTCATCTTAGTCTATCTTGAAGTTTATGAATTTTGCTTAGTTTGTAGAAGCTTTATTTAAATTTGGTTTCTATTAGCATACTAACATTGCTCATATACATTTTGGCACGCCCGGTGGGACCCCGCATGGGTCATCTTCATTAGCTTTTTTAGTCAAATTTTGTATGTCATTTGCTGATTTTGGCTAATTTTTCTTGTTTTTGTGATTGGTAGGATTGTATAAATCGATTTTGTAGGTCCACATGAGCATGAAGAAGACAAAAGAACTCATAGTATATCTCATAGTGTTTGCAGATTTTTCAAGCTTATAGGTGGACAAAGAACTTGGAATTCTTCTTCCTCTTCTTGTCTATATTCCTCTTATTCCATCTACTTCTTCTTCTTCTTCTTGTGGGAGATCTTGGCCATTTTTTTTTTTTAAGGAAGCAAAATCATACACACTTCTTTTTATTGCTTAAAATGAACCCCCAAATCATACTTAAATCCATTAAAAAATTAAAAATTTGCAAAAAAGAAAAAATCTTTTAACAAGTGAAACTAAACCAACCTAATCATTTGCATCCTTGCAACATCAAGGTTTTAGATTCATTCATGCAAAGTTAGGAACACTTCATTTTTTGGAATTTAAAAAGAACTTCAAGTTTCCATTTCAAAAGGTTCAAAATCAACACTAAGTGCTCACTAAAATCTAAATCAAACTCAAAGCATCAATCAAGGATAAAATGAACCTCATTTGAAAATATTTTAAAGTTCTTTTAAAAATCTCATGAAAACTAAGAGTCCTAAAAATTTTGTTATTTTTTCCAAACAAATGTCTTGTTGCAAAATCTTGAATGTTTCTTAGGTTTTTCATGCATAAAAACAATCTAGGAATATCATTTTTGGGCTTAAAATATGCAAACTAGAACACAAAATCTTGAATGAAAAGCAAAGTCCAAAGAGTCATTTTCACTTTTGAGTCCAAAAACAATCTTGAATGATCTAAGGTTAAAACGAAGCACTTCAAAGTTGTTAAAACAACACACAAAATCTCAATCTTGAATGCTCAAAGGAAAAAACTTGAATGTTTAATCACTTGTCTTTGAATGCATGTTGCTAAACACACTCTTGAATGTCATGGATTAAAATCAATTTTTTCTTGAATACATGATTAAAACAACAAATCCAATATTGAATGCCATAGATCAAATAATCATCTTTTGGAGCATAAAAAGAATCTACATTTTTGTAATCTTTTAAGTTATAAAAACAAATGAAAATTCTTTGAGTGAGTTTGTCGTTGGACTCACCCTCTTTAATCACCCATCAATTTAACCATTGGTTGCAATCTTAGTGCCATCTATGGGGATGGGTCTACCTAAGAGGGTGTTAAGTGCTCCACAAAGATCAAACTCCACTCACTTGGGTCTTTAGTGGTTTTTCTAAGTTAGAAAATTCTTTGAATGCGCATTAATCTCGCTCACACTTCATTTGGGCATAAAAATTGGACAAATCTTGACGTGGAGGGCCTCCAGGCACGCGCTTGGCAATCGAGTTTCACACATATTTGTTTTGGGCTTAAAAAAAAAACTCACACTCAATCTTGAATGCCTAACAATCAATGAACATTGCATGGTTTGGAAACATTTTCAATGACGCTTGCATTTCTTATGTTGACGATCTCTCGACTTTCATTATGCTGACGATGCTGTCAAATTGGAATGAACATTGTATACCATAATCAAAAGTGTCTTCAATCATAGCTTACAAAATCTAAATCATCAATTGGAATAAACGCGTGTCTTTTAAAGCCCAAGATCATGTATGTGGTCTTGTTTTACACTTTTTAGGAGGCCTGCTTGGGGATTTCATCACCCCTTGGGACGACCTCAACTCCAGCGTTCTGGCAGAGTATAAAAATTGAAAGGTGAATCTAAAGACACCTCTCTTGGAATCAAGATTTTTTCACTCGGGCTAAGCCTCAAGGAACTTTATACCCTTGAGAAGTGAAAGAGGAGAAGTGGGTTACCGCTCCTCTCGGCTGTGTGACATCTTTTTGGTTTCATCTACAGATTTGGGCCTCACGTACCTTGCGTATATCGAGGACTCCCTAGCTAAACCAAATTTCATCCTTGTAGAAAGCTTCCTAGGATGTTGGTGTGTTTGACGTGCTTGCTGAAAACTTTTGTCTGCTTGTTTGTTCATAGCTTTTGAATGAATGTTTGCCAATTTTGGTCGAAATCCCAGAAAAGTAGAAATCTTCTAGCTCAAGGCATACTTAACGTAGTCACTGCCTTATCAGAAAATTATCCAAGCTCCCCCGCTGCAACCGAATCTATCTAGTTCTTTGCCTTAGAACAATCCCAGATCCAAAGTCCATCCAAATCATCCCCCTAGCCAGCTAGCAACCCAATCCAAAATCACCCAAGCCTTTAAAGAGTTGTTGTCACTTTGCCAAAATTTGCTATCCAATCAATCTATCCTACCAATCAACCAATCTCACCAAGGATATCCCTCTGACAGAGCATTGTCTAGGGTAATCTAGCTTTGTCACTTGCATCCCTCATCGCCTTGAGCTAAAGGTTGGGATCCACAAGTGGTCAATCTCGTGTCATGCCCATAGGATCATTAGTCTATCTTCAAGTTGACACAGCCACCACCAAATCTAGCACATAGGAAAGCAAAACTCTCACCTTTTGACAACATACCCTTGAAGTCTTCCATCCACAGGAAAGCCAAAAATCTCCAGCCAATCCTCCTTAGGTCTGTCATGCAGCTTTGACTCTCCCTAGGAAATCTTTCATCAGCCAATCCAAAATCTATGCTTAATCCAAATCCAACCATGAGCTTTCGTGTTCATCCATATGCAAGACCCCATCCCCATCAAACTCATCATCAAAGCATGAAGTACCAATCCTATCATGATGTGTTTGGTCGCATTGTCCTTGCTCCTGCCACCTCCTATTCCAATGATGATGAAAATCTTGTTGACTATGATGGGTATATTGAAAGCCTTAGAAACATTCCCCCAAGCATCCCTCAAAATCCAAGAGTTATTCCAAACTATCTAGTCATGCCATCTGATATTCCAGCTTCCCCTCCATCACCCCATCAACCAAGCTTCCAATCTTCCACCCCCATCACACTAGCTATTCCTATAAATCCACCTCCACCTTCGACACATGAGTCTCCAAGGAATCTCCTAGAGGAAATACAAGAAAAGTTGCCTCCAACAGTCGATAATCCATGTCATCTAATCCAACCATGTGAAGTAGTCAGTAATGAAGCTTCCCCGTCTATAATATCACCTCCATATCCCATAGCTATCATCCCCATACCATCCATCAAATTGCTTAAAATCCTTCCACTTCCTGCAAGCATCAAAATCCCACCACCTATCAAATCCCTCCAAATCCTATCCACATCACCTCCAAGCATTTCCCAAATCTCTCGTAATGACCCTTATGCATCCATCTTTTACTCACCCATCTCCACTACTGAATCTCCCATCTATCCATCCGTTGCCTTTGAAGAATCCATCTCTTCACCTCCTATCGCACCATCCACTCCAAACCAATCCTATCAAGATCCTGCCCAAAAGCATGTTGACATCCCCCAAAGCATAAATGAAGATATCATCGTACCATGTCTTCCATCCATAGTGCAGTCACCATCTCCTCCATCTCCAAAACCTCAAGCCATATCTCCTCCACTACAAGATAACTTTTCATCCCACCAGCTACATCAAGATCCTATCCTTCCATCTCCCCCGCTCCATGCTTCCATCTTACCACCTATCCAAGCTATTCCACCATCTATAATCTACCCTCTTGGTTCACTTACATTCATCCACAGTGGCCCTCTCTCAGCAGAAGAATTAAGAACAGTATCTCCCCATTGCAATACACCTAATAAATCACTTCTACCATTTTCTACAAGCAAAAAGTTTCCTCAGCTTGTTCAAATGCTCAATCGATGGCATTATCAAGGTCAAGGTTTAGGACCACAAGAGCAAGGAATTAGAGAGCCTATTATTGCACAAAAAAATCTAGGATTTCATGCTCTTGGATATGTATCCAAAGGCTCACCATCTAAAGGTGTTGGTACACCACACCCCCAAACCAAGCCTATCTCCAAGCCCACCATGCCAGCCTCCCATCACTCCTTCAAGAAATCTTATGTCATCCCCCCTCCACCATCTTTGAAACCCAAAACAACCTACCATATCCCCCCTTCATCCGCTAAATCCATTTTGGGTCCCTATGTCCCAAAATCTACCATCCTCCATCCTCCTATTAGCCATCATAAAAATCCTATTCCATCCATTCCTATGCAAGACCAACAAAGGCACATATCAGGGCACATCATCCATCATCATCCCCCTACATGCTCTTTCATATCCTCTCCATCTCACAAAGCTTCTCCTAACCATCTTCCCAAAGCTTACCACAGCAATGTGAATGCCAACTTCAAAATGCATAAAGCTAAAAATCCACATCCTAGGCAATCATATGTCTATTCTAAAAGACATACTCCAAAAAGGCAAAATCCAATCAAAGAATGCAAAACAATGCAAAAGCCTATGAAAAGAAAATCCAAAACCATGTGGATCCCCAAGAAAAAAGTTGAAACCCAATGCATAATGGCATCCACCATTGCTAATCCCCCATCTAGTGACTCATGTCCCCCATCTCCTAACTCCATCTTGGGTGCCTATATCCTCAAGCACGCTTCCACAAATCCTCCATCATGCCCGCATCTACCATCTATCCCCCATATGCTCTTTTCACACCCGTTCCAACATGTGCCAATGTTGCTCTTGCAAGCATCCCCATCTCATGCTCCTTTCCAGCATTTTCATCCCTCCATCTCCTACCATCAATCCCATCTAATTCGATCTATTGCATAAATCACACATCCAGTATACCAACAGCTAGTAACAAAATTGAACATTCCAACAGCCAGTGAAAAATCCCAAAAAAGCCAAAATAGCTGAAGAAAGCCAAAATCATTCCAGCTAAGTCCAAAGTCAAAAAGTCAAAAAAGAAAAGAAAAATAAAGCGTCCACTGGTGAAAACTTGGCAATTCAAGCGCCTTGGACAAGTACCATGATGAAAACTTGGCAAACAAGCGTCATGCGTAATCCTGCCATCCCTAGCTTAGCCTATCACCCTCATGCTTTTGGTCATCTCTTGACATCCAACTCCATCTTCTAATCTATCCACTTATCCTCCATCCTCCAGCTTCCATCTCACACCATCCACTAATCTTATGCAGCTTCAGCCAATCATCTCAGCTATCATCCATCTCCCTAGCCTCTTCAGCTTTTTCCATCCTAGCTTCAATCCTATAACATCCATCATAAGACCTCCTTCCACATGTTATCTTATAATTGGGGGCACTATATTCCTTGGAGATCTTGTCTTGTCCATCCTCCCTTGTCATTGGTATCTAGCTCTAGGCTATCCTCATGCAAACCCAATGTCATCTCTTTATATCCATCATAATCCTAGCTATCTACCATCGTATCCAGCCATCTCATCCTGCTCCTCTAGCTATCCTTGGTCACAAAATCTCTCATCATCATTGGATGCATCCTGCCAAATCCATATCTTTTGCTATCACCCTACCCTTAGCTTTCGCATCTTGCACAACATTGAACCATCCTGCTATCCTATCATCCTGAGCTTTTGCCTGCTTGTAACTATCTTGGTCTATTAAGCTTGTACCATATCTTGATTAGCCTACTTGTAAATATCTTGGTTTGTCAGCTTGTACATCCTCTTTAGCTTAGTACCATTGTATCTATCCAGTGTTCGTGTCAGTTTGTCCTTGATCAGCATCTTGCACCCATCGCACATCTTGGTTAGCTATTCCAATGCATCCTTTAGCTAGATTTCCTATCACCAAAGTGTTATCTTTCTTAGTTCAGCTTGCCATATGCATCACTCATCAAAATCCACCAGCTTAGGTGCTCTCCGATAGGTCCTTGTAGGATATAGCTTTCCTCATGTCTGATCTTGGTCCGTTAGTACCTCGTCCTACCCATCTCGTTGGCAAACGGTTCTCTTTTGGATTTTCACTTTCTTTTGATTTGGACTCTTCCCTATTGGGTCTTGAAGTATCTTTTCCAAGCAATCTCCTTGTTCCCTCCTCAAGGTTGCCACGATCTTCCATATCATGGTATGCTACGAATGGGGCAATTAGAGTGTAAGGTCTTGATCAAGTCTTTCTTTTGTTTTTCTTTTCTGCTTGTGGGTTACCTAGTGTCGGTTCCACACTGCTTCCTCTGGGATTCATGTGTGATGCTCGGGCAACCCTTGCGTGTTTGTTTCGAGTCAGTTTGTCAGTCCTCTGGACAGTTGGTGAACAGGCCTTGATGTTCTTGGTAACCTTGGCAATTAACCAATAGTCCTATAGCAAATCTAGTGCTCAACTACATGGTGGTACTTCTCTTTGAAGTATCCCCCTACTCAAAAAGCTTCAATGGTTTTCCTTCATCTCCATTATCCCCCATCCATATCCAGCATCCGTCTCTCCTACCCCAGCTTATGCATCAGTATCTCTTTGAATCACTCATCACTCTTAGCTTTAGGGATCCACAATCCTAGTCTTAGGGATCCACCAATCCAAATCAGCCCACCAAGCCTCATCTTTCGAGATCCACAATCCTAGTCCTAGGGATCTCCAAAACCCATCTTTCGCCAATCTAACTCTTTGAAATCCTGTTGCATCAGCTTTATAATCCCCTTATCCATCTCCCTATCCTGAATTCTTTTTTATAGCACTCCGCTCCTTCATCCTCTGCAATCCCTGAGATCTTAAGCTTGCTTCCTCTTGTGCCTCTGATTCTCCCTTTATCATTCTCCCATAGTAAGAGTTTGAGCTAATTCAGCCCCTTCTCTTTGCCAATCTGAGTTTCCTTGTTCATCCTAGATTATTATACTTTTTAAGAAGCCATCGAGCCTCGCTTTCTCTCTCCACCGCCTTCTTGAGGGGGCAACTCGCAGTCCATTCTCTCCTCTTCTACTCTAGCCTTGGGCATCTTATTTTCTTATCTTTGATGTCATGCCACTTGTGGCATCACATCAAAGAGGGGCAAAATGTAGACACCTAAAAATCCTTTAGAAAATAAAGTATTTTTATTTTTTGAAAAATTCCTGATGACATCATCATTTATTAATTAATTAATTAATTAATTAATTTTTATGCCATTAGATCCTTTTATCTTAATTAAAAATATTTAATTAAGGAATCCCTCCCAAAAGTGTTTAAATCTTATTTAAACATTATTTCCTTATTTATTAATTATTTAATTAATAAATTGACCAAAAATCCTAAAATAAATAAAAAATTTATTTTTTGCCCAAAACTTGGCCAATTTCCTTATGACCAATAACCTCTTCCAAAATCTTCTAATCCTTCTTTAATTTTAATTAAAGGCTAATCCCATCATTTCCTACCCCTAACCCCAACTCAAAATATTTAATTAAAATTAAATATTAATCCTCATGTTTATTAAAAAAGTTTTAATAAATATCTCCTCAACCCAAACCCTTGAAATAAATAAAACTTTATTTATTTTCTAAAAATCTTATTTATCCTCATCCTAGGAAATTCTAGACTATTCTAGAAAGTCTTTATCCTCATCCAAAATCTAGACTCTTCTAGAAGATGTCTTTAAACCTAATCCTAATCCCCTCCTAACCTTGTCACATTCCCTAAACATGGGTTAAAACTTACTAACCCAAGCCAAAGTTAACAAATATCTCCTCCTTCACCCACCCTCATTAAATGCCATCCACTTGCCTATCCCTAAGCTAATCCTAAACCATCCTAATCCATCCTCTAATCATTTGCACAAGCCTAAACAAGCTTAAAACCTTCTTAATCAAGTCCAAGTCAAAATTTCTCTCATCACCCTCAAAATATCTCAACCATAAAACTTTATGAAGTCCACTAGGTCATAAATGACTCTTACAAGCCCTTTTATTGCTCTTACAAGTCATTATGAGGGTCTTTATGAAGATTTTATCCCTTGAGCCTCCTTTGTTGCCTCATCCTTCCCCTTTCTTCCATCCTCTCACCATGTGACATGTGTCACTCCTTGATTGGCTATAAGGAAGCACAATCCATGTGCTCTCATCTCATGCAATCTGAGCCCTCCATAAGCTTTTTCCCATCCTTGCATCTTAGCCCTCAAACCCTCAAGCCTCTTGCCTATAAATTGGATCCTTCCCCTTTTCAAAATAACACAATCCATGAAGTAAAGTTATAATGCTATTTTGAGAGCCAAATCCATACTAAAGCCATCTATCCACACCAAAAATCCACAATCATCCATTGAAGCCTTTGGAAGCATATTGAGCATACATCCTATCCATTTAGATAAAGCTACTCAACAAGAGAGCTTCTTATTGAGAGAGTCCATTAATGGCTCATATTCTCAATTGAGAGCTCATCTTAGTCTATCTTGAAGTTTATGAATTTTTCTTAGTTTGTAGAAGCTTTATTTAAATTTGGTTTCTATTAGCATACTAACATTGCTCATATACACAAGGAACCTCTCCTTTTTTATGCTTTGCTCTATTTTAGGGTTTGTATGGATTTTTTTCTTTATGTTGTAATAAAATCCAATGGGTTAGATGCTAGTAATTGTCAACTTCATGCTTGTAAGAGCCTATGGTGCTCAATAGTGAAAAGTTTCTATTTTGGCTTAAAATAGTAGAAAGTTTCTATTTAAGTGCAGCATGGGTTTGAGGAGTTTTTAAGGACCCTATATACCCTATCTAGGGTCAAGGAAGTCAAACTCACCCATTGAGTTGCCAAAATGAGGCAAAGTGCTCATATTGCAAAAAGTTGCTAGCAATTTTGAAAAGTTGCTCAAGCAAATTTGACAACTTTTGTAATAATGGAACAAGATGTAGTTGGATTAGTTATAACCACCAAATCTTCGGATATAAAAATGTATTCAATTTTTGGATAAGGTTAATGTAATTTTATATTGCAATAATTATTTTTGGTGCTTCTGTAAAGACTCCTATAACAACATTCTTGTAGATAGCCATGCTACTATATGGCCTTGTATGGATTGGCATTGGAGACTAGACCCCATGGGGATTTTTTTTTCCAATAGCTTTTATTTTTCATATATAGTTTTCTTTTAAGTTTTTGGTGTTTAGAGTAAAACAATTTTGAAGACCACTGGTTTGCAGGTACTAGTCACAATGTTGTTTAGCTAGAAATGGCTCTAACCTAAGAAGTCACTAGTGGAATTGGATGAAACCATGGGGGAAGTAGGTTTAGATTATGTACATTTCTTTTGTTCCTATTTTTTATTTTTTCAATTAGTTCCTTGGTTCAAATTGAAAGCCCTATGGCTGATTTTTTAATATAGGTGAGCCAGGACAGGGGTAATAGTACTTGAGTGTGTGCACCCATAACTTTTTGTAAAGGAGTGAAGGAAATTTCTAGATGACCTAGATGATCCTCTAACAAGTCTCAGGGGTGGAAGGATTTGAAGCAAGGTTTGGATAATAGTTTCACAATTATTCATGTTGATTGGTCTAGAGGCCTAATTAATAGGCTTAAACTAGGGCCTGGTAGAAACTAGGGTTATGGATGTAACTAGAAGTTAAGATTTTGAATTTTGAAAGGACTCGCATGTACCTTGAAGAATTAAAAGGAATTGTGTGAGTTAATTTTAAGAATTTGGGAGTTCTAGCCCTAAATAGTGGAAGTAGTCCTACTAAGGATTAGGTAATTAGGCCTCCTAGTGAATTTGAGACCAATTGGATTGATAAAGGGTCCAGAAGTGTGCATAAGGATTTAGAGTGACTATATATGGACTAAGGAGACTACTAAGTATCTAAGGGAATGTGTGGTAAGATCCTAGGTAGAGGTTTTGGATTCTAGGGGGGAAAACTAACGAAGAAGGCTAGGTATTTGGGGAATTAGTTGGGGTAGTTCAACTTTGCAACCTTGGATTCTTCTAAAGATAAACTATACCTTGGAAGAGAAGTTGATACCAAGGATCTTGGAGATGCTAATTAAGAGAAGATCCTAACAATACTAACCATTGGATGGTTAGATAAAACAAAGGAGTCTTTGGAGTGAAGAAAACCTAGGATACCAAATCCTCTACATCAATATCGACCTATTATGTTGAGATTTTTTAGCATGTCGATAGTTGATGCTAGTTTAGAAACTAGTGGATTCTAGACTGATGAACAAGATTTGAGAAGATGTTAGCAACAGAAGTAGAGTATAGTTTAGTATTCTTGTAACTTAGATTTTTTTCATCTATGTTTCCATCAATGCCAAAGGGGGAGATTGTTAGCATGAATTTTGATGATACCACATTGGGGGAGTATCCTAAGCATTGGAGTGTATTGATATGTTACATTCATCACTGTGACTATCATTGATGTCAACATAATATTTTTTTGTAAAGATAATGAGAACAACAGTCATATATATTACTGGTATGCACAATGGTTTGATTTTCTAGTGATGCACAATTGAGGATATATTCCAAACTAGGTCCTAATGATGTGGTTAAGTGTGTAGAGTCTATGTTGATGATGTATAGAGGTTGTACCTATTTTTTTGAGAGTAGTACAAAAACAAAGTATTGGAGAATAGTGTTCTAATGTTTGATTTTTATCTTACATCTAAGATGCAATGAAGAAGTGTGTAGTCACATAGTGATAGAGGATAGTCATATGATGATGTCAATGAGTTTGCAAGCCCTTGTATCACACATGTGAAGTTTTGTATAGATTGTGATCTGACAATGCTATCATAATTATAATTAATTAATAATCTTATTATAATTAATTGGAAGGGCTCAAGGCCAACTCAAGAAATTATTATGAAGATATGGTACAAAGGAAAGTTATTTTCCTTTCTTGTAATGTATGAATTGTATTAAGTATCCATGTAGAAGTACGAAGTGAGAAAAGCAGTAGAGTGATCAATGAATGCGAGTAAGTGATCCAAGGGATTATTGGATGTGAATTATGAGATTTGGTTACAAGATCTAAAGGAGTAGAAGTCTAGTTGATAGGATAAAGATAGAGGAAGGAAGAACATTTCATTTCTATTATTCTATAAGGAATAATACATAGATCATTTGGATAGTGGGTTCATTGGTCTTAACCTTGAAGCTATTTGGGTAGTGGGTCCAGTTGTCTTCTATAACTCCTAACAAGGTACTCATAACTCCTAATAGGGTTGGGATCTCCTAACATGGATTCAAAGTCTCCTACTGAATGTTGTAACAGACTCCTAATAGGGTCTATCCTCTAACAAAGAATATTTATATTAGTACATCATCTTGTGGGTACCATCTCTACTAGGTTTTTCCCTCTAATCAAGGGTTTCCCTAGTTAACATATCTGGTGTTGATTGTGTATGAGTATCTTGTTGTGGTTTCATTTTGTATTTCTCATATGGTTATGCTTGTTTAAGGTTGATAATTGTGATAATAGTTGGATAATTGATTCACCCCCCCTCCCCTCTTAGTTATATCAGTGAACTATATATTCTAAAAACTTATTCCCTTGATTGACCCACTATTTGGTGCCCACTCCAAATTTGGATGGTATAGGGGCACCTACATGGAGAACTTCACTTACTCATTTCATCTCCATATGTATATACACTAGTAAGCATATTAGGATAGATTTTTAAGTTATTTTCTTTCATCTAATTGTAATAAAGGCCTATTTTGTAAGGAATTGCAATAATTTGGTGCACCTATAAGCCATCATGTCTAGGTTTTCCAACTAACCTATAAGCATGTAATTATTTCATTTAGTTCATTTTTAGGGTCATCTAAATGTCTTAGAAGGGTCACACAAACATGAATGCATACTAGTATGATATTTCTTGCATATTATAAAAGTTGCACTATTGCAACCATGTGAATTGTCAACAATGGAAGACTAAAAGTCTTTGTCTTTACAGGGCCATGAAAAGCCATGAGACACATGTATATATGCCAAAAATTGATTGAAAGGGGCAGTGTGTTGAAGTTTTTGAATATATAGATTAATTTTTGGATCAATTTGGAAACTCTAATTTTCCTATGAGTATTTATAATCACATCTATTGTATAGCCATGTACAAGAGGTTTTAAACTTTATAGAGGAGATTTTTGTCTTCCAAATCTAATAGGTTTGAGATCTTGAAATTATAGTATATGGGAGAAGAGCTAAAACCTACGGAATATGGTATGTAATTTCTTTGCAACCAAGGGTTTGTCAAAGAATTGAAAATATATCCAACATTCACTAGCCAAAACTCATGGAGTTTAGGATCTTGGAAGGTCCTCTATCAGATTATAAAACTCATTTTTGTGTCCTTGATGATTTTGAATTTTGTCAGTGAGCTCTAGCAGGTTACTCTCCTTAAATTTTAGGAAATCATAATTATAAAATTTTATATCTCTCATGCATGACTAATTTAAAGTGTTAAACTCAAGATTTACACATTTTTATAATGTCATAGATGATCCAATAATTAGGCTTATTAGGCCTCTTAACTTTTGATGTTCTGATAGAGTCTTTGTAAGAGTTAGAAGTTGGCATTTGGGAATATTTAATAACTTCATGTAAAGGGTATTTGAAAATCCCATTTGTTAGATTGTTTAAGTGGAGAGTTTGTAAGTAACTTCAAGAAAACTATCTTAATAGGATTTCTAGGGAAATAGGTCATTAAAGAAGAAAATATTGATCTTTGGATTGATGGGCACAATCCATCAATTGGAACATATTTGTGGGAACTTGAGGTCATAACCAAAGTGGAAAATCTTCATTTGATGTTGTAGATGATTTTCAACATTTGAACCTATTAGCTTTCCAAATGGAAGCATAGGATTTTCACTTGAACTTGAACTCTCTACATTAGTGGACTATGTTCTTTCTTAATATCCCAACACACTTCAAATAACATGTATTCAAGTTCTATGGACATACTTGACAACGTTCTAAGACCCTAGTGTTGAAAACAATTATTCAGTTGCATGTTGTCTTTAATGTTACACAAAATGTCAAGCCTTGCCAAGTAGTGAGTGATAGCTAATCTCACTTGGGCATTGAAGGCAGTTTCTATGTATGCCTAGCATTCTAGTTATAACCAAGTTTAGGGACAGTATTGAATGAGTTCACTTAGGCATCAAAGGCAGATCTTGTGTTAACTGAAATCACTCAATTACCAAAGGAAAGTCAACATGAATCTTGTGTTGATCAAGTTCACTTAGTTACCAAAGGATAGTCATCACAAAGTCAATATTGACCAAGTTGGGTCAGTTAACAAAGGGTTTTCCTATGTTGACAAAGTACTCAATTCTGTATTAGCCAACTATCAGTATATTAAGTCTAAAAGATTTATTGGTTAATGCTAGCTAACTTAAGGGATGATAATTGTTTGACTAAAAGTGTATTCAAGCCAACTTGAAAAGATAATCATATAAGTATAAGGTCAAGTTGAGGATTAAAGCATGGAATTGAAGAATATGAATTAAAACGAAGCGAATTAGAAGGATATCTGGAAGAGGACAGAGTATCCAAGTTGATCGAGCTGCAAAGAACATTCTGATCAAGGAGGATCAAGTAATCAAGCTAGAATAGATATCTAAATCAAAAAAGACATATGCATTAGAAATTAGGTCAATTCATTATTATTCTCTAATAATTGTAGTAGTGAATCAAATCTCCTAATAGAGTTAGCCTAATAGCTATCTAGAAAATTCTTTAACAAGGTAGAATTTCTAGATTGAAGTGTCTGAAGACCTCTAACAAGGCCACTCCTAATAGGGTGAACTAAATCCTCTAAGAAAGTCACACCTAATAGTGTGCTTTTTAACCTTTGATTATGTTGGCTCCTAGTAGGACTTACTTCAAAAGAGTGAAAAATAGTAACTAGTTACAATTGGTGGTTTTCCCAAATTGGGTTTCCCCATTAAATCTTGGTTTCTCATATGTTCATGTTATTTTTCTTTATATTTCTAAAACTAAGGTAATTAAGTTTAATCACATTTAATATCTTAATATTTTCATGTTCAGTGTTAACTACATGAGAGTAATATTTTTAGTGTTAACCAAGTGATAGTAATATATTTAGTGTTAACCAAGTTTTAGCAAGGATTTGTTCTAAAGTTGTGTTGACATCTTAAGGGAGTTGCATTTGTTTTCTTTGGTAACTGATTCACCCTTCCCTTCTTAGTTACTCCTTTATATTTCCAGTAATTCATAGTAGAGTGTTTGGTGCTTGTAGATAAGGTTTCAAGGACCTAAGCTAAAGTTCAAGATCTCAAAGAGGGAAAGTTTGATGTCATATCAAAAAAAATGTATCATTAAGTTAGAGGGAGAGTCTGTAGTCAGAGAAGTTAGAGAAAATCATTCTAGAGGGATAGATTGATGTCAGAGGGAGTTCTCATAGATAGAGGGAGTTCTTGTGGATGAGAATCAAAATCAAACTAAGGATATTATCCTTCTATTTTTTTGTACAATTTCATTTTACTATGACATGTTATCTTGTAATTAATGCCAAAGAGGGAGATTGTTGAAAATAATTATTCAATTACATGTTGTCTTTGATGTTATAGAAAATGTCAAGCATTACTAAGTAGTCAGTAATAGTCGATCTCACATGAGCATTGAAGGTAGCTTCTATGTATGTCAAGCATTCTAGTTATAACCAAATTTAGAGATAATATTGACCACGTTCAATCAGGCATTGAAGGGAGATCCAATGTTGATCAAGTTCACTTGGTTACCAAAGGAAAGTTAGCATACATCTTATGTTGACTAAGTTCACATGGTTATCAAATGATAGTTAGCACAAAGTCAGTATTGACCATGTTGGGTTAGTTAAAAAAGGGTATTCCTATGTTGACTAGGTACTCAATTCTGTATTAGTCAATTGTCAGCATATTGAGTCTAATAGATTTATTGGTTAACACTAGCAAACTTAAGGGATGATAATTGTTTGATTGAAAGTGTATTCAAGATGACTTGAAAAGGTAAATCATAAAGGTCAAGTTGAGGGTTGAAGCATGGAATTGAAGAAGATGAATTCAAAAGAAGCAAATTGGAAGGATATCTTCAAGAGGACATAGTATCCAAGTTGACTGAGCTGCAAAGAATATTTTAATCAAGGAGGATCATGTAATCAAGCCAGAACAGAGATCTAAATCAGCAAAGATAGTTGCATCAAAAATCAAGTCAATTCATTGTTACTCTCTAATAATTGTCATAGTGAATAAAATCTCCTAATAGGGTTAGCCTAATAGCTATTTGGAAAATCCTCTAAGAAGGTGGTATTTCTAGATGGAAGTGTCAGAAGAACTCTAACAAGGCCACTCCTAATAGGGTGAACTAAATCCTCTAATAGGGTCACACCTAATAGTGTATTTTGTAACCTTTGATAGGGTTTCTTTCTAATAGGACTCACTTTAGAAGAGTGAAAAATAATAACTAGTTGCAACTGGTAGTTTTGACAAATTGGGTTTCCATGTTAGATCTTGGTGTCTCATGTGTTTATGTTATTTTCTTTTACATTTCTATAACTAAATTAATTAAGGTTAATCACATTTAATATCTTAAGATCAACATGTTTAGTGTTGACTGAGTGACAGTAATATATTCAATGTTAACTAAGTTTCAGCAATGATTTATTCTAAAGTTGTGTTGACATCTTAAGGGAATTGGATTTTTTTTTTTTTTTTGGTAATTGATTCACTCCTCCCCTCTTAGTAACTCCTTTACATTTCCAATACCAAGACCAAATTTCTCTTTCTATGCCTTCTCCTAGTAGTCATATCACTTGAGTAACCAAAAAATTTCTTCAAAGTCTCCTAGATCACTCTACAAAAAATAGGGGTTTAGATACCAATTTTCAAGTTGCCCAACATATCCTAATTTCAATATAAGATCCTTTGAACCAGTAGGTAGATCCACTATCTTTCTACACCTTAATTAGGCCAAATTTGTTGAAATTGATGAAAGATCAACCTCACAGCTCCCAAGAATCACCTACATGCAAACATCTATCATAGAAAGAGAGAAACAAAAGCTACGGATGTTAAAATTCCTAGATCCATAGATGAGAAATTCTTGATGAGAAAAAAGAGATATTTCATTATCAAAAGTGAATAAATATTTATTGTTCAAATTGATGAAAGATCAACCCCACAACTCCCAAGAATCACTTGTACACAAACACTTGTCACAAAAAGAAAGAAGAAAAAACTATGGAGACTAGATTTCCTAGATCTGTTGATGAGACACTCTTGATAAGAAAAAAGAGAAATTGCTATTATCAAAAGTGAACTAATATTTACAATGATAGATCATCCTTGTAAAGGATATCGAAACCCTAGAAAGGTCTAACCTAGGTTGCATCATTATAATTTATAATAGACTTAATTATTAGATACTAAAGTTCATCTTAAGAAAACTAGATTTTATTAGGAGATATCTAATTACTCTAACATGCCCCATTAAGATAAACCTAGGGAGTAGATAAAAATGTAGAAATTACTACTAAAATTAAATCTGGGTCCCAACAAAAAGGCATGATGAGGTACCAAATCACAACCAAATATCTAAAAAGAGGAAAAATAAATAAAACCACATGGGAAAAACCCTACTCCAAAGAGGGATGGAAATAATGTTGAAATGAACTAGTGAAGGGTTAAAGAAGCCTCCAAACTAGGGATATCTTAGAAGAAATGAACAAAAGATTAGAACACGAAGAACACCACTAAAGCATGAAGAAACTACAAAGATCTGTCAAAAGTAATTGTTGATCTGAAAAACCTTCACTAAAATAGAACCTGACCAGGTAGAGAAGACTATAATCTATATCAAATCAAGAGGCACACAAAGGAAAAAAATTGAACTCTAGGATATAGATGGTATAAAATGCCAAAGCCTAAAGATTTTATCAATCAAACATGGAAGGCTCCAACCAAAGTAGGAATGAAAAGAAGAATGTTTATATGGTAAATGATCCATCTCACTAAAATGCATAGGTACCTAGCCATTGGATTTTCCTAGTACATAGTAAAAAATACTAAATACATAGCTCACTCCATCAAACCAAGGAGGCATGAGAAACAACAGAAGAACTCATCCCCCCACTTATGCAGATAAGGGTGAGGTGATAGACAATTGGAAAAGTGGGCCAAAAGAACTGCAAGTCAATGCATCATGATCAGCATGTACAAAAGAGTACATATGTGTGTATTGAGGTGATCAATCTCAAACTTGTCATGAGGCTAATGTCAGAAATGGGAAAGTCACTAGACAAAAGAAAATGAAAAACAAACAAAAAATATCAACCCCCATGGCACTTTAATTAGAGTAGTGCATGTACAATAAGGCACAAGATATGGTAAATCCTAAGAATATAGTAATCTATATGAGTGTCCTCATATGACACTGCTTGAATTAGAAGGAAAAATAAGGAAACACAACTAAAATGAAAATATAGATGGAATATGGAACTTTATCTTAGTGTGTTTGCAAGAATGCATGCAAATGATGTCTAAATATACCAAAAGAGACATAAGGTTGATACAATAAATAGTATAACCCATGATGAATCATCTAAAGAAATGAAATGAATCCTTGAACCTGAAACAACCAAGATATCTACCAAAATGCAAAAATGAAAAAAAAATGAATTAAATTCTCCTACAGTAGAATTTGGAAAAGAAAACCAGCATCATAGGAAAGAGCTCTAAAAGACCTTTCCAATGATATAAAGAATTTCCAAATTAGAGATTGAATGCTAAAGATATGTCTCTGAGAGTGAAAAATTATACCATTGGCTTTGCTTTTTTAAAAAGGCATAAAAATAGAATCAAAACTAAAAAATACATGTACCATTCTAACAGTCTCAAAACCAACTTTCCTGCAATATCTCATTTTTAGAAAATAAAGTTTGTATGCCCAAGATATGAGAAAAAACACGAAGGTAGATTCAAATAGAGATAGATAGGAAAATAAGAATATTGATGCAATATTAATATTAGAAAGTGAAGAGCATAAATTTGATAGTCAAATGGTCATTGAGGCAAAAAAAATTCTTGAAAAATGACCCACTAGCTAGGAAAAAATATCCAATGTGTTGGAAGTCACTATCTATAGAAACACATTACCAGAGAAAAGGTAGTCAATGCTAGAAAAACAAATCTAGTCACCAATAAAAGGTATATGCAAATTAAAAGAGGCATGTCATTCCAAAAAACCAACAACAGACTTGGAGGGAAAAGAAATCCAAGTCCACCAAAAAGAATAGCCAAAAAACTCTCACCAATGTCAAAAAAAACATTCACTATGTCAAAAAATGTGTGGGGCTCAAAAGCACATAAGAGTGAATTTGAATTGGAGAGCCACAGTGGAAGCCATGGTTGGTAATAAATACCATGTAGGGCCTAAAGGTTGGATTCCAAGACATAAACATAAATTTGAGCACCATATCAAAGAGGTAGCATACTTGGAGTGCATAAGAAATGCACACAAAATTGCTTAATTCTGCAAAAGTAACTTGCATGGGTTGAAATCACCAACAATTACACATACTAGAAATAACATTGCCTAAAATCACTATGAACCTCTCCTTTGTACCATGGGAATCTTGTGAGTGATGGGCTTTCAAAAACTAGGATTGAAAGACAAAATTTGTCGATAATCTCATTAAATCTACCAAAATCATTAGAGAAATCTAGTTGCATGCTCAAGTGATGTGGGACATGGGGGACCAAGCATGCATAGAACCTATTAAACAATTGACCAAAAAAGTTTTGAGCAAGTATAGAAGCCTACTTAAATAGGGCAGTCACCAAACAGTGAAAAAGACCACTAATGACATGTGAAACCAAGGAAAATTCCATGTGTATTTTCTTCCACCATAAAATTTTGCTCTATTTCAAAACAAAATTTCCAATATCTTCTAGAAAATGGGCTCAGGTTGTCACCATGGGTAGGGGCCGATTGAGGATCGACACAAAGACCTCAAAAAATGCATGTGGGGAGAGACCAATCCACAACTTCATGCATTGACAGTGGGAAAAACTTTGAATTAAGTAATGCAAACTCCAAATTGCTCCAACAACATGCATAATCAACCAAACTTGGAACCTTAAAAAAGTGATCTCCAAAGTAAATGTAGAGACTAAAGGCAGAGGCCAAGATGATAGGAGGCACACTTGAGAAATACTAAAAAAAATCTTTCAAACCTATTAGGTAGCACAAAAATCCATAGGTAGAGGATGAACATAGACATGGAGAAAGGCACACGAGTTGTACAAATTGTGCAGCTATGAAAGACCACCATTCCAACCAAAAGGGACATGTTCCTCCAATCAACTTGCAGGAGATTGAGCTAGGACTGGTAGAGAAAGGCCACATGGGTTGGATGAGTTGCCCCAAAAATATTACAGAGCCCAATAAAATAATTATTTGTAGACAACTGCAATGCTTAAAAAGATCACGTCAAGTGCAACAGAGTGGGGGATGAATGAGTTCGACTTCCCAAAATAAATGTCAACCAATAAAAAAACTCCAATAAAACTTGCACCCTCCTTTTCCCAAGCAGTGTTGACTAGGAGTACAAGCACCCAAAAAATTGTAGGTGCCTCCTAACATGCATGCACCTAGGAGGTGCATGCACTCCAAAAAAAGTACAAATTACTATAACCAAAAATAAATTTTTTTAATTTTTTTTAAAAATCATTGCCTTGATTTGTGTGTCAAGCATAAATCCCTAGTGCAAAAAAATATTGCCTCGAATTTCAACAACATCCAAACTGGATGTATTTTATATGAAAATGGGAGTTTTTGATCACTTTGATCTCAATGGTGATGTTTGTTTTGGCTCACATGCTCCAAAAAATAGGTCCCCCCCACCTAAATCCAATACAAAATCCTCTGAAAGCCACAAATCTGAAAATTGATGCCAAGTCCCTCAAGAATAGAATAGAGGCATGAAGATCTAGAGCTCTGTCACCATGTTGAAAGTGATGAACGATCAACCTTATAGCTCCCAAGAATCACTTGCATGCAAACACATGTCATAGAAAGAGAAGAAAAATCTATGGAGGCTAGAATTCCCATATCCATAGATGAGACATTCTTGATGAGCAAAAAGAGAAATTGCTATTATCAAAAGTGAATCAATATTTACAATGAAGATCATCCTTATAAAGGAGATTGAAACCCTAAAAGGTCCAATCTAGGTTGCATAGTTATAATTTATAAAAGAATTAATTATTAGATGCCTAAAATATAGCTTAAGAAAACTAGTGTTAATTAGGAAATATCTAATTACTCTAACATAATTAGCCTACCTTTGTTAAGAAACCCCTATAACCACTTACTCTAGGACCTGCAAACCATGAAATAGTCTTAAGTTATGATGTAAATCAACACATTTTTAGGTTTTTATATGGAGCCACATTAATCTTCACTTCCATTTAACAAACCATCATTTTTAGTGGCTTTACCCTAAAGTCATATGTAATTCACCCTTCTAATCACAATCAAACAAAATCAATGGAACCAACACCTTCAAATGGACTTATGTGAACATATTCCAAGTATTCACTCACTCAAGTCATAGGTAGCCATCAAGTATTTACTGACAAACCCTAGCCTTCCCATTTACAACATTCCCTCATATTTCTAATAATGCTCTTTTTTGTTTTATAGGGCTTATCATGGGCTCAAATTTCTCAAATTGATGATGTAACAATTTTATTCCCCTAACTTTAGCCTAGAGAGTTATGTGGTATCACATTTTGCACACCTATCAAATTTACAATTTTAATTGAACTCATGTTGTATCATATTTGATCCTATTATTTATTTTTTTATTATATATTTGGGTACCTTTGTAGCTAGAGGTTAGGAGAAAAGTGAAAGAAATCAGCAAGAATACCCAAATGCAATAATGTATTAAATAGAAGTTAAGTTTATTAGTCCATGCCTTATCTACTAGGTAGGGAACTAATGTTCCCACTTGTGGTGCACAATTTTTTCTTTTGCCAACATCAATTTATTACTAGAGTTGAAAAATAGATTTTAAAAAAAATTAATTTGCAAAAACTAATTTCTATTTTTGATTGGTTAGTATCAATTTTGCTAGGGGGTATATGTAGGATCATGATGTACCAAAAATTGGCGATGTGAAAAAGGTGGAGTTTGAAGACATCTAATAGTGTTTCAAAATCTATTGTAACCTTTTTCCACCCATCCTGATACTAAGGCAAAAAGGTTAGGCCAAACCTTATCAGTTATTTGATCCATTATCGGGTACCTGATATCATATCAGGCATCTGATATGAGATCAGATACTCAAAACCTATGAATTGGATTTTTTTTTTTAAATGAGAGCAAATAATGCATTTGTGTTTGGATTTATTTTGATTTGACTCCATTTCAGGTATATGATATAGCAAAGAGTATACAATATAGGTAAGGATTTTTTTGTATTTTTTATGATTTAAAATGAATTTTAATATAAATTAGGTTTCTTAAATAGAAATCATTGAAAATTAGGTTTTTTAATAGAAATAGTTAAAAATTAAGTTTTTTTAATAGAAATGTTGTTTGCAATTTAATAGGTATGGCTGACCCAAATGATGATACTAAGGAAGGAAACAATGTTCCTCAAAACACTCCACCAAATGATCTAGTACCCCCTCAAAATCATCCACCAAATGATCCCCTGCCCCCTCAAAATCCTCCTTGAATTGAAGATTTGATATATGAAAATCTCACTAAACTAAGGGTTTTGAAAACCAAAAACCAAATATAACAATATACCTGCATTGGCTCCCATGTTATCAATGTTAAACACCATAGTGGATAATATTGAAACACACACCAATTAAAAAATATTTCTCTTCATTGGTGTGAGAAAATGCATGCCATGTTTGATGATGGGTTGGACTATGATGAGGTTGTGACCCTAAATATAACTAAAGATGATATAGTTAACCTATTGCGGACCCAAAAACTGGTCAACTAGTAGAACACACAAAGCCCAAATTATCAATTAAATGGTGCACAAATAAGGCTATGCATACAAACTTTTGGGATCATTGGTGGATAGTTTTTGACAAACCTCCACACAAAAATTTATAGGTGTCATTATATTTCATTAAAAATTTGTATGTCAAATTTGTATTGCACCTCAAGGTGAAGTACTAAAGCATGAGGCCCAACATGGGTGTAGGAGGAGGAGCTCATCTAAATAGACCCTTTGTCCAATGGAAGAAAGCTGGCAATTTTGTTCTCCCTACTATTGTCTCCCCCCCTCCTCTAGTGTAGCATCTTGATATCATTACAGAGGCTAGCTCTCAGACTATTAGAGCCATCCATAGACTCAGTAGCCTATTGATATCCTAGGTTAGGTTAGTGTTGCCTCCCTGTCTTGATGATGTTGGCACATGTTCACCATTGGCAAGCTCATCACATGTTAGTGTGCCCCATACTTGCTTAACATGCAAGAATATTTTTTAGGGTCCCATAGGTGATATTTCTAAGTATCAATTTGTATTTAAGGAGAAGGATACACTAGAAATGCATACAAAGAATACACACCCTAATGTGTGAGAGGAGGGGAATGCAGAGGCATGGTATCCTACCGTGTCAGTATGTGTATACCTTTTTTTAATGACATGTGTGATTTAAAGTTAATTTTTTTAATAGATTAATTTTAATCCATACTATCTTATACACGTATGTGATCTTCATTCATGTTTAGTTGATGAATGAGGAGGAGCATAGAGAGGTGGATGTTGTCACACTCTTTGCTATTTCATTTTTCCTTGAGACATCTATGGTATCATTATGTTGTGTACTCATTGTTTTTATATTTGATATTGGAGCATATATAGTTTATAATCTTTCTTTTCTCTTGTAGGTATCACCTATTAGTGGGGATAGAGTGCAGGGGGTGAGGCACAACCTATTAAGAAGGGAAAGATAATTAGGTGCTTTTAAAGTGATTAAATATCAATCCATTCTTGTAAAATATTTGTGGTAATGAAATTTAATTACATTCCTTATTCTACATGGTGTGGCTACTGGTGATGAGTCTAGGTAGATTCAGCATCATAGACTAGGTCTAGAATTTCCATTGGTAGTGAGAGCCCCATCATATGTATAAGTATCATTTATTATTTATTTTCCTTATTTTCATAAAAGAAAAATTCAAAATTGAATTTTTTGATATTAACAACTAGTCTTTTGTATCTCATAGGAAACACCTAGTGCATAGGATGCTAGATGTCAGAGTTTTGTATCTTTTCTTGTGTACCCATTATATCCAAAGGAGGAGTCGATAGAGGTGATTTGTAGTTTAAATTATTGATTTTATGTTATAAATTTAGTATTCTGTGAATTATAATGTTATAGTTTAAGTTGTAGATCCATCTGACAAACATACTTGAACATATATAGGCCACAATCAATGAGGTTCAAGCATTGATGAGGACATATGAGAGGACTCTTGACTATTGGAGGAGGTTGACAAGAGAGATATTTATGATGAAATTTTAATACTATAAATATTCATTAAAAAAAGGATTATTATGTGTTTGAGTAATTCGATGTAAGATACATAGAATCATATAAATTTAGCACTCTAACTTTGGGTTTTCTTTTTTTTGTTTATGTAGGAGGCATCTAATCCACATAGTGCAATGAAGAGGCTACATTTTGATCATCCACTAGTAGTATAGGATAGTATAGTTGTCATATAATGTGCCATGAGACATTTTCAGATGACATGTGCCACACTGTATACAAAAACATTGATATTATACACATTTTGATTGCATGATCAGCCATATTTTGTATATGGATCTATGTATTTTGATATATATTTGCATAATTTTTCTATGGATTCATGAACTTTGATATATATTTGTGTAATTTATCTATGGATACATGTATTTTGATATATATTTTTTTCATTTATGTGCACAATGATATACATATTAATTTAGTATAGTATTGTTCAATTTATCATGGATCATGTGTATTGTTTATGTTTATGGAATATTATTCATTTTGTTCATCTTTGTTATATTCAATTCAAATGAAATAATTTGTTAAGAACATTTTAAAAACCTTTATTATCAAATTTTAATACAATTTTTAGTTTGAAATTATACCATATTTTTTTAATTTGAAATGATCTCTGCAATCCCTTAAGATGTCACTATGGTTCACCCACCCAATCACACTTAGAGAACCTTGGAGACTCTTTAGTACAGGGTGTCTACAAACATTGGATTCTCTCCATGGTTGGAACAATAGTGTCACTGTGATCCACCTGCCCATTCAGAGCTAATGGTATTGACGATTTGATGCCAAGATAAGATTTTTCAAATTAATGCAGTGATGCACTATGAAATGAGGCACACTGCAAGTTTTGGCATCAAGCGAGATTGTTGTGTTGAATCCAAATAGACTGTGGTCTCTCAAAAATGATATAGGTTATTATAGGCCTCAGCATGACCATCCTATAGTATTTTACATTTCACCAATATCCCCAACAAGCTTCAAGTTATGACCCTCGAAAGATCGACCTCCAAATACACTTAGAGCACCTTGGAGACTCTTTGGTACAAGGTGGTCGTGAACGATGGAGGCTCTCCATGGCTAGAACAAGGGTATCACTAGGGTTCACTCACCCATCTAGAGCTAATGGCACTAAAAATTTGATGCCAAGATATTGATTTCAAAGTTATGCAGTGATGCACCAATGAAGTTAGGCATAGTGCAAATTTTGGCATTGAGCAAGATCGTTGTGCTGAATCCAAATGAAATGTGATCTCTCAAAAATGATATAGGTTATTGTAGGCCTCAACATTACTATTTAGTAGTATTTGACATTTCACCAATAGCTCCCATGAGCTTTGAATTACGACCCTCAGAAGATCGACCTCCAAATGCACTTAGAGCACCTTGGAGATTCATCAATACAATGTGTTTACAAATGATGGAAGCTCTCTATAGCTAGAAAAATGGTGTCACTATGATTCACCCACCCATAAAAAGATAATGGCACTAACAATTTGATGCCAAGATCAACAATTTAAAAGTTATATAGCAATGCACCAATGAACTAAGGCACACTGCAAGTTTTGGCATCAAGAAACATCATTGTGCCCAATCCAAACAGAATGTGATCTCTTAGAAATAAGATAGTTTATTTTAGGTCTTAGCATGACCATCATATACCATTTTATTTTTCATTGATAGCCCCCATGAGCTCTGAGTTATGTCCCTCAAAAGATCAACCTCTAAATGCATGTAGAGAACCTTGGAGAATCTTTGGTATGGAGTGGTCACAAATGATGGAGGAATTTTGTGGTCAGAAAAAGGGCTTCACTAGGGCTCACTTGATCATCTAGAGCTAATGGTGCTGACAATTCACTGCCAAGATTAGCGGTTTCAAAATTACACAATGATGCACCAATAAATTGAGGCACACTACAAGCGTGATCATTGTACTGAATCCAAATGGAATATGATCTCTAAGAAATGAGATATGTTATTGTAGGCCTTGGTATCTTTTAGCTTTACACATTTCACTGATATCCCCCACGAGCTCCGAGTTATGACCCTTGGAAGATCAACCTCCAAATTTATTTATAGCACCTTGGAGACTCTTCAGTATAGGGTAGCTACATATAATGGAGGCTTTCCATGGCTGAAAAAAGGGTGTCACTAGAGTTCACCTATCCATCTAGAGCTAATAGTACTAACAATTCAATACCAAGATCAAAATTTTCAGTGTTATGCAATGATGCACTCATGAATTGAGGCACACTACAAGTTTAAGCATCGAATGAGATCATTATGGAAAATCCAAACAAAATGTGATCTCTAAGAAATGAGATAGGTTATTTTAGGCCTCAACATGAAAATCTTGTAGCACTTTGTGTTTCACTAAGAACCCCCATGAGCTCCGAGTTATGACCCTCATAAGATCGACCTCCAAATACACTTAGAGCACCTTGGAGACTCTTCGATATGGGGTGGATACAAATGATGGAGACTCTCTACGGCTAGAAAAATGGTGTCACTAGGGTTCACCTACCAATTTGGAGCTAATGGTACTAATGATTCAATGCCAAGGTCAGCAGTTTCAAATTTTTGGTGTTAGTATTAATTAAAATCATCATTTTTTAGGTTTTTAGGTCCCTCCACATAAATTACATTAACTAAAAACATCTTTGTTTCTTACATGAAATAAAAAAAGTTTAGCTTTTTACAATATCTCAACTGTTTCATCATTATTACATCAATATACAACTACCAAAAATCGTAGTGTAAAAAATCGTAGTGTCAAGAATCATAGTGTCAAAAATTGTAGAGTCAAAAATAGAATAGATTTTTCTTCATTCTACTCCTTATTTATTTTTTATCTTCATGCATGGCTACTCTTCATGATGTAGCTACATTCCAATATCATAAAAGATATTATTAAATAATCATATTAAACACGATAATGATCGGTTCACTGAATCATTATGAACAAAAGAACATAAGAAGTAAATATACCTAGTCAAGTGTTCCTATAGGGTCCTCTCTCTATTTTAGGGTCTCTAAGAGAGCTTCATTACCAGCATTAGTAACAATGAAAAGTTCTTTTACTTTTGGTCTTCCTTGATGCTTCAACAACTTCACATTTTTTGTTATAATAAGATGTGAATGTATGATAATTGTTTTGTGCTTCTGATAGTCTTCAAATGCAAGAATTCCATTCCTTCTAAGCATGTATGTCCACAGTCATGTTCTAAAAAAAACAACTAAAACTAGTAGGATATGTGAATCAATCATTATCTTTGATCGATTGTGCAAGCTTTTTTTTACCTCTTACACAATGTGCTAACAAACAATCTAATTTCTCATTATTCCCCTATGGTGCAACCAATGCGAACACATGTCCTGGCTAAAGAAGATCTAATAGATGGTTATGTTCAAGTAAAATTTCCATGTCATCATTTCTGATATATGGTATGATAGATCATAGAGTAAAATAATGTGGAGCCCATTTTTCTACCCACTCACTTGACTCACAGTTATCACAATTAGACTTAGCAAACTTGGACAAAAATAAGCTAGATGTTGTGTCCAAATGGTCCATGTACTAGAATCATAGCTCGAAAATGAATGCATTTTTTATGATTCTCTAATAGTAGCACAATATGATCTATCACCTATGGACCCTTCCTCAACCCAACCAAAAGAACCTATGTACTGTTGAATCAAGATTCCCCCCTATGATAATGTTGAACTACACCAGTCAACAATTCTATGAGCATCAAGAAGCTCTACTCCTAAAATCTTTAATTTCTCGTTAACTAGAGATCTCTTAACACATATCCCTACTCCACAATGTTCCCTTTTCCCATTGTTAAACTCAGAAAAACCTCCAAATATGAGGCACCCCCTCTCTACATGCTTCCTACACAACGAATAAAACATGCAATCATTCTTAAATTGACCTATGCAATTATCTGACTAAATGATATGTCTATCCATGGCAATGTAATGCTCTTATAAGAAATCAAAATAATTCTCAAAATATTGTTGCATAAACTCGTGACAGTGAGATCTATAATCGCTCATGTAAAAATGATACCCTCTAATAATCTTTTGATTATCTTTTGCACTATTAGGATCATAGTTATCCTATGACCCCTTTTGACCCATTTAAACAAATGAAATAGATTCTTAGGGGTCCTAGGACCCCTATGGACATATGTTGTCATGAAATGTGTTGAAAGCAGCCATAAGTTATCCTACAACCCCTTTCAACCCATTTGAACAAACTAAATATGTCCCTAGGGGTCCTAGGACCCCTAAGGACATATGTTGTCATGAAATGTGTCAAAAGGGGTCATAGGTTATCCTATGATCCCTTTCAACCAATTCAAACAAAAAAAATATGTGGATTCTCAATTGGTCATAAATCAAGTTACAGACATGTATCAAATTAAAGATGAGAAATTGTTACCTTACAAACATATGGTTGATACACTTGAGACATGATTTGTTCACATTACTTTTGAACAAATTCCTAGAGAAAAGAACAAGGTAGCAGATGCCATGGCCAAACTGGCCTCCTTACTTTAGTTACTAGATCAGCATGAGTGATATGACTTCTTAGTAGAAGAGGTGATTCAACCCACATTTACCAACTTGAATCCCTCATTATTTTCCATTTAGACAACCATGATTTCCCTTGGTATGAATCCATCATCACCTATTTTCATGATAACATCATTCCCTATGATCTCTCATGAAACCAAAAGTGTAACTTCATATTATAGACTTTGTGTTACACTTTGGTGGTTAATATGTTGTGTAGAAAAGGTCTTGACAATACTTTATTTAGATATCTTGAAAAGGATGAGTCTAAGGTTGCTCTATAAGAAGTACATGTAGGCATCTATGGGTCACATTCTAGTGAGTTTACATTAGCAAAGAAAATTCTTTAAATGGGTTAATTTTGGCCAACCATGGAAGAGCATTCTATCAACTATGTAAAAACTTGTAAAAAGTGTCAAATCCATGGCAACCTTATTCATGCACCAGCATAAGAACTCAACCCTTTGGCCACACCATAGCCTATTTTATCAGCGGGGATTTGATTTGATTGGAGCCATCCACCCACCTTCCTCTGGTAGACATAAATGAATCATCACTAAAACTAAATATTTCATTAAGTGGGTTGAAGTGGCACCACTTGTAGACTCTACAGGAAAAAAAAAATCTTCATTCATATTAAACCATGTCATTTGTCAGTATGGAATACCTCATGCCATCCTAATGGACAATGCCTTATATTTTAAAAACTAAATAGTTGACATGTTATGTGAGAAATTTCACATTATAGATCATTTATTGTCAATCTCTATTATCCCCAAGGCAATGGCCAAGTAGAGGCCACCAACAAGAACATTATCAACATTCTTAAAAGAATTGTCAATGATATTGGTAGAGATTGGAATTTAGAACTGAACCCTGCCTTATGGGCTTATAGGAAAAGTGTTCAAATGCCTATAAGTGCCACACCCTTCTCCTTGGTTTATTATTGTGAAGTTATTCTTCCTTTAGAGGTTGAGACCCCATCTTTGAGAGTTACCCACTATGATATCCTATCAAATGAAGAGTATAGAGTGGCCCATTTAGAGTAGCTTGAACTCTTAGAAGAACATCAGCGTACAACACATGAGCATCTCAAAGTGTATTAGAATAGGTTGTCCAGACACTACAATAAAAAGGTCAAACTTTGTGTCTTTCAAATTGGAGACTTAGTTCTTTGGGAAAACCCTAAGAATCAGGAAATTAGGAAAAAGAAATGAAAATAAGAGACCAATTAGATTAGTCCTTACATTATCATAGAATCCTTTGGAACCAGTACTTATAGGATTTCACATTGTGATAGAGAAGAACTAGTAGAAGCCATCAACAACATTCATCTCAAGTTATTCTATGTCTAGAGCTTTGAGGAAGCCCCTTGTTACTAAAAAAATCAAAATACACTATAAAATATTCAAAAAAAAAAATGGTACAAAAGGAATGAGAAATATCACTTTTGGTTTAAAAGGAGGGAGATGTAGCACCTTTGGACATGACAAGAGATGACTCAAACAACCCTCCTTGAGAAAATTTTTGCTTGTTTGTGGCCTTTGCACTTCATCTAGCCACACTACCTAGCACTATTGAGTTAATTTTACACATACCCAATTGAGAAACACATGTGGGTCATAGTTTAGTGGTTTCTTGGCATCATATATAATTCATAGTAGTAGAGATGGTTAGAAAAACAGTAACAAGGGGAAGACAAGAAACTCAAAGGAAACATGGAGTCTATTTATGTTCTAAGATATCATAGACATGAATTTTAGGAAAATTAGTTGACTTAATTTAACATATACCCAATTGAGAAACACTTGTGGGTCATAGTTCAGTGGTTTCTTGGCATGAGACATAGTTCATAGTAGTAGAGACAGTTAGAAATATAGTAACAAGGGGAACACAAGTAACTCAGAGGAAACATCGAGTCTGATTATGTTCTAAGATATTATAGAAAAGAATTGTAGGAAAATTAGTGCACATCTCGAATATCTACCATGGCCAATAGTTCCCAATATCCATTCTAGCCTTCATAAAATCTAGTTGAAGTCCCAAAAATCCTTTTCCACTTCCATCATCTAAAATATAGCTCTTTGAGCCCACTTTTTGCCTTTTTGGCCCACTTTTGGTCTCCTTCACTCTTTATGTGCTCTGACAAGGCCCCATTTATCTCCATATTCCTACAAATCTTACTCACATCCTCCTTTTCCTTCCACCAGATCAAAAATTGTCAAAAACAATCAAAATTTGCCAAAAATTGGCAAAACCATTCAAAAATTATCAAAAACAGTAAAAAATTGCCAGAAAATTTCAACAATTCTCAAAAAATTTGAAAATGGTAAAAGAAATCTCAAAAATATCAAAAACAACCCAAAAATCAAGCCAAGCAATAACAAACTTATCTCAAATAGGCTGTTTAGTTTTGCATAAATTAATTGTGTATTTTTCAAACCGATGATCCATTAATTTCATGTCAAGCTAGTGTCCATCTATAATTGATGGTTCTTTGGGATAGGTTTGCATACCTCGACTGATTTTATATGAAATCAATGGTGAGGTCCACTATATTAAAAAATATTTAAATATTTTATGGCATATTTTATTGCCCTATTAGCTTCAGCAAAAAAATAAACAAGAGCACCCATTTATTAATGTAAGGAAAATCAGGTGCGGAAACAGCTTCCTACACTAATCTCATAAGGAAAGTATGATGCAAATCCTACTAAAATCTTCTACACTTACAGATTCAATATCATGTAAACAACAATATTGCAACCAACCATGCATATAGAAAATAGATAGAGAAAGAAACACATAACACAAAGATTTGCCGGTGGGAAAAAACCTTTCGGTAAAATAACCCCACCCCTTCAGAACCTGCACAATGTATTATCTTGAACAAAAGGTTACAATACACTTGTAGTGCAAGCTCAACAGCGACAACAGAAGACTCCAATAGCAACTCACAGTACCAAAAATACACTCTCACACATCACTTCTCTTCGTAACCCTAAAAAATGCTTATATCATGCGCTTCACTTTAGGGCTACTCCCAAAGATAAACCGTATTAGGGTTTTACCATTCTTTGAGAAAATAGGAACCCTAAAAGGGTAGAGTGAACAGTACTAAAATATCTTAGTTGTCACATGTCTTCACCTATCATTGAATCTTCCTAACATAGCTCTTACATGTCATAGGAATCCATCATAACCATTTTAGTCATGATCTCCTTACACAAAATTCAAGATGTCGACACATCAACATTATTTGCAAGAAATACATTTTACAAAATAAATAATAAGAATAGGAAATTATCCAAGGTTGAGACACCTTATTCCTAATAATTAAGAAGCAACATAGTTATGTCTTGAAACATCTTGATGGGCTTTGGAAAATCTAGCACAACATGAATAGCAGAAAAGCTTTTGGTCAAGTACCTTTTCTTTCCTCTTGTTGACAACAACAACTCTCGATGGATTTACAGTCTTTTTTATGTTGCAGAGACCATGATTAATCCAAAAACCTTTGAACAAATATATCAATGCTATCTGGAAAGGCCTAGATATCTATCAGACTCTTACATCTATTAGAAATACAAATGGGAAATGTATACTTCTGATGTACCCTGTGAAAGGCCTACCCTGTTAAAGGCTTACAAAGGACTGTTAGATCCTACCCTATTAAAGGATTTTAACACCTTGTTAGAAGTGTGCCTAGCTAAAGGACTTTAGAACACTCACTTGAAATGTCACCCTATTAAAGGGTTTTATAATGACTATTAAATCAACCTTAGTCCAAAGGATTTCACCCTACTCATACAGTTGTTAGAAAGTAATAGTAGAATGTTTGATCTGATACACTTACAACTTTTTTCTTGCTCATTTTAGATTGTAGTTATGTCCATCTTGATCTTTTTGATATATTTTATTAATGTTGTATAATTTCTCCTTTGTTCTACAAACTGATTCTACAATTCTTTCATAGTTCTAATTCACCTTGAATGTTTACTGATAAATTCACCCCTTTCACTTCCTTAAATTCCTTGCTTGCATCACTTCCTCGCATGTACATTCACACATTGAATTATGGTGCTTCATCTCCCTTTAAAAAGACTTTGGTGTCTTAGGGTTGGGTATGAATCTATGACTAAGATTCATTCATTTTCTCACTCAATTCCTTCCATTTTTCTAATTGGTTTCATGTTGATCGCATAGGGAATCCAAATAGATTTGATCTTATCTTCAAAGCTTCAAGATTTATCCACAAGTTGGCTCAAATATGATTTACATAGTTGTTCATGCAATCACAAACAACTAGGTCCATTCTATATTACTCGGCACTTGATAATATTGATGCTTGAAACTTAATATAATTCTATCTTGCTCAGTACTTGAACTTGCTTGGCATGAATTGTTCACTCAGCACTTGAATTGCTCTGCACATGAGTGACTCGACACTCATTGCAACTTGGCATGTGTTACTAGCTCGGCATGAACTCGGTAAATATCTAAAGTGTGTTGAAACTCAATTGTCAAAACCAATCTAAGAACAAAAATCTCCCCCTTTGACATGAGTGGCAAAAACACTTAACTGTACATAACAATTCTAATTTGATCAAGTATAATATATACATAGTTTAGCATATGTACAAAACTTCAAAATTTTCAAAACTTCTATAATAGACTCATATACCTCAAAAATTTCTCAAATTTTATGTAACTCCCCCTGAGTTAATGTGCCCATTATGTATCCAAAATTTCTTCTCTTCTTTTGAGTAGATTTTCTTCATGCTAATACTCTTTGTCTTCAAAATTACTGACACTCTGTTTCTGTCTGATATAATCTATTTTTTGTTCTTTTGTTGTTTTCTCCCCCTTTGCTTGCTCTCCACCTTTTTGGGTTATCTCCCTCTTTAGTATCTCCCATTTTTATATTTGTCTCCCCCTTTTTTATAGTAATGTCATAGAGTCTATACACTAATTTTGTATTTGTCCAAAAAGTTCTTGTGGACTTCCATTATAATCTTCAAAGTAGCATCCCAGTTGTCTAATACAACATCTAAGGATTTGATTTGGATGGATGTCTCTACTACAAGATGAACTAGTCCATCCAATGTTGAAATATTGGGATCTTTCTTTAATACTATCTCTACATATGCTAGTTCCTTTTGAAGTACTTCCATATGGGGGGTAAGGGAAGCTTGTATTTTAATCAACTTGGATCTTATGTTAGCCTCTTCTACTATTAACATAGCTAGTTGATTTTGTGTATGAAGCACTAAATGAAAGTGCTTCTCACTTTGAGCTAGATTTTGGGACAATTGCATACCTGAAATCATCAAGTTTATTTCCAGACTCAAAATTGTATAGCTTATTTCTTGTATGAAGAGTGTGGGATCACACAATTTTGTGTGCAATGAGAATATATTCTCAATTACTTTCTTCACTTTCTCAATTTTGTTAGCCAAATCAACTTGTGATAGTGTTATCTCACTAGATATCTTCTCATTTACTTTCCTTTGAAATTTCTTTTCTGAACATTTCATGAGTTTAACATTAGTATCTTGGTCTTCATTTGTCACTTGTTTAACAATTTTTTATAGTTGTTCTAATATAGGTTTAGATTCATTAGGTGTTTGCAAGCTAAAAGCATCTAAAAAGATGTCTTTGATCTCCTGAAGTGCTTGCCTTTGTTTATACTCTTTTTTGAGTATCTCATGATTCTTTTTTCTCTCCAATGCTTCTTGCATGATATTGATCTATTCTAAGGTCATTTTTGCATAGTCATATTTGGGTATCACTATGTCTTCATCTAGAAGTGCATCACCATAGTGAAATACCTTAGCAACTTTTTTTGAGCTAGAGCTTGGTGCTGAAATCTACAATGGTGTTGCATTAGTGCTTGACCTTTGAAGGACTTTAGTAGGAGTTCTAGATGTTGGTATGTTTACCAATGTGTGTATGGCTTCTTGCTCCTTCTCTTTGGGTATGTCCTTCTCTTCATAAAATCTTCCTTGATCAATTATGATCAATTGAGGTGCACCTTGTGTTTGTGCATTAGGTACAGAAACATCTATCTATCCTACTTGTTCTCTTGTAGGCTTCTTTACTCTTGCAATCTAAACTTCATCAAGTTTTGTAGTTGCATAAACCTTTGTAGATTTATCCTCTATTTATATTAATGGTTGAGCACTGGTAGCTATAGGGATGGTAGTAGGTGGTTCTTGTATGTTCACCTTTTCCATTGTTATGTTAGTTGCTACCTTTTAGAGTTCATCCACACTTACCAATATAGGATTTTCACATAACCTTGCTTGCAGTGTTGATTAGTCAAGTATCTTTTTCAAATCCTCTATAGTTAGTGGATTAATGTTCTAAGGTGATTTATCAAGAACATCTTTCACTATTATAGTCTATGTAGTTGTGTTTGTGTCATGTGGAGGCCTCATGGCTGGCAATTGTGAGTCTTCCATACTCTCTTCTGCTTGTTACTCCTCAACTGATGCCTCCTCCACAATAGTCTCTTTTTTCTCTTTTTCTATTTATTCTTATTTGTCCTCACCTTCTTCCTCATTATTTCTTCCCTCAAATGGATCTACTTCTCCTTCTTTCATAGTTTTCAATCCATATATTAACCTCCACATTTCTGTGGATTTCTTTACAACATTCTCACTTTTATTCTACAATATGTTGACTACCATGTAATTTGGTGCAAACCTGCTACCATATTTCTTATTGGCCTTAGTTATTTGTCCTTTTGAAAATTCTGGCATTACTTGTACTAATGTAGATTCTCTTAATTCTTTTTCCATATTTAGGCAATAGTGTCACTTATTCTCAACAATTGTATACAAATCTTTTGGCATTGTGTTATCAAATTCAAGAGAAGTGTTCTTGAATTTTGCCATCATGGAATATATAGATTCTTCAATCATGTTTTGGTCTTCTCTCCTAAGTTTACCAAATTCAATATTTTTCAAACCATTCAAAATTGCATTATCTCTAACATTATCACAAATGTTTTCTAGATCAGATTTGGGAGCATGACTTACCATTCTAAATTGGCTTGTGTCCTTTGACTCTGTCTTTCTATCATTTGACTCTAGTTGCGTTACATACTTTCTTCTTGGTTTCTTCTGCATAGGACCAATCTACTCAATAGCCTTGGTTTTCTATTTTGCCTACTCCTTGGTCTTTTGAGTAGTCTCCCTTGTAGTGGCTCTTGTTGCTGGAGCTGTAAGCTTTGTTACACTAGGCTTTGCAGTCTTCTTTGCCTTAGGTTGTGCAACTAGATATGTCTTGGATTTTCTTTTCTTTTGTTGTGGCTTGGTCAGTGCTTCCTCGACATCATCTCCCTTAGCATCTTCTTCTTCCTAATCTTCACCCATGCCTTGGGTCTATGCAAGAGGTTCTTGACCTTGTACCTCTTCTTCTTCTTCATCTTCTCCATCATTATCTTCTACACCTTCCCCAAACTTGGCTTTTAGTTTCTTCACCATTTTATTTTTCTTCTTCAAATTTGAGGTTGTCTTTAATTCCATCCCAACCTTTGATTTAACATCATAATTACAAAAAAATTTAGCAGTCTTATCAACTTCTTTAGCAAGAATTGTAGTGATAGCAGCTAAAGCTTCATCAATATTAATTTCATAACCTAGAGGCCTTAACCATCTAACTCTAGGTATTGTAGCCTGGATGAAAGTGTAGTCAATATCTACAAGAAATAAAATATCATTGTAATGCTACTCTACTAAGGAAATAGGAATTCTCAACCTCTATTTCATGGACTACTTGAAGTCTTCAAAATAGCTAGTCATTATTGACTCAAAATTCTCTCCCATTTGCTCAATATACTCATTGGTTTGTATAGTAAGTGACCTATTGGTCTTCCATCCTACTCTACCAAAAGATGGGAACTCATTTTTAACATAGAAAAATATACATATTAGTATTGAACCAAACTTACATTGAGCACTCTTTAACTTCCTTATTGCTCCTAGGTACTCCATTATCTTCTACAACTAGAGTTCTACAAGATCATAGGTATGATCTTTATTGACTATCTTGTAGCCTACATCAACTTCTATATAAGGAACATTGTTCAATCTACTTGACTAATAGAATTTATGTGAAATGAATCTCACTACAAAGTTAAGAAGTGGATCTATGATAGTTTCAATGGTCATTCCTCACTTGTTCCACTTAGCTCCTATATTTCACTCAGTTACCTCTTTAGAATCGCTCCTCAATGTTTTGGGTTGATCTAGGGTTGGATATCCAGTAATGCTTTGTACAATTCTCTTTGAAATTTTGATGGTTCCACCTTCTAGCCATAGAAAACAATCATGTGTTCTACTTAGAACAATTTTGATCCATTTAGTTTTGAGAACTATTGGGAAACCTAGGGCATGGGTTAAGCCCTTCCTCTCTACAATTTTAAATTCTTCATTTAATACCCCATTTTCACATAATCTGTCCTATGCTTGTCTAATTTTCATGTCTCTAATCCCTCATACCTTGCAATTATAACATTTCCTCACATCTTGGACCATGACAACCTTAGGCAGAATGACAGATAGCACACTTGTTGGGTCATTCTTATATGCAACTTCTAGTATGGCCCTAAAGTTTGGTTGTTTAACCTTATTGCTAAATAATTGAACTTTCAAAAATTTCTTCTCCTTTACATTCTTAGAACTTGAGGCCACTATGCAAGCTAGGGTTTAACAAATATGAAACTACATAGCTCGACAGGTGAAGAATACTTTTGGAATCAATGAACGGACACTTGATCTTCACTATGATCTGTACAAATACTTTGATCTTGCTTGTAAATTGCTTCTTCACTTTGCTCACTCTTGCTCTATTTTCATAACGACAAAAAAAAATGTAAAATTCACCATTATACCCTTTTAAAATTTAGCATTTATTGCATGGTACATGTACAGTTGTAAACTCGGCTTCAACGCAATTTCTTTTTCACTCAACATTCATTGATTATATCATCACTCAATAGCTATAAGAATTACCCTTACTCAACACCTATATAAATTTCCTCACTCAGTAGCTAATACTAACTCAGCTTCAATTGACTTTGGTTGATAGCTTGACACATACTAGTATTTTACTCGGGAATTGAAGAGGACTTTTCACACTCGGCAGTAATGTAAAAACTTAAAGATTTAATCGTGGAATTTACTTATTAACTTGCATCTTTCTTCATGATAATATATCTTTTCAATAGTTATATTCTTTTGGATGTATGATTAAACATTTTAAATATCAGTCCCACATACTTCCTTTTGCTTAATTTGATGAGATGTGACCACTTGACCTATCAGGTGAAGTGATCGCTTCATTTGATGTGTTGCATCCACCTTTCTTCCTCCATGTTTTTTTCATCTCTCCTCTAATGTGTTCAACATCTACCTTGCCTTTTCCTTTACTAAACTCTGAGTTAGTTGTCTTTTGTAATTACCACTGAAGTGCGTTCCTATGCAATTCTTAGGGATGCGTCAATACTCTTGATGATAATGATAGATATGTCTTGTATTATAATCCCAGTTATAGGAGTTTTCATAGCTTCTTCCCTTTGTTGGCTTGTTTGATGACCATGTGGGCTCGGATCTACATTCAAAGGCTTTGTTTCCAAACTTTTGACAATTGTAGTAGTGTCTTTCAAATTTTGGTGCATGCATGGTTCTGGTTATGTATTCATGTGCCTAATGACCTTGTTTTTTGCACTTGTGACAATGAGTTATGTTCTTAGGATTAGCATTCTATCTAGCATTATTATTCCTAAAAATATTGGTTGTATGTCCTTTCTTACCACAATGATGACAAGTAGGTTTAGAATTTTTATCTTTATTATTTATTTCCTTAGCAGCTTTAGATGATTCTCCTTCTTCAGTGCTTATGTAGTCCAATCTTGATGTGTCTTTATTGGATCTAAGGGATTTCAATAATTTCTCAAAGTACCTAATGGCTTCATTTTTCTTGTTGAAACTTTTAGAAAACTCCTTTTCTCTTTTTAGGTCATTCTATAGCTATTCATTCTACAACTTCAATGTAGTTATCTCAATGTCCTTGACATTCAACTCATGATGGGCATTCATCATTTGGCTTAAGGTGTCCAATTGCATGTTTGAGATCCTAGATATCTCTACTAATTTTTCTTCCAATCTATTTGCTAGAACTCTTTTATCTTCTTTAAGCATGGCCTTGTCTTCTATAGCTTTCTTCTTTTGTTCAGTCATGTCACATAGCAATATAGCTTGTGATTCTTGATCCAACTTGAGATTTTTTATTTCTTAAACTTGTGCTCTATTCTTTTCCATGAGATCTGCAATTGTTGCATCAAATTCATAGGAGTTACCATCTGCAAATAACTGTGTGGTGTCAATCTCTTTGTATTGTGTCATTTTCTACCATAGCAATCTCTTTTGTTCTCTTTAGTAAACTTCTCAAAGGATCTTTGGCTTCATTTAGTTGTTGTAGTAAGAGATGTATTTCAATCTCCTAATTTTCAATGGTCTTTCCCAATTTATAAACTTCCATTTCAAGATCTTTTCTCCAAGTTGTAAGGCTTCTTCTAATGAGAACTTAGCTCTAATACCAATTGTTAGAAATACAAATGGGAAATGTATACTTCTGAGGGGGGGGGGGGGAATCAGAAGTACAAGTCTTTAACCAATAAAACCTTTTAACTAAAAAAAAATACATGCTTAACATATTGAAATAACATGTAAAGTAAATGCATCAACATAAACACTTGACACTAGATATGATTACCCGAAAACCCTCCAGTGAGAAGGTAAAACTAGGCTGGGGATGGCACCCACAATTATTCACTATTGTAGCAATAAAGTTCACCTATTAAGGTTACATAGTTTGACCATTTTCATGATCTACCCTGTGAAAGGCCTACCCTATTAATGGCTTACAAAGGATTGTTAGATCCTACCCTATTAAAGGATTTTAACACCTTGTTAGAAGTGTGCCTAGCTAAAGGACTTTAGAACACTCACTTGGAATGTCACCCTATTAAAGGATTTTAAAATGATTGTTAAATCAACCTTAGTCCAAAGGATTTCACCCTGTTGATACAGTTGTTAGAAAGTAACAGTAGAATGTTTGATCTGATACACCTATAACTTTTGTCTTGCTGATTCTAGATCCCTGTCCTATCCATCTTGATCTTTTTGATCTATTGTATCAATTTTGTATAATTTCTCCTCTGTTCTGCAAACTAATTTTGCAATTCTTTCACACTTCTAAGTCACCTTCAATGTTTATTGATAAATTCACCCCTTTCACTTCCTTCAATTCTCTGCTTGCATCACTTCCTCACATGTGCATTAACACACTGAATTATGGGGCTTCATCTCCCTTTAAAAAGACTTTGGTGGCTTAGGATTAGGTATGAATCTACAACTAAGATTCATTCATTTTCCTACTCAATTCCTTCCATTTTTCTTATTGGTTGCATGTTGATCGCATAGGGAATCTAAATAGATTTGATCTTATCTTCAAAGCTTCAAGATCTATCCATAATTTGGCTCAAAAATGGTTTACATAGTTGTTTGTGCCATCACAAACAACTAAATCCATTTGGTGTTACTCGGCACTTGATAATACTGATGCTCGACACTTACTATAATTTTGCCTTACTTGATACTTGAACTTACTCAGCATCAACTATTCACTCGCACTTGAATTGCTTGGCACATGAGTGACTTGGCACTCATTGCAACTCGGCATCTACACATATTATACTTGGCATGTGTTACTAGCTTGGCATGAACTTTGTAAATATAAGTGTGTTGACACTCAATTGTCAAAACCAATATGAGATCAACATCATCATCATCTAACAAGGGCTCAAAATAAGTAAGCTTATGTTCAAGAGACTACAAGACCCTCAAGTGCCTCCTCTAGCCCCCAATGCCCTTTTTAAGGCCCCATAGAACATTTTCAAGCCTCGATGCCTTTCTAAGGCCCATTAGCACCTTTTTAGGCCCCCAAGATGCCTTTTTAGGCTCAAATGCCTTTTTCAAGGCCCTGTTTTTCCTTTTCAAGCCCTCATGCCTTTGCAAGGCCCAAGTGTCCTTTTTGGGCCCTCAAGTGTCATTTTAGGTCTCCAATGTGATGTTTTAAGCCCTCAAGCACCTTTTCAAGCCCTCAAGCACATTTTTAGTCCCCAAATGCCTTTTCACAAGTCCTGAGTGCCTTTTCATAGGCCCCATGACTATTTATCTTAACACACACCTAGAGAAAAATATGAACTTTGGTTTTCAACTTGTCTACGAAGGCTATCAATATATATAGAATTGTGCCTTTCCCTTAATGGTTTAGCACTTCTTTCTTTTCCACCTTATGCACCACAGCTCTCCAAATGTTACACAAGCTTTAACTCATCTTTCACTGAAAGCCCATACCAACATTCCATTCTTAGACATAAGTGCAAGTCAATCTTCCTCTACATTTCTCATTCTTCCCACTTTTATGAAGATTGACAACCATCCCCATATTTTAAAAAAATTCTAAAAATATTCAAATATTTGCAAAAGTTCCAAAAACATCCACATATTCCCAAAATGCCAAAAACATCTAAAACATACCCACAAAATATCAAAAATAGAAATAACAATGCTTATCCAACATTTTCAATCACATTGTTCATTGAAATGATCATCAATCACCCTTTTGCTTGCCACAAAAATAACATAGTTTTTATTATATTACACCAACAACATCAATATTACATTCAGATAACATCTGGTAGATCATTTATTCTGGCCTCCCTTGGGGAGGTGGCAGGATAGGGTGCCTGATTAGGGGCATTTCCACAAACCCAGTTCTAGAGGATGAGGCCCCTGGAGTCAATCCTCCTCACACACATAACATGCATGGGAATTGGAAATCTCCCACTATGCAATTGAGCATTCAATAGTTATGTAAATTGCCCATCTACAAACTAAGTCTCTTGTCACTTCTCATTAGCGAGGGACTGATGATAAAGCCCCATATAATAGATAGCTTCCTAGTGCACTTTCATAGTTCATTGCATATCCACAAACACATTCTCTAGCAACTTGTTTATCTCTAGTATAGTGATCACTTGTTGGGCCACATCTCACTCCTATTGCATTTGATTAGTTGCTATTCTCTAGCACTCTACATTTGCTTTCACTTTACTCAATCATTACTATAACTGCCTCACCTTTGACTCACTCAATTCTAACCACTCTTATAATTACAATGACAGGGTGTTTGATTTCATAATTGTCTCCATAAAAGACTCATACTACACCTACAATAGCACTAGTTCATTCTGTACACTTTCCAAACTAGCTCGTGCCATCCTTAGTGACTCGTGCAATCTTTGCACTTGTGATTGCTCTGCCTATAGAACTACATCATTTCCCTCTACTCACAACTATTCCACTTGTAGTTCCACTTCTAACAATCACACTCAAGCCTATTTAGAATTCACTACCACCTAGAGCCACCTCGCTTCTATTTGTGCTTTGTCTTCCAAGCTTTCTCCATCAATCCTAGAAAAAAAATGATTTCTTGCTCCACATTATCTTCTTGGTTTCTCTCTGTAGCTAGCATTTTTCATAAGTCCTCCACCTTACTTGTCACCTATGTTCTGCCCTTCACCTCTGGAAATGGCTCCACCGCACTCAATCTACTCCTTCGTTGAAATTTTCCCTAGATTCATGAGGCTAATCAATTGACTTACTGCACTCATCACCTCACCCATGTTGACATATTTTGCCACTCTTTGGGCTTTTCCCACAATCTTCTCTAGAGAATCAATCTCCCCCATCTTTGTCATTTCTTCTGACACACTCTTTGTCACCCTAGGCAGACTATTCTCTGGCTATATCATTGGTTCATCATCCAATACTACTTGCAATGCCTATTATGTTGTACTCCCCAACAACATCATTAATGCTAATAATGGTGTTTCTTCCACCCTGACTCTCAAATCCTTAGGTTGTTCTTATGCTAGTCCAGCATGACTTGATTCACCTTGCTCATGAACTAACACTTGAATTTTGAATTGATACACTAGTTCCCTAGAGGTTTGATGAATGTGCTTTTCCCTTCATCCTTGCCTCACCCATCCTCCCTAGCTAACATCACCCTCCTATTGTGACTAATCTAGTGAGCCTAACATGCTTTCAACCACACACTTACTGGACCTTTAAATAACTAAGCAGTTGTGCTATCTCCTTCAACATGCTTCCTTTTGTGGACACATCCCTCATCTATTTATAGCCATCACTTTCCATGCCTTACACTTTTCTTCCTTGCCATGCATCCACTCTATGCATTCGATCGCACTAGTACCACTTACACTTGCCAATCAACCTTGACATTTAGACACCTTGATCCAAAACCATCACATTTCTTCTACCACAATCAACATATTCCACTATTGAATTTCCGTTGACACATCCCATGCTTTGTTACCAAGCTTCTACAATAGTTACTGCCAAAAAGAATTGAACAAACTTAACACTATTGCACACAGTTGTCACCGCCACTATTCCACAAATAATGGCTTTTCTACTATTATCAACTTCTACTACCTTGATGATGTATTTGACTAGAGGTACCTAGATGAATCTATATATTTTATTTGTCTTTGGTTTTTCCATTATTTTTCTCCAGTGATCCTCTAATTTTATGCATTATTGGTGTCCACTTGTAGGTGCTTCCTCTTTTCTAGACGACCATGTATACCTCGACCAATATTGAATGATATCTTAGGTGAGGTTCTTTATCTAACATGTGTTTGATTGTGTGCTTGTTTCCACTTATTGTGGCTATAGTTTCTTTTTTAAATGGTTGTCCTATCTTTCATGTACATTATTTCTAGTTGTAATTCTCGGCATGATACAATATTCATATAAGCATAGCTGAGCTAGTGGTGGTTGTACTATGTCACTTTTATTTAAGCACTCTATGATGATAGTTAATTTGCATCCCTTTTCAAAAAAGTGACAATTAGTTGCATTCATCTAGTTTGTACTTCATCTTGGGTACCTTCAAAACCAATGGTTGGCACATTAATTAAGATAACATAAACAAGCCTACAAAATACCATTCAACAACTTGAAAACTTCATTCAAGAATGACTATTGAAAGGTAGAAATCAAAACATCATTGTGCACTTTTAACACTCAACTATTGTGGACTTTGTCTCCTTGCAACACCATCACTATGCATTGCACTTCATGCTCTCATACTAGCCATTTCACCTATTGCATTGTGTGAAATTTGAATCTCAAAAAATTATGGTCCTTATTTCCTCCTCTTCCACCTTATTCCTCATTACACCACATTATCTATTTGCATTGTGTGGCCTTTAAATCTCAAACAATTTTTGTCATTGTTAATCACATTATTCATCATGTTCTATGCATTCAATATTCCACCCTTCTTACTCGAGGTTCCTTTGTGGCTTTTGAATCTCAAAAGTAAGGTTATGTCTTTTCATATCATTTCATCCCTTGTATCCTAATTTCTCATTACATCCTTATTTCATCCATTATCATTGCCCATTTATTTTTCTTATCCATTTCTTATTTTTATCATCTTCATTTTCATTTATTTTCATATTCACTTCATTTGTGCCTCTTCATTTTTCATTTTTACTTTCTCCTTTTATTTGTTCATTTCATTTTTATTCCTCCATTACACTTGATTTAATCATATTTTATTTATCATTTCATCACATTTCATCTATTATTTCATTTCATCCACTACATTTTATCACATTTCATTCATCCATTTCATTTCATTACATTTTATTTGTACATTTCATTCACCCATATTTCACTTATGCATTTCATTCTATCACATTACATTTCATTTTCCTATATTTCATTTCATCCATTATATTTCATCACTTTAAATTTCATTTCATCATATTTCATATATCACTTCCTTTATCCATTACATTTATCATTTCATTTATATGTTTCATTTCATTTATAGATCACATTTCATTTACCTATATTTCATTACATTTATGCCATTACATTGCATTTCAATTCATCACATTTCATTTCATTTATGCATCTTGTTGCCTAAAATTTCATTCACATATCTCATTAGCACATTTCATTCATACATGTCATTTAACTTCTTCATTTCTACATTCATTATCCACATATCATGTTATTCTTTTAAGCATTTATACACTACATTAATCAATCACATTACCACAACATCTACAACTATCATATAAATTAAATCATCACATACATACATCCATCCATAACATTAAATATATAATGTCCATGGTATAACAAGTCCACAAGTCCGAAAATCAAAAAGCTTGAATAATCATATATCAAAAGCTCAAATCATCAACATCAACATGAAGGGTTGTCATCATCAATGATACACATGATAAGCCAATAAAAGTACAATACAAAATGATACACAAATCAACCATGTGTCCCACCAACCACGTCATCTATATCTATCTACTTGGGAGGTCCCTGATTACTAGGGGCGCTCCTATCATCTAGAGGTGTCTTCTCTCTCACTCCTATCATCGGTATCATAGGTATGGATGTGGTCATCTAACTAGTCATAGCCCCATTTATCCTCAATGGTGGTGGCACTGGAGGTCTCAATGTCATCACAGCTATAAACACTTGTATTGTGCTTGTCAACTTGCTCATTCATGCCTCCATCAAACTAATTGAGCCTCTATGTCTAAAGACCCAACTGGTCTCTCTAGTGGTAGCTATCTAGGTGGCAATATCTACTACTACCCCTATGACTATAAACCCTATGCACCTAAGATCAAAACTTGTACCCGAGGCCTCTACTAATGAATAAACTTTGCATCATCTAGCAATCTGGCCCTAACTAGCTTTGTCCTTCTCTAACCCATATCCTCTACTAGTTGGCTAGACCTTGCACCACTTCCTATACCCACTCTCATAGTCACCCTACCTTGTCCATTGACCTCTCTAGGTCTCTCTATTACAACCTCTCTTAGCCTCTCCATTGGGCCTCATATAACAATTTGTCACTGTGGTACTACTACTACTTGATCATGCCCTCCATATCTCCCTTGTACCCTAACTCCACATTTGGCTCTACCTCTAGCTCAACACCTACCACTAACTCTCTCCTATCCACAACTACCACCATCATCATCCCCTCTACTTGAATCCTCATCAATACCTTGTATTGGCTCTATTGGATCTGTGTATCTTGGGAATGGGTGTTCTCTGAACCATCGTGCATAATCTCCCTCCATCCCTGCATCTTCCTCCCTATCTCTTAATGCCCATACCTATGGAGTCTCTATCATCTACATGAATTCCTCATGGCATGCATCATACTCCAAAGTTAGTCCCCATACTAGTTTCTCTAACTGAACCCAGGCATATTGTGTTGATCCCTATGGTATGTCCTACTACCAAGTTGCCTCACAACCCTCCTAAAGCAAAATCTCTCTATAATTGAGGGCATCTAGGAAAGAAAAAATTGAGGACAAAGGAAGTATACCATGTCATCTTCATCCTCAACCCATGGCTCAATAAACTGGTATGGTCTCCATACAACCTCGTCCAAGTCATCCAACATATGGTGCCAATACTCTATCTTTCCCAAATGGGATTGCATGATCACACCTGAATAAGTATATATAAATGGCATATCTTGTGGTTGTTGACACACACATATCAGCTGTGTAATGGGAAGATGCTCCCATGTCCATATCTATAATAATACAACTCCTGCTAACAGTGAAGCTAACCCTAAATATACCACCTAATGCAATTCATGATAGAGGTGGGTTAATATATAGCTCCCCCATGAAAATCTCTATGGCCTATCGATCATATCTTGGATAATCTAGTTCCCCATCCCACAAAATATCCACACCACTACCTATTTAGTATCAAAAATCCACCAATCAATCCAGCCAACACTATAGGCAATGACTCATACTAAAGCATCTGAAACTAGGAAATATTATCATCTTTGATGTTGTCATCTCCAAAAATGTCTCTAAAAGATGTCCCATCAATTTTCTAATCATAGTACACAAGATTTCCCACTATAGGAATCCTTAGAATCTAGTATACATCCTTTGGAGATATCATCATCTCCCCTAGTGGCATGTGGAAGGTGTTGTGGTCTAAGTGCCACCGCTCGGCCATAGCTATCAATAATCCTCTATTCACCTAGACTTGAGGCATCTGTAACAAATATGTTAACCCACATCTATCAATTACCTATTGATCCTTTGTAGAAAATCTACCAATGACCATGGGTACAATCCCCTCACCATGAGCTTGCACCCACATACCTGTTTCATCAAACAATCAACTAACGACACCAATTTTTCTCACAAGTGATAATCTCACATCAATCAAATATCAATAACTAGGTATTCAACTAATGATTCTATATTGGACCAATCAATTTCTCCTACTCTATATCTTGAGATGGACATGTTCATTTTTCCTTACTTTATGTCCTGAGAGGGGCAATATTTTCTACCTATCCAATATCAATTGATTGATCCTACCCATCATTTTGTGAATAAACACAAAAGACCTCTATTAGACAAACCCATACCCTATCTTTCTATGTTATCTTACTATCAATAAATCCTCCACAAACTATTTTCATTATTTAATTCATCATATGCTCTACTACAAAAGTCAAAAACATTGCAATTTTAACTTACGCTATTTCATAAAGCATATGCACTGGTCTATCTACCGTTTGCACTATGAAAATCATATATACTATTACACTTATCAAACATGTTATTTAACTCAGTGGATGTGTGACGAGACAAAAATGTGATACTAAATTTCTTATATGCACTATCAGAACACACAAATGTGTTATAACATGTAGAAGTGCTAAGACATCAGGAGTATGCACTATAACACATTCTTTCAATAGGGTATTTCTCATCAACAAGACTCAATAAACCCTAATTATCAAAGGTGCTATTTCACACTTCATATGCACTATACAATACCTTGTATGTGCTAAAACCTTCAAATGCACTATGTAGAGCTATGAATGCGCTATTTGTTTTGGGTATGTGTTATTTTAGTATAAACCTAGGCTTGCAAATGTGTTGTTTCACTAGCAGATGCACTATTTTATGGGTCGAATGCATTAAAAAAATCTAAAAGTACTCAAGCAAACATCAAATGTGCTAAACTAATAAACATAATCATTTACAAAGAAAATCCATGCAAAAATCAAAAAATTCATGTCAAAATTCAAAAATATTAAATAATAGAAGATCTAGATGACTCACTAGGGTACCATAGTTTGTTGGATGCTCGTATCGACGACCACTCTTGAATCTATGCTCTCACAATGAGACAACCATCCTCACTAGCTCAGAGCTCCAAGATCACCAAAACCCAAAAGGAGTGTGAAAATGACAAGGGCAAAAGGTCTTTTGACCTATTTTACTCTTCTTTGGGGCATTTATATACCATTTTAAACCCTATTTACCCAATTAAGGCTTTTTTGCTCATTTTTCTTGAACTGGGTATTATTCTTAAACAACTTGGTCACCTTCATCTACCCCATTTTTTTACTATCAATTATTTTCATCAACAGTCTGTGCAAGCAGGCAGCATAAGGGTCATGGGAAGGTAAAAGGAGAGTGGGGGGTGGTGGCCCCCGCCCACCCAAAATAATTTTTTTATTGAATTTTTTTTAATTAAAACAAATCAATGCTCCCTTCCATTTCATTAAATAAAAATGTAATTATATAATTACATAGTGATTATAAATTATTATGTAATTATATTATTATATATGTATAAATATTTATTTTTTAATAAAAAGTTCCAATCTTAATCTAGTAGGGGAAATATGACCAACTAGTCAAATTTTCTATTGAAATTTTTGAATTTAATACAAAACCCTTTCACGTTCAATCCCCACTTTTAAGTCTATTGAAGAAGGATAATATTGATCTTTTAATCTTCTTGTGTATAGAAGATTTAGCATACAAACTATTCACAATATTGAAACATTCATCAAAAGCATTATTCAAATAACCATTTGATATTCATGATGAAGACATGAAAAGAAAAGGCGTAATAAATTGTGTGACTGATCACAAGAATCTACCTGGACTTTTATGCTAATTGCTATGCCCAAAAAGATTGTGAGAGAAATGTCTCCTCTCAAAACCTTCTCTTCCAAAATTCTCTTTCTCCAAAATTTGCAGTCCTTCCCAAAACTTTGGTCCCTTGAAAATGAACCCTCAATTGGTAATAAGGAGTTCTTTCCTAAAATTGGGGCACTAATTGTGTGATCAACCGAGAGGATTCCTTGCTCAACCGACTTTAACTCTTTATTATCTTTTCTTTATCATTTTCATTCACGTTTAATGAATTCTAACATAACTTAATTTAATTCACTTGACTTCTCTTTTTAATTAATTTATTAAATTTTAATCTCATGCACACATTATGCAAACTTAAAACTTTTGATAAATTAATATCTTTTTTCATTTTTAATTTATTTTTGAAACGTTAATTGATAAAATATTTATTAACTTAAATAATAATAGTATTTAGCATTTATTTAAAAATAAACTCTAAATATATTATTATTAAATTAAATAAATATTATCACGTTCTAAAATTAAACTTTTAACTTTTATCTTTAAATTTAATTATTTTATTTAATTAATTTTCCAATTAATTAAATATTAAAATCATAACAATTTACCATTAAATTAAATCATTAATTTAACCATTTAATTTGATTTAATTAATAGAAAAAACACCAAAGACTTATAAAACAAAATATGAAAACCCATCATACGAAAACACATGCAAGATCAAACTAAAGGGTTATAATCATGAATTAACATCATATGATGCATTCAGAAGGTAAACAACTCATATAGTTGTCCTAAATTTCTAGGACATATGGCTTAAAGGTTTAGGATTTGGACTTAAGAATTTATTCCCCTCTCTTACCATTGAGATAATGCGATAGGGTATGCTCATCCTGGAAATTCAGGCAAGTTGATATCTGGTACGTGCAATCTACATAAAATTCATGCATGTACAAACACAATATTCTGAACTAAACAAACAATGGTAGGAAGTGGTGCATTGTGTAGATCCTGACTAGCAGGTGACTATAACTCCCTTCCTTAACCACATCAAAACATCATACATAAAGAAAACATACATGCACACCATATACATGTAGCATGAGGTAAGTATCCAAAAGAAAATACATATGATAATCCATCTAACTAATCATCATTAATAACTATAAACACTGCAATAATCATCATGCATACATGAAGTATAGAGTACTAAGTAATCTCATCATAAATCAATTAAATATAAAATAATATTTGATAATCTCAAAATAATGCTACTAATCATCAAGCATAAAACTGGCCTAAAAGATTTCAGCTATAATAGCAAAAATGTGAACTAGGGGCAAGCACTACATATATTATATTTAATAATATAATATACAATACTTGTTGAACACTTGTCAAATTAATTTCCCTCCAAATTTTGGTCAATCAATTTTTGAAAAAAAAATTGCCGCCGGGTACCTAATTTTAAATTGAATACCCAATCTAGGATCTAGTACTCATCTTAGCATGTTAGCATTGTTATCATAGAGAATTCATATTATTCTAGCATCATTTTAGCATTTTTATGTTATTTATTTGATATCATTTAACATATGTTTAGCCTATTGCATGCATATATCACAGCATTCTAGGGTTATTATACTCGTTTAATTTGCATTCTCACATCGATCTTGTATAGACATTTGTAGATCTACATTCATTGCATACTCCCATTCTAGAACTATCACTGAGATATTGGTCTGAGAGCAATCTTAGTGATTGTAGTTAGGGAAACATGAGATGTTCGTAGAGTCTCTATTTGATAATGATTTTTTGGATCTAGATTAGTTCCCTGCCATTCTATTTGCAATCTACTCTAAGGTCTCATGAATACGTGATTCCACCATGTACAATATGTTGTCATGAAATATGTCGAAAGGGGTCATAGGTTATCCTATGACCCCTTTCAACTCATTTGAACAAACTAAATAGGTCCCTAGGGGTCCTAGGACCCCTAGCAACATATGTTGTGATCAAATGCATTAAAAGAGGTCATAGGTTATCCTATGAAACCTATGACCCCTTTTGACCCATTCAAACAAACCAAAAAGGTCCCTAGGGGTCTTATGACCCATAGGGACATATGTTGTCATGAAATGTGTCTAAAGAGGTTATAGCTTATCCTATGACCCCTTTTGACCCATTTAAAAAAATCAAAAAGGTCCCTAGGGGTCTTAGGACCCCTAGGGACATATGTTGTCATGAAATGCATCGAAATGGGTTACCCCTTTTCACCCATTCAAACAAACCAAATAGGTCCCTCCCTTAGGGATATACGTTGTCATGAAATATGTTGAAATGGGTCTTAAGTTATCCTATGACCCCTTTCGACCCATTCGAACAAACCAAATAGGTCCCTAGGGGTGCTAGGACCCCTAAGGACATATGGTAATTGATGAAATAGGTCCAATGGGGTCATGGGTAGTGGAATCATTGCATCACAACATGTGTCTCTAAAGGTCCTTTGACCCTTAAGGACATAGGGTAATTGATGTTATGGGTTGAATGGGATTTTAGGAGTCGTATGTTAGCCCACAACCCCATTACTATATAATAAGAATAATAAGAATAATAAGAATAAGAATAAGAATAAGAATAAGAATACTAGCAAAGAATGTTTTCAATCATTATTTTGTCATTGATGTCAAACTTGCTACTTGTAGGAATGACAATTGTTTTAGTGATCCAAATACTGTCAATTAGTTGATTGCCAAGGAGGAGGCATTCAATAAGATGTAACTAGAGTACCTAGAGAAAGGTTGAAGTTATGATGTTGTAATGAAGTACAAGGATCAGCTAAGCCATTGATGAAATAGTGTCCTATTGATAGACACACTAAAACATATTAAAGATGTAAGGGTTTAGCTAAGTTATTTGTAAAGCTTAACTAAGTTCATAAGAGAGTGCCAAGCAAGTTAGTTAGTGCTGAACAGATTCTTAGTTGAAATAGAGCAAGTTCACCTTTAGAGTGTGCCGAGTGATCTTCAAATGCTGAGTAAATATCAAGTACCGAGTAGATAACAAGTGTTGATTAATCTTCAAGTGCCGAGCAAGAAACAGGTGCCAAGTAAATATCAAGTGTTGAGCAAAGACACAAAGTCCGAGCAAGATACAAATGCTGAGTAATACAAAAGAAGCCGAGCATCAGTAAACCAATAATGTCGAGTTGCTGCATTATTTTGAAAATTGAAGATTTTCCAGATCTTAACCAACAAGGTTTTTACGTAGAATTTTGTAAACCAAATAGAAGATAAAAGTGATGAGCTGGTGGAACAGAACACCATGTAAAACATGTTTGGCGAATACAACTGGACTCTAGATGAAGTTTCTAGATGAAGAAGAGATATGGGGTAGATACATTGTATCCTACCTAATCCATTGAAACCCTAAAGTTGGAGAGGGAAAATTGAGTGGGAAAGATATTTTCGGATTTCTATTTAAGAAGTCATAAGGTCACGAAACAAGTAAGGTGGTGAAAAAGGATGAAAGCATGAAGTGCTGAAGAAAGTGCTAAGGAGAAAGAGAGCACACATACTTTGTTTTGTTGGATGACCACAGATATGATTGCATTGGTATGATGAGTAAGAAGACTCAAAGAAATGAAGCTTGAGAGGAAGACAAGCTATCAGAACTGAAGTGATTAAAAGCCAAGCAAAGGCTTGAACTGAAGTGTGATCTGTAATCTGCAAGATATGTTGTAAGTTGTATCAGATCAAAAGCCATTGGTGTTACTCTCTAACAATTGTTAAGATAAATCCTATGGACTTAGGTTGGTTTAATAGCCATGTTGTAAATCTTTTAACAGGGTGACATTCCAAGTGAATGTTCTAAAGTCCTTTAACGAGGCCCATTCCTAACAGTATGGTGAATCCTCTAACAAGGTCACATTTAACAATGTCTTGTAGCCTTTAAAAGGGAAAACTTTTCACATGGTAGACCATTAGAAGTGGTTGAAATTAATTGTGCAGTTATTTTGTGGGTATCATCCTCACTCCTGTTTTACCTTCTTATTCCTGGAGGGTTTCTGGGTTATCAAATTCTTAGTGTTATGGTGTGATGCATGTTTACTTTTCATCGTTGCTTTAACATTAAAATTGCATTCATGATAAGTTCAGATATGCACCATTAAGGATTTGTAGAAAAATTATTATTAGGGCATTTGGACCTTGAATAACTAATTCACCCCCCCTCTCAGTTATTCTAAAGAATTATAACAATTGGTATCAGAGCACAGCTGCTGACTTAGTTTAAAGGGACTATAAGTAGAAAAGATCAAAATGCCTAAGAGAAGTTTTCAAGCTCAACAAAGACAACTTTTTTGCATGGAAAATCTTGATGAAGCTACATCTTGGATCCATAGGCAATTATACCCGAAATTCAATTGTTACTAAACATGTTGTTCCAACTAGTACTCTTACTGCAGAAGATTTGAAGAACAAACAGGAACACAATCAGAAAATGTTGGAAATTGCTTCTGCACTCAACTATATTGAATTCAATGATATCAAAGGATGTGAGACTACATTCAAAATGTGGAAAGCCCTATCATACATTTATGGAGGAGATCAGAATATCCAAAGAGCAGAAAGAGAAAGTCTCAGAGGAAAGTTCGATGATATGAAAATGGAAGAAGGTGAGAATGTTGTTCAGTATGCTGCTAGGATAAAGGAAGTGGTAAGTGCAATAAGATGCTTGAATGGTCAATTAGATGATGATACTGTTAATAGTAAGTTTTTAAGAACCTTTCTCCCTATCTATGCTATTAGAGTATCAGCTATACAAGAGCTAAGATGTGTGCCAGGAAACAATCTAAGTTTTGAAGGTATAGTGGGTAGACTCACTGCATTTGTGTTATCTAACTTTGACAACTATAGACCTGAGAATGTTGAAACTGCTTTCAAAGCCAAGCTATCATTAAAAGATGTTGATCAGGTGAAATTAAAGAAGCGAAGAAGAAAGATGAAATATGTATCCAATGACAGTAGCACTGATGAGGAAGATGTGGAACAATTGGAAGCCTTACTAGCTAGAAGATTTCACAAAGGAAAAGGAAAATTCAAAGGTAAGCTTCCTATCATTTGTTTTAATTACAATGAAGTAGGACATACTGCTGCAAGGTGTACATAGAAAAAGGAATACAAGGAAGGCAACAAGTACAAAAATAGAAAAGAAGATGATAAGAGAGATTACAAAGACAAAGGCAAGAAGTGCTATATTGCTGAAGAGGATTCTAATGATAGTGATGATGAAGTTGTTTATGTGGCCATGAAGGACCAATCTGATGAAGATGAGCCTACAGTACTGGTAACATGTATAAACAAGAATGATAGATGGATCATAGACAGTAGATGCTTACATCACATGACAGGAGACAAAAGTAAGTTTGTTAACTTTACTCAGTATAATGGAAATAGTGTTAGATTTGGTAATGATGCTCCATGTCAAGTCAAAGGAAAAAGTTCCATTAAGCTTACAGAGAAAATCTCATGTTATAATGCATACTATGTTGAAGGACTAATCTACAATTTTTTGAGTGTCTCACAGTTAGGCAATATAGGATGCAAAGTAGAATTTGGAAATAAAACTACAAAAATCTATGATACTTATGGTAGAGTGATAGGAAAAGGAGATCAAACAAGAAGTAATATGTTTTATCTTGATCTGGAAAATACCTCTTGTCTTGTTGAAAAATTTGATGATGTGTGGTTATGGCATAGAAGGCTATGTCTTGTCAACTTTGATAATCTGGTCAATATCAATAAAATGAAGAAAGTCAAAGGTTTACCTAAACTGAAGAAACCTGACAATATCATGTGCAAACAAAGTCAGCTAGGAAAGATGACCAAATCAAGTTTCAAAAGTAAAAACTACACATCTAAAGAAGTACTTGAGTTAGTCCATACAAACTTATGTGGTCCAATAGAAGTACAAAGCTACAAAGGAGATAAATATATAGTGTTGTTCGTTGATGATTACTCCAGGATGATGACTATTATGTTCTTAAAAAAAAAATATGATGCTTTTCAAATGTTTAAGTGGTATATGGCTAGAGTTGAAAAGGAAACAGGAAAGAGTTTTAAATGCCTGAGATCAGACAGAGGTGGTGAATTCACATCAAAAGAATTCAAGATATTTTGTAATGACAAAGGAATCAAGAGACAAACATTAGCCCTTAGAACTCCCCCAAAAAATGGAATTGTTGAGAGAAGAAATAGATCTATGATTGATTGTGCCAGAACATTAATGATGAAAAAGATTGTTGCTCTAAAATATTGGAGAGAAGCTATAAGCATGGTTGTTCATACACTGAACCGAGTACAAGTCAAGAAAGGTATAAGTGCAACACCTTTTGAATTATGGTATGGTCACTCACCCAATGTAAAGCATTTCAAAGTATTTGGTTGCAAATGCTTTATCCTTAAAGATGCTAGAAATGGAAAATTTGATGCAAAGAGTGATGAAGGCATATTCCTTGGTTACTCCACTAGAAGTAAAGCATACAAGTGTTTAAATACTAACACTGACAAAATTGTGGAAAGTGTAAATGTAAACTTTCATGAGCATGTAGATGTCCAAGTTGAAAAATTGAAGAAAATGGATGACTACAGAACCTTTGTGTATTCTTATGAAGGAACGCCTATTGATGAAGATACTAATAATCAAATTGGGATTCAACAACAAGTTACGGTTTCAACTGACTCACAACCAGTGAATATTGAACTACATTCAAAAGCCAAGTTGCAGAATGAAGAAAATGCTCATTCTGACTCTGAAGTCAGTACACATGACAAAAATATAGAACTACCTGAAAATGAAGTGCATAGTGATCCTGAATCTAAAAGATCAAATATGGAAACAATGACAGAACCAAGATTGTCCAAATATGTGAAGAGGCATCACCTTGCTGAATAGATAATTGGTGACAAAGATGCAAGACCAATGACAAGGAATAGACTAAGAAATGAATCATGTCTACTAAGAAAATTTGAACCTAAGACAATGTATGATGCATTACAAGATAATGACTAGTATAAAGCTATGGAAGAAGAGATTGATCAAATAAAGAAGAACAAAACCTAGAGTTTAGTTCCCAGACTAGTTCACAAAAATGTGGTTGGCACCAAATGGGTATTCAGAAACAAGCTAGATGAGAATGGTGAGATGACTAGAAACAAAGCCAGACTAGTATGTAAGGGTTATGCTCAAGAAGAAGGATTAGACTATGGGGAAACATTTGCCCCTATTGCAAGAATGGAAGGGGTAAGAACTTTACTTGCATATGCTGCATATAAAGGTTTTAAAGTCTATCAAATAGATGTAAAGTCTACTTTTTTGAATGGTATATTTGAAGAGGAAGTCTATATTGAACAACCAGATGGATTTGTTGATGAAAACAACAAGGATATGGTTTGTAAACTACATAAAGCACTCTATGGTCTGAAACAAGCACCTAGAGCATGGTATGAGAGACTTCACAAGTATCTAGTGCAAATAGGATTTGAAAGAACTGATGATAACAGCAACATGTACATCAAATTTGAAGAAGGTAAGGATATTATTGTATTTGAAATCTTTGTGCATGACATAGTGTTTGGAGGAAAGGAAGTGCTTTACAAAAGTTTTGGTGACAAAATGAAACATGAATTTGAGATGTCTATGTTTGGAGAAATCAAATTCTTTGTTGGTTTACAAGTACATCAACTAAAACATGTACATTTATGAAACAATCGAAGTAAATCAAAGAGATACTTAAAACATTTGGATTAGAAGACTCCAAACCAGTCAGCACACCAATGGCAAAAGGACATAAGCTATCCAAAAATGATGTATCAGTTGAAGTTAATCAAAAAATGTACAAATCCATGATTGGAAAACTACAATATATTGTACATAGTAGACCAGACATAGCATTAGCAGTCAGAATAGTGGCTAGATTCTCTACTAATCCTAAAGAGAACCATCTCATAGAAGTAAAAACAATAATGATATATCTTAAAGGAACTGATGACTTTGGCCTATATTATAAAAAGAATGAAAAGTTTGAGCTCAATGCATACACAGATGCAAATTGGAGAGGTAACATTGATGACAGAAAGAGCACAAGTGGAGGAGCATTATTTTTAGGAAAAAGACTAGTTACTTGGACTAGCAAGAAGCAAACTTGCACATCTCAGTCCACTGCAAAACCAGAATATGTGGCAGCAGTAGTCAATTGCACAAACATTGTGTGGCTCACACATCTATTGAAAGGAATGAAAGAAGAGGAAACCAAACCTGTGATATTTTATTGTGATAATACAAGTGCTATAAACATATCCAAGAATTTAGTAATGCATGCAAAAACCAAGCATATTGCAATCAAGTATCACTATGTCAGAGAATTGGTAGAAGACAAACAAGTTAAGATGGAGTACATTCATACAAAGGAAAAAATTGCAGATTTCTTCACCAAACCATTGCCCAAGGATGCTTATGAATATCTAAGAGGCAAGTTGGGGGTAATGCCCGTAACTCAAGCAGTTTAAAGCAACAAAGATGCTACCCTGCATCAATAAGAGGAGATCATTGAAATATCAGAAGAATGATGCAAAGGATAACAATAGGAGCACAAATTCCAAATCAATCACAAGCATGGTGACAGAGGGAGAAAATATGAGATGCAAAGCTTATATTTCGCATGTTAAAGATGCTACATCTTTGGCATTTATGTCAAAGAGGGAGATATATGCAGAAACTGATCAAAATAAACAAACAAAGTAAGAAAGAGATATATATGAAAGAGGGAGATTTATGAGATCAGCAGTAAAGGATGCAATAGTCAAGAAGGAACCAATGAATATGATTTTGGTGGTAACTAAGTTGATCAAGTGATCAGTTTTGTTTGCCATCAATGCCAAAGAGGGAGATTATTGGAAATGATTGAATAAGATCATGAATGAAGAGTGATGGAACTAGCAAAGAATGTTTTCAATCATTGTTTTGTTATTGATGTCAAACTTGCTACTTGCAAGAATGACAATTGTTTTAGTGATCCAAATATTGTCAATGGTTGATTGACAAGGAGGAGGCAATCAATAAGATGTAACTAGAGTACCTAGAGAAACATTGAAGTTATGATGTTGTAATGAAGTACAAGGATCAGCTAATCCATTGATGAAATAGTGTCTTGTTGACAGACATAGATAATAGACACACTAAAACATATTAAAGATGTAAGGGTTTAGCTAAGTTATTTGTAAAGCCTAACTAAGTTCATAAGAGAGTGTCGAGCAAGCAAGTTAGTGCCAAATAGATTCTTAGTTGAAACCGAGAAAGTTTACCTTTAGAGTGTGCCGAGTGATCTTTAAATGTCGAGTAAATATCAACTGCTAAGTAGATAATAGGTGCCAAGTAATCTTCAAATGTCGAGCAAGAAATAGGTGCTGAGTAAATATCAAGTGCTGAGTAAAGACACAGATGTCGAGTAGGATACAAGTGCTGAGTAATACAGAAGAAGTCGAGCATTAGTAAACCAATAATGTCGAGTTGCTGCATTGTTTTGAAAATCGAAGATTCGCCAGATCTGAGCCGACAAGGTTGTTACCTAGAATTTTGTAAACCAAATAGAAGATAAAAGTGATGAGTTGGTGGCACAGAAAACCATGTAAAACGTGTTTGGCAAATACAACTGGACTCTAGACGAAGTTTCTAGATGAAGAAGAGATATGGGGTAGATACATTGTATCCTACCTAATCCATTGAAACCCTAAAGTTGGAGAGAGAGAATTGAGTGGGAAAGATATTTTTAGATTTCTATTTAAGAAGTCATAAGGTCACAAAACAAGTATGTTGGTGAAAAAGGACAAAAGCATGAAGTGCTGAAGAAAGTGCCAAGGAGAAAGAGAGCACAGATACTCTGTTTCATTGGATGACCACAGATATGATTACATTGGTATGATGAGTAAGAAGACTCAAGGAAATGAAGCTTGAGAGGAAGACAAGCTATCAAAATTGAAGTGATTAAAAGCCAAGAAAAGGATTGAACTGAAGTGTGATCAGTAATCTGCAAGATATGTTGTAAGTTGTATCAAATCAAAATCCATTGTTGTTACTCTCTAACAATTGTAACAGTTAAGATAAATCCTATGGACTTAGGTTGGTTTAATAGCCATGTTGTAAATCCTTTAATAGGGTGACGTTCCAAGTGAATGTTCTAAAGTCCTTTAGCCAGGCCCATTCCTAACAGTATGGTGAAATCCTCTAACAAGGTCATGTTTAACAATGTGTTGTAGCCTTCAATAGGGCAGGCTTTTCACAGGGCAGACCATCAGAAGTGGTTGAAATCAATTGCACAATTATTTTGTGGGTATCATCCCCACTCTAGATTTACCTTCTTATTCTTGGAGGGTTTCTGGGTTATCAAATTCTTAGTGTTATGGTGTGATGCATGTTTAGTTTTCATAGCTGCTTTAACATTAAAATTGCATTCATGATAAGTTTAGATATGCACCATTAAGGATTTGTAGAAAAAAAATTATTAGGGCATTTGGACCTTGAATAACCGATTCACCCCCCCTCTCAGTTATTCTAAATAATTATAACATATTTTACTATATTATACTTAATAATAATATTTTACTATATTATATTTATTATTATTATTATTATTATATATTAATATATAATAATATACAATACTTGTTGAACACTTGCCAAATTAATTTCCCTCCAAATTTTGGTCAATCAATTTTTTTAATAAAAAAATTGTTGTTGGGTACCCGATTTTAAATTGAATACCTGATCTAGGATCTGGTACTCAATTAGGCTTGGTATTTACCAAACCTCTTTGGTCAACTCAAAAAATGTGTTTGAGACATATTTCATTAACATTTAGATTTCGAGTAGACATTTGACAATAATTTTCTCATCAAAATTCAATGAAATAAAAAGGGTTTTTTTATAACACTCTCAAGATTCCATCGATATAATTGCTGTCAAATTCTACGTTTGATAAGTATTTATTAGTTAATTTTTAGTGAAGATATTTGTAAACTACTAATTGACATACTAATTGAAAAATAGCTATAGCTTTCAAATGGTATAACATTTTTAAAATCCAAAAGTTGTCACATTCTATGCTTCACCTAGTATAAGAAAAAAATTAATTTTGTATAGTTTTCAATTAGTTAAGGTGGTTAGACACGGGAGTTTTTTAATTCTGAAAAAGTTATAGTAGAAAATTCATATTTAATTATTTATTTGGAATAAAAATACCTAAAAATATGCATCACATCTAGACATAGGTCTACTTTTTAATCTATAATTATATTTAAAAAATATTATTGTTTGATTTTAATTAAGGTGATCAGACATACACCTAATTTTTATTTTTGCCCTGAAATTCTTGTAGTACTGCATTAAAATCTAAAATTTTGACAAATCAAATAATTTTTTCTCTAGATAAGGCCTAGTAGTTTGGAAGCTACATTCAATTTCCTATAGATTCTTTTCTTATAACTTTTTGGTATAAAGCCCATAACTACTTTAAAATTATGTGTCAAGTAATATAACCCTAAATTATTGGTTTTTCACTACCACTTAAGGCCATAATTTGGTTGATCATGATCCTACACATAACCTAGGGATAAAATTGATTTATTGAGACAAATAATTAACAAAAATAAGTTTCTAGAAACTTCTCCAACTTTTTCCAAACTTCCCCACCTTTTTCCAAATATTTAAGAATTTTACCATAACTTCTTCATTCTTCCAACATCTTCCTTCACCGCGACAATTAGATCAGCTACCCATGGCAATTGGTATGAATCCTCTTTTAAAGGGCTTTTCCATAGCCAAGTCAAACTCTGAATATAGCATCTCAATAGGAAATAGAATGAAACATATACTGACTCTAGAAGCAATTTGGACATCCTGTAAATTTTCTTGGTAGAGCAATCAAAAATACTTGAACAAATCATTTTAATTTGATCAGACAAAATTGGAGCATTATGGACATATTTTTAGCTATCGTGGGCATTGATTCATTTTTGTATCTTTCTTTTCCTGTTGGATGATCATGAAGGTACTAAGTTTTTCTAGCCACCTAAAAAAAATTGTATAGATCAAACCCGAAATCTTATCCTTCATTAACCCACCTCCAAAGCCTAGTGAAATATCTTACTCATTTTGTTCACTTCAAAGAAAACAAAAACTTTGCATATATTATTCAACAGTAAAAAAAACAAGGTAAATCTATGAATATACTAGCCAAGCCTACACTTCAACAAGATGAGGGACATCGTGTTCTTGGACAACAACTATCCAACGTGTAATACCCTCCCATTTCATTGACTGTGTCTGGCTCAATCAACAAATTTATTTAAGTTTAAGTCCATGCCAAAATTATTGAGTAACACATTTATTGAGTTCATAGTTGCACATATTTTTTAACATAATGTAAATAAACATATGATTAAAATGCTTTGCAAACATTCATGGGTAGAGTGGATTATATTATTAGCAACCATGTTAAATGGTTATGGATTGGTGGAAACCAAAATTGAGGCATTTTCGTGTTATATTTTCCTCCATCAGATGCTCTTTCTTGTGTGACTGAGAAGGGTAGAGCAGATTTGACTTCTGGTTCTACTTCACCAAAGCACAATTTTCTTTCATTTATTATGCCTCTCCTTATTGCTCACGATGACACCACCATTGTGACTATAAAAATGTTATTGACTAATCTAAGTCCAATCTAGATTGCTACTAGAAGGTTCTTCAAGTTTTGAAAAAACATTACAAACAAATGTAGATAAGGCAACAAAAGGAGAATGTCCTACATCAAAAGATAGTTGACACACAACTATTGTACATTTATCCTACACTACTTTCACATTCCTCAAGGGATGGAAGATATTTGAAATAGGTTTTAGTTGATTTTTTTCAATTTTTTAGCCGATAGGCTATTTGTGGGTCCCACATAATTTAAATAGTTGATGAAAAAGTTGTATGTCCAAAGAATTTTAAATTTTTTGGTTGCTTTTCCCATTAGATTTAATGCTTGATCAAACTTGAGTACTCTATAAAGTCTTATGTCTCCTACATGTCGTATTAATACTATAATTTTTAGGAGGAAGACTAGTATAGAGTTCACCATAAGATAACCAATTTTTTTAAGGATTTTTTAAAGAGTCAATGCAGTGTAAGACTAGATGTTAGATAAACTTTAAGCATTTTACATCTAAATATGCATAATATTTAAAAATAAACTTCTTTTTTTTTCTAAATTTTTAAATTTTGATTTTTTTATATGTTTGTTATAAATTTTTCATATAAAATATTTTATTTTGCTAATTTAAGATGCATTTAATTTTTTTATACTCTATTATTTTAATTTTCAATTTGTTCACTCTTTGCATTCTTAATGAGTTTTTCTCATTTTTATCTACCAATCGAATATATTATTTTTTTATGCAATGGCAAGCAACATAAAATAAATGTAGTTTTGAAGACATTACAACTTATTCACTTAAGCTTGAATATTTTTGTTTTATAAATTTAAAAAATTATCACTATGATATTAAACTATAAAATAACAATATATGAAATTGACTATTTATTTATAACAATTGTTTTCAAATGACATTGATTTATAATTTTTTAATGACATATAATTTAAGATTAGTTTTGGATTTTAGATATATTTGATAAGTGGTTAATGAATTTTAAAATATTATTAATCTATCATATAATATTTTAAATATTAAGATTCAATTATGTATTTTTAAAGTTAATTCATTATATAGGTGCATGAGTTCGACTAAAAATCTACAACTAAATTCTTGTATAATAATCCTTCATTTTTCTCCTTTCACAATAGGTAGGGACTTGTGCTCGAACAGAGCTCTTGTATTTTAAAATTTATTATTAAGGAACATATACATGTACTCAATATTAATGAATATATATTGACTTGTTATATATATGCACAAAAAAATGGACTTTTTAGAGTTGATGAATGCACCCACTGTTGATGTTCAAGATAGGGAATAGGTAATATTTTCATATTTTCTTTCAATTAATATTCATCATTGTCTCATAATGTTTTTTCATCCAATAAATTTTTTAAGTTGCATATTCAATGGTGTTGCCTCCTATGAGTATAGGACAAGCATATTAAGTTATGGTATGCATTTGTTATATGTGCATATTGAATACTTGTATTTACAAATGAATACATTTATTTATCATTTTTATTGTACTAGAGTAAAAGTACAAAGATGTGTCATCCTTTTACAAAAGAAAAGGATAACAACATAAAAATTGTTTAACTTCAATGACATAAATATGGTATTTTTGTTTTAAATTTTAAGATGGGGTAAATTGATGAAATGTTTATAAATGAATTAAGTTTATACCTTTATTTAAGGCGTATGTTTTTTTAATTTATAATTTCATTTTTTGAAATGCTCAAAAATACTTGGCAAATCTAGGGTAATAGTTCCCACCTCGAAAATAAATGTATAATCATGTTTTCTTTCAATTTAAAGTCTATAGTATTGCAAAATTGCAATTTTTTTATGAATAAAGTGCTACTTAGGATTGCACATAGACAATTATAGTCGAACAAGTTCCAACCAAACTTCTTAAGACCAAAACTAGTTTGGTTGAACATCACCTCAACTCGCACAGTCGCATTCCTGTCTAACTGCATAAATTGACTTAAACAAGTTGTAATTTAAATACAAATGTATTTATTATTTTTAAATGATAATGATTTTTTTAAAATATATATTATTTTTTTGAGTTGTTAATTATTTTAAAGATTTCTTAATTTTTTTTAAATTTATTGTTTATTCTTTAATTATTCTTAGGTATTTTGAAAATTTAAATAATTGTTTGTTTATTTATTTGATAAGTATTTCTTATTTATTTTTTTAAAAATAATTATATTAAATTTTACTAAAGTATTTTTCAATATGATATTTTTTTAAATTAATTTATTTAAATTATTTCACTTAAATAAACTAGTGTGTTTATTTTATATGTTTGGGCTAAATAATTTATATGATTTAAATTATTTATTGTTAGGTTATGTAAATTAGGTATTTTTAATAAATAAATAATTTAAAATATTTATTTTCTTTAAATTAATTATTGTATTTATTTTAATTATTTGATCTAAATAAATTATTTATTTGGTTGAATCCAATTCCTATCTTTGAGTGAACTATTTTATTCATTTTAATCATTTAATATCAAAAAAATAATTCAAAAGTTTATTTAAAATTCAAAATGCTTATGATATACTTTTTTGATGTTGTTTATGCAACAAAATATAGCTACCTCTAGCTACCAAAACTTCTTAGCTTCTTTTTTTTAATTCCTTCAAAAGTGTTCTAATTATTTGATTTAAAACAATTAATGTATTTAATAATTTTTTTGATCTAAAATATAAACTTTTGAATGCAGCCAAATCATCTTAGAGCTCTAATTTTGTTAAGTAATTTTGTTTAGATCTAAATTTGAAAAAGAAAAATTATATCTTCACTCCAATTGAATCATCTGAACACATATACCTAAAAGTACAATCAAACTAAATTTCAAAAACATGTGGGATTACTATTTTGAAAAATAAAATCTCTTGTTAGTAAAGCACAATTATTTGTCAGTTTATTGAGGAAAAGAGAAAGGGCTTTCATTTTGGAGTTGTTGGGTATTAAGAATTAGAAATTTTGAAAAGGTCATGTAAAATAAAAAATAGCTCAAAATTTGGCAAATGCATTAAAATTTTATAAATAACACAAGTCAACTAGTTGATTTAAGTACTACATGTAGAACATTCATGACAATGATTACAAAAAGGTTTGTGTCACAGAGAAAGCAAGTTCGAGCAATTTCTGAGTTAATCTATCTAGAAAAATAGTTTAAAGATATATTAAGAGGAGAAATTTTCTAGATGAGAACATTTAAAAGAACTGGGTTGATATTTGTAGGCTTCCTCAAAAAGATAGAATTCCTAAGGATGTAAGAAGATATGTTGTTGAATATTGGACCAACCACTCCTTTTTTTTCTAATAGAAGAGACACTATAAAAATGAAAGATCAAGAGAAAGGCATATAAATTGCAAATCTGAAACACTTTGAAGATACAAGACAAAGTGAATTTTTTGAAACTTTCAAATATGAATTTTAAATGTGAATATTTATGAGAGAATGTTTGAGAGATTGCACCCTTCTTTTGTACGCATAAATAAGGTATATGGAAATTTGTTACATTATCAAGATCATGTTGAGATTTACCTATATTCACAATCATATAAAAATGTTATGGGATCGCTTAAGCCATATGTGATCATTCCTAGAAACACAACACATTTTTTGAAGTATATTTTATGTGATAAATCAGAAGATTTAGGTGATATATTGTCCAAATGTTTTGACAAAGAAATACCTCTTCCTGAAATTGGAACCAAAAAGTGGTTAGTAAAATATTGAGAAAAGTCTCAAGTACACCTGACCCCTAGACGAACATGACTAAAAAAGAAAAGAAGTAGACAGAAATGAAGCCCAAACAAAAAGACTTGACTCAAAGTAGACTAACACCTAACTAGATAGACTAAAAAGACTAAGAAAAATAAAAACAAAAACTTATTTACAGAAAAAATTGGATAATAAGAATGTTGGGTGGTTTTGAATAGATTTCTCATTATGTGCAATAGTAATGAACCACCCCATATAGTTCTCAAAAATGTTGACTTGTCTTTGTACTCAGAAAAATAAAGTTTGGACAATCTTGGTTCAAATTCGGGGCACAAATCACACAAAATCAAAAGTTGTGGTAACTCTTTATGACCATGATTAATCCACAAACAAGTTCTCTTACATTTAGCATCAATTCAAATTGAAAATCATCAAACTGAGAGGGATAATGGAAAGATTCACCTGATCCAGCAAGTCTCCCACCATAGGAGTACACTCACACATCATAATGTATCCTTCTAGTGGTCTTATTTCATGGTACATAACTTCACATGTACTTGGAAACACTTTAGGTTCCTTCGGACTAGAAAAATCCATCACTAGCCTTCCTTTTGAATTACATGATTCATCACTATCATCGACCAAGATGTTTTCTGCCTCATATCCCAAAGAAGCTTGTTCAAAATCATATTTTCCCTCCATTGCAATCTCCCAAGCTAACAAGAAATCAGGGCAACTTTCTTCTGAATGGAACCCAAATGGATGGATCCTACATGACTCAGTTATTGCATGGTTTGATATATGTGTGGAATACCCACAAAGAGACATTTCTTCAGTCAAGCTTGAAACCAAATTGAGCACTCTATCCATTTCTTCTAATGACATATCTTGCTTTGAGGGAGGTATCTTATTATTATCCAATGGGGAATCAACATCATAGTAGGAAGAATTGGTATCTTCTTCTTGATGACCTTTTGATTCAAAAATCTCACCAACCTCGAGATTCTCTACATTTTCATCACCTTTTGCAACTTCGTGGAGTTTTGGAACTTCAAAATTTCTCACACCCTCAAAATTTCTTGTCATATCCACACTTATTGTGACATCAACACTTGGAAGAATTTCTTCATTGAATGGGAACACAAACTTCTCTTAACTATCTTCATCATTTAGTCCTCCTGTAGATTTATCACGTGATTCAAACACCATTGCACTAAACTGTAGGGGTTGTTTCTCTATGATTTGGGGAGGCTGATCCAAAACATCCATATCCATTTTTGCTTAGTCTCATACCCATAACACTATTATTCTCATTGTTGATATTATTGTAAAGGCCAAAATTTCCACTCTAATTTTGAGAATAAATGCTTTGGCCAGAAAGTTGTCTTGGATGATTGCCTTGGTTTCTTGAGGAATTCAACTTTATTCTCACAAGTTCATTGAATAAAAGAGACATCATCTCCTTCATGGCCTTAAACTCTCTAGTCATATTTCTTTCTACTTCAATGGATGCAACTGCCTTTTGGGATTCACACCCTGAATATGTAACTGTTGACATTGGAGCAGCAGTAACTTGTTTTGTGAATGCAATAGCCTCTTTGAAGACCTTTTCAATGGTATCAATGTCTCTAGATGGGAGCCTTCTTAGAAAAATAGAAGTTAATGAATCCATTGTCCCAAAATAGATATGGATGGCAGCCTCTTGTGTTATAACATAGGCAAACTCCATTCTTTGATACATCCAATAGAAGCGATGATTAAACTATGAAATAGTCTCATGGGGATCCCTCTTAATCGAGATGAATTGGTGATATAATATAACTAGATCAATATAGATCTTGAATTGTTCCAGAAACTTTCTCTCAAAAGAGTTCCAATCCCTTATTGATGATGGTGATAGATTGAGGTACCAATTGAATGCCATTTCCCCCAAAATGTAAGGAAAAAGGTAGCATACCACATCCATATGCTGAATCTGGTTTCGATTACAAATGTCCTTGAAAATTTTAAGATGATCCTTTGCTATTTGTGATTCTCCATAGATGAACTATGGGAAAAACTTTTTAGGATTTTTGGGAAAGTCATGTAATGGTCCAGTTAGGTTCAAAGGTGAACTATGTGCATTAAAGAAAGACATGGTTCATGACAATAGAAATGTGGGAAGTAGAATGTAAAGTGAATGATGATGATGGAATGTGTAATGTAAATGGGTGGAGTTATTGGAATCCCTTGATCACTATGATGCTTGTGAAAGTGACTAAGTTCTAACAACTTGTGTTTATTCTAGAAAAGTGCACCTCTAGAGAAGCACACTTTCTCAAAATAGTGCACCACAGAATTTTGTGAACATGGGTAGCTGCAGATCTGTGGACCTGTGGATTTGTGTACTTGTAGACCTGTGCACCTAAATTTTTGAAAAACTAAAAAAAAAAATTGAACTTGTATGAAGTGCAGACTATTGCAAGAGTATAAAATTCTAAAACTTTGTAAATTTCCTTCATTCCAAGGAGTTTAAAATGGTTCAAGCCCTCCTTCTAGTGCAACTTCTATTGGGCATTCATTTTGCACAATGTCAATGGCAAGAATCCATTGCATAATTCCTCTCTTGAAAAGAAAATATTTTTAAGGATCCGCTCCAAGGTTTAGTATTTGTCTTGTGACGTACCAAAATCCGCTCAATAGAAGATAAATGTGAGTGTTCTCAACGAGGTCTTTGCTGGTTCTAAAAACTCTTTTATCTCGAAATTGAAGTAAATCTTTTTTCTATCTCAAAATATCACAACAAAAGGACAATATTATTGTATTTTCTATTTTTCAATGCATGCAACTACTAATGCAACTAAAATGCGTTCCTATTCTAAAAAAGGGGTTAGCAAAGAAAATAATGAAACTAAAAGCAAATAACGTGATATCAAATGACTTGAAATTGAAATTCCTAAATGGAAATAAGCTACAAAACACAACATGCTGCAAGTTAAACCTTTGAATAAATTGGTAGGAAACCAATGAAAATAGGAGTAGCACTTCCTAGAATCCACTGATGCAATTGTCAGTGAGAATATTTAACAAGTTGAATGATGTTTCACTCTTCATTGAATCACAAGGCCACAGAAAGTGTGCTCATGTGAGACAAAAAGTTATGTACACACAATCGGGTGATCTCTTCTCAAGCTTGTTACATTGGCGGAATTCATATATCTGTAGCAAATACCAGAACTAAAACATCGCACATCCAGAAACAACACAATAAACCTTTGGCTCAATCACAATCTCATGAATAAAATCCACAAAATAATGACACATTCAGGAAAGGATTACTACACTCTGAATGCTAGCACCAAAAGCATAATTTTATTGCATAATAACAGTGTCCCTTCTTACATTTTACAATGGGTTATTTATAAGAAATCATCTCCTCAATTTGTGTTGAGAGTGAGAGATATCCTCATGCAATAAAATACTTTTAAAATATTAAAACAAACTAAATATATATAAACTAACAATCTAACTAGTGCTTAGAGGGACTCCATCCATATTTTATTCATTTATTGGATGCATGAGCCCTCCACATGTCAAAAACAAAGAAGTGAGAGAGAAAGTAGGAGGAGGCCATCATTCGAAATGGAAGTACATGAAGGCATCAAAAATGGAAACTGGCCCTTCACCAGGCATGTGTCAAAGTTAACTTTCCATCAGAATGCACTCTCCATGCATAGAAAGTGCTATTTTGGGAACTGGCAGTTAACTGTCAGTGCACCTCTGAATTGCGGAGCTACAGAGCTTAAAAATGTGGAGCTATAGACCTGCATAGCTGTGGAGCTCAAAAATGTGAAGCTGCAGACTTGTGTACCCGTGGAGCTCAAAAAATGTGAAGTTGCAGACCTGCAGACCTGCAGAGCTATGCACCTCGATAGCTCAAACCACCAGAAAATCAAAGTTGTTAATTTTGAAAACGATTTCTAGGTTTTTCTCAAATGGGGTTTTAGATCACTTTTTGTATATATTCTTTGCCTATTTTTGATGATTTATACCCTCTTTATAGTCAATCACTTTCATAAACTTGAACTCCTTTTGCTTCTTTGATCTAAAATCCTAAGGCACCTGTGCTAAATCTTGCCATTAATAGCTGCATAAGATGAGGAACCTGTTCCACTTCATGTGTCCAACCTCTGTATCTTTGACCTTTGTCTACTCTCCAACTGCCCTATCCTTCCTGGCAAGAAACCAAGTGATCCAGATGATCAAATGTTTGAAACTTTTTCATTTTTTTTGCAATTTTTTCTAAGCATTTTTAAATGGCTTTTTCAAAGGTCTTCTACTCAAAATTTCAAGTTGAAACTTTTATTTGTCCTTAAAATTGGGCAATCAAAGGCTCATTATTTTAGGGATTGAAATTAGATCTTCAGTTCTTCTTTCCAACGGTGTAAACAGTTCTGAATTTCGAGCTCTGAGTCAAAAGTTATGACCCCAACAAGTTGAGGATACCTTTTTTACCTACAAAAAGAAGCAAATATTAGTCTAGAGAGATGAAAATGCTTAATTAAGACACACCCTAACAACATCAGAATTAAAAAAAACACTAAAAACTAGTTGTACAGTGCATTGTGGCACGCACGGCGCATGCAGAGCATATGAAGTGCGCGTGTGGCGCACTTTGGCGTGTGCACATTTGAAATGCACACTGTGCCATTTCATGGGCATGGAGTGCATGGTGTGCACAGGTGAGCATCCGATCCGTTATGGCATATGTAGCCCTTTTCGGCATGCGTAGGGTCTTTTGGCATGCATGGTCCTTCAGAGCACACGTGCGGCCTTTGGCACTTGGGTACATGCGTTGCCCTTGGTGGCGCACATGGCCTTTGGTGGTGCGTGTGCTACTCTTGGCAGCACACACGAGGCCTTTGGCGCACATGGCTTCGGTGCACGCAGTGCTCGAGTGCACGTGCTAGCCTTGCTTTGGGCGCGCACGACCCTTTGTGGCACACGCGTTTGATGATGATTTTTTTTTGATTGAATTTTTTGACTTTTTTGATTTTTTATTATTTTTTCACTTTTCTAATTTTTTTGTAATTTTTTCAAAATTTTAACCCTAAAATTCTAACTCAAGCAAAACTTTCTTCTCCTGACTCTCGAAATATGAGTCTGGGAGTAAAAAAAGGGCAAGGGGTCCCCATTCCTAGTGAGGAATGGGGCGTATGTTGTGGACACCACAACAGTAACCTCAATTATATATATATATATATATATATATATATATATATATATATATATATATATATATATATATATATATATATATATATATATATATATATAAGTCTACAAAAGAATAGAATTGATCATCAATGCAACATGTTAGATACAATGTTAAGTTTATTTGGAACTTCTTTGAAAGTAGACATGGAAAAGGGGAGAATGATTGAGCAAGAGCATGTGTAAAGCGTGTACTTTACCAAAATGAACTTGTAGGTTTTGGCATTTACTATTTAAATTTGATGTATAATATATATTTAGTCGATTGTGAATGTATTTCTATTTTAGTTATTACAAGTGCATTTTTACAAACATGTTTAATTACTTTCAACTTTCAATATTATTAGATATTTTACACTCTCACTTAAGATATTTATTTGTACATGTATAGGTTATATCTTTGTTGTGGTTGCAGATCCTAAAAATGTAAAAGATGCAGGTTGTTATATACTAAGATGTACGAAAGCACAATTTAGGTTCATAGAAGTAACTACATAAGGAGATAACCAGTTATATCCAACCGGTTTAGTGTATCTAGACTATCCCCTTAAGACATCCATAGAAGTAATTAGAACACATATTAAGTAAATTGTTAATCTCCATTTCTTATTTAGATTATTTGGATACTGATGAACTTAATATTATATTTAGGAACATATTATCTATAAACAAAAAAATTGACCAAAATGGTGTTCAATTTATTGAGTACTTGGGTGACCAAAAAGTTCTACATTATAGTCATTTGGCTAGAGCCACAAAGCTTCAATTTGATACATTGAAAAAGAAAAAAAATGTAGCAATCCAAAATTGAGGTTACCTATTAAAGAGAAGGAGAATCTATTGGAGATAATTAAAGATAGAGAGGATCAAGGCCATAATAATCGAGAGCTTTAGTTTAGATCAATTAGTTATATATCATTACTTGATACATTGCTTTGATACATGACTTAGTTACATATGTGAAATTAAAGATGATATATAGATTGTCATTTTTTTAGTGTATATGTGTCTCTTATATACAATTTCTTTACATGTATATTATTAATTCACTAATTCTAATAAATGAATCTTTACTCTTTAATATTTTATTCCTCTTTTTACTTTATTTCTAGTTTAGATTCTTGAATTTTTTTAAAATTAAATTAAAGTGTATATTTAATTAATTCTTAATTAAATAGAGATCATCGTATTTTAATAATTAGAATATCATAAGGCTAATCCAAGAATCTTAATTAAATCATTTATCAAATCACATACTCAAACCCACATAAAAGCAATATAAAAAAATTGACCAAAGTCAAAGTCAAACAACACACACAAAGAATAAGACATGAGTTACAAAAGGGTAGGTAGTTAGATAAATGTCCTTCTCATGACAATCAATTAGGTTCTGATTAGGATTGGACCTAAATTTTATCTCCCCATTCTTACCATTTATTTATTGTGATAGGGCATACACAACTTGGCAATCTAGGGAAGTCAATGCTTGGTACCTGCAACTTGCATTAAAGATGAGCATGTACATGTGCATATATATCTAAGCTAGATAATAATGGTGGGGAGTGGTACTTTGTGTAGATCCTAACTCACAGGTGACTAAAACTCCCTCCCTTAACCACATTAGGCACATCAAATATAAATGTCTAATAGACACACACACGCGCGCGCGCCCACACACACACACACACACACACACACACACACACACACACACACACACATACACACACATTCAAGTATGAGGTAGGTATAATTAATAAATGATAATTATCAATATCATCATATTCTAATAGAAAAAAAAAATTCATCATGAAGATATAGTAAACATCATTTGAAGGCACATCATATGACATCACTATGAAGGTAATTGCACTCATTGATTAGGATCAATTAGAGCATCATCATTGCAAGTAAATAACCATTTTTATGTGATATAATCAATAACCCCACAAAAAAAAGTATTGTATTTAAAATATTAGTTATGGGCTAACATGTGCACAGAAGAGTTAGATAAAACTTTAACAACATTTAGTGTACAATGATAGTAAAGGAGAGGTACTACATTTCACTATTTTGAAACATAGAAATGTAATCATTTTAAATCAAGTTCATATGGATACTCATTTTTATATGTACACTATTATATTTGTAATAATGTTATGTTGTAGATTCAAGTACAAGATAATAAAGTGTCCCTAGAGGTTGCCCACCTTTAGAAACTTCTTGAGCATTGGGGAAATGCCTTGTGTATGGTGATACATGTGTCACTAACTAACTCTTTTGTTCGTTGCACTCTATCTTGGTGTGGACATTGTTATGGTCGTAGCTCCTCTACCTATCACTCATGAACCCCATGGCCCAAGGCTCCTCATAGCTCTTTTGGTGGAGGTGGGGATGGTGGTGCCGCCACTCTACTTCTCCTTGCTGACACAAGTATAGTTGGTCTATTTTTTGTGTCTCCCTTTTCTCCTTCTACCTATAATGCCCCGCCAAGGGATCCAAAGAATTAACCTAAAATTTCACTAAGTTTGCTAGCATTTTTTTTTTTTTTTTTACAAACATGAAAGTAAATCCATTTACAACTTCTACATAGTAAAGGAAGCAATAGCAATAACCATCTAAAAGTAAACATAAACATACATCACAGGTTACATTCTTTAAGGATCCCTTAATGTATAATTACATCTAAATCAACTAATATTAATGAATCCATTCTAATACTACATCCACATAAAATAATAATGAAAAGTCCAATGTTTATACATTACATTTTTTGAATGCTCAATCATACACTGTACATGTCATAGGGTATGAAAGGCTTAAAAGAATATACATTTATGGAAATAAAATACATCATCCTACTCTAGTCCATGATGCAATAAGGAAAATGATACATCATCATAGAAGACATAAACATCCATCATAAAAGATCAAACATAATAAACTAAGTGCATGGTTCCTCCCAACCATAAATAGCATCATTAGGCCATCGTGGGTCCTAGCCATCCCTCTGTGCGTAACATTCCAAAAATTACTGAAGAGATCATCAATATTAACATAGTAGGAATGTCACTCCTAAACATACTACATCAAATGCAAAAATGTAATCTAACATGAAAAATAAAGCATAAGATATCATCATCTAACATATGCAAATCATAAATGTAAGGATACATGTCCACCATCATAAATAATGCATCAGCCACAATGTCTCAAACGGATCTCAAATGATAAGAGTGGAAAAACACTACCACCCGACCACATGGAACCTAAATGGTCCACTCCCACCATGCTGAGGAGATAGTCTCAATTCCCAAATAGGCTAACAAATCACAAGATATAAATACTCTCTAAGTCCAGGAATCCTAAAAGTATACTAACTCAAAGGTTCCAATCACAAATTGACATCTAATCCTAGAGGCACAATAATGACATGTAGGAAACCTACTATGCAAGCAGGAAAGTATCATCATGCGAATCATGCTAGAGTTTAGACCTCATCCCCCTAGTGATCCCTATGCAACCACTAGTATCCTCGCATATAGATGAGGCATACTACGAAATGCAAGGTCGCAACCAAGCATTCTCTCTACTCCCATCCTAGCCTGTACTAGCACTCGAGGTATGGGTGAGAACAAAACAATTATCTTATTAGGTTCATTTAAGTCAGTATTAGGTGTGAATGTTTTCTCTTATTAAGACAACTTACAATGATTTACCCTGGAAGCCTCTTAGGGCCTCGGCCCCCATTACAAGCCACTTCCAGTCACTACAAGTAGATAACCTACCCTAAGCTCATGGAATCATAAATCACAAAATATCAAAAGATAATCCACAACATAATCATCGAATCTCCATGAGCAAAAGAAAAGCATCCATAGATAATCATGACCACAACAGTTCTCTATTGGCAACTGAAGGTATCCCTAATAATCACAATAATCATTGGTTCTTAATAAGCAACCAAAAAGTATCTCAAAATAATACTGATCAAAGACTCCAAAATGGTTGAGTCAAAACATGTCACAACATGACATCATCAAGATCAGATAACAATTACAATTCCATCTAATGACTATAAAATAACCCAAGTATAATTGATCGATGACTCAAAATGGTTAAGTGAATGGCTCAAACATATGAATCTCAACTTCACACAAGAAGAGTGGAAAACAATAACAATCAGTAAGTACAAACATTTCATAGAGCATTCCATCACATAACCATGGTTGGGTTTATAAAGATCAGAATCAAAAGACATCATCATGACATCACAATCATAACCCCCGAGCCTCTGGTAGACATCCTATAACTATTCAACACTAGTCCACCCAAAACCAAAAACAGATAGCATAGAGAAAACACAAAGTAAGCACATGTTTTGATTTTGCTAAAATTACATAATTGAATTAAGTGTGGAGGTATCAATTTTTATTTCCAAATTTAAATATTGAGTGGAGGAATGTTTTGTACATTTTTCCTAACCCATGAATTGTTTGATGGATTTAAATTTTTCCCTCTAACTCTTAGAATTCAATTTTCTACACTATATGTTATTTTGATAATGAATTGTTGTTTTCAAATAACTTAACTTATCAGCCCAAAGCATATCAGACTAAACAAGAGCATAGACCCAGGTCTAGGAGTCCTCAGAAGGATCGACAGAGGTCCATTGTATCTACTCAAATGAAGGATCTTTCGAGATCCAAGGTCAAGCCTTTTAACGGGGTTATGTGGCTAAATAGTGGCTTATTGCTCTTGATAGGAATTTTTCCATGTAGGATTTTGATAGCAATGTTAAGGAAAGATTTGTGATTACTAATCTAGAGAATTTTGGGGCCACTTGGTGGACAATTGAGGAAAAGAAGTTGGGTATTGATATGAGAAGTGTCACTTGGGAACTATTCTTAGAGAGTTTTCATGAATGATTCCTACCAGAGGATTGGAAGCAGCAAAGGGCAGATGAGTTCCATAATCTCAGGCAGTATTCTATCATAGTGACCAAGTCTGAGTGCAAATTCTATGAGCTCATGTTCTTTTCAAGATTCAATGAAAATTTAGCTCAGTTGACACAACACTTTATTAGAGGTTTGAACAACTGTATAATTGGGGGTGTCAAGGTATTTGAGCCAAAAACCCTCAAGGATGTGGTACGACGAGCCATCCTTGTTGAAAAAAGTGTCAATCTTGGTCAAGGAGGTTTTTTAGGAGCACCAGCAACATCAGGATCTAAAGGCAACTATAACGCAAGTGGTAACAGGTGTCCTCTGCCTAGGATTGATGACTTATTTGATCAAATCAAGGAAGATACAATATTCTCCAAGATTAACCTTAAGTCAGGATACCACCAACTTTGCATTAAGGAAACTAATATTCACAAGATCACCTTTTGAACTCGCTATGGGCATCATGAGTTCATAGTGGTACCTTTTGGGTTGACTAATGCTCCATCAATTTTCATGAGTTTGATGAATGGTGTATTTTGATCTTATCTTGATAGGTTTTTACTTGTGTTTCTTGATGACATATTGATATATTCTAAGACTCAAAAGGAGCATGAGGAACACCTACGATTGGTTTTGTAGTGTTTAAGAGACAATCAACTTTATGCCAATGCAGCTAAGTGTGAATTCTTCAAATCAGAGATTCAGTATTTAGGGCATGTCATTTTAGGTGATGGTATTTTAGTGGACCCTGCAAAGATTCAGGCAATAGTGGATTGGCCTACACTGACTAATGTGTCAAAGATTCATAGTTTCATGGGCCTAGCTAGTTATTATCACAGATTTGTCCAAAACATCTCTAGGATAGCACATCCTATCACTTCCCTTCAGAGGAAAGGAAAGAAGTTTATATGGATAGAGAAATGTGAGGAAGCATTTCAGAAGCTCAAAGAGCTTTTGACCAGTGCACCGATCTTAGTAGTACCTGATCCAAAAGGAGATTTCATGGTGTGTATAGATGCTTCTCTTGAAGGGATTGGAGTAGTTTTGATGTAGAATAGATGGGTGATCGCGTATGAATCATGCAAGCTCAAGGATCACAAGCTAAACTATCCTACGCATGATCTTGAGTTAACAGTAGTAGTTCATGCTTTGACAAGGTAGAGACATTTCTTGTTGGGGCATAGATTCGAGCTACATAGTGATCATCACAGTCTTCAGTACATTTTTACTCAGCCTAATTTGAATGCTCGCCAGAGATGATGGATGGAATTTCTATGTGAGTATGATTTTGAGATAAAGTACATTTAGGGCAAGGAGAATGTGGTGGTAGATGCTTTGAGTCACAGGAGACATGTGATATCATCTATGACTCTTAGTGTTGATTTGAGGAGTCGGATTCTTCAGGCACTTCCTATAGATTCTTGGTATCAGGAGGTGTGCAGAGAAATAGATTCAGGAAGATCTTTGGAGGATAAATTTGTAGGATACGTCTGAGAGTCAAATGGTTTTTTGAGGCTTTCAGGAAGGATTTATGTGCCATTGATGGATGAGCTTCACACCTTGATCCTAGCAGAAGCCCATCATACACCTTACTCGGCACATCCAGGTGTGAAGAAGATGCATGCTGATTTGCGACATTTATTCTATTGGTCTAGGATGAAGCGAGACATTGCTGATTATGTGGCCAGGTGTCTTGAGTGTCAGAGAGTTAAGGCAGAGCACCAACACCCAGCTAGAATTTTGCAACCAAATCTCATTCCTTCATGGAAGTGGGATATCATAGATCTATGGATTTCATAGTAGGATTACCTATGACTATTTGTCGTCATGATGCTATCATGGTCACTGTTGATTAGTTGACTAAGGTGGCACATTTTTCACCAATCAGGTCTTCTTACACGAAAAATTTTGTAGCTAATGTCTTCATGCATGACATTGTGAGACTACATGGTATTCCCAGGAAGATCATTTTTGATAGGGATCCTGTTTTCACATCCACATTTTGGACATCACTGTAGCATGAGATTGGAGCATAATTAAACTTTAGTTTGACATATCACCCAGAGACAGATGGTCAGATAGAGAGGGTGAATTAGGTTTTGGAAGATATGTTAAGGATGTATGTGATGGATAGGAAAACACATTGAGAGGACTATCTCTACCTAGTGGAGTTTTCTTACAACAATGGGTATCACAGTTCTATTGGCATGGCACCATTTCAGGCATTATATGGACATCCTTGTCATACACCCTTTAGTTGTGATAGTCTTGAGGATTGCATCTTGTTGGGTCCTAAGATGCTTCATGGTATGGAGCAATAGGTAGTGCATATCCTTAAGCACTTGACTATGGCACAGGATAGGCAGAAAAAGTATGCTGATGCACATACGATAGATAAGTAGTTTGCTGTGGGAGACAAGGTTTTCTTGAGAGTGCATTCGCAAAAGAGTCTGATCCGATAGGAAAAGGGTTCAAAACTAGCACCTCGCTTTGTGGGACCATTCAAGATTCTTGAGAGGATTGGCCCAGTTGCTTACCGCCTTGCTCTACCGCCCAGCCTAGCTCACATTCATGATGTTTTCCATGTTTCAATACTTAGGTAGTATATCCCTGATGTTGTACATGTTCTTGATTGGAATGCATTGCAGGTAGAGGATGGGCAGATGGCTTTGGAGCCGGTTCGTATTCTGGAGCAGCGGGAGTTGACCCTCAGGGGTTGAACCATCGAGTAGGTAAGGGTCCAATGGGACCCTACTGATGATTCTTTAGCTACATGGGAGGATGCAGCTAGATTGTGGGAGTTATATCCCTAATTGTTTGTAGGCTTCCAAGAGTAAGCCTAATCCAAGGGGGGGTGGATGTAGTGTCTGCCCTCGTTCACATCTTTCTGGACACATTGTTGTTATTATTATCAGACTATATTAGACTAGTTTTATGTTGATGGATTAGTAGCATTGTTTTGAGATTATCAGATATTATGCTATGGATTTAGTTAATGTATGGGGAGATTATTTAGACTCTACATTTCATGTACGCATGATGATTATTACATTGCTTCCAGTTATTGATGATGATTAGTTAGATGGTTTATTATCTCATGTGTTTTATTATGGATACTTACCCCATACTTGCATGTGTATGGTGTGCGTGTTTGTTCTTATGTATGGCATTTTTGATGTGGTTAAGGAAGGGAGTCGTAGTCACCTACTAGTCAGGATCTACACAATGCACCACTTCCTGCCATTACCTATTTAGCTTAGCATTACATATATTATATGTAGATGCATGGTTTTTATGCAGGTTGCAGATACCGGGTATCGACTTCTCTGAATTGCCAGGATGAGTGTAACCTATTACACTATCTCAATGATAAGAGAAGGGAGATGAATTCTCAAGTCCAAATCCCAAACTTTTAAACCATTTGTCCTAGAGAGATAGGACAAGTATCTGGATATTTTACCTGTCGAATGTTTCGAATGACATAATTCGTGATTTCTAACCCTTTAGACTGATTTTGTATGGATTGTTCTATGATGGGTTTTCATATTTTATCTTGGAGGCCTATGGTGGATTTTCTATTAATTAAATCTTAAATAAATAGATTTAATTAATAAATTAATTAATATATATTGTCATGATCTTTGACATTTTGATTATAATTAATTAAATGAGAATTAATTGAGAAAAGAATTAAATAAAAGAAATTAGAAATTAAAATTAATAATAATAAAATAATAATAAAGTAATAAATTAATAATAATAATAAAAGTTATTAAAAATAAAAATAAAAGTTATAAGCTTGCCTAGGAGTAAACACACCCTTTTGATTGCACATATGTCAACAATGCAGGGGTTAGCACACAAATTAAGCACATGGTGTCTACAACCTTATGACTCATCTAGAAGGTTGGAAAAGCTCATGCTTAGTTGTCAACACCTTTTGGTTGTTTCTAGAGACATTCTAAGTGCTTCCTGAGAGTTCTTTATATTCAGGCACTCCTAGAGGCTTAGGAAGAATGTTTTGGAGAGCATTTTTGGAGGACCAGAAACGTGGGAGAAGGAAGGAGCTTGCTCTGCAGATTCTAAGGAGAAGGGAATTAGCATCAGTTTCCAGGTAGACACTTGTGATTTTGCTTATGTTATTTCCGCATCTTGCTCTTCCTATCTTCTTTGTGTCTTGTAAATGTCTTCTAAGGATTTTGTATATCTTGCATGCATGCTGTTGACATGGGTAGTTAAATTCCTTATAAGAAATTTTCATATGCATAGATCCGATGAAATTATGGAACTAAGGTTAAAATTCATAGTCAAACCTATTAGAAGAATTAATAGGTAATTTTTTAGAAAACAAAAATGTTATAGGAAAATTCTTAAATTGGAAGTCCTTTAAAAAAATTGTGTATATGTTCTTGATATAAATGTCCCTATTTATATTTGCACACACACACACACACACATAAATATACATTTATATATACATGTATATATATGTGTTTATCATTAAAATGTTGTTGTACTTAAAAAGAAAACTCTGCATATATATACATATATACATATATACATACATATATATATGTATATATGTATATATGTATATATGTATATGTATATATATACATATACATATATACATATACATATAAATATATATATGTATATGTATATATGTATATATGTATATATGTATACATATATACATATATACATATACATACATATATTTATTTATTTATTTTTTGAAAAATCGAATATTAATCATAGTCAAAAAATATTTTAAAAATCAAATCACAATTTTCATTTAAGGAAGAGCGATTTTAAAATAAATATATATAAAATGTTTCGGGGAAGGGACCCCATACCCCAACTGTTAGCAGAGTACCTGCGTGAGTCGCAGAGTACCTGCATGTTTGCAGGGTACCTGTGACCCGCGGGCTGCATGCCCGTCTTTTTATATAATGCACGACACATATTTAAACCAGCGACCACTATTACTACTGTGGGTATATGTTATACCATGCGCTCCATTGACTTTGATATCAGTGCATATTAATGGGTCGCAGAGTACCTACGTAAGCAATGTACCCACGACAGTATTGTATCAATTTTTATAATTTTGCAAATGTTTTAATAACAATAACATTATTAATATTTTTATATGTGTGTGTGTGTGTGTGTGTGTGTGGGTCTTTATATATATATATATATATAATTGTTATATATTAATTATTAGTATATATATATATATGTATATATATATATATATATATGTATATATATATATGTATATATATGTATGTGTATATATATGTATATATATATGTATGTGTGTATATATATATATGTACCTATATAATACATATATATATATACATACATACATATATACATATATATATACATATATACATATAAATATACATATACATATACATATACATATATACATATAAATATACATATACATATACATATATATATATATATATATATGAAATGTTAATGAAATTTTAATATCTAAGTTATAATCTTGAGATTTTCAAGAGAAGAAGTTAAGTTATTTGAAAACAACAATTCATTATCAAAATAACATATAGTGTAGAAAATTGAATTCTAAGAGTTAGAGGGAAAAATTTAAATCCATCAAAGAATACATGGGTTAGGAAAAGTGTACAAAAAATTCCTCCGCTCAATATTTAAATTTGGAAACGCAAACTGAGACCTCCACACTTAATTCAATTATGTAATTTTAGCAAAACCAAAACATGTGCTTGCTTTGTGTTTTCTCTATGCTATTTGTTTTGAGTTTTGGGTTGACTAGTGTTGACCAGTTATAGGACTTATACCAGAGGCTCGAGGTTATGATTGTGATGTCATGATTATTTCTTTTGATTCCAATCTTTATAAACCCAACCATGGTTATGTGATGGAATGCTCTATGAAATGTTTGTACTTACTGATTGTTATTGTTTTTTAATTTTCTTGTGTGAAGCTGAGATTCATATATTTGAGCCACTTGACTTAACCATTTTGAGTCATCGATCAATTATACTTGGGTTATTTTTCAGTCATTAGATGGAATTGTAATTGCTATCTAATCTTGATGATGTCATGTTGTGACATGTTTTGACTCAACCATTTTGGAGTCTTCGATCAGTATTATTTTGAGATACTTTTTGGTTGATTATTAAGAACCAATGATTATTGTGATTATTAGGGATACCTTCAGTTGCCAATAGAGAACTGTTGTGGTCATGATTATCTATGGATGCTTTTCTTTTGCTCACGGATATTTGATGATTATGTTGTGGATTATCTTTTGATATTTTGTGATTTATGATTCCATGAGCTTAGGATAGATTATCTACTTGTAGTGATGGGAAGTGGCTTGCAATGGGGGTTGGGGCCCTAAGAGACTACCAAGGTAACTCATTGTAAGTTGTCTTAATAAGAGAAAACATTCACACCTAATACTGACTTAAATGAACCTAATAAGATAATTATTTTGTTCTTTCCCATGCCTCAAGTGCTAGTACAGGCTAGGATGGGAGTAGAGAGAATGCTTGGTTGTGACCTTGCATTCCATAGTATGCCTCGTCTGTATGAGAGGATACTAGTGGTTGCATAGGGATCACTAGGGGGCCAGGGTCTATTGGGAGACTACCAGGGTAACTGTAGCATGATTCATCTGATAACACTTTCCCTCTTGCATAGTAGGTTTCCTACATGTCATTATTGTGCCTCTAGGATTAGATGTCAATTTGTGATTGGAACCTTTAAGTTAGTATACTTTTAGGATTCCTAGACTTAGAGAGTATTTATATCTTTTGATTTGTTAGCCTATTTGGAACTTGAGATTATCTCCTCAGCACGGTGGGAGTGGACCATTTAGGTTCCATGCAGTCGGGTGGTAGTGTTTTTCCACTCTTATCATTTGAGATCTGTTTGAGACACTATGGCTGATGCATTCTTTATGATGGTGGACATGTATCCTTACATTGATGATTTGCATATGTTAGATGATGATATCTTATGCTTTATTTTGCATGTTAGATTACTTTCTGCATATGATGTAGTATGTTTAGGAGTGACATTCCTACTATGTTAATATCGATGATCTCTTCGGTAATTTTTGGAATGTTACGCACGAAGGGATGGCTAGGACCCACGATGGTCTAATGATGCTATTTATGGTTGGGAGGAACTGTGCACTTAGTTTATTATGTTTGATCTTTTATGATGGATTTTTATGTCTTCTATGATGATGTATCATTTTCCTTATTGTATTATGGACTAGAGTAGGATGATGTATTTTATTTCCATACATGTATATTCTTTTAAGCCTTTCATACCCTGTGACATGTACAGTAGATGATTGAGCATTCAAAAAATGTAATGTATAAACATTGGAATTTTCATTATTATTTTATGTGGATGTAGTATTAGAATGGATTCATTAATATTATTTGATTTAGATGTAATTTTACGTTAAGGGATCCTTAAAGAATGTAACCTGTGATGTATGTTTATGTTTACTTTTAGATGGTTATTTCTATTGCTTCCATTACTATGTAGAAGTTGTAAATGGATTTACTTTCATGTTTGTAAAAAAAAAAAATGCTACCAAACTTAGTGAAATGTTAGGTTAATTCTTTGGATCCCTTGGCGGGGTGTTACACTACCTCTATTACTAGGTGAGCCACCACCACTAATGACAAATAGTTTTCTTGGCTGGTACTTACAATTTTTTCATCTAGGTGAGTGGAAGAAGAAAAATAATAGAATGAAGATGTTGGGTGTTCTCTCCCATACTCACCCCCAAACCCCATTGATGTTTAGGGTTTTGATGATTGACAAGATCCTCCTCACTTTGTTGGCATAGGTCATACAACCTAAAAAATTTAGAGCTATATTTTTTATGAATAGTTAATGATTTGTAGTTTTTTTACCTTGGTGCCTAGTGACTTTTGCGAGATGATCCTATATCCCTCGATCTTTCTTGTGAATATGAAACTTAATATTTATATATATAGATAGGGACTATACATCAAACAAAAAAATATAGTAATATTTTTTGTAATTAATTTAGTTTAATTACTAATAATTAACTAGAAAATACTTGGCTCAATATAAGTGTGATAATAAGGGTACTAACATCCATGAAGTAGGAATAGTGAGATTCATTAATAGATTATATAAGGAAACAAGACAAGACTTTGTTAGCATGAATGTTGATGATACTACATTAGAGAAGTATCTTATGCATTAGAGATTATGATATGTTACATTCATGATTGTATTTGTCATTGATGTCAACATAATAGTAATTCTATAAAGACTGGAAGAATAGTAGTCAGTAATTTTATGATGCACAGAAGATGAAAAAGTTTTAGATGATGCATATTGGAGGACATGTTCTTGAGGTTGTCCTGATGATGTGATTAAGAGCACTATGTCTGAGTCAATGGTGTATAGAAGTTACACTTGATTTACTGGAAGCAATGTAGAAACAAAGCATTGGAAAATAGAGTTGTGATTATCTATCACTATCTTTCATCTAAGATGTAATGAAGAGATGGATAGTTACACGGTGATAGAGGAAAATCATGTGGTGATGCCAACATGTGCGCAAGACATGGTTTCACACATGTGAATTTTTGTATAGACTGTGAGCTGACAGTGCTATTACAATTGTAAAATAATTAATTATCTTATTTTAATTAATTAGAAAAGCCTCAAGCTTGACTCAAGGAATTATTATGAAGATATAGTATAAAGGAAATTTTTTTTTCCTAATTTGTAATTTGTCTTAAAGAAGAAGATCTAGAGGAATGTGAAGCATTAGTGCACAATGCAAGAAGGAGCAGAATGCTTACTAAATGCAAGTGATCCAAGGGATCATTGGATGCATAGTATGAGATCTGAAGGAGTTGAAGTCCAATTGATAGGATAGAGATAGAGGAAGAAGTACATTTTAGTTCTATTATTCTACAAGGAATAATATAGAGATAATTTGGATAGTGGGTTCATTGATCTTAACCTTGAAGCTATTTGGGCAATGGTTCTAGCTATCTTCTAGAACTCCTAATAGGGTTGAAATCTCCTAATAGGGATTCAAAGTCCCCTAACAGGGACTCATAAGTACTGAATTTTTAAACAAACTCCTAACAAGTTTTATCCTTTAAGAAGGAATATTTATATTAGTACATCATCTTGTGGGTACCATCCCCATTAGGGTTTTCCCTCTAATCAAGGGTTTCTCTAGTTAACATATCTAGTGTTAATTGTGTATGAGTATCTTGTTGTGGTTTTAGTTTATATTACTCGCATGGTTAATTTTGTTTAAGGTTAATGATTGTGAAAATATTTGGATAACTAATTCACCCCCCCCCCCCCCAACACTCCCCCATCCTCAATTATATCAATGTACTATATATTCTAACAGACTTAATTGTAAAATTTTTTCCCTTACCTTAGTATGAGATCAAAGGATCATTTAACTTTCTCACTCTTTTCCTAATCATAATATATCATCCATTTTCAACTATCTCCTAATTAACACATTATAATTAATCGCATTGTAACCCCCTTTTCGCCCCTACCAAATGAAGAAAGAATACAATAGCTATTATTTTATATTTTATATTTAATAATTATGATGAAATTTAATAATTCAAAATTGTTTTTATATTATTTATTTATTTATTTAATATTTTTTAAACTATTAATACCAAAGATTAATTTTGGATTTTATATTTGATATTGACTTAAACTTTACCCCTTACATTAATATTCTAATATTTTATGTTTTCCCACTTTAACTTTTCCCCTTACAATATTTATAATATTATATTTAATACTTAATAGTTAAGTTTAGATATAGCATTATGTTTAATACTTAAACGTTTAACTTTAGACTAGCCTCAACATCCAAGTGACGATTAGACTTAAGTCACCTTTTTTAGGTTGGGCTTACCTAGCACACTCAAAGAAATTATGCTTCTATGGTCAAACCCACTCTTAGCCCTTGATCTGACATTGTTTGTTCACAATGCTCTTGTTATCATATTTTTTCTTTCCTTCATTTCTTTTGCCTAATGTCTCTTCCATGTTGTCCATTTGGTCTAAGTAATAGTAATTGTTAACATACATTTGAATTTTAGAAGTTCTCGCTTAGAATTTTGAATGTGTTCAATGTAATGGGCATTAAAGAAAATTGGCACTGAGATTGAAGTCATTGCTCCCATGGAATTTTGTAGGTGCAAAGACTTTCGCTCTTTCTTGATTTTCTGTGAGGTATTTAGAAGCCCTTTCTTTCTTTATGGGAGTGAATTTTGTAGTGGCTTTCAAACACCATATAGGCATAAAATAAGATGACTACTGTCAGATCTTATAAGGGTAAATACCCTAATAGACATCTAAGCAAAATGTGAAAGCATTGACATGGAACGTGAACTGTTTGAGTAGATACCTCAAAGGAATGTGGTGGCATGGAATTTTGTGATTATAGGGTATGCATAGAATGCATTTAGAACAAGATAGTCATAAGCCAAGACTCCACAATATTTTCTCCCATCCTCCCAGCCTATACTAAATTAAAATCTTTATTATAGGGCATGGGCATTGAACATGGGATACTTACTGAAAATAAATTTTGTCTGATGTTGTAGCTATGCAACACCCTAGTTGATATTATGCAAAATGTGTAAGCTTTGATAAGAACATGAAATGCTTATTAAAATGTCTCAAAGAATTCTCTCATACATTACCATGGTTTCAAAATATACAAAAATATGGAAGCATAGGTAAGGCACATCAACTCTTTGTCAAAAGGCTTCGAAGAAATTTGCCCCATGCAACTTCCTGATTGCCAATTGAGTATGTATTCTTAGATTCATGGATTTCCCAACAAAATTTTAAAAATATTATATATTTAAATTCTTTATTCAATATCATGAATCCAGTCTCCCTGCTTCATGTAATACAAATCATAATAAATTCACTGCCTTCAAATTAATTGAATAGTGTTATCAACATTTGCTACATACTCTTATTCTAAATGTAATACTATCTTGTTATACATGTCACACATAAATATGGAAGAAGACATCTTGTGAAATAAATCTTTTGTTGAGATCTTTACCTTGAATATTGCCAATGCTACTCAATTTTTATCTTTAGTAATTTCAACATCAATAATACCCATATTTCATCTTAAATGCTCAAATTTATTTTTACATTAGTGCCTAGTTTGATTTACTAACTTTTTTTTTTTGTGTTTGATCAAGCCTCTACTCTTCACTTGATCAGGGCTTTATTTTGTGTAATGGTGCCCATTTGTCAACAAGGTGGTTTCTGGAGTTTATTTTCTTTTGTTTCTATTGCATTCCTTTTCTTATGTACAATTGCATCAAATACTATTTGTTTAATCTTGAACAAATTAATCAAACATACAATTATTTAATCTTGAACAACTTTATTATTTCTTTTAAGTTTAGGTGTTTGTTCTTGTATGAAAAAGGGTTATAGGTTTATGAAGTTCTATTTTTCATGTGAAACTATTCTCAATAAGATTACAACCTTACAAAAAATATGCTTCAATACCATTCATCATTACCATTGAGAATGATTGCAAATTAGTGAGAAAATATTATTTGTACATTACACATAATTTGAATTTTATTTTAATGTGATTGTAAAAGTGATTCACTTAGATAAGAAATGTACAGCTGACGTGGAAAACTATTTTAGAGTAATTTTATTTTTGATAGGTAATTGGCCAAAGCCTTGATTATTTCTTAATAATTTTTATTATTGTTAAGATTAATTATGATTATGTGTTAATAGCGAGTAGATTTGAACCCAAGACCTCCCTAATGAGCGGCTTGCAATTTACCAATTTGTTGTAAGCTCTTACCTTATTTTAGAATAATATTAAAATGGCTTACGATTTTAATTATAATCTACATGCTTCCTTCTAGTTAGTAGGAATTTGTTGGGGGGCACCTAAGATGAAAATGCAATAGAATTGAACCACCATCCTTAAGTATTTGTAAATAAAGTGTCCTTGTATTAAGTTATTACCCTTTAAAGAAAAATCATACAATGTGTAATCATAAAATAATATCTCTAAAAAAACATTTTAAGATTTTCATGATGTGATCTTGTAGATTTATATTGGTCATTAAAACACTTGGATATGAATGTCAAAACTAACATCAACAAAATATAAATTCAAAATGGCTACAACTTCTAAGTCAAGTTTGAATTGCATAAATGATATCCCAAGAGTTTAAGATGTAGGGAAAGGAAAATAATCTTAGAATAACACAAGAAAATTTATAAATGTCCTTCCAACTAGAAACGTATACCATAACTCAATGGTGCAACTAACATAACTCACAAACAAGATATTTGATTGTGAATTATTAGAGGAAATAATTTTTTGTTGCATAATATGTAATAGAGCTCATATGAAAATTATTCTAGAATGACTTAACAAAATTAGGGGTTTTACCATTACTATAAGGGATCATTTTCTTTTCAAAATTAGTAAATTTGGGTTTTTATACATATCATGAATTTGTCAAAATTATGTTTTATTTTTTGAAATCATGATTTCAAAAGGAGTTGGCCTCATTTGTTTCACCTCGAGGATGAATGGGAAGAATCACCTTTTATGTTTGGTTTGTGAAATTTGAATTGGAAGAATGAAACTAACCATTGAAACTATCGATGATCTCCTGATCACCTAGTGGATTCCCTTAGTCATCTTTGATATCGATCAAAGAAAAGATCAAATAATGGCTAGTGCTACTCAAATTCAGTCCCTTGTTGATCAAAATGTAAATTGACTCTTCTCTTTTCAATCAAATAAGATAATATTATATCAACTATATGAGCGTGCCTTAAGCACTCTATGGTACCTATTTCATGCAAAGTCAAGAGGAACTCCAAATTTGGTCATTTTTTTGTTCATTCTACAACAACCATGCTAGTGGAGCATCGAGTTAGTATAACGTCTACCCAGTAGTGAAATAATCTACAATAACCAAGATCCAGCTACATCCACTACTTGATTTATTATTGATCTCCTCTATAAAGTCAATTCCCCACATTTGGAATGGTTCTTCTTCTTGCAAGGTTCTAAGAGGAAAAGCTCCATTATATTTCAATTTTTCTATAAAAATTTGGCATGTCGCACATTTTCTAATATAAGTACAATAGCCCTTGAAAAGATATGGCCAATAATATCCTACTTGTAGAATCTTGTGAGCAACTGTCTTGGTAGAAAAATATCCTCCAAAAATCCCTTCATATAACTCTTTTAAAATTACAGCTTCTTGATAAATATCTAGGCAAAAATCTAAAGATCAAGATCATTTTTCCAATAAAGATATCCTTGGATGAGGATATATTTTGTTTCCTACAACTTTATAATTCTTGTATGATTCTCATTTAAACCCTTGTGATAGTTCATATGAATCAAGTAATATACAATATCAATGTACCAAGGGCATCGTTCAATGATTAATTCATAATTCTCTTCTTCCACTTGATTTATTTGTGTTGCTTCCAAGTTAGAATCAGCCATGAGTTTGGATAATCCTCGACCTATCACTAATTTGATTATTTGAATGTTGATATTGAACTCTTTGATTTTATTAATTCACCAAAATATCCATCTTATAGTCTCTTTTTGTCTAAAAATATCTTCAACAACAACATTAGGGACATGTGTTATTACATCAACACCTACCGAATATGGCCTGAAAGCTTTAATTGCTTTTACCAAAGCATAAGCTTATTTTTCACTAATATCATAATTCAACTCTAAGCTTTGTAAACTTATACTAAAAAATGGAATTGGTTGTTCATGTCCTCCTTCACTTTTTTGGAGCATGACTGTAGTAATTGTATGATGTATTGCAAAGGAAAAGATTTGAAAAGGTTTCTTGAAATCTAGTGCCTTGAGAACTAGAGCTTCTTTTATAGCTTTCTTTATATTTGAAAAAGCCTATAAAGCTTCATTATTTTATCATTTCTTTAACATCTTGGACATACGTTTAACAATTTATTTAAAATTAAATACAAATAGATCCTTACAAAATTAATCTGCTCAGAAAATAACTAAATAGTCTTAACAATTTTAGGAACTTTTATATTATCAATAGAACCTACTCTAGTAGGATTTATTCATACACCTTCTTTGGATATAATATATCCCAATAATTTTCCTTCTATGACTTGAAGATGACATTTTTTGGGGATTGAGAAATATCCCATATTTAAGAGCTCTACTAAATATTTTTTCCAAATGATTATAATGATCCTCTACTTTCTTTGAATAAGCAGCAAGATCATCTTGATAAACTACCAATATGTGATCAATAATTCCTTCAAATGGAACATTCACTGCTCATTGAAAATTTTCTCCATCAATTGCTAATCCAAATTACATTAGGGCATATGCTTTTTCTCCACATGGAGTAGTTAATGGCATTTTGTATTATTGTGTTTCCTTAACATTCACTTGATTGTAACTAGAAAAACCATCCATCATAGACAAAATTTTATTTCTTGTAACCTTTTGCAATAAAACCTCCATGTTTGGGAAAGCATAATTATCTTTCAATGACGATATATTCAAATTTCTAAAATTAACGTAGAATGCTATATCCTCATTCTTCTTTCTAAATGAACCAAATTTGAAACCCATGTAGAATATCAAATAGGCTTGATTATACTAGCATCCCTAATTTTAATCAATTCTTCTTTCATTTTAGGCTCTAACATTGGGTTTATAGGTTTATTCTTTTGCCGGAAAGGCTTGGCATCTAGTTTTAAAAGTATTTCATGTTAGAAAAAGTCATCTTTGTATGATTTTAAATTATCACATGACTAGAAAAACACGTTCCTATGCTTCCTTAATAAAGAAATTAATTTCGACCTTACTCTATTGGATATAATTATGTCAATAAAAGGTTCCCTGGGAGAATGATCATTTCCAAGATTAATCTTCTCAACCTTCACTTGCATAGTAATAGGGATGTGAGCCTTGATTAGCTTTTCATGTTAATCAAAGATTCACTCCAAATCTATTTAAGTGCCTTTTGGAAGTGAGGGGCATGAGAATCCTTATCTAATAGGATATAATCCTTATAAGAAGCCACAAATAGTTATTGTTAACACTATTGTGAGTCACAATGACAAACATGATTCTAGATGTGCACAATATTTTTTTGAGAATAGTGAGAAACCTAGATCAAAGAATTTGGCTTTGTTTCTCCTCTTTTTTCCACATCCTCTCCTTTATAATATAATGTTTTTCCTACATTTATTTTTTAATCAAGAATTATTTTTTTCCTACACTTCTTTGTGCTAAGGTGATTGCTAGACATATATGCAAAAGGAAATATAGTCAACATCTTATGACTCTTCCTTTTATGCATGTATCATGGATACATGATCACTCTTCTAATAAATTTCAAGATTTACCCAACAATTTTTTTTTTAAAACATTGAAAGTGTAATTTTTTGCATATATCATCCTACAATGAGTTATCTTTCAATATTGATTTTTCTACATAACATATAATTCCCTATTATGTTGCTCCAAACTATGTAATTGTGTTGGCATGTTCCTTGGGGACTCATTGTCATGTTTGGTTTAATATACTTTGCAAGTAGCATAGTGGGTCAACTTTATCAAGTTATCTCCATAATTGGGGCAAGGGTACTCTCTCTCTCTCTCTCTCTCTCTCTCTCTCTCTCTCTCTCTCTCTCTCTCTCTCTCTCTCTCTCTCTCTCTCTCTCTCTCTCTCTCTCTCTCTCTCTCTCTCTCTCTCTCTCTCACCACACACACACACACACACACACACATACACACATTCTCTTAAAGGATCCACTTTTTCTTGAGTTAAGTAGTATTTATTAATCATGTGTAATCCACTCATACATATTAGTGTTGACTTAGATTAAGGATATTAATCCTTGATCATATATATTTTCACTATTCTCTATTGGTTTTCCATATAAGGTAAATTATTTACCTTGGAGACTAGACATTGTGTCATCCATCACAAGAATGTCTTTTGTATTTCTTGCATGGTATCTCTTTTTATTCATCCCTTTCATGACTTCATAGGATTTATGACCTCTTTGGTTTGGACTAGGTGTTGTTTGTAGATAATGTCTTGGTATTAAACTATTCTATGATTGATTCTCTTCCATATAATATCTAATACATAGCCATCATAAGAAGGGGGCATACATATGGACTCCCTTGCATATTTTTATATGGTATACAAACCAACCTTCATGGATATGATGGATATGTATCCATCTACACGGTTCCATAATAGATCAATAAATCACACAATTATTCCTCTCTCAAGGGTACTATGTCCATTTTGAGAACTATCTATTCCATCATTAAAAATACACTTGAATTGTCAACCTAGGGATGTAGGACTTGAAATGGGTCAGCATGATATGTGCACTAGGTTCCTTAAAGATTCTCAACACCTATGCTACAAGAAAGTAAAATGCATAAAAGGAATCTATACTACTGATGCAGAATGGTAAACACACTTGGACTAACAACAAATAATTGTAAAAACTTCAAAAAAGGAGTTATAAACTAGTTAACAATTCAAACATCCACTATGATCATTTTCCACAAGTGTCGTAGGGAATTTCACAGTAACTATGTTGTAGGACCAATATAGTAAATCTATCTTAAAATAGGAAATTGCAAGAAATGAATCTACTCTACCTAAATCTATTCCACCTCCCAAGTGGTCCCCCTTGGTTGGCTTCAACTAACTAAGAACACAATAGGTATTCCAAAATCACTCTCTCATTAGAATTCTTCTTTGATTACATGACTAGATAGCTCATGAAGAATAGGAAAGAGCAACTTCTGAATCTCAAACTAGTAATATTTTATTAAGTTTTCATCTCCTAACCTCAAGATGACCCCTTCTTCCTTATATATAGAGGATTGGATAATTATTACAAACATAACATAAAAACTACAAACAAACATCACCATAAAAGAACAAGAAATTTCAACCATGACATAAGAAATTGATTAAGTAATAGAATAACAACTCACAGGAAATATAGCAAGTCAAGTCTTCCTAGTTTTTCTAAACAATTACTCTCCTTGCATGTGTGGCTTATCATCTGGAACTAATATGTGCTTCTTTTTCCATGAATAGTCCTCATTACTTCCTCTACAATGATCACCACTCTTAGTGCCACTTCCCTAAAAATTAGAAACATTTGGAACATGTTGGTGTTTGAAAACGTTGGAGGGTTTTCAATTATCCCAATGAGAACATGACACATCTAGGGGCAGCTAACTCCCATTTTCAACATGCCCATTCAGACACCAGGCCAACTATAAGGCTTGACCCTTCTTCTACTTCAGGGTTTGCTAGACCTAGGCAGGTAGACCTCAGATTCAAATGATATCGTACCATTGCAAAACATATCCCTGAATCTTATTAAGCAAATACAACCCTTATTTCTCCTAAGAACTCATGAAGTAACACAGACCTATGATAGCTAAGTGTAGATCTATGAACCTCATAAGCTGAGTGAGGGCATTCTATTATAGCTCTTCAACATGAAAGGGAAAAACGTTGATTATTGATGTTGATGTTCAAAAAATCCTCAAGCATGCAGAAAAACCTAATGATCCTATAACTGATCAGTGCCTAATCCATTGGGCAATTTCATGAATCCAAAACATACATCTGTGACATCAGGACATATTCTATATGCCCAGACATCAGATCTATCTAATAACCTTGTGATTCAGACATCAATGTTCATTCAGATCTCATTCTCACAAAATATCCTTCTCAACATAACCAGTAACCGTGTCAAAACACATTAAGCATTTACTTGGCACTTTGTTCCAACATCAAAATATATCAGACATACAACCCTAAGGGGAAGCAAATTGATCTCAGCTCTTTGTTCCAAGACCACATAAGACTACAGATTACTAAGACAGGAGACGAGAACCAGAATGAAATTAATGAAATGCTACTCATATGTATTCATTTTCTTTGAAAATATACATTCATATACATGAAATGAAAACATGAAAATACCAAACATATCAGAACTATCTATATTATCTGCACTACTGTTGTTCACATGAGAGAAAAATGATGAAGAATGAAGGTGGAATTATAGTTCTAGGTCCATTGAAGTGGTCTCACAGAATGACTGCAACTTTTCTACCAACCATGGTCTCTCAGTCACAAAAATTGGAACCTCTTCATCAAAGAAAGATAGAAAGATATAAAAGAGAAAGAATTCCCAGATCTAATCTTTACTTGACAAGTGTCCACTTGAAATTCAATCTTTTGGTAATTGGAAACCTTTTCTTCCTTCTACCATTGATCTGATTTTTGTTTCATCATTTCTTGCAACTGATTTGCAAATTTTTGTTTCTGAATGATGAAAAAATTTTGAGTCACCAAAATATCTAATTTACCCACTGAAATGCTGGTGAAATTTTAGTTTTTACTGAATGAATTTTCTCAAATTTTGACCCATACTACATTTCAACTATTTTTTACTGATATTCAGGTCATTACCTTGACAAAAAATCAAAACTAAACTTCCTGGTCTAAATGTGGTTACAATTCAGGTACCTGATAGAAAACCTTGTATTCCTCAAATAGATAGATTCTTGTGCAAAAACTAACCTTGGAATTAGAAAACTCATCTTCTAACGATTCCGATGGTATATGATAAGGCATACTTTACATACCAGAAGCCTCCAGAATCACAGTTTGAAAAATTCCTCCTCTGTTAGAAACTTCAGGTCTGTGACTCTTCACATTTTTTAAATTTTGAAAAATTTAAATTAGGCTAAAGTCTAGAATTTAGCCTAATTGTTCTTTGAATTTAAAAAACTTGCACGTTAGTCTCTTGAAAAAAATAATTTTAAAATGAAAATTTTAAAATCATTTTATTTTCCCTAGCCTCTTTAATTTTGGGTCAACTCCAGGTTTGACCAATGCCATGTGGCACACTCTAATTAGTCCAGGCCTACACAATGGATGCCACATGTCCTTTTCTCACTAACTAGCTATGCTAAATCTTGTGCATCTTCTTCTTGGCGAGTTAGCGAGAACCGTCAGATCTGCCACGTGGCACAATCTCATTGCAACCAATCTGATCTTGGCATATCACCTCCTGCTCGCTCAACCATCTGCCACTTGGCACTACTTGATTTGTTTTCGAATCATAAATAGGACCCATGTTGCATTTTACATTGGCTTTTATTCCCGCCGAGCTTTGGAAATTTTTTGGCTAGTCGCTATCTCGCTAGCCAAAATTTCTCACCACTTTTCAATGGCGAGGTAGCGAGTCACCAGATTTTGGACCTTTCTGACAACTTACCTCCTTGCTGACATCATTTCTTGTATTTGCATGTTCTTTCAAAATTTACGTCCTTATGGACAGCTAACGTCAATTTTCTTTCGATTGGGGGGGGGGGGGGGGGGGGCATGGCATGTGGTTGCCTTTACAAAAGGCCTTTACTTGAATTCACATTGAAATATGTATTGCATAGTATTTAAAAGCTATATTCTCCCCTTCCACAATAAATGTGGGATTAATGTTTATCATTGTTTTCCCCTCCATTCTCTGTGTGAATGGTCATTTTTTTTAAAGCTCTGACCTGCAGCTTTGAACGTGAGCTGCCTGCTTGTTTGTTTGTTATGGATGAGATTCCTTTTTTAACGCTAGCTGCTGCAAATGCGTGAGCTTCCTTTCTTTTCTTTTCAATGCTACGTGCCTTCTTCATCCACACATGTTCTCCCTGTTTGAATGGGCATGATCCTCTTATGGCATGGACTGTTTTGTTCCTTGCATGGCATCTTGGTTGTGGATCTGGCGTTAATTGCAAGGTTGGCTGCGTGTTCAGTATTTTCTTTCAATTTGCTTGCGTATTCATAAACTCCTCCCTTGTTTTGTTTTTATGGCATGGAGGCTCTTTTTATGCCTTTTAACTGGCATTTTGTTATTTGCAGTGGTTTGGAATGTTTACTGGCTTTGAAGGCGTCTTTTGCACTTTCAATGCATTGGCTATTCCTTCTAAGTTTTCTGCTACCTTTGTTGTCTTCATGATAGCGCGGGAGTCCTTTCTTATAACATGGGTGATCTGTGAGTTAGTTCTATAACTTTTGGACGTTCTTCTTTTACTTTGGCATAGGGTTCCTCCTTAATAGCATGTGTGGTTTCAAACATGGGCTGCCTAACATGGATGGTATTCTTTAGAGGCTGTGGCTTCTTTCTTTACATGAGGCTCCTTGTTTGAATCTCAAACTAGCATCCCGCTTCTTAAAGTCGTGGGTGCCTTCCCTCAAGCGCAAACTTCCTCATTGTTTCTTACTCCAACACTTCAAGATATAACAAATGGTTTTAATTGGAATACATAAGAAATAGAAATACTTGAGTTGTTCTATATGGATTTACAATGATGCCTTCAAACTCATTTAATTTCTTGCAATAAATTCTACCATCTTTTGTATTACTTGTTTTTAAAAATGGACGTATTTTAGATCATTGGTCTGTTATCACTTTCTCTACTCGAGTCTTAACTAACAAAATTACTTGTGTCATATTGGGTTAATTTAGGGCATCACTCCTCCAACCACATCCACTATGTATCTTTAACTTGGATGTATGTTTTGGATTCATGAAATTGCCCAATGGATTAGGCACTGATCAGTTACAAGATCATTAGGTTTTGCTGCATGCTTGAGGATTTGTTGAACATCAACATCAATAATCAATGCTTTTCCCTTTCATGTTGAAGAGCTATAATAGAATGCCCTCACTTAGCTTATGAGGTTCATAGATCTACACTTAGCTATCATAGGTCTGTGTTACTTCATGAGTTCTTAGGAGAAATAAGGGTTGTATCTGCTTAATAAGATTCAGGGATATGTTTTGCACTGGTACGATATCATTTGAATCTGAGGTCTACCTGCCTAGGTTTAGCAGAGCCTGAAGTAGAAGAAGGGTCAAGCCTTATAGTTGGCCTGGTGTCTGAATGGGCATGTTGAAAATGGGAGTTAGCTGCCCCTAGATGTGTCATGTTCTCATCGGGATAATTGAAAACCCTCCAGTGTTTTCAAACACTAATAGAACATATGCACAACAATATTTCTACTTTTATTCAAATATTAGAACATAGCTTAAAATATTTATATGAAATACTACACATTGTGTATAATATTAAGCAAGGTATGTTGTATCCACTATCCATAATTTGAATAGGTTCTAGCCGTAGCCAGCATAAGTTCAAAAGATATTTAAAATAAAAATGTTGGGAATGTTTTTCATAAGGCTCAAAGAGTAAGTTCAAATTATATAAAGACTACATCAAATTTTTGACATTAATATGCCTCATCATCTGCCCCCCACTATGCAAATGCTTATCCTCAAGCATTGTACTTCTTTACTATGGCTCTGAAATCTTCCACTATAGTCTTCCCCTGTTTCCCACTTCTAAAGGTGTAGAAATATCCTCTAGTTCATCTCCAATGCTCACCCAAGTGTTCTTCAACCAATGGGTCTAACCTGCTAGGATTATGTTCATATAGAGGCCATAGCATTATGTTCATACAGAGGCCAGAGAAGGGTAGGAGGCTGAAAAGTTAGTGGCATCCATAGCTCTCTTTTTATTTTCCTTCCCAATAACATATATTTAGGCACTCTATTAACTCCTACCTCAAAATTGATAGGGTTGTGTGGTTCAACCTTTTTGAAAGGTTCTGGTAGTCGACTCCATAAATTTTTAAGCCCTGCAATTTCTCTGTACTGTGTGAAATTTGGAAATGTTTGGTATTCTCTGTAAACTTTTTCCCTTTCTTCAAACACTTTCTCTTTGATTTCTAGTTTTAGTGTTCCACAAGTTAATTAGAACCAATCTCTCAAAAGGTCATAAGGTTTATGGGATTCAACCCAGAGTGGTAATGGATCAAACTTTTCAAGATCTCTATAAGTATCCAACTTCCTATCATAATTTGTTTCATTGTGCATCCATGATATTGGAGATCTTAGGTGAACATCCCCTATATAAAGTAGATGATTCCACTCTATCTCATGTGGAATTATAAAATTATGCAAATAGAGCTCACACAACAAATTCTTTTTCCATGATGGCAAAGTCTGGTACACATTATAAAAATATTGAGCATTTTTAAATTCATAGTCAATGTCTCTCATTGTCATCATCAATTGAAATAATAGAAACTATTCCTTCAAATAAATAGCATACACCCTTGGGGGTGGTCTATAGGCTATTTCTTGATTGACTAGCTTTAAGGCTTTATTCATCTATTGTTTCTATTTGTCAAGTTGTTTCTTTAATGATTCAATTTCCTCATCTCTATCAAATATTGCCTTCTACATTTGGTCTCTGTCCTGCCTCCACAAGGATTTTTGAAAAATAAAATTATTGTATAGACCAAACAATATCAATTGAATTGTAGATGATAGAAATTCTTGAGCCTTAGATTTCATCTTTTGTTCTTTGGCAACTTGCTGGAAATATTGAGTGTACTAGGAGGATTTATAAGGTATAAGAGAAACATTGGAACATTTAGGGATTGGTAGCATGGTAGGTTGATCATTTATAGGGGCTTTTTCTAGAACAACAATAAGGTTTGATTTATATATTTCTTGATTCTCTTGTGGTGTCTCATTAATAGGTTTAGTTTCATCTGTTTCCACATTTTGAGGTTCTAATTGCATAGGAGAATCATCTGGGATATTTTCAACTAATGATTTTGTGTGAGACTTTGAAATTGGGGCTTTTCGATTTTCAATGGAAACAAGGGATGACCAACCATGCATGCAAGGAATTTTACACATAGGAATCTCTTTAGCTTCGACCATTTTATAGGTCCATTTTGGTTTAGGCGTGCCTGGAGTAGATGCTGCAAGAATGGATGTTGCAGGAACAAACCTTTTTCTTTTTGTTACTTTAACAGAGGGGTTTTGTGCTTCCTTTTCAAGTTTAGGGCTTTCTTCACTATCCTTACACTTGCCCTTATCTGTAAAAGAACTTAGTATAGCATCCTCTAAAATAGGTTGAACAGGCTTATCAAGAGAGGGTTCTTTTACTAGTTTAGTTGGATTTTGGCTTGACTCTGCAATTTGTTCCTCATAAGGAACAAGGTTGGCTTGTGGTTGTAAGGTCTTGAATTCAACAAATTATGCCCATGAAATAGGGAAGAATCCCTAAGAGATCTTTCAACTAGAAGTTTAATGAGGGCATGATAGGAAACAAAATTTGCCTTTCCTTTTTGAGTTTATTCAGCAATAATGCACATCATGTTATATAGGAAATTGGGGACATTAACTTGCATGTTATGTCTTATGCAACTAAGCAATTTAAAATGACGGGCATGCAAGTTTGAGAACCTTCCTTCATAGGTTAAATACCTGATAATATGGGTTGCCAATTCTGGATATGAAGCTGGAAGAGAAAGTCTTTTATACCCTTATTTTGTAATGTCCAGTCGAGGGTCACCTAGCTAAGTGAACTATGCCCATGAGGACCTGGCATCATGCTCATTTGGATAATGCTCCCCAACTGTTGGTAATCCTATGAATTCCACTATCCTATCCTTAGTAGCAATCACTCTTAGTCCCCATACCATGGCTTCCCCTTCATCAAATGTAGTCATAAATTACATTGCCACTTCTTCATTGTACTCGATTAATTGTAAGAAATAACCAAGCCATCCACAAGCATGAAATTGTCAAACTACAGATCAACATCCATGAGTAAAATATTATGAATGACTGACTCATACCTCTTTAACCATCTCCCCATCTAAAAATATTTGGCTTTGATTTACTCTACTTTTACCACTCTGATAAGTTTTCCACTTTTCACCTTTGCAAACTCCCTCTTCACCGAATTTCAAATTAATCTTTCTAAGCAATGTTGTTACCACTTCCTTTAACAGGACTCCATTGTGTTTGGCATGTAAAATAATGATGCATTAATTATGAAGGACATCAAGGTATAATATGCGAGTGTTCTCACAATAACTCTTAGTCCTTTCAATCATGCCAAAAATAGGTGACCTTTTCTCAAAATCTTGATGGAAAGGGTACGATAGGTACAAAAAGATTTTAAAAATTAATGAAAACATATTAGATTTCTGCCAAAGTACAACCTATAGCCAAAGTATAGCCTATAACCAAAGTACAACCTATAATGTGGACATGACTTAGGATAACGTGGAGATGACATTTGGAAATTAATACACTTTCTTGGCCCCCAACTAAAATTTGACAAGTGTCCACACTTTAAAAATTTTGGTATAGGAATGAGAAACTGGCTTAAGACTTATATGATACATAAAATGCAGTATTAGATATAAATATCGAAACCTATATACTAAAAATGAATAAAGAGTAAAGAAATTGTTATACCTAAAAATTTGAGAGTGTACATCTGCATGTAGATTGGTGAGGTGGCAAAGTCTGATGACTGTAGAAAAAGTGTTGACACTATAGTTTATTGAAAACAAGAAAAATAGAATGTGTAGGTGATGTGGAGTGTAAGTGGATGGTAGATAGAGAAATGGGATGGGTTGATATGAAGAAAGAGAAAAGTGAGTGAAAGAATGGCCCTCATATTAAATGAGGTTTTATTATGAGGGTTTCATGAAAGTTTATCATGGAATGGCTACATGAAGAAGATTTTCACCCTTTGCTGTAGGAACTATGTTCATAGGAGTTGGTAAACTGGTTGGTCAGAACTACTATAGGAAATCATCTTTGGTCTATGTTTTATGATAGAGGCACAACCTATTGTCATTTACAAGTAACTTGAATTGGACAGGATCAATTTTTGTCAGTTGCACTGCTCCATTGTCGAATACATATTAAATTTCATAAGGTCCTAACCATCGAGTCTATAACTTCCTTGGATTTTATTTGAAGCGAGGAGAGCCCAATCTCCTACTTTGAATTGTTTATTATGGATATGTGCATCATGCCATTTATTTTTCTATTGTTCAATAAGTTTTGTTCTTTCCAAAGCTATCTTTCTTATTTCATCTAGTGAGTTCAAGTGGAGAAGTCTCTCTTCTTGTGCTACAAGAAGACTAATTTTCAACTCTAAAGTAGTGCACAATGTTTTATGCTCAAATTCAATAGGCAACATGGTTGCTTTACCTTATACAAGCTCAAATGGAGTGAATCTAGTTGTTGTCTTCCATGTGGTCATGTATGCCTAAACAACTTCAGTTAATCTACTGGTGCAATCCTTATTGTGTATGTGCATTGTCTTAGTTAGAATGGCTTCAATTTCTCTATTACTTCTTGAGGGTGATAGGGACTAGATTTATGGTGCCTTATGTTGTATTCTTTCATAAACTCAATGATCAGGTTTGATGTGAATTGGGCTCCTTGATCTATAACAAGTTCTCTGGGGACTCCATAATGGGTGAATATTTCTTCATATAGGAATTTGGCTACTTTATCATCTCTTGCATTTTTCATTGCTCTAACTTCTGTTAGAGTAATTAGTTGTTCGCACTTATTAATTAGATCACTTTGATTTAATTAATTAAGTTTCCTATTACTCTTGTTCTTAAGCTTTCTTTTAGGTGCATATAATTAATATTTTATATTAATTATAATGCGCAAACCTAGTTAGGATTTCGTGATTACTTTTATAAAGGACTCACCTCTTTGTATTTTTTCATTAAGAAGTATTCATTCAATCAATCTGGGAATATTGTTACTCTCATCTTGTTGAGTTCTTTCGCTTTTCTTTTTCCTTCTTTTTTTGGTTTCTCTTCAGCAAGTTATTTGCATGCAGGTGATCTTGGCAATCTGTGAAGTTGAATTTCTGAACTTCTACATGGTATCAGAGCCTCCCTGCTGCTTCTCTGTTGAATGATTTTTGAAGCCGTGATTTAGAGTTAGAAACCCCAGCTTTTTTGAGGTTTTTTCTTCAATCGAGAGGAAGAGTGATTTTTCAGAGCACTTTGGGCCCAAGCGGACACTGAGTCCATTGGATCCGGAAGGCCATTTCAAGTCAAGATCCATATAAAATTTGTCTTTTTTGTCATCCGTAGCATCAAGCAAAAAAATTTTGCCCCCTAGGAGGTCGTACGAATGATATTTTGCATTTATTGCAAAAAAATTTCAAAAAAAAATAATTTAAAATTGCCCTTTGGGCTGCTTCGCCTAGTGGCCACTGGGCGGCCACCAGCGCTTAGCTCACTAGCCACCGCAGTCGGCTGAGCTGCTGCAGAGCAGCCCGGCTCGGATGCTACTGGCGGGCCACCTGCCAATCGCCCTTTCAGTGGCTCTGCTGGCATCTGCAGCCCCTACAACCATCGCCGCCAGTGACCGCTACCTCTCCTCGACCTCGCCACCTCCTCCACCTGTCTGCCTACGTGGATTCCTTTTTGCATAGTTAGCACCACCACGTGGACGGGTCGCAGGCCATCAAATTTTATGCAGTAATTTGCTGACATCAGCATGATGTCATCAAACCTTGCATGCACCTCTCCTAATTCTATTTTGGAGCTACTTGTGGTTTTTTGGCCATAAATTGAGCATATGCACGTATTTTTCTAATCTGAAAGAAGTACCGAAAAGCTAGTTCCAAGACGAAGATAGTGGTGTAGGAGTTTTTTGATTTTGATGCAGTTTTCCTTCCTATTTTTGTAGTTGAAGTCCAAAGTTCTATTTTTGACTCCGACGAGCATTTCTTGTGCATCCCATCTCCGTTTTTTGAAAACGTGATATTTTTGGAAAGCTGGTTTTGTCTAGTTTTCAGAAATGGTGTAATTTCTTCCAGATTCTACCCCATACTCTTTCTATCATGTTTTTGGCATTTTTTCTCTATGATGGATATCTTGGGTATTTCAGGTTCGGGGATCGTTTTCTCAGCATGGGATCTCTTCTTTTGGGTTGTACTTTGTTTTGTTACAGCTTGTTTTCAATTTTGATCATTATAGCTATCATTTTGAAGCACTTTTATGTATTGCACTGAGATAAAGTGCCACTTTTGCATTACGGGGATCATGAACATTGTTTTGCGACAGTTGTACATGCACTATTTTCATAAAGCACCATTGGGGGGATAGTTGTTTGCTATTTTAGGCTTCTCCCTTTGTCAAGTGAGTGTCCCTTCCACAACATTAGCCCATGCAGAGTCAGTGTGACCGTGTCTTTATGGGTGTTTTGTACCTCTTCCTTGCTCGTCGTTCTTGGTTCATCTGTAGGAGACTTTGGCCCACCTTCTCAGTTGCCTATCATTAACCCCCCGTCAGCATTAAGGGGGGCTTATGGTGTTGTTCTAATGCATCCATGGTTCGATGGTTTGATAGTGTGAACTATGTATTAAATGGTTGATCCTATGTACAAGGCGATTGCAGTGACTGGCTACCTATGCATTTCGGTGAGATGGATCATCTACCATATAGACATGCACGGTTCGTGCCTTCTTCTTCCATGGAGGTTTTTCAGATTAGTAGTTTGACAGATTTGCGGCTTCTTCATGCTTCAGTGATGCTTCTTCATGATCACTCCTTGTTCCTATTTTAGGGGACATTTCCCTAGTTGGAGGCTTCTTTTGTTCTTCACTAGGTTCTTACCTCTTTTTGGGGGAGGGTTTTTCCCACATGGTTTTCTCTCTTTCTCCATTTTATAGAGGTTTCTTTTTCTTGCATTGTACTTGGATACCTAATCAAGCCTTGTTGCCGAGACCCTTCTTTTCTTGCTTTCTTAGTTGTGCTAGGTTAGCTTACCTCCCGAGCTTCGCTTAAGGGGGGGTTTTAGAGTAATTAGTTGTTCACACTTAGTAATTAAACCACTTTGATTTAATTAATTAATTTTCCTATTACTCTTGTTCTTAAGCTTGCTTTTAGGTGCATATAATTAATATTTTATATTAATTATAATGTGAAAACCTAGTTAGGGTTTCGTGATTCCTTTTATAAAGGACTCACCTCTTTGTATTTTTTCATTTAAGAACTTCCACCCATTTGGTTACATAATCTACACATACTAAAATGTAGGATTTTCCACTTGATGGTGGATCAATGGGACCTATGAAGTCCATACCCCACTTGTCAAAAGGTGTTACTACAATTTGTGGATTAAGTGGCATTTCATTGGTTTTGGTTGGTTGGCTCATCCTTTGGCATTTGTCATAGTTGGTTGTATAAGTCACAGCATCCTTATGTAAGGTTGGCCATATATATCCAATTGTAAGTACTTTCAATGTTGTTCTTTTTCCTGCAAAGTGGCCTCCACATGGTTCATCATGACAAGCATGTAGTATATCATATATCTCATCTTCTCTGACACATCTCCTCATTACTTAATCTAGTCCAACATAGAAGAGATTGTTATCTATCCAGGAATAATGAAAACTTTTCTTTGCTAGCTTCCTCCTTTCTTTGTGAGAGAAATGTTGGGGCATTTTATTTGTATCAAGATAATTTTCTATGTCTACACACCACATTGTATGAGTTTCTTTATGGAACAAGTGCTCATTTGGAAAGGTATCTTCAATTGGAGTTGGATCTTCATCAGTAATGGTCAATCTAGACAAATAATCATCAACTATGTTGGATTTTCCTAGCTTATCAATAATGGTAATATCAAACTCCTATAACAATAAGAGCCATCTTGCCAATCTACTATTTATAGTTGGTTTATTCATTAAGTACCTTATAGCTAAGTGATCAATATGAACACAAATAGGATATCTAGTTACATAATGTCTGAATTTGTTCAATGCATAGACTACAACTAGAAGTTCTTTTTCAATTATTGTGTAATTTAGTTTAGGTCCATGAAGGTTTTTACTAATATAGTAGATGGCATTCTCAAGATTAGCGAGATTTTTTCCTAATACAGCTCCTACAGCATAATTTGATGCATTAGTATAGATATGAAATGGAATTGACCAATCAAGTCCCTTTAAAATTGGTGTCGTAGTGAGGAGTTTCGTAAGCTATAGGAAGGCTTCATTACATTTGGGTGTCTGAATGAATTCAACTTCCTTAGTCAATAGTGTATACAAAAGACTAGCTATTTTATTGAAATCTTTTATGAAATGCCTATAATATCTAGCATGACCTAAAAAAGATCTTACATCTTTTGGTTTTGTAGGTATGGGCAGTGTTAGAATTACCTCTATCTTAGTCGGATCCACTTGTATTCTTGCAGATGATATAAAATGACCAAGCACCACTCCTTCCTACATGAGCATGAAATATTTCTCACTATTGAGTGATAGATTATGTTCTTTCTATCTAACAAGAACCTTTTCAAGATTCATCAAAGCTTCTTCAAAGGTGACTCCAAATGTTGTGAATGATCCATGTATATTTCCATGCAATCATGTGATATATCAGCAAAAATGTTGATCATTACTCATTGAAATGTTGCATGGGCATTACACAAGCCAAATGGCAAGACAAAATATGCAAAAGTACCCCATGGGAGTGTAAATGTGGTTTTATCTTGATCTTCAAGAGCTATACTTATCTGATTGTAACCACTATAACCATCTAGAAAAGAAAAGTATTTCTTACCAACCAGAGTGTCCAGAACTTGATCAATGAATCGTAAAGGAAAGTGATCCTTTTTTATTGCTTTATTCAATTCTCTATAATCTAAACAAATCTACCATTTTCCTCCCTTTTTAGGTATTATGACTAGAGGTGAAACCTGTCTACTATTAGATATAGGATATATAAAACTAGCATCAAGCAATTTTTGCAATTTAGTTTTAACTATTTCTTTGAGGATTGGATTAATCCTTCTCTAGGGTTGACAAAGTGGTAGGCACCCTTCATTGATGTATATTCTATGACTGCATAATGTAGGACTCAACCCTTTCATATCCCCATAGTCCCATGCAAAAGCCTTTTCATGTTTTTGAAGAAGCTCTATTAACTATTTCATTTGTGTAGAAGACAATTTGATATTGACATGGAGATTATGACCTTTTGACAACTTAATAGTAGTTGTAAGATCAACTATAGCAGCTTTAGAGATTGGACTTGTATCTAGTTCACATGGTAAGAGCTAATGAATAATGTATGGCTCCTTGAGAAAAAAACAACTCTCATTACACTGCTCATATGTAGTTAATTCTAACATAGAGCTATCAAATACATCTTTTTCTACCACACAAGTATTATTAAGAATACTCTGAATTACTAAATCTTCTTCCTATAGCTTTAGAAAAGACTGTCTATGTAACATCATAAGCTATGTTATAGAGTTTAACTCTTGTTCTCCATCCCCTAAATTTGGTCATGCAGATGTACTTAAATCTAGTTGTGGTTGTGTTGGAGGATATAGATCAAATTTCTTTATTTCTTGTCCATTGGATATGGTCATAATCCTTGACCTACAACTTATATTTGCATTAATTGTAGCTAACCATGGTTGTCCTAAAATGATAGGGTAACTAGATAAATTGACTTTTGGAGATAGGATCATGAAATCTATAGGGTGCTCTAGAGAGTCTTGGGTTACTACTATGTCTTCTATCATCCCATTAGGAGTGATAGTAGAACTATCTGCAAGTTTTAGAATTGTTGGTGTAGTTCTTAACCCTTCCATATTCAACTTTCTCATAGTATCCTTAGTCATGATATTTATAGTAGCACCAAGATCAATTAAAGCATTTTTAATAGACTGGCCATTTATAATCACATTCACAACTAGACTTCCTAGATCAGAATATTTAGGAATGATCAATTTTCCTAACATGATGTCAACTGATTGTCCTATGACATGGACTATAGTTGGATCCTTTTTTTTCCTCCCAAGATTTTTGAGAAAAGATTCTCTAATGGCTTTTCCATAAATAGGAACACCTTTAATATCTTGGAATAAGGGTATTTGAACATGCATGTTCTTTAACTCATCAATGATGTCAAAGGATTGTTCCTCTATTAGTGTAGGTTTACTTTGTATGAGCTTTTCTAAAAAAGGAGGTTCAATTGATATTTGAGTTTGAGCTGAGCTAGTTTCATTGGTTGGGTCAACCACTTGCAGCTTAGAAGTTACAAGTTCTGATGCTATAGGAGTACCTAGTATTTTAGTTATGAGAGGTAGTTTAGGCACTAGTAGGATTGTACTAGATCTCAAATGTATATATGCAACATTTAGAGTATAAGCAGGATATTGTTGAGCATTGAAAAAATACATTGGTTGTTGTGGTTGCTAGCTATTTGGATTTGGTTGAGGTTGTGTAAGCAAATGGATCTACTTTTGAGGTCCAAGACTTGAACGTGGAGGCATTAGTGTAGGTTGTTGAACTGAAAGTGGTAGTTGTGGTAATTGTGGATTACCAGTATTTTGGTTAGGCCATTGCTGAGGTCCTCTCCATTGGTTTGTAGACTGCTAATTCCCTTGGGGTTTTTGGAATTGGTTCAACTAATTTGGTCATTGATTGTTTTTCTGGTTTGGCCAAGAAGATTGGGAATTCTGAGACCATTAAGGTTGTTGTGGATTATTTTGCCAAGCATTATTCCAATTAGGTTAACTATATTGTGGAGGACCTTAGGTACTATGATTTTTCCATTGATTTCCATATAGATTTGAATTTTTTAAAGGGTCTTGAGGCAACCTTGACGTTGGGCCCATGGATGGCATTGAGCAACAAAGAATACTTGCTCATCCTCCCCATCTATCTTGATGTACTTAGTTGGAAGATGTTGGTTTTGCATGCTAGTGACCAATTTATACTGGCAATCTTTCTTCTACTTTTAGCAGTGTGGACAGTACTCCACTAATTGTACCTTATCTTCAGCATGCTTCCTCTTTGTAGTCATTGTGTCAAGATGTGTAGTGACATCATTTATGATGTCCTACTTGAAATCTAAGAGTAGATTAGATATCTCAAGCTTTGAAATACCTTGACTGATTCCTTTAATAGCTATAGTCCAATGTCCTCTTCCTTTCTTAATTGTTGACCTTGAGTAATTAAGATAGATTTTCTTAAGGTCATCCCAAGAAGATTGATATACATCACCACTAGTCATTAGGTCTAGTGCCTCTAGACAATTTTTGAATCCTCTAGCAGTACATGCTAAGGGTTCTTCTATAGTGTATACAAGAAACATGAAACATAGTCTTCCAATGTTTCATCCTCATCTTGTGATATTCTAAAAATATCATCTCCCCTTAAATCATTTTCTTTGCAATACTCTTTGTATTTTTCTAGAAAGAGAGTTTGCATTTCATCCCAAGTACCTGTTGTGTTAGCTCCTAATCCCATGAACCATCATAGAGCCAATTCTTTCACTGTTTCTAGAAACAACTTGATCTTATGGGCATCAATGTTGTAGTCAAAGTTATGACAAAGTATGTCAAATTCAAATAAGAAAGTATCAAGGTCTTCAGTTTCAAGGTCATAGAACTTTGGAAGAGTAGCTATAGGTATATTTTTGAGATTAGCTTTAGTTATGAGGCTTAGAAGAGGAAATGGAAAAGTAGTTTGTGTCGTTACTGGAAGTATTGGATTATGGGGTGGCTACTGAAAATGAACATTCGGTACTAGATTGTTAACAATTGGTGGATTTGGAATAGTACTATCACGGAAAATGGCCAAAAGTTTAGCAAAAGGTTGAAGACCACTTATATTTAGGGGTTCTACTCTTGAGGACAATTTTGTACGAAAAATAGGGTTTACATCCAAAAAAGGCAACTTAGCTTCTTCTTTAATTTCTTTGTTAAGATTAATAGGCTCCTATGGAAGAAATCTCCCATATTCATCTCATTGTCACCCTCTTCAATGCATGCAATTGAATTGGTGACTTGTTAATCAAGCAATAGTTTTGTGGTTTTCAACTAGCAAGCTAATCTAAAAATAAAGGACTCATAAAGGTTCCTAGTTTGATACCATCCATGTCAATGGCGCCAAAAATGCATTGTTTCATAATAGATCAAGATAAGCACACCATTATTCCTTTCTCAAGGGTACTATGTCCATTTTTGAGAACTATCAATTCCATCATGAAAAATACACTTGAATTGTCAAATCCAAGGATGTAGGACTTGAAATGGGTCAGCACGATATATGCACTAAGTTCCTTAAAGAGTCTTAACACCTATGTTGTAAGAGAGTAAAATGCATGAAATGAATCCATACTACTGATACAGAACACTAAACACACTTAGACTAACAATAGATAACTATAAAAACTTCAGAAAAGGAGTTCTAAACTGGTTAACAATTCAAACATCCACTATGATCATTTTCCACAAGTGTTGTAGGAACTTTCATAGTAACTATGTTGCAAGACCAATATAGTAAATCTAGCTTATAGTAGGAAATTGCAAGAAATGAATCTACTCTACCTAAATCTAGTCCACCTCCCAAGTGGGCCCCCTTGGTTGGCTTCAACTAACTAAGAACACAATAGGTATTCCAAAATCACTCCCTCATTATAATTCTTCTTTGATTACATGACTGGATAACTCACAAAGAATAGGAAAGAGCAACTTCCAAATCTCAAACTAGTAATATTTCATTAAGTTTTCATCTCCTCCCCTCAAGACAACCCCTTCTTCCTTATATATAGAGGTTTGGATAATTATTACAAACATAGCATAAAAATTATGAACAATCATCACCAGAAAAGAAGGCGAAATGTCAATCATGACATAAAACATTGATTAAGTAACAGAATAATAGCTTGCAGGAAATATAATAAGTCAAGTCTTCCTAGTTTTTCTAAACAATTATGCTCCTTGCAAACATGGCTTATCATCCAAAACTGATCTTCACTTGTTTTTCCATGAACAGTCTTCATTACTTCCTCCTTTAATATGATGATCACCACTCTTCATGCCACTTCCCTAAAAATTAGAAACATTCGAAACATATGCACAACAACATTTCTACTTTTATTCAAACATTAGAACATAGCTTAAAATATTTATATGAAATACTGCACATTATGTATAATATTAAGCAAAGTATGTTATATCCACTATCTATAAGTTTAATAGGTTCTAGCCGTGCCTAGCATAAGTTTACAAGATATTTAAAACAAATATGTTGGGAATGTTTTTCACAAGGCTCAAAGAGTAAGTTCAAACTATATAAAAACTATATCAAATTTAAGACATTAGTATGCCTCATCACCATCCATGAGGTGCACATACCAAAAAAAACACTTCATTACTATAAGGGATAATAATATCCATTCATTAGTTACACAATACACACACACACACACACACACACACACACACACACACAAACACAAAATTGTTAGTTCATGGAAATATATTTTTCAAGTTGTTAGTAGGGAAAATATTTCAAGATGGATTTGAATTTGCATAATATAATTTTATAGACCATCAACTGTCCTTCCTCTCTCTTCTATCTAGCTCTCTCATAGATCACCTAGGAAAAAAAAATTCCTATCCTTTGTTATCCATGATTCTCTTGATCTCTTCTCCATGGTTTCACAAAATAACATAATTCTCTATTTGATTGGATAATGGAGTCTTATCTTATCCTTTATGTACATGTTCTCACTCTTTTTAGGTGACCATTTGTGCTCTACTAATAGTATTTTCTTAAAGATTTTATGACTCGATGTTAGAAATTTCTTAGTTCATTTTAGAGTATCAAAGATTATTTTAGTGGTGAGTCTTCGCCATTTGGAAATCTCGTCTCATCAGTCAATTGTCATTTTTTCAATAGAGTATGTAACATTGGTCAATTGCATCATCATATATTTAGAAGATTTGGGTCCAATGCTAGTGCTACTCACCCATTAGTATTCACATGATTGGTCAAAAATCTTGATCCTGTCACCACTATACTATACATTTTGGATACAGTTATTTTAAAAAAAATTCCATCCTTTGCATGTTGTTTTCTTATTGGACAATGTTCTTTTGCCATTAGAATAACCAATTAATTTTCCCTTAGGTTGGGCATCACCTACCATTTTCTTGATGTGTGTCAACAACAAACCCTATTTAGCCAACTATTTTATATTTTGGGCTTACATAGGAAGGTACATTTCACCTACATTTGAAATTCCCTCTTGTTAATCACATGTGATTTTCCAACCTAATTTGGTAGTATATATACATTCATAAGATACTATTATTCTACACAATTCTCTATTTTCTAGTCTAGAGACTTGAGACTAGCATTTCTTATTGCTGCCAAAGTTTTAGAGTATTGAGTGAATTTCCCATTGACTCATGGATCATGGCTTTCATAAGAGGTAAGTGATTTTAAATTTATTTTTTATGTGCTACTATTTATTTTTAATTGTCCACTAGACATCTCACATGCTCACATAGGTTTGCAAATTTTAATGGGTAGTACCATAGACTATAGTACCCTAGTACCCTTTTTATGTGAATGAATCATATTATTATTATTATATGTAGTCTAAGTAATCTATTTTCATAGCCTTTGACTCATCACTCTTTGAGTCTTTTATTCAACAAGTTGATTTGTTTTTTTTGCAATCTTTATTGGCTTGCAATGTCAAACAAGAGAGGTTTTGGTAGGATCCCTAAAAGCCAAGAGAGGCCACCAAAATGCAGAACCTTATCTACATATTTTGGTGGTGGAAATGTTGGAAACCTATAAGATTCACAACTTACATCTCCAATGCACATTGAAAAGGGATATTCATCACAAGTTGGAGATCATTTTGAAGAAGTTCAAGTTGGTGAACCTGATATCTCAGTCAAGGACAAACTTGAACATGATTTGGAGGCACTTCCCCTGGGTAGGGAATCACAAAATAATATTATAGACTTGGATTTGGGTAAGAAAACCAAAAGTGATTCTATAAATAATTTTCATGCACAAAAGGGGAAAATAAAATTGGAATAAAAAAAAGATCGATCTCATTGGGATCTATCTAAAAGGAATTTTCAAATAGAATGGGTGGAAAAGTTTTGGTTCATTGAACAAGTGCCCAATCTGATTGATGGTGAGCCTCCTATAGAATGCAAATGTAATATTTGCACCAAGATAACAAAGAAGGAGAAGAAGTTGCAGCTTAAACTTGATACCGTAGAAAATTATGTCGGTAAAGTTTATAAATAGAGGTTGCAACTTACACTTGCAAATTCCCTTTCAGATCAAACAATTTTTTAGTTTACCACTAAAGATTAGCCAAGACCATTATTATTCATTTTCCTACCAAAAAAGTAATTTGCCTCTAACATTACGATCTCAGTTTTGGAAAGGAAAAAATAGTCATCATATATTTATCTGTCAGCAAGAAAAAAAAATTAATTTGCCACATTTAAAATGATTTTTGTTAGGAAAAGACAAAAATCACCAATATATAATATTTTATTTCCCTACATGGAACAAAAATGACTCCTCAGCATTAAAATTTTCCCACCCATAAATGTTGGATTCGCCAACATTTTAGGCATTTTTTTCAGGTGGGATTTCTTAAATTTAAACCTATAGAGTATCCTATTATAATGTGCACTTCAAGATGTTAAAACTAATTTACCATCCTTATTTTCAATGTAAAACACATTCATGTAAGGGGTGACAAATACAAGATTATTTCTAGGGTGCCCCATTTTACTCTCTTAAAGTATCATCACAATTGCCTTTAGAGGAAGTGAGAAAGTAGGAATGCAATGTTCATGTTAAATAATTTGAGATGAGATTGATTAAATATGAATCATTAGATTAATTATTAACCCTAAATATGGTTATTTTCTAATTCACATGGGTGAATATTCATGGCAGTAGGGTTTTACAATGTATTTAGATAGTTCTTTCAATGTTAGTTATTTTGTATACTTTGTATGGTTATTTGGTGTTCTTACTTGTGAGATCACATGATCATTATTGTACACAATTCTATATAACTATTCAATTATTATATTGTATCTAAGAGTAAGGGACCTAAGCTTCGATGAGTAGATATAAGATGATTGAGCAAATTAAACTTCATGATGTTTACCTTATACATAAGTATTTATTTTTTTTAACCATTAAAATATAAAAGAATTTCAAAATGGATATGTATTGACATTTGAAACTACTCATTAAGTTTTTTAATGGTATTCTCCATTAAAGAATCAACAAAAAAACTATTATAATATAATAAGAATTATATGTAACAAGATTTTTTTATAATTACAAATTATAACTAATTAAGATCTTAATTAAAATTTGATTATTAAAAGTAATGAAATTATCTTAATATGTGAATCTCAAGGGAATAAGTTGTTAGAAAATCTCCTCTAAACCATATAAAATTACCTTAGTCGCAATAAATTATTTAAAATAAAATTACTTTTTTTTTAATAAATAAAATAAGATATTAATTACTTGAAATGTTTTTAAACATCAACTTGCAATGCAAAGATAAAACATGATATTCAAAGTAGAATACTTGATAAATATATATATGATTGTGGACTCTAAATTCATTGTGATGGTGTAGAAAGAGCTTGTACAAGCATAAATATAAAAAGATAATAATTATTTATTTTAATTATTATTACATCTTAATATTGAAGAACTTGTACATTTGAGTATTAAAAGATGAAATAATTTATTTTAGATCTTATTAAATCTTAACTTAAACTTCTAAATCTCACCTAATATAGTTTTTCTAAGTTCAATTGCAAAAGAAAACAATATATCAGGGGAAGGAAGTGTCTTATTCACACTCTCCCTTTCCAAAAATATTTGCTTCCATGCCCAAATATTTGGGAATTTCTCCTACAAATCAATCTTAAACCTTCCTAAACTCTTTGTTGCATTAAACCACAATGTAAAAGGAAAGAATGTTATATCTGCTAATCCAAAATTGTCTCCATCAAAGTAATTTTTTCCCTTTCAACCCTTCTTCTAATATTGTTAAATTATGTATGATGTTGCTCTTGGCTCTTTCTTGTGCTTCTTCTTTGGTTTTCATTACTTTTTCACCAAGGGAACATACCTAAAATAAAATCATTATGACAACATCAAATTAAGAATGAACATAATAAAACCTACATATTGGTATTAGTACGAACATAACATATTTATATTGTACACTAAACTTGAGTTGATGTTGTTTTGAGATTTGGTTATAAACATGCAATTTATTGGCTTATTCACTAAAATAAACATGGGAGAATGAAGTGGATGTTGACATTGTAGTCAAGTTTGTTATTAGTGACACACACTTATTCAAATAGTAAGTATCTACTAAGCTTATTGTATAGTTAGCAATATTAACCAAGTAATTCATACTATACTGAGTTATATAGTTGCTACTAAGTTCAAGCTACAGTATTTAGTTTGTGCTAATTAGTTTCTACTAGGTTAGTGATTATCAGTGTAAACTGAGCTTCTTAGTGTTTACCGAGTTTCTCAGTGCAAACTGAGTTGTGTAGTGCTTATCGAGTTCACAATTATAGTGATATGAATCTAGTGTTGACCAATCCACATAGTATTAACCAAGTGATTCAGTTTATACCAATCTCGTTGTGATAGCATTGACCAAGCTATGCAGTGTGAATCCAGTGATTCAGTTTATTTGTCGAGTTTCACAATATTCACCAAGTCACTAGTGTAGACCCAGTTCAAACTACTTGGAAGTGATCAGTATGGACTGATCTTCTACATCTATTGAAAGCATGATGATGTCAAGCATTGATAGTGGATGCTGAGTATTAGAACCTCACCAAGTTAGTCTTCAGAACCCGAGTTCTTGTAGTTGGGCCAACTTTGTGTATTTTGTGTATACTTATATTGTGGCTGACTTTGTTGAATTGTAATTTGGATTGGTATATATGTAATGTATTGTATCACATCCAAAATAAGTATTGAACATAATGTAACAATCAGAGAAGAGAAAAAGTGCAAAGTTAAAAGGTTACAATAGTATAAGGAGCAAGAAAGATTTATCTATCATAGCAAGGTGATCATTACACTCAAATAAATCTCACTCAACAAACCAAGTTGCAGATCAGAGATCAGCTATTGTTTCATCCTAATAGGTGGATCAGTTAAATCTTTTCACAAGGTAAACTTAATAGTCTTTTGTAAATCTCTTTACTAAGTGCATACTTCATTGTATGTCTGTAAATCCTTTTGCAAGGTGAACCTAGCAGTCCTTATTGCTCCTAACTGGGAAGACCATCAAAAGTGATCATTGTAAGCCTTAAAAGGCCAACTTTATACTGCAGTACTAAAGCTTGTGGGTATCATCCCCACCCTAGTTTTACTTTCTATTTGGAAGGTATCTAGGTCACCATATTGTGTGTCAAACTGTTATGAATGTTTTAATGGTTTTAGTTTTTCATGCATGCAATTAGATTAGAATACACATGAAGGATTAATTGGTAAATAAAGGATTAATTTTTATTGGTTACTAATTCACCCCTCCCCTCTCAGTAACTTAGCCTATCATATATATTTCCAATAGTGGAGATAACTCAATAATCTAATGTGAGTTTTTAAGTGTTAAGTGGGAAAAAATGGTACATTTAATGGTAAAGTTCACTTGATTTGAATCATTTAAATGTGTGAAAAGTTGTTACTACTCACAAATTCTTCCTCAAATTATTGGGAAAATTCTACCCACTCTTGATGTGGGTTGTATGTTTTGTGTAATAGGGTTGTTCATTGACATAGACTTGTTGTATGTGGTATCTTGGTGACCTTTGGAATGTTTTGAGTGGTATATTTTTGGTCTATGTCTCTCTACCTTTTAAGCTTGTTGTAAAGGGGCCAATACCCTAATTTGTTGCATAATCAATCAAAAACATGTACAATATAGCGAGAAAAGCATTCTTACATACTATGATTTTTCAATGATATTGTAGTATAATAAAAAGATGCACTAAAGGATCATAGTTCAATTATTTGCGCAATATTAGTGAGGCTATTGGCATGTTACTTGATTACATGATCCATCAAGATTCAATCCCCTAGAATTTGAGAAAGAAAAAATAATATGATAATCTTTGTTAGAATTAAAGATAGTGTAACTGAGAGGGGGGGTGAATCAGTTACTCCCAAAATTTAATTCACAAATCCCTTAGATGTCTTGAAGATCTAGTTACTACTTGTACTTGGTAAATAATTGTTGTAACTCAATAAATTAAACTATTACTTTCTTTTCAAGCATTCATGCATGTAACTGAAAATAAACTGACCACAAGAGACACTAGATCTAACTTGGAAACCCAATATGGGAAAAACCACCAAGTAACTAGTTACCAATTTTTCACTCTTATGAAGTGAGCCCTATTAGGAGCCAACCTTGTTAAAGGTTATAATACACACTATTAGGTGTGACTCTGTTAGAGGATTTAATCACCCTGCTAGGAGTGGCCTTGCTAGAGGTCTTTTGAACAATTCAACTAAACTGTAACCTTGTTAGAGGATTTACAAAATGGCTGTTAAACCAACTCTATAAAGAGATTTGAAATCAATGCTACAATGGTTAGAAAGAAACAATGAATTGACCTAAACAAGATGCAACTAAATTTTTTGGATACAGGTCTCTGTTCAGCATCATTAGATCCTCCTTGATCAAATATGGCTCTGCTACTTCTCAATGATCTCTAATCATCCTTCGAATCTAATATCACAATAATTAGTCTTCATATCACATTAACTTCTCATTTTTGTATACTACAATTAAAATTCACAACTTGACTTCTTACTTATACCATTTAGATTGTCAAGTTGGCCTATTTACATGTTTCATTTACCAATAAACCATTCATCAGTCGGCTACAGATATTATTCTTAAACAAATAAATGTTCTATACTGGTCGACCTTGCTCTATAAATACTGCTTCTAGGAATTTCTTGAGTTAACCATCTTGACTCGATTAACATTGCAATATCCTTAAAATTCTTTGTCTGCCAAGTGTACTCAATAAGAACTACTTTTACCAAATTACCTTTGATGACTGAGTGAACTCAGTAAGAACGAAATTTTTATCATATTTCCTTTGATTACCGAGTGATCTTGGTAAGAACTACTTTCTTCATGTTTTCTTCGATTATTGAGTGAGCTTGGTAAGAGCTAAATTTCTTTGATTACCTTGAAGGCTCGGTAACCAGCTATCTACTCGGTAGACACTACAAGCTATCTTTACTAACCTTTTGGGCTTGGTAGACACTCTCTATTTCCTTGCTAACCTTCTGAGCTCAGTAGACACTATCCTTTTCTTTTTTGACTTTTTGAGTTCGGTAGGCACTATCTAATGACTGATATGACATTTGTGTGACATCAAAGACAACACACAATTGAACAATTGTAACCAACAATCTCCCTCTTTGGCATTGATGGCAACACAACATGTCATTTCAGAATGAAATTTGAAAACAAGTCTTTTAATGACAAAACTCCCTCTTAAACAAACTCTTATTATTTGCAAATTTCAGAAAGATATGACAATATATATTCTCCCTCTTTGATAACACATGCCAAAGATAACTCAAAACAACTGAATAGCATTGTACCTGATGTATTAATTTATATGCAATGTCTTCATTGGTTTGCTACATCAACTGATAGATCTTCAATTCTATTTCTATTGATGCATCACAAAGATGTATTTTAGTGAGCTTCAGATAAGGGAATGACTCCTAACTTACCTCTTAGATACAAGAATGCATCTTTAGGTTAAGGCTTTGTGAATATGTCAGTAATTTGTTCCTTTATATGCACATATTCCAATCTTATTTCCTTTTCTTGACCAATTCTCTAACAAAGTGACACTTTATGGAAATGTGCTTGCTTTTTGAATGCATCAATGGATTTTTGGAGATGTTAATTGTACTTGTATTATCACAAAACATAACAACTGGTTCTATAATTTCTTACTTCATACCTTTCAATAATTGTTTAAACCACACAATGTTTGAGCAATTTACTGCTACTGCAACATATTCAGCTTCTGCTATGGATTGAGATGTACAATTCTGCTTTTTGCTTGTCCAAGAAACCAACCTTTTTTCAAGAAAGAAAGCTCCTCCACTTGTGCTCTTTCTATCATCAATATTTCCTGCCCAATCTACATCAGTGAACACATTTAAATCCAATTTTCCTCCAAGTTTATACCATAATCCATATACTTCAATTCCTTTCAAGTATCTCATGATCCTTTTGAATGCCATCATGTGATTTTCTTTTGGTTTTCCTGAGAATCCTTCTACAATTCTTATTGCAAGGGCAATGTCTGGTCTTATGTGCACTACATATTGCAACTTTCCAATCATAGATCTATACAATGTTTGATCTACTTCCTTTGATTCATCATCCTTGGTAAGTTTTAATCTGGTACACATGGGAGTCCCAATTGGTTTACAGTCTTCCATACCAAAAAAATTCAGTATCTCCTTGATGTATTTAGATTGAGTGATGTAGATGCCATTCTTACTTTTCTGAATTTGAAGACCAACAAAGAACTTTATCTCACCAAACATTGACATTTCAAATTCCTTGTTCATTTGTTCTAAAATTCTTTGCAAAGATCATCATTGCCTGTGAACAAAGTATCATCTACAAATATTTATGTCAAAACAATTTTATTATCTGGTCCTTCCTTTATGTACAAACTAATATTGTCATTAGTTCTTTGAAAACCAATCTGAATAAGATAGTTATGCAATCTTTCATACCATGCTCTAGGGGCTTGCTTTAGACCATATAATGCTTTATGCAAATTGAAGACCATGTCCTTCTTGTTTGGATCAACAAAACCTTCAAGATGCTCAATGTAATCCTCTTCATCCAATATGCCATTAAGAAATGCTGACTTAACATCCATCTGATAAAATTTGTATCTTTTGAATGCACCATATGCAAGTAAGCTTCTAACACCTTCCAATCTTGCAACAGGAGAAAAAGTTTCTCCGTAGTCTACACCTTCTTCTTGTGAATATCCTTTGCATACTAGTCTAGCTTTGTTCCTTGATACCTTACCATCTTCATTTAGTCTATTTCTAAATACCCACTTTGTTCCAATCACATTCTTGTCTTTGGGTCTAGGTACAAGAGTCCATGTTTTATTTTTCTCTATCTGTTCTATCTCTTCATTCATAGCTTCAATCCAACTTTCATTGTCTAGTGCATCTTTGACATTTCTGGGTTCAAAATCAGCAAGTAAACAAGTTCCTTTCAACTTACTTCTTGTCATTGTTCCTTCTGATTTATCACCAATGATCTGATCTGGTGCATGATGCTTTCTGACATATTTAGCTAACACAGGCTCCTTTCCTTTTGAATGAATTGCATTCTTGTCCTTCTGTCTCTCAACTTTTGGTTCTGATTCAAGTTGCTCGGGCTTGGTAGATGCTAACTTGGTAGCTTTTGTTTGCAACTCGAGTTCTTGCAGCTTGGTAGATGCTGACTCAGTTTGAACTTCTTGTGACTCGGTTAATGAAGACTCTAGAGTTGAGGATTCCTGATTGATAGGTATACTTGGTATTGTGTCAGGTTTAATGTAAACAAATCTTCTATAGTCTTTAGGTTCCTTTTTACTTTCTTCTTCTGTTCTTTCTGCAACCTCATCAACTTTCACATGTGCACTTTCTATAACTTTGTGAGTAGATAAATTCAAACATCTATATGCTTTGCTTTTGCAAGAGTATCCCAAAAATATTCCTTCATCACTTTTTACATCAAATTTACCTTTCCTAGATTCTTTCAAAATGTAACATTTGCTTCCAAATACCTTTAGATAACTTACATTGGGTTTGTAGCAATACCACAATTTATAGGGTGTTTTGAATGAGTCCTTCTTCAGCTATACTCAGTTCAATGTATGAACTACAGTGTTGAAGGATTCCTTCTAGTATTTGATAGTAATGTCTTTCTCAATCATTAGAGTTCTTGCACAATCCATGATAGATATGTTTCTTCTTTCTGCTATTCCATTTTGTTCAGGAGTTCTAGGTGTTGAAACCTATCTTTTGATTCATCTTGCAATACAAAAGTTATTGAACTCATGTGAAATGAATTCACCACCTTTGTTAGACTTTAGGCATTTCAATCTTTTGCTAGTTTCCTTTTCTACTCTGGCCAAATGCCATTTGAACTTTTCAAATGCTTCTGATTTCTCTCTAAGGTACATGACAGTTATCATTCTTGAATAATCATCAACAAATAGAATGAAGAATTTTTCACCAGTATAACTTTCAATGCCAATAGGTCCACACAAATCAGTATGCACAATTTCTAGAACTTCTTCAGTCTGATAGTTCTTGCTTTTAAAACTAGTCTTTTCCATTTTACCAATTTGACAATTCTTGCATAGACCAACCTCACGTTTCTTTATGTCAAGAATACCTCTTACTTTTCTAAATTTACTAATCTTTATTAAGTTGTCAAAGTTTACATGACACAACCTCCTATGCCATAACCAACTTTCTTCAATTTGAGCAATGAAACATGAACATTCACCAAGTTCAAGATAAAATAAGTTACCTTTTGTTTGAGTGCCAAATCCAATTAGCTTTCCTTTGCCATCTAGTAATCTTGTTTTTCCATGCATGAATTCTACCTTGAATCCATTATTGAGTAGTTGTGCCACACTAAACAAATTATGCTTTAGTCCTTCTACCCAATATGCATTATCACACACAAGTTCCTTGGTTAGAGAGATTCTTCCTTTTCCTCTTATACAACAAGGTTCACTTTTACCAAATCTTACACTGCCACCATCATAGTCTTCAAAATATTCAAACTTAGTTTTATCACCAGTCATGTGATGAGAACAACCACTATCTATGATCCATGTATCATTTTTTCTCATATGAGAAATTAGTGTCATTTCCTCATCATTATCAAATTCATCTTTTATAGCAATGTAGACAATTTCATCTTCTTCTTCATCATCAAAATCATTGAAATCTTTTGCTATAAAACATGTTTTCTTACCTTTATCCTTGAAAGATTTGAAGTCTTTCTTGCCATTGTACTTGTGACCTTTCTTTTCATCTTTGTTCTCCTTATTTGGGCACCTAGCAACAATATGTCCAATTTCTTCATAAGAGAAACAAATTAGAGTAACTTTACCTTTGTATTTTCCTTTGCCTCTTGAATATTTTCTTGCTAGTAGAGCTTCAACCACTTCAAGATCACTGTCTAAACTTTGTTCTGATTCTTCATCAGTTTCTGATTGTGGTTCCTTCATCTTTTCCCCTTTTTCTTTGAGTGAAAGCTTGGCTTCAAATGCTGACTTCAACATTCTTGGTAGCTGGAACATAGTTGTCATAGTTGTCTAGTTCAAATGCAGTCAATCTTGCAACTATGACCTCTAAATTTATTTTATGATTTCCTTCACATCTCCTTTCTTGAATTGCAAAAACTCTAATTGCATAAATGGGAAGTAGAGTTCTAAGAACTTACTTATAACTATCTCCTCACTAATATCTCCTCCAAATGCTTTGATTTCTCTAACACATGCTTTAACTCTTTCAACATACTTTGTAATTTTTTCATCCTCTCTCATCCTCATTTGGTCAAATTGTCCTCTCAAACTTTTTTCTTTGTCTCTTCTCACAATATCATCTCCTCCATAGATTTCTTTCAACTTGTTCCACATTTCAAAGGTAGTTTTGCAATCCTTGATGTCATCAAATTCTTCATAACTCAGAGCAGATGCTATATCTATCATCATGTTGCTGTGAGTTTTCTTTTCAGCAATATCATTGACAGATAATATACCAATAGGTTTTGCATATTTTTCATCAAGGTACTTTAGTCTTGTATCTCCAATAGAAGCTAGATGAAGTCTCATCAATCCTTGCAATGCTGAGAAGTTGTCCTTATTAAGTCTTGAAATTTCTCTTTTGTAAGACATCCTGATCTTTAGCTTAGATCCTTGAAATATTTTCCTGTAAGCACCAAAAGCTCTAATACCAGTTGTTGGAATTAAAGATAGTGTAACTGAGAAGAGGAGTGAATCAGTTACTCCCAAAATTTAATTCACAAATCCCTTAGATGTCTTGAAGATCTAGTTACTGCTTGTACTTGGAAAATAATTACTATAACTCAATAAATTAAACTATTACTTTCTTTTCAAGAATTCATGCATGTAACTGAAAATAAAGTGAACACAAGAGACACTAGATTTAACACGAAAATTCAATATGAGAAAAACCACCAAGTAACTAGTTACCAATTTTTCACTCTTCTGAAGTGAGCCCTATTAGGAGCCAACCCTGTTAAAGGTTATAATACACACTGTTAGGTGTGACCTTGTTAGAGGATTTAATCACCCTGCTAGGAGTGGCCTTGCTAGAGGTCTTTTGAATAATTCAACTGAACTGTCACCTTGTTAGAGGATTTACAAAATGGTTGTTAAACCAACTCTATTAAGAGATTTGAAATCACTGCTACAATGGTTAGAAAGCAACAATGAATTGACCTAAACAAGATGCAACTGAATTTGTTGGATACATGTCTCTGTTCAGCATCATTAGATCCTCCTTGATCAAATATGGCTCTGTTGCTTCTCAATGATCTCTAATCATCCTTCAAATTTGCTTCCACAATAATCAGTCTTCATAGCACATTAACTTCTCATTTTTGTATACTACAATTAAAATTCCCAACTTGACTTCTTACTTATACCATTCAAATTATCAAGTCGGTCTATTTACATGTTTCATTTACCAATAAATCATTCATCAGTCGGCTATAGATATTATTCTTAAACAAATAAATGTTCTATATTGGCTGACCCTACTCGGTAAATACTGCTTCCAAGAATTTCCTGAGTTAACCATCTTGACTCAGTTAACATTGCAATATCCTTAAAATCCTTTGTCTGCCGAGTTTACTCGGTAAGAACTACTTTTACCAAATTACCTTTGATAACCGAGTGAACTCGGTAAGAACTAAATTTCTATCATATTTCCTTTGATTATCGAGTAATCTCGGTAAGAATTTCTTTTTTCATGTTTTCTTTGATTATCGAGTGACCTCGGTAAGAGCTAAATTTTTTTCATTACCTTCAAGGCTCGATAACTAGTTGTCTACTCAGTAGACACTGCAAGTTATCTTTACTAACCTTTTGGGCTCGGTAGACACTGTCTATTGCCTTGCTGACCTTCTGAGCTTGGTAGAAACTGTCCTTTGCTTTTTTTACTTTCTGAGTTCGGTAGGCACTATCTAATGACTGATATGACATTTGTGTGACATCAAAGATAACACACAATTGAACAATTGTAACCAACAATATCCCTCTTTGGCATTGATGGAAATACAACATGTCATAGCAGAATGAAATTTGAAAATAAGTCTTTTAATGACAAAACTCCCTCTTACACAAACTCTTATTATTTGCAAATTTCAAAAAGATATGACAATATATATTCTCCCTCTTTGACAACACATGCCAAAGATAATTCAAAACAACTGAATAGCATTGTACCTAATGTACTGATTTATATGCAACGTCTTCATTGGTTTTTTGCATCAATTGATAGATCTTTAATTCTATTTCTATTGATGCATCACTAAACTATATTTTAGTGAGCTTTAGATAGGGAAATGACCCCCAACTTACCTCTTAGATACAAGAATGAATCTTTAGGTTAAGGCTTTGTGAATATGTCAGCAGTTTGTTCCTTTGTATGCACATATTCTAATCTTATTTCCTTTTCTTGCACCAATTCTCTAACAAAGTGATACTTTATAGCAATGTGCTTGCTTTTTGAATGCATCACTGGATTTTTGGAGATGTTAATTGCACTTGTATTATCACAAAACATAACAACTGGTTCTATAATTTCTTGCTTCATACCTTTCAATAATTGTTTAAACCACACAATGTTTGAGCAATTTACTGTTGCTGCAACATATTCAGCTTTTGTTGTGGATTGAGATGTACAATTCTACTTTTTGCTTGTTCAAGAAACCAACCTTTTTCCAAGAAAGAAAGCTCCTCCACTTGTGCTCTTTCTGTCATCAATATTTCCTACCCAATCTACATCAGTGAACACCTTTAAATCCAATTTTCCTCCAAGTTTGTACCATAATCCATATTCTTCAGTTCCTTTCAAGTATCTCATGATCCTTTTGATTGCCATCATGTGATTTTCTTTTGGTTTTGCTGAGAAATATCCTGCAATTCCTACTGCAAGGGCAATGTCTGGTCTTGTGTGCACTACATATTGCAACTTTCCAATCATAGATCTATACAATGTCTAATCTACTTCCTTTGATTCATCATCCTTGGTAAGTTTTAATCCAGTACACATGGGAGTCCCAACTGGTTTGCAGTCTTCCATACCAAAAATTTTCAATATCTCCTTAATGTATTTAGATTGAGTGATGTAGATGCCATTCTTAATTTGTTGAATTTGAATACCAACAAAGAATTTTATCTCACCAAACATTGACATTTCAAATTCCTTGTTCATTTGTTCAAAGAATTCTTTGCAAAGATCATCATTGCCTATGAACAAAGTATCATCTACAAATATTTATGTCAAAACAATTTTATTATCTGGTCCTTCCTTATGTGCAAACTGCTATTGTCATTAGTTCTTTGAAAACCAATCTGAATAAGATAGTTATGCAATCTTTCATACCATGCTCTAGGGGCTTGTTTTAGACCATATAATGCTTTATGCAACTTGCAGACCATGTCCTTCTTGTTTGGATCAACAAAACCTTCAGGTTGCTCAATGTAAACCTCCTCCTCCAATATGCCATTAAGAAATGCTGACTTGACATCCATCTGATAAACTTTGTATCTTTTGAATGTAGCATATGCAAGTAAGGTTCTAACACCTTCCAATCTTGCAACAGGAGCAAAAGCTTCTCCATAGTCTACACCTTCTTCTTGTGAATATCCTTTGCATACTAGTCTAGCTTTGTTTCTTGATACCTTACCATCTTCATTTAGTCTATTTCTGAATTCCAATCACATTCTTGTCTTTGGGTCTAGGTACAAGAGTCCATGTTTTATTTTTCTCTATCTATTCTATCTCTTCATTCATAGCTTTAATCCAACTTTCATTGTCTAGTGCATCTTTGACATTTCTGGGTTCAAAATTAGCAAGTAAACAAGTGCCTTTCAACTTACATCTTGTCATTGTTCCTTCTGATTTATCACCAATGATATGATCTGGTGCATGATGCTTTCTGACATATTTAGCTAACATGGGCTCCTTGCCTTTTGAATGAATTGCATTCTTGTCCTTCTGTCTCTCAACTTCTGGTTCTGATTCAAGTTGCTCAAGCTTGGTAGATGCTAACTCGGTAGCTTTTATTTGCAACTAGGCTTCTTGTAGCTCAATAGATGCTGACTCAATTTGAACTTCTTGTGACTCGATTAATGAAGACTTTGGAGTTGAGGATTCTTGATTGATAGGTATACTTGGTATTGTGTCAGGTTCAATGGGAACAAAGCTTCTGTAGTCTTTAGGTTCTTTTTTGCTTTCTTCTTCTGTTCTTTCTACAAACTCATCAACTTTCACATGTGCACTTTCTATTACTTTGTGAGTAGATAAGTTCAAACATCTATATGCTTTACTTTTGCAAGAGTATCCCAAAAATATTCTTTCATCACTTTTTACATCAAATTTACCTTTCCTAGATTCTTTCAAAATGTAACATTTGTTTCCAAATACCTTTAGATAACTTACATTGGGTTTGTATCCATACCACAATTAATAGAGTGTTTTGAATGAGTCCTTCTTCAGCTGTACTCAGTTCAATGTATGAACTACAGTGTTGATGGCTTCCTTCCAGTATTTGATAGCAAGGTCTTTCTCAATCATTAGGGTTCTTGCACAATCCATGATAGATCTATTTCTTCTTTCTGCTATTCCATTTTGTTCAGGAGTTCTAGGTGCTGAAACCTATCTTTTGATTCCTCTTGCAATACAAAAGTTATTGAACTCATGTGAAATGAATTCACCACCTCTGTCAGACCTTAGGCATTTCAATCTTTTGCCAATTTCTTTTTCTACTCTGGCCAAATACCATTTGAACTTTTCAAATGCTTCTGATTTCTCTCTAAGGTACATGACAGTCATCATTCTTGAATAATCATCAACAAATAGAATGAATAATTTTTCACTAGTATAACTTTCAATGCCAATAGGTCCACACAAGTCAGTATGCACAATTTCTAGAACTTCTTTAGTCTAATAGTTCTTGCTTTAAAACTAGTCTTTCCCATTTTACCAATTTGACAATTCTTGCACAGACCAACCTCACGTTTCTTTATGTCAGGAATACATCTTACTTTCCTAAATTTACTAATCTTTATTAAGTTGTCAAAGCTTACATGACACAACCTCCTATGCCATAACCATCTTTCTTGAATTTGAGCAATGAAACATGAACATTCACCAAGTTCAAGATAAAATAAGTTACCTTTTGTTTGAGTGCCAGATCTAATCAACTTTCCTTTGCCATCCAGTAATCTTACTTTTCCATGCATGAATTCTACCTTGAATCCATTATTGAGTAGTTGTGCCACACTCAAAAAATTGTGCTTTAGTCCTTCTACCCTATATGTATTATCACACACAAGTTCTTTCATTAGAGAGATTCTTCCTTTTCCTCTTATACAACAAGGTTCATTGTTACCAAATCTTACTCTACCACCATCATAGTCTTCAAAATATTCAAACTCAGTTTTATCACCAGTCATGTGATGAGAACAACCACTATCTATGATCCATGTATCAATTTTTCTCATATGAGAAATTAGTGCCATTTCCTCATCATTATTAGATTCATCTTTTATAGCAATGTAGACAATTTCATCTTCTTCTTCATCATTAGAATCATTGAAATCTTTTTCTATAAAACATGTTTTCTTACCTTTATCCTTGAAAGATTTGATGTCTTTCTTTCCATTGTACTTGTGACCTTTCTTTTCATCTTTGTTCTGCTTATTTGGGCACCTAGCAGCAATATGTCCAATTTCTTCACAAGAGAAATAGATTAGAGGAACTTTACCTTTGTATTTTCCTTTGCCTCTTGAATATTTTCTTGCTAGTAGAGCTTCAACCAATTCAAGATCACTGTCTGAACTTTGTTCTAATTCTTCATCACTTTTTGATTGTGGTTCCTTCATCTTTTCCCCTTTTTCTTTGAGTGAAAGCTTGGCTTTAAATGCTGACTCAACATTCTTGGTAGCTGAAACATAGTTGTCATAGAACTTGTCTAGTTAAAATTCAGACAATCTTCCAACTATGACCTCTAAATTTATTTTATGATTTTCTTCACATCTCCTTTCTTGAATTGCAAAAACTCTGATTGCATAAATGGGAAGTAGAGTTCTAAGAACTTTACTTATAACTGTCTCCTCACTAATATCTCCTCTAGATGCTTTGATTGCACTAACACATGCTTTAACTCTTTCAACATACTTTGCAATGTTTTCATCCTCTCTCATCCTCATTTGGTCAAATTTTCCTCTCAAACTTTCTGCTTTGGCTCTTCTCACATTATCATCTCCTCCATAGATTTCTTTTAGCTTGTTGCACATTTCAAAGGTAGTTTTGCAATCCTTTATGTCATCAAATTCTTCATAACTCAGAGCAGATGCTATATCTATCATCATGTTGTTGTGAGTCTTCTTTTCATCAATATCATTGGCAGATAATGTACCAGTAGGTTCTGCATATTTTTCATCAAGGTACTTCAGTCTTGTATCTCCAATAGAAGCTAGATGAAGTCTCATCAATCCTTGCCATGTTGAGAAGTTGTCCCTGTTAAGTCTTGAAATTTCTCTTTTGTAAGACATCTTGATCTTTTGCTTAGATCCTTGAAATCTTTTCCTATAAGCACCAAAAGCTCTGATACCAATTGTTGGAATTAAAGATAGTGTAACTGAGATGGGGGGTGAATCAGTTACTCCCAAACTTTAATTCACAAATCCCTTAGATGTCTTGAAGATCTAGTTACTACTTGTACTTGGTAAATAATTGTTGTAACTTAATAAATTAAACTATTACTTTCTTTTCAAGCATTCATGCATATAACTGAAAATAAAGTGAACACAAGAGACACCAGATTTAACATGGAAACCCAATATGGGAAAAACCACCAAGTAACTAGTTACCAATTTTTCACTCTTCTAAAATGAGCCCTATTAGGAGCCAACCCTATTAAAGGTTATAATACACACTATTAGGTGTGACCTTGTTAGAGGATTTAATCACCCTGCTAGGAGTGGCCTTGCTAGAGGTCTTTTGAACAATTCAACTAAACTATCACCTTGTTAGAGGATTTATAAAATGGTTGTTAAACCAACTCTGTTAAGAGATTTGAAATCACTGCTACAATGGTTAGAAAGCAACAATGAATTGACCTGAATAAGATGCAACTAAATTTGTTGGATACAGGTCTCTGTTCAGCATCATTAGATCCTCCTTGATCAAATATGGCTCTGCTGCTTCTCAATGATCTCTAATCATCCTTCGAATCTGCTTCCACAATAATTAGTCTTCATATCACATTAACTTCTCATTTTTTTACACTACAATTAAAATTCACAACTTGAATTCTTACTTATACCATTCAGATTGTCAAGTCGGCCTATTTACATGTTTCATTTACCAATAAACCATTCATTAGTCGGCTACAGATATTATTCTTAAACAAATAAATGTTCTATACTGGCCGACCCTTTTCGATAAATACTGCTTCCAAGAATTTTTTGAGTTAACCATCTTGACTTGGTTAACATTGCAATATCCTTAAAATTCTTTGTCTGCCGAGTTTACTCAATACGAACTACTTTTACCAAATTACCTTTGATGATCGAGTGAACTCGGTAAGAACTAAATTTTTATCATATTTCCTTCGATTACTGAGTGATCTCAGTAAGAACTACTTTTGTCATGTTTTCTTCGATTACTGAGTGAGCTCGGTAAGAGCTAAATTTCTTTGATTACCTTGAAGGCTCGGTAACCAACTGTCTACTTGGTAGACACTGCAAGCTATCTTTACTAACCTTTTGGGCTTGGTAGACACTATCTATTGTGTTGCTAACCTTCTGATCTCGGTAGACACTGTCCTTTGCTTTTTTGACTTTCTGAGTTCGGTAGGCACTATCTGATGACTGATATGACATTTGTGTGACATCAAAGACAACACATAATTGAACAATTGTAACCAACAAATTGTACCCTACATTATTTGTATAGAATAGATAATGCACAATGTTTGAATAATGTCCAATGCTTTATTAACAACAAATGAATTCTTATAGCTTTACAATGGATAATGGCCCCATCCTTAACTCTAAGCCAAAGAGACATCAATATAGATTTGTGCTTTCTTATTACAACATGTAAAATCATGTGATCAAAGTATATGAGCACCTCCAATGTTGAACAAATTTGATGAGGATATTAGTTTGTTACTTGATTATATGAGCCATAAAGATTCAAACCTCTAGAATTATATAAACAAAAATAAACCTCTAGATCTATAGAAAAAAATTGAAACAATCATTACTCTAAACAATTTTGATAGAATAGATAATATCAAATCCATAAATAATCTTGAATCCTCCACTGAAAACAAATGAACACCTACAACCTTGTATTAAAATTTGAGAGGTTTTGGGAGACCTTCAAAGAAGCCAATATGATGAAAATTAATCTTGAAAACTAAATCAAACTAGCAGAGTAACTTGTATGCACATTCCTTCTTGTCTATAAAATGATTGCAATGGCTTGGTCATATGGATTAGATGGAAGAACTCCAAACCTGGTTTATGCATTAAAGAATTATGAAAGATTCATAAAGAGGCTTGCCATTATAAATGAGAACAAGATCCTTCTTTTATATGGGATTCTTTTTCAATAACAAGGGACTCTTGTTCCCTCGACTCATGTCTTGCTCAATACACTCATAATTGATACCCTTTTCTTCGAGCCCAATAACAATATCTTGGGAGATAGTTATATTTGTTTGGATAGAGTAAGAGTTATAATCTTGTAAGATGTGTTAAGGAGAGTTATGGGATTCCATCTATTTACATTGTCTTCATTCTTCCCTTTGGGGATAAGATTAATTAGACCTTAATTATAGTAGCTCCAAGAGACATTGTTTTGATGCCCTCAAGATAGACATTGTAAAAGTCTTCTTTTATATGGGGCCAAAGCTTTCTTGCGATAGAATTCAACTAGTAAGCCATCCATTCTTGGACTATTTTCTAAAGCCAAATTGTGTATATCGCCTCTTCAATCTCATCCAAAGAAAGATAGTGATCAAGAAAGGCATTGTAGTCATGTTGAAGGCTATTTCTTACTCCCAGACTACAAATATCCTAAGATAGGAGAATTAGGTGAAATACCAGAGTATGCCTATATTTAATACATTGTTTGCAAGGTTGTAATCTTCTTCAAAATAGTTTTACATGAATAGCAGAACTTCATGAACCTATAACCCTTTTTCATACAAGAAGAAACACCTAAACCTAAAAGAAATAATAAAGTTCTTCTAGATTAAACAATTGTACATGTTTGATTAATTGTTCAAGATTAACCAAATACTATTTGATGCAATTGTACATAAGAAAAAGGAATGCACAATAGCAATAGAAGACAATAAACCAGAAACCACCTTGTTGACAAATGAGCACCATTACATAACATAAAGCCTTGAGCAAGTGAAGAGTAGAGGCATGATCAAACAAATAAAAAATAAAAAATAAAAACTCAGCTAGTAAATCAAACTAAGCACTAATGTAAAAATAAATTTGAGCATTTAAGATGAAATATGGGTATTATTGATGTTGAAATTACTAAAGATAAAAATTGAGTAGCATTGACATTATTAAAGGTAAAGATCTCAAAAAAAGATTTATTTCACAAGATGCCATCTTCCATGTTTATGTGTGGTATGTATAACAAGATAGTATTACATTTAGAATAAGAGTATGGAGAAAACATTGTTAACATTATTCAATTAATTTGAAGGTAGTAAATTTATTTGGATTTGTATTACTTGAAGCAGTGAGACTGGATTCATGATATTGAATAAAGAATTTAAATATTTAAGATTTTCAAAATTTTGTTGGGCAATCCAATGAATCTAAGAAGACGTCCTCAACTAGCAATCACGAAGTTGCATGGGACAAATTTCTTATAAGCCTTTTGACAAATAGCTGATGTGCCTTACCTATGCTTCCATATTTTTGTGCATTTTGAAATCATGGTAATGTATGAAAGAATTCTTTGAGACATTCTATTAAGCATTTCGTGCGCTTATCAAAGTGTACACATTTTGCATAAATATTGACTAGGGTGATTGCACAGCTACAACATCAAATAAAATTTACTTTCAGTAAGTATCCCATGGTCGATATCCATGCCCTATAATAAAGCTTTCAATTTAGTACAGGCTAGGAGGATGGGAGAAAATGTTGTGGGGTTTGGGCTTATGACTACCTTTTTCTAAATGCATTCTATGCATGCCCTACAATCATAGTGTTCCATGTCACCACATTCCCTTGAGGTATACGCTCAAACAATTTGCATTCCATGTAAATGCTTTCACATTTTTCTTACATGTCTATCAGAGTATTTACCCTTGTAAAATATGACAATAGTCACCTTATTTTATGCTTATACATTGTTGGAAATCCATTGCATGCAAAATTCACTCCCGTAAAGAAAGTGTGTCTATAGATACCTCACAAAAAATTTGGAAAGAACGAAAGTCTTTACACCTGAAACTTTTCTTTAATGCCCATTCCATCAAACACATTCAAAATTCTAAGGGGGTTCTTTTGAAATTCAAATGTATGTTAACTGCGACTATTACTTAGACCAAATAGATGTCATGGAAGAGACGTTAGGCAAACAAAATAGAGGAAAGAAAAAATTTGATAACAAGAAGATGTGAAATCAAGCCTGGAATTTGATGGCTGTATTAGTCGTTTATGCACTTTTGAACTGTATATGATAGGTTAAAAAATTGTAAGACCGTATGAATTGATAGGCTAAACTTTTAGAGAACCGTCAATATGAAAAGTAAATTTATTACTAAACCATCAATATTTGTTATAGGCAATTTAGTATTTTATTTAATATACATAATTGTGATGTTATAAATAATAAATATATATTATTTTATATTTATAAGTCTCTCTTTTTCTTTCTTGTTTAGGTATGTTTCTATTTTGTATTTTGGTGATTGCATATTCATATTAATTTAGAAACTTGCTTCTTTTATTTTAGACTTTTGTATAGATTACTAATTTATAATTATAAGTTATTCGTAATAGAAAATTTTGCATATATTAGTAATTAATATTTATTATTTTCTTAAATATAAACTTAAATTGATCCATTAAATTATTTTAAAACAAAAAATTTGACAATTAACTTTTTTGAGGTATAAAAAAATTAGTCATCATGAAAAAATCATATGGACCCCATCAAATTCCAGACCTAAGAGTGGGCCCGGCCACCCAAGCGTCAATGCTTGGAGCGTGACGATTAAGCCCAGCTTTGTCATTTTTGTGTTTTCACTTTTCAATTCTAGTCTTATAAATATAGAGTTCTGCTACTACAAATTGGAAAACACTCGCCTCTGATGAGGCTGGGTGGGATTGGGATCGTATTGCAGCATCCAATTTCAGTATGGCGTATCATTGTTTTGTTCTTCTTGTTCTTTGCTTTCAAACTTGACCATGGTTTTTTAAGAAGTATGGCAACATTCAAAAGTTGAGCATGTTGATAGTTTGATATTCAATGATTCCTATGTTTGTTATGAGTTAAATTATTCTTCTACATCAATTTATGCTGCCTTCTTTTGGGAGTGGAGTTATGATTATTTAGATCATAGGCTGTGATTATTTTCTCTTAAAGCTTTTCTGTTTTCTATCATGTTGGAAAAACAAGGGCCTTTTAGCAGAGCCTACATTGTTCTTGTCTCTGCTAGTCTTTTATTTCTGAGATGGTTTGATCTTACAATGGTTTAAAAACACTGCATCTTATGGTCATCATAAATAACGTATGACTAGCTTTTGTTACGGTAACCCTGTAATTTTCAACTCTTTTTTCCAATAAAACATAAATAATGTATACCCAGGCTTTTCTACCATTTATATTCATAATAGATAATAATTATTTTGATATTTCCAATATTCAAATTTACAGTTTTCTACAATACATCTATGTTACTATTTAGCAAATAGTTACGTTAAGCTTTTCAGTAAATGATTATTTACTTGTTAATATCTTATTATTATTATTAAATAAAATGTTTCTAATATCTAAATTTTTAGTTCTCTGCAGTACTTGTTAACCTATAATTAAGTTCTGCTATTTTTGATGTCTAACTTTTTTTTATTTTCTACAATTCATTTCTATTTAAGATATGATATTTTTAATATCCAAACTTTATTTGTATTAACATTATTGTTATTTCTAATATACTAATTTCTAGTTTTCTAGAATTCATGCTAATATATTTTAGCAAATATTTAGTTTGTACAATCTATTTGTATTAACTTTAAGATATTTCTGATATACAAATTTTTATTTTTCTATAATATTTTCGTAGCGTTAAGACTTTTTAGACATGCAAATATTTAGTTTGTACAATCTATTTGTATTAGCCTTATGATATTTCTAATATACAAATTTCCAATTGGTAATATAATCTGAGCAAATAGTAGGGCTAGACTTTTCACCATATGAACGATATACCTTTTAAAAGGTCATGTACTAAATTAAGTCTCGAATAGCTGGACTTTCATTTTGATTCTTTTAATTTTAAACTCACTTATTCCATTTCATTTTGTTTCTCTTTACTTTTAAGTTGTTCCATTTTAAGAAAATAAGAAAACAATTAACGTAACGTTCCTAAGACTCTATTCGGCACTGATCTCAAGCCCAAGATCATAGACATTCTGGTTCCTTTACATCGATTGAAAGGTGAGGTAGAAGAACTCAATTTTGTCGAACAATATTTCTTTTTGGTACAAATCATTTGTTCAGATACACATTATGTTGATTGGGCATATAAGGTAAGTGAACATTCATCTAGATCCCTTAGTGCCACAAAGTTTTACAATACCTTCTACATGTCTTCTTTCCTGATTTATATGTTAGCTTCTCTACAATTGTGGCTAGGCCTTCCCAGAATAGAGAACTTTCCTGATGATGTGAAAAGTTATGAATTTTATCCATGTTATTCTGTAATTGCAATGGCAGAGGCAAGGGCGGCTATTAGTCAGTTTGGTAGCTATTTTATTCAGTTCTCATCCTTTTCGTATTTACATCTTGCAACTTTCAACGAATTTCCTTTGAAGCTGCCCAGATACCCAAGAGATCTGCTTGTGCTAATAGAGATCATGAGGCAAGCGATCCAAGTGAACGTGCTGAGCGCAAGCTTGAGGAAGAAAGGGTATGAATTCCCTATGAAGGTTGGAGCTTATAGTTGTGAGTCTTGGTCTAATGCCAAAAACATGCTCAAGGCACTTGAAACTAAGTACAAGGGTATGTACAGGATCATGGTGTGCCAAAAAGTGGCGATGTGAAAAAAATAGAGTTTGAACACGTCTAAAAGCACTTCAAAATCTGCTCTTCCTTTTTTCCACCTATCCAGGTACCAAGCCTAGAAGGAAAGGCCGAGCCTTATCGGATATCCAATATTCATGGCATTATTATAATAATATAAAAACATTATATTATAACAGTATAATACATTATAATATAATATTATTATAATATTATAATATAATATTGTTATTAAATATATAATATAATATTACTATAATAATAATAATTATACTATAATATAATATAATATTTCAAAGCTATATGTTATATATAAAATATAACTGGCGATCGGATATCCGATTCAATATCGGATATTCGATACCTGCGGCATTACATTAAAAAAAAAGAACAAACCCATGGGCCCTTATTTCTCACATTTTGGGGGCCAGTATCAACGCGCGATCAAATATCAGTTATAAAATTAGATATCGGATATTGAGGTATTTTTTTTTTTTTTAAACTAATTTTTAATCTAAATTCAATAGATTTTAGCATGATTTTGTTTTTTTTAGTTGAATCTAGGGTTTTTTTGAAAAAAAAAATTTAAAATTAAGATTTTTTTTAAATATATATTACGTTTTGCAATTCAATAGGAATGGCTGATCATAATGATAACACTGAGGCAGGGAATAATATTCCTCGTAACCCCCCACCAAACAATCCAGTACCCCCACAAAACCATGCACCAAACGATCCTCTACCCCCTCAAAACCCTCCTTGAATCGAGGATTTGATAAATGAAAATCTCACCGAGTTGAGAGGTTTGCATAGAATATATAATAATGTACCTGCATTGGCTCCTATGTTATCCATGTTAAACACCATATTGGATAACATTGAAACCCTTACAAACCAACAAAATGCCGCTCTTCATTGGCGTGATCAAATGCATGAGATGTTTGATGATGGTTTGGATTATGATGAGGTTGCGACCCTCAACATAAGCAAAGACAATTTGGCCAACCCTTTTGTGAACCCAAAAACAGGTTTACTAGTTGATCCAAAAAATCCAAACTATCGATTAAATGGTGCACAAATGATGCCATACGTGCAAACTTTTGGAATCGTTGGTGGATGGTCTTTGATATCCCTCCACATGGCAATTTAGACATACCATTTTATTTCCTTAGAAAATTATATGCTGAATTTGTGTTGAAATTTAAAGTGAACTATTGGAGCATGAAGCCCAACATGGGCTTAGGACTAGGAGCTCCTCAGGATAGACCCTCTTCCCATCGGAATAAAGCTGGCACTTTTGTCCCCCCCACTGATATCTCCCCTCCTCCTCGAGTGCAACATCTAGATATTATGATAGAGGCTAGCTCTCAGACTATCAGAGCCATTCATAGGCTGAGTAGCCTAATGATATCTCAAGCTAGGTCAATCCTGCCTCCTTGTGTTGATGATGCTGGTGCCAGTTCATCATCGACTAGCTCATCACATGTTTGTGTGCCTCACACTTGCATTATGTGCAAGAATATTTGCCTGGGTCCCATAGGTGATCTTCTTGAGTATCATTTTTTATTAGACGAAGATACACTAGACACACACACAGAGGCTACAGACCTTGATCAAGAGAGGAGGGGAATGCAGAGGCATGGACTCCTTTGGTGTCGGTACATGTATATTTTTTTTTGTTATGAAATATGTGATTTAAAGTTAATTTTTATAATAGAGTAATTTTAATTTTTAAGCCATATTGACTTTTATATGTATGTGATATTCATTCACGTTTAGTTGATGACCGAGGAGGAGCTTAGATAGATTGATGATGCCATGCTCTCGGCCATTTCATTTGGCCTTGAGACATCTACAGTACATTATGTTGTGTTCGCATTTTTTTTTCTATTTGATATTCTAGCATATATGGTTGTTGATCTTTCTTTTATTTTGTAGGTAGCACCTGTCCCAGAGGGACAAAGTGCCGAGGGTGAGCTAGCATGCACTGACAAAGGAAAGGTAATTAGGCACTTTCTATTTGATTAAATATTGATGCATTCTTGTAAAATGTTTGTGGTAATCCCATTTAATTACATTCTTTATTGTATATAGGGTGTCGCTACTGGTGATGAGCCTATACAGATTTTGCGTCGTATACCATCAAGGATTTCCATTTGCACTGAGAGCCCCATTGTATGTATAAGTATCATTTATTTTTTATTATCCTTATCTTCATAAATCAATTCAAAACTGATTTCCGTGATATTAACAACTACTATTTTGTATCTCATAGGAGACTCCTAGTGCACAAGAGGTCCAACGGGAGAGTTATGTAGATTTGATGACACAACCACTCACTCCCGAGGAGGAGCCTACAATAGTAAGTTGTAGTTTGAATTCATGATTAAATATGTTATAAATTTAGCATGCTATGAATTATAATGTTATAGTTTAAATTGTAGATTCATCTGACAAAGGTATTTGAACATATATAGCCCACAATCAGAGAGGTACCAGCATTGTTGAGGGCATACGAGAGGACTCTTGACTGGCATAGGAGGTCGAGGAGAGAGGTATTTATTATGAAATTTTGATAGTATTAATCTCCATTACAAAAAAGATCATTATGCATTTGAGTAATTCAATGTTGGATACGTAGAATCATATAAATTTAGTAGTCTTACTTTGGGTTTTCCTTTTTTGTTTATGTAGGAGGCATTCGATCCACCTAGTGCAGCGAAGAGGCTGCATTTTGATCATCCACCAGCACCCTAGGATAGTATGGTTGTCGTAAAAACACAACAATTTTTTTTTTGTAGCTTATGAAGTCGCATAAGAAATTACATATTGTAAAACAAGGTTATCATTGAATAGGAGTTCAAGACTCATGTGGATAGTGTCATTTAGCTGTAACATTTCAATCACATGTGGTTTTCAAATAGATTGGATGACAGTCTAGTTCAAGTTAGCATCACGAGTCAAAAGAGCAAGTTCAAGATACAACACTCATAAATTAGTGAGGTAATTCATATCCTAACAAGCCTCTGATACTAATATTCTATTAACGTCTGTTGGTCGTATCATATGGACTAGGTCGTGATTCTAGCATGTAAGGGAAGGGGATCAGAATTACTTATTATCCTCATTACCAATGTATACACATTCATTAATCATTACAATATATATTAATGTGACAATTACTATATGGTGTGGAAGTGTAGTATATCTTAATCGATTAAACACACGTATCTAGAGAATTTAGATTTAGTACTCATCACATGAGCACCCTTAGTCAAATAAGAAAATGTACACTTATCTACCACACTATATCGGATCTAACCATTGGAAATTAGAAAAGATATGCCCCAAAGGTAGCTTCGAAGTCTACATGATGGAGAAGGGGCCACTTTTATTGATAGTATCCATCATTCAACACATACTATACAAAACTTATGGAATAAACAATTTGTTTTATGTGCCAAATGTGTATCATGTGCTTGCATCCATATCTTACTAGTTATAGGTCCTCTCAAAGATTGGACCAATACTGAGCCATTTTCTCCATCTTTACTCTATTTTGTCATCCTTATGCATTCTATCAACATTGCTTCCTCACCAAACTAGCACTCACTACAATTTCCTAAACACAAAAATTACTATTTCAATACATAAATTAAACTCACACTAACAAAAGACAATTACTAACTATCTAGCTCATCAACTACTAACTAATCTAGCTACATTGCCATGCTTTTACATTTACTATTTTAATTACTATAATTACTATACTATTACATTTACTTTTTACGTTATTACATCTAATTATTCACCATAAGCTTACTTTCTCACTATCAATATTATTATTATCAAAGCATGTTAAGATTCAAAGTAGTTTCATAGTATGAATTAGTAAGCACATAAAATGAGAAACTCTTAGTAAGTCTAAGGACCAATTCAAAGTACTTAACTCAATAATAATTCATGATCAGTATTTAAACACATCCTACTACATCATTGTATTGAGTGTGTCAATTTAAATTTGTTAGATGAATTTTTTATGCAAGGATTAGGTGCAAGCATATAAATAACTTTTGTATATAACATACCTTGTCATTCTGACATATATGTATTCATCATTTCATGCAACTAACGTAGTAAAATGTGGTGTACATGAATCATATTATCATTAATTATACATAGGGTACATGAGCCGACGAGCTACCTCTAATGACATGCCTATTGACCCTTATTACATACTAGCTAACTAATGCTTTATTCCTACACTACATTTTCAAATTGGTATATATATTCTAGCGACTTTGATATTCTACTAATATCTTCAATCAAATCCACAACATTCATTATCTAACTAACATTCCCTCAAGCCAAATATAAAATTCACTTGACATTAAATCCAACATCTACACATGTTTGTCATGCATTCAATTCTTCTAGTAACTCTTATCTATCAATGTGCTTTATTGAATAGATAAAACTAGATTTGAGTTATTATTTTAATCCACCATCCATCCTTATCCTTGATTCTCCAATCCCATCATCCTGACAACTTACTTCATATTAACCCTATTATATCTACATCCAACTATCCTAATTTATAGTCTTAACACTAATTTAATTAAACCCTCCTTACTTAACATCATGTTCAATTATATATGCATTCTCATAAACTTATTTATTTCATTTAATTTATTTTCCTATATTGATCTTTTCCATTACCATATGGTTTAATTGTTACATGTTTCTAAATGAGTCCCTTGATATAAACATTACCCTTAAACTAAGCTCAAATACACTAAGTGTCATTATCCTCTACTCAAGACTTGAAATGATTAAATAATTATCTAATAAAAATAAAAACAAATATAAAGGGTGAATCTCCTATCTATCTTAAATCTTCATCATTCCCTAACTCTTACCAAGGCCACATTTCTTCCTACACGTGGTCCCCACAAGGTCCCACGTGGGTCATGTGTAGAATTTTGACTAATACAAGCCTTAGGACATCTTTTTCCCATCCCTCCAATCGGCAATCCTAATGTGAACAAGTCATATTAAATGTCAGCTTGACATTCTCCTAAGTACGAATCCCTTGGGATTGCTATCCCACTCCCCCTTAATTTCAAGTCGACTACCTATGCTTGGGAACACTTGACCACTGCTGCAAGAAATTTCAAGTTGACTACCTATGCTTGGGAACATGTGACCACTGCTACAAGGAGGGGACAACTAGTGCATAAGACAAGGATGTGACATAAACCCTTTCTCCTATGCACCCAAGTATATTAATGGGGATGAAACCCCTTTTCAAGGAGGCAAGCTCAAGGATAAAATTTTTGACATGACATGTCAGAATGAATGTTAGATTTAACAATACACCTTGGGGAGTGGAGAAATTTTTTTGCATTATGATGGCTTAGGAAATGTTGGGGGCTACTCTAGAAGGGCAGTCAAGATCAATCTTGGCTTTTATTGAGTGCATGTGATATGAACATAAAATTTTCCTTCCAAATTATTGAGTGCACAACAAGATTGTAAGAAATCTACTAAGTTTTAAATTTATACAATCAATGGTATCACATAACATCTATGGATTGTTATTATCAACTAGTCATTTACAATACCACAAGGAGAAAACTTTCTTTCACATTTTCAAATGATAACAATGATGTCAAAGTAAATTTGCGACTCATACCAATGCTTTCATAACAATATAAACTCCAAATGAAACATGCATATACAACCTTATCAATCATTTCCTCTACACGTACATTAGGTAACAATGATACAATCTCCTTCCATTACAATAGGGAAACATAAGGGACTTTTCAAAATCATAAGGAACATGAACATTGAAAGATATGGACAATGAGTAGCATGAACATTGTCCAACATGATCGTTGAGAATGTGAACAAGCTGGTGAATCCTCCTTCACAAATGAGGGCACAATCTCAAGTTTTCTCATCCAACATCAATCTGCAAGATGAGCATTCCAAGCCATTTCCATTGCTCCCTTGGACACAAATCTGCATATGCAACACAACAAAATAACAAGGACCATGGGTGCTTTCCACCCAACCATAGGCCTCAAAGAGACCACCCCTGCACTAGGGAAAAAGGCTCAAACTAGGATACATAAACATTACATTTCAAACTTGAACAATTTCCCCCCAAGGCTATTTCACAATGGCTTCACGGATGGAACCATAAACATAGGGTGAAGGTGTGTTCTAAAATGGAGACTTGCCATACTAAACCATATCTACAATAAACAATTTTCATGCCCTCTCGGGGCTATCATAATTCAAAAAATTTCATGCCCTCTCAGGGCTATCATAAATCAACAATTTAATGCCCTCTTAGGGCCTCCACATTTCCTCCTCCAAACCCACTACCATTAGCTATAACTCCTCAAACATCCTTTCTACAACATACTTTCCTTATCACCCCCAACAAAATATGAATGGTTATGGCATACAATGGATAATACAACACCCATAATACAACAAGGAAATAGAGGAAATCCAAACCTCATACTCACAATACTCCACACAATACAACAAGATGCACAATGGTGTCACACTAATCAACATGGAATGAACACCATTCAAGCACTCACATGAATGCTACTCCACAATGCAATGCAATGCATACTCCATTGATAAACTCCACACTTGCATATTTGCTTAACCATGCTCAAAGAAAGAAATGGAAAAGAAGCAAGTTTGAGATACCAACCTTGGTCTAAGCTAGGGTAAGGATAGTTGTAGTAGAGCTCCCCTAATCTCCCTCCAAAACCTAACTATCTCTAAAATTAGAGAGCGGGTAGACACACCACTAGTTTGGCCAAGACCCTCTAATAAAGCCTTCCCACTAACTTATTTTAGATAAAACACTAAGCCACTACTTCTTACAAACTTGTCTCCTCTAATGGTTCATTGATAGCCCTCACTAGCTCTGAGCTATGACCCTCAAAATATCGACCTCGAAATGCACTTGGAGCACCTTGGAGACTCCTTGATACGGGGTGGCCGCAAATGATGGATGGTCTCCATGGCTGGAACAAGGGTGTGACTAGGGTTCACCCGCCCATCTGGAGCTAATAGTACTGATGATTCGATGCCAAGATCAGTAGTTTCAAAGTTATGCTATGGTGCACCTATGAATTGAGGCACACTATGAGTTTTGGCATCGAGCAAGATCATTGTGTCGAATCGAAATGGAATGTGATCTCTCAAAAAAGAGATAGGTTATTTTAGGCCTCAGTATCACCATCTTGTAGCATTTGATAGTTCATCGATAGCCCTCATGAGCTTTGAGAACTTATGACCCTTGAAAGATCGACCTCGAAATGCACTTAGAGCACCTTGGAGACTCCTCGGTACGGGGTGGCTACAAATGATGGATGGTCTCCATGGCTAGAACAAGGGTGTGGCTAGGGTTCACCCGCCCATCCGAAGCTAATGGCACTGATGATTCGATGCCACGATTAGCGGTTTCAAAGTTACGCTGTGGTGCACCTATGAACTGAGGCACACTACGAGTTTTGGTATTGAGCGAGATTGCTATGCCGAATCCAAATAGAATGTGATCTCTTGAAAATGAGATAGGTTTTTTTTGGCCTCAACATCACCGTCCTGCAGCATTTGATAGTTCATTGATAGCCCTCACAAGCTTTGAGTTATGACCCTCGAAAGATCGACCTCAAAATGCACTTAGAGCACCTTGGGGACTCCTCAGTACGAGGTGGCCGCAAATGATGGATGGTATCTGTGGCCAAAATAAGGGTGTGACTAGGGTTCACCTGCCCATCCGAAGCTAATGGTGCTGACAATTCAATTCCATGATCAACGATTTCAAAGTTACGCTTTGGTGCACCTATGAACTGAGGTACATTGCGAGTTTTGGCATCGAGCGAGATCGTTGTGCCAAATTCAAGAAATGTGATCTCTCAAAAATGAGATAGGTTATTTTAGGCCTCAGCATCACTGTCTTGTAGCAATTGATAGTTCATCGATAGCTCTTACGAGCTTCGAGTTATGACCCTTGAAAGATCGACCTCGAAATGCACTTAGAGCACCTTGGGGACTCCTTGGTATGGGGTGGCCGCAAATGATGGATGGTCTCTATGGCTAGAATAAGGGTGTGACTAGGGTTCAACCACCCATCCAGAGCTAATGGTGCTGACCATTTGATGCCACGATCAGGGGTTTCAAAGTTACGCTATGGTGCACCTATGAACTGAGGCACACTACGAGTTTTGGCATCGAGCGAGATCGTTGTGCCGAATCCAATTGAAATGTGATCTCTCAAAAATGAGATAGGTTATTTTAGGCCTCAACATCACCATCCTGTAGCATTTGATAATTCATCAATAGCTCTTACGAGCTTCAAGTTATGACCCTCGAAAGATCAACCTCGAAATGCACTTAGAGCACCTTGGAGACTCCTCGGTACGGGGTGGCCACAAATGATGGATGGTCTCCATGGCCAGAACAAGGGTGTGACTAGGGTTCACCCACCCATCCGGAGCTAATGGCAATGACGATTTGATGCCACGATCAATGGTTTCAAAGTTACGCTGTGGTGCACCTATGAACTGAGGCACACTACGAGTTTTGGCATCGAGCGAGATCACTGTGTCAAATCCAAACGGAATGTGATCTCTCAAAAATGAGATAGGTTATTTTATGCCTCAACATCAATGTCCTATAGCATTTGAAAGTTCATCGATAGCCCTCACGAGCTTCGAGTTATGACCCTTGAAAGATCGACCTCAAAATGCACTTAGAGCACCTTGGGGCTCCTCGGTACGGGGTGGTCGGAAATGATGGATGGTCTCCGTGGCTAGAACAAGGGTGTGAATAGGGTTCACCCGCCCATCCAGAGCTAATGGTGCTAACAATTTGATGGCATAATCAGTAGTTTCAAATTTACGTTGTGGTGCACCTATGAACTGAGGCACACTGCAAGTTTTGGCATCGAGCGAGATCGATGTGCCGAATCCAAACAGAATGTGATCTCTCAAAAATGAGATAGTTTATTTTAGGCCTCAACATCAATGTCTTGTAGCATTTGACATTTCATCGATAGCCCTCACGAGCTCTGAGTTATGACCCTCAGAAGATTGACCTCAAAACACAATTAGAGAACCTTGGGGACTCCTCGGTACGGGGTGGCCATGGACGATAGATGGTCTTTGTGGTTGGAATAAGGGTGTCACTAGGATTCACCCACCCACTCGGAGCTAATGGAACTGACGATTCAAACAGTTCTAGCCATTAGGAGTTAGATTTTGAAAAGTTGTCAAGAAAATTGCAAAAGTTGCTAAGCAACTTTTTGCAATTTTTGTGCTAAGACAAGTTTTATTGCAAATTTGATTGCAAATAGACTCTAAAAACTCCTAGGGACCCTAATAATGTTCTAAACATCTAGAATTACCTAAAAAGCATGGAATTTACCAAAAATCCACTTTATTGGACCAATTGGTGGCCAAGGCTTATAGTTGCACCATGGGGTCTTGTGTCCATTATAAATGTGGATGGTCACAGGCAGATCATTAGATCTATCCCTAGACTGTATTACATCAAGAAAAGAAAAATGATTAGGTGCTTTGCACTAGTGTTCCCTATATTTCATAAAATTTAAACTATAGAGTTTCCTTCCAAAATGCTCATGTAGCCGTTACATTCAAGATTTGAATTTTCTAAAGCAATAAGCTAAATTTTAAGTGACTTATTGAATGTTTCAACTTATGAAATGACTTGAGATTATTATGAGACCTTATTAGGACCTATGTAATGACTCACTTACCCTATGTAAACTTAGACATTACTAAAGTTCAAATCTCATGGTCCTTTACAACTTTTCAATATGAAAGTCTTTCAAAACATTATACAATATTATGACTCTTTATGCTTTCAAATGCCATCATTGGTTGCAAAATAGAAGAAATCAAGTATTCTAATTGTTCATCCATACTTTCTAGATTTTTCTTATTTGATTAGTTTGATAAAAATAGTTTTAATAATCATAATGTCAGCTTTATGTCAAATAAGGAAAAAACCAAATTTGTAATAAGATATCCGCAAGCATCTTTCATATAGTTATAAATGCTCTTAAAATTGTCCTTATAGCCTTGTATCACATGCAAATATGATTTGCAAGAACTTGTTCAATATATTCCTCTTATAATTCCTTACAAAGAACCTACCAAAATACAAATTAGAATGTGCAACTAATTTAACCTGTCTTTTTCATTATTACAAAAACCATATACAAAAAAAGTTCACATTTTACATCATAATACATCATAAATCTTAGGAATTCTCCCAAATAGAACCCCCCCCCCCCAACTCTTCATGATGTACCTACATTCCAATATCATAAAAAAATTAGTAACTTATTGTATTAAACAAGATAATCATCAGTTCATTGAATCATTATGAAGAAAATAACATAAGAAGTAAATATACCTAGTCGAGTGTTCCAACAGGTTCCTCTCTCTATTTTAGCGTCTCCAATAGGGCTTCATGATCAACATTAGCAATAGTAAAAAGTTCTTTTACTTTTGGTCTTCCTTTATGCTTCAACAACTTTACATTTGTTGCTATAATAAGATACGAATATATGAGAATTATTTTATGCTTCTGATAGTCTTCGAATGCAGGAATTTTGTTCCTTCTAAGCATGTATGTCCGCAACCATGTTCCACCGACAACCACTGAACCGGTAGGATATGTGAATCCATCATCATCGATGATTGGTTGTGCAAGTTTTTTTTTACCTCTTACACAACATGCTAACCAATAATTAGATTTCTCATCATTCCCTTGTGGTGCAACCAATGCAAAGACATGTCCTGGCTGAAGTAGATCTGATAGATGGTTATGCTCAAGTGAACTTTCCATGTCATCATTTCTGATAGAGGATATGATAGACAATGGAGTAAGATAATGTGGAGCCCATGTGTCCACCCACTCACTTGACTCACAGCGATCCCAATCACACTGAAAATAACTAGGACAAAAGCAAGCTAGTTGTCCTGTCCAAATGGTCCATGTACTAGAATCAGAGCTTCGGAATGAATGCATTTTTGATGAGTCTCTCACTGTAGCACAATCTAATCTATCATCTACGAACCCTTCCTCAACTAAACAAAAGAACCTATGTACCACTGAATCAAGAGTCCCCCCCTGTGATAATGCTAAACTACACCCATCAACAATGCTATGAGCATCAAGAAGCTCTGCTGCTAAAATCTTCAGTTGTTCCTTGACTAGAGCTCTCTTCACACATGCCCCCGCTCCATCATGCTCCCCTTTTCCATGGCCGAACTCAAAAAAAATCCAAATATGAGGCACCCCTCTCTCTACGTGCATCCTACACAACCAATAAAACATGCAAGCATTCTTGAATTGACCTGTATAGTTATCTGACCAAATGATATGTCTATCCATAGCAATTGCATGCTCATGTAAGAAATCAAAATAATTCTTGAAACAATGTTGCACAAACTCATGAGAGTGAGATTTATCATCACTCATATAAAAATGATACTCTCTAATAATCTTTCGATTATCTTCCACAATATCAGGGGCATGTCTATATGTTATGTGAACAAAAATAGCAATCTGAATAGAGTTGTAATACTGAGATTGTGTCTCATTTTGAGGTTGCAATGTGTAGTTCTCAGCAAAATCAATAACTAATATAATAGTGCCAATGGAAAAAGTCTCCTTGCACATTGTAAATTGTTCATCCAACCACTTAGACCTGTGACTATGTCTTGCATACTTGTAAAAAAGATTTTCCTTGAAATCTGAAACAAAACTAGCCACACTAACATCTTTTCCAACCAATTCACATCTAGAGCTCTCACCTCCACTCTTCAATGTGTATTTCATCGTTTCATATACCTTTTTTTTCACTATTGTCTTTCCAAGATCTTGTTCGCACCCCTCATGGAAACATGTGTCAAACTTGGATAAGCCACCACATTCTGAACACTTCTCATTTAAGCAAGCATTTCCATAAAAGAAACAACCATCAACTCTATGACATAAAATTTGATCTAGCAAGTCTCTTGATGATTTTGGAAGCTCACTAGCACCACAATCCTTCAACATTTCTTTACTATGCAAAGTAGAACGGATGGAGCGTAATAGTTCATAGTGCATAGAAAACTCAACATGATATTTGCAACAACATGTATTTCAAATTTTGAGTGGGAGACAATAAAATGGCTTCAAAGATTCAAAAGCCCTTTGTGATAAATGAAGACTTGGATGACTCGCTCTAAATTGTTTGAACAACATAGTTTGACTTACCTCCAAATAGTGTTTAGGATGTGGCGTGTGATCTCTGATGCCAATTCTCAACTTTAACACGTCTTTAGCATTGGGTGATACTCGTGAGTTAGAGTGCCAAAATTGTGTAATTTCTTCCTTCACATCATCGGATAGCTTCTTATCAAAATGTGGAAGTCTCCCACGAAATGCTCATGTTTCATTTTGAAGAGGATCATCAATTTTCTCTCGTTGACTAAGTTCTCTTCTCAAAGTAGTGCGATTTAGATTTAAATTAATACAAGTTTGTCTCATATATCTACCCTTTCTCAAATGATGACTTACCAAAGAGGTTGTAATAACCCTTCGAGCAGCTCTATTATTCTTCTCCCTGTTATTTTTTCAATGCTATTGAGAGCACTAAAAAGATTCTTCACAACAATGGCATTTCTTTCCAACTTTTTATTGACACAAATCTTCAATTTGAAAAGCATAGGTCTCATCTTTTGCATCTTTAATAAGTGCATGAAAAGCTGACATTGCTCTACCACTGTCTTGTTGCCAAAAAAAATTGATATAGTCTTGAAGCCCATAATCGAATGGTTCTTTCTGATTTTTTCCCTTCTAAACTAGTAATAATCATTTCATCAATTTCAATTATCCATTTTGGTGTTTTAGAACCTTCATGTCGATTATAATTAGGAGAGATGTAATGTTCTTGTGCATTAGGTTCATGTGCATTGTCATGTTCGACATGGTCAATTATGCAATTTGGATTATGACTTGGTAGCATTTCATCTTCAAAATTTTCATTCTCTAAATTTTCAATTTTGGCATTATCATTTTCAATAGGTACATTTTCATTCCCCAATTGTACATACTCATTATCTGACTCTATGATTTCACCTTCGACCAATTCATCGTCAACTTGACTAATATTTAGCATACCTTGTCTTTTTATTCGGTGTTCCATTTTGTCTCTTTCCCTATATGCCGCAATGTCATCATTGGATATCTTCCTTTTGCATTTATCCTTTCGACAACTATTGCTCCCCATTGAGATGAAAAATTTGAACACCTAAGGTTATATTTTTGAATTTTTTTCGATTGGTTGGGCCCCAACACACACTTTTTTGCAAAACCCATGAAAAAAGAACAGAAAAAGCGATGTTGTCAGGTCTGCAGGGATAGGGATATGTTAGAAACTGGTGCCAAGGAAAATCAGATATCCAATTTCAGATCGAATATCCAATTTCATATCAGATATCCGATTTGAAATCGGATATTCGATCTTATCCAGTGAGATTTGGAGGGAAAACAACCTTTGCTATATTAGTATTAATATTAGAATAATAATTAGAGGGAAACCGACTTTGGTTTATTAGTATTAATATATAGTATCAATATTATTATTATACCTATAATAATATTCCTATTATTACTATAGATATAATAGTATTAATATTTAGTGTTTATTTATATTATTATTATTATTATGCTACAATAGTATTAATATATATATTAATACTATGCCATAATAGTATTAATATATATATTAATATTATAGCTATAATAGTATTATTATTATTACTACAGATATAATAGTATTAATATTTAGTGTTTATTTATATTATTATTATTATTATGCTACAATAGTATTAATAGTATATAAATATGTCATCATTTAATGGGTCAAAGGGGGTCATAGGTCACCCTATGACCCCCTTTGACCCATATGAACGATTCTAATATGTCCATAGAGGTCTTAAGACCCCTAGGGACATATATCATCATTTAATGAGTCAAAGGGGGTCATAGGTCACCCTATGATCCCCTTTGACACATATATACAATTCTAATATGTCACTAGGGGTCCTAGGACCCTTAGGGACATATTTTGTCATTTAAAAGATCAAAGGAGGTCATAGGTCAACCTATGAACCCCTTTGACCCATATTAACCATTCTAATATGTCCCTAGGGGTCCTACGACCCCTAGGGACATATATCATCATTTAATGGATCAAAAGGGGTCATAGGTCACCTTATGACCCCCTTTAACCCATATATACGATTCTAATATGTCACTAAGGGTCCTAGGACCCCTAGGGATATATATCATCATTTAATGGGTCGTGGGGGGTCATAGGTCAACCTATAACCCTCTTTAACACATATTAACCATTCTAATATGTCCTTAGGGGTCCTAGGACCCTTAGAGACATATGTCGTCATTTAATGGGTCAAAGGGGTTCATAGGTCAACCTATGACCCACTTTCTCACATATTAACCATTCTAATATGCCCCTAGGAGTCCTAGGACCTCAAGGGACATATGTCATCATTTAATGGGTCAAAGCGGGTCATAGGTCACCCTATAACCCCCTTTGACCCATATATACCATTCTAATATGTCACTAGGGGTCCTAGGACCCCTTGAGACATATCTCATCATTTAATGGGTCGTGGGGGCCATAGGTCAACCTATGACTCCCTTTCACACATATTAACAATTCTAATATGTCCCTAAGGACATATCTCATCATTTAATGGGTCGTGGCGAGTCATAAGTCAACCTATGACCTCTTTTTAATAATTTTAACCATTCGAATATGTCCCTAAGGGTACTAGGACCCATAGGAACATATGTTGTCATTTGATTGGTCAAAGGAATATGTCCCTAGGGGTCCTAGGACCCCTAAGGACATATGTCATCATTTAATGGGTCAAAGCGGGTCATAAGTCACCCTATGACCCCCATTGACCCATATGAACGATTCTATGTCATCATGTAATAGTTAAAAAGGGGTCATAGGTCACCCTATGACCCCCCTTGACCCATATTAACCATTCTAATATGTCCCTAGGGGTCCTAGGATCCCTAGGGACATATCTCATTATTTAATGGGTCAAAGGAGGTCCTAGGTCAACCTATGACCCCCTTTGACACATATTAACCATTCTAATATGTCCCTAGGGGTCCTAGGACCCCTAAGGACATATGACATCATTTAATAGGTCGTGGGGGGTCATAGGTCAACCTATGACCCCCTTTCACACATATTAACAATTCGAATATGTCCCTAGAGTTCTTAGGATCCCTAGGGACATATGTCATTATTTAATGTGTCAAAGGGGGTCATAGGTCACCCAATCAACCCCTTTGACCTATATAAACAATTCTAATATGTCCCTAGGGGTCCTAGGACCGCTGGGAACATATGTCATCATTGAATGGGTCAAAGGGGGTCATAGGTCACCCTATGACCCCCTTTGACCCATATTAACCATTCTAATATGTCTCTAGCGGTCCTACGATCCCTAGGGACATATTTCGTCATTTAATGGGTAGTGGGGGGTCATAGGTCAACCTATGACCCCCTTTCACACATATTAACCACTCTAATATGTCCCTAGGGGTCCTAGGATCCCTAGGGACATATGTCATCATTTAATAAGTCAAAAGGGGTCATAGGTCAACCTATGACACCCTCTGACCCATATTAACCATTCTAATATGTCCAAGGGGATCCTAGGATCCCTAAGGACATATCTTGTTATTTAATGGGTCAAAGGGGCTCATAGGTCAACCTATGACCCCCTTTGACACATATAAACTATTCTAATATATCCCTAGGAGTCCTAGGACCCCTAGGGACATATGTCGTCATTTAATGGATCGTGGGGGGTCATAGCTCAACCTATGACCCCCTTTCACACATATTAACCATTCGAATATGTCTCTAGGGATCCTAGGACCCTTAGGGACATATGTCATCATTTAATGGGTCAAAGGGGGTCATAGGCAAACCTATGACCAGCTTTGACCCATTAAATAATGACATATGTCCCTAGGGGTCTGAGGACCCCTAGGGGCATATTAGAATGGTTAATATGTGTGAAAGCCTATGACCCCCTTTGACCCATATTAACCATTCTAATATGTCCCTAGGGGTCTTAGGACCCCTAGGGACATATTTCATCATTTAATCGGTCATGGGGGGTCATAGGTCAACCTATGACCCCCTTTCACACATATTAACCATTTGAATATGTCCCTAGGGGTCTTAGCACCCCCAGGGGCATATGTCATCATTTAATGGGTGAAAAGGGGTCATAGGTCACCCTATGACCCCCTTTGACCCATATGAACGATTCTAATATGTCCTTAGGGGTCCTAGGACCCCTAGGGACATATGTCATCATTTAATGGGTGAAATGGGTCATAGGTCACCCTATGATCCCCTTTGACCTATATATACCATTTTAATATGTCATTTGGGGTCCTAGGACTCCTAGGGACATATCTCGTCATTTAATGGGTCGTGGGGGGTCATATGTCAACCTATGACCCCCTTTCACACATATTAACCATTTTAGGACCCCTAGGGACATATGTCGCCATTTAATTCGTCAAAGGGGGTCATAGGTCAACTTATGACCCCTTTTGACTCATATGAACCATTCTAATATGTCCCTATGGGTCTTACGACTCCTAAGAACATATGTCGTCATTTAATAGGTCAAAAGTGGTCATAGGTCACCCTATGGCCCCCTTTGACCCATATAAATGATTCTAAGATGTCCCTATGTGTCCTAGGACTCCTAGGGACCTATGTCATCATTTCATCCCCTTTGACCCATATGAACGATTCTAATACGTCTCTAAGTGTCCTAGGACTCGTAGGGACATATGTTGTCATTTCAAGCATCGACCTATGACCCCCTTTGACTCATATGAACGATTCTAATATGTCCCTAGGGGTCTTATGACCCTAGAGACATATCTCATGATTTAATGGGTCAAAGGGGATCATAGGTAACCCTATGACAACCTTTGACCCATATTAACCATTCTAATATGTCCTTAAGGGTCCTACGACCCCTAAGGACATATTTCATCATTTAATGGGTCGTGGGGGGTCATAGGTAAACCTACGACCCCCTTTCACACATATTAATCATTTTAATATGTCACTAGGGGTCCTATGACCCCTAGGGACATATGTCGTCATTTAATGGGTCAAAGGGTGTCATAGTTCACCCTATGACCCCCTTTGACCCATATATATCATTCTAATATGTCCCTAGGGGTCCTAGGACTCCTAAGGACATATCTCATCATTTAATAGGTTGTGGGAGGTCATAGGTCAACCTATTACCCCTTTTCAGACATATTAACCATTTTAATATGTCTGTGCGATATGTCCCTAGGGGTCCTAGGACCCCTAGGGACATATCTCATCATTTAATGTATCGTAGGGGGTCATAGGTCAACCTATGACCCCCTTTCACACATATTAACCATTCTAATATGTCCCTAGGGGTCCTAGGACCCCTAGGGACATATGTCATCATTTAATGGGTCAAAGGGAGTCATAGGTCAACCTATAACCCCCTTTCACACATATTAACCATTCTAATATGCCCCTAGGGGTCCTAGGAGCCCTAGGGACATATGTCATCATTTAATGGGTCAAAGCGGGTCATAGGTTCCTTTTAACCCATATTAACCATTCTAATATGTCCCTAAGGGTCCTAGGACCCCTAGCGACATATGTCATCATTTAATGGGTCGTGGGGGGTCATAGGTCAACCTATGACCCCCTTTCACACATATTAACCATTCGAACATGTCCCTGGGGTCCTAGGACCCCCATGGACATATATCGTCATTTAATGGGTCAAAGGGGGTCATAGGTCACCCTATGATCCCCTTTGACCCATATGAAAGATTCTAATATGTCCCTAGGGACATATGTCATCATTTAATGGGTCAAAGGGGGTCAGAGGTCACCCTATGACCCCCTTTGACCCATAAATACCATTCTAATATGTCACTAGGGATCTTAGGACCCCTAAGGACATATCTCGTCATTTAATCGATCGTGGGGGGTCATAGGTTGCTTTCACACATATTAACCATTCTAATATGTCCCTGGGGGTCCTAAGACCCCTAGGGACATATGTCATCATTTAACTCATGAAAGGGGGTCATAGGTCAACCTATGACCCCCTTTGACCCACATTAACCATTCTAATATGTCCTTAGGGGTCCTAAGACCCCTAGGGACATATCTCGTCATTTAATGGATCAAAGGGGGTCATAGGTCAACCTATGACCCCCTTTGACCCATATTAACCATACTAATATGTCCCTAGGGGTCCTAGGACCCTTAGGGACATAGGTCAACCTATGACCCCCTTTGACCCATATTAACCATTCTAATATGTCCCTAGGAGGCCTACGACCCCTAAGGACATATGTCATCATTTCATGGGTCAAAAGGGGTCATAGGGGTCATAGGTTTGATCCATATGAACGATTCTAATATGTCCCTAGGGGTCCTAGGACCCCTAGGGACATATCTCATGATTTAATGGGTCAAATGACCTATGACCCCCTGTGACCCATGTTAACCGTTCTAATATGTCCCTAGTGGTCATATGACCCCCTTTGACCCTTATTAACCATTCTAATATGTCCCTAGGGGTCCTAGGACCCTTAGGGACATATTTCATCATTTAATGGGTCGTGGGGGTCATAGGTCAACCTATGACCCCCTTTCACACATATTAATCATTCTAATATGTCCCTAAGGGTCCTAGGACCCCTAGGGACATATGTCATTATTTAATAGGTCAAAGGGGGTCATAGGTTTTGATCCATATTAACCATTCCAATATGTCCATGGGTCAAAGGAGGTCATAGGTCACCCTATGACCCGTTTTGACACATATTAACCATTTTAATATGTTCCTGGGGGTCCTAGGATCCCTAGGGACATATCTTGTTATTTAATGGGTCAAAGGGGGTCATAGGTCAACCTATGACCCCCTTTGACACATATTAACCATTCTAATATGTCCCTAGGACCCCTAGGGATATATGTCATCATTTAATGGGTCAAAGGGGTTCATAGGTCACCCTATGACCCCCTTTGACCTATATGAACAATTCTAATATGTCCCTAGGACCCCTAGGGACATATGTTATCATTTAATGAGTCAAAAGGGGTCATAGGGTGACCCATATGAATGATTCTAATATGTCCCTAGGGGTCCTAGGACCCCTAGGGACATATGTCATCACTTAATGGGTCAAAGGGGGTTATAGGTCACCCTATGACCCCTTTTGACCAATATGAACGATTTTAATATGTCGCTAGGGGTCCTGAAACCCCTAGGGACATATGTCATCATTTAATGGGTCAAAAGGAGTCATAGGTCACCCTATGACCCCCTTTGACCTATATTAACCATTGTAATATGTCACTAGGGGTCCTAGGACCCCTAGGGACATATGTCATCATTTAATATGTCAAAGGGGGTCAATGGTTGACCTATGACCCCCTTTGACTCATATATATTAATAATATACATATATATATATATATATATCTATATATATATATATATATATATATATATATATTTATTTACGTTATTATATATATTAATAACATATATATTTATATGTATGTATGTATGTATGTATGTATGTATTACGTTATTATATATATATATTAATAACATACATATTAATATAATAATATATAATACATATTATATATTTATATATAATATATTATGTTATTATACATATATTATATTATTATACATATTAATATAATAATATATAGTACATATTATATATATATATATATAAATAATTTTATTATATTTAGTAAAAATAGTAATAATATAAATTATATTTATAGATTGTAATAAGATTAACATAATATATTATTACATAGTAATAGATTATATCTTATATCTTTACATTACGTTATTATATATATATAATATATTAATATATGTCTTTACATAGTAATATAAGTGAAATAATTTATAAATCATAAGCTATAACTTTTAAACGCAATTTTCTCTCCAAAATGGGTTGGAATTTGAAATTTCTCACTCAAATTTTGCCAAACCATATTGGATATCCGATTAGGCTTGGTATTTACCCAGCCTACCCGGTGAATCCAAAAGACGTGTTTGAAGAGGGTTTTAGTGATACTCAGACTTCGGGTAGCCGTTTGACAATGTTATTTTGATCGAAATTGAATGAAACAAAAAGAGTTTTTTAATATCACTCTCGAGATTCCATCAATATAATTTCTGTCAAATTCTGAGTTTGATAAGTATTTATTAGTTAATTATCAATGAAGATTATTATAAAGTGCTGATTGACATACTGATTGAAAAATAGCTATAACTTTCAAACGGTATAACATTTTTTTAATCTAAAAGTTGCGTCACATTCTATGCTTTGCCTAGTATAAGAAAAAAATAAATTTAAATTAAATTTGGTAAAATTTTCTATTAGTTAAGGTGGTCAAACACGAGAATTTTTTTTTCCAAATTTTTTTTGGTGGAAAATTCATATTTAATTATTTATTTGGAATAAAAATACAGAAAAATATGTGTCACATCCGAGCATGAGTCTAATTTTCATATCTATAATTATATTAAAAAAATATTAACATTTGATTTTGATTAAGGTGGTCAGACATACACCTACTTTTTATTTTTGCCCTAAAATTTTCGTAGTACTGCATTAAAATTCAAACTTTTGACCAATCAATTATTTTTTTCTCCTAATAAGGCCTAGTAGTTTAGAAACTACATTCAATTTCTTACAGATTATTTTCTTACAACTTTTTTGATATAATGTCTATAACGACTTCAAAATTATGTGTCAAGTTGACATAACCCTGATGTGTTGATTTTTCACTGCTACTTAAGGCCATAGTTTGGTACACCATGATCCTGCACATGCCCACAAGTTGGAAGAATATGAGGTTGTGAGACCCATGTTCGATCCAAATGGATATGAAAGAGAGGTACTACAAATTGGGAGTGTGATCAAGCATGCCACCATTATAGAAGATTATTGGGCCAATTGCAAAGATCGTGCTTTCGCCAGGCTCATGGTGGAACAAGTAAAGACATATGGTGTCAATCTCAATGTTGAAATATTAGAGGATGATGGTCAAAATATGTATAGCAATACCTATTTGACTAAGTTAAGGGGGATTCCCATCAGTTTTGAGCCATATGTAGATGTGGAAGAGAATCTTGATATCATGATGGCTAGGATTGAATCAAGAGAATGGGGAAATGTGTTGAGTGGACACCCAGGAAGAGCCAGAGTAAAAGTGCAGCCACCCAAGTGTCTCTAGCAGCTACAACACCTACTTCATCTTAGAGTGCTACACCAGGTGTGACCATAGCTTCTACTCAAGGGCCAACTCAACCTTCAGGTGGAGGTGATCAACCTTCAGACAAGAATGTCCCTATAGCTAAGACTTGTCATAATGGTTCTCTCCCAGTCATAGGAACCCAAGCTGGTACTAAAGAGAAGAAGACAAAAGAGCCAAAGGATAGTGTCTCCACTCTAGTCCCATCCCCTCACACTACCCTGGTTCCTTCCCCTCATACCACTCCAATTCCATCTCCTCATCATAGCCCTGTCCCATTAGTAAGTGCTTAACTTCTAAGGCCAAGTGGTTCCCCTATACAGATAGTAGACTTAGGGGATGGAAAGAGTAGCAGCAGCGAGTCTACTGAGTCAGATGAGGCGGGGAAGAAAATTTCAGAAGTGGAGAAGGGCCAAACTTCTTCCAGGTTCATCTCTAAAGATTTGAAAAATCCTTTCTCTTCAACTGTTGTAACAATAACTCTAGTTAAGAAAAGGATGTTCAGTATTGAATCACTTGGAACGGCTTCCAAAGTGATAGGAATAGATTCCTAGTTGGAAGATACTTTGGAAAGGAAGAGAAAGAGAAAGGATGAAAGTGTTTCCACAAAAGATAATGTATCTCTCGTAGTTCATTCTAGCACTACATTGACAAAAGTTAAGAAGCAAAAGACTTTGTCGATACTTGGGCAAGATCCAGAAATAGGGCACTTGATAATGGAAATAGCCAAGCCAAACAAAGGAGGGAGAATTGAGGACATGACACCTGATGATTTCACTCTACACTCTATCGATCTTGGAGAGGCCAGACATGACACAAAAGTGGGCTTGTGGAGGTCAAGTAATGAAGTAATAGAAGAAAAATTAGAAAGTCTTAAGTTATCAAAGATCAAGATGAAAGCCAAGATAGAAGAATAGAACAAATTCATCAGGCAACTAGTCACTCCGCTAGCAACTATCTCTAGTGTGTCTATGACCCAGACTCCTACTACAGCTGAAGTGCAAGCCCTCATTTCCCAACTCCAAGAAGATAGGCATTATGGCCAGATTAGTAAGGAATGAATCGAGAAACTCAATCGGAAGGCGTCACAATTGTGGAGCAGATTGGTAATGTTATCTTAAGATTGGAAACATAAAAGATAACATTATATCAAATAGCAATACTTTGGTTGGAGAAAGAGTGAAATGTGAAGATTGCATCTCCCTCTTGAATATGATCATCCAAATGAAGGCCAAAGAAGTGGTGGAAGCTAAAATCTTACCAAAGGGAGATGAGCCTCTGTTCGAGTGGCTTCAAAGAATGCAATTTAAAACTGAGATGATCCAGTTTGCAAAAAAAGGGCTAAGAGAAATAGAGAAAAAGGTGAAGAAGACACAAGACAGAGGATTTGAACTAATGAGGGGATTACATACAGATTCTGAAACTAGTGGCCAAGGAAAAGCACTTATTGGGGTCAATGTCATGAAGGAGAACTTTTCCAGATTCCTGGATAGTTTTTCAGATATAAACTTCCATAGTCAAGATAGGATCACTGAATTACAAACACTCAATGGATGTATAGATATGGCCAAAGAGGAACTGCCAAATCAGTCCAATGTTGTGAAGGAATTGGCTAGAGAGCATTCTAAATGGCTCTTAAGGTATACCAATCTCCACGTACCTAGGCATGAAGAGCTAATTCCAATAATAGTTGCTGCTAAGGCATATAGGGCAAAAACAGAAAAGGGGAAGAAGTCTAAATGATTCATATTATGCCCCCTTTCCATTTTCTTTTGTAATTTTGTAATACAACAAACTGGCATCTTGCCATTTTTCATTTTCAAAAGATGAACCGATTAAGCTTCCATTATAATGGTCATCTCAAAACTCTATATGTATGAAATGGAAAGATTAATGAAGGGTCAGCAAATTTTTGGTGTGAATTACTTTTTGTTGTAGAGACAATTGAATCTTATTTTATTTCAATCATTTTCTATTCCAGTTGTTGTTATATTTAGTTTACGTTTTCTCTTTTGTTGAGTTGGAACAAGGAAAAAACAGAGTTTCACCTCCCCTGTTTTGAAGAAACAAATGAATGTAATAGGTGTTGTTATTGTTCATTCAAAGAGAAATCTCTTCAGCATTTTTTTTTCAATTTATTAATCACAATTCATATTCAAATTCACTTAGTTCAATATTAGCTATTATTTAGATAAGTTTTATGAATTCATAAGATGTGTGAATATGCATAAACTATTTTGGGTTTTCAAAAACTTCTATTCGCCTGAGTTAGATTCTATTTAGGTCTAGCTTGGTTATACCTCTTCTATTCTCGGGTCAAGAATATACCCCCAAATTAATTCAGGAAGAAAACATAATTAATTGCAAATCTATTTTAGGGAGTTGTACCGACCAATTCAAAGAGAAGACAACTTATCCACAAGTGGCTTTTCAATTGTTTGTAATCAGATATTGTTCCAAGTTGGGCATTTAAGAGTTATAATTTGAAAGAACAAATCTGTTTACCAACACAATCTCATCCAAAGAAAGATAATGATCAAGAAAGGTAGTGTAGTCATGTTGAAGGCTATTTCTTACTCCTAGACTACAAATATCCTAAGATAGGAGAGTTGGGTGAAATACTAGAGTATGCCTATATTTAATACATTGTTTGTAAGGTTGTAATCTTCTTGAGAATAGTTTCACATGAATAGCAGAACTTCATGAACCTATAACCCTTTTTCATACAAGAAGAAACACTTAAACCTAAAAGAAATAATAAAGTTGTTCAAGATTAACCAAATACTATTTGATGCAATTGTACATAAGAAAAAGGAATGCACAATAGCAATAGAAGAAAATAAACCAGAAACCACCTTGTTGACAAATGAGCACCATTACATAACATAAAGCCCTGCACAAGTGAAAAGTAGAGGCATGATCAAACAAATAAAAAATAAAAAATAAAAACCCAGCTAGTAAATCAAACTATGCACTAATGTAAAAATAAATTTGAGTATTTAAGATGAAATATGGGTATTATTGATGTTGAAGTTACTAAAGATAAAAATTGAGTAGCATTGGCATTATTAAAAGTAAAGATCTCAACAAAAGATTTATTTCACAAGATGCCATCTTCCATATTTTATGTGTGGCATGTATAACAAGATAGTAAATTACATTTAGAATAAAAGTATGCAACAAACATTGTTAACATTATTCAATTAATTTGAAGGCAGTAAATTTATTTGGATTTGTATTACTTGAAGTAGTGAGACTAGATTCATGATATTGAATAAAGAATTTAAATATTTAAGATTTTCAAAAATTTTCTGGGCAATCCAATGAATCTAAGAAGATGTCCTCAACTAGCAATTAGGAAGTTGCATGGGACAAATTTCTTATAAGCCTTTTGACAAACAGTTGATGTGCCTTACCTATGCTTCCATATTTTTGTGCATTTTGAAATCATGGTAATGTATGAAATAATTCTCAGAGACATTCTATTAAGCATTTCATGCGCTTAGCAAAGCTTACATATTTTGCATAAATATCGACCAGGGTGATTGCATAGCTACAACAGCAAACAAATTTTACTTTTAGTAAGTATCCCATGGTCGATGTCCATGTCCTATAATAAAGCTTTCAATTTAGTATAGGCTGGGAGGATGGGACAAAATGTTGTGGAGTTTGGGCTTATGACTGCCTTTTTCTAAATGCATTCTATGCATACCCTGCAATCGCAATGTTCCATGCCACCACATTCCCTTGAGGTATATGCTCAAACAGTTTGTGTTCCATGTAAATGCTTTCACATTTTTCTTACATGTCTATTAGAGTATTTACCCTTGTAAGATCTGACAATAGTCACCTTATTTTATGCTTATACATTATTGGAAAGCCATTGCGTGCAAAATTCACTCCTGTAAAGAAAGAAAGTGTCTCTAGATACCTCACAAAAAATCTGGAAAGAACGAAAGTCTTTGCACCTAAAAATTTTCTTTAATGCCCATTCCATCAAACACATTGAAAATTCTAAGGGGGGTCTTCTGAAATTCAAATGTATGTTAATTGCGACTATTACTTAGACCAAATGGATGGCATGGAAGAGGCGTTAGGCAAAAGAAATGGAGGAAAGCAAAAACTTGATAACAAGAAGATGCGAGATCAGGCCTAGAATTTGATGGTTGTATTAGCTATTTTTGCACTTTTGAACCATATATGACGGGTTAAAAAATTGTAAGACTATGAATTGATAGGCTAAATTTTTAGAGAATCGTCAATATGACAAGTAAATTTATTACTAAACCATTAATATTTGTTATAGGCAATTTAGTATTTTATTTAATATACATAAATGTGATCTTATAAATGATACATATATATTATTTTATATTTATAAGTCTCTCTGTATGTTTCTATTTTGTATTTTGGTGATTGCATATTCATAATAATTTAGAAACTTGCTTCTTTTATTTTAGACTTTTGTATAGATTACTAATTTATAATTATAAGTTATTCATAATAGAGAATTTTGCATATATTAGTAATTAATATTTATTATTTTCTAAAACATAAACTTAAATTGATCCAATAAATTATTTTAAAACAAAAAATTTGACAATTAACCTTTTTCTTAAAAAGAAAAATGAAAGATATGAAATAAAATTAGTCATCATGAATATGGACGGCCGTCAAATTTGAGACGTAAGAGTGGGCTCAGCCACCCAAGCGTCAATGCTTGGAGCGTGATGATTAAGCCTGGCTTTTTAAGTTTTGGGTTTTCACTTTCCAATTCTAGTCTATAAATACAGAGTCCAAATTGTAAAACACTCGCCTCTGATGAGGCTGGGTGGGATTGGGATCGTATTCTAGCATCCAATTTCAGTATGGCATATCGTTGTTTTGTTCTTCTTGTTCTTTGCTTTCAAACTTGACCATGGTTTTTTAGAAGTATGGCAACATTCAAAACTTGAGCATGTTGATAGTTTGATATTCAATGATTCTTGTGTTTGTTACGAGTTAAATTATTCTTCTAAATCAATTTCTGCTGCCTTCTTTTTGGAGTGGAGTTATGATTATTTAGATCATAGGCTGTGATTATTTTCTCTTAAAGCTTTTCTGTTTTCTATCATGTTGGAAAAACAAGGGCCTTTTAGCAGAGCCTACATTGTTCTTGTCTCTGCTAGTCTTTTATTTGTGAGATGGTTTGATCTTACAATGGTTTAACAACACTTCATCTTATGGTCATCATAAATAGCGTATGACTAGCTTTTGTTTCAGTAACCCTGTAATTTTGAACTCTTTTTTCCAATAAAAAAAAATAATGTATACCCAGGCTTTTCTACAATTTATATTCATAATGGATGATAATTATTATGATATTTCCAATATTCAAATTTACAGTTTTCTACAATCCATCTGTGTTACTTTCTAGCAAATAGTTACATTAAGCTTTTCAGTAGATGCTTGTTTACTTGTTAATATTTTATTATTTTTATTAAATAAAATGTTTCTAATATCTAAATTTTTAGTTTTGTACAATCTATATATAGCACTCGTTAACCTATAATTAAGTTCTGATATTTCTGATATCTAATTTTAAAAATTTTCTACAATTCATTTTGTTGGTAATTATATAACTTTTGCAATTTGAATGTGATCAAGTTTTGATCTTTTTATTCTTTATCTTCTCTTGCATTTTGATGATAGATCAAGGAATGTGATGGGAAATATTCATGATAAATATTTCTATACACAATTAAATTTTGGAAACTATTATTAAAACCAATATTGTTAAATCACTTGTCTTAAATTCAAATGGAAGTAGTGAATATATCTTTACCTCCATTCCATGAGAATTTATTCAAGGAAAGTCCAGTGCTATTCTCCAATATACGAAAAGGTCCAATTTCCTTTGAAGCTCCATAAGCCACTGATGAGCATCCGAGACCTGCAATTTAACCATTATCAATTAAATTAAATTCGGGTCGAAATCAAAGTAATATTCAAGCAAGCAACTGCATTCAATTGTTTGAGTACAATTAGTGATGATAATTATATACTTTGTGAAAAAATATGGTTGAAAATTAAAATTGTGTTCAAAAGACTCTAGTTCAAACACTTCTTAATTGTTTGAGTATAATTTGAGCAGGTGATTGTATATTTTCTAATATCATTATCTATTAATTAAAGAATAAAAAAGTTTCAGTCTATTATAATTATTCTTTTGTTTCTCAATTTTATTCTATAGAACAATTATTATTATTATTAGTTCTATTGCATCAATTAACTATTTGATTCTGACCAATAAAAATGAAATATTTTTCAACTCAATCAGCTGTTTCCAAAGTTTGATATTTATCATTCATTTATTCTTTACAAATAAAATTAGTTATCTGAACTGTAATTGGCTGCTGGAAATTTATGTAAGGCAAAAAATGATTTTCTAATACTTTAAATTGGCCCAAAAAATATCTACCCTAGCGTTAGGCTAAAAAATTATCCCCCATACTAAATGCAATAGTACTGACAGAGGCCACTCACAATTAAAAAAAACATATTTTCTAGACTGTTCACCAACTATAATTAAGAGCATCTAATGATGTGTGGAAGCATTAAATTTAATACGTGTCATGCGTCTTGCCACATTCATTGTTATCGTCTTATTCCAGTGTCTTCAGTGTTGCCATTTACATCATCTTGGTTGTTTTGCCAAATTTCAGAGGATTTTTATTTGTTTGAGGTAAACCGTTTCCCTTCTACATTACAATATCATTCTTCCATTTCCGTTGATTGTTCATGCCTGCAATTGATTATTTTATTACTGACTGAAATAGATATGTTGTAGGGTATCTTCGGACACCAAAATTTTTGGGTGATTTTCATTTGTGCTCCATCTTCACTGTGGCCATACACGCCAGTTATTGCGAGGTAGGAATTTTTATTTGTTCTGTGTATTGGATTTTCAAAGAATTTTCGTCATTACATGCAATTGGTCTACTTTTGGCTTCCAAAAAGAAGTTTTTCTCATAGCTCTTGCAAAGCTCTCTCTTGTAAAATATCCATTTTTTTCCTCCTTCCAGAAACAGACTCTCTCAAGAAGGTCAGACTCTCTCAAGAAGGTCATGGTAGCAGGGGGTAGATTTGCCATCTCGGACGGGAACAAATTTGTAAGACAGTACATAAGGCATGTTAATTATTGTTAGTTGGACAGCTGTTATTTCTGACCCGGAAATAGCAACACTATTTATGGGTAGCTTGGACAGCTATTCGTCCTTATCTATGAATAGCGGTTGTATTTATGGGTGGTTTGGACAGCTGTTTGTCCACTTGCCAAAAATTAGTAAATAGTTATTATTTACTAATTTTAGTGATTCCTTTTGGACACCTTGCAACCAATTCTATTATTGGCTGTTGAGTTGTCTTAATCTCAGCCGTTGGTTTGATTTAATCTCGGTCGTTGGTTTACCAACGAGAGTAGTATAAAAAGGGGTCTAGGGGGCATTTGGAGAGCAAGGCGGTGATGCTTTGGTGAAGTTGTTTGCAGTGTTAGCAAACAGTCTTGCAGTGTTAACAAGGGCAAAGGCAGAAAGCTTTTGGAGAAGCAGTTTGCAGTGTTAGCAAACAGTCTTGCAGTGTTAGCAAGGGAGAAGCTTTCGTGAAGCAGTTTGCAGTGTTAGCAAACAGTCTTGCAGTGTTAGCAAGGGCACAAGGAAGAAGCTTTTGTGAAGCAGTTTGCAGTGTTAGCAAACAGTCTTGCAGTGTTAGCAAGGGCACAATGAGAAGCTTTTGTGAAGCAGTTTGCAGTGTTAGCAAACAGTCTTGCAGTGTTAGCAAGGGCGCAGTGTTAGCGCAGGGATAGCAGTGAGAAATATCAGCAGGAGAAATTAGGAGGTTGTCGGAGTTCTGCCAGTGTGAGGCAAGGAATTTTGTATCTCTTGATTTGCTGAAGTTTAATATAATTTTTCATCTGTAGAACTGGTTTTCCCTTAGGGGTTTTTCCAGGGACAATTTGTCCGAAAATATTGTGTTGATTCTGTTGCGCATTTCTTTCCGTATTTTAAGTGAAGTTGCAGTTGTGTTATTTTTCGATATTAGCTGGGAATTTATTTTCAGCAGTTTAATAATCATTTGTGATAGGAGATTAATAATCAGTGACTACAATAGTTTGATTTTTCACATGGTATCAGAGCATTGTTAAGGGTAGAAGAGTTTTGCCCTAGGAAAGAAATTTTGATCTCTTTAGATTTACTATTGCCTTAAACCCTTGAGATGGCTTCAGCTGGTTTGAGAGATCAGGATAGATTGGATGGTGCCTCAAATTTTGGTGTCTGGAAGGCCAGAATTTCTTTATTGTTGGAAGAGAATGGTATCAAGGATTATGCTACCAGTGGTGTACCTGTACCAACGGATGCAACACAGCTTGCAGCATATAGGAAGGACGATGCCAAAGCGAGGAGGATTATCCTTGATGGTGTCAAGGATCATATTGTTTCACATATCTCGGAGCTAGATACAGCAAAGAAGATGTGGGACGCCATTCTAAATCTGTACCAGAATGCTACCACTAACAGGAAGTTGATTCTCAGAGAGAAGCTAAAGAATACCTGGATGAATCAGGGAGAAGACGTCACAAGTTACCTCACCAGGCTCAGACTTGTCAAGGATGAGTTAGCAGCTGTTGGAGATAGCCCTAGTGATGATGAGCTAGTGAGAATAGCCCTAAATGGGTTTACTAAACAATGGAGTGTCTTTGTTCAAGTTGTCAGTGGACGAGATACTTTACCGAGTTGGGATCGACTATGGACTGATTTCACTCAGGAGGAGTTTAGACTAAGTCTTGTCAATGGGGCCAACAAGAGTCAGAAAAATGAGGTGGAACAAGAGAACGTTGCCCTAGCGGGTAAAGGGAAAGCAAAGAAGGGATCTAGCAAAGGATCAAATTCACAAAGTGAAAAGAAGAAGAAGGACCTTTCTAAGGTCAAGTGCTTTGGATGTCACGAGTTTGGCCACTATGTCAGTGATTGCCCAAAGAGGAAAAAGGGTAAGAAGCAGGTGGCAGCTTCAGCAAGTGCAGAAGAACTCTCCAGCAGAATGGAAGATGAGTTTGCACTTATAGCTTGTATGGTTAGCTCAACCTCACAGTGTGTTTGGTATATAGATAGTGGGGCATCATTTCATATGACAGGAGTTAGAGAGTACTTCTCCAGTTACAAGGAGGAGGACACCAACATCCAGATTTCTATGGGAAACTTGTCCAAACTCAACCCTGTTGGGAAAGGGACTATTCAGTTTCAGAGGGAGAATGGAAAGATAATTCCTCTTCATGATGTGTTATATGTGTCAGGCTTAGGTATGAATTTGATTTCTGTATCTGTTCTTCAGGATAGGGGGTATAATGTACTCTTTAGAGGGACACATGTGTTGATTAAGCACAAGGATTGGAAATCACCCATAACTATTGGAGTTAGGAGTGGTCGCCTTTATAGATTGCAGTTTGATACTCCTAAGGCACTTATGAGCAACAATAATCCTAGAGATCTTGGAGAGCTATGGCATAGGAGGTTGGGCCATATTCATCATGGAGCACTTAGATTGCTTCGTGAGACAGTGACAGGTGTTCCAGATGTGAGCACAGAGCATGATGATACATCTAAGGAGAAAGATGTAGATCCCACTTTATATAGACAATTGATTGGTTCGCTTATGTATTTGGTCAACACTAGACCAGATATAGCATTTGCAGTAAACTCTCTTAGTCAGTTCATGGTTGAACCAAAGAGAATGCATTGGAGAGCGGCTAAGCATGTGCTACGTTACTTGTGTGGTACAGTCGAGTATGAGATCAGATATGTTCGAGGTGAAGGTATCAGGTTGATAGGCTATACTGACGCAGATTGGGCAGGAAGTACAACAGACAAAAGGAGCACTTCAGGGTGTTGTTTCAGCTTGGGATCAGGAGTTGTATCTTGGTTCAGCAGGAAGCAGAAGTCTGTGGCTCTAAGTTCAGCAGAAGCAGAATACATAGTAGCTAGCATGGCGACATGTGAAGCTATATGTCTTCGGAAGTTGTTAGTAGCCTTGTTTGGTCAGAAGGTTGAGACTACTGTGATACATTGTGACAATCAGAGTTGCATCAAGTTGTCTGAAAATCCAGTGTTTCATGATAGGTCTAAACATATAGATATCAGATATCACTTCATCAAAGATTGTGCACAAAGGGATACTCATGAGTTTGTGGGAGCTCCTAGGAAGAGTACTAGACAGCGAAGACAACCAGCCAAGTTCAATGACTATGTTAGTCAGTTGGTAGATAGTGAGCCTTCTAGCTATCAGAGAGCTGCAGAACATCAGGTATGGCGAAATGCTATGGTTGAGGAATATTCTTCAATAATGCAGAATGATGTGTGGGAGGTAGTACCTAGACCAACAGATAGGGCTGTAGTTGGATCACGCTGGATTTATAAGATAAAGCACGGTGCAGATGGTAGCATCGAGAAATACAAGGCTAGGTTTGTGGCAAAGGGGTTCTCTCAGAAGGAGGGAATAGACTATGAGGAGACATTTGCTCCAGTTGCCAGGTATACTTCTATACGAGCTGTAATCTCACTTGCAACACAGATGGGATGGAAGATCCATCAAATGGATGTCAAGACAACATTCCTCAATGGTGAGTTGAAGGAGGAGGTATACTTAGAACAACCAGAAGGCTTTGTAGCACACAGCAAAGAGACCCACGTGTGCAGATTGAAGAAAGTTGTTCGACTACAATACATACCTACAGATGAGCAGGTAGCAGACATTCTGACGAAGGCTTTGGGAAAGGCCAAATTTATCTTCTTCAGAGATAAGATGGGTGTCATGCAGAACAGCTTCCTCGCTAAGAGGGAGTGTTAATTATTGTTAGTTGGACAGTTGTTATTTCTGACCCGGAAATAGCAGCACTATTTATGGGTAGCTTGGACAGCTGTTCGTCCTTATCTATGAATAGCGGTTGTATTTATGGGTGGTTTGGACAGCAGTTTGTCCACTTGCCAAAAATTAGTAAATGGTTATTATTTACTAATTTTAGTGATTCCTTTTGGACACCTTGCAACCAATTCTATTATTGGCTGTTGAGTTGTCTTAATCTCAGCCGTTGGTTTGATTTAATCTCGGTCGTTGGTTTACCAACGAGAGTAGTATAAAAAGGGGTTTAGGGGGCATTTGGAGAGCAAGGCGGTGATGCTTTGGTGAAGCTGTTTGCAGTGTTAGCAAACAGTCTTGCAGTGTTAACAAGGGCAAAGACAGAAAGCTTTTGGAGAAGCAGTTTGCAGTGTTAGCAAACAGTCTTGCAGTGTTAGCAAGGGAGAAGCTTTCGTGAAGCAGTTTGCAGTGTTAGCAAACAGTCTTGCAGTGTTAGCAAGGGCACAAGGAAGAAGCTTTTGTGAAGCAGTTTGCAGTGTTAGCAAACAGTCTTGCAGTGTTAGCAAGGGCACAATGAGAAGCTTTTGTGAAGCAGTTTGCAGTGTTAGCAAATAGTCTTGCAGTGTTAGCAAGGGCGCAGTGTTAGCGCAGGGATAGCAGTGAGAAATATCTGCAGGAGAAATTAGGAGGTTGTCGGAGTTCTGCCAGTGTGAGGCAAGGAATTTTGTATCTCTTGATTTGCTGAAGTTTAATATAATTTCTCATCTGTAGAACTGGTTTTCCCTTAGGAGTTTTTCCAGGGACAATTTGTCCGAAAATATTGTGTTGATTCTGTTGCGCATTTCTTTTCGTATTTTAAGTGAAGTTGCAATTGTGTTATTTTTCGATATTAGCTGGGAATTTATTTTCAGCAGTTTAATAATCATTTGTGATAGGAGATTAATAATCAGTGACTGCAATAGTTTGATTTTTCACAAGGCAGCCCTTTGACGACCCTCTCGAAAACTTCGATGACGAAACCCCCACTGATCTTAGGATTCTCACCATGGGTTGCAACCACAAGCTGATTAAAACCGTTTTTTAAAGGAACAGCGATTTTGAGCTCTTCGGTGGTGTGAACGGGCACTGCTCACCCGCGGGGCACATTTTTTGACTTGCCGGGCCAAGTAACGTTTGCCAATTCTGATAAATTCTCACTCCCGGACCCGTTAATCCATAACCCCACCGCACAGTACCCGCCAGCCTTGGATCCTTTCACATTGAGAATTTCATATGGGGAATTACCTAGCTCTCCCAGAGTAGTCGTTCTGAGCTGCCCGCTCAAGCCATCGTAATCCATCTGCAAAAGTACCTGCTTCAAACGTTCTCCCTGCTGCAAAATTCTAGTGAGATTCGTCCTCTGGGTCAGTGACAAAGGCGACAATTCGAAGCAGGTTACATTTATCTGCTGTAGAGCCCTAGCAATTATGGAAATAGAATCGTAGGCATAATACGCGTATATATTTATCTTCATGAGCCTGTCGTCAACGGCAAATTCACTTCTAATAGTAAAATACAAACTCCTGCCTTACAGGATACTTTCATACAATAGGTATGTGATCTGTATCGGCTATATGATTATGCCCTGCTGTTTTACTTACCAGCCTCTGTTCAATGTCTGCTTTTGTTCATTGTCTTTAATTACTAATGCCCATTAAATAGCACAACAACCAAGGCAAAGGTTATGCACACTTCTTTTCATTAACTAATGCATAGAGTTTTTTATGGTATCAAAGTTCGGTGATCAACATCATTTACATTTTAATTTGCTCTTTCCTGCAGGTATGATGAAGCTGCCAAACACGTTCCACTGATTCCATTCTTCCATACAGTATAGTCCACGAAAAACCTTACGAATATGCTCCTCCGCACACCTGCACTAAGCTTCCAACTTCAATGCTTAATACTATCTGCCACACATGGCAGGAACTACGACGCTACGCGTCTCTTGTTGTATAAAAATTTTCCATTTAGAAACTCTATAATTGATCATTAGAATGTAAGAGCTGAAAAAAAAAAAGTCCTCCTTTTTAACTTTTCATTGTGATTGTAAATCATGAAATACAATACTATAAGTTAATATAAAACTTATTCTAAAGAACTTAATCCAGAAACAAAAGCACGACAACAATAAGATCTAAAGATATTTGGGGCGTGGTCCACGCGAGTCATAATTATGAACATGACATGACAATGCCATGATTCATATTTTGTGCAGAAAGTTGGGGAAGAGTGCTCCCCGTCTTGATTTTTTAGCTAGTGGTGTCACTGCTGCCATGTGAAGGAGATCCTTTTTCAAAGTTCCTTGTCGTTTGTTATGATTGCATCTTATCTTCGAAATGCGATGCCGAGTGAGGGACCAGTGGGAGTAAGCGTGGAAGCCAAACATGGATTCTGGTACACGATACAGCTGTATATTGTGTCACATCTCAATAAGTTTTGTCGTAAGTCTGATTTTTTCTTTAACACTTCCAATCGATATGCGCTGTGTGTAAGCCACCGTCATGACATGTAGTGCGTCGTTACAAATGCATGCCAGCTATCTATTAATTGGACAACGTTATTTATAAGTGGAACTCAAATGAGAAACGGCATTCCAGAGTATGGATCAGCACTAGGAAAAGGTGGCGGAACACTGCTGTTTCTCAAATTTTGTTTTATTCTCGACCGACTTCGAGAAGATTTTTCCAATCTTATCATCTGAAATACGGCTCTTGTAATTGGGACCACTGGAAGAAAATGGGGAATAATACCCCTTCAGAGGCTCAGAGGCTCAGAGGCTAAAGCTCTCATCGAATGAGGAGGTTTGCAGTTGTAACGCATTTCTCTTTTGTGCGTTTGAAACACTTTGAAGTTGTGTCAAAAGATGCTTTATTGATGTCCGATTCAAATTAGGTTTTATTGTATTCCATTTTTTTCAGCAATTTGTGATGGTTTTCTCTATGATGCTTTATTTTACGTTACTTTTATTTAGAGATTTTTCATGGAATCTATTTTAATTTAAGATCTGCTTTTGTTTATGCATTAATGCAGCCGACAATTTTAACCAATTTTGACCATTTGATAATATAATTAAAAATTTAAAACAATGTTCCAGTTATTTTTAATTTATTCAATAAATATTATTAAATAGTCAAATTATCGGCTGTGTAGCCGTCCCCAGTATAATCTTTGAAAATTTGAGTAGATTTGTTTTTGTATGTTTTATATTTAATAAAATATTATATTATATGCATTTATGTTCCTTTTATAGGGGGTTGATTTCACGAGAGCATTTTTGGATTGGGATTAACAGTTTTCATGTAGGAAAATTTATATTGGAAAATGTTAATAATTACTGTATTTTTTTATTTCATGACAATGCTGAGTTCGACTGTGTAATTTTGTATTTTTGTACTAGTTATTCTTATTTTCATTCATGCAAAATCACCATACAATTGTTGCTCAATTTTCATTGTTGCAAAAAATAGTGGGTTTTTAATAAAGGTGAAATTATTATATATAATTTTAATTGATTTTATTCATCAATATCTATCATAGTTACAAGAAATTTAATGACGGAATAAGTAACATTATTAAGTAGTGTTCTCTAAGATTTAGAACAATTTAATTATTTTTTATCGATGTGAGAGATTTGGAAAGAGCTAGCAAGTATTTCTTCAATAATTTATGTTCCCACTTTTTCAGAAATACACAACTTTGTTTTAATGGTAAATAGATTACAACTTTTGAGATATAGGAAAATTTCTATCATCATACGCTACAAATTTGTAAAATCGAGACATTTTTTTTTGGTGATGGACATTAGTTTAGGATAGTTTCTGCAGTCCATACAGATATAACGAAAATGTTTTAATTTTTATAATTGAAATAATGTTAACAATACAAATAGAGGTAAATGCTGCCACCATGAAGCATGCTTTTTACTGTTTGTGTCTGCAGGCTTTTAGAAATCAAATGATAGCTTTTGAATTTGATTATATGCTATTTTTTTGGGATTAATATTGTGGATCAGACTCTGTAGATTTAAGACAAATCAAATAATAGCTTTTGGATTTTGATTATATGCTATTTTTTTGGGATTAATATTGTGGATCAGACTTTGTAAATTCAAGACAACACTTTGTAGATTTAAGACATTCTTTTGTAATCAACATTAAATTGGAAGTGTGCTCCTTCAGCTATTGTTTGGGCACTTTGGTGGGAAAGAAACAAGCGTATCTTTCGTCATGTTCTTTCACATATGAGCAAGGTGCAAGATCAGATTGAGAAATCTATATCTGAAAGCGTAAATTTTTCAATTGCTTTTGTTAGTTTTAATCACTATTTATCAGCTTCAAATAGTAGTATCATTCAGAATTGGAAAGCTATTCGCATTCCTATGGGTACTCATTCAAATCCAAAATTATTCGGCAAAGTTGATAGATCAAATGTCAAGTGGACTCCTCAGTTATCTGATTTTGTTAAGATTAACTTTGATGGTGAATCACGTTGAAACCCAGGCAAATCAGGAATTGGAGCTTGCATTAGAGATGAGTGTCGAAGGGTTTTAGCTATTTAATCTCAACCTTTACCTCCGGGGACAAATAATATGGCAGAGGCACACGCTTTGCTAGCTAGCTTAATACTAGCAAGAAGAAATGGTTTTCATTCAATTCATATTGAGGGTGATTCAATGATTATAATTAAAGCATGTCTCTCAAAAAATTCTTTCAATTGGAAAATTACTTATCCTAAAACAGATTTGGGGGTTATTGGATTCGTTTCGAGAGTATCAGATATTTCATATATATAGGGAAGGTAATTATGTGGCCGACTATTTAGCAAATATGGGATGTGATGATCAACATGTAGATTTTGTTGCCTCGGCTTCACATCCCTTTAGCAAAAATTTTTATCAAGGATTCAAATTAATGTCTCCAATTGCAACCCTTTGTAGTTTGTTTTGTTGTAGGGGAAATCTTTTGTGGGCTGCTTTTCTTTTGCTTATTTCTTTTGTATTTCAACGACGAAATGGGGTTTTCTTTCTATTTCTTTCCCCATGGAGTTATCGAACTAGCTATTTTAATATATAGTTTGTGGCCCCGTCTACATTTGCAAAAAAAAAAAAAAAAAAACATTAAATTGTAGGAAATATAATAAAATAGTTTTTGAATTCGATTGGGTGCTAATTTTCCCATCAATATTGTTGATAAATGAATCATGAATCATGAATCATGAGTGCTACATTTCCATCAAAGTTGTAGATAAACCTTCATAATTCATCATTAGGATGTTAAAGAGAAATTGGTATGTTAGAAAATTGGTGAAGGGATGACACTAAAAATAAGATGAAGTGTGTCACTTGAACATCTAAAAGAGCGTACATCAAACTATCTACCTCAGCCTTTAAGTATTGGGTGTACTCTAAGATCTAAAGCTTGTATCGTAAATCAAATTCTTCGAATAAGGATTCTTAGCCTTCCCATGAATGGATTTACTTACTTCCTTACTTTATGTAAATTACTTCCTTACTTTAACACCATGTAAACTAGAGCAGAACATCTAATGTATACATGCTTTTCAAAAGTCTATTTTTTCACATCAGAACTAATGAATTGTACAATATCTCACAGTTCTTGTTTTGGTTCTTATCAATTCTAATAGTAGATGAGAAAGTGTGATCAAAATCAGAAATATTGATAAAAAAAATTAAGTACAACTGAACTCCAGAACAACTAGTAGTACTTACAATAAGGGATGGTTGGAAAAGGAAATAAACATCGTAACATCTCAAGCTTTGTTATCGTGCAGGGGTCAAAATATATTTTTATTAATTAATTGAAAAATTATGTATAACAGTTTTATGAATTTTAATTTTTCAAAAATACAAATGCAGGTGCATTTTGGCCCCCTTCCATTAGGAGGACTTCAAATATTAAAAGGTCTAAATGTATTTTTATTAATTAATTGAAAAATTACGTATAACAGGTTTATGAATTTTAATTTTTCAAAAATACATATGCAGGTGCATTTTGGTCCCTTCCATTAGGAGGACTTCAAATATTGAATAGACAATTTTATGAATTTTAATTTTTCAAAAATACAAATGCAGATGCATTTTGGCCCCTTCCATTAGGAGGACTTCAAATATTAAAAAATCTATTCAAGGAAATTTTTGAACCTATTATATCTAGTATTTTTAACAATTATAAATTAAATTAAAAATCAGACGGTTGATTTGTGATGTGAGTTTCCAATTTCTAATTTAATTAATAAAAGTTCAAAAAGGTCATTCAGATGCAAACATTAAACTGGATGGCCATTGCACATTTTAAGCATACCATATTTCAAATCTAAATTCCACAAGACAGTAGGCCTTTTTAGGCATATATTTAAAAAACATTAAAAATTAAAAAAACACCCACCTCCACGCCATGGTTAAATAAGTTAAAGGCTACCTGCTACCGAAAGAAAGAACTGTCTAGCAGGGTCCACCATCCCGATAAAGATTGGCCACCCCGGTGATAAGCTGGTAAAATACAGAAGCCAAAAGGCTGCTGTAGCGCATAGCCCAGAGGCGTTTGGGATTCTGAAAAATAATGCTTGCAGGAGCAGCATTTAGACCATTAGCAGGGGAGAAAACCTAGTCTCTGATAGGAGGTCCTGTCATAATAGCTGTTATAGTTTCTGTTGGATATTTTTTATTTATTATATTCTAATAATGGATCATTTTTAGGGTTTCTTTTTTTGGTTCTTTTTATTCTTTTTTGTGATTGATCAATTTGTACATAAAAATGGAGACTATTGAAACATTTAACAACATTTAATCTTGATATTACATAATAAGTATTGGATGAAAGTTTTGAATGACAATTTTTTCAATTTAGATCTTCCAATTTATAAAATTTTAAAAACTGAAACCTTATCTATCAACTCTTCACTCATCTATAAAATAGACATTTATAAGATTTTAAAAACTGAAACCTTAGCTTTAAACTCTTCACTCATCAATAAAATAGACATTTACACAAAAAAATCAATGACCTTTACTAGCCCTTTACCATCCTTTACCAATGTGAAAGCTTAGACATATACACAATAAATCGACCTTTACCGAGGTGAAAGCTGTTAAAAGATAAGGACAGAGAAATCACTACAAAATGAACTTTGACTAGTTTTGGATAAGCAAGCGAAACATTCCTCAAACATTCCATTTACACTTGAATTCAAGTGCAATAAACTTAAGCCCACTTAGAAACTTCTACCAGTACCGAATGTTTGCGACAGAACTTTGACCCAATATATTTTCATTAGCATGGTCGAAGGTATGAAGATTAATGCCACGATTGACGTTGTTCGGAAATGGCAAACTCCAGTTCCACCGCTGATCTTTCAGCTCATAACAGTTAACATAAAAAGTCTTATTATATTGCATGGTTATCGTATTATATTGCATGGTTATCGGCAGTTTTTTAAGAAGTTTATCAGTAGTCATATAAATTTCTAAATTTGATGCTTAATAATGCATGGAATCATGCTGAAGCTCCTGTATAGAACTTGAGTTTAAGAAGTAGTTTTAATTAGTTCTTTTCTAAATAAATATACCATCAGTGGTATTAAATATGATCAGTTCTGAAAAATCTGGGTAATCTGTAATAAAAAGTTATTCATTTGATTCTGTTCAAGAAAAATAGAGTGTACTCTATTTCTTCATTATTGAAGGCTTGTTTATTTTGTTTGTTTATCATCTCTACTGTTATAGATCAGATTTTGTAGGAGTTTATATTCTACATTTGGTATCAGAGCTGAAGGTGTTTGGAAGACAGCAGCATGGCTCACAATTTGCAAATCCCAGAGTTTGATGGAGTTGATTACCAATATTGGTCAATCAAGATGAAGACTTTTTTGATTGGGAAAGATTTTTGGGAGATCATTGAATCTGGATATGAAGAGCCTGCAGATTGGAATACTCTCCAACCTAATGACAGGACATTGAAGAAAGAAGCTGAGAAGAAGAATGCAATGGCATTGTTTCACATTCAGATGGCTCTTGATAAGAGCTTGTTTCCTCAAATTGCTGATGCACAGACAACAAAAGAGGCCTGGAAGACTCTAAAAGATGCTTACCATGGCAATGATCAGATCAAGGTTGTGAAGCTACAAACCTTGAAAAAAGAATATGAGAACTTGAAGATGAAGGAGATAGAGAGTGTGGGAGATTTCTGTGTGAGAGTGAAATATGTGACTCATAAAATGGCCACTTTGGGTGAATCTATTGCTCAAGAGCAAATAATACAAAAGGTATTGAGATCTCTAACCCCAAGATGGAATATTGTAGTAATTGCCATAGAAGAAAGCAAAAATTTAGCTACCATGGAGTATGATGAATTGGTTGGATCTCTTATATCACATGAGGATAGAATAAGGGACACATCTATCAGTGTTAATGAGAAGGCTTTTGCTTCCCAATTGCAAATTTCAAAGAACAATGGTGCTAGCAGCAGTAGTAACAACAACAAAGGCTCGGGAAGGGGCCAATATTAGAATTTTTCAAGAGGATCTAGAGGAAGAGGAGGTGCTCAAGGAGGCAGAGGTAGAGGCAGATTTGATAAAAGGAACATCCAATGCTATCATTGCAATAAGTATGGACATTTTGAGAGAGAGTGTAGACTGAAATCAAGTAACAATAGTGCAAATTATGCCCAACAAGATGAGGATCCTTCCTCGAGTAATTTATTTTTGTGTTATGGAAAAGGTGAAAGTACTGTGAATGATGTTTGGTATTTGGATTTTGGATGCTCTAACCATATGTCTGGCAACAGAGAAATATTTTTAAAGCTTGATGATAGTTACAGATCCAATATTACCCTTGGTAATAATAATACTGTGGATGTTGCGGCCAAAGGAGCCATGGATGTTCAGACAAAGGAAGGTATGAAAAGTGTTCAAGATATTTATTATACTCCCAAGTTAAAGCATAATTTATTGAGTGTTGGGCAGCTATGTGAGAAGAATTATAGAGTGGTATTTGAGAACATGCACTGTACTATCTATGATAAGAATCAAAAAAATAAAGTGATTACAGTTGTTCCTATGACAAAGAATAGGATGTTTCCTTTGAAGTTTGGTCAAAATGATAATCAGCTTGTCAATATACTTAGAAGAAGAGGTATATGTGGGACAACCACAAGGTTTTGAGATTCAAGGCAAAGAAGATTATGTCTACAAGTTGAAGAAGGCTTTGTATGGCTCAAGCAAGCACCACATGCATGGTATGCAAGAATTGATGGATATTTTCAGCAGAATGGCTTTCAAAGAAGTAAGAGTGAACCTACCCTTTACTACAAACAAGAAGGTAATGATATTCTCATTGTGAGTTTGTATGTTGATGATTTGTTATATATGGGTAGTAGTTCAAAGATGAAAGATGAATTTAAAGTTGCTATGATGACTGAGTTTGAGATGAAAGATTTAGGTCTCATGAAGTACTCTCTTGGCATGGAGGTTTATCAAGGTAAAGATGAAATTTTTATTTGTCAAGAAAAGTATGCAAAAGATATGTTAAAAAAATTTGATATGGCTGATTGTAAACCTCTTTCCACTCCAATTGCTCATGGAGTTACATTATGTAGAGATGATGGTGCTAAAATAGTTGATGAGACATTATACAGGAGCATTGTGGGAAGTTTGATGTTTTTAACTCACACAAGGCCTGATATTGCTTATTCAGTTTCATTGGTTTCAAGGTATATGACAAATCCATCAGAGGAACATATGAAGGCAGCCAAGAGAATTTTGAGGTATGTGAAAAGCACAGTAGATTTTGGCATTCACTATTCTTCTAATAAGTTTGAGCTTGTTGGCTTTAGTGATTCAGATTGGGGAGGTTGTTTGGATGACCGAAAATCTACATCTGGTAATTGTTTTTCTTTGGGTTCCGATTTAATTACATGGATTTCAAAGAAGCAAAGTATGGTTGCTCTCTCTTCTACAGAAGCGGAATATGTTGCGGTCACTTCAGCTGGCACACAAGCTTTATGGCTTAGAAAGCTTCTTGAAGAAATTGGAGAGATACAAGTTCAGCCTACTGTGATTTTTTGTGACAACATAAGTGCCATTAAATTGGCCAAGAATCCGGTTCATCACAGCAGGACCAAACACTTTGATCTTAAACAACATTTTATTAGAGATTTGGTACAAAATAAAACGGTTGAGTTGAAGTACATCAGCACAAAGGAGCAAATTGCAGACATCTTCACAAAGGCAGTTACAAAAGATCAGTTTTTGGTACTCAGAGATCGAATTGTTAGTCCTCTCAACATCAAGGGGGAGTATGAAGATTAATGTCAAGATTGACGCTGTTCGGAAATGGCAAACTCCAGTTCCACCGCTGATCTTTCAGCTCATAATAGTTAACATAAAAAGTCTTATTATATTGCATGGTTATCGTATTATATTGCATGGTTATCGGCAGTTTTTTAAGAAGTTTATCAGTAGTCATATAAATTTCTAAATTTGATGCTTAATAATGCATGGAATCATGCTGAAGCTCCTGTATAGAACTCGAGTTTAAGAAGTAGTTTTAATTAGTTCTTTTCTAAATAAATATACCATCAGTGGTATTAAATATGATCAGTTCTGGAAAATTTGGGTAATCTGTAATAAAAAGTTATTCATTTGATTCTGTTCAAAAAAAACAGAGCGTACTCTATTTCTTCATTATTGAAGGCTTGTTTATTTTGTTTGTTTATCATCTCTGCTGTTATAGATCAGATTTTGCAGGAGTTTATATTCTACAGAAGGATCATCCTCTTCAACGTTGGACTCCAAACAAACCAGATTCAATGAGTCAAGACACATTATAATTAAATAAACGAATAAATGACCATACAGCAAAATAAAAAGAAGCAGATATAGCTGACAATTTTCACAGACCTTGAGAACATAGGATATGATTCTACTAGTTTGACCTCGGCTCTGTTTAACCGCCGCAGCCATGGCACAGACTACATCCAGGGCAGCTGAAACGCTTAAAGTCCCCTCAAGGCCAGAGTTCGATAGAAGGTTTGGTGATCACAAAGGAATTTCCTGCGTATCTTGGACCAAACCCTAGCCACCACTTTCCCGTCCTGATTGAAGAAAACTGTACCTTTCCCGGCAACAGGGAAAAATCCTACCGGGATTCCAACAATTATGAAAGTGAATATGAGCCTCACAATATGAGGCAAAACTAGGTCCCACGTACATATTTTATTGCTTTGAAATTTGAATTTGTGATTTTTTCAAGAATATGAAATTTCCATCTGCAAACGGACAGGAACAGGCTAATCTACCACTAAAAGTAGCAAAGACAATAAAATTAGACCTTTTTTAAATTTTATTTCAGAATCAGGAAAATAGGAAAATAGAATGATTTTCTTTTTCAAATGCTAAAATTTTCAAAAAAATCTATGATATTTTCAATTGTTTAAAAATTGATCGAGTGTACATTTTCTTGAGAGGGTCACAAGAAAACTACCAACAATACACCACAGAATTGTAACGCGAATTCCGTCAGCCAATTAAAGCAAATAGCAGTGCAAAGTTAATGCAAGAATCAAACTTCCAACAGGCGATTTCATTTGTGGATGATCGTCTTCCCGGGTTATGTCTGCTTTTGACAGCAGATGGGATTAAATTCTCCGTCGCAGCACTTGTTTTGACAGCAGCCGACGTTGTCCTTTGACGGGGCCAGCGGCAGGGGAACCAGAATCAGGCAAAAGAACGTCGACAATGATCTTTTCACCTTTTCTGCAGCTTGAAATGTTGCCGCTGACGAAGTAGAATTGGTCGTAGCTAGAGAACGGGTACACCGTATTGCCGCCGCCGAAAGAGGCGATTGGATTCGAGATGCTGCAGCTGTTATACTCCTCTGCACTCACCTGCACCACGGAATGCACACTTGGATTGTACTTGAACACTACATTAATGTCACCACCCACAAACAATTATAAACAGATTTTTACATTCATATATTCTTACTTTGTGATCTATCATGAGGACTAATAAAATAAAAATAATAAGTAGAATACCAAACATAATCTAAACTATTGGCCGGATGGTTTGAATATATATTGTATTGAGATACTTAAAATCTAATAACGTTTGAATCATAATGAGGAGATCTTCTACACTTGATTATGTATAGGTTTTTACATTAATCTTTCATCACACTACCTGGTATATAAGAGATCTCTAATACTTCATGACTTCATCCGAATCATGATGCCAATACATAATAATAAAAACTATATACAAAAATCAAATTCAGCAATTCTTACAGATAATTAAGAACACAGGTAACGGGCATTAAAATGTCACCGAGGAAATCATTGACAAATAGAAGGAACTTCCCCGCCCAATCATTGTAAGGGGCGGGCGGAACCCAGCCAGCGCTGCCGCCCACCTCGAACTGCCGAGCCGCCGCCCCACTGATCATAAGCGCCGCCAGAAGAAAGCATAGCAATACGATGAAAGCATTGCAATTCGATGCCATTTTCGGCCGCGAGGGAAGCTTATAACCCAAAGACTAGTTAGAGAGGAGAGATTCAATTGAAAGGCAAAGGAAGCGGTCTGGTCTGGACGTACTTCTGTGTGCTGTAAAAAGTTGGCATTATCGGGTGTTCCTGAAAATATGATCTTTAGCTTCGATTTCAACTGGTTTTGCGACGCGTGTAGGCGGAGGGTATTTTGGTGCATATTTAATTGGTCAGTTGCGCTACATAACGAGAATGGTTTGAACCAACAGTTCCATTAATGCACGCCTCATAAAGAAAATGGAGAATCTACAAGCGTGGGTATATATATATATTTTTTAATTGAAGAACGCTGAAAGAATTACAAATAAATAGTTACAGTTATGAATCTTTAGGACAAAACATGGTGAACCAACATAACTTTAACCAGCCACAAGACTTAGAACAGCAGACAAATAATCAGCCAAATTGTCACATAAAGGAACAATTAGACTCTGGCTCCATCTTTACACTTAATCTTCAGCTGCGAACATAGATAAACTAGTTCAAACAACATGTCTGAGTAAAACAGTAGAATATCTATTTCCTGATGCAAACAATGATTAGTGAAAAGTGCTTGACATCTACTTTGCCATATATGTAACAAAATGCATTGCCGCATAGAATCTGAAAATATGTTCTTATAAAACCCAATCCCGAAGATTGTCTCCTTCAATTTCAAAGTATGATGAAAAATAGCAGAGAAATGCTGAAATATAACATTCCATTTCTTTCTTACTCTAGGACAACTCCAAAAGATATGTTTCAAATTTATGACAAAAAGGGCAAGAATTGGCTTTCACGGGCAAGAATCTTAGGAAAGTGAGTATATTTATTATGTAGAGGCATATACAATGGGAGAAGCAAATCCCAACACGAGAATATTCAAAGGATTAATCTGTGTCAGGAAAAAAGATTTGATGGGAGTTGCAAGACAAATTTAATTTTAAAAATCAATTTAAAATAACAAATTTTATTTGGCATTCACAAAACAGTTTAAAAACAAATTAAGATGTGTATTGCCATTTGGCACTCATAATTGTTAACAAATAGAAATAGAAAAAAAATTTAATGGGAGTTAAAAACGAAATTTGTTTTTAATAAAATGTGTAATGCCATTTGGCAATCACAATTATTAATGTATAGAAAAAGAAAAGAAATTTAATGGAATTTACAAACTAAAGTTGTTTTTAAAAATCAATTACAAAAAGAAAATGCCATTTGGCATTCACAAAAACTATAAAAACTATATTTAAATACGGAATGTCATTTGGCAATCATAACTATTAAAAAAAATAATAGAAAACAAATTTGATGTGAGTTACAATATTTTTAAAAAAATCAATTTAAAATAGAAAATGTCTTTATTCAAGAAACTTTTTTTAAAAAATAAAAAATTGTCAAATAAGATTCTCAAAAATAAAATAGATAAAAATTAATATTAAATATGCCAAGTGGCATTTTGCTTTTTCGGATTTGATTTTTCAATTTTCTTATTATTTTTTTCCCCTAGAGTTTCTATTCTAGAAGCTAGAAAAGTGTATATAGGTAGATTTAGTAAAAATAAAATATGAAATTAGATACATCTTATTTTATAATTAGGATGTTTCTATTTTTTCTTTATATTTTTCTATAAGAAATGTCATTATACTTAGTTAGAAAAGTAAATATAATAATGTAGAAACAATTTAGTCTTCGAATGATAACTATTTCTTGATTTTTATTATTAATCATAGTTAATGATTTCTTTGAAAGTAATAGGAATACCATGAATGATAAATCCTAGAGAAAAATAATTCAATGTGAAATATACAAAGCAATCATCACATTTCTAAATTTAATATTAATCTATAATCTGTTGTGTATATTTACTTTTAATTCTTTATCAAATATAATTATGTTGTACTTTTTGACTTAATATTCCAAATCACAACTTCTCCCTTAATTGAGACTTGAACTCTAACAATAAATGTTCATGTTTCAAATCAAAATATTACCTTAAATAAATTGAAATTTACTCAATAAAATTGAGACTTGGCACTAATACTAAATTAAGTTGAAATCTAATTTTTTTTATAACTCCACTTGTAATCTTAATAAAATATTAATAATTATTTATCTAATATATTAGATATTATAATTCATGTTTAACTAACTTTGACAGAGAGAGAAAGAGAAGGTACACAAGAGTGAGCTAAGGGATGAGAGAGAGGAGAGTGAGCATAGAGGGAGAATCGGGTAGAGGAATAGAGAGAAAACCCCATATAATGTTTCTAATAGAACAAGGAGTACAGGGAAATATGGGTGGAGAGAGAGAGGGTGAGGTGGGGGGGATGTTGAAGGGAAGGGAGGGAGATGGACATATCTAGAGAGAGACAAGGCACCCTATTATGTTTTCAATAGAGAGATCTTAACGATGTGGTTACAGAGCAATACGATGGTGAAATAAGGGAAGAGAGATGGAGGGAGGTAGGGAGGGGGGTCAGGAGGGAGAGATTAAGAGAGAGTAGGGAACGGGTAAAAGAGAGAGGGAGAGAAAGGGAGAGAAAGGGAGATAGACATTAGACAACATATCTAGAGAGAGATGGATGATAGTGAAATAAAGGGGGAGAGTGAAAGAAGTTTATTAGAGGAAATAACTAGAGAGAGAGAGAGAGATTAAGGGGCATATCTAAAGAGAGACAATGCACCATATTATGTTTTCAATAGAGAGAAAGCTTAGAGATAAGGTTAGAGAGAGTGATCATGATGGTGAAATAAGGGGAGGGGGAGAGAGGGGGGGAAGGGATCAAGGATGGAGTGAGGGATTGAGAGAGTGGGAAAAGGATAAAAGAGAGCGATAGAAAGAGAGATAGATATTATACAACATATCTAGAGAAAGAGAGAGACAATAGTAAAATAATGGGGGAGAGTGAGAGAGGTTTATTAGATGGCATAGAGAGAGAGAGAGAGAGAGAGAGAGAGAGGGTGATTAGGAGTCATATGTAGAGAGGTGAGGGAAGGGGTAGGGGAGGGGGGAGAGATTGACAGAAAGTGGTGAAAGAGAGAGGAAGAAAGATGGAGATAGATATCAGACAACATATCTAGAGAGAGAGGGACAATAGTGAAATAATGGGGGAGGGTGAGAGAGGTTTATTATAGGGCATAATGGGGAGAGAGAGAGAGATCAAGGGGAATTTCTAGAGAGAGAGATGGCACCCTATTATGTTTTCAATAGAGAGAGAAAGCTTAGAGATAGAGAGAGTGATCATGATGGTGAAATAAGAGGGAAGAGAGAGAGAGAGAGAGAGTAATGAAATAATGGGCTAGAGTGAGAGAGGTTTATTAGAGGGCATAACTAGAGAGAGAGAGAGAGAGAGAGAGAGAGAGAGAGGGAGGGGGGGAGGGTTATTAGGTGTCATATATAGAGAGGCAAGGGAAGTAGTAGGGGGGTGATCCCACAATAATGGGTTCCACTTTTTGACCAATTTTGACACTGAAATCAATATTTTTGCAACAAATGTCACGTTTAAGTGACTATATCTCCAAAACTATAAATAATTTCAAGATGACATAAACTAGTGATTTTGAATACTTTGTTCCTACTTTGTAACCATATTTTTTAATTTAAAAAAAAAAAATTATTTATGTCAATTTTTTTAATCTCCTCTGAAAAGTGGTACATAATAAAATTCAATATTTTAAAAAGTGACAGTCCGTTTGACACACATAACTTTTTTTTTTTTCTAGAAATGATAATGAAGTAATTCTTTCGACATTAGATTTGTAACATCAATATCTAGAGGATGCATTTGGTTTGATTTATTTTGGTTGAATATTGTATAGTTTATGAAGTTTTGAAGTGACATGAACCGTAATTTAGACATACATTCCGTTTGACACTGATAATTTGAAGTCAATTTATCATAAACCATTTTTATTTATTTTTGAATAGAAATGTATCTCAATAAGCCAGTTCCTCCATATTTTTAAATTTTTTTTTGACCTAATTCACTAATTTTTTCGAGGTGTCAAAGTCGGTTGATGTTCAATTGGTAATGAACCTATAATGAGTTAAACTCCTATTTGAAAGTCTTAATGATTAAATTATGTATTAAAATTATAGTCATTGGAAAGCTTGCTCCGAGCAGCACATTTTGACATTTTTAATTTTATAGTAGGAGATCATTCTCCTACAATTATGGCAGTTAAAAGAGCAAAAAAAAGAAAAAAGAAAAAAAGGTTGAAATTTTTGGATTTTGCATGTTCATGCGAACATGGCATTTGCGCGAACACATTTACCATGTTCACGTGAACGTATGTTTGCGCGAACATATTTATCACATATGTTCGCACGAACATGATTAAAAAAAAAGTTTGCGTGAACATATGGTAAACTCAATTTCTCATTTTGTAATTTTTTCATTTTTGTTCGTCCCACTAAAGTGGAACCCATTATTGTGGGTTCACCCAGGGGAGGGGGGAGAGATTGATAGAGAGTGGCGAAGGGGTGAAAGAGAGAGGGAGAAAGAGGGAGATAGATATTAGACAACATATCTAGAGAGGGACAATAGTGAAATAATGGGGGAGAGTGAGAGAGGTTTATTATAGGGAATAATGGGAGAGAGAGGGAGAGAGATCAAGGGGCATTTCTAGAGAGAGACAAGGCACCCTATTATGTTTTCAATAGAGAGAGAGCATAGAGATAGGGTTAGAGAGTGATCATGATGGTGAAATAAGGGGGAGAGAGAGACGGGGGGAGAGAGAGAGTGAGGAAGAGGTAAAAGAGAGAGCATAGAAAGGGAGATAGATATTAGACAACATATCAAGAGAGAGAGAGGGACATAGTAGTGAAATAATGGGGGAGAGTGAGAGAGGTTTATTAGAGGGCATAATGAGAGAGAGAGAGAGGGGGGTGGTGGTTAGGGGTCATATATAGAGGGGAAAGGGCAGGGGAGGAAGGGAGTGATTGAGAGAGAGTTGGGAAGGGGTAAAGGAGAGAGGGAGAAAAATGGAGATAGGTATTAGACAAAATATCTATAGAGAGAGGGATAATAGTGAAATAATGGGGGAGGGAGAGGTTTATTAAAGGGCATAACTAGAGAAATAGAGAGAGACAATGGACCCTATTATGTTTTCAATAGTGAGAGCTTAGAGATAAGATTAGAGAGAGCGATACGATGGTGAAATAAGAGAGCAAGAAAGAGAGGGGGGGAGAGGTAGGGCAAGGAGGGATAGATTCAAAGAGAGTGGGGTAGGGGTAAAAGAGATGGAGAGAAAGGGAGATAGATATTATAAAACATATTTAGAGAGAGAGGGATAGTAGTGAAATTATAAGGGAGAGTAAGAGAGGTTTATTAGAGGTCATAATGAGAAAGAGAGAGAGAGGGGAGGGAGGGAGAAATTGAGAGAGAGTGGGAAAGGGGTAAAAGAGAGAGGGATAGAAAGGGAGATAGATATTAGACAAAATATCTAGAGAGAGAGGGAGATAATAGTGAAATAATGGGGGAGAGTGAAAGAGGTATTAGAGGGCATAATGAGAGAGAGGGGGTGGTGGGTAAGGGTCATATATAGAAAGACGAGGGAAGGGGTAGGAGAGGGAGGGAGTGATTGAGAGAGAGTTGGGAAGGGGTTAAAGAGAGAGGGAGAAAATTGGAGATAGGTATTAGACAACATATTTGGAGAGAGAGGGATAATAGTGAGATAATGGAGGAGAGAGAGGTTTATTGAAGGGCATAACTAGAGAAATAGAGAGGGGCATATCTAGAGAGAGACAAGGGACCCTATTATGTTTCCAATAGAGAGAGCTTTGAAATAGGGTTAGAGAGAGCATTATGATGGTGAAATAAGAGAGCAAGAGAGAGAGGGGGGTAGTGTAGGGAGGGGGTGATTTAGAGAGAGTGGGGCAGGGGTAAAAGAGATGGAGAGAAACAAAGATAGATATTAGAAAACATATTTAGAGAGAGAGAGGGGGCAATAATAGTGAGATTATAGAGGAGAGTAAGAATTGTATGTGTGTGTGTGTGTGTGTGTGTGCTTGCGTGCATGTGTGCGTGAGAGAGAGAGAGAGAGAGAGAGAGAGAGAGAGGTGGGGGGGTGATTAGGGGTCATATATATAGAGAGAGAGAGAGAGAGAGGCGAGGGAAGGGGTAGGGGAGGAAGAAAGAGATTGAGAGAGAGTTGGGAAGGGGTAAAAGAGAGAGGGAGAAAAAGTAAGAGATAGTAGAAAATATATCTAAATAGAGAGGGATAATAGTGAAATAATGGTGGGGGAGAGATAGAGAGGTTTATTAGAGGGCATATCTAGAGAGAGGCATATCTAGAGAGAGATGAGGGACACTATTATGTTTTCAATAGAAAATGAGCTTAGAGAGAGCAATATGATGGTGAAATAAGGAGGGAGAGAGAGAGAGGGAGAGAGAGAGAGAGGAGGAGGAGGAGGAGGAGGGGGTGAAGGGGTAGTGGAGGGAGGGAGAGATTGAGAGAGAGTGGGGAAGGGGTAAAAGAGAGGGAGAGAAAGGGAGATAGATATTAGAAAATATATTTAAAAGGAGAGAGATAATAGTGAAATAATAGGGAAGAGTAAGACGACATAATGTGTGTGTGAGAGAGAGAGAGGGAGAAATAGAGAGGTAGTGGATAATAGAGGGAGAGAGAGAGATTGGGGGAATATATATATATATATATATATATATATATAGAGAGAGAGAGAGAGAGAGAGAGAGCGAGAGAGAGAGAGAGAGAGAGGATTAGGTGGAATATCTAGAGAGTGAGGTAAGGGATCCTATTATGTTTTCAATAGAGAAAGCATAGAGATAGGGGTAGAGAGAGGCATATAATGGCGAGAGAAGAGAGGGGATAGAGTGAGTGAGGAGGTGATTAGGGGGTGTATATATAGTGAGAGAGGAAATAGTTAGGGTAGGGAGAGATTGAGAGAGAGTGGGGAATGTGTAAGGGAGGGGTATAGAAAGGGGCATAGATATTAGGTAGTATATCGAGAGGGGGGGTGGCAAGGGATCCTATTATAAATTTTTCATTAAAAGAAAACCTATAAATAGAGGTAGAGAGAGGGTGATTATATATATATATATATATATATATATATATATATATATTGTTGGAAATATTCAGGATAAGATAGGTTACTGAGAGGGGAGGGGTGAATCAGTAACTTATAAAATCTTTAAACAATTCAACATTTTAACTATTCACCATTCATTCATCTAAACTACTACATAACTGAAAGAACAAACATTCATTGCACATGTACATAGAGATTTAGTGACCCAGAAACCTTCCAAATAGAAAGTAAAACTGGGGTGGGATGATACCCACAAAACTTCAGCACTGCAATATAAAGTTGGCCTGTTAAGGCTTACAGTGATCACTTCTGGTGATCTGCCCTGTTAGGAGCAAGTAGGACTGCTAGATCCACCTTGTTAGAGGATTTAGAAACATAAAGTGAAGTATGCACTCTGTTAGGAGATTTCAAAAAGACTGTTAGGTCGACCTTGTTAAAGGATTTATAAATTGATTCACCTATTAGGATGAAGCAGTGGATCTGCTTACAACTGTTTGCTGATAAGATCCTTGTTGCATTGATCACCTGATGTGATAGATATAACTTTTTTGCTCCTATGTTGACCTTGCTGTGTTCCTTTTATTTTGCTGTTGATTCGCTTTTACTTTTCTCAAAAAAAAAAAAATCAATACCTTCTTCATATGCAAACATCACTCCTTTTTTTTATACACCATTCCACCCTACAAAATGATATCATACATTACATATATACCATTCCAATATCTACAACTACAAGGTTGGCCAAAACATAAGTGAACAAAACATTACTGAGTCGGCCAGATAGTAGAAAATTTAGGTTCCTCAAGCTAACTTAGTGACCTTTTGATACTCGGCATCTACTACATTACTTGGCATCGTCATGCACTCGGTAGAAGTAGAGGCTTGGTTCATACTAGCAACACAATACTACTTGGAACTCGGTAACCATTGGTGACTCGGTAGATATAGTGTCACTCGGTAGAAGCTAACTTCTTTGTTTACCTTGCTATGCTCGATGAACACTGAGTCCTTCATTTACCTTCCTTTGCTCAATGAACACTGATTTCTTCATTTACCTTGCTTTGCTCGGTGAACACTGAGTTCTTCATTTACCTTGCTTTGCTCGGTGAACATTGAGTTCTTCATTTACCTTGCTTTTCTTGGTGAACACTGCATTCTTCATTTACCTGGCTTTGCTCGGTGAACACTGCTGAACTGCCCATTCACTCGGTATCCTCTGGAATGCTCGGTGAGAACTGTTTACTTGCTAAACTTATAAGGTAACCACTGAATGCTTGGTATACACTATAGACTAAGTGATGAGCTTGGTAAGCATTCAGAATCGAATAAGTGTTTGCAATAATGACAAATATTTCATAATTCCAACAATATATATATATATATATATATATATATATATATATATATATATATAGAGAGAGAGAGAGAGAGAGAGAGAGAGATTTTCAATAATATTAGAGGTAAGGGGTAGAGAGGGATAGGTTGGTGAGATGAGGGAGGGTTCAAAGGGAGAGCGAGTGATTGGATCACATATCTAGAGAGAGTACAAAGGGGTGTGTGTGTGTGTGTGTGTGTGTGTGTGTGTGTGTGAGAGAGAGAGAGAGAGAGAGAGAGAGAGAGACATTCATATTTTATTTTATTTTATAGACAGGGAGACTAAAAGTAGGGGATAGACAAATAGAGGGAAAGGGGGTTTATTTATATGGTATATTATAATTATAACCCTAACCTAAATAATATTTAATTATATTTATTAAAAAAAAATAGTAATTGTCACTAAACTATTAATAATATAATTATTCATATAATGGATAGGCTAATATTAATATAATATAAGTATATACTTCGATTAAAGTTTTTCAAAAATGTCTTCCATGGTGCATGACGACTGCTACTAGCTTATATATATATATATATATATATATATATATATATATATATATATATATATATATATATATATATATATATATATATATATATATATATATATATATATATATATATATATATAATATGCTGAGAGTCATCCTTCTCGAGGCACTTATTTTAATTCAAATCCTAACCTACACAAAAAATGCCATAGGATTTAAATTAAAATAGGTGCCTCGAGAAGGATGACTTTTGGCATATTATATATATAAGCTAGTT